>BSBM01001023.1:16917000-18350000 GCA_027924585.1 Larix kaempferi
ATCTTTGCTTCCTCGATTACCTGTACTTGAAATTATATCCATCATCGATCACTTATGCATACTTACTAGTATCATCATTATGTTATCCTCGAGGTCTCATACATACATTCATTAGTATAATCTCAATACTATCAAAACACAATAATCTTAAACATGTATAGTCATGATCATTTCAAAAACAGATAATAAACATTAGTATTCAAGGTTTCACGGAATACTTCTTTTACTCATGCATATTCTTATTTGACCAAAGGACTTTTCTGGTTAGTCATATCATCAATCAAGGTAAGAGACATAATATGCATAAACCCTTGATTACTTACATTTCTAACTTCATGAATAATCATTATCAACCATACAACAGTATAAGATCCCAACACAAGGTAGGATTCTAACTTGATATAGGAAAAACATACCTGGTTATCATATTTGCTAGTTATGTCTAGCAATGTCTTCTTGTTCTCTTCAATGACTTGTGCTAGTAACCTGCATATCTCATCATTATAGAACCAAGTTATACATACCTCGTAAGTAGATCTTCTATGTGATCCATGACAATGGATGAATCTTTGTCTTCATGTCAACATGGTCATATGTTCTTGAACTAAAACATGATTTGTCTTTCTTGATGTACCTTTCATGTTAGCGGACAACATCAACCTCATACAACACCACAATGCATTAGTACAATCATAAGTGTCAAAACCCTAATTAATGAATATCTGCATTCATAATTTTATTAAGGTGATACAACAAGTCTAAAGTTTAATCAGGATTGTACTAACCTTAATGAAGACAAACATACCATAAACTTAATCATGAATAGATATCGAAACATACCTGTAAGTCATACCTGTCGAGATTGCTTGTAATCTTCTTATGTAAGGCCTTAGCCTCATCTCCCTCTGAAACTGGAACTTCTTCACTTATGCAGTTGACCAATCCATTCTCTTCTAGGATTAACCCAATCCACTTGATTTGTAGAAACTGGATCTGGAGCTGGATTAGGGTTTGTAGGGAAATGCTAAAAATTCAAACTTTGAATTTCAAACTTCTGAAAGGATAGAAAGATGCGCCTTGATGAGCTATTCAAGCTGGTATACTCAGAGTTTGAAAACTGCAAAGTTTCACCCCTCAAAATTACCTTTGAAACTTCCGGATCTTCTAGACAGAATCCCAAACTAGGGTTTGATAAATCCCACCCTTTTTCTCAACCAAAAGGTTCGATCCAAAGCTCTAAACTTCAATTTTTCCAAGGAGCTTCCAGCTATGGTCACAGATTTCAAAAATTCCCATTTTTGCGGAAGCCCTAATTTTTCACTTTTCTGATCAAAGTCCCAAACTAGGGTTTGATCAAGCCTGGCCTTCTACCCAACCAAAAAATTTGATCTTGGTCTCTAAATTTCTATTTTGATGAGGAGTATCCAGCCGTGGTCTCTAATACAAAAAATTCCAACATTCTTCGAAACCCTAAATTCCCGGAGCCATGAATGAAGGTGCTCAAAATCCAATTCTGTTTTGACAGAAATATGCACCTGATTGTTTCTGGTGTAACTCTGAAATTTCAGATCGATAGAGTCTGAAACTTCTACCTATGGTATCCTAACCTATTAACTTTCCAACCCCATAGGTTTGCCTCAAATGGATTCTCTGAGAGAGAGTTATGCCAAGTGTCGTAACGTGACCTGTTTATGGGATAAAACAGGAGAGCGAACTTGTACGGCATGCCATGTGTCATTGGTTCAACTTTGGCCTCTGAAAACCTTTCCTGAGAAACTACAGTCCGTGCCCTACCTGTCACTATTTACTAAATTTCATTTGGAGCTTCCTAGCCCAAGTTGTGACTTTTTTTCCTAGGTCACCTGTTTATGACTGAGATCTGAAAGAGGCTGAAACTCTATATTGTACAAATCATAAAACACAAAGTACAACGAATTAGAAGTTGTGCTTTGGACACAAGGTACATTGGGATCTGATATTCAACCTGTAAAAGTTTCAGATCCTAAAACTTCTCCAAAATGGATTTATAGCGAAAGTTCTACGATGACTGGTTTTTGCTATATCAAGCCCTAGTTTCGTAAGTGCAACAAGTGTCATAAATACCATACCATGCCTTCTTTCAGGATAGCTATGATACCATGCTTGTTTTTCATAATTTACTTCAATCTGATCTAGGATCTTAACTGAGAGAACAACATGTACAACATATCTACAACATATCAATCATGGACATAATAATGCAAGCACACAAGAGACAATAGACACATAGAGTTTCACTGGGGAAAACCATAAAGGTGAAAAACCCCACAACTTCCTCAGAGATAGATTAAGCAATGATACAACCCAAGCATAAGAGATAGTCTTCTCCTAGCAATAGCTTCTCCTCCTCCATAAGTGTGCCACTCTCCAATGAAAGTATGAGTGAGAAAGTGAATGATCAAATAGAGTGCCTCCCGCACTCTATTTATACATGACTTAACTTGCCTAATAACCTTTATTAGGTCGGCCTTAAATTAACCAAATAACATAATGCTGACAGGGCCGAACCCCACTAGGGTGGTCTAATAACCCTTTTACCCACATGACTTATATAGGGCCGACCCCATCAAGGTGGTCTAATAACCCATCAAGTATAAGTTACGACACTTACAATGTAAATGACAACACTTCCGTATAGAGGAATAATAACATCTCTATAGGAATACAAACACTTCCATATAGAGGAATAATAACATCTCTATAGGGATACAATATACATATATGAAATACGTTCCGAAGTTACATATACATCAACATAAATTATAATCTCCACTTGCCCATTTTATGGTGACCTTAGAATCCCCAAAACATTTTAGGTCAACAAGCCCAAAAATGTTTGCCACTTTCAATACACATCAAAGAGCAAGAAGCTCGACTTTCATGTTGGTGCCAATTCCACAATTGAGATGTAAAGTGAAATAATGTTCCTGATTTATAAATATTGCTCCACCTGCCGCACATAATCCATTTGTGGCCGCACCATCAAAAAAAGTGACCGGACTTATGAATTGTGGATTAAAAGTGCTAACTTTATGTATCTTCAGAGGCACTTCTTCAAAACAATAAGTCTTATGTAAATTCAGAATCTGAATACAATTTGTCTGCAGACTCGAGTTCTTATTCTCAAACATAGCCTTGTTTTTTATGTGCCAAATTGACCATGAAATTAAGACTGGAAACTTAGGATGCGTTCTGCAATTTCTGA
This sequence comes from Larix kaempferi, assembly GCA_027924585.1. Taxonomy (NCBI): domain Eukaryota; kingdom Viridiplantae; phylum Streptophyta; class Pinopsida; order Pinales; family Pinaceae; genus Larix; species Larix kaempferi. Next base: position 16,920,245 of record BSBM01001023.1, read on the forward strand.
AGTAGTGAAGAGTACACATATCAAAATTATCATATCCCCAAATCTGCTCAAGCTTGAGGGAATAACAACACATGTTCCAAATGTTCCTTGTAAAATCACACTCCAAAAGAACATGATTAGTAGACTCTGCATTGTTTTTACACAAAGAAAAAATACTTGGCCCATACCACCCCTTTTCCATGAGATTATCCCACATTTTTAGTCTCCCTTGTAACGCAAACCACATGAAACACTTAAATTTCAGAGGAATCTACTATTGCCAAAGACGTTTATACCACTAATGCTGAGGAAAGTAGCTTCTTTCTTTTATTATTGTGTTATATGTAGACTTGGATGTCACTATTCCCGTGGTAAAATTTCCATTCCAGATAAGCATATCCTTCTCCTGAGTAATTTTGCAACCATCAGAGTTTAATAACTTTATATAGCTATCCCATTCATACGTTGTCCCTCCAGTAAAGCCAAGATCCTTCGCACTGAGCTAGTAAGAACTATGATTCAAATTATTCTTTGCTTTCTTAATTTTATCCAAGGTAACGAGATCATTTTCCTTCAAATAATTAAGAATAACTTGTGACAGTTTATAGTTTTATTCCAGACCCAGAATCAGATCTAAACCAACCAAAATCTCTTTACCAGTTCCTACCCGCTAATAGAGGTCTCTAGCCAACCAATTATAAACTTTGAGAAAACCTAGCCAAATAGGAGAAGCGCCTCTAGTTTTTTTCTTTGGATTTCTAATCCAATTGACTATATCTCCTTTGATATATTTCACCCACAACACTTTTGACCAAAGAGTAGTGCCGAATAGACCTCTCCATAGACTCTTGAGTCTCAGAGCCACACTGAATGTAGCATGATCTTTTATCCCCCAACCACCACAGCTTTCAGGTAATGCTATCTTTTCCCAGCCAGCCATAACCAAATTACTACATTCCATTCCTCCGGCCCAAAGAAAATTGAAAAAAATCTTCCTTAATGAGTTGATAATAAAACAAGGAAAATGAGAAAGTGAGAACTAGTAAACTGGTATTCCTGTCAAAACCACTTTAACAAGAGTGAGCCTTCCTCCAATTGATAAAAGTCTATAAGTCCACTAATTAATTATGCATTCAACCTTCTTCAATATCTAGGTCCAATCTTTGATCAAATATCCATTAGGCTTCAAATAGTAGCCTAAGTATTTAAAACCCTCCTCCAGACAACAACATTTAAATGGAAACATCCCCTTAATATCTTCAATCCTTGAATCTTCAGCTATTTAATGATAGAAACTGGATTTGGAGGAGCTAACTAGCATACCTTCCTTTTTTGCATTAATTATCAATCTACGTAAGCCTTCAATGATTAGAAGAAATAAGAGTGGAGACAAGGGACATTCCTGCCTTATGCCCCTTAAGCATTTGAAAAAACCAGAAGGGGCACCATTTATCAACACAACAATATTTGTCGAGGACACACAAGCCATAATCCACTTTAAGACCAATGGTGGAATACCAATTTATATCAGATTGATTCTCAGAAAAACCCAGTCGAATCTATCATATGCTTTCTCCAGGTCCATCTTGAGCATGAAGGCTTTCATCTTCTTTTTCTTGATAGTATGAATTAACTCCTGTGATATACTGATTGCATCAAGGATTTGATGATCCTGAAGGTAGTCGAATTGTTCAGAAGAAATATATTTTGAAAGTGCGGGCTTCAATCGAACAACAATAATCTTAGATATTAACTTGTAAGCCAAATTACATAAGGCAATTGGCCATAATCCCAAAAAATTTTAGGCTTGTTGCATTTAGGAATCAAAGTGATGAATGTAGAGTTCAGATACCCAAAGATGTAACCTTCATATCTAGTGAAATCCACCATATTAAGAATATCTCCACCCATAATGTCAAAAAAATGTAAAAACAGCTCAATTGTCCAGCCATCAGGCCCTAGACTTTTCTTCTTGGCAAAAAGTTTCAATGTTTCTTCAATTTCTTTTAACGTTACCTCTTTGCCCAGTTCCATAGCTTCATGATCATCAAAAAATTTAGGAAACAATATGGCCACTTTCAAAAAATTCATATATATTATTTTGAAATCTTTGAATGAATTTTAGTTGTGCAACATTTAATGTTTATTTTATATTGATATGTTTCGTAGATCAAGTAACATGTGGAGATTGTAGAATAATCCTTTAGTAAAAGAAATTGCAGAATTTCATCAAACTGAGTTGGAGAAAAAGGTAAATTTATTGAAGAAATTTATTAAACAATTTTGTAATTTCTTAGTTGTAATTTGATCATAATTGTACGCCCTTCTTGTTGGATCACAATTACATCAAAATCTAATCAAATATATAAGGATAATACGCTTGTCATTAACTACATGGGATGCTCTTATTTTTGTATTATACGAGGCAAGATATGATAATTCAATGTTTCATATAATTAGTATAAATGTTATTTAAAAAAAATCAATTATTATTATGACGGGTAAAATTAAGATTTAAACATCAAATGAAAGATAATGTTTAGATTAAGAAGTTTTATAAAAATTTATTTATATGCAAAGTAAAACATCAAATTTCAACACTCGTCATATTAATCTCAAAATTTATATTTCAAAATAATTTTTGAATTTGTAAAGTTTTTATTTTTAGTATAAAGTTTTTAAATTTCAAAATAAAATTTGCTATCATAAAAATTATGTAATCATTCTTTTTAAAATAAACATTTTATTTAATATTTTAAAAATTAAAATTAAATTATACATTGACTAGTCTTATAGCTTCCTTTAAAATTCAGAAATGTTTTGAGCCCTATTTTGTATGTACATATCACATTCTTCCATATATCAAAACAACATCATAACATAATAATTGTATTTGTCTTCCAAAACATTTATATTCCCTAGATCTACACCTAAAGACGCCTTTTAACAAATACCTTTAAATAATTAAATTGTTCGAAACATGTAACTTCGTAAGAGGGAGATTGGAGAATGAGGAGAGATCACCTTTCTCTTGGTTTCTTAAATTACCAAATACGGCATCCTTTGAGATCAAGTCTACCTTTGTATTGAATTCTCTATAACTACGATTTTGTGCATAATTTGATCTATAGCCAAATTTATAATTTGACATTTATCATTTGGTTATTTTAATCAATAATTTAGAGTCCTCCAATGCCTATTATAATACCTTAGTTGTTAATCCCTGGACTTATGTTATTATTTTGTTTATTATTGGGCACTAAGTGTCAAGACTATGGAATTTGGACATCATTATTATTATTATTGTTTAATTAAATAACTAGATTCAACGTGGACAACTAATGAGAATGGGGGCCATGGCTTCTACTTATGAGGGGGTTGGGGACTAGAAGTTGTTTCTCTCCCTAGAATTGCTTGTTCCTCCCTATTTTTGGTTATTTTGGTTTATGGAGGTACTATTACAGCCTCTTTGATGTTTAGTGGGGATTACTTGGCTAGTGCGCCCTCCTTAGCCTCGTGTGATGCTCTTCATCCACTCATGCACCCTCATTGGCTATTTTTAGCCTGCACTCCTTAAAAAAATGTAACTCCCCTCTCTATTTCACCTTTCTTGGAATGGAATCTCATGAATTGAGTAACCCCTAGTAAGTTTGAGTTACCTCTCTTGGAATTGGAGTTACTTCCTTGGGAATTTGAATGACTATAGAAGGATTGGAAAGGGGTTTTATTTCATTCTTCTTATTCTTCTTCGTCTTTTCTCTCTGAGATCTCCAGTGGAGTGGAATTCTCTCTTGTTGGGAAATACATGCTCTAGAGGAGGAGATGCATTGTATGGTTGAAGATTGAAGGCCTTGTAATGAGGTTTGAAGACCCTGTAATGGGGATTGAAGATTGACTGTGCTCAACACAACATGAGTCATTGTCCCATTGCTTGTCCTTGTCTGAATATCTGCATGTGAATCCCCATGGTGGATGGTGATGTCCCAAGGGACCTGTGTGGTGAAGGGAATCCCATTGCACCAGTTAGTGTAGATGGAAGGGAAATTTTAGATGGAGAAATATGTAGTTGTGGTTTCTGACACTGTGGAAAGGGCGCAATGATATGTTATGGTTCTCCTATTTCTGATCATTTCTGGATTTTTATACCTATTCCATTGCATCTGGGATTACGTTTCCAGCAAGGAGTACTTTTTGTTTTACTGGAAAAGCTTTTTGTATGACCAAGATATGGTCATTTTGATGTGGCGAGGTTTTCTCATAGTATTGAGAAGGGTGTAGCCATACCTTCTGGTTCATATATTTTTGATAATTTATCGGTTGTGATACCTATTCCATTGCATCCAAAGCAATGTTTCCAGTAAGTAACACCTTTTGTTTCATTGAAAAATCTTTTTGTATGACTGAGATACAGTTGTTTTTGTGTGGCATTGGTTCCAATATTGAGATGAGCACACCATACCTGTTGGTTTGGGAGTACTTCTCTTGTGTATCTATGGCCTCAAATAGAGGGTTATTGTCATGTTGAAATATGCATGAGAATGGAATGTCTATGGTATGGTGGAACATTGTCCTTTTGAAGCTAGTTTCCCATGATTGCGATGAGTATTTATTATTATGTTTGTTTACTGAATTTCCAAAAATATATGTGTTTATAGATCTGAATTGCTTATGGATGGTATGGATGTAGGTGACAACCTTGAGATATGATTTTATATGGTTATAGATGATACTTTTTATGTCTGAATTTGTTCATGTTGATATGGCTATGATTGGTATTCAGTGATGAATATCTTATTATGTGCTTATTTACAGTATTATGATGTACATATGCCCTTGGATCTAGTTTTTGCTTATGGTTTGTATGGATGTAGGTGATAGCCATGAGATCTTATGTTATTATCATCTATATGGTTGTAGATGTCAGCCCTCATATTTTTTTTATGTATGTTAATATGGTTGTAAGTGGCAGTTTGTAGATCTAGTTTCTAACTTGTCAATATGGTTGAATATGGCACTCTATCGATCTTTTTATTTATATTGTTAAAGTTAGCTTGCAAATATGATTGTGTTAATGGTTATATGGTTGTAGAAGATCTGATTATTTGATGTTATATTACATGTTAAAAGCTTGTTAAGATCCACTTACATTCATGCTTGCTTTTACCTTGCATAGCATGTGCATATGGAAAATGAATTATATCGCAAGTTTGCTTGTCTTTGAGAAGGCTGATTGTTTTATTAAATTGGCTTGTTGGCATGATGGCCTAGCCTTGGATAACCTTATTTTGTTGTGCATTTATCTTGTTTCAGCCTCCCCTTGGGTTTCCCGGTGACCTTGGCCTTGGTTTAGGGGCTGGGGACATCAGAAAGTGGTATCCAAGCATAGGTTTCAACTCTGCGAATGTTGGGCCTTCTACCATTTTATAACTCTGTTTTTGGAATGTGTTGTGAAAGAAGTTTGACCTCCCTTATGAAATGGAAGAGTTATATTGTGATAACAGTAATTTGCAATGAACACATTGCAATCTCCAGTTATGTCAGCTAATGAATGAGCATGCAATGTGGTTATTGAAATACAACTTCTTTTAAACCCCAAACGAAGCAGGGAAGACCTTCTGGCATCTAATGAGTGCTTAATGCACGTATGACCTATAGTAAGAATGGGTTAATAATTGTGGCTGCTATAATATAGATAAGTATTGTTTTTTTTAATGATAAGTAAGCAATACGATTATTAAATGATAAAGTAAATAATAAGTCATCATTATATTAATGGCATGCTACAACCGAATCTGGTTGTCTCCATTGAGAAGCAAACTCGACTTCACATAATTGAATATAAAAATATGTATGATAAAATGGATCATTAATAATTTACAATGAGGCTCACTTTTATAGGCTTGAGTGTGTATAGTGAAGGGTTACACCCTTTCACTTAATAATTAATAACTTTAATTAACATACATATAATATTCATAGCATTGCCACTCTCTTAGAAAGGCTTTGTCCTCAAAGCCTTATAATTTTGTCGCATTGTTCTTTGCGATGTCATGGCTGATGAAACATGTCGATACGAACTGCTAAGTGTAGAGCATAACTTCCGATATGTGGATGGGTCAATCCATCCCAAATTGATTTGTTGCTGACTGTTGGGATTCCCCACTGATCTGTCGTTAAGACCTTTGATCACATTAGTACCATCGTCTTTCGACATTTCCCTCTTTTCAGAATATCGGTTTTTATGGTTTGGGTGTCGATAGGGAATTTTCACAATGTCATTTTCTTTTACGAGTGTCGTCTTTTGAGCATTGATCTGAGCTGGGACTTTTATTTTTGTCTCTTGAGGTTTTAAGGTTTCATTCTGTATCTTTTCCAACTTGTTTCCTAACTGCATGTTATCATTTTGAAGCTTCTTGATCAATTCGACCTGCGATTTTCTGTCATCTTTAGACTTCTTAAGTTGTTCCTTAAGATCTTCATTATGACTTCTGATGCAGCTATTTTCTTCCTGCTTGTCTAGAAGTTTTCCTTCAATGTCTTCCATAGATTGTTCTGTCTTCCGACTATTTTTCAACTTCTTAATTTTTGTGACTAGTGTCTTGTTATGATTTCTTAATCTGAAAATTTCTTCGGAATTGTTGGATAGTGTTTTACTACTCTTTGCGATCTCTGACTTATGTGTCTTTTTAGAGTCGTCATTTTGTTGTTGAATAACTTTTATCTGTTGTCGACACTGGCTGACCTCTGATTCTTGACTTTCTAATTTATGTCGTAACTGCATTAGTTCTTCATCTTTGTCACTAACGATTTTGTTCAAGCGTATTATTTATGCTTCGTAATGATTTATTTCCTTCTTTATATCTTGATTTTTCAATCTCTGATTGAAATCACTTTCATCTTTTAATTCCTTGATTTGCGCACATAATTTTTCTATGTGATTTTTTTGGTTGGACATTGTTTGTTCATTGAACCGTTCTTGTATCTTATGTAGTTCAATCCTTACTTCTAACTGTGTATTAATGTCTCGTAATTCTTCATTGTCTTTTCGATAGCACTTTAACTTGGCTTCTAATTTCTCTCGCAAATCGGCTTCCATGGTTTCTGTCTTCTTCTACGGTGGAATGATCTTCTTTGATTCCTTTGATGAGTCTTTCTTAAACTTGGTCGTCCTTGTTGTTAACACATCTCGACTTCTTGATAAGCCTTCCTTTACTTTGACTTCTTCAACGATAAATGATTGTCCTTGATTTGATTTCTTCGATGATAAGTGTTCTTCGACTTCTTTGATAATAAGAAGTCTTGCTTGGACTTATCTTTAATGTCTTCTTTGACTTGGTCTTCTTTGACTTGAATTTGCTTTGTTTCTTCAAACAATTCTTATTTCAAAAGAATTGATTTTTTTTCTTTGATAATAATAATTATTATTAAAATTTAATAATAATATTATTATTAATATTTTTTTGATAATAAATATTATTAAATGCATATTTCCAATATTTTTATTTTTTTTATATAACAATAGTTATATTATATTTTTTTCTCACAAAAGTGCCGTTTTTTTTTTTAATAATATGACTTAATATATTATAAATAATAATAATTGTAAGTGGAGAATTAGGGCACACGTGGAGAGGAGGAGGCGGTGGAAGGTATCAAGAAGGTGGGCAGAGCTAGTGGTGGGGATGCTGGAAGTAAGTGGCGTGGGAGGCAAGTGACGGCAAAGGAGGGCACACAGGGAGGAGCGCGGAAGGGAAGGAAGATGGGGAGAGGAGGGAGGAACGGAGTAGATGGGAGCGAAGATGGAAGCTACAGGGGCTGCGCAGAGGATGGGAGCGGATATGGAAATGGTGGAGAAGGAGAGCCGAGAGGGAGGGTTGCGGTGATGAGTGGGAAGGAGACGTGGGGGAAGGATCTACGTGGATGATGTAGTAGGGGATGGGCAGGCATGCGCAGAAAAGGGAGGAGATACGAGTAGGAAGGGTGGGGAGTAGAGGAAGAGCGGGAGGAAGGGAGTGCTGCGGGAGGGACGGCTAGATGGTGGTGGCATGCAGGAGACAACAGCGTGGAGGGGTGGAGGTGTAGGTGAATGGGCTGGAGTTGGGTGGCAGCGGCAAAGGGCGGAAGCGTAGGCAAATGGGAGTTGCAGGGGAGGAGAGCGAGGAGGTAGGGTGTCGCAAGTGGAGGGTGCAAGTAGTGTGGAGCTGGAAGAGGAGCACGAGGAGGTTGGATGGAAGCTGGAGGTGGAAGGAAAGGCGAGAAGCCAGAGAGGTGATGAGTGTGATGAAGGGAGAACGGGGGGCAGTGAAGGAGCGTGGGTAGAAGATGGGCGTGGGCCGAGCGTGAGGTGGACAGGACGAGGAGGGCACGTGCAGGGAAAAGAGGGAGTATGGGAGGCGGCGGAAGGGTGGAGGGAGCAGAAGGATGGCACGGCACAGAGGTGTGACGTGGTGGTGGAAAGAAGAGGAGATGAATGGGGTTTTTATTTCAAAATGAATCTGAGTTTTTTTTTTTGGATGGCTAAGAGCCTATGTTAGATCAAAGATCTGATTCAAGGAAACCTTGATAGGATGGCTAAAAGCCTGAAATCAGTAGAAGCCTGAGGAAAGGTTGGCTCTGATACCAAATGCTACAACCGAATCCAGTTGTCTCCATTGAGAAGCGAACCCGACTTAACATAATTGAATATAAAAATATATATGATAAAATGGATCATTAATAATTTACAATGAGGCTCGCTTTTATAAGCTTGAGCGTGTATAGTGAAGGGCTACACCCTTTCACTTAATAATTAATAACTTTAATTTAACATACATATAATATTCATAGCATGGCATTTTATGGTTATGAGTATGGATGTTATACTATGAAGATATAGTACTATTATTATTAAATATTAATATGATTTATTAAGTGGCATTTATATCCTATATGGATTTTGGTATTTCTATTGATGGTGTGTTTTTATAGGCTTATTTATGCCACTTGGATGGCAATGGTTACATTGATGAGTAACTCCTTGTCTATTTTGGGGAAATAGGTCACTTGTCTTAATAGTGGTTCCATTTTCCTTTTTATTTATATTTTCAATGTATCTGAGTAACTTATTGTTTATTTTTTGGGAAATAGGCCACTTGTCTTGATAGTGGTTCCATTTTCCTTTTTATTTATATTTTCAATGTATGTGAGTAACTCCTTGTCTGTTTTGGAGAAATAGGTCACTTGTCTCAATGGTGGTTCAGTTTTCCTTTTATTTTTATTTTCATTTTCAATATATGTGGCATGTTTCATTTAATTATTCTAGATTCTTCTCTTTGTCTATTTTGGGGGAAATGGGCCACTTGTCCAATGAGTGGTATACATATAATAATATATATTTATAATTGTAAATAAGTATTATGTATATTGTTGAATATATGTATTAATGATATGATGTATTTGTATGTAAGTTGTATTAATATTATATATCATATGTAACATTAATTATATATATATAAAATAATGTTATAATATTATAATATTATAATGTTATATTGTTATAATATTGTATTATTGTTATGTTATAATGTATATATATAATCATGTGTATATATTATTTAAATATTGTATAGGTATATACCCTATTGCTCTTGGAATCTGTGTCTAAGGGCTTGACTACATGTATGTATATACTTATATTATTATTGTTTGTTGGCAATAGATTTGGAGGGATTTGGCTTCTTTCCATTATTTAAATGATTAGTTTGTTGAATAGATGAGCGTTGAAAAGGTGTATCCCTCCATAGTTGGTGTGTTATCTTGTTGTACTTGTGCTTGATGTTGCAACAACAGTAAGAATGAATCCCTCTCTAATTGAAATCTTGGATGGTATAATGATATTGTATTATAAATAGGATATATATATATATATATATATATATATATATATATATATATATATATATATATATATATATATATATATATATATATATATATATATATATCTATTAGTGTGTACGATGTGTGTATAGAGTAGATATATATTAGTAGTATATAAATAAGAAGAAGGTATATGTGTGTGTGTGTGTGTGTGTGTGTGTGGTATGTACAATTCTATATTCATTGTATTGCTTGGTACATCTGGTGAGGGTGTTTCCCTTTGTAATTAATGTGTAATTACAACTGCTTGAGAATTATTGAAGGCATAGCCTTGGCTTGATTTTATAATTAAATAAAACCCATGCTTGATAAAAAGGGTGTGACCTTTGGGCTCATATATATATATATATATATATATATATATATATTGAGGGTGATCTTGATCTAAAAATGGACAACTTACTTTCCTTCCATTCACAGATTCTTAATCAATTCTCAATTTCTTAAATAACATAAAGGAATTGGCATCATCAATCAAATTCTAATAAGCAATTAACTGAATATTTCACAAAACACATATGAAAAGATAACGCAAACCAGATTTGTTAACGGAGTTCGTCTAGCCTCCTAACTACGTCTCCGGACTCATTGGAACTTGAGTTGCTTTATTATCTCCTTCGAAGATGTGTAAAGTACAATGCATGCTTTTACTTCAAGTGGGTCTTTCCCATCCTAGGATGCCTTTCCCTTCCATGCTAAGAGAATCAAGGCTCTCACAAGAACTAAAATGTTTCTCCCATCTTGGGATGAAATTCTTCACACAATGCTTACTACAAACTCTCTCCAAAAGCCTTACCTCCTTCTCCATAAGAGAGGCTTTTATAGCTTCCTTATGGATGATTAGTCATCACCCATAAGAAGGAGCATATCTTTCCCAAGATACCCTAAAGTAGGATCAGGAGACACCTTAAGGGGTATGTGGAGGAAGAGTCCTCTTCTTCCTCCATAAGGATCTCAACATCCCTTAGGTTTAGGAAACTAAGTCATGAGGTGGATTATCACCTTTTAATTTCCTTTTTACAATTAAAAATGAGAATTTAATGTGCATCTCTACATCAAATTCCTTATTACAAAGTTTGTCCATGAAAATAATTTTATGTACAAATTGTCGCAGAAATCCTTCTTATTGTCGAAACTTCAACCTGGAATCTTCTATGCATGCAAGGTCCATGTCTACTCGTTCAAGTTGCCTTTGAAAGCTTTCTGAGAGCTCTTCAATGGCTGATCAACTGCAAAGAAAATGAACATCATCTTCATTCTTTGACTGAGGTGATCCTCCTAGATCAAATCTTCTTGGAGGGTGTACCCTTGTGTGTATATGTGTATGTGTGTGAAGGGTGAAACCCATTGGTTGTTTTCCCTTTCATATATAGATATTATATAAGTATGGTGGTGAAGGGCCTATTTTCTCACTATTATCTTGGATTGATTACTTTTATAATTAATTGTGTTGGCATGGTTTGTAGGGGAGGGCTTATTCCCATCTATAGTTGGATGTAATGCATATGCATGTCTAATATGCTTGTGGATTGATAATGAGATGCATATGATGGTAGAGAAAGGGTGTATCCCGATCATTGTCTTATCTTGATAATTTTATTATATACTTCTAGTGTATGCCATGCATGTGTAAGTATTTCATACATATGTATTATGTGTTGGATGGATGAGTAATTCCGTTTATATGTACCATGTGTAGGATCTCTTACATATATTAATGTCAGAGAGAGGGCTTGTCCTTTTCCTATTCTCTAATGCATATGTATGCATGGAAAGATGTCTATGATTTGGCTGGCTATGGGTGAATTGTCATCCATGTTTGTTTTGTTGTTAAGTCCCTTGCGTGGGATAAGGGATTGACCCTTATGAGATAAAGTTTGATATTAATACTTCGTAAGCTAATGGATTGGTGTTAAATATGTTTGTTGGCATGATAAACTGGTTGGGAATGGATTGCTTCCCTTTTCATGTTTATGCATATTACGTAGGCTTAAGTACTCTACCTATGAAGGATGAACTCCAAGTAGATCCTTGTGTTTCTTATCCTGGGATGACTTTGGACTTGGTGTCTAGTTGATGAGAAGAATTATTGGGAAGAATTCTATGTCTTCCCTTGGTCCTAGTGGAACCGTTTCCCAGCTCGAGGGTGGCCTCATGATAGAAAGAGTATATGTCAAATGAGTGCCTATGGTTGGGTAGAACGTAGAACTTGGACACCTAGTTTCCCTTAGTTAGTTAAGTGTTCTTAAGTTGTGGCCTTGATGCATTAAAAGACTTGTTAGGATGTATATGTATTCCTTACACTTGATGATTTTATGTAAGTTGTTGATTTTTCCCAGCTTGGTATCTGCAAGACTGTATGGGTTGGTATAATGATTAATGTTGTATGCATTAGCATGTGATCATGTTGTTGCGATGTACTCGACAGTAATACATATTGTCCATATAGGTTATGAGTATGCATATGGTTATGTAAGTATGTGCTTATGTAGTTATGTTTTACATGCATACACTTTGTATCTATCTTATGATCATGTGAATTGGTGTACATCATCGTAAATGCATTTAAGTTATGATAGTAATATGAAGGCAATGTGCATCATGGGTGTATATGATAATTGGTGATATTCTAGTGGTTATGAATGTATAATAAAGCATATATAGCCATGATAATCCTATAAAAATAATTCTTATGTGGCTTTTTAGTCCAGTCCTTAATCCTGTAATAATGTTTGATGGTCATCCTTCTTGTGTAAAGGCATGACTGATAAATGAATGGTGTCATGTGACTCAATTAACTTTATTAGCAAGGACATGATAGTCCTATGTGTTATCATTGGGTGAGGCTTGGCCTCTATAATAGAAATGCATATGTCTTGATCATTGTAAAGAGTCAATGTTAATGGTTGGAATATGCTTTTATAGGATGATGCTTGCAATTACCATGTTAAGGACTAGTATCTATGTTGTAGCTAGTCATCACTAAAATTTACTAATGCTCATGTGGAATGTTTGATATAGCTATGGGACTAGAGATTATATATATCATGCAAGATACTATGGATAGGTCCCATTACATATGAACTTGCATTGCATGCTTGCATAAAAGTGCATAATGTATTTCATGTATATTTGTTGAAAAAGTATATACCTAATGCTCATCATGTGATTGATTGGAATGTGATTCAGGTGGAACATGAAGGGTATTTTCTGGTACAACCAATTTCCATATTGGACAAAAAAATTCAAGTTGCTTTGGAATCAAGAGATCGGGAAGGTAAAGGTCCAATGGACCCTTTACAATCCCGCTGATGCTACTTGGGAGCTAGAAGATGCTATGAGGAAGGCATACCCTCATCTTTTCAAAAATGCGTGAAGGCATGTACGAATAAAGGCATGCGTGAAGGCATATATGAATAAGTATGCATTGAGGACGATGAATTGTTTTTTGGGGGAGGGGGACATAATACCCCGGATTTTAAGCCCCAGACATATGTTATTATTTTGTTTATTATTGGGCACTAGGTGCCGAGACTATGGACTTTGGACATTATTATTATTATTACTATTTAATTAAATAACTAGATTCAACATGGACAACTAATGAAAATGGGGGTCCATGGATTCCACTTGTGAGGGGGTTGGGGACTAGGAGTTGTTTCTCTCCCTAACATTGCTTGTTCCTCCATATTTTTGGCTACTTTGTTTTATGGAGGTACTATTACACCCTCTGATGTTTAGTGGGGATTATTTGGCTAGTGCACCCTCCTTACCCTCTTGTGGTGCTCTTCATCCACTCATGCACCCTCATTGGCTATTTTTAGCATTCACTACTTAAAAAAATGTAAGTCCCCTCTCTCTTTCACCTTTTTCTATTATGGGAATGGAATCTCATGAATTGAGTAACCCCCAATAAATTTGAGTTACCTCTCTTGGAATTGGAGTTACTTCTTTGGGAATTCTAATATCTATAGAAGGATTGGAAATGGGATCTGTTTCATTCATTCATTCTTCTTCTTCTCTCTCTGAGCTCTCCAGTTGAGTAGAATGCTATTTTGTTGGGAAATACATGCTTTGGAGGAGGAGATGCATTGTATGGTTGAAGATTGAATCCTTTGTAATGAGGTTTGAAGACCCTGTAATGGGGATTGAAGATTGACTGTGTAGAACAAAACATGATCCCTTGTATCATTTCTTTTCCCTGTCTGAATATCTTCACATGAAGCTCGATGGTGGATGTTGATGTCCCAAGGGACATGTGTGGTGAAGATAATCCCATTGCATCAATTAGTGTAGATGGAAGGGAAAGTTTAGATGGGAAAACGTGTAGTTGTGGTTTCTAACCATGTGGAAAGGGTGCAAACATATGTTTTCGCTCACCTATTTCTGATAATTTTTGGGTTGTGATACCTTTTCAATTACGTTTGGAGTGATGTTTTCAGTAAGGAATGTTTTTTGTTTCACTGAAAAAATCTTTCTGTATGACTAAGATATGGCCATTTTTATGTGGCAGGGTTTTCTCACAATGTTGAGAAGGGCACATCCATACCTTCTAGTTCAGATGTTTCTGATCATTTTTGGGTTGCAAGACATGTTCCATCACGTTCGGAGAGATGTTTCCAATAAGGAACACCTTTTTTTCATTGAAAAAGCTTTCCGTATAACTGAGATACAGTTGCTTTTGTGTGGCATTGTTTTCAATATTGAGATAAGCGCACCATACATGTTGGTTTGGGAGTACCTATCCTGTGGATCTATGGCCTCTATTAAGCCATCAATGATGGAAAATTACCCCCTATAGAGTGGTGCATTATCGCCTATATTTTTGTGTATTATGTATTATTGATGTCGGGTTGGGTCTATTATTGGGTCTATTAGTTGTTATTGTACACCTTTGTCTCCTATATAGAGGAAGGAAATATTTTCATTTTAGTCATCATTGTATCTTGTCTTGACTTATGTACTTAGTACATTGTATAAGGAGGTTTCCCCCTTGAAGAGGCTTGATATTCATCTCTTTTCTTCATTATTAAGGCATGTATTACTTTCTTCTGGTCTATTTCTACTATTTTTATGCTATTTCTGGGACTTTGTTACATAAAATTTGGTATCAGAGCTCTTTCCTCGGGACAGGTTTCTTCAAAACAATTCATCTTGTAATTTTCGCTATAATGAGGGGCAATGGATTCCACTTGTGAGAGGGTTGGGGACTAGGATTTGTTGATCTCCCTAACATTGTTTGTTCCTCCCTATTTTTGGTTACTTTGGTTCATGGAGGTACTATTACACCCTCTTTGATGTTTAACTGGGATTACTTGGCTAGTGCGCCCTCCTTAGCCTCGTGTGATGCTCTTCATCCACTCATGCACCCTCACTGGCTATTTTTATCAAGCACTCCTTAAAAAAATGTTAATCCCCTCTCTATTTCACCTTTTTCTATTATGGGAATGGAATCTCATGAATTGAGTAACCCCTAGTAAATTCGAGTTACCTCTCTTGGAATTGGAGTTACTTCCTTGGGAATTCAAATGGCTATAGAAGGATTGGAAAGGGGATCTCTTTCATTCTTCTTCTTATTCTTCTTCTTCTTCTTCGTCTTATTCCATCCTTGAGCTCTCTAGTGGATTGGAATTCTCTCTTGTTGGGAAATACATGCTTTGGAGGAGTAGATGCATTGTATGGTTGAATATTGAAGGCCTTGTAATGAGGTTTGAAGACCCTATAATGGGGATTTAAGATTGACTGTGTAGAACACAACATGAGTCCTTGTCCCATTACTTGTACCTATCTAAATATATGCACGTGACACCTGATGATGGATGGTGATGTCATGAGGGACCTGAGTGGTGAAGGGAATCGCATTGCACTAGGTAGTGTAGATGGAAGGGAAAGTTTAGATGGAGAAAGGTGTAGTTGTGGTTTCTGATAGTGTAGAAAGAGCACAAAAATATGTTCTATTTCACCTATTTTTTATCATTTATGGGTTGTGAGACCTATTCCATTGCATCCATAGCGATGCTCCCAATAAGTAATACCTTTTTTTTCATTGAAAAAGCTTTCCGTATGACTCAGATATGGTCATTTAGATGTGGAGGGGTTTTCTCATGGTGTTGAAAAGGGCACAGCTATACCTTCTACTTCAGATGTTTTTGAGCATTTATGGGTTGTGAGACCCATTCCATTACGTCTGGAGCAACACTTCTAGTAAGGAACACCTTTTGTTTCATTGAAAAAGCTTTCTGTATAACTGAGATACGATTGTTTTTGTGTGGCATTGTTTCTGGTATTGAGATGAGTGCACCATACTTGTTGGTTTGGGAGTACCTCTCCTGTGGATCTATGGCCTCATATTGGGGATGACTGTTATGTTGAAAGATGCACGAGCATGGAATTTCTATGGCAAGGTGGAACGTTGTCATGTTGAAGCTAGTTGCCCATGATTGAGATGAGTATTTCTTATTATGTTTGTTTATTGCATTTCCAAAAATATATGTGTTTATAGATCTAAATTGCTTATGGATGGTATGGTTGTAAGTGACATCCTTGAGATAAGATTTTATATGGCTATAGATGTTAATTTTCATGTCTGAATTTGTTCATGTTGATATGGCTATGGTTGGTTGTCATTGATGAATATTTTATTAGGTACTTCTTTACAGTATTATGATGTACATGTGCTCTTAGATCCAATTTTTTATTATGGTTTGTATGGCTGTAGGTGACAGCCCTGAGATCTTATGTTATTATCATATATATGGTTGTAGATGGCAGCCCTCATATCTGGTTTTACTTATGTTAATATGGTTGTAGGTGACAGTTAATAGATCTAGTTTCCAGCTTGTCAATATGGTTGAATATGGCAGCCTGTAGATCTTTTTATTTATATTGTTAAAGTTAGTTTGCAAATCTTATTTTGTTAATGGTTATATGGTTGTAGAAGATCTTATTATTTGATTTTATATTACATGTTAAAATATTGTTAGTATTTGTTTAAATTCATGCTTGCATTTACCTTGAATAACATGTGCATATGGAAAATGAATTGTATCGCAGTTTGCTTGTCTTTGAGAAGGCTAATTGTTTTATTAAATTGGCTTGTTGGCATGATGGCATAGCCTTAGAGAACCTTATTCCGTTGTGCATTTACCTTGATTCATCCTTCCCTTGGGTTTCCTGATGACCTTGCCTTGGTTTAGGGGTTGGGGACACCACACTATACATGTCTAACACTTTTTTCTGCAACATATTTAAGCAAAATCCATCATGTAAAGAATCTAGCTCGATTGTTAGTGCCAACACTTGCTCCATATTTAAGAGAAAAATAGTTTTAAATATTTAGGAAAATAATTTCCCCACCTCACACAAACATAGAGTTCCTTAGCATGCACTACCAAACAATCGCCAAGCTTTAATAATATCAATTACATGCTCTTTTAGAATCCTAGTTATCTTTTATTTAAGTGCTTTCCAACTTTCTCTGTAAGAAAGTTTGATCTTATGAGATACCACTTATAGCCATATTTTTTTCTTGGAAAATCATCTTATTCTTTGAGAGCCATAGTCCTTAAATTACATAGCAAGGTAAAGCACTATAGTCCTTCAATGATTTGTTTCGTACAAATTATGTAGTTAAGAATAAACATTATTTCCTTTTACCTTTTCCTATTATGAATATTATAAAATATAATTATTTTTAATTATATAACTTACTGAATTTTACCTTATTTTATAACTTACTTAGCTTTACCTAATTATATAACTTAATATATAATTAAGTATCTACATTACCTTTGTATTAGGAAAATTAATAATTTTATTGTTTTTGAGTAACCTTGCCTTCAAGAAAATAATTATCTTGGTACTTTCATTGTCACCATATTCAAATATAGAGATGATATATTAAAGAAGTTGATTTTGATTTTTTTTATTTGTTTAATAAATTTTAGATGGTAAACGTCGCCATCATTATAATTGTTATGCATGTGAGATTATTCATAACACAAACACATAATAATTTTTTTTATATATATTTAATTAAAATTTATAATTATATTAAAATTTATCTTTCCCTTATTTTAAAATACCAAATTTCCCTGTTTTAAAACACAAAGGAAATATGATATGTTTCATTTTTTCTAAAATTTATTACCACACACTTTTTGGACCAAAGTGCCAATATCATAGATTCAAGAGGAAATCAACAAATTGATTGTTATCTCAAGGTAAGCAAGCCATTACTCCAGAAGATCAACATAATGACAAAGCAGATCTACTCTCAAATAAATGTCTGATGATAGCCAAAGACAATTGGGAAAGATTGGATTACAATGATGGGAATATCTCTAATCTGGGCATTAGCCCGATGGGCTAGAATACTTTGACTTATGATGTAACATTGTAGTTTATTTTGAATTACTAAAGTACTTAGTGATACATGCTATTATATCTACTTTTATATTTTGCTTTTGAGTACGAGTTACTCGACATATGTATGGCCTTGGGCCTTGTTAACAATGTGGTTTTACATTAATAAAAACTGTGATTTTTTGCGGGAAAAAAAAGCCATTAGAACAACATACTAATTATGAGCTTAGCATGTCACTTACAAGAATGAGTGGTGAAGATAACACTCCATCCTACAACCACTTAGGCTAGACCCAGTTAACCTAAAGAAAACTAATGTATACAACTTACAATTTATTTTATTTAGATAAAATTAAGTCAAATTATTATGAACTAAATTTAAGATTTTAAGTCACAAATTTACACCTTAAATTTCTTAAAATAATTTTTTTACAAAGTTTTTAGAAAATCTATTTAAAAATTAAAAAATAATCTAATAAACTTTATTATTCATCCCACTTATAAAGAGAACTATTTGATTTGAATAATGTCCCAATCATAAAATCATTATTGACAAAAGTGCTTAAATCTACAACTTCTAGAACCACCCAATATAAATGTATAACAAATTTAAAAAATCAAATCATTATTGACAAAAGTGCTTGAATCTAGAACTTCTAGAACCACCCAATATAAATGTATAACAAATTTAAAAAATCAAATTTTTAGATATTTTTGTGTTCTCACTATTCTATTATTAAACCACAAACTAATTCTTTTTTTTTCACTAGAAAAAGTATGTACCATTTATATTAAAAACATTAGGAAAAGGATACAAAGTTCAATACTCAAGTATACCAAGAGTGCCAGCTGAAAGAGACGAGTGCCAATCGAACCATAACGTAAGAAGACTATAAACATAACAACAATACCAGACCATACATAAGGGATATTCACAGAAGAACCAGGAAAAAATAAGCTCTCCACATAGCATCAAAGGTAGACACCTCTACCCAAAGTCATACAGACCAATAATAAACAACAGGTATGGATAGTGAATGAGTAGCCAAAAAGTCTTCAAACTCGTTGAACATGTCATTTTGGACAACCTAATACCTCTACCACAACCCAATTCATTAAACTCGTTGAACATGCCATTTTGGACATGGACAAAAATAAATAAGCCAAGTTAATTATGATAAAGTTTCACTAATTTATCATTATGTACATATTAAATATTAAAAGTTAATAAATCAATATAGATTCATCTTAAATCTTGATTTACCAAGAGTTAAGAAGATCAAATTTTTTGATAGATAATTTTTTTCTTAACACTAAATTTTTTATCATCTTGATGCTTGATAAATTTCTTATATTAATCTTAATTTTATCACTCTTGATGCTTAATAAATCTTTTATGTTAATCTTAATTTTTATGATATTTAAACAAAATTTAAAATTAAACTAAAAACATCTCCCTTATACTAATTTTTTTAAAATGATATCTCCCTCTAATAGACTATAAAACATCTCACTCCTTTTTCCTTGGAAAAACATCTCACTCCTTTTTCCTTGGAAAAACATCTCACTCCTATATATATAGAATCCTAATCAACTCACCAAAACTTATACATTAAAAATTAAAATTCAATTAAATAGTTTAATCATTTTCACTAAGCCATAACCCAACATAAAAATTAAATCACAATCTCGGTCCCAACAACGACTCCAAACCCTCTTGGGCGAACTCCCTGTACATTATTAATTATGAAATAAATGTGTTTGAAGATTGGTAGGTAGTAGGAAATAATTTATATAGACAACTTCCTGAAAAGGACAACCAAATTACGGGAAACGACAAACACACTATAAGAGTTGTGATAAAGGATTCCCAAGCTCATAATATTGACTCTGATAACCTCTGGGTATCAGGATCTTCTTTTGTTCTGACTCGGGTTGTTGCTGATTCCGCTCAGAACAGCTTGCCTGGTGAGAAAAAGAAGGCGACCTTAGCAATGGAGGAGGTCAAGGTGTTCACCATGGACCAGGTTTCCAACCACAAGAGCAAAACTGATTGCTGGTTTGTCATAGATGGCAGGGTAATTCTTCTTTTCTTTTGCCTGTTAAGGATTTCTGTACTGTTTTCCAGCATCAGGTTTCCCTTGAGATGGGGTTTTGACGGATCGTTTGAGTGTTTAAGGTAGATTTTCACTGGGATCTCAGAGAGATTTGGTGATTTCATGATCTGGGCTAGTTTCGTGCAATATTTGATCTGTGCTGTAGATTGAGTCAATGTTACTTGAACATACTGCTTTGTTGTATTTTATGGGACTAGTTTGTATTCTTAGGGAAATAATTTTGATCTGGGATGACAGGTCTATGATGTGACCAACTTTCTGGAAGAGCACCCAGGAGGAGATGAGGTTCTCTTAGAGGCTTCAGGTAAGATTCTGAGCTTGTATTTTTTTCAGATCGTGTAGGTAGTTTTCTCCCTTATGTGGCTTTTGTTTGCAGTGGGTACATATGTACCCGAGTGACTTTTTGAAAGGTTGTTTTGAGTTTGAGCTGGCAAAGATCACGGCCCAAATGTAACTCCATTCCTATTAGGGACCCACATTGTAACCATGGCCTGGGAGGTCTGCAGTGGCTCCTTACCATCACTGGCCGCTTACTAGTGCGTTTGATCTAATTGTCAATGGTTAATTATGTGTCCCGTTGAAAACTTGTAAAGTCATTAGCTGCACACAGGATATAGAATCCAACTCAAGCACTGGTTTTCAGTTACCAGGACAGCTTGATTTATCATTGTTACTTTGTGTTTTCAGTTACTTTTACAATTAGCCAGCGACCCCTATGGCAAACCGTTCTCCAGTGTGAGAACTGACGCCTCAATCATCAGTGGATTTTGGCGACCCAAATTTGTTTAATTTTTTGTGTCAAATTTATACACATCCCATATTGCTCCTGTTTTCGTTGTATGAGTGGCCAATGCCTAGTTACCTATGTAGTTAACTTTTTGTTTATTGTGTATGGCCTATTTCAGTCACTGTTTGCACTGGTGAACTGCACCCAGGGGAAAGGCTGGAGCTTTCCCGAGTTCCAGTTACATACTTCGTCCTAATGAAGTCATAGCATGCTCACACAACGAGGCTATTGACAGTGAACACCTATAGTAGATTCAGGCCTCAATGGCTTCCTCCTTTCTTTTCTATGCTTACACAGTATATGCCATATTGGCAAGCTTAACAATGATGCCAAGAACAAAGTGCTTCGACCTTGAAACACTTAAGGCGTGTTGGTTGTCGATGTCTTGCAATCAATCTGTCAGAGTCATGGCATGCATATACAGTAGATAGGCTCCACCGTTTATGGTGAAGTGCAACTTCATTAGGTGCATAGGGTTTAGAAGCTACCCATAGTATTGGCATTGATTTATTTTTGAGGTCTGGCTTTCTAGAGAGGGCCATTTCAAAGTGCTTGTCATATACAGAACCCTGGTGATGACCACGTGATGACAGTCTTCATTTGCACTAACACTGTTGCTTTAATCATTTATGGAGCTCAGATAACTATGTTTCCTCTCTTTTATTCTTCTCTTCTGGTACGGATAATAGGCAATTAGGGCCGATGGTCAACTATGCGTGAGCATATAGATCATGGACTTCCCTTGAGTTTGTTTTGCAAAAGTTCCTATTCTGTTTCTTATACTTATCATTAAGAGTCAATCCCATAGACGTGTGAGGCACACGAACAATACATGCCCTGATGCCAATTGCAGACTGCACTTAATTTTAGTGAGTTCGTTTTCAACCTGCACAGTTTGTCTTTCTGTCATTCCCCATACTTTATTTTGTTTATGTGCACACATTATAGACCCATTTCCAAGGATGGATTTTCCATGCCTGTGCGAAATCCTGGTTGCAATTACTTCTTCAATTTTTTTTCTCATTATTACTGAAGATTTTGATAACAGTGTCTGTGCTGGCTGACAGGAGGAGATGCAACCCAAGATTTTGAAGATGTAGGTCATAGCACAGCTGCACAAGGCATGATGGAAACCTACCTGGTTGGTGTTCTTGAGGGTTTCAAAGGCGATATTACTCCTATCAAGAAGGAGACCACCACTGTCAAGCAAGAAAAGACTGCTTTCAAAGAAATTCCAGCATCTGTTATTAAGGATAATGAGTCTAGCTTCTTCACGAAATTACTTCAATTTATAGTACCTCTACTGATTGTGGCTGTTGCCTTTGGGATCAGATCTTTCCTAAAGGAATCTCAAACATCTTCATAGAGATATGTCTTTGCATAGTGGACTGAAATAGCATTTTAGTTGCATAGAAGTTTAGTTATTAACTTATTACAAAATATGCAGGTGGCATTCTTAGATTTTCTGTTTAGCGCCACATTCATAGACTTTGGCAATGATGTGGCATATTGATGTGAGTAATATTAAGATTTTTGTGATATGTGATGAATTAAGTTTGATCTGATTATAAATAAACTTTCATTGAAGATTCTAACAGCTCTAAAATGCTGACCAAAGCATTTTTTGAAGCGTGTAAGTTTTGAAGAGGGAAGAAGTATACTACTTTTTCCTTTCATGTGTACTCGCTTTTACTTCCTATCCTGCAAAACTGATGAGGGTTTTCAACACAATACAAATATATCAGTGGAAATTTTATCAATCCGAAAGATCTTTCTCATATGATGGCTGCATATGGTATTGGTGGATTGCAAATATTGTGTTTTCCCCTAATATCAAAGAAAACTTGTGGTTATTTTGTTTTTTGGATTGTTCTTGGAAGTTAGTATAGTAGAGTGGCCGCTTTTGATTTATTTGCTAGTCAGGCAAGTGACAAATATATGAAGATAATATATTCCTTAGTATAGTAGAGTGGCCGCTTTTGATTTATTTGCTAATCAGGCAAGTGACAAATATATGAAGATAATATATTCCTTAGTATCCAGATCAGAAGGAAATACAAAATACAGAGGATGCAACAATGGATGATTTCTATTTTAATTTTTTCTAATGTTCGTTACAGAATAAAAGATATCTTTAGATATGGACTCGTGCACTAAAATCAAATGGCACTTTCCAAAGATTAAAGACTTTAAGTCCAAACACCAAATAGTAGTGGCGAAGCATCCCGTAGTGCTTAAGCACTTTCGTACATAGAAATGCTATTTCCAGTTGCCCAAATGGACCAAATGAATACAGTGCAACATAACATGCTAGCAAGCTTGCACAGATTTTCACAGCTTAAGCCACATTTTGATGTCTGTAAATACTTTGTACACAACAAGTGCATTGCCATCACCATCTTGACTGGCATGCAAGGATTATCTTCCTAAATAAATTGTCAGATTTAGTGTCATTTAAAAATCCACTTTTTGCCTCCAGACATCACCCAAAGAAAGTGAACATTTTATTAGCAGATTGAAAGCATCATTATGGATTTTCAAGGTTGAGCAAGGCATTCGAAACGATATCTTTGCATATGGTTTCTTGTGTCATCAGACCTCCATCCTTTCTTCATTCTTACGACTAAAAATCATTTCTTCTAGCAGATAGAATGAAGAAATTTTGCATCTTATCCAATGCTTGAACATTCAGTGTATGCAGTTCCCCAACATTAAAACTTATAGTAAATTAAGAGGCATATGCCCTTGCATGAATAGGATTAATATCTATAACAGGGGCTGCCTATTTTCTGTTTCAGTGCGATGTGTGGGAATTTAAGCTTTGATTCGAATGTATGAAGTTTCTGTAGGAAGTGTTTCAATAGGGCTGCTTAGGCTTCTAAATATGGCTCTAGAAACCCAAGTCAACTCTAGATTCACGTCTCTATCAGCGATGTTTATCTAATGAAATCCGACCACATGACTCTTGGCTCTTGGGTAAAGCCGTAAACTTATGTTTCACTCTGGTTTGGGGATAGGGTATGATCCAAGTTTCGGGAAAAGGCTGGAGAGACCCCAAAATTTCAAGGGACGACATTTCCAAAAATATAAAAATAACAAATTTTAAAAATTTGCAACCAAGAAAAATCTGCTCGTCTCACCTAAATGATGCTACTGTAGAAGGGAACCCGGTTCAAAACCATTTGGAAATTATGCAAATGGTAGGGTTAGGGTTTGGCAACCCTTTTTATGCTGTTGTTTGAAAGTTGGGGTACACCAAGAATGAAAACAATGAAAAAATTGAAAAATATTGTTTTCAGGTGTTTAACTGTGTATTTTTGAATTTATGTTGGGGAATTCCAAAGTCCAGACATGTCCCGAAGATGACTAGAAAAATAGGTGTCGTGAAAAAAGTGAAATAGGTCACTTGTGGTTTGGCACCAGAAGTGACCTGCATACAAGGACCACAAGAAGTGACCTGCATACAAGGATAAAATTTTTCCCCCGAGGCAGAGCCATTCAACATATTAGGGAAATTAAACCTTTGTGGGGTGTCTAAACATACCGCCATATTACTTATCGGTGGAAGTGAAATACCAAAGGGCGACCATGGCCAAACATCTTCACCATTGAATCACAAGGGGAGTGGCCAAACATACCGGCATATTGCTTATCAGTGGAAGTGGAAGATGTAACCAAATATAGGTATCCATATCAAAAGTTATTGCAGTGGTCAAACATAATGCCATGGTATCCATGATCAAAAGTTATTGCAGTGGTCAAACATAATGCTATATTACTTATCAGTGGGGAGTGATCAAACATACCGGCATATTACTTATCAATGGAAGTGGAAGATGTAACCAAATACTGTTATCCATGATCAAAAGTTATTGCAGTGGTCAAACATACTGCCATATTACTTATCAGTGGAAGTGGAAGATGGAATCAAATATTGTCATCCATGATCAAAAGATATTGCAGCTAATACTTGGGTACTTTCAATACTGAAAGTACTAGAGATGTGATTTCAGATATTACTATGAGACATCAATCCTTGATGGTTGATGTCTTTTATGTTGTAAATATTTGTTCACTTGGGATATTTGTAAATGTATTTTTGTTTTTTGTTTTTGAAATATGTTATTTTAATGTTTGTAATTTTTTTTAATGAAGATTGAAATGATAAATCTTATTATATATAATGTGATTTCTTATATGCTTTCTATATATAGGAATGGATAATTGGATATAACAACTTTTTTATATGGTTTAAGTACATAAGAATGAATACAATAATTTTTTGCACCGAGTGAAATGAGGTGCTCTACATCTCAGTATGGGGGAGATGTTGTAATGTGTGTGATGTAACAAAATAATTAAAAAAATTCATGTCCGCTCATAAAATAAAAATTATGGAAAGTATTTAAAAAAAATCCATGTTGGTTTATAAAATAAAATATTATGAAAAGTAATTAAAAATAGATGTTCGTTTATAAAATAAAAACTTAAAACTTAAACCCGGATCTATCAATAAAAAAAAATCAAATTTCTTGAGTTTAAATTTTAAAAAAGAAATACATCTCAAGAAATTGTATTCCTCTCGGTGCTTGATAGATACGGGTTTAAGATGGATCTATGTTGGTTGATAGTGAAGTTCTTCCTTTAGAAAAAAGTTTTAATCTTTTGGACATTATCCTTTTGTGTCATTGATTATTGATGCTTATATATATGTTGTTTATTATTGATAGCACTTAATTGTTTACAATATTTTGAACATGGAATCATGAATGGCATGCGTAGGAGAATGCTAATACTCTCGTACAAGAGAGATTCATAGAGTGTTGGTTTGCATTGTTGGAAGGATATACCATGGACCCATCAAAATAGTGTTGAAGAAGCTTAAAATGACAAAGAGGGTATGCACCAAACAATGTATGTGCATATTTTAATGACGGCAATGTATGCATAGATATGCACCATTGGATGTCTATTTGTATACATTCCACAATGTATATCGGTGCTTATACTACGACATTGGAGCGAATCCCTTTTGTATTGATATGCACCTTGAGAGCATGATCTAAGTCCTTTGTTGTATGTGCCAAGGAAATTTGCAAGAAAAGGGAATTGATCTTGTTAGTGCGTAGGCAATATGTCATGGGCATAGTAATTTGCCGAGAGAAGAGAGAGAAAGAGTGGAAGTGACCTTGTCGAAATGGTCGACAGTGTCAAGCTTGATGGTGTACTTGCACTCTCTGA
Organism: Larix kaempferi; assembly: GCA_027924585.1. Taxonomy (NCBI): domain Eukaryota; kingdom Viridiplantae; phylum Streptophyta; class Pinopsida; order Pinales; family Pinaceae; genus Larix; species Larix kaempferi. Next base: position 16,946,651 of record BSBM01001023.1, read on the forward strand.
GGGTCCCCCAAAGTTTAATTGCCTAGTGGTGAGAGGTAGAGAATTTGGTGGCCGAACAAAACTAATGAAAACCACCATAGGGGAAAAGCCTCGCTTTTCCATTTTGTTCATTGTTGATATTTTCTTAAGGATGACACCACTAATGCTACATAGTTCCTTCTTTGGGAAATACGAGGGGTTGAAGTTTTTAATGGTCATGTTGGAAGCTTGGTTTTGCGGAGAGTTACTTAGAGTTGATGGCCATGACATATAAGACAAAGTGTTGGTGCGACATTTTATTCAAATTGAAGGGGGTTACAGGGATAATTTCAAGGTGCCTCCGTTTGTTAATGTGGGATAAGAGAGATGATGATATTGTGTGGTTTCTATGCTTTGTATGGCAAGTCAGTGGCCTCCACTTGTCAGGGTAATTTTTAGGGGCAAAATTTCGCCAATTGGTTTTTTTGGGGCTTTTTTTCTAAAAATAAATTCGCTATTTGGTCATTTTGTCTCTAATATCGCCTATATTTACATAAAATATGTTTTTTTATCATAATATTCGCCAAAATTTACACATTTCAGTAGTATATTGTATGTTTCATATTTAATATTCACCAACCTATCTATATACATTTTTTTTCAATCCAAAATATTTGCCTAGGATACTATACTTAAGCATAATATTAGAATCCCTAAAAAATACCTTGCCACCTGTACATAAGGAAATGTGGATTATCTGGATATCATGGGAGAACTCATGTTCATGAAAAAATGGAGGCCTTCTAACCAATGGAAGGCCACATAGATGGGGTATCTAGTTATTTCTATCGATGAGTATGATATGATCTTGTAGGGTGTGGGCAAGTTTTTTATTCAAAATACTGGAGATGATTTTCTTGGCCCTATTTGATAGGAGCATTTTATTGGAATTGTCAATGACTTGTTTGCACCATAGTGTCATGGAGTGGAGATTAGGATGGCTCAAGAAGGATGCTATCAAAAGGTGTGGATGATGCCTCTCATTAATGCTATTCATGAATTTTTATATGTCAAACAAAATATGCATTTGATTTGTTGAATAAGATTTACAATGATAAATTGCAAGGCAACACCCACACCTTGAGCAATAGGAACAAAACTCAACAAAGAAGATAATGGTCCTGTTATCACATTTATAGTAGCCAAGGCTACCATATCTTTAGATCAGATTCCAGTCCTTTTTTCAGCCAATCCTTTACACTGAGATGCTTCAGATCAACATCATATGAGCATTCATTCCAGGATCACTCTTATTTTCAGAGCAGCCCTTGAGCAGACAATACAGCCTTATGTCATGACTGAGCCTCATAATCTCAGATTCGATGACCGATGTAGCCATTTTACCATATAGAGCAGTATGTAGTGCCCAAATGTTTAGTAGTAGTATTCCAGTTGACAGTTGATGGTTCAAATGGTTGGTACAGGTATATTGACCCAACAGGTATATTGATATGCATTGGTTATGATGTTTTGCTCCTTAGCTCATTATGATAGCTTAGCTTGGTATCTTGTAGTTACGATCTGGCGGTCTATATATGTTACATGGATATGTGTGTTGCAATGGTTACCTAAAATGATCCGGTTTACTCTGAATATGAAATTCTTGTTAATACTCATTGGTTTTACTCTCCTTACTAGAATGGATGTGATCATTCCACCTTTCATGGCTTGCTAGTTTTGGCATCACCCATCACTTATCCCATCCATTTGTTCTCTTCCACTTCTTGATTTTACCTTGACTTACACTTTAGCCTGTGATATGGAGGATCTCCCCGCTTTTGCCTCTTTGTTGGATAAGCATCCCTGTTAAGTTTGTGTCTCGGCTTTGAGTTGTTGATTGAGTTGTGTTGGATAAAACTTGAAGCGAATAGTACTACCATCATTACATGCATGTGGAAACTTTATTATATCTTATGTGCAAACCCATGAAAGTAAACTAAAAACTGTGCTTATCAGCACAATGAAAAAGGGCTATGAAATGAAAACACCCTAGATAAAAAGCTACAATTAGTTGTGCTTATAAGCACACAAGAAATCCAAAGGGTCATAAAGGCCTAAAGAAAGCAGTGGGTAAATGTATGCTAAATCCAAAGACTGCTGGCCTGGAAACTAAAATGTAATGATTAATTCCTCATGGAGCCTACGGGTTGTGATGTGGGATGGAGTAAGGGACAACTAATTCTAAGTGTCCCCTAGAACCTTGAGTTACGGTTGGTCGGGCACCTAGTCATGGCGGTTCTAGAAAAGATCCTCACGGAGCTATTCCAGCTTGGATGTGAGCAGTAGACATTTGCCAAGGTTGAATACACACTTCTCTAAATAACTTACCCATTTGTGAGACACTGCCATCCCCTATGTATATTTTTATTCAACATAAGCTTAAGTGTGTATTCCATTTCCCCTTATCTAAACCATCACAGTGTTAAGTCAGTATAGTCATCCCCTTAGCCTAGCCTTGCATTTTTCACCTTCACCCAATCCTAGCAAAATGATCACGACCATGAAGGGTGAGTATTTTCTTGAAATTCTATTTAGAGTAATTGATTGTTTTTATATATTTGATGTTATTATTATTGCTTAAATCGCCAATAATATGCTACTTTATACTTTGATCTTTGTTATTAGAATGATTGAAATGAGCATACTTTAACCATTTTCATTTGCAGCAGGCAGTTTAAGCCTGGGTCATATTTTGGTCAGTTTTGACCCGGTCAAACTTAGTTTGACCAAGTCAACCGGAGGACCTGAGGTGAATTGGATCGGTGATGTGTGTTATGGTCCTTGTATACCCATTTGATGGATCCATGCAACAGACACAACTTTCAGATTGGTTTGATGATTTTCATGATTATGATTATTATTATTACAGACCATTTATTTTTATTTGTCCAAGCATGGTCATGGTTTCAGATGGTCACATGGTGTATGGGTACTCACCCTTAGTGCACTTGGACCTCCTGAGTCCATTGGGATACTCAGTTTGCAGTTTCGGGCATTTTCAGTTGAGATATTTTTCAGTTTATCACTTTATTGCAGATTTGCCATTTAAAATGGCCTAGCAGCACAATTTGACATTTTATTTGGTTCACCTAGGGAGCTACAGAGGAAGTATGGGTTCCAGCCACTTTTTATTACTATATTACCATGCTTCCGAACATTTTGGTGTAGTCAATTTTGGCCCCCAGGTACTAGGAAGTGAGCTACATGCATTTTATTCTTTCACAAGTGATATTCTAAGGAATAAAAATGGTAAAAATGGCTACAGAGGAATTTGATTTAGGCTACTGAGGTAAGGAAATGGCATGAGGTTGATTTTGATGATATGTGTGATGCTTCCCACACCTTCCAGAGCAGGTTGCAACATTCAGTGGGGCCCACACACTCTCCAGGCTTATATTTTATGATTTTATTGTGTCAATGAGGGGGCACGATTTGGCCATGTGGTCACAGTATTGTATCATGATGATGTATTTTACATTATTGTTCCATGGGGACAAACTAGAGATGGATGAGTACACCTCCTAGCCCCACCATGAGCTTATGTCATGCTGTCTAGTCACTTTTAGGTGGTACGCCCCCCCCTAGGGCGACTTAGCTAGCCCCCTCTATTTTTGAGTTGATCCATGTACTTTATATTTGGGCTCATCTTAGCCATTGATTATCACTTATGTATCTTTTTATCTCAACCACTCGTTAAAAAGGTGGTTAGGGTTTTGGTCTCTCCCATTGCTATTTAAAGGAGAGACCCCCCTCATTGTAAAGGGACTTTGGCTCTTGGAATTTGATAATAGAAGAAATATTTGCAGAGATTCTTGGATCTTCTTTGTTGGGTGTTCTTAGATGTTGATTGGAAAGTCTATTTCTCCTAACATTTGAGATTTTGTGGTGAATCCAATCTTTTTTGTACAAACAGTGTTTAACTGTAGGAGGGCGATTTCACTTGGGACGTTTTTGCAGGGGGCTCCTCAACTGGTTTCTCTTGAAGCTGCTAATATCATGGGGTTTTCAATAGTATCATTTGATCTTTGATTTCCAGTTGATATGTCTTTTGCTTTTACAGTCATTTTCTCTTGATGCATCAAATCTTACTTTTGTAGTTTGCTTGTGCAGGAGAGGAGGGCGCACTTGGTTCTCTGGGAAATTCGATTTCACTTGGACACTCACTCAAATCACCTCAAATTGATTAGGAAGGCATAGATCATCATCATCAAGGCATCTGCAAGATTATCCATGTAAGATCTACTCTTAATTCATTTATTTTGGGTTCCAATCCATTCGCCATTTCATTTACTGTTAAAACCCTAAGCTATTTTTCCTTCTAAAAATTCTCTTGCTCAAACAACTTAAAATCTTGGTGAAATATTTATGGGTTTTCCACCTTAATCCTAACCCAAGGTGGGTTCTCAAGGGAGTCACCCTTCAGGGACTCCTAGCCCATTTCCCTAGACATTGATCTCTTGCCCATGCGCACTTCCTGTTTTAGCCTGTTTTCTGGGTTGTTTGATGCCAGTTTTTTACTTATGTGTTAAGATATTTCCATACCCTCTATCAAGTCTAATCTAAAGGTACTAGATAACCCCATCTCTGTTTAAACACTTCTACCTTGGACATGTTTCCCAAGGCAAGAGAAATTTCTGTCATTTGCTAGTGCCTTGACCTTGGATCCTTTTGTAAAACTCATAAGTCACTTGCATTACCACATTGGATCAAATTTACATCTTTAAGCCTCTTGATCCAACCTTTAACTCACCTTGTGACTTCATCCATAGATCTAGGGTTCATCATACCTAACACCTTACGTACTTCATTCATATGATTTGATCTAGTGTCTTGGTTATATCTCTCATGTCGGGAGTTGATATGGGTCTCCCCCATTGTTATCTAGGGCTTGGATAGCATAAAGCGAAGAGTACCTTGATTGGCATGACAACCAATCCATCTTGGGAATTGAGGCCCTCTTGGTTCACCACTTTGGTTGTCTATCCCCTCTACCATCCTGTATAGGATCCATCATTTGGGGCAACTGCAAGTTAGGTGATAACAGGTCCAAATGTGGATCCTACATTGTTAAAGAGATTATTTGACAATCTCATGTATCTCACTACCACTAGACCAGACATTATGTTTGCAGTTAGCTTGATTTCCAGGTTTATGAAGATACGCAAAGAAATGCATTGGTGTTAGAAACCCATGTCAACCCTTCTATTTACTTTGTTAGTATATTGTTGTTAGACACATATGCTTTGTAAGTCGTCCCGTAGTATTTGTTGATCCATAGTTTGTCTTATTGTTGTTGGACGCATATGCTTTGTAAGTCGTCCCATAGTAATTGTTGATCCATAGTTTGTATTGGCCCATGGTTTGTATTGACACATGGTATTGACCCATGGTATTGGCACCTAGACTTAGTATATAAGTTTGTGTTGAGACCAATGAAGGTACCGTAAAGTTATTTGTATTGAGCTTGCTCAAAGGAGGTTTCCCCCTCGAAGTGGCCTGTGATCAATAAAAGTGATTCCGAGTTCTGTTATTACTGCTATCTCATGTATTTTCATTAATTAATTGTTCCAAGTTCTTCACATCTAGTATTAGAGCACTTTCTTGGGCTCGTTGGGTGAAATTTCTGCCAAAATTTTGTTTGCATCTGTTGCAGCTTCAGATCTGGGAATAATCCCTATCCTCTTAACTTGGGAAGTACTTGGGCATAAGCCCTAAAACTCATTGTGAGGAGTCCCACAAGAACCTTGAAGTAACTGGCCCATTAAGAGGACCTGCCAGCGAAAAGGGCAACGACCCCTACCTGATTGACTAGTTCCCACCCGTGAGGTAAACCAAGAGCTGTCGTTTGTGGCAAAGCGGTTATAAGTTTTACCTAAGCCGTGGAGTGAGGGATACTACCCTAATATGAAAGCCGTTAAACAACATTGGTGGCCGAGTGAAATACCTGAACTGTTAAGAAGCCGCACATACCTGGGGTCCATATCTATTTTCAGCTGAACTGTTGCTGATCACTTCCGCGCTGTTTCAGATCCAGCCATTTCAGATCCATTTTGAAAGTCATTCCAGATCCATTCGTTTCAGATCCATTCTGAAAGCCGTTCCAGATCCAGTCGTTTCAGATCTATTCTGAAAGTCGTTTCAGATCCATTTTGAAAGCCGTTCCAGTTCCAGTCGTTTCAGATCTATTCTGAAAGTTGTTTCAGATCCAGTCGTTTTCGATCCATTCGGTGTTGTTTCAGATCCAATTGTTGCCGATTACTTCTGCATCATTGCAGATCCATCTCAGTTTTCGCTCCCTTCTGCGCCGTAGCAGATCCATTTCGAAAAAATAATAATAATAATAATTTCCATTTTTTCGTCATATCTCCCTTGTTTTAACTCTGTTCCCTTGAAACTTCCTGGACACCCCTGCAATCCCATTTTGCATATTTCATTCCTAAGGACCCTATCCCAAATTCTACTTCCCAAAGCCATAAATCTCACATTTGTCTATTTTTAGGGTTTGCAATAACTTCTTCAATTTTCACCCACTCACCTCCAAATTTTGCCACCGTGCTCATTCCCTATTTCTGCTTCTTTGTCCCTCTTTGACCAATTTTCTCATTCTTTCACCCTGCTTCTGAAATCCCCATTTTTTGCTTCCCTGTCCATCAGAAAGTGTCTAAAACCTAGTCAAACCCCAATTACCCAACTGAGTTTTTCCAAAATCCAAATTTCTCTTTACTAAATAAGCTTTTGTTTGTATTTTTCTATCCATTCCCCCCCCCCCCCCAAAAAAAAAAAACTCCTGGTTCTGTTTGTCACCCGTGCAGCAACAAAAACCATGGAGGAAGCGCTTGCAGCCATCCAAACCAAACTCCAAGATCTGGATGAAAATTTTCTCAACCTCCATCTTTAGCATTCAGCCATGAACAATAACCGACAACAAGAATTTTCTGCAGCCAATGGGTTCTTTTCTTCCAGCAATTTCCGTGGTCCAAAGCTTGCATTTCCTTGCTTCAATGGTACTGATCCAACTAGATGGATCTATCGTGCAGAACAGTATTTCAGTCTACATAATACTTTTGATGTCCAAAAAGTTCTACTTGCATCCTTTCATTTGGAATAGGAAGCCCTTCAATGGTACCGTTGGTACATCAAGGCTCATGACGAGCCAAAATGGACAGATTTTGCCAACTCCTTTTGCAATGATTTGGTCTTAGTGCTTTTGATGACTTCACCGAAGCACTCACTAAACTTCGTCAAAGTGGCACTCTAAGAGAGTATCAGACAAAATTTGAGAAACTAGCCAATCACACAGAAGGATTGTCTGATGAATTCTACAACAGTTGTTTTATCAGTGGTCTTAAGGATGAGATCCGGCTCAGAGGTTAAAATGTTCTATCCCAACACAATGATGGAAGTCCTAGGGTTGGCTTAGTTGGTAGAAGACAAGATTGCATCCCAACAACGCTCCAAACCCACTTTTGTTCCCTTCCGAAATATGGGTTCTCAACGACCTCCCATCCCGCCAGCTCCTCGACCAACTCCTATCAAGCATTTATTTGAAACAAAGATGCAGGCATGCAGATAAAAAGGGCTTTGTTATAATTATGATGAAAAATTCATTCGGGGACATAGATGTGTTCAACAAAATCTCTATCTCTTGGATATGGATTCTCCGCCTGCCTCTAAAATTGGTGAAGAAGCTCCAGATACAATGGAAGATCAGGTCAACATTCAGGAGCCGCCTATTGACCTCCCATCTCAGGATGAACAACCAGAGATATCTCTCCATGCTTTATCCGGTGTCACCACCCCCCAAACAATGCAGGTCAGGGGTTACTTCAAGAAGCTCCCTCTTACAATACTCATTGATTATGGTAGCACTCATAACTTCATTGACCCTCGGATCGCTAAACATGCTGATTGTTTTTTCCATCCTTGCTCCAACTTTGAAGTCATGGTTGCCAATGAGGGCACCTTACCTTGCAAGGGGAAGTGTCACAATGTGTGTATCTCTCTGGAAGATTATAACCTACGCTCTGACATGTTTTCCTTGTCCCTAGGTGGATGTGATGTGGTTTTGGGCATTCAATGGCTACACACACTTGGCCTCATCTTATGGGATTTTGTTGAACTTTGGATGCTGTTTTCAGATAATGGGAAACAACACAAATTTAAGGGATTACAACAAGGGTCTCTCTGCATCATCAATTCACATCTCCTGGAAAAGATCCTTAAGAAGAATTCACATGGTGTCATCACTCAACTCCATTCCATTCAGATGCACCCATCAACGGTCTCCCCTACTTCCTTGGATAGATATGCAAGTGTTCTTGCTGAACCAGTGGGCTTGTCTCCTTCAAGAGACCTTTCCGGTAATAATTTAGCCGCATCTACATCTCAGCAGGAAATGATGGCTATTTTGCATGCAGTACAGAAGTGACAGCCATACCTATTAGGGAATTATTTCTGCATCAAGACTGATCTCCAGAGTCTAGAAAATTTCCTGGAACAATGGGTCTCCTCCCCAGCACACCTGAAATGGGTTATCCAACTCATGGGCTATGCATATGCGATCACTTACAATAAGGGTAAGGACAATATGGTGGTAGATGATCCTTCTCGCACATTTGATGACCCAGTTTCTCTTACAACTATTTCTCTATTTGTTCCAAATTGGTTGCAATCTGTTCAACAGGGCTATCTCTTCTATGAACTCCATGCTTCTTCATCAGCAGGGCACTCTGGGTTCCTAAAAATGTATGACCGGGAACAATGTAACTTCTTTTGGCAGGGACTGAACATAACAATTCAACAGATGGTGGCTGACTGTGATACTTTCCAGGTCAACAAGGGTGAAAGGACACTCCTTTTGGGACTGCTCGAACCCTTGCCCATCTCTACAGAGATTTGGACAACTATTTCTATGGATTTCCTAGAAGCGCTCTAGTGGTACAATACCACATCTAAAAGGACACCATATGAAGCAATCTATGGACATGCACCGCCCGTTCTTCTTCCATACACCCTCAGCAGCTCCCCAGTTTAGGAAATTGACTCGGTTCTTCGACACCGTGATCAGATTCTTCTCATTCTGCAGGACAATCTTCACATGGAAAGAATTCGACTGAAACAACAAGCCGATCAACACTGTTCTGAGCGCACTTTTCATGCAGCTGATATGGTTCTTCTTCGTCTACAACCTTCCAAGCAACCCTCCCTGCAACTCAAAAGGTGTCAATGACCCGGAATGCAACCCGAGGATGCTACAGGGAACCCACTCCTTCAGATTCTGCATCAATTTCCGCATCTAAAGCTTTGAGGACAAAGCTTTTTCTAAGGGAGAGGGGATGTTAGGAACCCATGTCAACCCTTGTATTTACTTATTAGTATATTGTTGTTGGACGCATATGCTTTGTAAGTCGTCCTGTAGTATTTGTTGATCCATAGTTTGTCTTATTGTTGTTGGACGCATATGCTTTGTAAGTCGTCCCGTAGTAATTGTTGATCCATATTTTGTATTGGCCCATGGTTTGTATTGACACATGGTATTGACCCATGGTATTGGCGCCTAGACTTAGTATATAAGTTTGTGTTGAGACCAATGAAGGTACCGTGAAGTGTAATGTCCCCTCCCATCATCCCAGCATGGGAGAGAACATCACTCTAATTCTGGACATCTAGCCCCATACTTAGTAAACAAATATTTCATATAAAATGAAGATGGACATATGCAATTGCATAAATATTTGAAAACACAGCGGAAGTAATTTCAATTACACTTCTATCATACATTCAAGATATTCATCAAATAAATAACTGCAAAGTTAACACAAAAGAATACTTATCTCAATAAAGTAGTCCCAAGCAACTGGCTATGCAACTGCAACGTTCCACCCAACCATAGGCTAGTTGTGGTCATCAATATCTCCACACACTGCTACCCCCCAAGCTGGGCATGATCTCTACAAGGAATCAGGGAACAGTAGACTCACACATAGCTCCCAGATACACCAAATCAGCCAAGCCAAGCTACAGTTGGGTTTATCAGGCTACTAGGAATTGGAAAGGAAGAATTGCTAAGCTAGTGCGCTCAAGCACAGAGCCAGGGATATCCCTCCTAGATCTATTCAGCTTGGCACTCACAATGCCTACACACCCAACACAAGGAAGTATCATCTTCACTGCCACACAGTCCCTCAATCCATACCTTCCTTTCTAGTGCTCTCAGGGTGTGCATAGAAAAGTAGCCAAAGCCCTCTTGATCTTCTTGAGAGGTTACTCCCTCCACTAGGTTTTTCAAGCCAATTCTGTCCACTACCAGTCCAAGTTTCTTGCTCACAGGTTCAAATCAAAACCGGGATACACATAACAGCAGAGCCACACTTATCGGGCGTGATAAAACGTTTTTATAGTGAGATGCCCAAAGATGGGGTTTTCATTAGCTTCAGAAAAACATGGGAAACCCAAAAACGAAACTGGAAGATGGGGAACAACCCTGGGAAGCCAAATCCATTTTTAGAAAAATGTCCATGGATATTCTGGGGCAAAAACGGCCTCCATAACAGTCCCAAATCGTGGTCCTCCTTCCCCAGCCACTGTGTAACACAAAAACGAGCTCCCAGCCATGGAAAAATGCAGGAAAATTGGTAAAAACGTGATGAGGAAAGACCCAGTAGTTCAGACTGCGTGAGAGATGAGAGATTGACTGTTCAGAATGGCTTTGGGCACCATTTCGTGGGTGTTTTCTTGCCCAAGGAGACAAAATACGAATTCCCCAGGTTGATGGCCTGCCCATACACGAAATTGGATGCCATACCTCTTCATTCCCAAGGCATTAACTGCCTCAACCAATTTCTGGAAGAATTAAATGATTGGGTGCATAACCCAAAATGGGTAGTTGGTGGTTTATGGGTTTCCTCATTGACACATGGATTAACACCATTGGCTCAAGGGTTTGAATAATTTTCCTCCCTATTCCTTGTAGAATCATGCCCCCATCTCTTTGTTGCATTGCATAGCTAGTTGTGGGTATTTTCATTAAAATTTGTATTTACATGATGTCTTATTTACATTGTGCCTATCTAGCACAAGAACCATAGGCATCTATTTTTAATTGTCGATACATAAAACACTAAATCAATGGTGGGGCCTTGGCCTTGAGCTCCTCACCATGATCAAATAACAATATTTACATCATTTACGATTTAATACAAAGGGGGTCAAAATGGGGACATTACATGAAGTTATTTGTATTGAGCTTGCTCAAAGGAGGTTGCCCCCTCGGAGTGGCCTATGATCAATAAAAGTGATTCTGAGTTCTGTTATTATTGTTATCTCATGTATTTTCATTAATTAATTGTTGCAGGTTCTTCACAATTGGCAAGTTGGTAAAAGGATTTTGAGATGCATTGAAGGAACAACAAGAAACCATATTTTATATTCAAGCACTGAAATGGTTATTTGATTGGTTGTACAAATAATGACTTTGTAGGCAACTTATATGATAGAAAGAGTACTTTAGGGTATGTCTTTCATCTTGGTTTAGGATAATTTCATGGGTCAAAGAAGCAACTCGTTGTGATGTTCTCATCAACATAAGTAGAGTATGTAGTAACAAAAAGAAATTGTCAAGCAATATGGTTACACATATTCCTCAATAATCTTCAACAAACAAAAAAAGGACCAACCCCAGTTTATTGTGACAACAACTCAACCATAGCACTATCCAAGAATCATGTTTTTCAATATAAAAACAAGCATATCAAGCATATAGATGCTAGCTATCATTTTATTACATAGCTTGTGAACAATGGTGATATATATTTAGAAACCTATAAGTCAAAATACCGATTGACTGATATATTCACAAAACCATTGGCAAAACATGGTTTTGATTTTCATAGGCAGAATCTAAGTGTTGTAGATGTTGAAGCATTCAACGTTTGTAATTAAGGAAGAGTGTTGGAATAATGTAGTTACACTTGCCAACTTGTCTTTTCGGATTCTTGATAGTTGCAAGTAGTTAGAAAGTTTAGAATTATATTGTAGAGTTTATTTTTTATATTTATATATAAATAATAGTAATAAAAGTAGAAAAAATATGTTTGTTTAAAAGTAATTTCTAAAATAGGTTACAATGGTAAAAAATTTCAACGTTTTTAAAATGTTTTTTTTTAATAATTTTTAATATCTTTAATGGATTTTTTTTTTACAAATCAAAAATATGAATAACAATTTTTTTAGTGGTTTGAGTTATTATTGAAAACCCCTTAATTATGATGGTAATTATTTGCAAATTGACACTCAACAACTTGTTAATGACAATAAAAATATATGGAAACTAAATAATGAAAATAGTTTAAATGTTTTTTTATTTTTTGGATTTTCATTCATTTTTATATGAAATTCCTTTAGAATTATTAAAACTATAGATCTAAATTATTGATATTACATAATTAAAATATAATAAGATATTTGAAGACTTTAAATTCATTTTTATAATTAAAAAATAAATTTCTAATAACAAAGAAATCCAAACATGCTACCAAATCATAAATCATATACATAAACTATTTACATAACTTTAAACTATTTACATAACTTTATTGTATTAATAAATATGTCTTTATTGCTTTAAAAAATGAAATGTTCCCAAAATAAGGTATTACATGAATAAGAGGCAATGTTTTAAAAATATCTATTTTTTAAATTATCATATTATTAGATATGTGCATCTTAACTCTACACATAGCAAGTAAACAATCAAAGCATTTGAAAAGGTATTACATGAATAAGAGGCAATGTTTTAAAAATATCTATTTTTTAAATTATCATATTATTAGATATGTGCATCTTAACTCTACACATAGCAAGTAAACAATCAAAGCATTTGAAAATGAATGGGATAAAATTACAATAAAATGATTTCATTTTCATCAAATAATAAATCAACTCTCAATTCATACTATAATCATCAAGCATTTGTAAGAATTTTATCATAAATCACAGATTTGGTCTGAAAGAGGGTCTAAATAATTTTGTGGCACACGAGTTTTTTTTTTTTTGTTGAAGAAGTTTTAAAAATATATTTCTGTAATTTGATGTTGTGGGTCAATTTTCATTTCATTGTTTTTTGCTTTTTTAACTGCAATTTTCAGAGTATCATCAAAGTATATAAAATTGTTGCAATTAAGATGAACATCACTTTAATACATATTATAAGAAGAAAAGATCATGTCGTTTCATTCAAAAATTGAAAACATATGGAGGCCAATGGTATGTGCCTTTATATCTTACAAGTCTAGTTCTAATACATCTTGTTGTATAACTGTCAAACAATAATACAAACTTACACAACATGATCGACTGATTTTAAAAATAGCATCCTTGCTTATGGAACCATCTTGACATGGTTGGATGGAAGTGATTCTTGCTTGTCGATCTCCATTCCTTTTTGAAGTTGATAAATTGTTTTTTCTTCCTTGTATTTAATGGGAACTAAGCCAATTGAAGTTTTCATGATCACTGAAGAAACAAATTCCTTGCTAATTGTAATGACCATGTCCTTGAGTTTGGTACACCTGTCTTCGAAATCCTACATTTGTTTTTCACCTAACTCTAGCATATCCATAGTAATAGCATGGTGGGAAGCATGTTGATGTTCTAGTTCATATGTCTTTGTATTCACAGAAAAATCGATGTTCTGTTACCATTAATAAGATCCACTCGCCTAAAAAACCTTCTTATATTCTAGATATCTCTCTAACAGTCACCGATGTTGTAGTATTGAGTCAATTCTTTCACTTTCCCTAATTTTCTGTTCAAAACTATGGTTCATGAGACTATATCACCGCACTCTTTTGAGCTTACTACGAATAGTCACTACCACGATACTGTGTAAATGGGAGGCATGGGTATCGATTTTGCTCCAAATATTCAATTCAACATTTGGCGGAGCATATGCCAATCTACCTCTTTGATTTTCCATAAACTTAGACAAAATGCTTACCATTTCCAAGAGTTGACTTGGGCTTGCCTACAAACGACTTGTCGATGTGAGATGCTCAAGGGGCCAAGCCCTGGGCTTTGTCTTCGGGTATGAATTTCAATTCATTGCCACCTATGAGGGGAAGAATGGGTCGAGCCCTTACGCCTACATACCTCCATTCATGAAATGTCAATATGAGTATCCTAAATGCACTCCACATTGTTCTTTGCCTATTTTCAAATGCTTTGAGTTGGAAACATGGAGTGTGCAAATGCCCACCAGGGATGAATGTTTTGTCCCTTTGCATTAAGGATTGATTAATGCACCAAATACATGGCCTTTCCAAGGATTGAAGCCATAGGGGATGGGTTGAAGGACCGACACCCCATTTTTTAATCATATTTTCTTCTTCAAGCTTAGTTCAAAACACATTTTGTTATAAAAAATAAACTATCTTATTAATTATTGTAAATGAGTTATTTTTTAAATATGGCTTACCTAAAATCAATTAGGATGGGATCCCTGTAATACCCATTGTTAACACAATTGGATTTACTACTTATCATCTCACTAAATTCCTTGCAAATACTCTTAGGCTAGTGGTGGGCCACACAAAATCATACATCAAATATTTGTCCCACTTTGTTGCTTGTATAAAATATTAGTAAGCTTTGACGTGGTATCTCTCTACACAAAGGTTCCGGTAGATGATGCCATTAAGGTCATAAGGGAGGTTACTAATGATGATATAGCAAAATTGGTAAAAATATTTTTAAAGTTAACATACTTCAGCTTCTGGGGTGTTGTATATGAACATATAGACGACATTGCAATGGGTTCTCCTCTCTCACCAGTAGTAGCTAACCTATACATGGTATTCTTTGAGAATACGACCATGGAATCCTTCCCCCTCAATCCAAAAGCATAAAAGAGATTTGTCGACGATACAAACATCATTTGGTCCCATGGAATGGATAATTTGAAAAAAATTCTTGCACACTTGAATAGCCAATATGATCACATAAACTTTAACATAAAGGTCCGAGAAAACAATAGCCCGCCCTTTCTTCATGCACTAATTACCAAGAAAGTTGATGGTACTCTACCATGCCAAGTTTATCGTAAAAGGATGCACACTAACAAGCACTGACAAGCTGAGTCACACCATCATCCAAGATAAAAACTTGGCATCTTGAACACATTTGCCATCAGGTCCGTCGGACTTGCTAATACAAATCACATTAATGATGAATTGGAGCACCTCAGAGTTCTCAAAAGAATTGGTTTTAAAAATAAATAAATTGAAAAATAATTAAGAAGGATTGTAATTATCAAAAGAGAAACCGCAATATTGAAAGTGGAAAATTGGTTGTTATCCCTTATATTCAAGGGACAATAGATAAAGATTGCAAAGATTCTCCAAAAAAAAGAAAATGAGGATAGATCCCCCCCCCCCAACTCCTTAAGGAGCATATTAGAAAAGACTAAATATCCCACTGATCCTATACAAAAAAATAGGAGTTTATTCAATTCCTTATTCGTGTCGGAGGGTGTATATCAGGGAGACTGGTCACTCAATGAAGGTAAGGATCAAAGAGCAATGTGTGCACATCATCCATTGTTGATCCAAGACATCAGCCTTAGCAGAGCACTCTCAAGTAGCCAGTCACCACATTTGCATTGAAGAAGCAAAGGTAATCACAATAGAGGACAATTATAACAAAAGACAGATCCGAGAGGTTATAGAGATAAAAAAGAACCCCAAAAACCTCAACAAAGATGATGGGCTTAATCTGAGTAACTTATGGAAGCCACTAATCCATATCTTGAAGAGGAATCCATGGGTACCATTAGTAATTTATGGTCGTCATAATTAAAATTAATTATGGTTAGCCTCTCCATTATTAATAAGTATCCTCTTAATCTAGTTTCCTTGAGAACGCTTTATCCCGATGATGGACTCAGATCTGTAATCTGAAACGTAAGTAGAGATTCAAAATCATGACACAAGCTTCATATAAACTCAGATGAAATAATGTCTAACAGTGAAAATCTGAACAACTGTACCAATTTCATGTTAAAATGTTGCTTGCATGAGTGCATAGAATTATAGAATTGCTCAATTGTAGGCTAGTTTATTCTTCTTGTGTGTTTTGGTTTAGAAGCAATAGTGAAAGTTTGAAGCTTGTAGATGGTTTTAATTATATAGTTATCAGTTTGTTTTGTTTTCCTTTTGCATTATTAGTAACATAATGGGCTATGGTAATTCCATGTGATTTTTTTTTAATTATATTTTTTTTGAACATTCATGTTTTTTCCTATCATTTTAATTTTCATGACGTAAGGTTTATTTTTTCTTTTAGATGCTATGTATAATTGGTTACTAAAGCTTAAAAATTAGTTAGCTATCTTGTTTTATTGAATAATATTTTTAGTTATATTTGTGAAACACTTCAAGAATTGATACCAACATTTTAGTATTGAGAAAGCTAGGAACGACAATTTCTTTTCACTTAGAAAAAAATAGTTAATAGAGGTTTGATTGGTTCTTTTGAAAAGAACCAGTCTTCATAGGTATTTAATTTGGGTCAAAATGTTTAGGAACATTAAATTAATGTGGAAGCGATAGTAACAAATTGCTTAGAAAGTTGGAAACTGTTGTTTTCTAATAAAGTTTGTGTTGATGCTAAATTTTAGGGGTTGGGAGTGTGTCCCCTACACTCCCAATAGTCCCTAGACTTTGAGACTTTATTGAGAATTCCCATTTCCATCTCCTATGGGGGATCTTAAGTCGCAAATTGACTTGCCAAAAATGTAGGTGAACCTTGATGTTTTACAAAGTGTAGTAGCTTTGGTTCTTCATTATTATTTTGATTTTGATTTTCATCTAGTAATATCCTCATCTATTGTATAACTTTTCTAGTTATGTTAAAATGAGAAATATGTTAAATATTTAGCAATGCCAATGATTTAAAATAAGCAAGTAAAATAATTTAATTTGTGTTCTATCATCTACTCTACCATTTAATTTCTAAGCACTCATCAAAGGCATTGGAATTTATACCTAGGCTTTTTTATTAATAAAACTTTTTATATTGACAATGACATATTTATAGCCACTACCGCATAGGAGTTTGAACCCATGTCACCATGTTAATATAAGCCTAATTACATTGGTGCTTGCTATTAGGCCACACTCCCTTGGACAACATAAACATAATCTTGAGGTAAGGACTAACTACTTTGTAACTATTACCCTTGTTTATATATACATCACAATCAATAAATAAAGGAAGGAAGGAAGAAACAAACCAGCTTCTTCCTCCCTCATCTAATTTTATGCACAACCTAATTACAAAAACATTATATTCTTCTCTCAAATTTAATTCCTTTAATCCCTCGAATAATTTTCCTAACAACACGACATATTCAACTTTAATCAAAAGCTAAAATATTATGAAAGGATAAATTCTATAAATCTATGTCCAGTTTGTTTTTTGTTGCTAGTCCTAAGAGTCATCCCACATCTCATGAGCATAGATCCCTCTCTGTCCTAGGAATGTTATTGGTGTGTGCACCCTATCACTATCAATATCCTTGGATGGCACATGAATCAAGTGTAATAGGAATAAATTCTACTGGAGGGTGGAGGGATCAAACTAACTAGAAAGCTAGCTACAAAGAAGTGGAGAGCACTAGACCATTAGAAGGTAAGGTGCCTATCTATCATTTTATTAGGTAGAAGTATCTATATAATCTAGTCAAGCCAGAGATGCACTCTAGTAGATATCCTCTATGGGGCTTCACTACACCCATAATTATTTCCCCCCACCTTAATCATTCAAAACAATTCTTGACACTAAACCTTTCTGGTGCATTCCCCTCTTGTCTCATTACCCGCTCATAGATCTGGTTGTGAAACACAACATAGGGTGGTTCGCTATGGCATGAGTGCAATGAACATCAAAATAGAGAGATCTATAGTTGACATACTCCTCGGCTTGAGAATGAAAATTTTTTGGTAGACGAAGCTAAGTTTCCATTTCCATGGAGAAGTGCCATGGGCATTGATAGATGGGACCCCACTAAAAATTGTTGATAATCCACCATTTAAAACCTCTTATGATTCTCATCTGTGAGATGTAGAATTGTTAGTGGCGGGTGATGGTTAAGACACCCTTAAGCGGAAAGGTTGCCGATTTGAAACCCCGCGGATACTAAAATCCAACCATGCTAAAGGTTGGTGCAGTCCAGGATGGGTGCGATCCCTGGGTGATTTTGACGGCTTAGATGCCCCTGGTTCATGGTCTCTCAGCCAATGGCGAACCCTGCTAGTCAGGGGGTACTACCACTTGCCAACAAAATTAAAAAAAAAACCTCTTATGATTCTAATCCTTTTGATATGAGGTATATTGTTGTTGCCTGATATTGATATCTATAGTTAACTAACCACCTTTTCCGTTTATTTCTAACCCTAAAACTATGATATTTTATATCTTTTTAAGACATTAAACAATGGATAATTATCAAATTTTTATAGTCTCTGTGGTGAATGCTGGTGAATGCTAGATACTAGGCTTTATACTTGTGGCAACTATTGAAAAATCTCACTTTTTTTTAATAAAAATCATATATTGTTGATCTTCTTAAAATGGGCTAAAATACATCAAAGTTCCATGGTCAAAATTCCCTTCAATTAGGTGGAACTATAAATTTTGACAACTTGCATACTAAATTTAGGAAATAATTTCAATGAAAAAGTTTTTTTTATCCACTTTTTAACTTAGTGGACTATAACATTACTCTAAAATCAATGTACCATTTTGTTTGGACATAAATTTGAGGTAATGTTCTAATATGATCTACTAAATTTTTTAAAAATATGAGGTCGAGGTTCTCTTAAAATAGGCCAAAACTCTTATGGGAAAAAATCCATGGTCAAAATTAAAATAAACAATTCGAGGTTGTAGTGCCCTATTTTTGTGTTACTTTGCAACTAGATATATTTGTGACTTATTATTATTTGAGAGCATTCAGTGATGAATGACTCAGTTGTGCGTGTGTATTTGTCGTAGACTATGTGGTGCCATTTTGAAGACATTCAATTTTGAATGCTCCAGATAGATATATATGTGTGATATACATGTGTGCCAGTGTTTATTAAATTTCAATGACGAGACTATATTATTCAGTTAAAATGTTATGTTATTGATGACGATGTGTATGATGTTGTGATTTTAGTAATTTTTATTCTATATGACTCGTGTTAAGAATTCACGCAATATGATGCGATAACATAGTTAGTCAAATGATTACACGTGTTCATTATGATTTCTATGTGGAAGTGATGTTGTTATAGTTCACATATAAAATGTTGTTCGATGATTACTTCATACATGGATCATGTACTCTAATATATTGTTGAGTATGACTTGTAGAGCATATACAAGTGCTAGCTGGCATGTTGTGTCGTGGCCTCAAATGAGCCATAATTGAAAAAGGTATTGACAACCTGATGAGTACGAATACAATTGATAAAATCCATGTAAAAGGATTTGATGTACATGTGTACATGGACTCAGAATGAGTCATTACATTGACAGGTGACGTCAATTTATAGTGTTTATTACATCTAATTGATGAGAATTTAATGCATGGCATTGATGTGCAGGTATTGGCGGTGATTGCCAATCGACCCACATCAGGAGACGGGGCTGATGATGATACCAATTAAGTCTAGCCAATGTTGGCGCGATGAGTTGTCAGGAGCGAGAGAGGCTCCAACTCATCAGGTGCGTGTTGCCGTGAGGGTAGGTCGTTATACGGTCACTCATGAGGTATATATAACTGGGGGGCGTGCAATAAGGGCTCGACCTTATTCCCTGGGAACCACTGAACCTTGTCAAGGTAGACGGGTTGAGTTATTGATGTTTCAACCGTCGTACTGTATCCCCACCTGAGAGATCATCGAAGAACATGCGAGAAGCATAGAGCCTTGATGTCTTTGGTCGCAATGGAAATGCGACGGTTAAATTAATAAACAATAAATGGGATGGAAAAAATAAAATTAATAAAGATAACAATTAACTTAAATTAAATTAAATAATAATAATAATAAAGAATCATAAAATAATAATTATGATTAGATACTAATAGGATAAACAATTAAAGAAATATTAATCTGAGAAAAGGGTAAAAATAATAGAAAGAAAAAGAAAAAAAGGAAAAAGAATAAAATTTCAATTTAGGAAAAAGAAGAAAAGAAGAAAAGAAGAAAAACATAAAGCAAGGAAAAAAAAGAAGAAAAATCAAAATAAAATAAAAGAATAAAAAGGGAGAGACACACAATTTGAGGGGCTCGCTTCTTTTGGGAAAGGTGAAGAAATTTTGATTTTTTTTTTTCTGAAGGTGTGGTTCACTACGAAGGTTGAAGTGGGATCTTCATGGGCAGAATGCCGTCTTTGTAGCTCATTGGCTAGCTGTAAGGGCATCTTCAGGGTGGGCAGCAAATCCGTCCTCGCTCATTGAACACCAAGCGATCATCAAAGCAATTGAAGATTACCAGCATGCCAGTTTGTAATAATCGACGAATGACAAACCTTACATTTTAAATCTATATCTGTGCAGCAAAGAGTCAATCATCCAGAAAGGTTAAATTTCGTTTCGGGTATCTGATCTGAACGTGTACGTTGCTTACTAGTTCTCAGTATTATAGATTGCATCAAATTTTAAATTCGGTTCATCCTGGCCTACTAAACCAGACTTAAGTTTAATACAGAGGAGTTTGAAAAATTTAAACTAATATGTGCATTTATGCAGGGCGCAGCTCGCAACCTCTCCTTCAGCATCTCTTTTATTAATATGTTTATCCCTGTCTGTATATTCGGAAAATAACAATAAAAAATGTGAGGGTGGCGCAGCCCTAACTCCATCACCAATTGTTATCGATTTTAGCTAATGATAGCGTGGGTGTGTTGATGGCAAGAGGGCATGGCCCAACCCTATAGAAGTGACACCTGTAATTATATATATATAATCTTTCACCTGCTAACTTAGTAAGGGTCGTAGAGGGTGCGGCCATTGCAGGCACAAACCTAGGCCGGACTTTAATTATTTTTATGTAGAGAATGCAGTTAAGCTCTATAATGGAGCATTTATAATCATAATTTTCGTTGCTTGCTCATTATTAGAGAAATTGCAGCTCTGTCCGAGATATACAAATTTGACTGGCAACCCATTGAGGAAAGCTGGTGTGTATCCTTAAAATAAATAAGTTTTTCTATTTTTGTTTTGCATAGAGTAGCTTAAAGCAATTATCCAACTACAGGCTGGTGTGTATCCTTAAAATAAATAAGTTTTTCTATTTTTGTTTTGCATAGAGTAGCTTAAAGCAATTTGTTTGAGGAAAGCTCGCATGGCTTTTAGAGCCTTATGCATTTTGTTGTAAATCAAATTTGCTTATATAATTCCAATTATTAGGAAGGGCTTTATTTCAGCCGTTTCCAAAAACATATGTATGTATAACATGCTTTTTGTAATTGCTTAATATATGTGTGTTTTGCAGAAAAGTAGTTGAGTAAATGGAAACTATATAATTATATTATTTGAAAATGAAATAATTGTTTAATATATTTGTGTCTACAGAAAAGTAGTTGAGTAAATAGGAAACAATATAATTATATTATTTGAAAATGAAAGAATTGCTTAGTAAATTTGTGTTTTGCATAAAAGTAGTTGAGTAAATGGAAACGATATAATTATATTATTTAGTTAGACATTATATATTGTAGATAATAGTTAAAGTAATCGTTGGTAAATTTCATTAAATTTTATTTAATTTAAATTTTGTTATCGATTTTGTAATTTAAATTTTGTTATGGATTTTGTTTAATATATTTTAGATAATAGTTAAAATAATATTTGGTAAATTTCATTCAATTTTATTTAATTCATGGATATTGCTTATTATATTTTAGATAATAATTAAGTGATAGTAATATATCCCAAATTCGTGAGTTTAATAAAATTGCGAAATTTTCAAAACTTGGGCTACGTCCATAAAGGGGTGTTGTATCATTATTTATAATCATAAAGATTTACATCTGCAACACAGTTGTTGCATTAATTAAGTTACACTTTCTCAAGCCTTCCTCATAGAGAGCATCATCAAAACAATTAGAAGTAAGTAGATGTATTTTGTTCGTCAAGGAGATCTCAAAATAATATAAGGTCAATTTATCTAACTCTTCTAGACGATCTAAATCTTTGTCGACGATCTAAGTCTTTATCAAGGAGTAATCCATCAACCAGAGAAATGATTACATTCCTCTAATACATATTAGAATTTGTAAAACATTCCTAAACTTATAACCCACAATATAATATAATCATATATTATAAATGACATATAATATATATATAAAAGTATTATAATCATCTCCTTCAAAATATAATTATAATTCTCATCCATTAAAGGATTTTAACCATTTACGTCACAATCTAATATAATCATATATTATAAATGACATATAATATATATTATAAAAGTATTATAATCATCTCCTTCAAAATATAATTATAAATCTCATCCATTAAAGGATTTTAACCATTTACGTCACAATCTAATATAATCATATATTATAAATGACATATAATATATATATTATAAAAGTATTATAATCCTCTCCTTCAAAATATAATTATAAATCTCATCCATTAAAAGATTTAACCATTTACGTCACAATCTAATATAATCATATATTATTATATCATAAAAATGATTATAATATATATATTATAAATGACATATAATATATATATTATAAAAGTATTATAATCCTCTCCTTCAAAATATAATTATAAATCTCATCCATTAAAAGATTTAACCATTTACGTCACAATCTAATATAATCATATATTATTATATCATAAAAATGATTATAATATATATATTATATAAGTATTATAATCATCTCCTTCAAAATATAATTATAAATCTCATCCATTAAAGGATTTTAACCATTTACGTCACAATCTAATATAATCATATATTATAAAAATGATTATAATCATATCTTTCATAATATAGTTATAAAACATTATATTCACAAAACCTTATCACATATAGAAAACTATAAATATACATAATTAAATGTTTCGCAATCTATAACGCTTAAGCATTCCCATTTAATACACTCCATTCATTAAAAGAGAAAGTAAATAACTAACGCCAGCAACTCTTAGTGAGGTCGCCGAGTTCCAACAACACGACAAGGATCGAACGCTCAAGGCGAGAGGTGGCAGATTGAAGCTGGCCACCGAGAAGATCCTATCACAGTAAGACAACTTACTGCACGCAATATGTATAACATAGATTTCTTCTTTAACTATTCAACACTAACGGCTCATCGTTTTAGTTGTGTCACTTATAATTTTACGAGTTATAATTTACAAACTAGGATAAGAAATAACGATACTATCGAGGTCCACTGGTGGGGCCTTGGCCTTGAGCTCCTCACCAAAATCGTTTACAAAGATACAATTACATTTACCAAGGATAATAATATTAGGGATCAAATTTTGAGGGGTGTTACAGTGATATTTGGTAAATCTCATTAAATTTATTTAATTTAAGGTTGTTTACTTTTATATTCATAAGATATATATGTATGTTCATACCAATGCATAGTTAATAATATATAATTACTTTATTATTATTGTGTTATTACATAAGTTATCAATTAGACATGTAAATAGTTGTATTAGACTTTATTTGGTTAAAATAGGAACATACAATGTTATGGATTTTAAATTAGATTTCTTAATTTTATGAACTATTGGAGTATATTGAATTAACATTGTAATTAATTGTAGTTGTATTTTATGTTAGATTTTGTAGTCTATTCTTAATAAAATTATGCTGAGTAATAAGGCACGTGGTAACTGTTAAGAATGGCATGGTGAAGTAGTTTAACAAATTGATTAAGTAGATTAAATTGTTCAGTTAACCTATATATATATATATATATATATATATATATATATAATTGCTTTTGGAAAATGATTTGTCATGGAGTGGTGTATGATAAAAAACTAAATACAATAATTAAGAGGATTATGTTATGTGGATCAGACTTGACATCTTTTTAGTTCAGGTTTTCTCATTGTTGGAGAATGCTAATATAACACGACCTTAAGTTTACCTAGGAAATGCAACAACAAATGCTAAAAGGGTATGTCAATGAAATGCCTCAAGTTGAAGTAGCCATGTAACCTTAGATGTCATATGACACCTTGCATAGCAATGGGAAGTGCAACTAACCTTTGAGTTAAACTTAGCGCTGAGGATAATGTTTAAAAAAAAAAATCATCCCGCAAGGGGCGTTACAGAGGTATATCTACCTCCATCTCATCATCTTCTTTCCTTAAACTTGTTCATCCACTCTTGATATGATTTATTGCACATAGATCACCATTAAATATTAAGGAAATCATTTCCCACTAATAGGGCTTCTTGTTTGTTTATTGAAGCAGAAGATAATGAAACAATTGCTTTTGTAGCACAAGGGTGAAATTGACATAGAGACAAACACATTAGGTGAGAAATGTGATCAATTTACTATGGGAAATCAAGCGATGTGTGCTTATATAAATTTCCCAATCCTTTTCGTTTGGGGCTTGTGGCGCTACAGGAATATCCCCCTTTTTTAGGATCAACGGTTTTCACCTTTGGGCGCTGTGCATTACATCTCCCATTTTGTTTCAGATTATTCTTGTAGGATGGCCAGGCCAAAGAGGACTTCTTTTAATTATCTGGTCATTGATCCTTCCAGACCGTTCGACATGTTTGATGGAGCTGCACAATTAGGATTATGTGGTGCAGGGTGCACTATCATCCTTGGCCTTGGTCATGTTGTGACATTGAAGATTGCTTGCAGAATTGTCACAAATTCTCGGGATGAATTGGTAGCGCTTTGGGGGGTGTTGTTTTTGGCAAAGTCACAGAGGATCACCTATATTCAGATCTATGGTGATTGTTTAGTCATCATAGAGTGGATAAAGGGTAATCTGAATCTTCAAACTCCACTTCTAACACACTGGAAAATCCAAAGTCAGGATTTCTTATCTTGTTTCGATGTGATTGATTTTTAACACATATCCAGAGCCTTTAACTTGAAGGCGGATCAATTGTCTAAACAGGCTCTTGAGTTTTCAGATGGTTGGGCTATTCAACAAGAATTTCAAGGCAATGCACTAGTGGTAAATCATAGTTTTTGACTCTACTGATCAGATCATGCCTTTTTGTTACGATCATAGATATCGAATTTATTATTATCGAATTTTTGCATATTGTACTTTGATAAATAAAAAAAATCAGATATGAAGATTAAAGAAACTTCAAGATGGGTGTGTGCAAGAAGATGAGGGTCACTTTAGATGCAATGCTACTTTTTCAAAACTCGTTCCTGATACATAAAACATAACGCGTTTCTGATATTTAGCACCTGCCATGGTAAGACCCGAGCCTAACATGTCACTGGACATGTAGGATAGGTAACCACAACGCGTACGCGTTATATAACTACAAAACGCGTACGCGTTATGTAGTTACAAAACGCGTACGCGTTATGGAAATCTAAAATCAATTTAAATACACAGTCCCGACGATTCCCGACCACCCGCGGCACTCATGCATCAGAAACGCGAAATAGACCCTGGACGAGGACGGTCTGTGGCCCACTCAAGTATCGTCGTTGCTCGATTTAGCTGGAGGGGAGAAAAATTCACTGGTGGATTGTCATCTAATTAGGTAATTCATTCACCCATACCATTTTTTTGTCATTTCTTAACCTAAATTACTATTTTTTTATTGTTTAAAACAACCTAGTTTTGTAATATTGATAAAATTGGGAATAACCCAATCTCTAATTAAATTCAAATCTCCCTCAACCAAGATGAGTGAATAATTAAAATGAATCCCTTTTCAAAAACTCAAAAATTCATAATCCAACCAAAATTTGAAAAAAATAGAACTCCCCCCTTTCTACAATGTATCCATCTAAGTCACCCGACACGAGGACATGGGACACGAGTGTCCCCAGTCCCACTAGACACGGTGACCCCCGGAATTAATATATTTTAAAAATATATTAAAATTTAAAAATATAGACATATAGATCCAATAAAATTTAACATTTACAATTACAAATATTCAATAGAAATTACATTTACAATTACAAATATGAAATATTCAATAGAAATTAGATCATTCACAAATCACAACACATTTGTCATTCACAATCACAAATCACAATGAGACATTGAGACACATAGATGCAAACTCATCACTGCCTTGATCCTCCTCCTCCATGCCTGAATCAACAAACTCATCATTGCCCTGATCCTCCTCCTCCTCCTCCTCCTCCTCCTCTCTGCCAATCTGACTAACTTACTTTTTAATTGTCAAATGTTTAATTTTAAGTTTTAAATGTATGTAAGTGAATGCCATTAAATTGCTTACTTGAGTTTGATTTAATACATGTTTAATTTTGAAGAGACATCATTATATACCATGTATATGTTTCTATTGATTTTCGTATTAATGTCTTTATTGCAGTTGCGGCTATGGATACCAATGCCGAGATATTGATTGAGCTTGCCCACTTGAGGGGCATAAGTGCAGCTTTTAGTGGTGGTGACAGGATTCGTCGTTTGCTTGCATCAACCTTGGATGCAATTGTTGACACCATTTCACAATCTACCAATGTACTATATGATATTGCATCATATAGAGAAAGAAAAAGACAACAATATGCTGATGGGCTAGACTACAATGCAATAAAAAAGTTGAAAATATCCAAAGAGCTCATATTTGCATTGTTTAGGGACCCTCGGACGGGGGAAATCCCAAATGCAAAAAGGCCGCATATCTCCATTGAGTGGTGCACGTTTCAACCATTTGTTGATAACTGGATGGACAGATGGTACATGGTTTTTGATATGCCACCACACAACAACAGGGAAATTCCCTTATATTTCCTTCGAAAGATGTACGCAGAGTTCGTGTTGCATAAACACGTTAACTATTTTGACATCTTGCAGTTTCAGGGGATCGGTGGGGGGATGCCCCAAAACCGACCCAATGTCAGGCTTCGAGACCAGGATCTCCCTATCCCTGCACCTCGCAGGCAGTTGCCTGGGCCAGATGTCCCACCTGCACATCGTATTATTCCGCAGACACGGGATGCATTTTTGAGTTTGGCACGGGCGGTTGTTCGCCATGGCACGATGGTTCAACATATGGGTGAGGAAGGGACATATGTCCCTGGTGTGGTACATACACCAGCTCGTCACCATGCAGGACCATCAACTAGTGCAGGACCATCAGGACCATCCACTAGTGCAGGACCATCCACTAGTGCAAGACCATCGACACATCCCCATCCTAGTACTGATCCTCATGAGTGCACATCATGTGGTCGTCCCTGCTATGGTATTTCCTCAGATGTTGCCTTCAGTGGGTTTTTGAGAGAGGTATGTTGATGGTTAATTGTAATAAATTCTTCATTTATTTTCGTCTTTGTACACATATATATAGTTTGAGCTAATATATTAATTTTGTGAACTTGCAGTTGATGCTTTATGCCGGCAGCGATGCCCCAGAGCCGGATGTTCCAGACTCTACAGGGGGGCATGATGCTACCCATTTGGTAGGCCCATCTTATATACCACCTATTGCCGTATCTCACACCGAGGTAAACATTTTAAAATTTCAGTTTTTTAATACTTGTTAATTTGTTAATTTCCACATACTTTACATTTTAGTTCATTAATGCTATCTACGGTCTAATATTTACAATTATTAAACTTGCAGATGGTAGATCCTTCACTGGGGCAAGGTAATGTGAAGGTAGCACCCATGGTCATACCGTCCCATGAAACATCTGGGCTCCAGGTAAACAATTAAAAATGACATTTTTTAAATACATGTTTGTTTGTTGAATCATGCATGTCTAACTACATGAACACTTGCTGACTGTAGGCACCATCCAAGACATCTGGACCATTGCCTGGATTTGTATCTCCCTCCATGCCATTCGTGAACAAGGGTCGTTTGTATGTGAGGCGTTCTACTCCTAGAAAGACTCCAGCTGCCCACGACCATGGGCTTACTCACACCATGGTAATGTATATCCTTCGATGATATTTGTTGTTTAACGTGAAATCCAGTGCATAAATCGTTTTTGTTAATGTTTGAATTGCATGTTTACTGCATCAGGAACCCGAGTTGTCTACTGAAAACCTCGCATCAATGGTTGATGCAGCAGTTAGTGCCGCATCTGCAATGGCAACTGATCACACACAGGTATGTAACTATTTCAACATTATCTTTACATAGTTTATTATTGTTGTCTATTGTTTATTCATGCATTTCTAACTATTTCAACATTTTTTCATTGTAGCCACCACCAGCAGGAGTAGTTCCTGGCCCCCCTGGTTCGACCATCCTGGATGTTCAACCAACGGCTCCATCTGCTACACAAGCAACGCAATCTCCTTTGTCAGTTTAGGTGAGATGTCCTTCAGTGACCAAGTGTTTCATGCACTTTCCATGCACCAATTGATAATTGTTGAGCTAATGTATTAGTGTACATAGTTAGTTGAATTTAACAATTGATATTTAATTTGCAGGATCCAGAGACGCACATTGATCCTAGAGATGTGCCTAGAGGATAAACGTCGGGAAAGAACAAGAGGAAGCTTGAGTTTTGATGTGTCTTATGGGATATATGTACATTTGGATACATGTACATGTGGCTTTGATAGTTTTGGATAGTTTTGGACACATGTGCTTTTGGATACTTTTGTATATATATGTACTTTTCGATACATTCAGTTTTGGAGACATGTACATTGACTTTATTGTGCATGTACTTTTGGAGACATGTACATTGACTTCATTGGATACATGTACTTTTGGGTACTTTTGGATACTTTTGGATATACATGTACTTTTGGAGACATGCACTTTTGGATATTTTTGGATATATATGTACTTTTGGATACATGTACTTTTGGAGACATGCACATTGACATTTCACTTATAAATGAATGATACATTTCACTTTGTATTTGTTCTTCGGTTTCCACGTGTTCTTGTGTCAATCTAATGTGTTGATTTGTGTGGATTATCTATTACTCATGAATGCACTATGTCAAAAGAACAAACTATTATATTCAAAGGTTTCAACGAATTCACTACATGCATTCACTAATTGGTATCTAATTAAAATTTGTGATTTTGGATGATCATTACAAGTTATGTCAAAGTTCTTGCTCGTGTAATTTAATCAAACTAAATGCAATACAATGTTTTTCAAGGTTTCAACGAACTCACTCATGCACACCCATTGCACATTCTAGGGCAATTGCTAGTTTTTTTTTTCCTTGGAAAAAGTCCGTAATTTTATTTCAAAAAGATGATTAAAATTACATTCTGCACATGTAGTAGAATCACAAAGATCCCTACATTTTCACATATTTATGTCCCATACAAGCAGAAACAACAGCTGCTGAACCAAAAAAAGAAAAGAGAAACCCAAATGAAACGTTGCCACAAGAAGATGAACAAATCTTGAGCAACAAAGAGAAACCCAAAGAAAACGTTGCCAGAAGAACAGAAATCTTGATCAGCAGGTGAACGGTTCCAGATCTGGATGCTCGACGAAAAGCGTAGGGACTGTGCATCCTGCAGACTTCTATCGTCGGTGGCCCAAGCGAGACCCCATGGAAATCAATCCCTAAACACAGCGCTCAGAGCCACCACCCGTAGCCACCACCGCCACCACCGTAGCCTCCACCACCGCCCCCTCCGTCGCGTGATCCACCGCCCCCTCTGTAGCGTGATCCACCGCCACCACCGTAGCTTCCCCTACCACCGTAACCACCAGCACTATCGCCGTCGCCGCCACGACCACCACCATAACCACGGTCCATACGGTCACGGCCACCTCTAACCGCCGCCACAGGTAGCCGCCACGACCACCACCACCACCGCCGCCACCGATGCCTCTGGATGGGCCGGATAGACAGTGATTCCTGCCGTCGAGCACTTTACCATTCATTCGATGGCATCCCTCATTGACTGCTCGTCGCTGAAGGTCACGAAGCCGAATCCGCGGGATCTGCCAGTTTCCCGGTCGCTTATTAGCCGCCGAGAATGACCACCGGCCTCCAAGAACCTTGACTGCAGAACAGACGGCTTCGTCCCTCCCCAAAGATCCAGACACCTCCACCGAAATCATCCACCGACCGCCAAGCCCGAAGCAACGGCTCCATCAATGCCAGCGAGAAGGAGAAGATCCGTCAAAGCAAACCCGCGAGGAAGCAGGAGATCCAAGTCTGTGTACAGAGCAGCAAACGCAAAGACCTCCCAAGCCGGCGAAATACAGCCCGCATACAGCTTCCGGTGAATAAGCCAATAGACAGACCCTGCAACTAATCAGGAGCAGACCGCCCTTGCAACTGCCGAGAACCCAGATCCCCGAGATGCCTCCTCCGGAGGACGCCGCCCTTCAAGAAACCTACAAGAAAACACAGCAAACAAAGTACAGAAGAGGAGGGGCGGCTGGGCCAAGCCTTGGCCGCCCTAGCTAAACAGAGTAAACGACTCTCAAAACCAGAGAAGCTCCGACGCTCCAAGAAACCCTACTCCCCGGCAATTGCTAGTTAATGCAAATATTCCCATAAATAAATTCCTAGAACAATTAATGCAAACATTGTGTGTTCCCTCTTTATTGACATCTAAGGAGAAAGGTTATTGTTTATAACACAAAATAACCAACCTGAATAAATGGATCTAATCTCTTTAAATGGATTGACGCCATCAACTACCAATGAAAGTCTAACATTATGAGGTTCTTCTTTAAAAATGGGTAATATTTCCTTGATGATCGTAAATTGAGAACCATTTGTAGCCACTCATATAATACCATCTTCACTTATCTTTGTACATGATAATCCATAAAATGTGCTATGTTTTTTAACCTAAACAATCATCAAAAACCTAGAATTATAGGGATATGACAAAGAACCTTATGGGGCACCTTATATATTACCTAATTAGTTCAATATCTATTGATCCCACATTCATGGCATTTTAAATTTGTTGCATGCTGTCCATAATATATCATTTGATCATAATTAGGACATGCATCAATTGTTTGATACTCCTTTCTTGTATCTTTCATAAGGGCACACAATTCTCAATATGTGCAAGGTAAAGTATTTGATGGTTATAGGAAAATATTACCTAACAATCTATAAGAAAAAATCAATTTATGTACTAAATAATAGATATCGCAATGTAGTTATTACAATCACAAAAATATTAAAAACTTATATTTATCATTAGAGTTATTGTGTATACATTAGGATCTTTGTCATACCATTGTTTGAAATGTCATTCAATACCTTCAATTTTATCAACATCAAATTAGTAGACAAAGTGACTCATCTTTGATCTCTTGTATAGGCCTTTGTGTGCCTTATCAATAAGATGTACATCATGAATATTATCATAGGTCTCATACATAGGTGCATCCTCATCCATGCAAACAAAGGTGTCATGGATCAACCTATTATCCCTTTATTCTCAATAATATTAGTATCATTATCTTCCATAGGATCAAATTCAACTCCATCACCCCCATTATTGCTACTCTAAATTGCAGCCTTAGGAGTTTTGATCATGTGTTTTTGTCTCTTTAGGAGTTTTGAAATATTCTACTCTTTCAAAACTAATATGGAAGTTCAAATATTTAAAAGTGGCTTAAATTATAAAATGGGCAGAAATTCACCAAGTGTCCCTGAACGACATTTTCATGTGACTTGCAACTCGACATAACTCGGAAACCGGACTTCGGACCGGCGAACCGTCGACTTCGTTGGTCTCCTGGCGTGCAATTACCTCTAGGGGGCCCTCTCCCTCGTCTCCCCATGGCCCAGTGGCTTCATTGTGCATTCATTTCGTAAACTAGGGTTTTGCTCAGTTTAATTGCATGCAATCTCGCATTGGTGGGTCAACTCTGCAAAAACCTCCCCCGAGCCAGTGTTGGCAATGTTCCCACGTTGGCATTGCCCACACACACTTGCAGGAGCCAACGGCACGCAATCTTCCTGCTCTGTTTGCTTTTTGGCTCCCGGACGGAAATTCACCAAGTGTCCCTGAACGACATTTTCATGCGACTTGCAACTCGACATAACTCAGAAACCGGACGTCGGACCGATGAACCGTCGACTCCGTTGGTCTCCTAGCGTGCGATTACCTCTAGGGGGCCCTCTCCCTCGTCTCCCCATGGCCCAGTGGATTCATTGTGCATTCATTTCGTAAACTAGGGTTTTGCTCAGTTTAATTGCATGCAATCTCGCATTGCTGGTTCAACTCTGCAAAAACATCCCCCGAGCCAGTGTTGGCAGTGTTCCCACGTCGGCATTGCCCACACACACTTGCAAGAGCCAACGACATGCAATCTTCCTGCTCCGTTTGCTTTTTGGCTCCCGGACGGAAATTCACCAAGTGTCCCTGAACGACATTTTCATGCGACTTGCAACTCGACATAACTCAAAAACCGGACGTCGGACCAACGAACTGTCGACTCCGTTGGTCTTCTGGCGTGCGATTACCTCTAGGGGGCCCTCTCCCTCATCTCCCCATGGCCCAGTGGCTTCATTGTGCATTCATTTCGTAAACTAGGGTTTTGCTCAGTTTAATTGCATGCAATCTCGCATTGGTGGGTCAACTCTACAAAAACCTCCCCCGAGCCAGTGTTGGCAGTGTTCCCACGTCGGCATTGCCCACACACACTTGCAGGAGCCAATGGCACGCAATCTTCCTGCTCCGTTTGCTTTTTGGCTCCCAGACAAAAATTCACCAAATGTCCCTGAACGACATTTTCATGCAACTTGCAACTCGACATAACTCAGAAACCGGACGTCGGACCGACGAACCGTCAACTCCGTTGGTCTCCTAGCGTGCGATTACCTCTAGGGGGCCCTCTCCCTCGTCTCCCCATGGCCCAGTGGCTTCATTGTGCATTCATTTCGTAAACTAGGGTTTTGCTCAGTTTAATTGCATGCAATCTCGCATTGGTGGGTCAACTCTGCAAAAACCTCCCCCGAGACAGTGTTGGCAGTGTTCCCACGTCGGCATTTCCCACACACACTTGCAGGAGCCAACGGCACGCAATCTTCCTGCTCCGTTTGCTTTTTGGCTCCTGGACGGAAATTCACCAAGTGTCCCTGAACGACATTTTCATGTGACTTGCAACTCGACATAACTCGGAAACCGGACGTCAGACCGACGAACCGTTGACTCCGTTGGTCTCCTAGCGTGCGATTACCTCTAGGGGGCCCTCTCCCTCGTCTCCCCATGGCCCAGTGGATTCATTGTGCATTCATTTCGTAAACTAGGGTTTTGCTCAGTTTAATTGCATGCAATCTCGCATTGGTGGGTCAACTCTGCAAAAACCTCCCCCGAGCCAGTGTTGGCAGTGTTCCCACGTCAGCATTGTCCACACACACTTGTAGGAGCCAACGACATGCAATCTTCCTGCTCCGTTTTCTTTTTGGCTCCTAGACGGAAATTCACCAAGTGTCCCTAAACGGCATTTTCATGCGACTTGCAATTCGACATAACTCGGAAACCGGACATCGAACCGACAAACCGTCGACTCCGTTGGTCTCCTAGCGTGCGATTACCTCTAGGGGGCCCTATCCCTCATATCCCCATGGCCCAGTGGCTTCATTGTACATTCATTTCGTAAACTAGGGTTTTGCTCAGTGTGGGAGTGTGCAATTTTTGCACACGGGGGTCAACTTTGGAAAATCATCCACCGGGAAAGTATGGCTAGTGTTCCTAGCCCGAACCTGTCTAGACACACCTGCAGGACTCCCTGGAACCCAGTTTTGTTGCACGGTTGGATTTCTATGCCCCCAGTAGGTATCCAGTAGGTGTCCCTGAAGGCCTTCTGGTAGTGAGACGGGACAAGCCATAGAATGAAGACCGTGGCTCGGATTGACGAACTGTCGACTCCGTTGGATTCAGCACACCGGGATAGTGCCAGGGGTGCCCCTCCCCTCCTACCCGGTGGTTCATGTGTCACCTTGCAGGTCCATCTTGGAAACTAGGGTTTTGCTCAGTGTGGGAGTGTGCAATTTTTGCACACGGGGGTCAACTTTGGAAAATCATCCACCGGGCGGGTATGGCTAGTGTTCCCAACCCGAACCTGCCTAGACACTTTGGAAACTAGGGTTTTGCAGGTCCATGATGATGATGATGGTGATGATGATGAAGATGTTGATGATGATGGCTTGGTCTAAGGTGGTGCTCTCAAATAGCTAATTCATTATGAAATATTTAACAAGACATGAATTAAATTTAATATAAGTGTATTGTTTAATATAGTGAGCATGAATTGAATTAATTTTGTTGGGTGAAGCCAATAACCAACATGATGAACATAATATAATTTTAGGGTTTACTGATCATATGTAAAAAATGGCATATTCATAAACTTGACATACAAGAGAACTTTTGGCATATTTATAAACAACGTAAATGTAAATTTGGCATATCAAGAACGCAAAATTGACATATTCATATGAAACATACATGTGAAAATTGAGCATATATCAATATTCAATTACAAATAGTATAAATAGTATAGTATTAAAAGTATGTAATGTACCTCATCATGCTAGATCCCACTTATTATCATACAACCAAGCCCTCCAGATCATCTCTTATACTGATGGTCTCCATTAGTCTCTCGTGCTCTGTATCCGGTAAGAAGTAGCGTACCTTCGATGTATTTCGACTAGGCATTGTTCGTACCTGAAGGTTTGTGCCAATGATTAAGTTGGTAAAGGGATACACACTTGCACCTGGTTTGTAATCCCTGTAAACATATCCACCCTTCTTTCTTCCATTGATGTCCCGTGTCAAGTATTCACCTTTAACAACCATAGACCCAGTTGGAAAGTGGTTGTTTTCATCGTCAGTCATGGACATAATGAGGTTTTGCTTTCCATCTATACAGTGTGCCAACCAGTATTCATCACCCCATTCAGTATCTTTTGAGGCAACCACTGCGTATATGTGCCCTGCATTATATGATTGTAGGTATATGATCAAAATATTTTTCGTGCGATACAAGGCCATTAATGTGCATTTGAAGATTATGTAAACAAACAAAAAATGTTAAGGAAATGCATCATACCGGGTTGTACAAGGTCTGAGACATGATAAAAATCTGCAAAAATAGATGATTGGTCTTCTTCCAACGGAGTTAACTCAACAATTGCACGCTAATCAAGTGGAAGTGATATGCGATCCCATCCATCAACCCAATCCAATGATTCACACCCATCCCAGTCACCATCACAACAAGGCGGGAAAAAACAAGCGAGTTTTCTGGTCCAAATTTCAAATACTGGGTTATCAGAGCTTCGAACCGAATGAAAGCCACGAGTCCCAGGCACAGTCTTGCATTCCCATGCATGTGAACGATCTATGTCTACCACCTCCTAAAAAAATCTCTCCACATGTCTCTTTCTTGTGGATTATACTCGCATAGTTGATTCCTCTCCCATTACTGACGTGCACCACCTGACTATAGATTGAGCATTTAGAATAGTAGATTCTGTATATACTTTCAATTCCTCTCTTCGTATGGCTGTTTTGACACATGCTCTAGCTCCATCATGCTCTCCTTTACCATTCCCAGTCTCAAAATAGTTCCACATATGTGGCACTTTGTAGTTTTTATGCAATGAACACAACCACTGAAATATGCGTGCATTTTTTAACTGACCAGCACACCCATCAGACCAAATCCAGTGTCGATCCATCTGTATGTTCCTTCCCTTCAAGTGATCATAGAACATGATGAAGCAATGACGTACATAGTGGAAGTCATGGCACCTATCATCACTTATGTAGAAGTGATATTCCTTCAGAATTTCTCTTTGCTCTTCAGTGCTATTTGGGCCATGCCTATATGTGATATGGACCATCAAGGAAACCTGCTCAGAGTGATAATACTGACTTTGGATCTCATTTTGAGGTTGCAGAGTGTAGTTCTCGGCAAAATCAACAACTGAAAGTATAGTACCAAGGGGAAATGTATCTCTGCATATTCTAAACTTCTCATCCTGCCATCGTGCCATGTGGACATGCTGAACATATTGATGTGTCTTTTCAATAAATTCCTTGACGAAGTCACTAACTTGTACCTGGTGACACAAAATGATCTCAATGTCAGTTTTTTGTTGTAAGTAAGGATTGAAATGTAACCGTTACAACATAATTTTATAGATATAAATGCATACCTGAGATGTCACCAATTGTATTTTTTTGCTTTCTTTCCCTGGGACTATTTCATAGTTGATATATTTGAAACTTTTCATGTCTGTAACCATTTTCCCAAATTCACTGTCTCCATTCTCGTGCATACATTGGCTCAATAATGCCATTCCAGCACAGTTGGAGCATGTTCCATCCAAACAAGATTTTGCATAGTATGTTTGCCCCTCGGGCCTATTGCACATGATGCTATGAATGAATTCTCTTGATGAAGTCGGTGGTATTGTCATGGAGCAATCCTGCACAATGTTAGTATGCAACACACGACGAATGTACAAAAATGTTTCATAGTAATATTCATATTCTACATGGTATCTACAACAACAAGTGTTACGAAGAGTATTTATTCTAACACACCATGGCTTACATTTCTCAAAAGATCTTTGCCCCAAGTTCAATTGTCTATGCTCAATCTTAAATTTCTCATAAAGCTCTGTCTGTGTTATATCAAGAAGATGCTTAGTATGTGGTTCACGATCCTTTGAACCCCTTCTTAGTTTTAGTACATCCTTTCGGTTTGAAGAAGGCCTTGTGTGATCATGCCAAAAACTGTGCACTAGTCCCTTTACTGCATCAACTAGCTTCATGTCACGACGTGGAAACCGACCAACAAAGGCCCAAAAATCTGTCTGATCGATTGTGTCAAGATGTTCTCTTCTAATAGAATACCTACCGAGGGTTTTTACATTCAAATTAACTAGTTCGGATGTAGGCCTGAGAATACGAAGGGCCCTGGCGTTCTTATTTGCAATTGATTGTGACAACACACTACGAGCAGCATTGCGGTCCTTTGAACGTGTGTTCTTACCAATTTTACCAAATGCATCTACTAGGCTTTTAACTATATGAGAACTTGGTTCATAATTCTTTATCATCTTTATCCCTAACTTTTTCCTAACAACATTCATGCTCCTAGATTTTAACAATGATAAAAATAATCTACATTTATCTCCATCACATTTAGAAACAAAATATTTATCAAGTATCTGTTGAGTTTGATAAGCAATACTACGTTTAGATAGCGTACCTTCAATGGAATTCATAAGTCTTTCATCAACTTGTATACGCTTCGGAGTTCTTCGACGTGTGCTTGCTAATGGAGGTAAGGGGGTTGGAATTGTACCATGTAGCGCATCACCAAGACGCTCTGGCGTTTCAGTAGTAGCTTGGTGTCCTTCATTCTCTTCCTGGTAGTTGGATGGTGGAAGTCCAACATCCTCATCGATGGTCTGTGGAAGTCCAACATCCCTTGTGGAAGTCCAACATCCTCATCGATGGTGTGGATAACATTCTCTTCTTCAACAGTAGGCAAAATTTCCAACGCCTCTCTGACTTCATCGCTTGTATAACCACATCCGGATAGCAAATTGGGTGTTTCTTCGTGAGCTTCATCTTGAGATGGTAACTTATCACTTTGACTTGAAGTGGGAATTGAAACATCCCCTAATGAGCACCTACGTTTTACTTCTTGATTACTTCCATCGGGTGCTTGTTCAACAACTATTGTGGAAATTGAAGGTCCCTCTTGTCGTGGATTAATAGGATGAACCGTGGTATCCTCTACAATTGGATTTGGATTAGTTTCCAAAGAAAGCCTCCGATTCATCATGTATATTTTTTTTATTTTCTTTCTCTTCTTCAATGACTTCTTGAGGTCTCTTCTTCCTTGTTGATTTGTTTACTCGGTTATGTGCATTCCCCATCCCCACAATGATCAATTCAATATAGTTTGTTTTTGTTGCTCCTCAATTACAAGCTCTTCAATAATAAGCAAATGGAAGTTCTTCCTTGTTGGTCTTGAAGCTTGATATCTTATCTTGTGTGCTCCTCAAATATAGGCAAAATGAATCTTTCAAAGGCCTTATCTTTGGTGTTATTCAATTGGAGATTCTTCAAGCTTGCTGATTATTTTCTTCAAATATGGCCATATAACCCAACACCACACTAAGCAACCATGAAAGATGTCCTCAATGTTGCACCTACATAAAAAAAATGATGGAGTTGGTGTAGAATGTGAAAATTTCCAATGGCGGGCTCGTGTTGTTCGAAAAATCGCGGGACTGTTGTTTTGGTTCGGACAGAGTGAAGTTGCTCTCGGGCAGCAACAGTCCACTATTTGTGGAGTTACAAAACGCGCACACGTTATATAAATCAAAAACGTGTGCGCGATATGTAGTGCAAAAACGCGAACGCGATATAGTCAATCACAATAAATAGGTTAGGTGCACGGCTAGGGCAACAAACAAAATCAAAAGAAAACTAATAATTTATATGGTTACATACAAAACAAATGTTTTGTATGGTTTAATACCCCCTAGCTCTCTCCCAATAATCCCTAGATACCCCCTATCTCTTTCTAAATATCTGTCCCTCATTCTCCCTACATCCCTCCCTACATGTTTCTTTCATGTTTCTTTCTCTCCCTTACTCCAGCCATGTCTCTACCACCCCACTCTCCATCTCTCCACCTTCTCTTTATCTTCGTCATTATCCCTCCCTATAGCACTCTCTCCCTTCTTCTCCCTTAATCACTAACCCTCTACGCCTTTATCCCTCCCCCCTGCCCTCTCTATCTTACCTTGTTCCTAGAGCCCCTCCCCCATAAAGGCCTTTAGACCCTCTTCTAAACATTAATCCCTAAGTGCATAAGTGCACAAGATGGTGAGGAGGAGGAGGGTGATGACAATGAAGATGATCATGATGTAGATGAAGATGATAAAGATGATGATGAGGAGGAGGGTGATGACAATGAAGATGATCATGATGCAGATGAAGATGATAAAGATGATGATGTTGATGAAGATGATGGTGATGATGATGAAGATGTTAATGATGATGGTGATGGTGATGTTCGGATGATGATGATGATGATGATGAAGAAGATGATGGTGACATGATGGAGATGTTGATCTGATAAGGAAGATGATGATGATGATGGTGATGATGATGAAGATGTTGATGATGATGATGATGGAGATGAAGATGATGATGATGAAGAAGATGATGATGATGGAGATGTTGTGTTGATGGGGAACCTAGAGATGACAATGATGATGAAGATGGTGATGGTGATGGTGATGGTGATGGTGATGACGATGAAGATTTTGATGATGATGTTGATGGCGATGATGATGAAGATGTTGACGATGATGGTGATGGTGATGTTTAGATGATGATCATGATGATGTTCAGAAGATCATGATGGTGTTGATGGTGATGATGATGGAGAAAATGACGATGATGGATATGTTGATGAGGAACTTGCAGATGCCAATGATGATGATGATGGAGATGTTGATGAGGAACCTACAGATGCCAATGATGATGGTGATGACGATGAAGATGTTGATGATGATGGTGCTGGTAATGATGATGATGATGATGAAGATGAAGATGATGGTGACATGATGGAGATGTTGATCTGATGAGGAAGATGATGATGATGATGATGATGATGAAGATGTTGATGACGATGATGATGGTGATGAAGATGATGATGATGAAGATGTTGATGACGATGATGATGGTGATGAAGATGATGATGAAGAAGAAGATGATGATGATGGAGATGTGTTGATGGGGAACCTAGAGATGACAATGATGATGAAGATGGTGATGGTGATGACGATGAAGATTTTGATGATGATGTTGATGGCGATGATGATGAAGATGTTGACGATGATGGTGATGGTGATGTTTAGATGATGATCATGATGATGTTCAGAAGATCATGATGGTGATGATGGTGATGATGATGGAGAAAATGACGATGATGGATATGTTGATGAGGAACCTGCAGATGCCAATGATGATGATGATGGAGATGTTGATGAGGAACCTACAGATGCCAATGATGATGGTGATGACGATGAAGATGTTGATGATGATGGTGCTGGTAATGATGATGATGATGATGATGATGATGATGATGATGAAGAAGATGAAGATGATGGTGACATGATGGAGATGTTGATCTGATGAGGAAGATGATGATGATGATGATGATGATGATGGTGATGATGATGAAGATGTTGATGGTGATGGTGATGGTGATGAAGATGATGATGAAGAAGAAGATGACGATGATGGAGATGTGTTGATGGGGAACCTAGAGATGACAATGATGATGAAGATGGTGATGGTGATGATGATGAAGATTTTGATGATGATGCTGATGATGATGATGATGATGATGATGATGATGAAGATGTTGACGATGATGGTGATGGTGATGTTCAGATGGTGATGATGATGATGATGATGATGATGATGATGGAGATGTTGATGAGGAAGGGGGAGATGACAATGATGATGAAGATGTTTATGGTCATGAAGATGATGATGATGGTGATGGTGATGATGATGGAGATGTTGAAGATGATGGAGATGGCGATGAAGATGATGATGATGATGATGATGGTGAAGATGATGAAGAATATGATGATGATGGAGATGTTGACCTGATGACGATGAAGATGATGATTATGGTGATGATGATGAAGATGTTGATGCTGATGATGATGGTGATGAAGATGATGATGATGGAGAAGATGATGATGATGGAGATGTTGATGAGGAACCTACAAATGCTAATGATCATGATGATGATGGTGATGACGATGAAGATGTTGATGATGATGGTGATGGTAATGATGATGAAGATGATGATGATGATGGTGATGGTGATGGTGATGTTTAGATGATGATGATGATGATGATGAAGATGATGGTGACATGCTGGAGATGTTGATCTGATTCAAGGAAGATGATGATGATGATGATGATGGTGATGATGATGAAGATGTTGATGATGATGATGATGGTGATGAAGATGATGATGATGATGAAGATGATGATGATGGAGATGTTGATGTTGATGGGGAACCTAGAGATGACAATGATGATGAATATGGTGATGGTGATGGTGATGGTGATGACGATGAAGATTTTGATGATGATGGTGATGGTGATGATGATGAAGATGTTGATGATGATGGTGATGGTGATGTTTAGATGATGATCATGATGATGTTCAGAAGATGATGATAATGATGATGGAGATGTTGATTTGATGAGGAATATGATGATGATGATGATGATGATGATGGTGATGATGATGAATATGTTGATGATGACGATGATGGTCATGAAGATGATGATGATGAAGAATATGATGCTGATGGAGAATATGATGCTCACAACTCCCTCTAGTCTCTCTCTCCCCAACCATTAATCTCTCTCTCTCTCTCTCTCTCTCTCTCTCTCTCAAACACACACACATACACACACATTATGTCACTTTCCATTCTCAAACCCATCCCCCCTCCATCCATATCTATCTCCAACTTTCTCCCTCCATCCCTCACCCTACCTTCTCTCCCTCCCTCTCTCATCGTCTGTCTCTCACCTTCTATCCCTCCCTCATGTTATCTTTCCCTCAACCTATCCCAATCTCTCCATCACTCCCTCTCTCTCACACACTTTATGTCCCTTCCCCCTCCTCTCATATTCTCTCTCTCTCTCTCTCTCTCTCTCTCTCTCTCTCTCCATCGCCACCACTCCCTGCATGTCTCCCACCAACACTTTCTGTCCCTCCCTTCCTATCTCTTATTTCGTTCTATCCCCATCTATCTCTCACTCCCTCCAAATCCATTCCTCCCCATTGTCCCTCTCCCTCCCTCGCTCTATGTCTCCCCCCCCCTTGTATTCTTTATTTCTCTCTCACATCCCCCTTGCCTCCATCCATTCCCTCTTGTCACTCAAGTCTCACTTTCAACTTCTAACCCTATACCTCTTCAGAACCTATTCTACTCCTAATAGTGCTCTCAAGCTCCACTTCCCTTCACCCCCTGTAGCCCATCATGTTCTCATTCCCTTCATCTCTCCCCACTCAAGCTTCCAACATCCTTCTAAGCCCTTGACCCTTTCCCACCCCTATTAAATATTAACGATAGATTCCCTTGACCCTTCCCCACCCCTTCTCAAATATTAAACAAAAATTCCCTTGAGTCTTCCACACCCCCTCTTTCTCAAGTATTAAACATGTATTTTATGATTTGAATAACGCGAGCGCGTTTTGTAACTATATAACGCGTACGTGTTATGTAGTTATATAACGCGTACGCGTTAAGTAGTTATATAACGCGCACGCGTTATGTAGTTACATAACGCGTACGGGTTATGTACATCTAAAAGCGCAGAAATATTTTTGAATTTAAACAGGCCGAGTCACATGCTCACATGTCAACAATAATCCTATGTGTATGCTTTGGAGTTTGCTTTGGTAATTCCAAACCAGTGCTATGTTAATGAAAAACCAAAGCTAATTGGGTATTTCTTCCAGTTTCTGGAGAAGCCTGTGCTTAGCCACTCATTACAATATGCTACACAGAGTCATTTTTGATGAAATCTTAGACACAAATAGCATTTTTTCTACAGATTCCAAATATGTAACTTTTATTTTGAAATATTAATTTTTCCTATTTTATTTCAATTTCTTTTCTGTCCTACCTCCTTAACTCGTGAAACACACTGTTAGTGTTTCTTCCATAACTTTTTCAATTCTCAATCATTTCAAAAAAAAATTGTATGGTGCACAAGAGGACACTAACCTCCACTTTCTATGAAAAACCCATTTCAAGATTTTTGCATTAAGACCTTCAAAGGCTCTACCCACAAAAGAGGTACTATTTTCGAGGTTTGATCACTTAGACAATTATAAAATTACTAATTTAATTTTCGAAAAATAATGGCGCACAAGTGCTATGTGTTCTCTACATGCATGCCGATTTTTGTAGCTTGATTCCATCATTTAGGCCCTCAAAGTCTCTACCCACAAAAACATATACCTTATAATTTGCCTGAAAAATAAAAAGTGTCTGTTAGGAAAAATGAAACTTGACATAGCTATGCAAATTTTCAATACATAAAAGTTATATATTTAGAAACGTGATTCAATTTCCTACATTTCATCTTTTTTACTCAATGCAAGATATTTTGCGTAAGTAGATCAAAAAATCCAAGTAAGTTGAGGGA
The DNA here is from genome assembly GCA_027924585.1 of Larix kaempferi. Taxonomy (NCBI): domain Eukaryota; kingdom Viridiplantae; phylum Streptophyta; class Pinopsida; order Pinales; family Pinaceae; genus Larix; species Larix kaempferi. The sequence goes on from BSBM01001023.1 coordinate 16,990,102, forward strand.
TGCCTGCTTTTTCAGTTTTCTATTGCATCTAACGCGCCAAAAGTGACCCTCATTAGCTTGCACTGACCTAGATACAAGTGACAATGAGAAATTAGTATAGTAGAATGGCATAAAATAAGATGTAATGAGTGATGTTAAAGCTTGATTGGTCCATGGGACCTAGACTTATTGTAGTTCTTTTGATTCAATCTATAAATAGCAAAGAACCTTTTTTTCTTTTCGAAAAAAAAATATAGACCTTAATAACATCATAGGTTGAAGCCGCTAACTATAGTATATTGAAGTAGTCGAAAGAAAAGTGTAGTACAGCCATCATCACATATACAAAGAGAAATGTAATCATATGATAAGCATAAAATTCAATGGGGAGCCATAAGCACATCTAAATCCGAACATATAAAAAGTCAAATACATATTATAATCCATATAGAATAGTCCTTTAGATATAATATCTCTACATCTTTCCCTAAACATTCACTCATGGCCTTTTCCCAACCTCACGGGAATTGGTAATGTTTATACAATCTTTCGTGAGTTTTAGGAATATTATAAATCGATTACTGGTGCATGCTATAGTGGTGGTACATAAAAACCAAAGGCATTAAAAAAAATTAATGTTAATGCATTTCTATTATAGTATCAATATACACGCAATCTAAATTTATAAAACAAGAGAAATAGTTGCAAAGCAGCAAGTCCCTGCTTTTATATATATGATATATTGATGTTTTTTTTAATAATTAATTTAAAAAATTAACAAATAAATTAAAAATGTTAAAAAAAAATTGAAATTTTTTTACCACTCAAGCACGATTGTTAGACCCGTGCTTGGATAATGAATATTCAGCCAATCCTTCACTTCCACATTGTGGAAATATGACCGCTCATAATGATTTATGATCGGTATAATTGTAGGTTATGGGAGAATGAAGGGCCTCTCCATGGGTCGAGTCCTAATCTTTTATATATTAGGTTCAATATGAGCTATGAGTTCATTCACCTTAATTTCCAAGTGAGTTAGCTTTGCATAAAACCTGTATGTTAAAAGGAAGGCGCCTACTCGAGTTTGGAGATTCAATATATGTTCAAAAGTCCATACTTATTTTAGTTTCCTTCTTGTAATTAGCTCTGTCTCGAAACCTGTAACTTAGTAACAAATGGACCTTGATGGACCCCATAGTCTTCTTTGTCATCTAGGTTTAAGAGCGTTATTTGTTTTATTTCCTTCGACGATGATCCCAGGAAAGTTTTTATTTTTAAAAGTGAAATATGAAATTGAAGACGGATTCTAGGATCTCCCTTTCTATTGATTTAATTCATTAAAGCCAATTCCTTGAATTTGTTTGCTTGTAATTGGGATAGCCAACTTTATCAAACCATAGCTATTTTGTAACAAACGTAAACAATATTTATATAAACTATTGAATATGGTTTGAAAAATGATAAATAATGGTTATAATTTTAATTTTATATTAATATAAATTTGTTTGTGATGCAGGAGCATCCTGCCTTCAAAACCATGTACTTTTGATCAGACCTAGGAGGGGTCTTCAATTTATGAATTTGAGGTCTTTGAATGAAATATTGTACATAATACCATGTTTTAAAGTGTGATTCTAGATAAATGATGAGTCATTATGTGAGTCATGTAACTAAGCCCTCATATAATGGCAACATCTGATGAAGGTTTAATCTCTCATGAGCGAGTCATAAGGATGGGGTTGAGAGATTTCTAATCTTAGAAGCAGTTGTTGTAAGTTAGGAGTGTGTTGAGAGTTTACTGGATCTAAACCATAGGTGGTTTCAGAATCCTGTTGTATATATTGTGTAAGCCTACGAGGCATCAAGGGTGGCCAAACAAGGTAAATCAAGCCAAGAAAGAATTGATGAAGAAGGTGTCAGGCCTATGAAGATCAGAACACAGGTTCTGAATATTTGTGAATGTTTTGATTTCTTGTGATTGAATAGAAGGCTTCCTATACATGGGAATTTGTGTGTGAATGGTTTAATATTTGTGTGATTTGCAAATGGATAATTAACTTTGCAAATGGATAATTAACTTTGTGTGTGTCTAATTAGTGAATCGACTGGAAGTTGAATACTTGCTGGTAGATGGATAAATCTGTGTATATGAATAACCTGAAATTAGGGGTTTTAGCTAATTGATGTTGCAGAGGATGTTTGACTGTATCTGTGTACGAGCGCCCCATTAAATGTGATGTTTGCAGTGTAAACCGTATGTCATCGATCACTGAAAGGATCGATGCTCCTCTGTATACGGAGTTGCAGGTGAAGATCGGGGTTAGACTGGAACACACCTGTGAAGTTGAATTGATGAATTCAATTAAAATTTTATTCTCTATTCAAGAGATGATGTGCATATTTGGAAAGGGAGATCAAGTCTAGTGAAGGCCAAGGAGTTTGATTGATCGATCCTCTGATCAATCAACATAGAGTCGCAGAATTTGCAGTCGGTTCATTCTACAGAGGTTGAACGGTTCAGATTGGAGCAAGAAAACACATCGACGGTGGGGAAAGGATTTTGCGAGGTGAAGATGTGCAAAAGATAGAGTTTCAAATTTCTAAAGTGAAGTTCCGCATTTGATCATAGATCGACATACGGGAAAGAATCCACAAGAGATTGACAGTTCGTATAGTGTTCCGCAGAAGAAAGAGTTCGAGAGTTAACGACCAGAACGGATGCGAGGATTCCACCATTGATCTGGATCCGACGGTCCAAAGAAATCGCGGAAGGAACATTGGTGGATCCGACGATTCAAAGTAATTGCGGAATTGCGAAAGGAACTTTGCGGGAGGCAATTGCGGAAGCCAATTTCGAGGGAGTTGCGGAAGGCGCACCCGCGATTGTGGAAGGAAGGAAATTTCAGAAGGGAACGTTGCAGACGCCAATTGCGGAAGGCAGTTGTGGAAGGGATTTGCGAAGGCACGCCCACAACTACAAAAGGAAGGAGATTGTGGAAAGGCGGTTGCAGTAAGGTGAATTGCAGAAGGCACAGTTGCTCGACGCTCCATAATCAGGTGAGACCCATAATTTTAATTTAATCCAATTCACCAGAGTTTTGAAGTCCGCCTGTTTAGAGAAAGGTTTAGCTGATTCGGCTAATCTTGTAGGTTCTATTATATTTGGAATCTTACTATTAATGGGGAAAGCGGGTTGGATTGGTTTTGTTGATCCCTCCTGCACCATTTGGTATCAGAGCGTAGGTTGATATGTTTCTATGAGTGCTCATGCTGATACCATCAATTGGTATCAGATCCCAGTTCGCTCTTGGAATTAGGTCTGTGATAGAAGATTGCAGCAGACAGAGGATTGGTATGTTTAGAAAAGGTATGTTGGTTCAAAGGAAATTGAACAAAGAATAGTGGGAGCTAGTGTGCTATTAAAGGAAGAATTCAGATTGGATATTGGTCCAAAGAATGATAAGATCTTGGTATAGATCTTTAAGATATTGATTGATGTGTTTTGTATTAACTCTGGTTTGAGATTATTGCAGATTGAACCCTAAGACAAGGTTGACAGTAGCAGATAGCTTGGGAGCTATGCCAGAGAACATGTGTGTTCTTGATGACAAGAGTTTGTTAACTCTTAAAGAAAAGAAGAAGCAGTTGCAGAACCTAAGGATCCAACAGAGGTTGGACAAGAAGGGGACAAGTTGAATGTTCTCAAAGAGGAAGTGGACTTGTAGAATCCAAGAGGAGCAAAGGAAGTTGCTCAAGAGTTTCTAGAGGAGAAGGAATCAAGGATATCAGAAGGACAAGCTCAAGGAGAGATAGCTTATTGATGTATATCAGGTATGAAGACTTGCTGAGAGAAGTCTTGGGAGAAGTCCACAAGTGAACAAGATGAAGTTCACAAAGAAAGAGGAGATAGAGACAATGAATACTGAAGGTCATTGCAAAGGTTCAAAGGAAAGCCACAACAGAAGAAAAGATGCCAAGGAAAAATGTATCAAGAGAATGAGTGAAGAGGAGTATGACAAAGAATTAGTGGACATAGGATTGCAACTTATTCATTTAGAGATGTTGCTACATAAATAAGACCAAAGGTATGGTTGGATAATGAACAAGAATAAATTGATATGGAATTCACTATTGGTGAAGCGAAAGAAAAAGATGTCTACCATATTGAAGGAAGAAATCAGGACAACTGATTTTGAGATTGAATTTTTTGAATGTGAACCAGAATAGGGTCCTTTTCTTGGAGAAGATGTGAATGAGGATGATGAAGCAGAAAATATAGATAACTTTCTGAACTCTCTGATAAGTTCAGAACCACATAATATGGTTAAGGCTTTAGATGAGGAGTGTTATGTTCTTGAAACTAATGATTTGGTTATGGTTACAGGTTTTTTTTGTAGATGATAGGAAATCTTTTGAAACTGTCTCAAAAATGGATGAAGCCAAATATGATGAAGAAGATCTCTCAAGTGAGAAACAATTTGAAGTGTTGTAACAAAAGGAACTCATTGATGAGTTGCTTAATGGAGGAAAGCAGTCAATTGAAGCTATTATGAAGATGAAGGAAGAAAAATAAATGTACAAAGACATTTCCATAGGACAGGATCAGAATTGCATTCCGATGAAGGAAGAAACTAAACAATCATCTTGGATTGTCAGAGAAAATGAAGAAGGAGAGGATATGCTTTTCAAGAGCATAGCAGCAGGACATCATTATTTTGTAAGAGATGATGAGATGGTATCCTATAAAGGCAATCAAGATGGAGATTATATGCAGCCTGTATCCCAGGCTATAAGAGAGATATATGTCGGTGAGAACAAAAGGAGGATGTCAGGGAGAATATCAACAGAGACTTCAAAGTCTCATGTTTTTTAAACTAATTTTTGGTGTGTGCTTGCAGGTATTGAATAAAGTGAAGGCAGACAAAAAAATAAATCTGTCATAACAAAGGAAGAGACCATATTGTCTCAAAAGGATGATCAATACCTAGAAGAACTTGTTGTTTCAGATTTGGCTAATGAAGACAGAGAGAAATTTTTTTATCTCAGAAAATGTGATGAAGAGTTGGAAATGCTAGAAGATTGGTTGATAAATCCAAGGATTGATAAATATTCTGAAGATATAAGGATGCAACAAGTAGTAGATAGCAGCAGAGAGACAAAAGACAAGCAGCGCAAACAATTGCACCTACCAGTGAATAGACTGGACATGGAGATTGAATAAATGATGATGTTGATGGTGAAGGTGTCTCAGAGGAGACATGAGGAGGAAAAGAAGATTTACATCAGTAGAACAAAGAGACAAAGAAACAACAGAAGACAAGTGACAGAGGAATATTGCAAAAGCAAGGCTAGTGGAGCATTGCAACAAAGAGTATGGAATCCAGGAGAGTTGCAGTCAGCAACAAGACAACATGACAACCATGAAGCAACTGAAAAGCTTCAACATAAAGTTTGGGACCCAAACATATTGAATATTGAATATTATGACCAGGAAGTCATATTTCTTTCTTCCTAGGGATTCTAATGCAGGAGCATCCTACCTTCAAAACCATGTACTTTTGATCAGACCTAGGAGGGGTCTTCAATTTTTGAATTTGAGGTCTTTGAATGAAATATTGTACATAATACCATGTTTTAAAGTGTGATTATAGATAAATGATGAGTCATTAGGTGAGTCATGTAACTAATCCCTCATCTAATGGCAGCATCTGATGAAGGTTTAATCTCTCATGAGCGAGTCATAGAGATAAGGTTGAGAGATTTCTAATCTTAGAAGCAGTTTTTGTAAGTTAGGATTGTGTTGAGAGTTTATTGGATCTGAACCATAGGTGGTTTCAAAATCCTTTTTTGTATATATTGTGTAAGCCTATGAGGCATCAAGGGTGGCCAAAACAAGGTAAATCAGGCCAAGAAAGAGTTGATCAGGAAGGTGTCAGGCCTATGAATATCATAACACAGGTTCTGAATATTTTTGAATGTATTGATTTCTTGTGATTGAATAGAAGGATTCTTGTACATGGGAATTTGTGTGTGAATGGGTTAATATTTGTGTGACCTGCAAATGGATAATTAACTCTCTGTGTATCTAATTAGTGAAGCGATTGGCAGTTGAATACTTGATGGTAGATGGATAAATCTGTGTATATGAATAACCTGAAATTGGGGGTTTTAGCTAATTGATGTTACAGAGGATGTTTGACTGTCTCTATATATGAGCGCCCGAGTAAATGTGATGTTTGCAGTGTAAACCCTATGTCATCGATCACTGAAAGGATCGATGCTCCTTTGTATATGGAGCTATAGGTGAAGCTCGGGGTTAGAGTGGAACGCACCTATGAAGTTGAATTGATGAATTCAATTAAAGGTTTATTCTATGTTCAAGAGATGATGTGAAGATTTGGAAAGGGATATCAAGTCCAGTGAAGGCCGAGGAGTTTGATTGATCGATCCTATGATCAATCAACGCAGAGTCCCAAGTGTTGCAGTCGGTTGGATTGGTTTTGTTGATCCCTCCTGCATCAGTTTGTTAAATTATCTTTAAAAATGTATACTTTAACAAAATTCAATTACCTGAACTTAGATCTTGGAAGGGCTTGTTCGGTGGGTTTGAACTTAGACCATTTGTATTAACTTTTGAAGCTGGAAGGATTACTAAAGTGGCACAAGAACCCGAAGTTCTGGGATAGTGCCTGGAAACTTCATATTTTATTTACTACTTCTTGTTTTATAGAAATAATTTTTAAAATTAAAGTTGATTCCAATACATATTTATTAATAACCAGTGCAGATTTAGATTATGCATCATATAAAAACGTTTATATAAAAAAATTTTAATAAAATGTTTTGTATAAATATTTTTTAAAATTAAAATTGATTCCATTACATATTTATTAATAACCATTGAGGCTTCGTATTGTGCACCATATAAAAATGTTTTATATAAATAATTTTTAAAATTAAAGGTAATCCCAATACATATTTATTAATAACAATTGCAACTTCGGATTATATACCATACAAAAGCATTGCATTGCATTTGGAGTATAGATGATTCAGTGAGGATATCGTTGTGTACATTAAAGAGCTTTAACTTCTTATTATTCCCGCGAGTGTACTGATCTTTTGGATTCTTTTTCTTTTAAAAGTTTACAAGATATCTCAAAATATAGTGCAACACAGTTTATTATAGTGTGATGCATACTAGTTTTGTTATCAATGATATTATAAAATAAAAAAAAATACGTGTACAAGTGTCGATTACATACACCCATCCATTGATTGTAGAAACTCTCCATACACCTTTGAAAACTCTGTCGTGGGACAAACCCTTGCTGCATTGCTCTAGCATTGATACCCATGACATACTTCAATGCTTACGCACAACCAAATAGTATGTCAACTTCCACACTTCCTTTCAAGAGAAATGGTGGGCCATTCTATGCCTGAGTTCTTACGGGGGAGCGACATGACAATGGAGGAGAAACCAACTCTCCTCTATCTCACATACATTTTTTAATTTCTTCTTCTGTTTTGCTAGTTTTGTTGGTTGGGTTTCCCGAAATTCTTTCAGAAATAGAGAGGGACTAGCTCTGCAGATATCTATAGGATTTAATTCTCCTTAAGCAAAACCATCATAATGGATGACAATTGGAAATGGACGGGACTCTATTGAATTAGGTTTAACAAATTGGTCTTAACAAAATTACTCGGTCGTTGAATGAGTGAAATATTTATCTGCATTTCTATGATCCAGGTTGCTCCATATCGAAAATATTATACAGGATATGCAGGGCTACTACATATGGTAGTCATGGTAACTGAACCATTTGGTCACTTGAATGTTGTTTCTATTTGGAGGAACTATGCAAAGTATTATGAAGAATAAGGGATAGGTTTCACGATGACTAATGTTATTTTAGAAGGCTAGATGGTTCAATATGGCCGTCAAAAGGTCGGGCACTCTTTATCTCCCTTTATCTACAAGCAATATTTTGTTCTAGAGTCTCGGGTTCTTGTTTATTACAAGCGAAAACCTCTTGAAAATGAGGTAATTTTCCATCTTTAATGATCTCACATTTATTTCTCTTAAATCAGTTTACCTTGTCACACTCTTTATCTTGATGCAAATCGCCAAATTGTTATCTCAAATTGATTGCTTTAAACTTTCCCTTGCTCATTAGTTTGGTGCACTGGTCTACACCTACACCTAAGATATTATGCTATTTAACAGTTTGTGCATTGATTTAGGGTTATTTTGTCTGTACTTGCAAAAAAAATGCAATCTTTGCTTTTTTCCTTAAAGAAAAGCGTTCTAGAATCATCAAATAATGTGCTATATCGTTGGTTGAGCCCGCCTGTGGTATCTGAGGTAATTAACGCTCTAATTGCTCACTTCCTTCAAACGAAGATAGGAGTCTTTCATTTATCCATTCAAATAACGCTCCCCTTCCCTCTACGTGATCTATGAGAGTTCACCCACCATCCAAACTTATTATCGTTTATTTCAGTTCTTGAACCATGAGGTCTCCCCTTGACCATTAAAAAAGCATCGAATCAGATTATATCACAAAGCATCTGTACTGTAAAGAAATTACTTTAGACTTATCATTCCTTTGACCTAATAAAAAATATTTTTAAATTTTATAAAATGCAGTCTTGGCTAAGGAAGGCCCAGGAACATCAAATCCAATATTCTACTAAATTGCAGTCCACAATACATTGTTATTAAATAACACACAATGCATCACTAGCATTTATCACAAAGCATCTGTACTGTAAAGAAATTACTTTAGACTTATCATTCCTTTAACCTAGTAAAAAAAATTTAAAATTTTATAAAATGCAGTCTTGGCTAAGGAGGGTCCCAGGAACATCAAAGCCAATATTCTACTAAATTGCAGCCCACAATACATTGTTATTAAACAACAAACAATGCATCACTAACAGAGAGATGACAGAAGAAACAAAATCCAGTTGAATGATCCATGGCTATATTATTTCTCTGCACGTACAAGATTCGAGCTCCAAACGACAAATTAATTGTAAAACAAGTCCACAAAATCAGATCTAACAAACGCAAGGCATGCTTTAATAACCACAATAGACATCGTTAGCCTTCCTGGCATCGTTTCAAAATAATTTATTTTTTCCAACGGATTTTTTGCTGCACAGGTTGCTAATTCACATGAGACTAAGCAATTAAATAGCCAAAAGACGCACAAACGCCACATAATTTTCTCAGAACGCTTCAATAGTGTTGGCTTCAAGGATGCAGTAACTCCGAAAACAGTCGTGAAGCCGACCTTCCAAACACCAAAATAATATTTTTTCCAGACGAAAAGTACTCTTCTGAGGCAACAACAAAGGCATATACTACAATTTGGGTTTTCTTGCAGTAAATTGAACTGCGTGCTGCAACTATTTTCAATTTCAATATTTATATACAGAAATTAACTTAGCCGTCTCAGAAATCCAGATAAAATAAAAAAATTACAGAAGAAATCGAAGACGACCGAGAAAAATCCTAAATTTAACAAATTTCTACTTCTGGAAGCAGAAATTAAGTTAGAAAACAACATCAAGAATTCGCAGAAAGCCTAAGGAAATCCTATAAATTAAAATTTCATCATCCTTGCATCCCCGAACCAAAAGAACAAATCTTGAAAACCTTACATGAAAAAGAGTAGTTGATTTTTTCGTATTTCCTTGAGGTGGAATGGAAAAGAGAAAGAGGATCCGTGACCTGCTTAAGCCATGTTCAGGAGAGGTTCGACCGATAACCTGGTCTTATGATCTAGTAAATTCTCCTCCATGAACCTAGACTTTTCAATGGCATATTCTTAACAACTTCCCCGCTCCAAAGAGAGAAAATCCATTGAGTCCTCCAAGTAGTCATGCAGCTGACCACATTGCAGACATTGTTAGCTGTGCCAACGGGTTAGGAAAACTATGCCACGAATCTCGTAAACATGTCACGATAATAAATCCCAACAACTGGGTATTGTACCATACCGTACCATGATACCGTGAGCATGTGAGCATGGTCCGTATAACCGCGGAGTGCCTCGAAAAAAGGCCAAATAAGACTTCCAAATAGGCTATTGGCCAGAGCATATTTATAACAAAAACACTTTGGTTAAAATGCTTTGTAATTCGTGTCAAGTTAATGGAAATTGTCAAAATCAATTTCTATAGTCTGCTGTTGTGGACAAGGTCTAATAAGATATCAATAAGCCCCAACTACTATATTTATCTATCTCATCTTTGAGGTATCTTCAATCCTATAAAATGGATATAACTTAAAAAGAAATAAGTGATCTTTATATCTTGGAAATTTTATTACTTTAATTAACTTTCATTTTTTTTAATATCTTGGTACAAAAGTTTTCTTCTCAATTTTATAATGTTTATGGTATATGTTTTTCATTTTACAAAATCTCACATTTCATCAAATGCTTGCAAATCACTTCTAATATTAAACTTTGTGGCATGGATGACTTAGCAACATATGTATGACTCATGATAATATCAAAGGATGGATACAATGGGGTAACCAAGAAACATAACTGCAAAGGGTAGTACTCATAGAAGCTGGGGATACTAAGGTCAAGGGGGGTCTAGAAGTTGACACTAAAAGGGTTCCATGGGTGGAACATCACATAATTGCTCTAAACAAAGGAAACCAAGGATGTTGCCATAACATATCATATATAATTTGTAGTCGTGCTACATAGCACATTAAATGGATTCCAAATAAAGAGAGGTACTCGAAAAAGAATAGAAGCAAGGATATAAGTGTCCAAAGCATGACCAAATGAATCAACGATGCATGTAATAGGAAATGGAAGAAACCAAGGGTAGGACACTGAAGGTAATATTCTTAAGGGTAGATGAATGAGGGCAATATATTGTAACTTTGTATAGTATGGATGAAGCGATGGGCTTGTGATATGTAAAATGAAACAAATGGTGCAATGATGGAGGAGTCTAAGGGTAAGCCAATAAGTGAAATGAAGAAGCATATAAGGCTAAATCCAATTTCACAAACTATACAAACTCCCCATACCTATGGAGGAATGAAAACATGGTACTAAAATGCACTTGGGGTACTAATGAGTGGTAACCCATGGAGGTAAGGTTCTACAATCAAGCAAGGGTGAATGACTGGGTGGTTGGGCTAGACCACTTGCTTGAACATCGGCGGGGTGGAGTCCTATAGGTATAAATGGGGTTTTAAAAAATAGTTTCAATGCATAAGATGTTTCCAGAGAGAAAGTACCTATATGCTAGTTTGAAGAAATATACCTATAGGAATGGTTGCGTGTAGAGAAACATTGTGAACCTAATGCAACTTGTACCTGCACACATGGAAACAATACCAAAGCGTAAATGTGCATTTGGAAATAAAACCAATAGTACAAGCACATATATGATGGAAATAAATCATAAATTACATGTGTTGGAATAATAATAGTGAAAAAGGGGCTTCCCAAAAAAAAATTCAATCACAAAATGATGGTGATGTGACTAGAGAAAACATGGAACAAGGAATCCATTAGTATGAATGGCATGTCAAACGAAGGTCATATGAGGTCATACAAAGTGAAATAAAAATCAAAGAAATATTGTAAGTAAGGTGGATCCCATGAAATTAGGATTAAATTTCATTATTCATCTTTTGAGGAGCTCGTGGGACTTGGAATTTCAAACTTTGATATCTTCCATTCTGATTGTTAGTTTTGTATTCCATGAATTGTAGGTTGGTGGTCTCTCCCTACTCTTCATTTTTATTTGTTTCAATTTCTAGTTTAGGGCTTCTTGGACTCACGGGATGCCCAGAAAAAATCCTACAATCACAATATTTTTTACAATGAGTCATAAGAAACACCCCACATGTGCAATGCACCTGCACCTTTCGGAAAAAATCTCACAACTCGTTGTCACAATAGTCACAAGAAAAAATAGGAAGTGTTCACACTATTTTCGTGAATAATTATGTTGTGATTGTAAGTTTTTAAAAAAATGCAATGTTAACTCACATTTTTTTTAAAGCATGCATTAGCTAGTTGAATTCTTGGAAAAATGTATACATGGGGGTGAAATGGCGAGAGAGAGACATTCCTAGTCTTTGGGACTAAATCTACATGAATCTGATTGTGTGAGGGACACTCACACATTATGGGATTCTCAAGTTCCACTACTACATTTGGGGTCCCAATTCAATGTTTGGATGGACGTTTAATGAAAATATAAATTTCCAACGTCAAACTGAAGTCAAGTGGCCAAAATTGAAGAGAAAATCTATGAAATTTTCATGACACGTTGCTTAAGTGACGCTTTCCCCATAACGTCACTTAAGAGACGTGTTAACTATTTTTAGGTATTTTTACCAATTCCACGACATTAAAAATTCGATCATACCTAACAAAAGAATACTTTTTTTGAAGAAATCTGGGAGGAGGAGAAATCTGGTTAGAGGTAAAAAAATTGTCGTTTGAGATTATCCTTTCAAGTAAAATTTATGATTGGATTAACTAGAGGATTATTATTTGACATTTCATCATCATGTACCCTAGTCTATATTGGTTTTTTCTTGCAAGTATTATTGTATTTTTTGAAAAAAATATTATTGTGTTGAGTCAATTTGCTAATGATGTTTGTCCATCATACATGACCACATTTAGTTTAAAGTGGGGAGTTTCATCCATAAAGAGAGAGTTACTTCTCAAAAACCAATAATTCTTTGTTCATTTCCAATATATGAAAACATTATTATTTTCTAGTTTTCAAACACACATCAATATCCTGATCAACTCACTAAATTCCCACATAAGGGTCACAAAATAATTTAGTATCTAGGTAGGACCTTGGGGCTAGGCATCCAAATAATGCCTCATGGTTGTTTCTCATTATGAAACATAGTAAATTGTCCAAATAGGGAAATTTAAAAAATCCTCCACCATCAAGTGTTCAAGAATACCTAGGGAATGAGGTGTTGTGCAAGAGAAGGTAAAACCAGAGGTGAGGTTGTTTCTATTCTCCCAGGGGGGATCCCGCCACCTTTATTTAGAGGTGACATCTCACTTTTCTAGGGACAACTTATTCCCTACACTTGATGGAGGTAAATTAGTGTCCAAATTTTAAGGAATCTACCTTATAGGTGGCTATTGTGGGAAGCGATAGTACCTGTATCAGATTTTGTTGGCCACTGGTATCTCTCCCAATTCCCTTCATTATAAATGATCCTTTCGCACCTTCACTAGATATCCCCAATGGAAAGATGACCATCTGGACCGATGGATATTGGAAGACCCATTTTATATGAGTGGAATGTCACAGCTAGGTCATTAGGGATTTGCACACACATAGATTTGGAAGACGCATATTTATCATCCCATTGTTAGTGAAACCATTTGACATGCGCACCCACAATTTCATTTGTTTCCTTTCACACTTAACTTGGTTGTATGATTTGATCTTCTTAAATAAATGTACTTGCATCTTGGATTGGAATGAAGCACACCCTCTCCCCCTAGTCACTCAACTTGACTGGTTTTGGAAATCTCCTATTCCTCCCATCTTAATCACCTAGTTGAATGAAGCCCCATCCTTGATGGGACTTCACAGGGATAGCCTGGGCCTCATGTACCGGTTAAGATCAGTTATCTCACACTTGGTTTGTGTTATTTTCTCTCATACTTCCTTATTTGTTTTCTTTTATCCTTTTACACCTTCTTGCTTCTTGGTCATTCCCCTCTCTTTATTTACCTCCCAACTGGTTGATATATCCCTGCATCATCATTTCAAGTAAGCCCTGAATCGATATAGTTGCATATTGGTGTGATTATCTATTGCAATATCCCTATGAGACATGGAATGTGGTTGTTGCATCCTATACAATATATATATGAGATCACCTTATCAACCATAACTCTCATATTTCTATCTTACATATCTTGCCTTCATTATGCCTACCTTGATATCACCACCTTCTTTATCATCCCTTTCTTGTAATCCCCATAGCATCATCACCTTGTACCTTTTCCTTTTCATCTATCCTTTGTCCTTTTATACCCAAGATTTCGTGTCACTATCCTATCTAACATCACTTAAGACTAGATTGCCAAATGTTCATGGAATGACGCTTAACCACCATCTATATGTGCATGTTTGGTAAGCATCATCTAGATGATTAATTCATTTTACCACATTTATATATGTAAACCATTCAAAACACCACCCCACGAAGAGACATTATGTGTAGAGTGGAATGTTGTTAATGTTTTTTTTTTATTTTCTAATTGTGATTTTTTGTCTTTATTCTTACTGTGCTAACCATTGGCTTAATATTGTATTTTTTTGAGATAGAGAACAATGTCAGACAACACTATTCGTCGGTTCACTAGTATATCCGAACGAAATGTTGTTATAAAGTCGATTCTCGATTTTGTATTTAGTGCCAGTAGCATTTGTGGTAAAACATCTAATTAGAATCAAGTCAATCTTTATCATGATATAATCAGTGATGGAAATGTTATTGCCCTTTTATGCAATGAAAAGAGATAAAGAGAAGAAGGGTTGTTAAGGAAACAAATAGGAAGATTGCTTAGAGCATGGGCACTTGGAAGGTGGAAAATAATATCACCCCATGGTAAGATATACCAAACATGTTTTTTTCATTTTTCAATATTAATATTTGTCTATTTTGATGCTAATTGTATTTATTTTGTTATAATTATTACACAAAAAAAATCGACCAATGCCTGGAAGTCCACATGCTATAATTCATATCAGAGATGGTGAGGGTGATGAAATTGAAGTTGATATAATGGAAGAAAATGACCCCAATATTATTGAGAATGAAGGGATAAATTGGTTGATCCATGATACACTTGTTTCCATGGATGAGAATTCACCAACAAATGAGATATACAAAAATATTCATGATGTACCTCTTATTGATAAGGCACAAAAAGCCTTATACGAAAATTCAAAGAGGAGTCTTCTCTCTTCTCTTTTGTTGCTGGTCAATTTGAAGGTAATGAATGGTATTTCAAGCACAAGAATGACGTAGTTGTTAACGTATGCAAGATTTATCCATATATAATTGCAATTATTTGTGATATATTTGTGATTGTACTATATAGGCACTTAATTTTGATTTTCCATTATATTAATTTATTTTTTCATGTACATTGTTAGGTGATACTCTTTTACCACCGTTAAATAATTTACTTCACACATACAGGGAAATGTGCGTTGTTCTGAAAGATATAGGAATGCAATCTAACACAATTCATGCATGTCCTAATGAAAATATTACATATTATGGACAACGTGCATAAAAAAGTGAGTGCTTCGAATGTCTAATAAGTAGATATCGTATTGATTAGGTTTAAATAATGTGCCTGTTATCACCTAAACTGTAGTTACCCCTATGGATGTATCCGTTAATGGATGGCAGTAGGAAAGGGAAACTCAAAGGTGCAACCACGATCACCTCGACTTCCAATAGATGGTTGTCACGCCAATCGAGGTAACCTTCTCTTTATGTTATCTAGCCCAGACAACAAAGGGGGAAACCCAGATCTACTCTCGACAAGAGAGATCAAACCAAAACACCAAATCAAAGTTAAGTATGAGTGAAGTATTGTAAGGTGTATGGTGTATCCTAGACCTAAGGATGAAGTCACAAGATAAGTAAGGGGTTCAATGAGTATAGCTTTGGTTCATTGTTGATGTGAGAGTGACTTATAGTATTTGAAATGAGATCCAGGGTTAAAGTACTAGTCAATTGTGAGAAAATCCATTGCCTTGGGAACTGTGTCCAAAGCAGGGTAGTTTAAAGGTTGAATTGGGGCTAACCAGTACTAAAGATAAGCTTGATTGTAAGATATGACAATGTCAAGGGATGCAAGCAACCCAAACAAGGATCGAACCACAAGTTAACTCAACCATCTAGGAAAGTCGAATGAGCTTGGAGAAAGATCAGTGGCTTGGGAATTGGGATAAATGGAGTCAAAGTGAAGTTAACTTGTAGATCATGACCCCTATAACATAAGACAAGTGGGCTACTAAAGGTTTGATGGATGGATCTATCTAGATTTAATAATTCATGATGTGACTTAAGTGGACCACAATCCCTTAAAAAAGGAATGCTATCCTCAAGGCAACATTTCACAAAATGGCCTACTAGACATAGGTTTCAAGGTATGTGTGTTCCAAATCCACCAAAATCTCAACTACCCACGTCCTACAAGTGGACAAACTCAATCTCCCCAAGAAGTGTGACTTTGCCCAAGGAGGGTTAAAAGTGTGATAAATGGGATCAAGACAAGTCCAATGGCATCCAAAATTTAGATCCAAGTAATTTAACCAAGTGACAATGTGGATCTAGAAAATCAAGGAAATCCAAGGGTTGGATCTTACTAGATCTGAGTTTTAAGATACCAAGTGGTCCAAAATGGGATTTTAATCCCTTAAAATGTGGAATAGAGCCCACAAGGTAGAAATCAAAAAAGTTATAGTCTAGGGGTAAGTTATTGGATATGTAGATTGCAAATCAAGAGGAATCTCAACTACCCACGTACTAGATCTAGGTTAACTCACCCAAACCAAGGAGTGCGACCTCACTTGGAGAGGCTAAGTTGCCTTGGGAAGGGAGTCAAATCAAGGCCAATCCTCACCAAACTATAGATCTGGGATGCTGTAGATACTATAGAGGTGGGTTTTAAATATCTTACCCAAGAAGCCACTAAATCTTAGTAGATCTGAAAAATTGTAAAAATGGGGGTTTTGATTAATTAGGGTTTGAAGTAACTTAGACAAATGGATAGATCATGGAAAGAAATTACCTTGAGATCATACCTGAGTGATGTGAATGAGATGCCTTGTTGTTGAGGAAGACTCCCGCAGAGATCAAATGAGAGATTGTTGATTTTGCTTGCTGAAATGATGCCCTAGCCCACAAGTGCGACCTCCTCTACCTGTCAATCCAAGGAAAGCGATTTCAATCAGAAAGGTCAAGTATGGAGGAAATATAAGCGAAGTGCAATAGTAACATGAAATAGAAGGTCCTGGGACAGTAATACTCCCTGTTACCGATGAAGAAACCCAAAGAAGAAGTAGGGAGGGTCCTCCCCTACCAATACATCCTCCTTAGATGAATTCCACCTCCACCTATAGATGCAAAAAGATGGTACAAAAATATCGCAAGACAAGATCTCCAATAACTCAGTGCAAAGGAAGAATCAACGAACGAACACCAAAAACATTCACCACAACACTGGAGATAGATGCAATAATAATTTTCTATTCCAATAATCCAGAGCCACAAGTCCCCTTTACAATGAGAGGCTCTCTCCTTTAAATAGGAGGGAGAGAGTCCATAATCTAACCACTTTTTGAATGAGTGGCTAATATTAAAAGATCAAAATATCTAATCAATGGTTGAGATGAGCTCAACAATAAAATACATGGATCACTAATAAAATATAACAATAATTGGACAAAATCGCCCTAGAAGAGGGGATCCCACCAAATCATGATGACAAAATATAACAACTAGCTCATGGTGGGTCCAAGGGGTAATTTTAGACACCCTTGGTCAATCCCCATAGCACAATAATAATAAAATAGTCATCAAAGTACCAAATCGTGCCTCTATGGACAAATCATGGGCCTTAGGATGCTTCAGAAATCACCAGAAAATGCCATAAGTGATGGATGTGGGTCTCGATGAAGCTGAAACTACTAGAGAAGGAGTGGGAGACATCCCACTCATCATCACTAATCATCCCATGCCAAAAATTTTCCTCAGTAGCCCAAATTGAATTCCTCTTTAGGCATTTCTACCAATCCTGAACTGCCTCGGGAAGCGTGAAACTACCCCAAACTGCCTCTTGGAGTGCATGCGCTGTCAAGGTGAGGGCACCAGTGTGTCCGGGAGGGGGGTAATATGGTAAAAGTAAGTGGCTGGACCACCCCCTCCATACACAGCACCCTAGGTCAACTAGATAAAATCCATCTCTGCTCTAACAGGGTCTCCGACAGGCCAAAACTGCACTGGGATAGCCTACTGAGGCTCAATCATCACTGTAACTACCTGGAACTGAAAGTAGACTATCTCATCGGACTCAGAAGGTCCAAATCTATCCAAGATGTGTACTCATACACCATATGGATCTCTGCATGATCATATAATATATCCAATATACATGAACAACAAATGTTGAACACCATAAATCATCATCATAAACCTGTATATGATGCATAGAACCATCATGTACATGTGCATAGGCCATATATCATCTATCTGTATCATCACAAGGTCCAACCATCTCATGTCCTGTGATTGACCTTGGTCAAACTAAGTTTGACTAGGTCAACATTGACCAAATATAACTCAGACTATCACCAGAAGCTGTTGCAAAGTGTCAAAGGTTAATGCATGCTCTACAACTCATTCAAATAGAAATTATAGCAAAAATTAATCATTACTAGCGATCTAAATCCAAATATATAGTGTCATTAATTATTTTTATGACTCAGACTAGACTTTCAAGACCATACTCACTTCATAGTTGTGATCAATTTGCTAGTGAAGGGTGAAGGCTTAAAATAAACTGGCTAGGCTAAGGGATGACTCACTGACTCAACATTGTGACACTTTGGAAATGGGAAAGGGAAAACACACCATAACATATACTGAATGAGCAACAACACAGTGAATGGCGGTGTCTCACAAATGGATAAGTTGTTCAAAGAGGGTTTATTCACCTTTAACAGATGCGCACAATCCATAATACAAATGAGGCCAGCAATTGTTTTGATATAGCATTTAAGTTCCATTTCTTTTTGGGGCCTGAAGTTTCCATAGCCTTTGATCTATGTGTGTTTATAAACACATTGCATAGATTTACATTTATTTTAGGCTTTTTTGCTGCAGGTGTGTTTTTAAGGCACTTGTTTACCTGAGCACTTCTAGGTGTGTCACAGACAGCTTGTTTACCTAGGTATTTTATTTCACAAAAGATATAACATTTTATTTTCATGGCCATTTTCATTCGGCATGCCTTTCATTCATGTGTGTTGAGAAACACATTGCATGAACGGGCTTTTCATACAAGATATAACATTTCATTTTCCAAGTTTTGTATTCATGGCAACACTAAAAGTTTTAGGTTTAGCCAACACACCTTTAGTGACTAGGGGGAATTCACAAGGAAATCCAACTCACCATAGGTAAGTTTTGTCACCAAATCAGAGCCGAGACACAATAAACAAGGAAGCTCATCCAATACAGAGGCTACAATGGGGAAAGATCCTCCATGCCACTAATCAAGTAGTAAGTCAGGGTGATAAACTAAAAGGTAGGTAATGGATGGATGAAGACAATGAATAGTGGAGCCAACACTAGCAAGCCAAGGTATGGCGGAATGATCACCTCTATTCTCCCTAAGGAGGGTAAAACCAATGAGTATGAATAATGAACTTCTAAGTCTGAGTAGGGACAATAGAATATATATATAATAAGATCAACCAGGTCCACATATCTATATGATCACCAGATCATGACACTAAATGCTATGCCATAAGAATGGATATAAAAGCAATATAACCACAACATCATGATATACCTGCTAAGTCATATACCTGAATGCTCATCCTTTGAACCATCATCTGTCCTCTGAAACTGCTACCGTAACTTTGGGCACTACTGACTGCTTTGTACCAATGGTATAATAGCTACATCAGTCATCTCTCCGAGTGTCCTGAGACTCAGTCATGGCATGGGGAAAATATACTATCCAAAATCTGATAGTAATCCATAATAGATGCTCATCTCAGCATCTCAATGTAAGGGAATTGGCTGAATAGTGTATTGGAATCAAAAAAATAATGTATGGTAACCCGGCTACTATATATGTGATAAAATCTAGCTCCGGCTGGGACAAGTGATCTGCTGAAAAGAGCGCTTGAGAACCTCAAAATCTATGGTCCTCGAACTCTGCTACTCGAATCCTCGATCCAACACTCTACCATTTTGCTTTCAGCTCTTTATTTATTTTTCATTTATATCTGCATTCACAGACATCAAAAATACCTCATGCAGCATGTATGGGAAAAATATAAAATCAAACTGAAAATGAAATCTATCCTATAGCAACATTTTTAATAAATGAAATATAAATGTAGAAAGTAAATTTAAATCTACTAACACAACTTGCAAAGTTTGAAATTTATTGTGCAGGAAAGGAAAAATGACAGGCACTCGGTTTAAACTAGGAGCTTCGAAAGGAGCTTAGGGAAAAACAAAAACTGCCAGACTCAAAGGCTAAAAAGACAAACTACTGCCCAAGTAGGCTTATTCAGTTTCCTACCTACTCTATTCTACCAGGCAAGGCAAGCGGAGAGATCCCAACTATGTGGGATCAGGGATATGATCCCGTAAGTCCCTCTGATTTATAGGGTATAAAATACGTCATCCACTACCAGTGGTTAGAAAGCACATGCCATCAATGCATTGCTCTACTGAGAAAGGTCCAACCCATAAATCGTCAGCCTGTCCTGATCTTATATGCAATAAATGATTGGGAATGATGACTTGACTTCCTGTAGGGAACCTATTTCTATTGATAGACTCAGGAATAACTCCAATATTACGAATACGCCTAGGGTGGATTTCAACAGGGTTTTGCGGTTGAGGTGTGACAATCCTTGAGCTCCTCCTAGAAGGAACTGCATCAACTCTGGGTGAACCACCATCTAATGAAATAACAATCCTGCCAACGAGGACTTCCCTAAACTCTCTTCTTGTCTCTTGGACTACTTCATTTGACTCTTCGTCATGAGGAGACACAACTCTTTTAACCACTCCACCTATAGTCCAGAAATATCTATGTTCTTCCAAGGGAGGTGGCTCATGAGATATGACAGTATTATGACTAGAGCCTTCCCCTGAAGGAACTGGGATGACCATGTTTTCCAATCCAGTAAAAGCTGACTCAGGATGAAATGTAGAAGAACTAGGAATGTGAGAAGGATCATGACTGAGATGATTAGATGACTCAGCTGGTAGAAGAAAATTAGGGACATGAGGATATGCAGATAAAGCATGACTTTGAGAGTCTGAAGGAGTTTGAAAAATAGCAAGGTTGTTTAAATTAAATTATCCTTCAGGTGCATCATTAATTAAAGCATCCTCTTCCCAGCTTAAAGAATTATCATGAACTTGAATTAAATTACCATCTTCTAGAGATAAGTGAGATAGAGAGTCATCTACATCAGAATAGTGGGAGGCTTCAGATTCTTCATTTGTTTCAACCCTAGTAGATGCTACAGGACGGTTTTCCCATGGATAAATAGGTGCAATCCCTTGGCTTTCCCTTTCTCTATTATGATCAGTTAAGGAAAACCATTCTCTAACAGTAAAAGGAATTCTTTCTCCCCTCCTAATATCATCAAACTCATCAACTACATGGATAGGATTCTCAATAACTTCTCCAACATTTGTTTGCTCGTGAAAGTTCTCCAATGGGGGAGTTGGTTCCAAGCTTTGATTTTGCCTTGTTATATCACTATCAGTAAATGCATTTGTTTCAGTGACTGGTCTAGGAAAATGTTCATCTGTTCCTATATTTCTTAAGCCATCATCCACTTCCTCAGGTGCTTGATTTTCAATAATTGGTTCTTGATTGATTGCATTATTTTGTTCCTGACCTTGAGGTTGATTTTCACTTCTTCTCAATTCATCTATTTCCTTAGCAAATTCGTTTCTAAGTAACTCCAAATTAATTATTCTTGCAATTTCATCTATTTGCTCTTCTTCCCAAGAGGAATTAGAATCTTCCATGACCATACACATATTTTGATCAATTTCACAAAGTTCATCCTCATTTTCAACAAGGCTAGTTTTAGCATTGTTTAACAATTCATCCCCATATGCGTTCTTTAGCCCTTCATCAAATGATTCTAAATGTTCATTATAAAAAGGTTCTTTGTTTATCCTAATCGAAGCTCCATCCAAGTTGGGAACACATATATATGATAAATCCATCATAAGGTATCCACCCAAACCAGCTGCCCATTTCCTAGATAAAAGCATTCCATATGCTAGGGGCAAATCAATGACAAGCACATCCATCATGGTAGAAATGTCTGAACATGCAAAAAGATCAGCTCTAAGGTTTTTGATCAAACCATAAGACTGTACTCGACGGGAATCTATACCACAAACATTTCCATAAGGTCTAGTCACTTCTAATCCCATTTCCTTCATAACTTGTAAAGGCATGACATTCATAGCTGCTCCGGAATCTAACATACAATTGTGAAGGAGCATGTTCTAAATATGTAAGGTTAGGTAAAATGGAGGGTGACCATCGTTCTTTCTTTCATAAATTGCAGAATGGATGTTTATTGGTGGATCTTTCTCCACGTTGCTAATTTGTGTTCCACTAGGGTTCCGAATATGACAAGATTCTAACACATCTTCAGGAGTTTTCTCTTGGCCAATACCATCAAAGAAATCCTCTACTTGGCTTCTAACAGAGGGCACCTTCATCAACTCAGTGACAGGAACATTACACATTATCTTGCTCAATTCTTTCTTCATATCAATTTTAAGATCATAATCATCCACAGCAAGATCTTCTTCTTCCCTTTTATCTTCATCAATCTTTTTATGTTTGTCAAGGAAAGAAGGTTGGGAATTACCTCCTCGTTTGTAAATTTGATACTTTGGTTACTCTTTAGGTTCTAGGAGCTCTACGGCACAACATGAGGAGCTAGGTTCTTCAACTATGTCTTCTTCTTGCTCCCATGACTCTTCTTCTACAAGGATTCTTCCAAAGTCTTCATCATAAGATAAGTCATTTATAAAGTTGATGTTATCTGGTTGGTCATCATGGTCAATGGTGTCGAAAGGATCTTCTTCTTTTTCATCACACCTATTAACCTACTTCTCTTCATAGTTTTCTGGATACTCAGATCTCCGCCTATCTCTATCCCCTTCAGGCCTCCTATTTTTATTCCAGTAAGGTTTAGGGCCATAAGGATTTCTATGTCTCTCAGGATCATTCAAACTTGCTACATTTTTTGTTAGGACAGTTAATTGTCTCATCATTTCTTGCATGACTTCTAAAGTGTCCTTTGATTCCTTTGGCACACTTGTAGGTTCCTTTGGTTTTTGGAGTCTAGGATTAGATATGGAAGTGGATGGGGTAAATTGATCGAAAAATTTTTGTTTCCCCATGGATGCTACATTTTGCTCGGCCCTCTTTGCATTTGATTGAGCAGTCTTCAAGTCATTTGGGTTTTTATCCTTTAGTTGATAACCAACCCATCCTTCAAATGCATTCAAGTAATGAATAACAATTGCTTGATCTTTTGGTTTAATTTCTTCAGGGATAACAACTACAGTCTTGTCGAATCTTATGTTAAACTCATGGACTGTTTCATTTTCTCTTTTCTTAATGTCAAAAAGTTGATGCAAGAGAAATTTCCCATCTAACTTTCGAGACCACTCACTGTTAAGCTTGTTGACAAAATTGTCATACCCATCAATGGATGAGGTAGGCAACCTATCAAACCGCTTCCTAACATCTCCTTCTAAAGATGCCAGGAGACCCCTCATGAAAACATCTTCCTCAGATGCTCCATATGCTTCCATATGTTCCCATACTTTATCAATGTGGTCTTCAATGGATATAGCAGATACTCCATCAAATCTGGGAACCTTTTCAAAATACTTCTCAGGCATATCATGGGGTGCTCCTTGGATTTGGGAAAATTCTAAAGGAGATGGTTTTGCCTTTCTTCTGAAAATCCTAGGATTCTGTGGAGGAGGAACATTCTGGTTTCCAGAATTTGTTCCGGCCATTGGATTTGGTAGGTTTATGTCTAAGTTTGAATTAGGAGATGAGGGAGGAACCGAATTAAACAAGGGAGATCCTGAAATGCGGTTTGGAGAATCGTTAACCAATTTCCAAAAGAAGTTAGATGATTGTGCTTTAGGATCTCTTTTATGATAGGTAAGTGGGGTTCCTTCAACTTGATTCAAGTTTGTTTTACTTCTAGTGTCGTAAGGATGTAAATGAGCTCGCTCCTCAGTGGAGTCACAATTTGGAGTCGCCAGGTAGATTTTTAAACTCTTCTACCAAGATATGTGTCGTTTTGAATGCAGGAGAGAGTGAGTAATGACTACTATATTGAACCAAGGTAAGCCTATGCCCTCCCCTCCCCGGAAACGGCGCCAAAATGTTATCACCTAACCTGTAGTTACCCCTATGGATGTATCCATTAATGGATGGCAGTAGGAAAGGGAAACTCAAAGGTGCAACCACGATCACCTCGACTTCCAATAGATGGTTGTCATGCCAATTGAGCCAACCTTCTCTTTATGTTATCTAGCCCAGACAACAAAGGGGGAAACCCAGATCTACTCCTGACAGGAGAGATCAAACCAAAAAACCAAATCAAAGTTAAGTATGAGTGAAGTATTGTAAGGTGTATGGTGTATCCTAGACCTAAGGATGAAGTCACAAGATAAATAAGGGGTTCAATGAGTATAGCTTTGGTTCATTGTTGATGTGAGAGTGACTTATAGTATTTGAAATGAGATCCAGGATTAAAGTACTAGTCAATTGTGAGAAAATCCACTGCCTTGGGAACTGTGTCCAATGCAGGGTAGTTTAAAGGTTGAATTGGGGCTAACCAATACTAAAGATAAGCTTGATTGTAAGATATGACAATGTCAAGGGATTCAAGCAACCCAAACAAGGATCGAACCACAAGTTAACTCAACCATCTAGGAAAGTCGAATGAGCTTGGAGAAAGATCAGTGCCTTGGGAATTGGGATAAATGGAGTCAAAGTGAAGTTAACTTGTACATCATGACCCCTATAACATAAGACAAGTGGGATACTAAAGGTTTGATGGATGGATCTTTCTAGATCTAATAATTCATGATGTGACTTAAGTGGACCACAATCCCTTAAAAAAGGAATGCTATCCCCAAGGCAAGATTTCACAAAATGACCTACTAGACATAGGTTTCAAGGTATGTGTGTTCCAAATCCACCAAAATATCAACTACCCACATCCTACAAGTGGACAAACTCAATCTCCCCAAGAAGTGCGACTTTTACCAAGGAGGGTTAAAAGTGTGATAAATGGGATCAAGACAAGTCCAATGGCATCCAAAATTTAGATCCAAGTAATTTAAGCAAGTGACAATGTGGATCTAGAAAATCAAGGCAATCCAAGGGTTAGATCTTACTAGATCTGAGTTTTAAGATACCAAGTGGTCCAAAATGGGGTTTTAATCCCTTAAAATGTGAAATAGAGCCCACAAGGTAGAAATCACGGGTAGGTTATTGGATATGTAGATTGCATATCAAGAGGAATATCAACTACCCACGTACTGGATCTAGGTTAACTCACCCAAACCAAGGGGTGCGACCTCACTTGGAGAGGCTAAGTTGCCTTAGGAAGGGGGTCAAATGGAGGCCAATCCTCACCAAACTATAGATCCAAGATGTCGTGGATACTATAGAGGTGGGTTTTAAATATCTTACCCAAGAAGCCACTAGATCTTAGTAGATCTGAAAAAATGTAAAAATGGGGGTTTTGATTAATTAGGGTTTGAAGTAACTTAGACAAATGGATAGATCATGGAAAGAAATTACTTTGAGATCATACTTGAGTGATGTGAATGAGATGCCTTGTTGTTGAGGAAGAATCCCGCAGAGATCAAATGAGAGATTGTTGATTTTGCTTACCGAATTGATGCCCTAGCCCACAAGTGCGACCTCCTCTACCTGTCAATCCAAGGAAAGCGATTTCAATCAGAAAGGTCAAGTATGGAGGAAATATAAGCGAAGTGCAATAGTAAAATGAAATAGAAGGTCTTGGGACAGTAATACTCCTTGTTACCGACGAAGAAACCCAAAGAAGAAGTAGGGAGGGTCCTCCCCTACCAATACGTCCTCCTTAGATGAATTCGGCCTTCACCTGTAGATGCAAAAAGATGGTACAAAAATATCGCAATACAAGATCTCCAATAACTCAGTGCAAAGGAAGAATCAATGAACGAACACCAAAAACATTCACCACAACACTAGAGATAGATGCAATAATAATTTTCTATTCCAATAATCCAGAGCCACAAGTCCCCTTTATAATGAGAGGCTCTCTCCTTTAAATAGGAGGGAGAGAGTCCATAATCCAACCACTTTTTGAATGAGTGGCTAAGATCAAAAGATCAAAAGATCTAATCAATGGTTGAGATGAGCTCAACAATAAAATACATGGATCACTAATAAAATATAACAATAAGTGGACAAAATCGCCCTAGAAGAGGGGATCCCACCAAATCATGATGACAAAATATAACAACTAGCTCATGGTGGGTCCAAGGGGTAATTTTAGATACCCTTGGTCAATCCCCATAGCACAATAATAATAAAATAGTCATCAAAGTACCAAATCGTGCCTCTATGGACAAATCGTGGGCCTTAGGAGGCCTCAAAAATCATCAGAAGATTCCATAAGTGATGGATGTGGGTCTCGATGAGGCTGAAACTACTGGAGAAGGTGTGGGAGACAT
The DNA here is from genome assembly GCA_027924585.1 of Larix kaempferi. Lineage (NCBI taxonomy): Eukaryota > Viridiplantae > Streptophyta > Pinopsida > Pinales > Pinaceae > Larix > Larix kaempferi. Next base: position 17,016,692 of record BSBM01001023.1, read on the forward strand.
CCCACTCATCATCACTGATCATCCCATGCCAAAAAAATTTCTCAGTAGCCCAGATCAAATTCCTCTGTAGCCATTTCTTACCAATCATGAACTGCCTCGGGAAGCGTGAAACTACCCCAAACTGCCTCCTGGAGTGCCTACGTTGTCAAGGTGAGGGAACCAGTGTGTCTGGGAGGGGGGTAATATGGTAAAAACAAGTGGTTGGACCACCCCCTCCATACACAACGCACTAGGTCAACCAGATAAAATCCATCTCTGCTCTAACAGGGTCTCCGACAGACCAAAACTGCACTGGGATAGCCTACTGAGGCTCAATCATCATTGTAACTGCCCGAAACTAAAAGTAGACTGTCTCATCGGACTCAGAAGGTCCAAACCTATCCAAGATGTGTACTCATACACCATATGGATCTCTGCATGATCATATAATATATCCAATATACCTGAACATGTGAAATAATAATAATCTGTAAATGATCAACAAATGCTGAACACCATAAATAATCATCATAAACCTGTATCTAATGCATAGAACCATCATGTACATGTACATAGACCATATATCATCTATTTGTATCATCACAAGGTCCAACCATCTCATGTCTTGTGATTGACTTTGGTCAAACTAAGTTTGACCAGGTCAACATTGACCAAATATAACTCAGACTATCACCAGAAGCTGCTGCAAAGTGTCAAAGGTTAATGCATGCTCTACAACTCATTCAAATAGCAATTATATCAAAAATTAATCATTACTGACGATCTAAATCCAAATATATAGTGTCTTTAATTATTATTATGACTCAGACTAGACTTTCAATACCATACTCACTTCATAGTTGTGATCAATTTGCTAGTGAAGGGTGAAGGCTTAAAATAAACTGGCTTGGCTAAGGGATGACGCACTGACTCAACATTGTGACACTTCGAAAATGGGAAAGGGAAAACACACCATAACATATACTGAATGAGCAACAACACAGGGAATGGCGGTGTCTCACAAATGGATAAGTTGTTCAAAGAGGGTTTATTCACCTTTAACGGATGCACACAATCCATAATACAAATGAGGCCAGCAATTGTTTTGATATAGCATTTAAGTTCCATTGATTTTTGGGGACTGAAGTTTCCATAGCCTTTGATCTATGTGTGTTTATAAACACATTGCATAGATTTACATTTATTTTAGGTTTTTTTGCTGCAGGTGTGTTTTTAAGGCACTTGTTTACCTGAGCACTTCTAGGTGTGTCACGGACAGCTTGTTTACCTAGGTATTTTATTTCAAAAAAGATATAACATTTTATTTTCATGGCCATTTTCATTTGGCATGCCTTTCATTCATGTGTGTTGAGAAACACATTGCATGAACGGGCTTTTCATACCAGATATAACATTTCATTTTCTAGATTTTGTATTCATGCAGCACTAAAAGTTTCAGGTTTAGCCAACACAACTTTAGTGACTAGGGGGAATTCACAAGGAAATCCAACTCACCATAGGTAAGTTTTGTCACCAACTCAGAGCCAAGACACAATAAACAGGGAAGCTCATCCAATACAGAGGCTACAGTGGGGAAAGATCCTCCATGCCACTAGTCAAGTAGTAAGTCAGGGTGATAAACTAAAAGGTAGGTAATGGATGGATGAAGACAATGAATAATGGAGCCAACACTAGCAAGCCAATGTATGGTGGAATGATCACCTCTATTCTCCCTAAGGAGGGTAAAACCAATGAGTATGAATAATGAACTTCTAAGTATGTGTAGGGACAATAGAATATATAAATAATAAGATCAACCAGGTCCACCTATCTATATGATCGCCAGATCATGACACTAAATGCTATGCCATAAGAATGAATGTAAAAGCAATATAACCACAACACCCTGATATATCTGCTAAGTCATATACCTGAATGCTCATCCTCTGAACCATCATTTATCCTCTGAAACTGCTACTGTAACTCTGGGAACTACTAACTGCTCTGTACCAATGGTATAATAGCTACATCGGTCATCTCTCTGAGTGTCCTGAGACTCAGTCATGGCATGGGGAAAATATACTGTCCAAAATCTGATACTAATCCATAATAGATGCTCATCTCAGCATCTCAATGTAAGGGAACTGGCTAAATAGTGTACTGGAATCAGAAAAATAATGTATGGTATCCCGGTTACTATATATGTGATAACAGTGCCCTACAAAGTTCTTTGACATATCCCGATAATTCCATGTTTACAACGATTGTTTAGGTGCAAGAACATTGCACAATTTATGGATTATTATGCATGACAAAGAAGTGAAGATGGTGTCATGTGAATGCATGTAGATGGTTCTACATTTAGAGACATCGAGGAAAGATGACCCATTTTTAAGTAAAAACCACAGAATGTTATACTTTCAATGGTAGTTGATGGTGTCAATCCATTTGGAGAGCGCATAACCAATTACTCTGTTTGGCCATTTTTTGTTATAAACAATAACCTTCCTCCTCGGATGGCAATAAAAATGGAGCACATCATGTTGGCATTAAATGTTCGATGTACTTATTTTTAAGATTGTTAACACCATATAAGCAATCCATTTTTTTTCATTTTTGCATGTATAAGAACTTAATTATGTATAGTACTTTTCAAATAAGTACTAGGTAAGCACCAAATTAAATATATGGATGTATATATCCCACATGGGTGTAGCTCGACTAGCAATGGAAGTGAAATAAAGGTCATGGTGAATATAGAGGTTACGAATTCAAATCACCCAGGCTTACATGTGCCTCATGCTTGTGGGATGTGTGGGTGCACCTAGGGGTATAGTGGTAGTGGATGGAAATTGACCTAGTGTAACGCAAGTACATGCACCTCCCTAGTTTATGATTCCCCTACTACAAAAAGAAAAAAAACATGGATGTATATATAGGGACTCTTATAGATAAATTTTTAAAATTATGGGCCAACATCAGTATGTATGGCATCTACAAACCTATAGGCAAAAAAAATCAATTCAATGGCTACTTACATGGACAGTTCACGATGTGCCCGAGATTACACATTTTTGAGTTTTTTTCATGTATCTCTATGTATCATTTATTGTTTAAGTTATTTTTAATATTTTGGGAATTCTACTAAAATTATTCCATAACTTGTAGGGATTCAAACAAAGGAAAAATATTCATGTCCAACATGTGGTCCAAGAACTATATCTAGACATTCAAAAGTATAGGAAAGGATATGTACAATGAATTAAGGCATTTTCACCCTGAGGACCATAGGAATCGAAATACCGGAAAAAATGACTTTGATGGAAAGGAAGCGAGGGAAAAACCATGAAGAATGATTCCTCAACTATGGAAAAAGGCATTTGAGAATATTCATGGTAAGTAATTGGTTTTAGTTACGTGGTTATTCGACACTTGTATTATTTTTTAGATTTTCATAGTTACCTTGATTAACAAATAATCTTCCATTGATACTTCTCAAAGGTTGTTAGGGTCAGCTTCATGAGGTTTGAAACAATACTCTATCCAATTCAGTCAATTACCATACTATGAGCACCTACAAGTAGCTCATTTGTTTGACATAATCCATATTGGAAAGAATGTCACATAATGCTTATGGAAACTTATAGATGGGAGGATAACAAGGAAAATATTTCTCAAATTATTAGTGACATTGAGGAATCCAACTCAATGCAACATTTGACTCATTGCTATGGTAATGGAAATATGACCAATATTCCATGTTTTTTTTTAACAAGAACAGTTATGTGATATATTTGATAAATAGTGGCAATACCACTGGCATAGGTAAAGCAACTGGCTTCATCCATGTGCAAAGGCACAGGTTCAAAATAACAAATCAGTCAACTTATCCCACATCTAAAAGCATGGAATTCTAAGTTAAACCCAATACCCAAAACAAGAATCTTTTACAGGTTTCCATCCATTACATCAACATAAAGAGAATGAAGTCGGAAAGGTCTTCTCGCAACTGCAGCAGGTCTTCATCCAGACTTAACACACCACGCTTCTGGTCCCTCAGCTTATGTCGCTTTAAATCTCTCTCCAACGGTGGACTTGTCTCTGTCCTATTCTCCGGGATTGAATCCATGATGAGCAGTGCAGATTCTACGTCTCTCTTCCTCGCACTAGCTAACAGAGTCATTTACAAGAAACTTTGATCAGTCATAACAAAAAAATCAACCTCCCGCATTAAAACTGACTCCTTGGATCCCTATTCGCTGGTGTAACTTCATCTATTACCTATCTTGTAGTCCAAGCAATCCCAGTCCTCTTTCCACTACGCATGAAACTGGTCCACCCGATTCTCCTTCTTCCTTGGTTCGGGCAGCTATGGTAAAGGAAAATTTTAAGAGCAAGGTCCCTTTTCCCATAGGGACATCAATGTTTGCTTCTTTATCTGCATCTCCATTCAGTTCCCTCGGGATATGAAAAAGTTGGACGTAATGAAAGGAGGACAAGAGGATCTTAATTTTCTTCAATAGATGTCGGAGCTTTATATGCTTGGGGATTTTGTGGGTAACTAAGGCCTGAATAATCATCCTGGAGTCTCCAAAGACCAATAATTATTTGATGTTTAATACCAGAGCTTGGTGGAGTCCTTTCCATAGTGGAAGCACCTCAACCATATTGTTGGTGTCTACCATGAGTCCCTAGGAGTAAATAATTTCAATCAAGCCATCAGGATCCACAAGGATCCCTCCCCCTCCTGCAACCCCTGGGTTTCCTTTTGAGGCTCCATCAAACGTAAGTGAGTGTTTGTGAAACGAGTTCCGCCACCTTTGAAAAGTAATGAGGTCCATTATTATTTCCCATTGTTTTGGCTCTGGAGGGGAAGGAGAAGCAGACTTCTGAAAACTTGGGGAAAGACTCTTCATCCAACCTTTTTCAGTAGGAGAGAGTGAGTTCTTGTTCATAGGAAGAGGTAGGAATTGGAGACAATCTCCCAACAGAGCTTTGGCCTTTACCACAAATTGAGCAGCATTGGTGGACTGATCTATGAAAATGCAAGCATTCCTTTCTAACCAAATTTTCCAAAGGATGAATTTCGGAAGAGTCAGCCATCAACTTTTTAGCTGATCTTTTTTAGAAGAGGGAAGGGGCACAATTGGCTCTAGTTTCCCATAAGAGTGGGAATATCCTTGGGGATCTAAACTTGAGATGACCAGGGGGCCAGATCTAGGTTCCAGACCTCAGAGGAAAACATACAGTTTAATAGGATATTTTCGGCGGATTCCTCCTCTTCCCGAATGAAGGTTCATCTCGTGGGGCCATCCCAATTACCTTTTCTCTTTAATGTGTCTCTAGTGAGAATTATATTGTGAGCAAGAGTCCAATGAACATGTCAACTTTCGACAGACTTCTGAAATTCCAAATTCATTTCCAGACAGCAGGGTTGGGGGAATGTGGGGGATTGCTTTTAAGCGCTTATACCATGTTGTTGTAGAATAGAGGCCAGAATCAGACCCCCAACCTCGCGAATATTTTGCATAGGCTGCAAGAGGGGAATTCCCTTGGAGTAAGGAAAGTAGTAAGCTTTCTTCATTGTGCAAATGGATTGGATAGTTCAAAATTTTCCAAACTTTCCAATTTCTAGCATCATCATTGTTCCTGACTGAAATATCTCAAAGGGTGGAGTTTTTTTTAGAGTGAAGCCATAATTTTAGATTGAGCATGCCAGGATGGTTGTTGAGATGTGGCTCACCTAAGATAGAGTCTTCCCAAATACGTATGCTCTTCCCATTTCCAGAGACCCAAGTTAGATTATCTTTGAAAAAACCAATTTTGGCATATTGAGAAGACTGGAGATCCTCTTGAGACCTTTAGTAGTAAGTCAAGGCACTTTTTCCTTGTCCCCTGAAAGTAATTCTTCCATAAAGCATGTTTACTCCATGTTAGTTTCCCTGTTACTAAGTTCCAGAGGATTTTAGCTCTGAGAACTTAGTTTTGGAGGCTAAGATCACAAATCTGAAGGCCCCCTTCCAAAATGGGGTTGGTGATTTTTCCCCAACTTACCAAGTGCAGCTTGTTTTCGCTTTGCTTACCGCCTTTCCATAAGAATATTCTAAGAAGAGAATCGATCTCGGAGATGAAATTTCTTGGAGCCAGAAGGATTGAACATTGATAAATAGGGATGTTGGATATAACATATTTAATGAGAACCATTTTCCTGCCAAATTTAACCACGAGGCACCCCATGAATGAATTTGGTTTTTAAGCTTATCGACCAAAGGTAGCCAGTGAATAGATTTTGGCGAATACTTGAATATGGGGACTCCCAAATATTTGAAGGATTCCTAGTTTGTTTTCTCCTCCATTTCAAGGATCCTTGATATTTCCACCATTTATTTGGGGGATCAATTCCAACCAAAAATTTGACTCTTCATGTTGTTAATTTTGTTTCCTGCTGCTTCTTTGTAAATATCCAGCTCTCTCTTAAACTTCTTGGCGATGTGGGTGCTTGCTCCTCCGAGCAGTAACATACCATCAACAAACTGAGCATGTTTTATATCTTTAAATTCTTGGACTATTCTGAGGCCCATTAAATCTTGATGGAGACGACAATTTTCCAACTGAAAGCTGAGAACCGAAGCTTGAATTGCAAAAAGGAGAGGTGACAGAGGGCACCCTTGTCTGAGCCCCCTGGAGGCTTAGAAAAATCTTGCAACCCGTCCATTAACCAGGGGGGATATCCAGGGGGGTCCAATATAGGCTTTCACCCAATTTACAAAATCGAGGGCAAACCCAAATAACAACATTACTTAAAAGATAAAGTCATGTCAAAATCTGTCAAAATAATTAGCTAAGTCTAGTTTGATAACCATGCCTTTTTCATGTCGAAGGATGCTTGAGTGGATAGCTTCCTGGACCAGGATAATTTTATCTGTGATTTTCCTTCCCTTAATAAATCCACCTTGATTTGCAGGTATAATCTCGGGAAGCATTCCTTTCATTCTGTTAGCTATAACTTTCATTATTATTTTGTAGCCAATATTGCAGAGCGAAATTGGCATGAATCTGTCAAAGGAGTTTTCTCCTTTCTCTTTGGGGATAAGGGCTAAGAAGGCTGAGTTGGTGCACCCACCTATATTTCTACACTTCTTATATTTCACCACCATTCTATGCATATATTTAATGATAACTGACCAACTGGATTTGAGGAATCTTGTTGTAAATCCATCGGGCCCCGGTGCTTTATCAGAGTCCATGTTATCAAGGATTGTTTTGATTTCTTTCCTAGTGACAGGGACAGTTATAATCTGATTCGTTTCCTCTTGAACTTTAGAGGGAATCAAGTTTAAGAGATATTGATTGATTTTTGCCTGGGGCGGTGAATCTTCTGTATGTAAACCTTTGAAATGAGTGTGGGTAACCTGCTTGATTCCTTCAAAATCCGTGACTGTTCGATCTTGATGTTGAACTTCCTTGACAGAGTTAAATTGCTTTCAGGCCTCTGCTTGTTTGTGGAAGTAGCAAGTGTTCTTATCCCCGGCTTGAAGCCACAGGCTTCTTGATTTTTGTCTCCAAAAATATTCTTCCACTCTACAGGCTTGATGGAGGGAGCATTGGAGAGATGCTTCATGATCCAAAAGATCTGGGGTCACAAAAAATTCTTCAAGTTTTAGCTGATGCTTCTCTAAAAGATATTGAGCATCAAGGCATTGCGTGAGGGTGGATTTCATGGCTTTGGCCCAAATCTTTAGGGTTATTTTTAGCCTTCTTAGTTTTTCTTCCCATACAAAGAAAGGTGATCCGGAGACTGGTTCATTCCAAACTTGTGTTCGGTTACACAAGGTACTACCAAAAGACCGAACACCAAGAGCAACCACTTCACACAAACAAATCACAGATCAACACACCGATGTTTTGACGTGGTTTAAACCCTCTTGAGGGAAACACTCCACGGCCCCATCCAAATAGCTTCTACGGGACAATTTATTATGCAAAGAAAGAAAGTTACAAAATGAGCTTCTCATAATCGATCAACTAAACAATGACCCTCCATGCTCTTTAAATAGAGATCATGGACCAATCGGGTGTTAAGCCACGGATCAAGGTTAGGTTTGATCTAAGAGAAGTTGAGCCGCCGGATCACTCTATGTCGGGAACATATCGTGACCGTCGGATTAAGTATTTACAAATGCATACTAAAGAAACACACTATCCCTAACGGATATATTACACAAGTTGATCTTAACTAACTCCTAAGTGTCTAAATATCCTAACATCCCCCCTTAAGAACAAATTGGGATAGGATTGAAGGATTTACAAAAGTGACACTATTAGGAGAAGGAAGGAGGCATTAGAGCCTATCCCCCCTTAATGACAAGTTACTGAACTCCTAACATAGATCGAAGTTTAGAAAACTTCGCTTCTGTAAGAGACTTGGTGAAGATGTCTGCAACTTGATCATCTGTAGGGCAAAAGAGCACTTCAAGAACATGATCATGAACAAGATTTCTGATGAAGTGCATATGTAGCTCAATGTGTTTGCTGCGTTGATGTAGAACTGAATCTTTGGCAAGGTTGATGGCACTTTGATTGTCACACCAAAGTGGAGTAGGCTGCTGCTGCTCGAATCCAAACTCTGAAAGGATCTGTCGAAGCCATAAAGCTTCCTGACTGGCATTAACTGCTGCTCGATATTCTGCCTCTGCTGAAGAAAGAGCAAGAGCTTGCTGTTTCTTACAATCCCAAGTAATAGGTCCAGATCCTAGACTGAAAACATAACCTGCAGTAGACTTTCGATCATCAGGATCGCCGGCCCAATCTGAATCAATGAAACCAACCAACAAAGGTTTCCCCCCTGTACTGTAATGAATCCCAAACTGAACTGTACCTCGAATATATCGAAGTATTCTTTTAGCTGCTTTCCAGTGACTTTCATGAGGTGTCTGCATATAACGGGCAACACGACCAACGGAAAAGGAAAGGTCAGGATGAGAATGAGTCAAGTATAAGAGACTACCAACAAGCTGACGATATAAGGTGGCATCAACTTCAGGTGAAGTACAAGTGGCAGAAAGTTTGACTCCAGACTAGAAGGGAGAAGGGGGTGGTGTACAATCTTCCATGTGAAAGCGACGAAGAAGGTCACAAGCATACTTAGACTGAGAAAGAAAGATTCCTTCTTTGGTTTGCAGGACTTGGAGACCAAGAAAATAATGCAAATGTCCTAAGTCTGACATTTCAAAATTTTGTTTAAGACTGGATTTCAAATGGGTTATAAGCTTAGGGTCACTACCAGTAAGAATAAGGTCATCAACATATAGAACAAGTATGATGAGATGGTTTCCTACTTTCTTGGTATAGACATTGGGGTCAGAATGGCATCTAGAAAAACCAGCGTCAAGGAGAAAGTTATCCATTTTGGCATACCAAGCTCTAGGAGCTTGCTTAAGGCCATATAAGGATTTCTTAAGGCGGCAGAGAAGGCTAGAGTTATCTTGAACATATCCAGGAGGTTGTTCCATGTAAATTTCCTCCTGTAAATCACCATGTAGGAAGGCAGACTTGACATCCATTTGACGGAATTCCCAGTTATGTAACGCTGCAAGGGAAAGAACAAGGCGGATGGAGTTCATTTTTGCGACAGGAGCAAAGGTTTCATTGTAGTCAATCCCTTCAACTTGGGAAAAACCTTTGGCAACTAACCTTGCCTTAAGTCTTTCAACACTTCCATCTGATGCATACTTAGTTCTGTAGACCCATTTACATCTGACAAGTTTTCTTCCTTTTGGAAGAGGTACAAGATCCCAAGTATCGTTCGTCATTAAGGAACGATATTCTTCATCCATGGCTGCATCCCAATCTGGATTCCCTGAAGCTTCTGCAAAAGTTTCTGGATCATGATTCTCGGAAACTTGAGCCAAAAGAGAAGAGGCTCGCTGAAACTGAGAACGTGTTCGTCGTTGATCTCTAGGATCGCCAGCAAGATCACCAGCTGCTTCACATGTTGAACGGACCCATTGAGGAAGCACTTGTGTTGGTGCAACTAGAGGAACATGAGCAAGCAGAGGTGGATTTTCATCCTCACTGTCATTATCAGAAACTGGAGTTGGAAACCTGTTAAGGAAGTTGGAAGAAGAATAAGAAGGCACAAACGCCGAATCATGCTCGCAGGCCACAGATGGCACAATCGCCAAGTTAGGCTCGCAGGCCACAGATGGCACAATCGCCAAGTTAGGCTCGCAGGCCAAGAGATTTTCATCAAATTTAACATCTCTTCTAATGATTATATCATGAGAATGTGATTGAACAAGTCTATAACCTTTTACATCTTTAGAATATCCAACAAATATGCACTTTTCACTTTTAGGATGCAATGCTTTCCGTTTTTCATCCGGAATGTGAGCCCATGTTTCACTACCAAACACACGAAAGTGACTTACATCAGGTTTAGTTTTACTCCATGCTTCTTCCGGTGTTATACCTTGTAATGCTTTAGTGGGGGTGCGATTTACTATGTAATTTTCACAATTAATGGCTTCATCCCAAAATTGAAGACTTAATCCCCTAGATTGGATCATACAATTAGCCATTTCTTTTAAAGTGCGGTTCTTCCGCTCAGCTACACCATTTTGTTATGGTGTATATGGAACAGTGTGTTGTTGTTGGATGCCTTGTTCAATGCAGAAAGTAGTGAACTTTTTGTTAACATATTCTCCTCCATTGTCAAATCTTAACTTAATAATTTGATGACCAGATTGTTTTTCAACAAGGGCCTTGTAGGCCAAGAACATGTTAAATACTTCGCTCTTAAGTTTTAGGAAATAAACCCAAGTGCATATGGTGTAATCATCAATGAAAGTTAAGAAATATTTGAAACCAGAAAAGGAAGCAGATGGAAAAGGACCACACAAGTCACTATGCACAAGCTCCAAGGGAACCGAGGTGTGCCAAGAGGCACGTTTGTCAAAACTGTCCCGATGATGTTTTCCGAGTACACAACCGGAACAAACACCATCTCTACAAGATACCATCGGAAGACCTATCACCATATTTTCTTTACACAGTTGTTGCAATGAGTGATAATTTAAGTGACCAAATCGCTCATGCCAAAGTTTGCTCAAGTTATCACTATGAGCAACAAAAACTGAAGGGAAAGGTGATGACCCAAAGTTGTTAAACTTGTACAACCTGGTAATATCATCAACAATTCCGGTAGCTATGACCTGTTGAGGATCTTTAAAATCCTTGATTACAACTTAGTGAGGTGTAAAGGTCACAGTTTTACCTTCACCAGAATTAGTGATCTGATAGACTGATAACAAATTGCAGGAAATTCTTGGAACACATAGTACATCACTAAAATGACCATTATCTACTGGAACTGTTCCAGCTCCTACAACACTTAGAGATCTATCATCACCAACAAATATTTGTTTGGTGTTACATTCATGCATAGTATAAAAGATGGCTTGATCCTTAGCCATATGATAAGATGCTCCAGAATCAATGAGCCATTCATTTGAAGTAGAAGAAGAAGATGCATTATAAGAATAACCAAAAGCACAAAGTGCATGTCCATGAGAGGCAGATTCTGAAGACGAATCTAGGCTGATGTGGTGCTTCTTCATTGCTGCTTCCAAGGCTGTCATCTTCTTGAAACACTTAGATTCATCATGATTATCTTTCCCGCAATAGTTGCAATGACGCTCAGTATTCTTGCCTTTTGGCTTGGATCCTTTGTCATTTTTTAAAGAAGGAGCTGACTAAGAGGGTTTTGGACCCTTGTTTGACTTATTATTGCGAAAATTTTGTTTCTTGGGAGGCTTGGACTTTTCTTTCTGTTGGGACAATAAGGATTTCCCAGATGTATCTGCATTGTTGATTATTCCAATATGAATGAGTTTATCTTGTTCTCTAATCAAGGAATCACAAAAGGATTCAAGACTAGGCTCTTGATAGCTAGCTGCATTCAAGGATGCTTTCATGGAGTAAAATGTAGATACAAAAACAGAATATGCAGGTCCAAGTTTGGAAAGAATATGATAAATGCATTGTTTGTCTTCCCTCTCAATCTTACATTCTGCACATAAGAGTTTAAGAGTTTTGTACTTAGATAAATAATCTTGAATGCATGAAAAGTCACTTGGATTTAAAGAAATCAACTCATTTTCGAGTTGGTGACCTCGAATTTCATTGTGTTTATCAAACACAGATTCCAACTTGTCCCAAGCAGCATTAGGTTCATCAATTCCAGATATGTGGAATCGCAAATCAGTAGAGATTGACATCCCAATCAATCCACGAGCTTCATCACATCTATTTTCCCATTTTATTTTCTTATCATCATCAGTGGGTTCTTTTTCTTTCCCTGAGGTAATTATGAAAAGTCCCCTACTTCGTAGAACATCCTCCATACGAGATTTTCATGAGAAATAGTTGGAACTGTTAAGTAGAATATCACAAGGGGCGGCCATATTTGTAAATTAATGGCTATAAAAGCAAAATCCAATAGTCTGGATATGAAGAGCTCAAAAAAATAGGCAGTTTAAAAAAAAATGGCACTGAAAACTGACTCTGTATGATGAAGTTATGTTTGAACAAAGAAACTGTTGAAGATGTCCCCAATAGTGATGTGGCAGCTAGAGAATGTCCAACAAAAAAAAAGAACCCCCCTCTTCGCAAGATGAACCTTTTGACAATCACTTTACAAGAAAGTTGCTTTAAGTGAACCACTTTTGCAAAATAAGTGATTTCACTTTTACAATGATATTACTTTTAAATAGTGCAACAATAAAAAAAACTTAAGTGACTCACTTGTATTTTTATTTTTTATTATTTAAGTGAGATACACTTTTACAATAAAATAACTTGAAAATAGAAATTGCATTTTTTTTTTTTTAAAGTAACTTCCTAAGACTTGAACTCAAGACCTATTAAGGAATAAAGCAACTTTGAACCAAGTGAGCTAGATTAAAAGGTATGTAAAATATGGGAATGAGGAAGGGTTTTTTTTTTAACTCTTCTTGCTCGGTTTGCGTGCTTGCCCTTTTTCCTGCAAAACAAAGCACAAATCGAAACAAAATCAAAAATTCCACACTTGTGGAGTTAGATATTGTTAGCTTGCCCGGAAAGTCTACGTTTTCTCTCTGTTTCTGTAATGTCCCCACCTGCTGACCACTGCTAGGCAAGGAACATACTACCAATCGATGGGGCTCTTTAATCAAAATTCAGCCCACTCATTTCATTAAAAGAAATAAGATATGAATGTGCAGATGCAACACAAGAAAATTATGCACAGCGGAAACAACAACATTCACACACTCTTCATATGCATTCACATATCAATAATCAGTCATTAATTAAACATTGCAGGAGTAATTACATAGGCTGAAACACTTATCTCCATTGCAATTGCCCCAAGCAACTAGCTATGTCGCTGCAACGTTCCACCCAGCCATAGGCTCTTCGACAGCTTATACTGAGTCCATCCGAAGGCCACCCCCGAGCTGGGCATGATTCTCACAAGGAAAAAGGGGACATTCACGCTCCCACACAGTCCATTAACCAATTCGTTTTAGCCAAGCCAGTCCAACTGGGTTTATCAAGCTACAATTGAACCCTGGAGGCTTACACTCAAACTCAAGCCATGGATACCCATACCCAACACACTTTTCATTCACACAGTAAACACAAACAGGAGCAGGGATACTCATTTTAAACAATGGGAATTACAAATAAAATGGCCATGGGTTTTCCCAGAAACGTTCCCAACAAAAACGGATTGTGGGATGAGGCAAACAACCCCCAGGAGGAAATACGATTTCCTTCCCCAATATCTTCGCCTTCAGCAGCCCAAAACGGTCTCTATTGGACCCCCATTCGTTTTCCCCTCTTCCCCACTGGTATACCACACAGAAATACGCCCTTCTCTGTTGGGGAAATGAAGAAAACGTTTTTCCACATACCTGGAAAACGCCCCGGTAGTTCTGAACTCGTGAGGGAGGAAGATTGGTCATGGATTATGGCTTAGGGAGCAATTTCGTGGCTCTCTTCTTGCCCAAAAAGACCCACACGTTTTTCCATGAAGGGTGGCTTGCCCATACCCGATTTTGGACAGCCATACCTTCCCATTCCCAAGGCAATAACTTCCCCAACCAACTCTTGGGAGAAATCAATGGTTGGGTACAAAATTCAACATGGGTAGTTGAGGGTTTGATGGGTTCCCTCATTGACACTTGGCTTGAATCTATTGGCTCAAGGGTTTGAATGTTTTCCCTCCCAATTCCTTGTGAAATCATGCCCCATCTCTTTGTTGCATTGCATAGCTAGTTGTGGGTATTTTTATTAAAATGCATATTACATGATATTTGAATTTCCAATGTGCATTGCTAGCACGCAACCCGTATGCATCACTAAATCGATGGCGGGGCCTTAGCTTTGAGCTCCTCACCATGATTTCACAACAATATTACATAATTTATAATGTAAATGCCATGGGGCCAAACTGGGGACATTACAGTTTCTGATTTGCCGAGATCGCGCAAAGTGCACGGCAAAGAGCATATGCAGCCGAGAAAAACCCTTTCCCTTTCTGTTTCTGATTTACCGAGATCGCTCAAGGTGCACGGCAAAGAGCATACGCAGACGGGAAAGTAAAAATCCGAACCCAAAAAAAATCTAACAATAAAAAATGATAAAATATGATATTTTTTCCTTTTAAAAACAGAAAATAAAAAAAATGCGTCACTGTAACATTATACCTTCAGATCTGATGAAATACGCGTTTCTGGAGCAACCGGGAACCGTTTTCGATCAAACGAAAACTGTTTCCCAATGGAAACGATGCTTCGGATGCAATGGACCACCTCCCATAGTGAAAAAATGCACATAAATACTAGAACTAGAAACCCTTTCGAGTTTCGGCAACAACAATTCAAGATCTAGATCATAACCGGAAGCGGCACTTCATAAAAGCTATGATACCATGTTCGGGTACACAGGGTACTACCAAAGGATCGAACAACAAGAGCAACCACTTCACACAAACAGATCACAGATCAACACACCGATGTTTTGACGTGGTTTAAACCCTCTTGAGGGAAACACTCCACGGCCCCAGCCAAATAGCTTCTACGGGACAATTTATTATGCAAAGAAAGAAAGTTACAAAATGAGCTTCTCATAATCGATCAACTAAACAATGACCCTCCATGCTCTTTAAATAGAGATCATGGACCAATCGGGTGTTAAGCCATGGATCAAGGTTAGGTTTGATCTAAGAGAAGTTGAGTCGTTGGATCACTCTATGTCGGGAACATATCGTGACCGTCGGATTAAGTATTTACAAATGCATACTAATGCATACTAAAGAAACACACTATCCCTAACGGATATATTACATAAGTTGATCTTAACAATCTCTAAAAGATCCCAACAATCTCTAGTTTCATAAAAAAGGACAAGAACACAGATATTAAAAAGACATATCTGAAGCCTCGTCTCTTTATGTAGTAGTTTAGTGAAGATCCAATGGGTGCAATATTTAGAGAGGATTAGGTCGAATTTGGAGGAGTCCCAGAATGTACCTAGTCCTCCAGAGGCTCCTTTGGCTCTGATAGTAGAGCCATCTCCTTTTTTCCAAAAAGTTTTGCTAGCTTGGAGGAAATCAATTTCCTCCATTTTAGTCTCCTGGATCAGTATAATTTCAGGATTTTTCATATGGATTAAATATTTCATAACTTCTTATTTGATTCTACTTTCGAATCCCCTATAATTCTAGGAAACTATCTTCATTATTTACTCTTAGGGATGGAGGAGAATCCTTTGGGATTCTGGCCTTGTTGTCTAGTAGATCTGGTATTTAACATTCTCTGTAGACTTAGTTGAGATCCTTGTAGATTTTCCTTGTATGTAGCTCTTTCCCTTGTTTCTTTTTCAATTTTTCTTCCTCTGGTAGCCTGTTTTGGTGTAACTTGATAAGTACCTGCTTCTCTTTCCTCTTCCTCTGAGACTTCTTCCTCTGTTTTTGAATCTTGGATTTAAAGAAGTTCCCAAGACTCCATGGGGGTGGCTTCCTTTTCCTCTAAGTTAGGTTGCTTCTCAGTGGCCTCCTCAATAGCATTAACTTCATTTTCTAGGGATTCCAAAACCACGAAGCTATTCCCAGTTTCAGTATGTTCTTTCTGAATCTTTGGGACTTTACCAAGTTTGTTCACCGAAGGATTAGGGTTTTTTCCTGCTCTTATGTTATTTGTTTTGGGATTAGATTTCGATCTCTTTGTTTGCTTCCACCCTTCTCCTGTTTCTTCCTGGAGAGGGGGATTTTTTGGACATTTCTTGTGGAAGTGTCCATACTCGTGACAGCCTCTGCACTTGAAGGGCAATTGTTCATAATCTAGTTTTTGAAAATGATGCCAATCTCCAATCGTTAAATTAATGGCTTCTGGTAGGCCAGCTTCTAGATCTACGTCCACGAAGATCTGAGCACAGGAACACTGGTCCTTTGGATCTTCCTTATCGATGTAGCATCCTAGACCGTTCCCAATATTTTGTAGAGACATTGGATTCCAACAATGTATCGGAATATTGGGAAGACGCACCCAAACTGAAACTAATTTGGGTACATCCACTGCTGGATCAAAGTTAGGCATCCATCGATTCAGGTACAGGCCCTGCATCCCCATAAAGTAAGGCCCATTTCTAAAAATCAGATCCTTGTCCTCCTTTGAAATAAATTCATAGATGAAGAACCCCCTTCCGACTGCATAGCAGGTGATGCTATTGGTGATTAGCGGCCTCCAGTTTTTCTGAATTCACTTATCATTTGTTCTCGATGAGGCAAAGAGTCCCATGAATTGATCTACTAGGGCCTGATATGCTAGAGAAATTGCTATTCGCATGGGATGATCCAGTGGCAGGGTTGTTACCAGAATCGAATCCAGTTTCTTAACGAATTTGGGGAGAGATCCGGACATCGGTTTCTTCCCTTGCGCATCGATTAATTTATTGAAGGCTTCGGCTTCTGTAGAGGGAAGAGGGGGAGGCGGTGGATCCCCACCACCAGCAGAGCTCATGACGGACTTGGGAAGTCCCTAGATATGGAACGCAAAGCGAGATTTGAAATTATAAAAACATGATTTACCAGTCTTCTATTGTTATTAATGAAACAAGAGAGAAATGTTATCAAATAGGTTGTACTAAATATCAAATTTCCCTCTGGTTTGCTTCGAACATGAATAATATATTAACAAAGCAAGGCAATTTTGGTGGGGCTAAAACTCATGATTGGAATACCTTTATCAACGTTTGACATTTTGCGATATTTATTATCTTATGATATATATCATTATTTGTTAGTAATACATGTTCATCTCTATTCAAATTATATGTTATGATATATACCTTATTTGTTAGTAATACATGTTGCATCCTTGTTGTAGTATGTTCTACCTCTATCTCTCCCTAACAGGTTTGACAATAACATAAATAAATTTATATATGATCTCGACAAGTACATGAGGTACGTAAAATGTTATCATTGAATTATGGATTATATACCCTGCCAGTATATGCTTTGCTTGCCTTATATATTTTAATGTTGACACGTCAAATTTATTTGCACTTGTAGGTGGTTGTCATCTAAAGAAATACATAAAGAAGATATCAAGTATTGGAAGAGAGAAATTCTCCAACTCATGTGTGAAATGCAAAAGTATCTGCCTCCAACCTTTTTCAATGCACATGAACACTACCTCATACACCTAATGGAGGATATTGAAATATGTGGACTCGTACACACAAGATCAATGTGATTGGTGGGGAGGCACTTGAAAGCATTAAAGGCTTTTATTAGATAAATATCATGTCCATAGGGCTCAATGGTTGAAGGATACATGCTATATCAATCCACTATATATTTTAGTGAGTATTTTTCTCAAGTGTTGTTGGGGAAAGGTATATGGATAAAAGTGAAATGAAATATCTTTTGTTGTATTTTATATCTTCATACATATTTATTGAAGCTTGGTTGGTTAACTAAATATTTTTTTGTCCTTCATCCAGGTAGTGGAGAGTGGGATTCAATTCATTTATACATTTCAAATAATCTTAATTGGGTGAGGAAATGTATAGAACAATTAAAACAAGTTTATCATACCTTATAATAGAATAGGGTTGCGGAGTTGATTAGAAAAGTATTTTTGGATCATGATACAAATTTGACCCATAAGGAAATCCATCTAGCATATGGTGCAAAAGATAGAAATGTAAGCAATAGTTTAATTTCATTTTTATATTTCAAATCCCATTGTTCTGTTTTTTCTCTCCCAAAGTATCTTATACATATAGCTATCAATTCTTGACTATGAATTTAAAACATGCTGAGCATGCAGGTGAAACATCATAAGGCTATGTGGTGTAATGGTAGAAAATATCATATCAAACAGTTGGATGACAAGAACAAAAACTGTGACAATGGGATAACTGCAATTTTCCAAGTTACTAATATTTCCTATAGGGGTGACATACATCTGATCACATTGATTTTGAGGTACTATGGCTATTTGGAAGACATATTGGATATATAATTTAAATCCTTCAAAGTTGTTCTCTTAAGGTCAGGTGGTATAGACTATTGTTGCAAGGTGATGAAAGGATGGTCATTGATCATGAAAATGGATTTAACATGATTAATACTAATAAGTACCAACCTAGATCCAAATCCTAGGCCCTATCAAGCACCGAGAGGGATCAAATCTCTCGAGGTGCAAACCTCTCCTTGAATAGCTCCTTGAGTGCAATACCTATGCACCTAATCCTAAGCTCTAAAGTCTCTAGTTTAAGTCTCAAATTTACTTTTTACTTTGTATTATTCTTTTTTGTTTATGGCCGACATAATATTTATTACTTTTTACTTTGTATTATCATTTTTTTTTTACTTTGTATTATTTTGTTACTGGACAAACACTTGACAAACACTCTAAAGTCTCATATTTACTTTTTACTTCATATTAAAAGTAAAAAGTAAAGTCTCTAGTTTAAGTCTCATATTTACTTTTTACTTTGTATTATTTTTTTTTGTTTATGGCCGACATAATATTTACCACCTAATCCTAAGCTCTAAATTCTCTAGTTTAAGTCTCATATTTAATTTTTACTTTGTATTATTCTTTTTTGTTTATGGCCAACATAATATTTATTACTTTTTACTTTGTATTATTCTTTTTTCGTTTACTTTGTATTATTTTGTTACTCGACAAACACTCGACCAACAAGATCTCCCCCATACTAGGCTGTAGAGCACCTCTTGGTGCAATAATCCAAATACAGATCCCTACGTACTTCCAACTCAATGTGAGTAGGTATTTTATTCATAGGTACCAGGTAGAGCAAGTTGGTAATTTCTTGTTAGATTTGATCCAATAGGAATGCAAAAGGCCTGTAAAGTTTACTTTGCCTGAAGAAGATGTCCATGATAAAGAATAAGAAGATGTAGGAGATATGGAGGAATAAATGTACTTAGACAAAGAGGGGAATCAAGTTGACTAGACAGTTAGTGCCTCACATCTTGTTGATGATGATTATATCACTACAAGGAAAAGATCCTGTAGTGTAGGCACAACAAAGGTTTCAAGTGTTGCAAGATTGGCCAAAATTGTCAAAAAAACCTCCGCTACAGCCTCCGCAATTGGTAGCAGATGTTTTAATGGAGGTTTTTGCGGAAATTTTTTATAACTAAAGAAACTCGGTGGCCAGAGGCTATAGCAAATGTTTTTTTATCAGTGCGCTTATTTAAAAAACAACACACCGGTGCGTAACATACTAATACACACCGGTGAAATATAATAAACATTATACACACCGATGCACTACAACACATAGAGCATCAAAATTTAACACCACCCAATGCTTTAAAACAATATACGCACTAGGACGTTGTAACCAAACCAGCTCCGATGCTTATTTATTAATTAAATGTAACGATGCTTGTGTACTATAACAAAGCACCAGTGCGATGTTGCACTATGACGTAATAAAGGCACTATTAAATTTTAAAAATCTAGAAAATTTATGGTGCTTTCGTCATAATAAGCATCGGTGCGGTTTAACAATTAGAAAGCACTAGGGCAATTAATAAAGATAAACGCACCGGTAAATGTGACTGGGTCATGAACTTCTTTTTAAAAATTTAATGGTGGAGTAAATATAAATTAGAGGTCCGGGGCATATCATTCAACTAAATGTATCGAGCGTAAAATTTGACCAAACACACTAGTGCGGTAGTAAATATCAAAAGCACCATAACTTATTTTTTGAATAGTGGCTACTAACATTGTAGTGGAATATCAATATTTCATTTTTATTTTTAATTCCATTATTCATCAGAAATTGAAATACCTTTTATAGTACTGTTCATTTCAATTTTAATTATTGCGTTTGTTTGGATTAATTTCTTATATCATAGATTACAGCATATGTTGTAATATTTAATCATCCATACATTTAATTACCAATGTACCGTTTCACATTTAACATTTGAAAAATGACAATGGAGAATCCAATAGAATTAAAAAGTTATTTTATTATATATTAATAAGAGGCCCATTGTCATACAAAATAGAACAACATAAAGCCCACAATAATCAAAATGTCAACATGCATGCAATTGTTACACTTATTGGCAATCCATTGTCTTTCAATTTAGACACCATGTCTAGTACATTATACAAAATGTCTGATTTCCACAGACAATTATTTCAAAATATATATCAACTTGCATTAACATTCAAAATATATGGATCATCATTCATTGTTGGAACTGTTATCAATGCTCAAGCCACTTGCATCAGTTGGGTTATTTGGTTGAATGTTTTGTTGATTTCCTCGATTGTTTTCCTCTTCTTTAGCTTCCATATGCAAACATAAAAATAAAGTGTACTGAGTGTATCTACAATATTGTTGGGAATAATAAAAATTAAAATAAATAATATACATGAATGCGAATTGAAAATTGGCGTACTGGAGAAAGAATTGCATCCCGAATGTCACACATTCTTTAAAAACCATGTACCATGCCATTTATCAACAACTCCTCTATTGGATGCACTCCATACTTTATTTCCTACAAGTTTTATACCTCGTAAGAAATCATGGATTTGACATAAAGGATTTTTGTTGTTCTATTACTTATAAAATGAGAGAAGTAAAGAACATAATGCTTACAAGTTCCACAATTAAATTTTGATACGCCAACATATACTCACAATCCTTGCTTAACCCAATGTCAATCAATTCTTCCGATGGATCCTCTTTGTATGCTTAACACATATTTCAAGACATCCAAGGATGGCCAATGAAAAAAAAATATAAAGATCACAACTACTCACAAACTTTGCTATCAACCCCTTTTTTTTCCTTGTCGTCATGTCTTATGTGTTGAATAGCTTCCATTTCGTTTTCTTTTTTGCAACAAAACAATTGAAAAATAATATTGAATGTTGAATTAATTAATTAGATGCACATGATAATCCGAAAACAATCAATGATTCCAGACATTTGAAGCACGTTGTTGTTGATATGACTCCTCCTGCAATGCAATTATGTCCATTTCCTTGACCATATCCTTGTACATTTTTTTGGACATCCCTATTGACACATTTCACATATCACCTTGTTCATCCTTTGTGATTTTCATAGTCTTCCTGAAAATGTAAAATTATATTAAACTATTTTTCTGTTGATCTGAAAAATAAATATAGCATAATTAAAATTATTGAAGGAATGCTTTGTAGTAGGAGATACATTTTCTACATAAACATGTTTTGGAATATTACTTTTCGAATGATTCTTTTTGTTGTTTTATGTTTTTTCTATTGCAAGTTTGACAAGTTTCATTGACTATTGCTCTGGAAATGCCTCTTGTAGTTTACATATGACCCGATTCTTGGAATCATTTGATTGATTTCTGTATTGTAAGTGAAAAGTATGTCTATATATACTTTCCACTATATCCCTTATAGTTTTATAAAAGTCTTCCCCCCTTCTATTAACTTCTAGCACCACTCCAGATGAGCTAATGACCAATTCATCATCATTTGCATATTCCATAAAAAAAAATTCTTATGATGACATTCCCTTCTATTGTTATCAGTACCTCCATAACATTCAACATATGTGAATTAGAATATTTGAAACATATTAGCGAATATTTTTAAGTACAATATCACTCAAAATTCAAGAAATAATTCATATTGATATCGTATTTATTCACCTGATTCAGCCCTCTGCAACTTTTCCATAAACGTTTTATGCTCTTCTACACTTAGATTGCTAAGAATCTTGTCGAGCTTCCTCATTTTTTGGCTCTGCGTGTCACATATTAACCAATACATATTTTTTAAATTTACAAATAATTCAAAGGGATTAATTTTAATACATAAATTAAAAATCACTTGCCTTCTTCGCAATTTTGGATGTGCTCCCATCATGTCGACTAGAATTATTGTTCATCAAACTATTATAATGCATTTTCTATCAATAAATAACCTAGACCATTAAATACATAAGCCATCAACTATATTATACAAATAAATTAAAGGATGAATGATTTTCTTGGAGCAATTTCTTGGAGCAATTTCTTGAACGGGGTTTTGATGGCTGGCGTTTACGGTGACGGAGGTGGGGTTTACGTTTTGGAAGAACCCTAGGACCTGGGCTGCATCGGGCGGTGTGGATGTCAGAATAGCATGCTTTAGCCCACCTGGCACGGTTAGTGGCGCGCCTTACGCACTCCCTGTTTCCGGTCTGAACTTTAAACGCCCCGTCTGCGGATACCCTTGGTTCCGTTTACCAGGGTTGCGGTGGTTACCTCCCGATGGCTACCTACGTAGATAGCTTGGATTATACCTACGACCCTTCGGATGATGCGGATATCTGGACGCATCAGCAGGGTGCCGGGTGGAGGGTTGGTGTTTCTCCTGGGGAAGATGTGGTGGCGGTTCCCTCGTCTGTGGATAACAGTGCGGCGCTTGGTTTCTCACCCTCGTGCTTTCTGGCGTTGTCTCCTGCTCCGGGCTCGCTTACGACGCCCCTACACTGTATACCACCTTCCCCTTTGAAGGAGGCGGGGCCACTGTGGACATCTGATCAGGTTATATCGGCTTTGGAGGGCTCGGCGGATCGTAACAAGGGTCCTGTTACCGACGGTTCCCTGGGCACTGGGTGCGGAGTTTCTACATTAGCTCCTGTTACTGCTGCTGGTGGGGCTGATGCTGGGGTTGGCTTGAGGACGGGACTGGAGCTGCATGAACACAGGGGTTTTGCCAGTCCTTGCGTGGTCTCTGGTACTAGCTCGGACGAGTGGGGAGGTCATTCTTCGGGGGAGAATGCTCAGCAGGGGAAACGGGGGAAGAAACGTTGGCTGAAACTCAGCCGGACGAAATACAATTATGCCTTGGGGGAGGATGTGGAGTGGAATCAATTGATCACGATGTCCAGTATAACGTTGGTGGGTAAAGCTTTGGGCAGATCTTTCTCCCTCGGCACCATTGAAGCCTGGGTAGGGGAAAATTGGGCCAGGGTTTTGGGCTATACCCCGGAAGTTGTGGAGCTTACACGCAACTGGTTTTCCTTCAATTTCCAGGAGGAGGCACATACCAGATGGGTTCTCAATTCTAACTGGAGCTGGGATCACTGCCCGGTTATGATAAAACCGTGGCACCCGATGTTTGACGCTAGCCGGGAACGACTAGATTATGTTCCTTTGTGGGTTCGGCTCCCTGGTTTGCCCCTTCATTACTGGTCGGAGCGTCATTTTAGGGGGATTGGCAACATGATTGGTACATATCTTGATGGTGACTATAGTTTTCTTCAAACTCGACAGAGGAAGGTGGCCCGTATCCTGGTAAATTTGAATCTTAGAGATGGTCTCGTACCGAACGTTACTCTTACATGGGGACCCTATGTTTATGTGCAGAGACTGGACTATGAGAACGTTCCCTTCCGTTGCCGGCGCTGCCATGCTTACGGCCATCCGGTGGCTGAATGTAATCTCCCTTTTCGCCGGAAATATGTGGGCTCGCAAAAAGCCCCAATTGCTGTGGATATAAACTCTGCTGCGGAAATCCCTGTGCCGGAAGATCCGACCGTTGTGGTTTTGAATGAGGAAGATGGGATCGGGTCTCATGGGGTTGGGGTGGACTCTCGGTCCCCAAACCCTGATCTACTGGTTACTGCTGCACTGGTGGAAGGGGTTGCAGACATACAGCCGGAAGTGGGAGTGGAGGTGCAACCTACGGAGGAAGCGATTCCGGGGACTTCGGCTATGGTATCTACTCAACCGGCTGCTATCACGGAACCTGGGTCTTCGTCCGCGGGTATCACTCATTCCATTAAACCTTTCTCCTTTCATTTTGTTTTTAAGAATTTGTCTTGTGAAAATCCTGACTGGATAGAGGCTTTGAAAAATTTGAATTTATCTTCGGCTATGGAGATGGAACTTCCTTCTAGCTCTAACACTGATACCCCATCTAGCTCATCTGCTCTACCATACCCTGGGGTTTTGATGATTGACCTCCCCTCTGCGGTGGAACCTGGACCTACGGAAGACCTTTCCCCCTCCTCCCCGACTACTTCATCTGAATCTGGATATTTCCTACGTTCCCTTTTGAAAACTCCTCCGGGTGGATTGGGTCCTGGGATTGTCAAGTCTGGAAAATCTGGTAGGGGTCGGGGACGGAAATCCCATCTCTCGCGGGCTCAATCAAAGGCTAAGATGGACCTTATGGAAGGCAAACAAGTGACTATTGATCGGGCGCTTAGAGCGGTGCGAGCCCAAAAACGGGGTCGTTGATGAAGGTGATGTCTTTTAATTGCAGGGGTCTTGCTGGTCCCCATAAAAGATCATCTCTGCGCAGAGTGGTATCTATTGAACACCCGGATATCATTCTGCTTCAGGAAACTATGGGTGTTGGTGAGACTATTAAATTTTTACTCGAATCCTGGTTTGGTGGCTGGACTTTCGCCACTTTGGATGCTCGTGGCAGGTCGGGGGGGCTGGCTATTGGCTGGAATACTCGCTCTGTGCAGTGTCATACACTATGGGGCATGGATGGGGTTTTGGGGATGAATTGCTCGTCGCTGGATCTTAGTGATACCTTCACGGTGGTTAATATATACGGCCCCTATTTAAACCGTATTCCCTTCTGGGATTCATTGTTTTCTCATCCATTGTTATAAGGTGGTAATCTTTTACTTGGAGGGGATATGAATTTCTCTCTTGGGCCGGCTGAAGTGTGGGGTGACAGAGCGCGGACAGACCCTCTGACTGATTAATTCATTCACCGGTTGGTCAACCGAAATCTGCTTGATATTGAGCCAACCCTACTTAAATCTACTTGGAGAAATAACAGGACTGGGGATTACAGAGTTGAGAAACGCCTGGACCGTTTCCTTGTGTCAGAAATTTTTGCTGATAGGAACTATCTTATGAGGCAGTGGGTTGGCTCGGGGGGTTCTTCTGACCATTTTCCTATTTTCATGGAGATGCGGGATGGTCCTGTGAAACCAGCTGGGCCCCTTAAGTTTAATAAGATTTGGTTGAGTGATGAGACCTTTAATGGACTTATTGAATCCCACTGGGTTCCCTTCAACACACGGGTGGGTCTTTCAGCCTCACAACAGTTCTCGGACAATATCAAACGGATTAAAGGGCCAGTGAAGGCCTGGGCTTATGAAAAGACTAATAGGGATAATGGAGAATTACTAGCTATTGAAAGTGAGTTGCAGCTCATTTATGATTCGGGATCTGGGGGTCTGGGTACACCGGAAGAGAAAGGCCTTTTGGTTTCTCTGGAGGGTAGGAGAAATAAGCTGCTTTTGGAAAAAGAGGAGACTTGGTGGTTAAAGAGCAGAGCTATATGGCTTTCGGTAGGGGATGAGAACACTAAGTTTTTTCATGCATATGCTAAGGGCAGGAAGGCGGCAAATACTATATGGAGCTTGGAAGACTCTTTGGGGAATACCCAGAAGTCTTTTGAGGGTATGGCGGGGGTTGGGGTAAATCATTTCAAAACACTTTTCACAGCTCCTGCACAGGCTAGCATATTGGAGGTGGTCCGGATGGCCCAATTTTTTCCTCGTTTTGTGGAAGAGGAAGACAATCTCACATTGATGGCTGAGCTCACTGTCGAAGAATTGAAAGGAGTTTTACAGAGATTCAATAAAGACAAAAGTCCGGGACCGGATGGATGGACGGTGGAATTTATTCTGGCACTCTTTGACCTTATTGGAAATGATCTGTTACGGATGGTGGATGATACTCGTAGATCGGGGCACATTCCAGCTGCTATGAACTCCACCTTTATTGCTCTTATACCTAAAACTGACAACTCCTCTTCTTTAAATGATTTCAGACCCATCTCTCTGTGCAACTGTGTATATAAGGTGGTGTCAAAGATCATTGCAGGGCGGCTAAAGGGTATTCTGTCCAAACATATCTCGGAAGAACAGTTTGGGTTTCTGGAAGGAAGACAAATCCATGAGGCCATTGGTGTAGCACAGGAGGGCATTCACAGTATGAAAGCTCGGAAAATCAAAGGGGCCATTATCAAGATTGACTTATCCAAAGCATATGATAAGGTGAGTTGGCTATATATTCATTTACTTCTCACTCATCTGGGTTTTGCTGTGGATTTTATTAGGTGGATTATGAGTTGTATCACTACGGTATCCTTCGCGGTGCTCATCAATGGTGCTGCCTCTCCTTTTTTTCGATCTGAAAGAGGCCTTCGTCAGGGATGTCCTCTATCCCCCTTACTTTTCCTGTTGGTTGCCGAGGGGTTAAGTAAAGCCTTGAAAAAAGCTTGTAGGGATGGCACTCTCCATGGTATCCAGGTGGCTCCTGATTTTTTTATCTCTCATCTGCTGTTTGTGGACGATATCCTCATTTTTTGTACTGGATCGGAACAGGACTTGCTAACTCTAAAGGACATTTTTCTACTCTTCTCTAAGGCTACAGGAATGGAGATCAATGAGCGGAAATCCACTCTATCGACTCATCTGCTCAGGGATAGTGAGATTGTGGCTTTACGTAGGATTTTCCCATTTACTTTCCTTCATCTGGAAGATGGTTTCAGTTACCTTGGGTTCCACTTAAAACCAAATGCCTATACTAAACAGGATTGGCTATGGCTCATTGAAAAAATTCACAAGCGTTTGAAGGTGTGGAGCCATAGGTGGTTGTCACGGGCTGGAAGATTGGTCCTTGTGAAATCGGTTTTAGAGGCTATTCCGGTCTATTGGCTGGCCCTTTCATGGATACCAAAAGGAACGTTAGAAATTGCTCGCAAGTTATGCTTTCGCTTCATTTGGAGCGGCAAAGGAGACTACGTTTCTCCATGGGTTCGGTGGCAGAAGATCGCCATGCCAAAAGCTTTGGGGGGATGGGGTCTTAAAAATATACATCTTTTTGCAAAGGCACTGGCTGCAAAGGGGGTGTGGAGACTGTTAAAATCTGAGAGTTTATGGACTAAAGTGGTCTTTCGGAAGTATATTGCTCCATCATCTATTTTGGATTGGGTGCGGTCGAGGGAAAAATCTCATACTGGCTGCTCTGTAATATGGAAAGCGGTTATAAATTCTTTCTTGGTGGTAGGGGATCATCTTGCGTGGAACGTTGGAAATGGACAGTCCCTTTGTGTTGGGGAGGACCCTTGGTTTGGGAGTGTTGGACGTCATCTCTTATCAGGTGATTTAATCACTTCTCTGCGGGATTTGGGTATTAATTTTCTATCTCATTTGGCTGTACCGGATCGGAGACACTTGTGGAACCAGTCATGGGTGGATGTGGATTCTTTGGCACTTTCTGTGGTCGAAAGGGGGGAGCTGAGGTCCTATGTCGATGCACTTATTGGGTCCAATATACTTATCCGAAACAGGGAGGATGTTTTGGTATGGGAAGGTGCCCTGACTGGTCTGTACACACCCAAGGATGGATACATTTGTCTGAGTCACTTCATGAACCCTCGTGTTTTGGTTGGGTGGTGGTCTAAAATATGGAAGATCGACTGTCCTTTGAAACATTGCCTCTTTATGTGGAATGCCCTTGAAAACACTATACCCACCTGGGATTTTCTACAGCGGCGGAACAGAATTGGACCGGGCTGGTGCATTTTATGCAAAGCCAGCTTGGAATCCTGTTACCACCTACTCCTCCAATGTCCCTTCACGGTACAGGTGTGGGCGGAATGCTCCAAAATTTACAGGTCCTTTTTTAACTGGGCTGGGGATTCGGTGTTATCGGCTTGGACACAGTGGGTGCTGGACCCTATTGGGAAAACATACATGAATCTTCCTTTGATGGTGGCGTGGGGCATCTGGATGGCTAGGAATGGAATGGTTTTCAATGAAAAATACTGCACTCCTGTGGTTACAGCGGTACAGATTTGTGGATACCGGGAGGCTTTCCCACACCATATTAAGGTGGCTAAACAACGTGAGGTTCTGGCACTGGACATTGATGAGTCAATTCCATGGGGCTTTTATGATGGATCTGCTTTGGGAATTACTTGTGGGGGAGGGGTTGTACTGCATCTTACTACAAACCACTCTTACCACCTTTCCTGGGGACTGGGGGAGGGTGGGAATAATTTTGCTGAATTCATGAGCCTGAAACTGCTTCTCATCTTTGCAAAGGACCGGGGATGTCAACGGATAAATGTGTTTGGTGACTCTATGAATGTCACAAACTGGACTTGTGGCACTCAACATTGCAGTGATATTAGACTTGAAAACATTCTACAGGACATTGTGCAACTGAAACTTTCATTCTTACATTTTTCTTGCAGACATGTTTATCGGGAGAACAACCAGGAGGCGGACGCGTCTTCTAAGATTGGCAGGGACTTGGCAATGGGGGTGTCGAAAATGATAGAATACAGAGATGGAACCTCCTACGAATACTACCATTGACCTTTCATGGATGGAATTATACTACAGGGGCAGGATTTGGCACCGGCTCTGAGTGCCTATGGATGATATTCTATTTTTTTGCAGACTATGATGTTACTTATGGTTTACACAAAACTGTTTTATACTGGGAACTATTTCATGGAGGCTCGGGGAGCCTTATGCTTTTTGTTATTTTTGTTGGTTCTTTTTGGGATCTCTTGCGCAACTCTCGATCATGAGAGATTATGGAACTTTGTCATGTAGATGGCTGTAATTACTGTTACTGTTTCTTTTTTTTTTCTCTTGAGGCTCGGGGAGCCATGTGATATCTGCTACTGCTTTTCTCTATGGACTATACAGTCAGGAAGACTGAATGTATGTACGGAAAATTTTGTTATTTCTGTGAACAAGTTTCTGCTCCTAAAAGGGACTACTGTATGCTTCATTGCATATTCAGAATGTAATTTCTTCACTTTGATGAAATGAAATTACGCTTTTTTTCCGAGGAAAAAAAAAAAAATTATACAAATAAATTATAGAACTCCAATATAGAAAAAAAAATGAAATTGGTGCGCTTAAGTCTGTAAAACGCATCAGTGTGTTTAGTACAAAAAAGCACTGATGCATTGTGTCACATATGGTGCACCATGAACCAGTGAGTTTTATTTTATGTTTGTAGGAAAAAATAATTAAATGGTGGGGACATCTTTACCGGTGCGTTATAAATATAAACGAACCGTTACGCTAATGCAATATCGTCGCACTGAAAACTGTGAAATATTTTTTTTGTTTTTTAGAAAATAAAATATAATAGCAGAACCAGAAATATCGGTGCGCTACTGAACAAAATGCACCGGTGCATTTAGTTTATAAAATCACACCGAAAATGATGCAAGCATTTTTATGAAAAATTAAAAAGAACTAAAAAACCATTCAGGGCCGACAAGGTTTCAAATTCGACCCAAAAGGTGGCCCATTGTAGCCAACGCTTTCTATATAAAATCACAAACTCATTAAATCTAAAATCCCTAAGAAGGAAAACTGTAATTGTGAAACAATAGAGGGATTTAAACCCTATTGTAAAAAAAATTAGCCACATAAAATGAAAAGAAGGGTTGCAACATTGAAGGTAACTATGATTTTTTTTTTCTAAATTTAATTAAAATCTAAATAGGATAATAAGATCAATAGTAATATTTTACATACTTGAAATTTATACTATGTAGGGCTTTGAATTAATCACCATACCTAACAAATTTCGATCCTCAGAATAATCCAGTTGCTCCAAACTCCTTCAGCGTAAGTCTCTCTTCCAAAACTGTCCCCTTGAAATTTCGATAAAAGAATGAAATAATGTTTAGATTTTTTACTTTTAAACACTTTTTTGAATTGGTTTTCGAAATTAAAATTCCTTCCCCTTTTTTAGTTTAGGGAAAAAAATAACTTGTGCAGTTTTTTAATTTTGATTTTTGGCATTATGGTGTGCTTAAGGTTATGTCACACCAGTGCATATAGGACATAACCACACCAGTTTGTTTAACGTTTAACATGGCACTGTATAACGATATAAAAAAAATTAAGAAACATATATTATGCTTCAACGCGTATACAAATTATTACGCCCCAGTGCACTTGTTGATACTAAATGCATCGACAATAATATTTTTTGAAAATGCATCGATAAATATACACTATGAAATATAGCATATATTTTCTTTTATGGAGGTATTTGTAGATGTTGACATATGGTGCATTCGTTTTGATGCTACCCTGGTGCGTCCAAGTGTTAAATTCACATTGATGCAGTTGTTGTAGATTTGGCACACTGATTGAACATAAAAATCCTATGATTTGATATTTCAACTCAAAATTTTATATTCATCTCCAATATTCTTTTAGGATTCAACCACACCAATTACAATATTTCATAGTATATGTATGTTGCTTAAAATCACCTTATTCTTACAAAATTGTTTCCAAACTATATTGGAAGTTAGATTGTAATATGGTTCTCAAAAATATTTTAGGACTATAGAGACGTATATTGATTGTTGATTTGGATCAAATGTAGGGAGAAAAGGTTATAATAACAAATGGCAATTCTTCAGATTCCATTTTCATTCCATCTTGTTCAAAGTTTGGTGAGTTCTTCCCTTTCCATTTCCAGTAAGTTAAGGTTTTATTTATATTTTGACTATCTATTAGAATTTCTATTACTTATCCATGTGAATCTGAATATCAATGTATTCTATATTGCAGGATCACAATTCAGGATAGAGTTTGGATGCACAACATATTCCACCAGTTGCAAAATGTCATAAGCTCTTATCACGAGCAAGATATCGCAAGCATTTTGTAGATGAAAATGGGCAACGACTTTACCTCTCCAATTGTAACATGCCATCTTCAAGCGGAAATCCTCCGTCATTGACCGTAATTCGTTGCGAGATCGATATCTTTTTTGACACCCCAATAGTATGTGATTTTTCAAAATGTCAAGGGTTGAAGGATAACCCTTAGTGTGTCACAGTCACCCATTACACCAATGATCGATTACCCAAGGTTGATGGTCTAATACCCCCTATCGCAGTAAAAAATCCAATAGGTGATATAGAAAAGACACATAGGAACACTTCCCTATGCTCATTTTTGGAAAAGTTGGAAGCCAAAACAACTATGTCTCATCCTAAATTGATGAACCCCTCTGTTTTTGTTTAGTCAACTGAAAGTTCTAGTGATCCAAAGTATGATATGAATGCCACCCAACACATCTCTACTAAAATATCCAAAACATTGCATGAGTTGAGAGCAAAATTGTCCAAGTGCACACTAGGGTCCATCCAATTGTTGGAGGGTAGCAATGATTTCTCCCTTACTGTGAATTTGCAAAGTAAATATCAAACTTCTTACAATCACGCTTTGTATGGCGTTTTTCTATCTCATCTACTTGTGCCTGATGTTGGAACTGAATTCTCCTTTTGTGGTAATTGTTTTATGATTGCCAAATCTAATATAGATGCTGCAAATCTTGGCTTGTTTATCCTTTCACATGTACTTGTTCCTCCCAAATAGTCAATAGCACTTATGCCATTCTGCGGTCCTATCTATTGTCGGTTAAATTACTTGAATATTGTTAAATACAAGCATAACATTTCCATGTATAGTATGTGCATGAATGGTTATGTTTTTGGAAACTTTAATAGGAAGAACCTGTTATATATAGATGGTCGTCCATGCACTCATGGGAACATTGTAGGGTTAATAAATAGTTCTAGGTGCTCTGTATTTTCTGCAAATTGTTCATTTGAGGAACACTTCAATGACCAGGATTTATTTATGAAAAGAAAAGTGTCTAGATTTGTTTTTGTGCATGCAATACGTAGTTTGTCTCCTAGTGATGATTTGTCAAAAAAATTTAACTTTAGAAGACCACCAAGCACTTGTCAAAGATGCCTTACATTGGGATTACCCTTAGACATTCCCTTGGGGTGTAAGACAAAAAACATTGATTAATTGTATTTGTAAATTTTCAATGGGGTTCATGTTAATGTATTGCTCAGTTTGAAATTTTGTTTTATAAGTTGTTAATTTAATTTATAAATTCTTTATTTTATGGCCAAAATAGGGGACTTTCCCCGAAATCCTCATGTGAGTCATCATACACTCAAGGATTTTTTATCACATCGTTATCATATGTGTAATTATCACGCTGAAATATCACACACATGAATTGCACTATTTGTATTGTTATCCTCGGATACAATGCTCTTCATCAATTAATTGTATTTGTTAATTTTCAATGGGATTCATGTTAATGTATTGCTCGTTTTGAAAGTTTGTTTTATAAATTGTTTGTTTTATGGATAAAGTCGGGGAATTTCCCTAAACTCATCATTTGAGTCATCATACAGTCAAGGATGTATGATCACATTGTTCATATGTATAATTGTCACTCTGAAATCTCACACATACTAAATTGCACTACTTGTGCTGCTAGCTTTAGATACAACACTCTTGTTTGATTAATTGTATTTGTTAATTTTCTACAAGATCCAGGTCAATGTATTGCTCAATTTTCCCACGGGGTGTAGAATAGACGGTTAATGGGTGTATTGTTAAGGTACTCCATGCGTAAGGTCACTGATTGGAAACTCCATGGGTACTAGCCCTACAAAAAAATGTATTGTTGAATTTTAAATTTTTAAATTTTTTGTGGGATTGATGATAATTTATTGCTCAATCTAAATGTTTTCTTTATAGATTGTTTGTAGCTAAACATTTTCTATTGGAATGATTCTCGTGCTTATGTAATAATTATTTCGCATAATGTTAAATCAAACCAATTGCATTGTGCTTACTAACATCATTGATGTAATGTTCAATATTTTTGAAATTGAGATTTTAATGATGAGCAACCTGTCTGCCATCTTCCATTACACCCTAGTACAATGTCAAATCAAGAGAAACCTGAAAAAGGAGTGCAACTTGGAGAGGAAGCATACCAAGCATGGTTGAATCAACCACTTATTCAATTCCCACTGCATCCAGACTCACCAATTAGGAATTCCTATAGTAATAGTAGTTCTTCACATGTTGGCAATGGAGTCAATGAAATAGAGGTTGGTATGGATGAATTATTACGACAAACGAGTACCATGGATGCAATGTTGTTACATACATTCCAGGACAATGAGCTAGAGGATGACGCTCATATCACTGATACCTTCTTCAAAATCCTTAAATCGGCTTCCACCACCCTTCTATTTAGACCTAGTTGGTCAAAGTCTACACAGTTGGGGACAACAATGTTACTATACAACTTGAAAGCAATGTATGGCAGTTAGATGTGTGTTCCTTGGCACTTTTGAGGTAACTAACCATCAACTACCTTATATTTTGAGGAATCTTGTCACATAATCAACATTGAAAATGGTTGATTTTATGAACATTAAATGACATTGTACATTTACATTCCCCACTAACTATAGTTTATTCGAAGAAGAGGTACTTCAGAGTGATAATGTCTTGCCTAACAGTTGTGAAGAGGCAAAGAAAATGTTGAAAATGTTGGGTGTTGAGTACATATCATTTCATGCATGTCCCAATGATTGTATTCTATATAGAGGCGAATATGTAAACAACGATATATGTCTAAAATGTGAGCATGACATGTACCAAGAATTAAAAAAAGGCTAAAGCACATGTTCCTCCTCATAAGATATTGAGGCACATGCCTATAATCCCAAGGATTCAGAGGCTCTTTCGTTGCAAAGAAATAGCTATGCTACAGGGATGGCATGCCTCGCACCGAAGTGACGAAGGAGTTATGCGAATCCCAACATATTCAATAACCGTGAAGCATACAGAAGATACATGGATTGATAAATTCGAGGATGAAGTATAAAGCCTTCAATTGAGCATAGCCATGGATGTCGTCAACCCATTTTCCCTCTGAAATACCAACTATTCTTTTTTTCCTATAGTACTGATCAATAAAAATATCCCCCAATGGTTGTCCGTGAAGAATGAACATCTTATGTTGGATCGTATAGTCCCTAGTAGAAGACACAATGAAGAATATGTAAGTTTACATACAACCATTAATCGATGAATTGAAGGAATTATGGGAAGGGATACAAGTATGGATGTATCAAAATCCGTCCTAACAGAGAGTATTTATACGTTGTAAGGCATATGTGTGTACACCACGCACGATTATTCGGGGTTAGGAGTTTTCTCTAGTAAATATGTTGTTTGATTTGTTTATATTCAAAGCAATATTTCATGGCATATTTAATTTGGTGTGACTGTCTTTATCTTCAACACTAACCTACTCTGTATACCATAACATCACAGGTCTTGTAACAAAATGTAGGACCCTTGGTCCCATTTTATCTAATGTTTATTAATAAATACTAACTTTCTTGATTTTACATACTATAACGGTTTCTATGGTGTTTTCTAGTTTTGTTTTGCATTCATGCCGGTAGAAATAAATATACTTTCTTACATGCATGCATTAACATATTGTTCACATTTACAGGTGGAATTGCACAAGAATGTTATTTATGTGTTTTTATCTATTTCTAACCATTTGAATTATGTGCAGGTGTAACAGCATAAATTCTAAATTCATAACTGGAAATGATAATTTGACAGAGGTAAAAATGATTAATATACCTGTAGGATAAGTACCTGTTAACTAGCTAGTAGATCCCCTTTTAGTTTTTGCTTCCTTGTGTTTCTCCCTGCTTGTTGCATGTGTTGTTCAACCTGTTGTAGCACTACAACCAAAACATTCCCAAACCTTGAAACTCAACCAGCCCAAACAAGTATGCCACCCTGCCAACTGGCGAGGTCTCTCTGATCACCCAACTCCAAAGGTACCCCTTTGGACCCCCAAGCCCAAACCGAGTACAAGTCAACCACAATTTCTCCCTTAGTGAAATTTCCAACCAAAAACCCCTGTCTTCTGCTCTGCAAATTTTCTAAGCTCTCATAAAATTCCAAAACCTGCAAAAATGATCCTTTCCTCCCAATCCATCCTTGCACTTAACCCCCCTCTTCCTGCCGAATCTATGCTCCCCATTACTACCCTTATCCTCCCCATTAAATTCCAGCTAATATGTCAGTCCTCTTTTCGTCCCTCGAGACATGACCACACTCTTTAACACTTATCAATACTTTTATGAATTAATTCATTTACCAATGAATTATAAATATTACCTTTATTTAATTCTTATTGCTAATACCATATGTAAATTCAATTAAATTTATTAATGGGTTTCCACGGCCATTGTCTTTTCAAGTTGACATAATTACAATTCAATTTATGTAATTATCACCCTCATATTTTACAACAAATTCTATTAATTAATCATTATAATAATATACCATTATTTCTTTTGTTTAACATCCAACTATTCGTTAATAATCATTTTATTTGATAATGATCTATCAGTTAATTAATTAATACTAATTGTCATTGATTAATTAATAACAACCTAGTCTTTCAACTAATGATTAACACCTTTCTAACATGCTAATTACCCCTTTTAATTATAATTTCAAACTAATCTAATTCATCAATTATCAAATAATAATTGTATCAATATAACTCACATCCTCGTGAATGTACATTTATATTAATTAATTAAATTAACTAATACTTAATCAACCCCTTCACCTAGTTCCATACTAATTGCACCATAGTTTATAATTAAACTAATTAATAACCTTTGCTAATGATAATGATAGTTTTATTGTCATCAATTAACATTATTAACATATAATTAATATTAACCGAACAATTTAATATTAACCCAATTCACATGATAATTACATTTAACATTTTAACCCTTAGTATTGGCTAGATAAATTTATCAACAATCAATCAAGCATTACTAATTAATTGCATTAGTTACTACCTAGGTTCACCATAGTTCGTTTATTAATCAACACTAATTAATTATTAATTGACAATAACTACATTATTACTCAGCATTATTTCACGCAATTTATAAATATGTAGGAGAGTTATGTAAGCGTAGCTACTACTTACATACTTCGCGTAAGTACACTAACAGTAACAAATCACACACATCAATCATAATCACGAACTTGTTGTTCGCTGCCACATGTTTAACATAGTTTGCAAGGTACAGTCTTTTACCTAACTGCATCTTATTAAGTTACGACAATTCATACATTACTGAGTTACGACACATAATCAATCAAGGTTTTTCCACACACACAATTAGATCTTGTGTTCATCCCGACTTCAAGCTACACCTATCTACCTACATCATCTACCTAAATCACAACTAACTTCCACATCCTATCCTTTCCTCTGCTGGACTACCCTGAAGTGTTAAGCCATGACAGGCTCCAGCTAGAACCCATAAGCGAAAGTGTCGACTACATCGACCAGGCTTCCCCAGTAGGCAACCACCAATCATCATCACACACCTCAGCGATCGCGTCGTAGCATAGCCCTCCCATAACTCTTGGTTTCGGGGATAAATGGTGGGTAAAGTCTCCACCCCCCTAATGGAACAAGGGACTATGTTCACCTGACATAATAACTGCGTTGCACCTATACTCGGTTTGTCATCGTATAACCAATCTGGATGGTTGAGTTTCCTGAAACCCTACCCCACCCATACATCATAATAAACAACATAATAATCATGCGAAAGTAAATAATGCATCACTTGCATGCCATTTATCCTTTGGAGTCCATATCCCCGAGGCTCTCCCACCTCGTAGGATCCAGCTATCACTTAGTCCTTTTAACCTATAAGTCAGTCCTTGACATACAATATAGAATATCATGCATAATGCTCAACATGTACACATACATTTCATCATAACATAACAACAATAAACTCATTTATTTGCCATGCACTTGACATAACATTCATTTATTCAACCTATAACTGTAACGGTATCCACGTACCCATCATTTAGTAATTTGCATATATGATACATATCTAAACATGACTACCGATCATAATACTAACATCTCACACACATATATATATCAGCAAAATAATAGAACCATATGTCCACAGTGTCATCAAACCGACGAAGTCTCACAATCAAACAAATACAACATATAATAGTAGTTCAAGTAGTAATGTTAAAACAAGGCATTACATACACCCACCCTTCAGGAAACTTCGCCTAAAGTTATGGTCAAAATAGTGTGGGATAATCACGACGCATGGTCTCTGCGTCCTCAAAGGTAGCAGACCCTGGGCTATACCGGCCCCACTGGACCTTAACCTATTCCACCAAACGGTGCCTCAGCTGTCTAACCCTACGGTCCAATACAAGTAACGGTTCGACCCTGATGGTCCCCTCATCTGAAACCTGCAATTCCTTCCAATTTATTTTATGAGACTCATCAGCTACATAATGTCATAAAATAGATACATGAAAAAAATTATGAGTTTTGTGCAAATGGGGTGGCAGCGCAAGACGATACGCGACGGGTCCAACCTTCTCTAGAATTTCAAAGGGTCCTATAAATCGTGGCGACAACTTTGTCCCTTTCCCAAACCTGATGGTACTTTTGCTAGGCCTGATGCGGACGAACACTTCATCACCAACCTTATAGTTTCTGTCAACCCTATGCACATCGGCATATCTCTTCTGTCTATCCTGAGCTTCCTTTAACCGTTGTCTAATCTGAACAACTTGTTCTTCCATCTCCTGAACACGAAAATTTTAGGGGCTAATCTTAGCCCATGCGCAAAATTTAGGGGTTTTAATTTTTTAGCGGGCTATTTTTTAATTAAACGAACATTTACTATGATTAGCCCAATTTTTATTTATTTATTTTTACTAGATGGCACATTAGCCCCATAAAATATATAAAGGGGACACTAAATTCAACCATTTCGCCCCTCTTTGATACGATTTCAAGTTCCCATTGACCAATAAAATAACTAGCTTGCTCTAATTCGCCCAAATATATAGAAATGGCAGTTGTTGAGAGTAAATTCGACCACCTATTTACCTCAATTTGACTGCTCATGTCACACACTCAACCCCGTCCCATCACCAACCATCATGGATAATTTTATGGGCGAATCTTAGCCCATTGGCGAAATTAGGGTGGTTTGGAAAATTCAATGAGTGAATTTTTTTATGGAAATTTTTTTCTAAATTTTAAAATATTCATCCACTATTTACTTAAAAAATACTATTTAATATGCAAATCCAAATATCGCTAGTGGATTTTCTTTCTATAGAATTTTTTTATAGAAATTATTCCAAAATATTAGTCCACTATTTATTTAAAAAATAATATTTAATATGTAAATCCAAATGTCGCTAATGGATTTTCTTTCTATAGAATTTTTTTATAGAAATTATTCCTTAAATCCTAGGGGGAGAGTGGGATGGATTTCGTCCCTGTATATTGACAGATGGAGTTGCATTTGGCAGCAACACAAAGGAGAAAAGCTTGTCTAAAACCCTAATCTGAGAAGGAGGCAGCTCGTAGCAATGGATGGCGGCCCACGTACCAGGCAGACTCAGCATATTCACAATAGAAGGCTCTCCAAGCGCAGGCAATGATGCTGCACTTGCAATATGCTGAAGAAGAAACACCTGAAAATGAACACCTATAGCAGCACTGCAGAGGAAAGTGAACTCCCATGGATGAGAAAACTCCCCCAAACCCTAACTGCGCACATGTGGAAGAGGCAGATTAGAGAAAGAAACAAACCCTAGATAGACATGCCTCTACAAACTCACAAGCAAGGAGGAATAATAAAAACACACAGACTGTCTGCAAGCAAATGATAAATGATCAATCAACATTGGCAGAACACCAACGATGACAGTAATGCCACAGAGAAGTCTAAACAAAAAAAACGCATTGCCATGTTAGAGATGGTAGACCACATGGCATCCACACATAGAGAAAACGAATACAATTGGGCAGTGAATATCTATGGAAAGATTGTGCTGCTTTATTTTGTGATGAATATCTATGAAGATGTTAAGACAGCAATAAGGCTATCAATTTAAAGAAGTAGCCACCTGGCATACCAAAACAAGAATAAAGTTAGGAGGGGGCAATGATCTAAATGCATTTTAATACCACAAATAGAACTTGCAATAAATAATCTTTTGAAATTTATACCAATTCGTAGGTTGATTCTCTTCAATTCTGATTGCAAGTGTCATGCAGGCAATACCCAGGTCCTATCCGGGACCTGTATATGAGTATCTTTTGTAAAAAGTCCCTTTAGACAAGAATCTGTTTAGTAAATTCGTGCTTAAGAAGAGTGTTTCCCATTGAAGTTGATACGAGGCTGTGTACTACGCATCAAAAGTTAGGAAATTTATGTTTCTGTTAATAAATTCTCTTGTCGATACTAAAAACGAAATCAGGAACTCATAAAATTTAAATCACTGATCATTAAGCCCGCGTCTGATATACGGTAAGGACTTGAGATCAAAAACTTTAGCCACTGTTCTTTAGTGATCCCTCTTGAATGCACACGGCAGATGACTGTGATGGAATCACCAAGAACCAGAACCTATGGAATTTTCAAGTGTCTCAAATTTTTTGACCCTTTGGAAAAGGACAAGCGCTTCTCTGCAATTATTCATTCCAGTCCTAATACCCATTCAGGCAATCCTTTGATTTTATGAACTGGATTTGAATTAGATTCTCAATATGAGTTCGTATTAAATATAACCTGCTAATGACGTCGTCATACGATATTTTTTAACGATCCTCTTAATTAGTAGTATCGGTCCTTCAGTACTCCCTCCGAAAGCAGTGAAATGCCATAAGAGACCATAGAAATATCTCACTTTGTGTTATGATCTATCAGTGTCAATATCAAGCACCTGCAGCTCTGATTTTGTAGTAAGAAACATGGAAGATAGTAGCGAGATAGAAATGGTAGAGGAACTATGGAAGCGATTAACCCCAGACTTGTTAATTCAAATTCTCTTAAGATTACCTATGAAAACCATTGCGAGGTTTCGTGTCGTTAGCAAAGGTTGGAAGGAAATGTTTCCATCCACGGAATTCAGACACTTGGTGTCCACTCCAGCATTTCTCATTGTTCAGGGAATGAAACAGCTCGCTGATCCATTTCAGCCAAGATTACTCATGAACCTGTGGATTAGCATAGAAAGTAGTTACAATTTTCACAAATTGTCTGTAGATTTTATTCCCAGGCCAGTTTGTGTTGTTGGAGTGAAAATACTGATGAAATTTGCATATGCAATCCTGTCACCAAAACATTGATAGAACTTCCAAAGCATGCTGAACATGCAAGGTGGCAGTTCATCAGTCTGGCTTTCGATACATGCACTACATGCTGTACCCTTATCATGGGATGGATTTCTACAGTACTTGCTATGGGGATTGGGGGCGGGAATGCTATTATTGCGGTGGTTCAGATTTACCATTCAAATATTAACAAATGGACTCAACTAGATATTCCTACAGAAAATTCAGTTCGGCCTCATGGGGAGGGGATATATTCAAATGGTAATTTTATTGGTTTAATAAGGTAAATGATGGGGAGTGTTTAAGCATAGTTTCTTTAGATGGAAAGTATAAAAAGTGGAAAATAATCAAGGG
This sequence comes from Larix kaempferi, assembly GCA_027924585.1. Lineage (NCBI taxonomy): Eukaryota > Viridiplantae > Streptophyta > Pinopsida > Pinales > Pinaceae > Larix > Larix kaempferi. The sequence goes on from BSBM01001023.1 coordinate 17,057,724, forward strand.
GCCGCAGAACATAAGAGCCGAGGATATATTATTGGAACCACTTTTAACTGGCTTTGAAAGTCATATGGTTTTAGTTTGTAAGGAAGGCCTCTGTGTATGGAAACTAAGTATAGATGAAGTAAAAGGTGAGACATGGTCTCCAATAATAACATTGGAAAATGACCAACCGACATTGCAAAATGATTCTTTCAATTGGAGAACGTTTGGTATGGACGCTGCAGTCAATGTAAGTGGCTGTGTTTTAGTCGACTCTCTACCGATGAGGAACGCCAGTACGATTTGGAGCGACGAAGGAAATGTATTGCAGAAAATAATGTTATGGCAATTAAAGAGATTTGCACATCATCTTCTCTGCTCTTTTTCAGTGTGTGCCTTCCAAGTAAACAATATCAGCTGGCCTTAGTATGCATAGTTGTGCTTATTTGAGCTTTGTAACTGCCTTTTTTCACAGTGCCTTTTTTTTAAGATATTTTTTATGCATTTCGAGAACTAGTAGACACTCTAATGTTTTTTTGTAAAAGCAATAAACTGATTTTGAGGGTTGTTGAAGCTGCTAAATGATATGTTGACAGAGATATGTGTATTTTATGGGAACTTGATTCTGAAGGCTGTAAGTGTTGTATATGTGTTTTGCTGGAACTTCAGTAGACTTCTGATCTCCGTGATAGATAGGCGAGAAGAATGGATACAACTGTGCCCTTTTTTGTACACGTGATGTACAACTGTGAATTTTTTTTGTACCAATCATTTTGTTCTGTTTTAACCCTTTGAAAAGGACAAGCGCTTCTCTGCAATTATTCATTCCAGTCCTAATACCAATGCATAGGAATCTGTTTTCCATCGGAATTTTGGATAATCCCTCCCTCTTGTGCCACCATACTTACCGATGCAAAGACAAAAATTACAGAGCTCCCGTAACCCGTCCCGGTATCCTTTCCATTTTTAGAGCCATCCGAAGCAGTTGTTCTTAAGGCATAATCAGTTTATGTTGAAGCAGTTCCACTGTCATAACTTCAAATTGGATATATATATATATTATGGTAACCTGGCATGGATAAAACCTCTATCGGTAAAGTTGCTGCCTTAGGGTGCTACACGGATCATAAGAAATATGCGGGCATATTAGGAGCAAAAATGTTAGCAAGTAAAACCACCAGTGATGACTTGCCTGATCATAGGCCACCCTTTCGCTGCCATGTGACCTTCCAGAAAGTAGGGCCCTTTTATTCCTCTCAAGGGCGTTTTAATTTTTATTTAAATTCAGATCCAAATTTAACATGGATTTATGCTGGTGTTAGGTGTATAAAATCAATTTCATATTGAGAAAAATCATAAAATTATTCAAGTGCCTAACACTCAAAATTTGATTATTAACTTACATATCATAAAATTATTCAAGTTGTTAACATTTAAAATCTGATTATTAACTTACTTATAATCAAACTAGGTGTATTATTGCAATGAGCTTAATTGGAGGATTGGAAACATAATAATATTAAGAGATTTTTCAAATGTAACCCTACTTATCATTATAAATGGTTTTGTTAAAAGTCAACATTTTATAATTGTTTGAATAAGCTTTAAAAGCTTAAGTCTAAACCAAAAACATGGTTATATTCATTCTTCAGTTCATATGGAAACTAATGTTGGCCCTAAACACACTTTTATTGTATAGCATTTGATAATGGGAGTCCCACCCATTGAGAAGAAACTTGCTTAGTAGTTCAAAGACCTTGTTGCCCACAATGTGGTTGGCTTAGAATACTAAAACACCTTCTCTAGTTTTGTTTTCCTACCAATTCTACTTAGAATTAGGTTGAGTCATTTTGTAGTTGGCCTTTATCCACATCTATTTCTTATAGAGTGACTCTCCTAGAAGACAAGTTACCTTGGAAGACAAATTACCTTAGGCTTATAGAATGGAAAATGATTTGTACTTGGGCTTTATCCACATCTATTTCTTAGAGAGTGACTCGCTTAGGAGACAAATTACCTTATGCTTAGAAAATGCAAAATGATTTGTGTTGAATTCTTTCTTCTCATATGTCAATGAAGTAGAATGAAGTTTTATTTACTAATAAGTAACATGTAAGATGTTTTTTTATGGTTTGAGACACATTTACCTTCTAGGTTTAAGATAGATCTATGTTGGTGTTAGGTTTATAAAATCAAGTTTAAATTAAGAAATATCATAAGATTATTCAAGACAATGTTTAAAATTTGATTTTTGACTCACTTATGATCAAACTAGGCTTATTAGGGCATCAATTTTAATGTGAGGATTGGAAATGGAATCATATTAAGAGATTTACCAAATATAACCCTATTTACTAGTGTACATGCTTTTGTTCAAAGTTAACATTTATAATTGTTTGAATAAACTTTAGAAGCTTGATTCTAAATTAAATACATGATTTTTCATGCGTCATTTCATATGGAAACCAATGCGAGGCCCTAAATGTATTTTTATTATGTGAAATTTAGTAATGGGATTCCTACTTGCTCACAAGAAACTTACTCACTTAGCAGTTCATAGACCTTTTTTCCCACAATGTGGTTCGCTTAGAACACTAAAACACATTTTTTGGTTGTATCCCCTTGCCAATCCTACTTAGAATTAGGTTGAGTAATTTTGTAGTTGGACTTTATCCACGTCTATTTCGAAGGGAGTGACTCTTCTAGGAGACAAATTACCTTAGGCTTAGAATTTCATCCTTCATGGAAAATGATTTGTGTTGAATCTTTTATTTTCATATGAATGAAGTAGAATGAAGTTTTATTTAATAGTAAGGAACATTTAAGTTGTTTTTCATGGTTTGAGACACATTTTACTTCCATAGCCATATTTTCTTTGCTCACACAATGCATATAGATATTCAAGCTAACCATGTAATTGTTCTGGTAGGGTTATTAGGGAGTGGAGAGAAAGGATACATGATTTCCCTCCTCCTCTTATGTAACATAGCGTTAATTTTACTGTATTTCAACTCACAATAATGATATTAAGAAAAATTTAAATTGGGTGATGATGGATGAGACTTGATAGTTGTGAAAGCATAGTTTACTGGTATAGGTTAGGGGCCAACTCTCAATGATTAGGATGATCCTCCACTTGATGTCAACTTCTCCCTATAATTATTTAATGAGTATTTGATTATGCTTGCGTCTAATGTAGATAAATCACACATGAGAAATTGAAGAATGAATGCCACATAGAAATAAATCATATATATCAAAGCTCAAGACACTAAGTTTTACATGGTAAAACCATCAAATAGGGAAACATCCATGGAGCAACATAAAATTTGTATTACTACTTAAGAAAGAAATACTATATCTAATACAATACACTTCTCTGTCATTAACCAACAACGGAAAATGATTCTCCATATTAATGTTTAAATAGGGATCATGGACTATTGAGATGATATGACAATGATGAAGTGTCATGAATACCAAGAATATTCAAGGATTATCGGATCACCTATGCATAATATAGAATGGTGACTATTGAATAACTAATGTACAAAAACATGCTAAAGAAGCACACTAAAAAACATGTGGCTATATTACATTAGACCTAGGCAACTCAAAAAAGTTTCATAAAATTGTTTATTGTTATTAGGCAACTCAAATATTATTATTTAGACCTAGTATTAATATAAAGTTTCATAACATAGTATTTTATAAAATTGTTTAGACCTAGGTAATATTGTTGAAATTGAGTAATAGTATATGGCACCTCATTTCATTTCAAAGGCGAGGAAGCCAAGTTTGAAAACCTTGCTTTGCTCTCACGGGGTGTTAGTGTTTTTAACTGTGGAAATTTCTTTGTCAACTTAAAGCCTAACAGAGAAGTAGTTTGGAAATTGGAATGGAATTTTAAAAAAATCAAAGTAGCGACTTATCAATGCCATGAATTTCTTTATCATCCTAGACTAAATTTTTAATATATACTTTAGTTTAGGGGTTGGGGTAGTTTTTAGATGTTTTTTATTAGTATGATGTTTGTAATTGCAACTCTAAATGAGTTTTTGAATATTCATATGAATCATTTGTTCTTGTATGGTCTAATATATTATTTCATTATGAATTGCATTATAATTTCTTTGTTTTTGTATGGTTAGAGTGGTGAAATTATTTATGATTTTTTGTTTGTTTGTTTAATATGCAAGTTTCAAAAAAGTTGTAATTTATCTCTTGAAGAAAACAAATTTTTTTCAATTTAGGGGTTGATTTTAAAGTTTTTGCAAACAACAGTATGGATGTTTACGCCATAGCTCTATTTTTTACCAAAAACAAAATTGTGTATACTGGTATCAACACTTTTCTATTTGGGGGGTGTTTTTGGTGTTTGTTTTGCAAAAATCATTGTTTTTATGTCTAGAGTTCTCGTTCATAGTATAAAGTTCTCATTTCATAGTATAAGTGGTTGTAGGTTGATCTTTTGGTTACTTAGGAGAATGAAAAAACATGGATTTTAGCCAAACCTAGTTTGATGTAATTGTATCATAATGTAATTGATTGAAGAAATCCTATGTGAATAGGCAAGAAATCAAATAAAAATTATCTTAATTCAACAAGTACTGGATAATGGCTCTTTCTCTAGGATATTATTGTTTAATGAGTATGTTGTTTTATTATTATATGTGGTTTATATGCATTATTGAAAAATTTGCCAAGTCTTCATACTGTTTTATAATTTAATAAAATATTCGCCAAGACTTTACAAGGTTTTATAATTTAATGAAAGATTCGCCAAGTTTTTACAAGATTTTATAATTCAATAAAAGATTCGCCAAAATTTTACAAGAGTATAATTTGGTATGACATTTGCCAAAAAATTATATATACGTATTATTTAATTGATAAAATAGCCTTCATATTTTTCTATGTATCATGGGGATTAGCCCAATTATTATACATGGAAATTTAGGGGGGGTTCTTAAAATTTTCCCTGCTCCTGAATCAACTTAGGTCCTATAATTACTCGATCCTCTAACCTTTCCCAACTCAATGGTGTTTTGCATGGCCTTCCATATAACACTTCATATGGAGGCATCTCGAAGGAGCTATGGTAACTGTTGTTGTAAGCGAACTTTATCAAAGGTAAGTGCTTTTCCTAATCAGTCTGCTGATACATGACATACATCTTAAGCATGTCTTCCATCACCTGATTCACTCTTTCTGTTTTCCCATCTGTCTCTGGATGGTATGTGGTGCTTAGGTTCAACTGAGTACCTAATGCCAACTGCAAACTTGTCCAAAACCTAGACGTAAACTTGGAATCCCTGTCCGAGATTATCTTCTTGGGAAACACATGGAGACGAACTACTTCATTTATGAACACACAAGTCGCATCCCTGACATTATAGGTCTCCTTGACTGGAATGAAGTGAGCAGTTTTGGTCAGTTTGTCAACGATGACCACAATGGCGTCATGCCTATGAGAGGTAAGAGTCAATCCCACCACGAAGTACTTGGAGATAACCTCCCACTTTGACATAGGAATGTCATGTGGCTACAACAGGCCTGTTGGGTGGTGATGATCGGCTTTTACCTGTTGACACTCAAGGCACCTAGCGACGAATTTGAGCACGTCATTTTTCATCCCTAGCCAAAAGAAGAGTGCTTCATGTCTGCATACATCTTCTTTACACCCGGGTGCACACAATATACTGCTCTGTGGGATTCCTTAAGGATAGTCTCTCTAATATCTCCCTCCTCGGGAATATACATCCTCCCTTGAAACCACAACAAACCATTGGCTTCCAACTCATAGCCTTCAAACTTAGGTCCCACCGGTTTCCCATTCTTGAGTGTCGATGTGACCTTTAAGTACCAACTATCCTCGATTAGTTGTCCTAAAACTCTTTCCCTCAAATTAACCTTCAAAGGTATAAGAGAGAAAATTCTTAGTTTTCTACTTAAGGCATCGGCTACCACATTCTCATTCCCTTTTATGTATGAAATCCCAAAATCATACTCACTCATGAATTCACTCCATCGCCTTTGCCTAGCATTTAGGTCTCTCTGAGTGAAGATATACCTTAAGATTTGGTGATCAGACTTGAGCTCAAAGCTTCGTCCAACAAGGTAATGTCTCCTAAGGATGAACCTGCTTAATAGGTTCGAAACTTGTCGAATTGCAAAATTCTCACCGCGGATTTCCTGTCACTGAAGGTAATGTCTCCAAAGATTTAAAGCTAACATCATTGCATCCAACTCTAGGTCATGGGTAGGGTAATTCTCTTCATGTGTTTTTAACTTTCTCGACGCATAAGCTATTACCCCACCTTCCTGCATCAACACTGCAGCTAAACCTTGCCTTGAGGCATATGTTCAAACTGTGAATTCTTTCTCCATATCTGGAACTCGTAGAATCGGTGCACTCATCAATAGTCTTTTCAGTTAGGTGAATGCGACATCGCATTCATCCGTCCATTCATACCTAATACCTTTACGATGTAGGGTAGTTATGGGTTTTGCGATTTTTCAGAAACCCTCCACAAACCTTCTATAATACCCAGCTAACCCCATGAATCTTCTCACTTCATGCGCATTCCTTGGCACGGGCCAATCCATTATGGCCTTCACCTTCTCAGGGTCCATGGAAATTCCCTCACCTGAAATTATATGCCCTAGATAATGGATCTCCTTCTGATAAAATGAGCATTTGGAAAACTTACCGTACAACTAATGCTCCCTTAAGCATGACAACACTATTCGCAAGTGTTCCTCGTGCTCCCTTTCATTCTTGGAGTAGATAAGGATGTCATCCAAGAAGACTTGCATAAACTGATCTAAGTATTTTCGAAACACGCTATTCATGATACTCATGAATATAGATAGGGCATTGGTCAAACCGAAGGGTACCACTACAAACTCATAGTGCCCAAACCTTGTTCGAAAATCAATCTTTGCTATATCTCCTTCCTTGGTCCGTAGCTAGTGGTAAGCTGATCGTAAGTCGATCTTCGAGAAGGCTGTCGCCCCTTTCATTTGATCAAAGAGATCATCAATACGACGTATTGGGTACCTATTCTTCATGGTGGCTCTCTTCAAATATCGGTAATCGATGCAAAGATGCAAGGAACCGTCCTTCTTCTTCACAAAAATTACTGGCGCACCCCACGGTGAAATACTTGGTCTGATGAACCCTAGATCTAGTAGTTCCTTCAACTGCATTTGTAACTCACAAAGTTCTGGGGCCGTCATCCTGTAAGTTGTCTTCGATGTTGGCTCCGAACTGAGTTTTACCTCAATGGTAAAATCAAGTTCCCTCTTAGGAGGTAACCCAGGTAATTCCTTTGGAAATACATCACTGAACTTGGCTAACATTGGATACTCATCAAAGGAGGGTCCCTTCTCATTGTTTACCGCTTCAACAATATACAACTAACATCCCTGTCACATACATCGCTTTACGTTCATCGTGGATATGAAACATAGGGACACCTTCCGTTTGATACCTTGGATCTCGATGGCCTCTCCTTGGTCATTAATGCAAAGAACTCTCTTTCCATAACAGTCCAAGAAATCTCAATGTTCCTCAAGCCAATTCATACCTATGATGAGATCATAATTTATGAGGGTGGTGATGTACACTTTAACTTGTGTAACACACACCTCGAGATCCACTACACACTTGTCAACACTAGGTCCTACCAACCCACATTTGTCTAATGCATATGGAGAAATGGAACTATCTGTAGCACCAGGATCAAATAATATTCTAAGCTTAACATTATTAATCGTACCCGATGATTCCACCACAGTGGATTGGTGCTCTACACGATGGTTGTTTACTCCTGCTGAGATCTGACTCCTACTACCCCTACTCCCCATTGGAGCCTTCCCTTCTCGATGCACTATACTGGATCGTAATTCGGGATAGTCACGCTGGTAATGTGGACCTCCACATCCCCAACAAGCAACCTGTAATGGAGTGAGCGAGATAACCTGTTCATACATCTAAGAGGGGTTCCTCCCCCTAGGACCCCTTCCCCTGCTGACTGGTCCTCTAAAATTCCTCACACCCCGGTGAGTTCCTGTGGCTGACTGGGGAACTGCCACAGTTTCCACTGATCTATCTACCACTGCAACTCTTGGTGTGCTCCTGTTTCCATAGGGAGGTGGCCTCGCATATCCTCCCTAAGGGTAGTTTTGAGGGGCCTTCCCCACAAACCCTAACTATTGAGAGTTGAATGACCTGGTGGGATTTGCACCCAGCATCTCCTCTGTGTAACAAGTTCAATCAACCGCTTCGAAAACCAAAGTCGGTTTCCACATCCGTACCTGTGCCCTGATCTTGGCATTAATCCCATACACGAAGCGCTCAACCTGGCATTCGTCGTTGTCCAAGTAGGGGACATACTTGACTGATTCCATGAACCTTTCTTCATACTCCTCCATGGATAGATGCCTTTAAACCAAGGCATGAAGGTCCCCTACTTGTTCTTCCTGGTAGGATGCGGGTAGGTACTTCCATTTGAACTTTTCCACAAATAGTTCCCATGGGACCATGTCTGGTGTAAGGTGTAGCTGTCTTTCTTAGTTCCCCCACCAGTTCAAAGCAGCCTCCTTTAGTTGAAAGATGGTGATCTTGGACTTGGACGTGGAAGTGTACTCCTGTAAGGTTAAGCACCTAGTCATCTCTTCCAACCAAGACTCTGCTCGTATCCCTGCTTGACCCCCTAAAAACTCTGGAATCCTTATCTTTTGAAGCTCCCTTGTGATATCCTAATGCGGAGGTCTCGATACCGTATTCACTTCTACCACAGGAACTTCCTCCCTTAGTGGAGGGGCCTCCACTTCTACCTACGAGGTAACACTTCCTCTCTGTAGTCCCCAGAGTGTTTCGTTTATTGCTTCCCGCGAGCGCAGTATAAGGATGGTCTCTGGCGATGGTGTCGGCACATTCGGCTCAGGTAATGCCATCGCTTGGCCTCGCCCCTGACCTGCTCGTGTTCTTACCATGTTTATCCCTGTAACGTGACATAAGACGGTAATTAACATATGATGACATCAGGACTATGTTACTATTAAACTCAACATTCAATTCAAAGGTGCGTCGAAAAATTGTTTTACGAGCGTTTTTACTCTAAGAGCTATAGTTCTGGGCGTTTCGATTAGGCCATCTTGAGGCCACCCTGTACTACATCTACTACAATAGTTCTATGTAAGTCATGTATTGGATCCCACGCAATCCCCATTAAGTCGCAAACTCAACCCTATATGAAATTCAATTATTGTTTATTGCCTTTTTTCTCGTTAATAACCCTTTATTAATGATATTTTCACCTTGATTTACCTTAACCCGGACTCCATTAACATTATACTAGCATTTTAATACTAAAATAAACCTTAATTATTAATGTGCATTAATTCCCTTATACTAATCTCATTTAATAATTAATAATTTAATAACACAACCTAAGTTTTAAGTCTAGGTTCGTGTTTATTTAACTTATCTATCATGGATTAGAATCAATGTCCTAGCGATCAACTCGTCATGCTGGTCTCTGTGGTGTCTCGTTTTTGAGATTCCATGTTTGTCTTTCCCCTTCGACTATACATTGAATTTTCGGCAAGGAGCGTTTTCAAGAAGAAAATAACTAATTAGGGACCCTAATTTATTAATCATTACACTAGTATTTTATTTAATTAATATAACCTTAATAATTAACCCTTGGTTAATTGTGATTAATCTTGGATTAAGGTTTTTTTATCATTAATCAATTAAAAACATTAATTAAGTAAGTGATTAATAATTAATTTTCTTAACCCATCAATTATTAATTCTCATTATACCATGTATAGATACATTATACAATGTGTAAATACATTATACCAATTACCTTAATAATTCATAAAGTTAATTATTAATCATTACACTAATATTTTATTTAATCATCATAACCTTAATAATTAACCCTTGGTTAATTATAATCAATCTTTGGATTAAGGTTTTAATCATTAAGTAACTTTGATTAACCATTAATCCTACTTATTGGATTAATAATGAAAAAATGAATTGATTTAGTTCCTGCCTTTGTAAAAAAAACGACTGGAGCGAGCCGAGCATCCTGAAACCCTTGTGGCTGCCCGTCCTCTTGCGCACCCCTCCTAGGCTCCTTACTTGCAGCCCTGAGTGGCTTGCGATAGAACCCCCGTTGAACCCCAACCAGGCTGCCCGACAGCACCTGGATGCCTCCTTTCATGCCCTTGTTGCTGCCTCTCCTCCTCCCTCGGCCCCTGCCTCTGGAGATGGGTTTGTTAAACTCTTGGAGGATCCAAAAATTCAGATCATGTCAACTGCTTCCAAACTAAAAGCCATTGCTTTGAGCGAACGAGGACTCATTGGCCAGTTTACTGGTATTTGGACATCACCAAAGACCATGGACACTTGGATTCGAAAAAACTGGACTCCCCTGATCCAGGGAGGGATTCAACACTGTTTTGTGGAAAAGGTTTCTTCACCTTCCTCTTTGAAGGAAAAGAAGATCAAGATCTCATTTTTAGAAGTGGACCATATTTCATGGGCCCTAGGGGTCTTTACCTAAATTGCTAGAGTCTCTCCTTCGATCCCGAGAATGATGTACCATCCGTCGTTCTTGTCTGGGTCTGCTTGCCCCATTTTCCTTTGCATTGTTGGAATGATGAAACCCTACAGGCAATATGAAATTCCTTTGGGAAGTTCATTGACAAAGCGGAACCTAAGGGACCGCTCTTCTCATGCGCACACATTTGCGTTGAGGTAGATCTGGAAAAGGGCCTCCCAGGCGTTGTTAGACTCTGTATGGAAGGATGGGAGTATGCCCAAAAGGTAGACTATGAACAGTCGCCCTTCAAGTGTAAAAAATGCCATGAATATGGCCATTTTGCTAAAAACTGTCCCAAACTTACCAAGGAAGCCCCTGAAAGAATACAGGAGGAAGAATGGAAACAAGTTAGAAAAGGAAAAAGAGCAACTGCTCCAAACTAGGAAACCAAAAAGAGCCTATCGACAAAAGATAAAGAAAATCCACATAAGGAAACAACTGTCCCTGCTAGTAATCAATTTGAAGCTTTGAATGTGGAGGAACTAGAAATAGCAGAACAAGAGGCTCCTGCTTTGAATACTGCCCCCAACACGGCCCTTATCTCCAGTCCGATTCTACCCTCTTCTGTTATAGAAACACAAGCTCGAGATGAATCCCCCCCTCCGGAAAGCTCCTGGGCGGATCTGGTCAAACAAGGAAAAGTTGCCCCATACTCTATCACGTCAGAATCCTTATCAAGAGGGTCTCAAGATTTCTTTGAACTAGGGCCAACCCAAAACACTAGAGGCAAAAAGTCCCAGAGGTATCATTGAGAACAAGAAGCAGAAAGGGAACTCGGGTTAGGAAGGCAAAGAAGCATTGAAGAAACAAGGCTGCTCCAGAACAACAAAGAGAAATCAGATGGTAGGACCCGAGTAGGTCCACAAACGGGGAAGAAGTAATGAAACTCATCTCTTCGAACTATAGGGGTCTGGGTGGACCAAACAAAGTAAAGGCTCTAAAAGAAATGGTACAGACCGAAAAACCAGATATCCTATTGATTCAAGAGACGAAGATGAGTGATGTGGAGATCCTAGCACTCACACATCTCTTCTAGAAAGACTACCAGGGAAACTCCATCAGCTAAAGAGGTGCTTCAGGAGGACTCGTAACCCTTTTCTCAAGTAAGTATACATTCAAAATTGTGAAATTCAGACAACATTGGGCTCTAAATGAGATAGTTAGCAAGGAAAATAATTTCAATTTCTATGTTTGTAATGTGTACGGACCCACACATTATAAGGATAAGCAGGCATTCTTGAGCAGCCTCTCTGCGCTTAAAGAGACTATCAAGGATAAAGAAATAATATTTGCAAGAGATTTTAATGTCACAAAATATCAGACAGAAAAGCGTGGAGGAACTAGAGTCAGGGACCCTTTTGGAGAATGTCTGGAGGACCTGGTTAACTTGTTTGACTTACTATATAATCCTCTTAAAAACGACAATTTCACTTGGAGTAATCGTCGCTTGGGTGTTCGGCATATAGCTGCTAGGCTTGATCGATTCCTCTTAAGTTCATCCTTTCTTTTAAAAAACCTTATCCCATCCTCCTTTCTGATTCCCTTTGCTGCCTCTGACCACAAGCCTATCTCCCTTTCCATTTCATACCCAGCCGCTCTTGGCCCTATACCTTTTCGATTTAATGCTTCTTGACTTCATGAAGAAAAAGATATGAATTTAATCTCCTCGGCGTGGAACCAACCCTGCTACGGGTCCTTGAGCTATGTCTGGGAATGCAAGCTTCGAAATGTCCGTTATGCATTAAAAAATTGGGCAAAACTGGATTATAAATGCCCTGGCCATTCTAAAAGAGAGTTACAAGCAGACCTTTCGGTGCTATAGTTGGAAATGGAGCAAATAGATATCACTCCTGCTCTGATTTGTCAAAAGCAAGACCTCAACAATAAAATTATGAACGCTGCCAAAAAAGAAGAAGAGATATGGAGAATTAAGCCAAGGAAGCTTTGGCTGAAAGGGTTAGATAGCAACACCAGCTATTTTCATAAACAAACCAAAGCCATATTAAGTCACAATATGATAAGAGAACTAAGGGATAATAATGGAATAAGAATCCAAGATCAGGAAGAAATAAAAAATCACATTTTCCAACACTTCCAAGAGCTCTACACAGATAAGAATGAGACAGACCCCTTGGCCCAGGCGGATCTGTTAAATGACATTCCTTTCTTACTCATGGAAGGAGACAATTGGGCACTCTCTAATCCCATAACGGAAATGGAAACTAAAAACGTTGTCTGGTCCCTCAATATGGACAAAGCCCCAGGCCCTGATGGATTTACCATCAATTTCTATCGAGCGGCATGGGATATAATTAAAGATGATCTCAAAAAAATGTTGAATTGGACCCGAAATAAGAATAAAGTTGGAGGAGCCACAAACTCTGCCTTCCTATCTCTAATCCCCAAGGACAAAAATCCCCTCTCCATTGACCGCTTCAAACCCATTTCATTATGCAATACCTCTTACAAAATTTTAGCCAAAATCCTTGTGTCCAGAATGAAGAAAGTCATGGGAAGTCTTATCTCTGAGACACAGGGAGGATTTACAGTTGGAAGACAAATATTAGACAACATCATTATTATCCAAGAAGCAATCCATTCAAGCATGGAGCGTAAGCAGCAAGGTATGGCAATCAAACTAGACATGGAAAATGCTTTTGATCGGGTCAATTATTATTATTTTTGAAATTATGTCCAAGTTTGGCTTCTTTCAAAGGTTCATCGGGTGGATCAAGGCCTGCATCAGTAGACCTTCGATTGCACCCCTAGTCAATGGAATACCAACCTGCTTCTCCCAAGCAACTCGTGGCATCCATCAGGGCTGCCCATTGTCCCTTTTCTTATATATTCTAGTTGTCGACTCCCTAAGTAGAAGAATCCATAGGCTTCAGACTACGGGCGAACTTAAAGGTCTCAAAATTGCCAGAGGGGTGCGTGCAGCCAACAATGCTCAATTCGTTGATGACATTATCCTCCTTGGAGGTGCCTCCACAGTCATTGCATAGCGTTTTAAGGGAGTCCTTACAACATTTATTAATGCCTCAGATGGAAAGGTCAATGAAAGAAAGTCTAAAGTGTACGGTTGGAATTTTGCATTAGCCACAATGGCAAGTATTTCAAGAATTTCTGGCTTTGAAGGCCTTACAAACTAGAATTCCTTTACCTACCTTGGAATTCCAATCTTCAAAGGAAGGAAAAAAAAGGAAGATTGGCAGGGGCTTATTGATGAAATCAAAAAGAAAATATCGGCCTGGGGGTTCAAATGGATTAACCCAGCAGGTAAACTCATTCTGATCACTTCTATCCGAACCGCATATCCGATTTATGTCTACTCCATCTCTCTTGCACCTAAGAGAATCATCCAAGAGATAAATAAAGAAGTCGGGAACTTCCTTTGGCAAGGAGGCAAAGCAAGTGACACAAATAAATTTCATCTTATAAATTGGAGTACAGTATGCACTCTAAAGTCTTGTGGCGGGGCTGGAGTGAAAGACCCCAGCATTATGAACTTAGCATTGGGGGATAAAATATTGTGGATAATTGTTACTGACAAGGATGCATGGTGGAAGAAAGCACTGCAGAAAAAATATGTGAATGGCCCTAGAAAAAGATGCATTGAGAATTTCAACTTAAGGAAAAAAGGCTCCATCATTTGGGACCTTTCGAAGAAAGCGTCTTCTATAATTAGTGAGGAATTACACTGGATCGCTGGCAATGGAAAAAGTATCAAGATCTGGCAAGACCAACAGGGGAAATCCTCACTTATCAACTATCAGCAGGCACTCAGTGATCTCAAAGCCTGGATGGAAAGAAAAAATCTCCACTCCCTATATGACATTTCCACCTGGACCAGCAGTGGTCGTTGGGCCGGATGGAAAAGCTTAGACATCCCCAATCACTTGCAGCCGGACTACAATGCATTTCTAGCACTCCTTCAGGAGAAATGCCCAATCAACAAAATGATAAAGGATACCCGAGGCTGGGCGAAAATGGGAACATACACGGTCGACGAGGGTTATCTGCATGTGCAGTCCAAGTAGGTTAGAGGAATCAGAAACTCAAAATGGAAAAAGATCTGGAGAAAGGATGGTATTCCCAAAGTGAATGTTTTCTATTGGATCCTCGCCCATAGAAAAACACTAACAGCATAAAATTTGAGAAAAAGAGGAATAGAGGGACCCTTGCGATGTGTGCTATGCAAAGTTGTTGAAGAATCGATAGACCATCTCTTTCTTGAATGTAGATTCACTCTGGAAGTTTGGAATTATTCTATTAAAACTCTAAATATTAATATTGTAATGCCAACTAACTGGAATGATTTTTTTCGCAGCTGGAAGGACTATTGTCAGGGATCTTTTTATAGAAAACCAGACTTAGCAAGAGCTTGGGAAGCTTTTCCCAGGTACATTAGCCGGAAGGTCTGGAATGCAAGAAACAAAGAGATATTTGAAGGAGCGGCTCACAACCCTCGCTAGGTAGCCAATGCTGCCAAAGCACTTTGGATCGATGGCCTTTCTTCACATGGTATGAATAGTATTTGAAAAGAACCTTTGACTATGGAAGAACGATTGTGGATGGAAAACTTCCTTCTTCCCTCTGGAAATACCTTACACAAGACACCTAAGTCCATTCCTTGGCAATTGCGGATGAACATGCATGAATTTCAACAATGGAAAATTCAGCGGGGCTACAGTATGTTATTCTTTGATGGTGCCTTGAAAGGAAACCCAGGGTTGGCAGGCGCGGGGGATGTGATCATCGACTCCACAAGGAATAAGCAAAAAGAGTTTGCTTGGGGAATTGGCCGGAAAACCAACAATGGAGCTGAATGGCTTAGACTGACCAAAGGGATAGAGATAGCCGCCACGCTAGGGATAAGGAAGTTGGTGGTTCTAGGTGATTCATTAATAATAATCCAGGACGCCAGAAAAATAGTGAGAAACGGGAAAAGGCCAACCTCAAAAATGAAGCATCTCTTGCACTGTATTAGCAAAGAATTTCATCAGTTAAACTTCTATCATATTCTGAGAAATCTCAACGGACAAGCAGATGCATTGGCAAATGTTGGAGTTGGGCTACCATATGGTGTCATAATTCACAACAATGGAAGCTTGGAAAATGCTTGGGTTCCTTAGAACAAGACAAGAGTCTTGCAGACAGGATAAACTCATTAACTGTTGGAAGACAAAGGCTAGAAACTATGGTTTAAGTATGGCAAAGTTTAAAATTATTTGGGCAGCCATTCTTGAAAATTTGACTACGCCCAAGGACCCTGACTTGGCCTCTCGCATGCGTGAAGTTAAGGCTCCTCTGCTTGGAGGCAACTGGATGGTGTGTAGAGTACATGAGGTGGGTTTTCAAGGCAGACAAATGACCACAAGACCTACTTATTTTGCCGACCTCCGAGCTCTGGTCTCATTGCTCTGTTTCTCAATGAACCGTCGAGGAATTTACAGTGTGCAGGGTTGTGGTGAGTTCTTTGCTCCAAAGAATATGGATTGTCGTGGTGTAACTGGAGTGCAGGGTGGCGGTGAGTGTTGACATGGAACTGGGCGCCATCATGGAAGTGGGAGTAATCCATTGATGGGAGAAAGGTGTGGAATGACGAGAAGAGGCTTACATGGTGGATGCAGCTGGAGAATGCTGCCAGAAGAACCACAGGAAGACACTGGGGATGGAAGGTGCAGACCTGGGAAATGCTGACATGAAAGAGATGAGAACGCTCATGGTCAAGATGAACATAACAACACTCCCGACTCTGATGAAGAAATACTTGATCGCCTTCAAGAATTGGAAATGCAAGTGCAGATGATTAGAACTGAGAATCTGGAATGCAAGAATGTTCTATTACGCTTGTACAATTTGGTTTCCATCAACCAAACCGAGGTTAGAGCCCAAAAATCGACCCTAGCTGAGAAAATTGATCATCTGGAGGGCTCTTTGGGCATAGTATTATCCCGCAAGGCCCGAAAGAATGAAGTTGTTGGCAGAGATATTGAAGAGATAAACAGAAAAATGGTGAAGCTCCAGAAGTTTATGGCCAATACTAGAAATTTCGTGGACCTTAGTGCAGAGAAGAATGGTGCAGCCAAACCTGTCGACGCTACATTGGACATCAACCACAAATAGCTGGATGTTGGTTTGGGTCACGGGTTGGCCTTCATATTTCAATTTTGATATATGCTATTTAGAATTCTGTTGAAAATCTGTGTAATGTTTCGTTTAGGCTTTAGAACAACTCTGGAAACTTGGACTCTCGACCCAGTTTTTGTTTAAAATAGCACAGACATTATGTTCTATTCCTGTTTACTGCTTTTAGGACAGTTCGTAAGAATATATAACTATCATAGGGCTGGAAGAAACACAGAATACTATCGGCCTAATTTTGATGAATTGGGGGCATTGACTGTCTTCCACACATGGGAGCAATCTGCTCTGCTTTTCGATTTGTATCCCGTCTTTTTTCTATAATAAAAAATTAGTCGTTTGTGTTAAAAAAACAATTAATCCTACTTATTAATTAATAATTAAACAATTTATACATTAAGAAATTACATTGTCAACGTATAATACATTATACATCAAAAATATATATATACTATATACGATTATTTATAAAAATTAACATAATTAAAAAAATAATAATAAATTTTGTTTTACATTAATTTTTAAGTTAATGTAAATGTTTATGTTTGTGTTAAAGAACATTTAATAATAATTTTTTTGTTTGTTTTGTGTTAATTTTTAATTAAATTAACATTTACATGAACCAAAAAAAAATTATATTTAAATTTTTAATTAACAAGAATAAATTATTAATTTTTTTTTCGGATCTTCCCTTTAACCCAAGGGTCTGCTAGCATGAAGGCCACACGGCCGACATGCAAATAAAATAATATTAATTTTTTTTTATAAAACCATCAAGCCCCTCCCCGGGCGGCTCATTTCTCCTTCGATTTTTTTTTCCCTAGCTGAGCCCTGCTCTGCACTCGGCGAGGAGCTCTGCAACTCCGCCATGCACCAAGCCCATGTAAAGCTCTCACCCGTTTATAGCTTAGCTTATATATATATATATTTTACTTTAGTCGGTTGCATGCTCGCCGCAGCACAGGCTGCTGGCCAAGCTGCCATGGTCACTGCCTACGGCTGCTAGCCGGCCTTGTCAAAATAGCACGAGTTAAATTTAATTGCACCGGGAGTTTTTTTTTTCACTAAGAATTTATTTTGCTCGTTTAAGAGAGATTTAGTGACAGTTTATTTTTATTTTTTATCAACAATAATGCGAGCAGGAGTAAGCACGGTGCAGCAGATGCTAAACCCCGGAATCCGCGCCCTTTTGGGATGTTGGCCGGCTTTCCCAGGCCATGCCCTACAGGCTACTGGCTGGTCCACCATGGCCACGCCCTATTGGGCTGCTGGCCGACTTGCCCAGGCCGCGCCCTAGGGGCTATTGGCTAGTCCACCATGTCCGCTCCCTACTAGGTTGCTAGCCGGCTTGCCCAGGCCGCGCCCTGCGGGCTGCTGGCCAGGCTGGCCATGGCCAAATGATTTATTTGTTTTATTACTATTTCTTTTTTTTTATTTTTTGACTATGCAATGAGAAATAATAAATAAATAAAAATAAAGTTGTGTTAATTTTTTTTTAAATTAAATTTTTATTTGTTTTATATAATATAAAAAAAATTCGTATATGCATTTCAATACATTTTTTTTTTCCATTTTAGTGTAGTTCAATATATATATATATATATATATATATATATATATATTTTCTATTTTGTAATAATTATTTTTAAGGTTGGGTACGAAGGAACTTAAACTGGAACTCATTCAGCTACCTTGGAGTTCTCATTCACAAAGGACCAAAAAAACCTTCTGATTGGAATAATCTTGTTGAAAAGATAAAAAAAAGAAAATTCACTCATGGGGAGTGCAATGGCTCAATCCGGCTGGAAAATTAGTGCTCATCAATTCCATCCTAGCAACGTATCCCATCTTCTTCTGCTCCATCGATTTGGCCCCTAAATCCATCATTCATGACATTCTCAAAGAACTTAGAACTTTTTTCTAGCAAGGTGGGAAAGCAAATGGCACAAAAAAATTCCACCTAATCAATTGGGATACGGTATGTAATCCAAAGAAAAGTGGAGGAACGGGTATCAAAGATCTCAGAAACATGAATCTAGCATTGGGGGCAAAAATTCTTTGGAGAATGATATCTGGAAAGTCAGCATGGTGGAAAGATATCCTCTGGAAAAAATACTTAAAAGGGGGAAGAAATAGATGCCTAGATGAAATCCCACCCGCAGTTAATGATTCCCCAGTTTGGAAATTATGCAAAAATGATGCCCATATCATTCAAAAAGATCTTCAATGGCTCCCCGGCAATGGAAAACAGATCCATATCTGGGACGACTCACTTAGCACATTTTCCCCAGCTTAGCATTTACATTTCTATGCCGATTTGAAACTCTGGATGGATCAGCAGAACATCACTTCTCTTCACGATATATCCCATTGGCACGACAATGGTAGATGGTAGGGATGGAAGGCCCTCGAAGTCTCAGAACATTTAGATTTGGATTATTCAACTCTGCTGACATGGCTCCATGGATGTAACCCGATTCACTTAAGCCTCCCAGACTCCAGAACTTGGGGAAAGCAAGGACTCTACACAGTGAAAGATGGTTACAATTCCCTTCTCAACAACCAACACAAAGCTACTGTCCGGAAAAACATCTGGAACAACGATTGCATCCCCAAAATTAACTTCTTCTGTTGGACTCTCGCCCATAAAAATATTCTTATGGCTGAGAATCTGAAAAAAAAGAGGTATAGCAGGTCCTTCCATTTACATCTTGTGTAAAAACTCTGAAGAAACGATGGATCAACTTTTTTTGGATTGATCCTATACTATGGAATTTTGGCGCCTCACCCTTCAAGAACTTCAGGTCAACATCACTCTCCTAACCATTCTAATAGACTACTTTGCTTGTTGGAAAGATTACTATCTCGGTTCCCTACATCAGAAACCCGAACTAACAAAAGTTTGGATTGCACTCCCAAAATATATCTGCTGGAAAATTTGGAATAATAGAAACAAAGGGATTTTTGAAAATCTAATCCTTCCTCCTTTCAGAGTCACCCTTGCAGCCAAAGCCTTGTGGACCAAAACCATTCTCTCTAGAGGCCTAAAGCACATACACTATGAACCTTTAAATGTCGAAGAAAAACTTTGGGCCTCAGATTTTCTCCTTCCCCCTAACCTACATTTGATAAATTCCTGTCAATCCAAGCCCTCCTATTTAAATTGACAAATCAGAGTCAGTCCAGAAAATTTTACAGACTGGAAGTCCCAGCTTGGTAGGCATACTCTCTTTTTTGATGGTGCTTCTAAAGGAAACCCTGGGTTGGCAAGTGCGGGAGGGGTCATCTTTGACCCCGGGGGAAATAGAATGAATGATTGCACCTGGGGGATTGGAAACAAAACCAACAATGTTGCCGAATGGCTAGCTTTGATCAAAGGTTTAGAAATTTCCATCAACATTGGAGTAAAGGACTTGATAGTCGTTGGGGACTCTCTATTGATAGTCCATGAAGCCCGCAAAGTCATCAGGAAACGCATATCTCCGTCCAACAAGTTTCAACATCTTCTCAAATTTCTTAGCAGAGATTTTAGTTCTATCAATATTCTCCGCTCAAACAATCAACATGCTGATGAAATGGTGAATAAAGGAGTGGTCCTAAGTTATGGTTACATGGTTCAAAATGGTAAACCTCCCTTACCTTGTTGGGTTCCCTAACCCACTCCTCTCTAGGGGTGTCTCTTCCCCCTTTTCACACTTCAATTCCAATATCCCATCACCACCTTTTGGAACGTTATCCCCCAACCTTGCATGCGTATAGTTGTCGTTTGTTATGAGGGCCGCTTGAGGCATTTAAAGCCATCACATGGCCTCACCTACCTCCACTTTTCCCTTACCTCATACACTGCAATCTTGTCTTCCCCAAGATGCTACCTAGCAAGTTGGTATTCAGCTTGCATTCAGGGTATGGGTGAACCCTCCTCTGCGTCCTTAGCTCCCACCCTGGGTACTATCAATCATCTGCTCTCCTTTCCATCTTCATGCTAGATATGCAACAAACCTTTGCCCTCGCACGAAGCACCCAAACTTATTGAAGCCAGTATCCTTGGACCTCTATGCCTCCTGGTCGACGACCTCACAACCCTTAGTTTGTGTGAAGAAAAGGAGCTAGACCCTGATCCTTCTCTGATTTCTCAAGGCACTCCGGTAGACGAAATGGAGGAACGGCTGTGCAAGGTCAGAGTGGAGAACTCGAAAATCAAAAGGACCCTGACAAGAATGTATACTCTTATGCAGTCTATCAGTACAGAAATAAGGAACAACAACAATCTTTTGAATGGCCATATCTTGTCCATCTCTAATACAGTGGACTACACTGCCAGTAGCATTGCAAATGTGGATTCAAAAGTGGAGGATAATTACATAAACATAACGGACTTGGAAGGCAAGGTGGACAGGCTTCGGGAGGACTTAGCTCGTTGCATCCCAGGTTTTCATGATACTACAGGTTCCAGCTCCAACCCTGAGGACTCAATGGAGAGCCCAAAACCACCGGACCGGCGCCGAAACTAGCTTAGCATGCAGACTCTCCAGAATTTTCGAGTCATATGTTTTCTTACTGCATATAGATTAGTCTTAATTTTGGTTAGTAGTTGGTCAAATATGGGAACATACCATCTTTTTAATGGATTTGAAATCCAAATTTTGTAATGTTTTGCTTCTGCAAACTTATTTTGGGACAATTTGTGAAGGTCTACAGCCTTCATAGTTTTAGGCTTTTAAGAGATAAAAGAAGTTGTAGTGAAACAAATGAGAAAAGTTTGAATTCTGGCCCTTCTCAAAGGAAAACCAGAAATTATACTTATGTAATTTTCTGAAGACTCTTTTTAATACAAATCCTATATCCGTTCTTGTTATAAAAAAAAATTTGTGTCTATAAATATATATATAAAAAATAGATACATGCTCTTTTAATTTTAAATTTAAAATGACTTAGATTTTGTTTTCATATATATATATATGTATGTATGTATGTATATATATAGTTTACCCTATACTCTTCCGTTTTTGTTTTTTTTTTGTAAATATCAAAACACTTAAAACCCATCTCCTTTCAATAAGTAGGAAGATAAGAGTAATTTCACATTTACTCTATTATTTATGCAATTATATATTAGTATATTTCTACCGTCACTAACTTGTAATAATTTTTCTTTTCTTTTTGCTTTGTAGGTCTAAAGCTTCAGCCACAATAAATACTTGCAGTAATTACTTGCTCATGAGTCATTTTTGAATTGTTCATCTTATTATGTTTTAGTCTGCCGTAGTAAGCCCTCTGGTTCCAGATTTGGAACCATGGCTCGGATACCATATGTAGGACCCTTGGTCCCATTTTATCTAATGTTTATTAATAAATACTAACTTTCTTGAGTTTACATACTGTAACGATTTCTATGGTGTTTTCTAGTTTTGTTTACATTCATGCCAGTAGAAATAAATATACTTTCTTACATGCATGTATTAACATATTATTCACATTTACAAGTGGAATTACACAAGAATTTGTTATTTATCTATTTTTATCTATTTCTAACCATTTGAATTATGTGCAGGTGTAACAGCATAAATTTTAAATTCATAACTGGAAATGATAATTTTACAGAGGTAAAAATGATTAATATACCTGTAGTATAAGTACATGTTAACTAGCTAGTAGATCCCCTTTTAGTTGTTGCTTCCTTGTGTTTTTTCCTACTTGTTGTATGTGTTGTTCAACCTGCTGTAACACTACAACCAAAACCTTCCCAAACCTTGAAACTCAACCATCCCAAGCAAGTATGCCACCCTTCCAACTGGTGAGGTCTCGCTGACCACCCGGCTCCAAAGGTGCCCCTTTGGAACCCCGATCCCAAATCGAGTACAAGTCAACCATAGTTTCTCCCTTAGTGAAATTTCCAACCAAAAACCCTTGTCTTCTACTTTGCAAATTTTCTAAGCTCTCATAAAATTCCAAAACCTGCAAAAAGGATTTTTTCCTCCCAATCCATCCTTGCACTTAACCGCCCTCTTCCTGCCGACTCTATGCTCCCCATTACTACCCTTATCCTCCCCATTAAATTCCAGCTAATCTGTCAGTCCTCTTTTCCTCCCTCGAGACATGAGCACATTCTTTAACACTTATCAATACATTTATGAATTAATTAATTTACCAATGAATTATAAATATTACCTTTATTTAATTCTCGTTGCTAATACCATATGTAAAGTCAATTAAATTTATTAATGGGTTTCCACCGCCATTGTCTTTTCAAGTTGACATAATTACAATTCAATTTATGTAATTATCACCCTCATATTTTACAACAAAATCTATTAATTAATCATTATAATAATATACCATTATTTCTTTTGTTCAACATCCAACTATTCGTTAATAATCATTTAATTTGATAATGATCTATCAGTTAATTAATTAATACTAATTGTCATTGATTAATTAATAACAACCTAGTCTTTCAACTAATGATTAACACCTTTCTAACATGCTAATTACCCCTTTTAATTATAATTTCAAACTAATATAATTCATCAATTATCAAATAATAATGGTATCAATATAACTCACATCCTCATGAATGTACATTTATATTAATTAATTAAATTAACTAATACTTAATCAACCCCTTCACCTAGTTCCATACTAATTGCACCATAGTTTATAATTAAACTAATTAATAACCTTCGCCAATGATAATGATAGTTTTATTGTCATCAATTAGCATTATTAACATATAATTAATATTAACCGAATAATTTAATATTAAATATTTTAAGTTTCCATGGTTTGCAGTGTTTAATTACATTTAACATTTTAACCCTTCGTATTGGCTAGATAAATTTATCAACAATCAATCAAGCATTACTAATTAATTGCATCAGTTACTACCTAGGTTAACCATATTTCATTTATTAATCAACACTAATTAATTAATAATCGACAATAATTCCATTATTTCTCAACATTATTTCATGCAATTTATAAATATGTAGGCGAGTTATGTAAGCGTAGCTACTGCTTACATACTTCGCGTAAGTACACTCATAGTAATAAATCACACACATCAATCATAATCACGAACTTATTGTTCACTGACACATGTTTAACATAGTTTGCAAGGTACAGTCTTTTACCTAACTTCATCTTATTAAGTTACGACAATTCATACCTTACTGAGTTACGACACATAATCAATCAGGGGTTTTCCACACACACAGTTAGATCTTGTTTTCATCCCGACTTCAAGCTACACCTATCTACCTACATCATCTACCTAAATCACAACTAACTTCCACATCCTATCCTTTCCTCTACTGGACTACCCTGAAGTGTCAAGCCATGACCGGCTTCAGCTAGAAACTGTAAGCAGAAGTGCAACTACATCGACCGGGCTTCCCCAACAGGAAACCACCAATCATAATCACACACCTCGGGGAGCGCATTGTAGCACATCCCTCCCATGACTCTGGGTTTCGAGGATAAACGGTGGGTAAATCCTCCACCCCCCTAATGGAATAAGGGACTATGTCCACCCGACATAATAACTGCGTTGCACCTGTACTCGGTTTGTCATCGTATAACCAATCTGGGCGGTTGAGTTTCCTAAAACCCTACCCCACCCATACATCATAATAAACAACATAATAATCATGCGAAAGTAAATAATGCATCACTTGCATACCATTTATCCTTCGGAGTCCATGTCCCCAAGGCTCTCCCACCTCGTAGGATCCAGCTATCACTTAGTCGTTTTAACCTATAAGTCAATCCTCGACATACAATATAGAATATCGTGCATAATCCTCAACATGTACACATACATTTCATCATAACATAACAACAATAAACTCATATATTCGCCATGCACCTAGCATAACATTCATTTATTCAAGATATAACTGTAACGGTATCAACGCACCCATCATTTAGTAATTTGCATATATGAGACATAATTAATACATGTTACATATCTAAACATGACTATCGATCATAATACTGACATCACACACACACACACACACACACACACACACACACACACACACACATATATATATATATCGGCAAAATAATAGAACCATATGTCCATAGTGTCGTCAAATAGACGAAGTCTCACAATCAAACAAATACAACATATAATAGTAGTTCAGGTAGTAATGTCAAAACGGGGCGTTACACAAAAGGTTATCATGGATGTAAATGTTGTGGATCTTCTATGAAGGCTAGGTGGTCGAGTGACCTACAAAATCCAGCGTCCGAATGCTCGAGGGTATTCCTCCCAGAAAACCACCCTTATAGAAGAGCAACATATTCTTTCAATGGTAAACCAAAGAGAACCCAAAGGCCTGAAATAATGACACCGATTGACTAGATTAGGGCATATGACAAAGAGAAGGAGAATAAAATTACAGAGATGTTTAATTCAAATGGGGAACCTATGTTTGATGATTTTGAATTCTTTGACACCTATGATGATAAAATAACCAAAGGGATGAAAATGAAATCGATATTTTATGAGATCCTATGTTAGGAGCATCTTAATATTGTCCACTTACTAGATCCCATGCATATATTTAAAAATGTTTCATCTTCTTTGTGGTGGAACATATCATAAAACAAAAGTGACAAGTTGGTTTTCAAGAGAGATGTTATTTCTTCAAATACTAAAAAGAAGCATTGGCCAAGACAAGAAAATAGAGGAGAGGCTAGCCCCTCTTTGTCATTTAAAAAAGGCGATGTCCCATGGTTTTTGAAGAAACATGATCTTTCTTTGGAAAAGGAAGTTATATTAGGTGTGAAGGCGCCTTCTTTATATGGGTCTATTCTATGGTGTTGCTTCATTTTAGATGAACAGTTGTTGGGTTTGAAATCACATGACCATCTCAACCTTCTAAGGTTACATGTAATGTCAAAAAAATGTTTTTTTTTAATTTATATCTTTTACCACACAAGTTAAAATGCAATTAATTTTTTGTGTTTACTTTGTAGAGTCATTATCCATTGTTCGTGTGTGAGTGTGTGAACCACGACTTTCCTGATGACCTGCATCGTGCCATATCTAAACTATATGTATTTGTACGATGGATCACAACAAAGGATATTTACATCGTCGCATTCCACAGTGGCATCAAGAGATAGCTGAGATTGTTTGTATGTTTGAGAAGGAACTGCTGACAAGTTTCATGTACTTTCAAGTTCAACTTTTAATTCACCTAGTCGATGAGGTTGAATTAGTCGGGGTGGTCTCATGTCGTTGGATGTTCTTCTTGGAGAGGTACATGAAAAAATTGAAGGGATTTGTTTGAAAAAGGGAAAAACCTGAGGGGTCTATGGCAGAGGGGTACATAGTATATGAGTCGTTCTATAATTCTAGTGAGTACATCAAGCAAATCGGCCACACACCAGGCGCAGTGATTTGGGATGATGAACATGATGAGGACAAAAGGGAAGGGTAGCTACTACAAACAAACAAAAAAAGCGGCATGATAAAGATTAAGTCGCTTATCTTTCGATCTTGACATTTCCACATAGTAACTATTCTCAACAGCTTCAAAATCTATAACCTCCACTAAAGGGCCTTCTCCCTGTAGTGTATCGACAATAACTTAGTGTTAGATGTCCCAGATGTTTTTATGGACAATCCTTACAATGATTTTGAAGGGTTGGATACAAATTATGATCTTCATCAATCACATGTTGAATTGGACGAAGTTCAAGATCAATATGATATGAAGTTGTAATAGATTTTATTCAATGTATTAATCAATGTACTTATTCAAATTGAGTACATATGCATATACATTGTACACAATTGTTGATATAAACATATAAATCCAACCAACTATGATTACTTGGGTATATAAATTATCGTAGGTACAAAATATCCATGGAAGTGAATACTAGTACCATTATAAACACTCAACATCTCTAAAAATGGAATATATAATCTTGCCAATTCTTTCATGACAAATGGAAGAAATGTATAGAACATAATTGAGTAAAATATTTGGACTTAGTAGTGAATGATTTTTGTCCTAGTTTGTGATTTCCTTGATTCCTATTGGTTTTTCATCTCAAGGATCATGCATGTTTAAAGGAGGAAACCCGTTTAAGTTCAATATCAACCAAAATATTCCACTATTCAAAGAGGAGAATAACAAAAAATCACTCAAATCCTAGTTTAGTTCCTTACAAATTTAATTTCATGTTGAACATCTAAACAACATTAACAAGGCCAAGCTTGTAACCATGAATATGTGACTCGTTTCTAAATATAATTATGTTTCATGGCATGTTCATTACCTTGTTATCTAGACCACCAAAACTATTCAAAGAATATTGACCAAAAGGGTTAATAAAAGTCTTGACAAAAATATGCAATATTGGCATAGATGAAGAGGAAATTTGTGGCCATTTGATATTTTATGAATCTAAATCCAAACTCCTCCTTCTATTGTTGCTCAAAGTTGAGTACCTTGAGCTACATTGCATCATTTCAAAGTATATCTC
The DNA here is from genome assembly GCA_027924585.1 of Larix kaempferi. NCBI lineage: Eukaryota > Viridiplantae > Streptophyta > Pinopsida > Pinales > Pinaceae > Larix > Larix kaempferi. Next base: position 17,084,981 of record BSBM01001023.1, read on the forward strand.
CCTTTTTCCTAAGTTATTACCTTAGAGAAATGGTTTACAACCCATTAGCATTAGTTAGCTTGTCAAATTTGTGTTCTTACCCTAAGCATTCATGTCAAAATGTGAATTGGTTAAGCATTGAGCACTTGACATTGAGAAAAGGTCTAGAACCCCATTAATGGTGAATATATTGCATGATCGATGATCAATATCTTATCATAATTTTTTGGGATGCATAAGTGTGCGGCGATGTAAATATTGTGGACTATCATGATTAACACAATGGGTGACCCAATTCTTATTGGTGTTTTCTATTCCATTGGGTAATATAGGTAAAAAAAACTTATGGACAAACCTAGATCAAGCATTGAGAAATGACATGAACGACTAGAATCTGCATGGTAGGGTTTTTATTCCACCCTAATGAATTTCCTACAATATTCAAGAGGCACTAAGATGTTTCCATGCAACCCTTTCAATAGTATTAGATGTTCACAGGAATTAACTAGATACATGTGGATGTTCCTCTAGGTTAATGGTCATGTATGTGGTCCATGTCAAATTATATGCCATAATTCTTGGATTTAATGTCAACACAATTAAGCAATCCTTCACCAATAAAATTGTTGGAATCTAGGAGTTTGTGAAATTATATTATCTCTTCCTAAAGTTTCCAAGAAGGATATTTTATTAAAAGAGCACTTTATAGAAAATATAAATTGTCACCGGTCACCAAAAAAGTGATCCTTGGATAATTTCTTTACTTGGGTCATCAAAAATTTCATTGGTTATTGGAAAACTTGCCATTTATTTGGTTCTATTTTTATAAATGACTCTATAGACATGAACAAGAAGAAGAAACCTCAACAACCCCATTTTTCCTCTCCTTTTGGTTCTACCCAATTGGATATAATTTCTTAGTTTATCTAAGCTACCTCTACCTTTTCTTATACCCAATCAACCATAAGTCCTCAATTTACTCATGTTAGCTTTGCTACCCTACCCCAAAAATAAAAATATTCCTAGGTAGGTTATTTGCAATATGTGTTCCTCACCTATAATATGAGCATGCTCAAAAGATTAGGTTTTCTACCTATGACCATTTTGTGTGAGGAACTAATATAACTAAGAAATAGGAATCAAGGGATGCTTAGTATGCCATCCTTAAGGTTTTTCCACTTCTTGAATTTGTGGGTTTATGTTCCAAGAATCATGCGTGAGTTTGACAAGCAATCATAAAGGTATTGATTTATGACTTGTTACATACGAATATCAAATACCTAACCACTCCTTTTCCTTAAAGTTTTAAGAGTTTCCTAAAGTGAGTAAGTGATTCAATCTCTTTGTTATAAATTTTCTTAGGGATTGATCATGATGAAAATGTTGAGACTATATTTTTTCTTTACTAAGTCTATTCATGGCCCACATAATATTTCTACGTCAATAAAATATGTTGAATTCATCTCTTGAGCTATGTATGACCAATTAGTGAAATGTGAGAAGTTAAAAGTTTTCAAGCACCAATCCTACCTTGTGTATTTGATGCTTTAATACCAATATGCAAATTTTGGTATCTTGATGCCTGATAAGGTTAATAAATATAGGAAAGATAACTATGTGGCTTATTGGATGGCTTAGGTAATTAGAATTCATCCTAATATGGAGCATTTTATGCCTCGTGTAAACCAATTCATTATGTGGCTTATTATGTCATATTAGGTTAAATACCTACTAGGATACATACACACTAGTACACTAACATAATGTTGCTTAAGTGACGCTAGTTCGATGTTACAATGATGGTATCAGCGTTAGATAAAATGTCGATACCATCATTATAACATTGGATTAGCATCACTTAAGAGACATTATCTTTATGATGCTAAAAAATAAGATAACTCATCAATGTTTTTTTATTAAATGATTGTTATTTTCTTATAATCCTTCTAACTGTTATTTAAAACCCTGATACCATTTGTAGGTACATTAGGTCTTCTACAAAAAACAAGGTCATGACTCCACTCCCCTCCAAGCATTCAATATTAGGTCTTCTCCTTGTGGAAAGTTGTACCTCGCTCAAGTGTCTTAAAGGGTCTATCTCAAACTTTTGAACCCTTATTGACCAATTCCTCCAATAGTCACATGAGCATGCGATAAAAGAATCATAATATTAGAATTCACAACATTTAATATTTGTGTGACCTTAAAAGTAAGGATGCTAACAAAGCCACCATTAATAAAGTCACCAAAAAATACATTTCCATGAACAAGAAATTGCCTAAACTAAAATGGTGCTTAACAAAAAGAGACACCTTAAACTTGTACCAAGTACTCTTGAAACACATATACTCTATACAACTAAGGACTCTCATAATCCATCCATTTTTAATGATTCTTTCCCATAAGGGAAGGAGGAAGCGTGTATGGTTTATGTGATCATGGCCCTTCCTAACCCAAATTATGACATGGCAAACCTCATTGAGTTCTACATTGTCTTTCATATTCAATGGGATGTATTCATGTCCATGTTCCATCGTTCCCTTGATCATTTGATCAACATTTACATTAAATGGTATGCTACCCTCTCATCTATTAGGATCCATCTCCAAGATCCCAATAGTATGTCCCTCGAATCACCCTAACATTTTTGCTCCCCCTCCCACCTAAGTGTATTTCCACCCTATCATGATCCCATGTGTGAGACCATATTATGTTATCTAATCTCTCTTTTCAATGCCCTTTACTCTTATCATGACTAAAGGTACTTAGTTGTTGAGGCCACGTTTGAATATTTTCCTAATATTTCACAAGATGAAGGCCCCTTTCTCTCTATTGGCATATCCCATTTTCCCTCTAAGAATTATCAAAGTCCAACTTGTATGCCCCTTATTTATATAGATTTCTCACAAGGATAGTATAATAAAGAGTTTCATCATCAATCTAGGGTATTGTCTTAACATCATGGTTGTTATGGTTTTTCATGTTTAAGGAATTTATAGTTTCACCCTACCATCTAAGCATGCGAAGGCTTTAACAAATTTGAAAGAAAACTCTTAGAGTTGTGTCATTGCCTTTTCCTTGAGGATCCAATACCATGATAGCTTGAATTTATGTACTTCAAGGGGACTAGAATACAACATCCTCCTTGGATAACCTTGGTTGGATTCCATGTTGGTCATCCCTTGCATCTTCAAGGGAAAACTATATATTATTATTATAGTAAGGTTAGACATTATGTGATGTAACAAGAAACTATTAGAATATTAAAATTAAATTCGATTTCTTATTCACATTGGTGATGCTTACTTGCAATAAGAGGTATATTTATATTCACTTATGGATTTCTATAGTGTTTGAATTCCCCTCCTATATTGGCATAATGTTGAATATTGTAGCACATGTGATTATCTATACTCACCAGGGTAGGTTTGCAATTCAAATAATATAGCCACATGGGCATTAGTATCTGACTACCATTATTATTTTACCATATAACACTTAATTCCTTAAATATATCAAACCTAATTACCTATCATTTATTAACCATAAGAACTACTATACTAACCAATAACCATATTAATCTCTAACCCCTATAACCTTTAACTCTCAACACCCCTATAATTACCACTAATCACACTTGTCCCATAACTCATAATGACTGCAACCATTAACATAGATATAAGTGTTGGGGGCTTTTGTTCTAGGGGGCATAGGGGATGATTATGACGACGACGAAGTTGAAGATGATGACCATGATCGAACATTAATACAATGGAAATCATGACAATGGATATGGTGATGAGGATATTGATGTTGAGTACAACGTTGGAGATCATAATGATAACAATGACAATGGTGAGGGGTTTTATAACCCCTATACCCCTAATCCCATTACCCCCTAACAATTATGGTGATGTTGTTGGGTGTGATGATTATGATGATGATGACGATGATCATGGTCATGATTATAATGTTGAAGAAGATGACAATCATGGTGATGATGTCATTGATGATGACAATGACGAGAAATATGAAAATGATGACAATTATGGTGAGGGTTGTTATGACCCATATATCACTAAACCCCTAGTCCCCTAATTCCATCAATTTCATTGTCATCATCACCATATTCATTGTCATGTTATCCATTGCCAATGTCATCGTCATTGTCATCATCACCATCATCAATATTGTCGTCATCAATGACAAGGATGAGACTAATGATGTTGGTGATAAAAACTACCATATATATACATGTATTTATTGTAATATGTATGTATGTATAACCCTTCAATGCATATACCTATCAACCCTAAAGGCTATAAAGAATAACCCTTAACCCTTCTAACTGTAAAAGTTGAGTGTGTAGATCTAGGCACTATTATAAGAGAGATACACTATGAAAGAGAGATCAATAACCAATTATTCATGTAACAAATGTAGTAACATTAATCATCGCATAAAAAGATAGAACATATAATAAGAAATAATGATGTATTTCATTGAGCATTAATGAATGGAGTTGAATAATATTGATAGAAAGGAAATTCGAATTAGGTCAGGAGGCTATTAGAATTGCTCATGCAGTCCATGAGGTGCTAGTGAGATTTAACTAGAGCCAAAGGCCCTCAGTTATCCATGCACACTCACCCAAGGCTCCCTAATCACTAGTTCTGACTGAGTGATGTGCATGCAAATCCATAAGAATATGTGTGCATTGCTTCTCTTCACAAGTTTAAAACTTACACCATTTTACAATGCTTGACCCCTAAAATACCTATTGCACAAGACAACTAACATTTATATCCACTAATTTCTAATCCCAATAATCCCTTTAACCTTTAAATGCATATACCTATTAACCTTAGCTCCTCTAAAACCTATCACAAGTAAAACCTAATCTTTATAACAACTAACTACTAACCCAAATAAAAATTAAAACCCCTCCATCACTAACTCCTAGAAAAATAATTGTATTGTGAGATGGATGACATTGAGGTGTACATGTGATGAGTGAAACCCCCATGCCACTTCTCGAGGCTGACATCACCTCTGCTAAACCAATAGAAAATAAGAAAAATAAAAATTCTCATAAATAAAACTAACCTTTTTAATGTTCAACTTAGACTTTGAAAATATAATTGCTATATCGTACAGACATATTAACGAGTCTCCATGGTCACTATATGTCCCCATAGAGACATAACTAGATTTTCATAGTAAGAAAAAAATTCCTACTTACTTGTGTTGATTGAAATCCTCCATAAAAAATATATAGATTAGTAAACATAATTACTAAGCCTGTGATAAGAAACAACATTGAGAAATCCAAAGGAATGTTAGAAATAAAGGAAAATAATTTTCATTAAAGGAAAATGATTTTCTATGAGATATTAATGTATTTTTAGCCTAAGGTTACAAACTATGATTGTGAGCCATTTTTTGTAAGATTTTTTTGTGGGATAAAGAGCTCTACAACATATTATTAAGGATCTTATGTGGCATTTGTACATATATAGAATGTAATGGTTTCCTTTTGCACCAGGTCTTGATCTCTTTCCTTCTATGTGTTGGTGATGTGGTCTTCATGGCCACCTTCCCAAGGGACTTTAGAGATATATTGATGCCATTTCCTACTTCTGTGATCTTCATATCATTTTCACTTTTGATAGGACGAGATCATTATCACCACTACCTACACTTATTTGGTGTTTTTGCTTTTACGGCCTTAGTTCAATGTTAGACATGATTTCGATCCTGAACTCAACAAGGGATATAAATCCCTTACCCCTCTTGATATACAGTGTTTCCAAGCTCACTTTTAGGACATAATGTTCAATATGCATCTCCTAGACATGATCATTAGACACAGAATACTTTATGGTTTTGAGGTATGGGAGCCCATATTGATTTGGGTTGATTAGACTTAAATGGAGACTTGTACTTCAACGAATATTTTGTAGTAAGTTGATGATCCTTTAGTTTATCATCCAGGTGGAGCTTAGGGCACATCCTTTGCATCTTGAGGCCATGTTCAAACTTGTCTCTTTCCTTCACAAATATCAAATGTTGTGAACCCAATAACCAAATAAGCATAAAAAGATCCAAATCAATAGTATAGGGCCTCGAGAATGATAAAATATGAATGAATAACAATGCCATTTTGAGGGAAAACCTCCTTTACAATTTATGTTTACAAATACCTCTTGATGATGCCTAAAACTAGATCTCCTTAATGTGTGTGTTGGGGGGGGGAGATAAAGGGTACAATTACAAATAACAAGAAGACCAATAATGACACAAATAGTATAACAATAACAATGTAATGGCCCAAGGAATAGGGGCTTAACATGCCCCATCCCTTTAAATAAGTGTTGTCGTAAACACTAAATTAGTAGTGGAGGATCACATATGAAGATATTGTATTTCTAAGTTTCTATATTCTATTGGCAAGTTCTTCCAATTGAAGAGAAATTATATAGTATATCTTGGCATGTTTTTCTTACAAATATAGCCTTATTTCTCCCCATGACAATGGTCATTTTTTGAGAAATTATCCTCAAATGGTACCAAAATTGATACATATATATTAGCATGTCTCATATTTATAACTCCTTTTGAATCAACACAATTTGATCTTGCAATCAAATTTATGATCAACACCTTGTAAAGCTTTGATTTTGGTGTCTTTCAAATAAACCAAATGAAGGAATAGACAAAAGTCCATGACTTGTACAACCTACAACATTGAAAATGCAGCGAGTTAAATTCTAAAATTTCACACCCGTTGTACTTTGCCTATCCTTTGTCAACCTTGGAATTTCCATGCAATTCCAATGATCCATAAAAAGTTTATAATGAAACTGATAAAATGGCTTGTTTGAAGGATTCAAACCAAGGATTGTCCACTCTAATACCAAATGTTATGTACCAAATACAAAAATCTGCATTAAAAAATGAATTAAGTAATTCCATGCCTAAATCAAGTGAAAGAGTGAGTGAATAAGAATGCCACTTTGAGGTGTGGGGGGGGGTGGCTTAGCACATAATGTTTAAAAAATAAGTCTTAATGATCCCTAAAACTAGATATCCTTGGAAAATATAGGAGACAAATGATACAATTACAAATAATTAGCCAATCAATAAAGACAACAATAATAGAATAATGCAAATGTAATGGGCCAAGACCTAGGGATTGATAGTTTAGACACTAGGCAACTTTGGTTATGAAAGGGATCAATATCCCTACCTAGCTCTTTGTTCCTTCGATTCCCTTGTTTCTTTTGGATCCTATGGGTAGGTTTGCTTTTTGGTTTTTGGAGGCCTCTATGTTCATTTAGTCGGTGTTCATCTCTCAAAAGCACCTCACCCCATTCAAGTAGTCTTTAAATGCTCCAAGGCAACTCTTATAATCTAAATAAGACCCAAACAAGGTAATATGAGATGACATATACAAACAATATATTCATATCACTTGAATCATGCCTCTTGTGGGTCTTGTCCCCCCCAAAAAAATGGTTTTTTGAGAACTTTTTGTAGTTGAGAGATGACCTTATTGTTAGACTTATGTATATGCAAAAACATTGAATGCACACCATTAGCTTTCCCCTTGGACGATTTTATGTGGCCTCTCATAATCTTCTAGTCAAGACTGACCACCACCTTCCTTGCCTATACATGATCTATCAACTTTTCCACTTGTAGGGGACTAAGTTAGAATATAACCTTATATTCATATATCTGACATATTATGAGATCAAGGAGAGTATTTATTGTCTTCAGATTTCAATCCCTAGGGAGTCCTCCACATCCAAATACTTTTAAGTTGACTGTGTTTTTCTTCCTTGTTAGTTGGAAAACTTAGGGAAACAAGAGAAAGACAAAGGTTCAATTTTATTTTTTTTATTAGAATATTAGTAAGATCCCATATCTATTCTTGATCCTCCTCTGTCTCCAATGGGTTGAACTACTTCCATGATATCTTTTATGAGCTCTCATCTCAGGCTCTATGATAGATTTCATTTCATTGATAGTTAGATAATTTTTGGGAGAGCCCAAAGCTAGTAACAAATAAATTTTGCACAAAGTACTACTTTCCTGGCTTCATCAAGCAATCGATCAACCATTCAAAGTTTCTTCCCCTTGTGCTTGATATTTAGGAGTGTTTATCCCCATGATATAAGTATCCCTCTATAATCCCTCCAAAAATAATGCAATTGAGCCCTTGTTTATTTGGGTACTTTCTATATGACCTTCTTAGACAGTGCATTGGTTCCTTCATGGGGATTGTGGACTCACAGGAGGAAATTTCTTTTTCCTCTTCCCTCATGTTTCAAAATCAAGTTATAGTTCTAGTTCCAACACCCCTTGACATGTTCTTGATGGGTTTTCTCATATGTGTCCATCTTATTTATGTCTTGTTCTTTATTTGAGATGGCCCTTCAATTATGTTCTTAGATCTTTCCCTTTTTCTACTAGCATAGATTTTGAAGCTACTTATGCACTCCAACTTTGTATTACATTGGTTGTACTCTTTTACTCCCATTGACCTACTTTTGTCATCATTTGTTGGACATTAATATAATTATATTATCTTACCTATTATATAATTGTATACATGTGTAATTTTTGTTAATGAAGGGTTGACACTTTTGCATCTGCAACACTCTTATGTTGTTATGTGTTTGAATGCTTTATTATCAATGTTATTAAGTTTCAGTCCTTAAGTCATTAGTTGTTTATGTATTAGAAAATGGTTGTAATCCCTCAAATGATGTAATTTTTTGTGTTTGGTGTCCAATGTAATAGACTTATGTAGATTTAATACCAACTAAAAAAGGGTGCAACAAAAAATTGAAAAGAATTGTTGCTTTGGGAATGGTTATGAAAGCTACAAATTTGCACTAGTGTTAGAGTTTGGTTGTGTGTGATTATCAATGCACTATGTGCATTGATAGTTCATTGCCCACAAATTTGTATGAGTGTTGTGCAGTGGCTAATACAAATAAAATTAATTTAAAAAGATGGACTTAAATATACAATTTATAATTTTAACTTTGTTTCTTCTTATAATGCTTATCCTTTCTCTATTAATTACATCGTAAGATATTTATATTATGAACATACTTGTTGAATATTCGTTTATCAATCTAATGAGAACATGGCTTTTGGCATAATTTGATAAGCCACTCACCTATTGTATTTAGTGGCTCCCAACTCATTCTTTGTATCTTGTGACTCTTAGGTGTTGCCACTTGCAATCCTAGCCATGCCATGCGTGCCCTTTCCATCTATATGACCGCTCACCAACGGTATTATTGGCCCTTTCTAAGGTGTTTCCTTTTCTTCCTTTTTAGGATGACCTCTTCTATTCATTACTACATAGACTGGAAGTAAAGTCCTTGCTATTCTGAATATTGTGTAGTTTTCTTCCTTTTTAGGACGACCTCTTCTATTCATTACTACATAGACTGGAAGTAAAGTCCTTGCTATTCTAAATATTGTGTAGTTTTAATATTTTCGTAAGCAAAGTTTGTAATATACCCAATTTCATCGGTACTATTTTAGGAATTGTTTTTCTCCTTAACTTCATCCAAACACCAAAAATATTAGCCTTGTTCTTAATACAACATTATAATCATTAAAGCTATGCACTACTCACCATTGATTTTCTTATCAAGTCGTCAATATCTTTGTCAAGCAACATGGTAGTAGACATGTCAAGATCTTTAATTTCAAGCTATTTCAAAGCCTCATACAAAGGTTTCCAAACATGGTATACAATTGTGAAACTCACAAAAAAGGTTGGTGGCCCTAGTTGTCAAATCATTGCAAAGAGATTTTTCTTCATGCCTTTGAAATAGTTAGCATATGTTCGAATAGCTTTCAATGTGCGATAAGCTATAGGTGATTTCATAATTTTTTCTGGCCTTGGATTTAACGTCTTTTGCTTTCAACTTTTTCCCTTTCAGATCGCCTATGCGAATAGATATCCAAGAAGTACTTGAAATTTGATGTATCAATACTTTAACTATTTTGAAAAACATATTCTTTGGATGTGCTTCGAAGTCCATGATTTCGTGCTCAAGTTCCCACTTTGTTATTTGTCGATATCAATATCTTTTGTAGATTTCATCCGGTCAAATGCATCCAAAGAAAAGTGTTGGGAAGTTGAGTTCCTCTGAAAACTTGTCTTGGAAAATTCCCAAAGGTCGAAACCCTTCGAAAGGGGAAATTTCTATAATCTTGTTGACCAAGTCATCGATTAGATGTGTTTCACCATATCCATGCACCAATGTCTCTGTTATAGGTTCCATAAATGTTTCAAAGATGGAGTCATTGATTTTTTCCATGGTTGCATAAACACCATTTTCTTCATCCAAATTTGAAATGTAAATGTCGTTTGATTCTTTCTTTTCCAATTCATGAATTTTTTCCTCCCAGTCAGCAATGACATTAAAATTTTCCAATTTGTAAAGCTCCATATCACAAATACTTTTCAATGCAAGCATTACAATATTTGGACGAACATTTCCAGAAATAAAAGCATTTTTGTATTCCAATTTGCACTTAATTAGCAATACTGCAATTGCCATCTCATCATCAAGATTTCTAAGCAATGCACTTTGAACTTTGCCCAAAGCTGAGGGTATGTTGATGATTGTTCCAGTCAATCCTAATTAAGCTCTTTTGTATCCTAGTTGGCGTATCTCAGCAAAATCAATCCTTGGGGATACAGGGCGTTCCTCTAAAGGTGTTAAAAGATCCACATAGGCTATGGAAGTATTTAGACGAATGTTAAGAGGAGTTGCAAATACTGGTGCCTCTGAATCTTAAATGTTTTTTTTACAATATATGCATATATATTTGTGCAAGGCAATGGAGACAAGCATATCATTCCATGGCAAGCATTTTAATGCATAGAAGGTGTTTTCGTTAATGCATCGAATATCTTTTTTGAACTATAAGCGTTTACACATCGCACACACATGGATAGGTGTATCTTGAATCATTTTGTAATATTGTTGGGTTGCTTGTTTTCCCTTTTTAAATTCTCTTTGTTTTTTCGAAAAATGGAGTGCTTGAAGACCCATGGCCTTCTTCATTGAATGATAGTTTTTAAATGGTTCACTTAAAACATTTCGATGCATGTTGTAAATTTTATTCTCACATGTTTCGTGAACATTTATAACATTCAATCCTAAGAACATAGTTTCCGCATCTTTTTGCAAGGTTTTATTTTTGGAACAAGTTCTTTTATGTTTCTTAGTTTTCTTGCAAGGAAGTACTTTGCATAGATTTGTGGAAAGATTGTTATCACTAGTTGGTTTACCATCAATGCGATGATGATTTTTATTGTTGATTTTGTTTGGATGAAGGGTTGAGGTGTTGGACATCGACAGTGCCAAACTGGGGGATGGAAAGTGAGGAGATGTTTGCAACAATGGGTGGAAATGTGAATGGAATGTATCAATCTCCTCATGCAAAAGATAAAGAGATGTAGTGGAAGTATTTGTACAATAGTATTGTTTTTGAAAAGTGTGTGAGTGTGCATTCCAAAGAAGTATGTTAATTTCCAACCTCTCACACAACCATTGGAGGGCAAATTGACCACCATTTATATGGCCAATTTGAAAAGACTCTACCAAATTAACAATGAAGGCTTACCGATTCGAAACACATTTTTTTTGTTGGAAAATCCCTATATGCAAATACAATCTTAAACATTACAATGCTCTTGAATCATTATATGCCATGCAATTGAAAAAATATTGTGCAACAGTCCTTCAAAGGCTTGAACTATCAAAGATCTTTTTCAACTTTGAAATCGGTTCAAACAAGGAGTCATGACAATGAGCTTCAAATGAACTGAAGATAGAAAATCCATGTTCGGAAAGAGCTTCTTGAATAACATATGCTTCAGGAAGGTTGTTAGAGCAAGAGCAAGGGCAATTGTTTGTTCCTAACTAAGAAACGAGAACTTGGCTAGGTCCCATTGATTTATAAGAAAGCAATGGTTCAAAGTGTGCAGCAGCTGGTGTGTGATCATGAAATAACTTGTTGTAACAATAGCCAGAATATGTTGAGTTTAAATGCATATTTTTTTTATGACAACGACCATACAACAACTGGTAGATTTAACCAATTTGCAAACCATTTAATGCAAAATATATCACCCCATAGACCACAAATACTTTGTTCATTAGGTTGTGATGTAGTTTGGGACACGCGTTGAAGATAAAGATGCCTATATGTCAAACCATGAAAACTCGACAAATATTCAGGATTTGGTCCAGGTTTAATGAGGCTATTACAGAAGGGTCTTTCTGAGCGAAGCAAAGTTGGAAATTATTTACAACTCATTCTCAAATTTCTAGAGATGTATAGCGAAAATGAAAAAGCATGGCCATTGCATCAGATAGACAATATCCATTTCGGTAATGGAAAGCTTCTAAATGAAACAAAAAGTTTCTTGACAACACAATATCAATTTCCTCATACACTATACGTTTAATTGCAACAGTTGTTGCTTTGTCTATGCATTGTTCTATGAGTGTTCTCTTTTCCATTTTTTGATGGAAATGAAAAGGGACACCTGCAATGAAAATGGGAAAAAACAAAAGCAAATAGGATGTCACACAACATTTGTAAACACTATGAAATTGAGCAATTTGAATTTCACCAAGCAAATTGGAACGGAAATAAAGAGAATAAGGAAAAGAAAACAAGAACCCAACAAAAAAATGAAAATGAAAGAAGAACTTTGGACATGTTTTCGTTAATCTAGAAAAGAAAACCATCACAATTGCTTCAAACAAGGACTATTAAAAGCCATTATAAAGAAGCAAAGAACACCACATCTGAAAAGAACAAGAAACTTATTTAATGGTTGAAGGTACAACCTTCAAGCCAAAGCATCTACAAGAAGAAATATTTTGGGATTTGAAAATCAATATCCTAGAACTCTTCATTGCTTCAACCATGGATATATTAAATTCTGGTTGAAGCCATTGGAAGGTTGCCTCTTTATGCAACCATGAAAATAAGGGTCAACGCCTTTGTAATATGGTCTTCCTAAAAGTTGTCTGTCTTAAGAATATTTTCTATATACGAATTATTGCAATAACACATGTCTAATATACTACACTCTATGTGTGTATTATTTTTTTTCAAAACTAATAAACAATATGGAACAAACTTGAAGTAATATATGTAGAAAATTGAAGACAAAATGCAGTATGAAATTCACACATTTATTCACTAAGATCAATGTACCAAGAAGGATTGAAAGTATTCTGGATTGTTCATAAATTTAGTAAAGAATACAAGAAAATGTCAAGAAATGGACTAGGCCATTGACATGAAGCCATAATCAACAAACTGATAAACAACTCTTACAGAATCGGATATAACAACTTTTTGGAGTACTATCTTTTAAAAGTAGGAAAAAATAAATAAGAAAAATACAAAGTTGTAAATAGTACAAAGCTATAGTTACTTTATGATAAACCATGACTAGAGAAGTAGAGAAGTAAAAGTGGAGAGAAGCATTGTTCTGACGATAAACAAAGAGCAAGAATGCATGCAAATTGTTGTGCAATCCACAATTACTATGTAATCAATGATGGCTAAAAATAAGGAAGAGAAAACGTTTAAAGAAGCATTGTTGTAAAGACAATCAATATTCAACAATGTGAAAACCTCAAACCGTTGCAAGGAAATTCTTTCACAATTCTGTAGAAAATAAATAAAAAATAAAAAAAGGAAGAAATAATGGAACAAAAAAATTCTATGTTGATGGCCCATCAAAAGAAGTTGATGATGACATAGTATATCTGCTATGAACCTATCAATGTGTCTATTGATAACGACTATGGAGCCATGGTTGCTTTAGGTACGATGATGGACAAATACATAGTAGAGCAAAGGTGGGGCAGAGAAAAGGTACGATGATGGCATTTGCTAACTTGATGCTAACACAAGTAAGGAGGTGTCATACACTCAAGGAAGAGGTGTGAACGAGGCAACTAACATATGTTAACATCAAACTAATGTGAGTATGGAGGATATCGATGCCAACAATATACTTGTTTTTGCTAGAAATTGTACCTAGACTACAAATGTACAAGCTAGAACAATCTCAAGAAAAACTAAAGAAAAGCAGTTTGTTTTTTGTAATTTTTGTTTGAAGGTATCAATCATAAGAAGGGGGTAATCAAATTTAAACATATACCATCACTAAATTATAAATAAATCTCAGAGATTCTGAAATGTAAAGATACAAACATAGATATAAACCATAAGCAAACATTCAATAAAAAATCTAGTTCTGTCCACAAATTTATAAGCATTCACAAGATAAAAACTTTCATCCAGAAATGAAATTACAAACAAGGTAGTCAAACAAACTATAAACATAAACCAGTAATAAAAAGGTCAATAGATGGCTTATATAATATATTCAGATCAAATCTCAGTCTTCCAAACACTTACATGGGAGTATACTGTATATGTTTAATGGAAAACAACATCATCAGTCCAAAAGCCCTTCTCCTGAACAAAAAACCAACCCCAACAGTGTATCTTCTTCCCTCTTTTATAATTACAAAGACATCAAAATGAAGTGGTTCCATATCCACTTCTTGAGGTCTCGAAACTATTTAGCAATTACAAATACTGTTATCAAATCCGGAATTCTAGGATCGAATATACCCAAAATAGCAAAATATGGATAATTTTTGAAAAAAGGGTCTTAAAGAACCCTCCATATCTCTCGATCCAGGATACCTGTGTGAAAAATGAGAGAGGTTTTTGTGAATGATTCCATGATGAAAAAAAACCTCTCTTGGTTTTTAAAAATTCTTCTCCAACTGATCGGAATACGTGCTGAAAGAAGATGACTAAAACAAAAACAAAAAAAATCATTAAATATTTAACCTGAAAAATAGGCTATAAAGATTCATTCGAATATTCCAAACCGTGACACCTGTTGCAAAAATGAGAGAGGTTTTTGAGAATGAGTCTGTTGTGGACAAAAAAATCTCTTGGTTTTCTAAAATTAGTTTCTATCACCTCGTAATCTGCACTCAATTACAATGACTAAAACAGTGAAAAACATACCATGACTATGCATCTTTATGCATTTTGTTGTGATAGCTGGCACTCTGTCTATCAGTCCTCTTCCAAGGATTGTAGTATGAATCTTCAAAAATGTTCACATTTTCAATATCATTTGCAAAGCATGCCAAAGCATGAACATCATAAACCCTGACTTCTTCCCAAACTTCATTGGTGGTGAAATTATAAACTTGACACTTGTTATGATATAATTGACAAATTCTTCGGGGTCTTCATTCATGACAAGTAATGCACTAAATTGGATGTGGGCTAGCCACGTTCTTCATTGATTTTGGGATTTTGGCAGCGCTTGTATATATGCAATCTGGTAACTATGCTACGGGAATGTTATCATATGAAACTTTTGCAAAATATTCAACATAGGAGTTAGGACAAATATTAATAAGTGTTTGAAGACTTAAAATGAAATGAAACATTTAATAAGCCAACATGTATAACATGAAATAAAAGTAAAATAAAGTAATAAAGCAATTTTCATGTAATAAAAAATGAAAAACCCAAAATAACTAAAACCTAAAAATAAAGCAAAATAAAAAGCAATAAGAAATGAAAAATTAAGAAAAAACTAAAAAGGGACTAGGTACAATTCCAGTCCTAACATCTGGCTCCGGCTGGTGGATGAAAGCCTCCTTGTGAGGTTTCAAGATCATGTAGACCTTGTGCCTTATTCATTGGGCTAGAGTCAGCTGTACAACCAACCTTTGCAAACTACTAATGCACTTGCTACAAACTGAAGGAAAGCAAATACTCGGAAGGCGAGCTTATTTCCTATGCTACCCTACTCTGACCGGCTCTCCAATTTACTCAAGTAAATGCAAACTTCCACGGTAACCATTCAATCAAATTGATAACTGAAATCATCTCATCTCTGCCACTTATCAATAGAGAATGACATAAATACAACTGCAACAATATAAGCTCCTTGAGAAAATCATACTCACCCAGAAGTGCCGATGATATGATGTAATATGAAATCTTCAGAGAATCTGAAAGATATGAATCCAATAAAACTGCTACTGGATCCTTATAACCATGTTCAGAGACATGTTGATTCAGGAAAGATAAATTCCCATGCATAGATTCCCTTTTGCTGAAAAAGAAATGAGTTGCTTGTTCTTTCGAGCTCAGCTCTTGATCATCAGGAATGACAATTTCCTCTTCATACAAATGATCATATGTTATCTGTATAGCAGGACTTAAAGCATTTTGACTATGATTGGAATCTTCTTGTTGTTCATGGGCATGCATATTTTCAAGATAAGCCTGATCTTGAATCCTTTTGCAAGCTCGGATGTTCCCAACTTTCAATGATCCATTTGTGATGCCAATATCTTCCTTCTATAGATCTAAAAATAAAACAGTAATATAGGCTATAAATTGTCTTCATTGTTTTTTAGGTCTTCAATTAAAATCTGCTTTGGGCAAAAATTTCCAATGTCTATTTCAAATTCTATGTTATGACAGTCATCTACTAGCTTTCTTGCATCAGTTCCCATGCATGCAGAATTTGAGAATATAAAATTCCGAAAGTCATCGAAAGTAAAAAATGGCAGCTAATTTTTAATTTTAACAACAATACATTGAGGAACAACAATTTCCTCTGAGACAAAAATATCATCATCCTCTGCACACTCTTTCTCATGATAATCACTTTTAAGAATAGAAACTCTGTTCGATTAACTTCAAAATATGAGAAAGAAATTAAATTTGAAGGAGATGGATTAACACATTGAGGAAAATGAAAATCTGGATCAGATTTTTCTAATTCATATTCTTCCTTAGATTCCTCTGCGTTCAAATCTGCTTTTTGTTGTCCATATACTTGTTCTTGTTTCAAATCTTCATTTCTACTTTGATCTACAAGCTTTCCACAAGCTCGTAGGTTGTCTTCAACCTCTCTAGCATTTGAGAACATCTATTGCAAGGACGATGACTTCCTCTCTCTGAGATGAAGGACTAAATCTAATTGTTGATGAGTTGCCACATAATATATCATAGCAACTTTTTCTGAAGGTCTGATCTCCCTGGGCATGCTGAGATAAAAACTATAAAACCTTCGATTGAATTTAGTAATATGTTCATCCTCTTCCCTTTTCATGGCAAAGAACTCAGAAATATATTGCTCCAACGATTTGTTCTCACCCCAATACCTCAAAAAGACATCATGTAACTCTTCCCACGATCCAATTGAAACGGCTTTTAAACTTCAAAACCAAGACCCGAAATCTCCAACTAAAGATTTCGAAAATAACCTCATGACAACATCCCTATGCATGACTTTGAAATTATCAATGAAATTATGAAAAGATCTCAAATGCTTCTCTCCTGTGACATGGTCTTCTCCAGTAAATTGAGGAAGATACTCAACAAAGTAGGAAGGGGAAGGATGTAAGTGAGATGGAAACCTAAGAGGTTTAAACATCTTTTGCCTGACTCTAGACTGAAAATCTGTGGGTTGAAAATGAGGCTCAACAAATTGATTACAAGGCTCTACAGTGATGGTAATAGGTGATAAGACGTGAAACAGAGATAAATTAGTTTCATCATCCTCACGGTTACAAGGCTGATCAGATTCGGGAAGGACTTGAATACATACATCATTCTTATCAATAGACTGAAGTGAAGGGACATGTTCAACATCTACAATGCAAGAGGAATGCAGACTTTTTTCTTCAAAAGAGGGATATGTAACTGAAGGTTTATGATCATCAAAATAAACAAAGCAAAGAATGATTCTTTTGACATGCAATGGGAAAGACAGGAATAAGCTAATGAATAAGAACAAGAGTTCATGGAAGAAACTAACAAGATGATACCTGGTCTTTCCATTTGGTTTCTTCATTTTTCTGTCAGCAAAATTCTCCTTCCAGTGGAGCCTTCTAAATGTGGAGCCGCCCGGTGAATGATTTGCAGCCAATATTATGTATCTATCATTTGTTCACCATCAAAAGACAAAATTACTTTTTCTTTTACAAACTGGTGAAAATGTAGTCTATAGAAAAAATATGATGATTATGTTCACCCTCAAAACCATATCTGTAAATGGTAATACCCAAGGAAGATCTTCTTCATAGTGGTAAGTATTCCCTCCTGTCACGCGGGTGACCCGGGTTCGATCCCCGGCAACGGCGCGAAAGATGTTTGTGCTAGAAATTGTACCTAGACTACAAAGGTACAAGCTAGAACAATATCAAGAAAAGCAGTTTGTTTTTTGTAATTTTTGTTTGAAGGTATCAATCATAAGAAGGGGGTAATCAAATATTAAACATATACCATCACTAAATCATAAATAAATCTCAAAGATTCTGAAATGTAAAGATATAAACATATATATAAACTATAAGCAAACATTCAATAAAAAATCTAGTTTTGTCCACAAGTTTATAAGCATTCACAAGATAAAAACTTTCATCCAGAAATGAAATCACAAACAAGGTAGTCAAACAGACTATAAACATAAACCAGTAATAAAAAGGTTAATAGATGGCTTATATAATATATTCAGATCAAATCTCAGTCTTCAAAACACTTACATGAGAGTATACTGTATATGTTTAATGGAAAACAACATCATCAGTCCAAAAGTCCTTCTCCTAAACAAAAAACCAACCCCGACAGTGTATCTTCTTCCCTCTTTTATAATTACAAAGACATCAAAATGAAGTGGTTCCATATCCACTTCTTGAGGTCTCGAAACTGTTTAGTAGTTACAAATACTGTTATCAAATCCGGAATTCTAGGGTCGAATATGCCCAAAATAGGAAAATCTGGTGAATTTATGAAAAATAGGTCTCAAAGAACCCTCCATATATCTCGATCTTGTGTGAAAAATGAGAGAGGTTTTTGTGAATGATTCCATGATGAACAAAAACCTCTCTTGGTTTTTAAAAATTCTTCTCCAATTGATCGAAAGATGTGCCGAAAGAAGATGACTAAAATAGAAAAAATCATTAAATATTTAACCTGAAAAATAGGCTGTAAAGATTCATTCGAATCTTCCAAACCGTGACACCTGTTGCAAAAATGAGGGAGGTTTTTGTGAATGAGTCTGTTTTGGACAAAAATATCTCTTGGTTTTCTAAAATTCGTTTCCATCACCTTGTAATCTACGCTCAATTACAATGACTAAAACAGTGAAAAACAAACCATGACTATGCATCTTTCATCATCTTTATGCATTTTGTTGTGATAGCTGGCACTTTGTCTGTCAGTCCTCTTCCAAGGATTGTAGTATTAAGCTTCAACAATGTTCACATTTTCAATATCATTTACAAAGCGTGCCAAAGCACAAACAACATAAACCCTGACTTCATCCCAAACTTCATTGGTGGTGAAATTATAAACTTGACACTTGTTATGATATAACTAACAAATTCTTCGGGGTCTTCATTCATGACAAGTAATGCACTAAATGGGATGTGGGGTAGCCACGTTCTTCATTGATTTTGGGATTTTGGAAATGCTTGTATATATGCAATCCGGTAACTATGCTGCGGGAATGTTATCATATGAAACTTTTGCAAAATCTTCAACATAGGAGTTAGGCTTTCAACATAGGAGTTAGGACAAATATTAATAAGTGTTTGAAGACTTAAAATGAAATGAAATATTTAATAAGCCAACATGTATAACATGAAATAAAAGTAAAATAAAGTAATAAAACAATGTTCATGTAATAAAAAATGAAAAACCCAAAATAACTAAAACTTAAAAATAAAGCAAAATAAAAGCAATAAGAAATGAAAATTAAGAAAAAACTGAAAAGGGACTAGGTACAATTCGAGTCCTAACAATACCAAAGAGGGAAACAGATGTAAGGAGGGGGACATTGATGCCTCAAAGTGACTCCATAGCTATAGGCTATGGAATGTGACTAATTGAGGGTGACATTTTGATAAAGATACCAAGGCAACAATAGTTAACCCCAATTGGGAGGAAGTGATCTTTAGTAGGTTCATAATTGAATTAACAACCTAAGAAGGATTGAGGCACTAACAATGTGACCAAGGATAAGAAAGTAAGGAAAGCAAGATAGACGAGCTTTGCAAGAGCAAGTGAAAGCAGATGGAAGACAACATGAGAAAATAGGAAAGGAGAAAGGCAAGAAGAAAGAAACAAAGGACTAGGTTCTAATGAGGTAGAAGACGACTGATCCTAATGAAGGAAGATCAAAGTTGGCTTAACAAAAGTCTTGTGCGGAACGTGGCTTCCTTCAACTTGATAAACCCATATTAAAATATGGGGAGCTTCTACGGTAAGTGAAAATTGTTTCTTATTGTTGGCAACTTGCTACTTTGGGAATGAAGAGGCTAGAGGGGGGAGGAAGAGAAGGGACTTCACCCAAGAAAGTTGAGATAGGTGTGAAGTGGGAAGAAAAGAAGGATTGGTTAATTCAAAAAGACTAGGGAGAGGCACACCTCCTAAGTGAAGGTGAACTAGAGGAAGGGTGATGAGGGAACATGGCAATCTTGATAATCAACCACTCATCATGGTTAAGGTGTCCTAGAGAATGCTTGATTTCTATGTCTTGAATGATCACGTTGAGGGAATTTGTGACATATGAAGGAGTCTGGATTTGAACACATGGTCAACTGACATGTTAACAGGAACAAGATACCATATGGACTCAAACAAAGTGAATGCAAAAGCAACATGACAAAGTTGATTGGGAAAAAACCACAAAAAATTATACAATTACAAAAATCTAGGAACATTGTATGCCATATTTTAACATTCAACATTGTTTTGAAGATGAACAAAGAGCAAGAAGGCACATAAATTTATGTTGAATCCATGGTCACTATATGTTCAATGATGCCTAAAAATAAGGAAGAGCAAATGTATAAAGAAGCACCATTGTAAATACAATGAACATGCAACAATGTGAAAACCTCAAACCGATGGGAAAAAGTTCTTTCACAACTCTATAGAAAATAGACAAAAATAAAGAGAAAGAAATAATGGAATTTTTTTTTCTATGTTGATGATCCATCAAAAAGGTTGATCGTGACACAAAACAGGTGCTATGACCCTATTAATGTGTCCACTGACCATGGCTATGAAGCCATGGTCACTTTATGTGCGATGATAGACAAATACACAAAAGAGGAAAGGTACAAAGCAACATCCATGTAAACAAAATGAACACTCAAAAATGTGAAAACCTGAAAGAATTGCAAAGAAATAATTGAAAACTCTATAGAAAATAAAGAAAAGCAAAAGAAAAAGAAACAATGCAATAAAAAAATTATATGTTAAGGACCCATCAAAGGAGCTTCATGATGGCATAGTATACATCCTAGGACCCTATTAACGTGTCAAATAACCATGTGTTAAAATCCACCAATCAATAAAAAAAGAGAGGCCTTAAAAGACATATACATTCATTGCTAGCAATTGAACTATAAAAACATCAAACAAATATAGACACAAAATATGTGAAAGTACATGTTTACTGACATTTCAAAAGTGTCTTCATATAACAATAAAGAAGAAAAAGAAAGAAGTTCCAGTCCACATCATTCAAAATAGAATGTCCAACAGGGCACAAGGGAACGAGAGAAGAAGGGAATACTACATACTTCGTATATGAAATCGAAGTGACAAATAAAATAACATTGCGACTTTGGCAATGGCCTTTATTTTGATCAAGGGATGGAAATCCCTACAGTTTTGAGAAATAGACAAAGCCTGCAAGCAGTCTGAGTCTGTAAATTATGGAGTTTAAACCAAATAATCAAACACAGTATCAACAAACATATGCCAGAGAAAAGGTTAGCAACACATGTTTTGCTCCTAGCTAGAGAAGACACATTCAACAAGCTGCCAAACTCAAACAACTGAAACCTATGGCTTACATAGCAGTTTTTATCAAACACTGACAGGGCCGCAAATTTCCATTGAGAAAAATAGAGAACAATCCATGTGTCAGTTGTTCGGATATCCACATCATCTTTTTCAGGACCTTGCATGCAATTAGGGTTTGCATGCAGCCCAGTCACCATGTGATGCCTCCAGCACCTTACCCACCTTATTCTAGCACCCGGGAGCCACTTACTTCAGAGTTTTAGCCCTCCTAGTCAGGAAGGTGCCCACTTCTCACCTACTGCCAGAGAAGGGCGCACTTCTTCACCTACCACTGCAGTTCCACTTCAGTTACACTCAATTAGCTCTGATTCTCCTTGATTTGAGGCTAGTTTCACTCCCGACTGACTGTTTCACTCCGTTGGACCTCTAGATTGACTAGATGACTTGTTCTGACTTCAGTTAAGCCTCCCATGCGCCCTCCACTGAGTCTCCTTCCCTATATCAGTGCTACACACTTCAATTACACATGACACACTCAGTTAGACTCAGCTTGATCCTAGATGACTGGTTCTTGTGCATTGATGACCACCACTGATTGATGATGAGGACTCCTAGTTGGAGTCAAGCTACTCCATTCAGTGATTCGAATGACCTTCTTAGTCAATTCGAATTGCTCACTCACATTGTCAGATTATTGTATTGTAATTATTCACCCTTATTGGGATATTGAGCACTGTGCATGTTTTATATAGTTTTACACCATATTTTCTATGTTCATCTGTTGTGATTGATTTACTTGTTCATTAGATCTGCTGTGACTAATTTTACATCAGTTTCTTGGACTTGTAACAAGCAAAAAAAGTTCTAGAGCCCTTGCAAAATGTCAACATGACAATTTAACAAATCCCACAAACATGAAAGCATCAAGATAACAACCACAACCTAGCATATGCATTAAAAAAAAACTCCATGCAAAAGCAGCAGCACGAAGTTGATTGGAAAAAACAATTAATTTTTTTTACAGTTACAAAGACCAGGAAGCAGACATTGTATGCCATATTTTAACATCCATTCACATATCTCTCAACATTGTAGCATGTTGAAATCAAAAGTATAGGTACTTTCCTTGAAAGCAACATGTGTGAGAATGATGGCAACAACCACCGCAACAACCAAAACTAGTATCCCGTGGTGGTTTTTTCCGTCGAAGTGCACCTGTAACAGACATCCACCTCAACAAAGAGCACATATTAGAGCCATTGAACCAGAAAGTGGACCAAACCACAAAATAAACCTCTCCATAAATATAATGCATCAACAAATTTTGAAAAAACTCTGCATACTCCTAAGTAGAGAAACATTGAACCTTGAAAATGATCCAATCCAAAAAGAATTGCAACAAAAATATGGTAAACCATTTCAAGCTGAAACCGCGAAACGTATATGAATGTGAAGAATTTCCTGGGAGAAAACATTTCCATATTTTTTTGAAACATAACAATACATACAACATGTCAAAAGCTATATACAAAGCTCATTATGTAACAACTCTACATTGACGGATGTCGGTTCCATGACCGCAGCAAAAATTGGAGCATACTACAAACAAGGGTTGTCAATAAATTCAAAGCACAAACAATTTTTCTAAAACTCTCTAAATTCAAAACATCTACTTTCATAGGGCATGACTCTTAGTTACCCTAACATTTGAATTACCATAAAATGCGCTCATGATTTTGAACCTAGTCTGAACAATTACTGACAATTCGTTTCAAAAGCTATATACATAAACCCACAAGGCAACAACACTGCATCTACAAATAACAACTTTGTGAATATAACATCAAAAGAGGAATTTTCTCCCCCTTCCTAAATTTCAAACAAGCACACATTGAATTGACATATCAAACGAATCAGCCATGGCAAGCAATCCCGCCATGTCCACACAGAACAAAACATATAATGCAACTTATTAGAACTGAATAACAATAGACGACAACAAATTGCAAGAGAATTTCGAACAACCAAGGTTTACGAGCGAATTGTAGCCATCATTCTATGGACAAATATTAAACAAATAAACAAGACAAAAATTGTATCCCTAACTCTATCTGCCACCATAAAAAATAAAAATAAAAATCTATCAACTCAATTGTCTATATAAAATTTTATGGTTTGACTGCATCCAAGTTTCCACGCGTCCCGCAATGGAAGCCAGCGGGGAGAGCACAATGTGGAAAACCCCAAACAAAAAAATTGCAATTGAACAGAAATCAAATGCACAGAGAAAGGAACACATAACCACCTTTCCAACATGCACAGACAAAGGAACACGAAATCCCCTTTCCAAGTAGGCCGCAGTTGAAGTCACAAAAACAAGAGACGGATTCACACACAAAACACCTTAAACCAACAAAGGAATTCGAAATCGGAGCAGAACGACACGAAAGGTCTTGGACACCTATCGAATCCCCAACTGGAACCCTTCCAGATGCCTCCAAAACACACCATACACAACCAGCACAAGATAATGAAACAACGACAACAATAATACCACCACCACAAACAAAATGTAATTGAGAAAGAAAATTGAAACCATAACGCCGATAAAATGACCAACAATGCAACATCCAAAAATATATATTGGACACCTCTTCACAAAAAATGCCACAAGCTTCACGCAAATGACATCTGAACCCAACAATGCCTGTACAAAGACCGACTGTCATCTCTGACGAACAGCCGCAACGAATAAGTTCAGACACCCATCCGTGGTCAACAACACCTGAATCGATGAAAATCAACAAAAAGACCCGCCCATCTGCGGAAAGGCCCACCGCAATAAATCCCTGCAGACCCTCCAAGCCACAACACTCAACCCCACAGAAGCTAGGAACAAAGAAACTCCATTTAAAATTGCCAAGCCCCACCTCCATCCGAATAACAGTCCATCCAGACACAGATCGCGGAGAAAACCCAAGCTCGCAACAAAGAAACCCTCGCTCTCCCTGACCCTGATGGAATGCGCAATCACTGGACACGAAACCCATTAAACACCCACCATAACCATTTAATCGCTACTGACAACATGACGCCGCCAGCCTCTGGGGCATAGGAACCGAGGCAGACGTCACTGCCAAAAAAGCAACATTTTAGAAAAAATAAATCCGCATTTTTCCAAGACCAAGGTTTAACCTTCAGGAAGGAAACCAAATCGTCGATGCCTCGTCTAATGTCCCCAACCCAAAACTTTATGTCGAGGACATAACAAAAGTTGAACTCCACTATTAATGATTAAATCCAACTTGAATTAAATTTCTATCTTTCAATAAAAATATAAAGAACTCCACTCTCAACCATTTACTTTTAATAAAGGACCAAAGAACTTGGTTCTCGTCTCTATCCAAAAGAGATGAAGTATGTCCTTTTCCACTTACGTTAATGTATACACTTTTAATAAGAAAATAAGGTGCACATGACATTTATTCTATGAGTAAAAGGGCTCGGTTTTGTTATAGAGGAGCTACTCTCTTTACTCTTCCGCATAAAGATCACCCACTATTCTCCTTATTAAATACAATACAATAGTCTGCATACAGTTAAATATATACAAAGGTGATTTGAATATCATTCATAACAAATGGGTCTGAGTAAGGCTCTACACTCTTTACATTACCACACACAGATATTAATACGGTTTTAAAGCTTTTAAAATATTAAGTTCACTTCTTGTAACCAACCTATATCCAAATCCTAGGCTCTATCAAGCTTCGAGAGGGATCAAATCTCCCGAGGTGCAAACCTCTCCTCGAAAAGCTGCTTGAGTGCAATACCTAAGAAGAGGTTTGCAACTCAAGAGATTTGGTCCCTCTCGGCGCTTGATAGAGCCTAGGATTTGGATCTAGTCTAGTTCCAATCAGGGGCGGTGACACAAAACTGGTGTTTGATTAGCATTGTAAGGAAAATGTTAAGTTGAAAACATAGATATAATTATGAGGATTGTCATAATGTAAGTAATAAGTATAAATAAATTGTTAAACTGGAAAATGGAGACAATAATTTTGTAAGGATTAAATAAATGAAAATATGGTTCACATCATGATCATTCTCAATCTATCTTCTTCATCTTTTCTTATCTTCACACTTGGTAGTTTTGACATATTCTCATATCGATCATATGAGAATCTACATTGGACCTGTACTTGTCTTACGTACTTGTATTCCAACATATGACTCTTGGCATACATGACACATTTGAACTTCTACTAATTGATCAATTCGTTCACAAAATTTTCGATGTCTAGTATACATTTCTTCAGATGGTACCGACATATTATCATCAATTTCAATCTCCTTATCTCAGACCATATTAGTAATTGGAGCTGCTTGAAATTGGACCATGCCATCAACACATCGCTCTCTGACCGTTACATGTTGAGCATCTCCCACAGTTGGTTCTACGGGTATATTGGTTGAATATTGTCTTTGTTGTTCTACATTTTGATTTCTTTGTTTTTCTACAAATTGATTTCTTTGTTCTTCCAATTGCTTCAGCTTTCTCTCTCGATATGCTCTTTGTCGGTCAACGTTTTGTTCTTTGTTCTTCTCGTTCTTCAGTTGTCAATTTGTCTAACTTTCTTTTTCGATATTCTTTTTGTCGATCCACGTTTCGTTTTCTTCGTTCTTCTCATTCTTATGCCGTCATTTTGTCCAACTTTCTTTTTTGATATTCTTTTTGTTGTTCTGCTTTTTATTTCAAGTCTTCTTATCGTTCTTTTGTTGTCATTTCGTTAGATTTTCTTCCTTGATATGCTTTCTGACGTTTGACGTTCTGTATTTTTTGTTCTTCTCCTGTTTGTCTGATAGCATCTTCTGCATGCACATCTTCCATTTCTAGTTCAGACGCTAAATCAAAAATGTCAAGCATTAACATATACACTGAAATTTATGCATCTATGAAATCCACATTAAAATTTATGCATCCATGAAATCTACATTGAAATCTATGCATCCATCGATTAACAGCTACACTGGAAATTATGCAATGATAAAACACCATACACTGAAATCTATGCAATTATAAAACTCACTTTACATGATAATGAAATTCAATATCCACATAACTTTTGGTTATGTGGTATAAACCTTTATCCTTCTCGTTCTTTTGATGTCATTTCGTTAGATTTTCTTCCTTGATATGCTTTCTGACGTTCGACGTTTTGTATTTTTTGTTCTTCTCCTATTTGTCTGATAGCATCTTCTGCATGCACATCTTCCATTTCCAGTTTAGACTCTATATCAAAAATGTCAAGCATTAACATACACACTAAAATTTATGCATCTATGAAATCCACACTAAAATTTATGCATCCATGAAATCTACATTGAAATCTATGCATCCATCAATTAACAGCTACACTGAAAATTATGCAATGATAAAACACCATACACTGAAATCTATGCAAGTATAAAACTCACTTTATATGATAATGAAATTCAATATATTTTATAAAAAATTAGGTGACGTGGGAGGATCGAACCTCCTCACGCCCATGATCCCAACACTCTTACCACTATACCACATGTAGTTCTTATTATACAGAGTAAATAACTTATATATAAACTTGAATAATATTACATCTGGCGAAAATGGGGGAAGGGTGGATCAACATGGTTTGACCTCATGACCTACCTATGACCACCACAATGTGTTACCAATGGGATACACCCAGTTGTTTGGGAATTAAATGATTTAATATATTTATATGTTTGAATCGGGAGTTAAATTTAAATTTAAATTTAATATAAATATTATAATAATTTAAAATGTTTAATATTTTTTTTACTAAAACGGTTAAATTGTATAGAGATAAGGTCTGGCAAATAAGCTGCCAGATGCTTTACAAATAGTATGTCGTCTAGCATATCTGGTATTCTGATTTGATATTTTTCTTAGCTACCGAAATTACGTAAGCGGACATAAAACAAGAAACAACAATTTCCATGGTCCTTGGATGATAAAAACTGGTCGCCTAAGCGAGCCTTGCTTTGATCAATGCCTCGACCTGAGTTTCTAGCTTGCCTATGATTTTGCCACGTCTTTGATGCTTGCATGGAGTTCGTTGGTGAGATCCTCCCTGAGGTCTTTGAGCTCCTGGTTCAGAGTTTCCCAGCGACGTGCTCCTACGTTCATTGACCTTCTCTTTGGCCTTGACGAGTTCGGAGTGTATTTCCGCGGTTCTCTCTTCCACCGAACTTTCAGTATTTTAGGTTGATGCCATTGCTTCTCTCCCGCAAAGGTGCAAACAAGTTCCTTAGTTTCAGCCTGATGTGAATGAGGAGCATCCTGAGGGAATTCAACGGAGAGTTAAGAGGCATGAAATAGCCTTCAGCGTCTGTGACTTCGCGTGGTTCACGGGAGTGCCTTCTTAGATTCTCTGTGCTTCGTGTCTCTGATCGAGGATTTTCCAGAATCGTCTATTTCGACTTCATGATGTCTCACAACCATCAGGAAGGACTGGCAGTTAGGGTATAGACGAAACTCTATCTTCACCATTCACTTGGAGAGTACTCTTGCTCAAGAGCGTACCTTGATTGGCCTCGGAGTCCGCTAGAGTATTAAGATTCCTGAGGATATGGAACATTTTGATTTTACTGAATTTGGACAGGAGAAGAATCACCTTCTTATACCTTTGGGCGAGGAGTATGTTCTTCAGATTCTTTTTCATGATGATGGCCTGGACAATAATTCTGGAGTCTCCGAAGATGACCAGACTCTGAATGTTCAAATCGATTGCTAAGATAAGCCCCTGCCACAAAGCAAGAATCTCAGCTTGGTTGTTGGTGGTGGATCCAAGGCCCCAGGCGAAGGACAAATGTATGGTGCCTGAAGGCCCAAATAAGACCCCTCCCCCCCAGCCATGCTGGGGTTCCCTTTCGATGCCCCATCGAAGAAAAGGTAGAACTCTTTAGGGGTTGAGTCTTCCTTTGACCCTTCTGCAGCTTCTAGGATAGCCTGGTGTTCCTTTGGAAGTTCCGAGGATTTTTTCTCTTTTGCTTTTGATGTTGTTCTGCTTTTCTTCACTTTCTGCCATCCTTCTGCGTTCTCTTTCGCTAAGGGTTGCATTTTGGGGCAATTTCACTGGAAGTGACCATGTTCCTGGCAGTTCCTGCACTTGAAGGGCAGATGTTCGTAAAGCACTGCCATTAAAACTATTATTTTTAAAAAGTGAGTATATTAAACAAAATCTAGATTCTATTTTTAGAAAAACTAAATTCAAATTTAAAGCACTACAATTAAAACTATTATTTTAAAAAGTGAGTATATTAAATAAAATTTACAATTATTTTTGTTGAAAAACTAAATTCAATATTCTATTTAGAAAAACATAGTTAGTATTCTATTTTTAATATAGAATCAAATTTCCAAAGAAAATGAAACGAAACGAAACTTGCTTCTATTTTTATTCACTTGGATCTAAGCTGGGATATTGTTAAAGCACTGCCATTAAAACTATTATTTTTAAAAAGTGACTATATTAAACAAAATTTAGAATTCTATTTTTAGAAAAACTAAATTCAAATTTAAAGCACCACAATTAAAACTAGTATTTTAAAAAGTTAGTATGTTAAACAAAATTTACAATTACATTTTTGAAAAACTAAATTCAAATTCGGTATTTTATTTGGAAAAACATAATTAGTATTCTATTTTTATATAGAATCAAATTTCCAGAGACGAAACGAAACTTGCTTGTATTTTTATTCACTTGGATCATTAAAACTATTAGTTTTAAAAAGTCACTGTATTAAACAAAATTTAGAATTCTATTTAAAAAAAAACTAAATTCAAATTTAAAACACTACAATTAAAACTATTATTTAAAAAAGTGAGTATATTAAACAAAATTTACAATTATATTTGTAGAAATACTAAATTCAAATTCAAGTATTTTATTTAGAAAAAACATAATTAATATTCTATTTTTATGAATTTAAAATGTTTAATATTAATATAATTTAAAATTTAATATATTAAACAATTAAAATTTATTAAATTTAAAAATAGTTTAAAATTATAAAAAAAAACAAAATTTATTAAAATTAAAATTAACTAAATAGTTAAAAATGATTATATGATTATAGTTTAAAATAATTAGAATTAATATTTAAAGCCCATTAAAATTATTATTTTTAAAAAATGAGTATATTAAACAAAATTTAGAAATCTATTTTTAGAAAAACTAAATTCAAATTTAAAGCATTACAATTAAAACTATTATTTTATTATTTTAAAAAATGAGTATATTAAACAAAATTTACAATTATTTTTGTAGAAAAACTAAATTCAACTATTTTTATATAGAATCAAATTTCCAGAGAAAACAAACGAAACTTGCTTCTATTTTTATTCACTTGGATCTAGGCTGAGATACTCTTAAAGCACTGCCATTAAACTATTATTTTTAAAAAGAGAGTATATTAAACAAAATTTAGAATTCTATTTAAAAAAAAACTAAATTCAAATTTAAAACACTATAATTAAAACTATTATTTTAAAAAGTGAGTATATTAAACAAAATTTACAATTATTTTTGTAAAAAAATTAAATTCAAATTAAGTATTCTATTTGGAAAAACATAATTAGTATTCTATTTTTATTAATGGCCGACATAATATTTTATTACTTTTTACTTTGTATTATTCTTTTTTGTTTATGGCCAACATGTTAGGAACAAATGTTACAACATCTCTCTCATACTCTGCAAACGTTGCAACATCTCCATCATAATCAAAAATATTATTTATGGCCGACATGTTAGGAACAAACGTTACAGCATCTCCCTCATACTCGACAAACGTTACTCCACAACGTTACAAGATCTCCCTCATACTGGGTTGTATAGCGCCTCTCAATGCAACAAAAATTAGTGGAGGCGGCTCACATGTGTGACCGCCCTCCATCACCCCAACAGTTTATTCATTTGTAAGTACGTGAATATTGTCATTAGGGTTTGCTTCCTCATGGAAGAAGCCGCCCTCTTCACATCATAAAAGAAAAGTACGTAATAACTTACTATCTTTCACTATCTCCACCTAATATGGAGAGGAGGAGTCGACTCTTACTATGGAGGCCGCTCCACCTGTGTTTGTCTTTAATATTTTGTGAAGATTAAGTATTAACAATTCAGCGTTGTCATTCTACTGTCAAAGGACTCCGCCAGGAGTAAAAGAGAGAGTTGTCTGCTCTAAAATTCTCAACGTAGAGAATATCTAACTCTGAACAGATATCGTATGGTTATTTACAGTCACCTTCAGAGTAGTGAATACTATAGGATCTTTTAGAAATGGAAGATGGTTAAGAACTTTGCACAACAATAAATGATCTTTTCCAAATATGAGAATTTTATCAATACTTGGTCATATATTAAGTTTGATTGTGAATGGACCTTTACTAGATTAAAGTTGGATTCAAGAGGATTGCATGCTCACATTCATCTTATTTTTCACTTTGAAACTATTTTTATTACCAATCAAATAATATAATTATTTATTGTTCCTATCTTGACTAACTATAGACAAATGAGTCTTTGTATGAGCATGACTTCCATTTGCAAATGTTATACATTGGAAAATCTGCCTACATGGTTGAGGAAAAAAACATAAAGGGTACATGCATCAAGATGACAAGCGAAGGATGCATAATGGTCCATTGCAAATCAATACATGAATGAAACCCTTGTTATGAGTAATTAAACATTCAAAACTTTGTGCAAATCAATACATAAATGCAACCCTTGTTATGAGTAATTAAACATTCAAAACTTTGTACAAATCATAGTGAAAGATTTTCTAATGACACTTTTCCATAATCTAAGACAACTTAGATGGTTAGTAGGTGAAAAAAACATTTAATCTTTGTTTATGCGTTAATCACTCAATGAATGCTTATTCAATTTAATTCATTAGGTTTATTCATTCAAAGATTGTTTTTTTCACAAATTCAATTGTTAAATATAAAACATAATAATGGATAACCAAATGTGTTTTGAAAATTTTCAAAATGTAATTTTGATTCAAACAAAATTGAAAAGCTATTTGAATTTCACTCTCAAGTATATTTATATGGATAAAGTTATTTGAAAATTTCAAAAATTAATTTTGATTCAAATAATTATGTTTATTTTTAGTAATTTGTTTTTTAAAAGTGATTAATTTATTTTTTAGATTCTTGATATTTTTGTTTCCAAAAAATTATGTTTATTTTTAGTAATTTGTATTTTGAAAGTGACTAATTTATTTGTGGATAAAGTGGTTAAAGCTTTTTTGGGTGAAAATAGAAAGTGGTTAAACGTCCTTTTTACGAGTGACGAGGACGAGCGAATGGAATGATTCGTGTATAACGGTCCGCGGAGAGAAAAGCAACCAGTAGTCCTCCCTTCTATATATATTTAAATTTTACACAAATTGAACGTTATTCCCATTCTACGCCTTCTCCTCTGTCCTGTGTTCTCTCTGTGTGTCTTGTCTGTCCCGTTCGTT
Organism: Larix kaempferi; assembly: GCA_027924585.1. Taxonomy (NCBI): domain Eukaryota; kingdom Viridiplantae; phylum Streptophyta; class Pinopsida; order Pinales; family Pinaceae; genus Larix; species Larix kaempferi. The sequence goes on from BSBM01001023.1 coordinate 17,117,447, forward strand.
CATGGTCGTCTGTGTGTCTTGTCCTGTTGTCCTGCGTGTTGTGTGTCTTGTCCTTTTGTCATGTGTGTTCTCGTACATGTCCTCACAGAGGAGGAGGCGGAAGAAGAGCTGGAAGAGGGATTATTGTGCAATTTTGCGTGAATGAGGGCTGTTTGGCGAGGTTAAGTTAACTGATATGGCATTATTTTTTTAAAAAGTTCAAGAATTGTTTAAATTATGTCTTCTATATTTGTGCTCGCAATGCAGTGCAGTGAGCTTGTGGGGCAGGGCAATGATGGAGATTCTTTTATCTCTACGGCTGGCTGCAGGAAATTTTGTGGTAAGGTTCTTTCCATCACAAGATTTTCCTTATCATGTAAATAATGAATTGCTGCTATAGATGGCTTGGTTATTATTATGCTTAGATTTGTTTGTACGTACTCAAGCGAGCTTTACGGCCATTCTCAAATCCATTCCGACTATTGATTGAGATTTCCCCTGTGAGTGTAGGTTGTTTGAATGCTGTGTGTTGCGGCACGGCCTTAGGGCATTCGTTCGGTGGCTGTAGGAAATTTGTGGTAAGGTTGCTTCCATCTTAAAATTTTCCGTTCTCTTTTAAAAAATTAATTGCTGCTATAGGTTGCGTGTGATTGCGGGTTGTTTGAATGCTTAAGTGCCAAAATTTCAAGAAATTCTTTAAATTATCTTTTCTATATTTTTGCATTTAATGTAACACTTGACTGACAGTGAGCGGTGTAGTGTAGGGCAATGATATATATATATATATAATTTTTATTTTTATCTAGGAAATTTTTGGTAGGGTTGCTGCCATTTCAATATTTGCCATTCATTTTTATTGTGTTGGGCAAATTTTTGTAGTAAAACTTTCAAGAAACTGTTTAAATTAACTTTTCCATTTTTTTTTGCCTTTAATGCATCAAGATATTATATTGTTTTTTCAAAATTTCAAGAAATTGTTTAAAATAACTTTTCCTGATTTGTGCCTCTAATGCAACACTGCAGTGGGTGTGTAGTGCACAACAATGATAGAGATTCTTGTATCTCTATTGGTCGTTGTAGGAAATTTGGGGTAAGGACCAAGGTTGCTGCCATTTCAATATTTGTTATCCTTTTTTATTTTGTTGGGACAATTTTAAAAAATTGGTTAATGAATTAGTTGCTCCAACAAATAGTGAATCATGAGATTCTTCTAGAAATTCCAAAGTGTTCACCAATTTTGTCAAACCTTGTGAACACTTATCATGGTTCATCATCAGGGTTTGAAACATTGACAAAATTGGTGAACAATTCAGAATTTCCAAAGGAATCTTATAATGGATACCACTGTAGAAATCTTAGATCTGAAATATTGAATTGCTGCTACAGGGCATGTGTGAGTGTGGACTGTTTATGTGGTCTGTGTTACACAGCCTAATGTATTTGGCAGCTTCTTCCTTTAGGTATTATTTTCTTTTGAAGCCCTTCTCCTTTTATGAATAATAGAATGTAATACGAGCTTAATTTCAAGTCTCTAGTTCTAATTACTAATCAACTACCTTTTTGTGCATTTTATGAGTTCGTTTGTTATATATCTTCTCTAATGAGCCCATCCAATCCATTATGGCAGATGTTTTATAATTTTTCTTATGGCTTGGTGAGGAGGAACATATTTGAGGTAAGGTTGTGTATCATTAGTTTGTCAACTTGTTAATGGTTTTGATTTGTTTACATATGCTTGGTATCTATCTTTATTAATATACAATGTATTTTCTTCTATCTTTCAGTAATAGCTATTGGCTTTTGTGTATGTATACTTGTATAGCAAAGTCCATTAGTATTGAAACTCTAATGTACTTTTGTTTTATTTTTTAGTAAGAGAATTTGTAGCAAAGTCCTCTATAGTCAGTCATGGTTAATGTCCATCAATATTAGGACTAGGATAAGCACAACATATATAGCCCATGGCTTTTTCTTCTCCCTGAGTTTTAGGGTGTTTAACATCTTAATTTCCTTGACCTACCAGCTATAGGATATTCTATTATGTGTGTGCAACAGCCATGAGAGTGTGTTTCTAGTATAGCAAAGTCCATTAGTATTGAGACTCTAATGTACTTCTGTTTTAGTTTTTAGTAAGAGAATTTGTAGCAAAGTCCTCTATAGTCAGTCATGGTTAATGACCATCAATATTAGGACTAGGATAAGCACAACATATATAGGCCCATGGATTTTTCTTCTCCCTGAGTTTTAGGGTGTTTAACATCTTAATTTCCTTGACCTACCAGCTATAGGATATTCTATTATGTGTGTGCAACAGCCACGAGATTCTGTTTCTAGCATTCTTGATACAATGAGGATTGTTTGGGTAGTTTCAAAGATATGAATTCAATGGATCATTAAGGTATAAATAGGATCTTCCCTCTTTAGAAACGTTGTTTCTTCCAATTTCACTTGTGGCATGAGTAAAAGACTTTGTCATCCCATTCTTTTTCATCTAGTGGTTGCCATGTTGTTCCATACAATTTCAACATTGTTACAGATGAGCTTGCTCAAATTATATATTTGTTGAAGGTGGATTTTATTTGGTTCATATCATCATGAACTGCTCAAACCATCAGACCATGCCTTGAATATTCAAACAGCTATACATAACTGAAATCTGCCATATATTTGTGCTTCAAGACTGCTGTTATGTCATCTTCACTTGTCAATCATTTATGAAAGAAGGATAACAAATCCATTTTCCTTGAGATCACTCTATAGGATTTCATCAGTCAGATTTTTTTAGGACTTATGGGACTCTATATAACAGTTGGCGTACCCAAGAATTTTCAACAATTGATAGTGCTGCCATGTATATATACAATTCTTGCTCCGAAATGTTCATAGGTGGATCAGAGGTGTTTCTCAATGAGACAATATAGTCCCAGAACACTGTATAAGGCTCAGATCATGTCAGCTTCCATAACCATCATCAATCACTTTGTTTTGGTCTTCAAACATGCTCAACATGTATTTACTTCTGTCCACAAGAATTCTTACCAACCAATACTACAAATCTGCCTCAAGGAGTGAACTCTGTCAACCAGAATACTCATCAGTCAATGCTTCGAATCAGCCTTTCAAATTCTTCCCAACAGAGAGAAATGCTACAAGACATCTGTTGATACGAAGCTGCCTCAAATCACTATCCAATCTCAGCCTTAATTCTGTTAAAGCGTGTAGTTTAGTTTCTCAAAGAATGTCCAACATAGGTCCTTCAAATCTGTTCTTGTTACTGCAAAATAAGGTCTGTCCTAACTCTCCACAAGCAGCTCTTCACACACAGTCTTTGTACACTTCATTGGATCCTGTAATAACCTCTTCATATAGCTCAAGTAGTCCTTCAGCAATCCAGAATTCAAGGTGTAGAGCTTCAGTCTTATAACAGTCCTAAATAGGCTTTATCTCAGCTCAACAATGAGATCTATTTGAATGCACTTCAATGTCTCAAAGATGCCACAAGTACACACATCTTTTTGTATATTTCAAGAGCTGATCCTTAATTACCCTTGATTAGTACTCTTCATCATTCACTTTCGGTCTTGTTGATCTTTTGCTTGCATTACCTGTTATGGAGGGGTTTACACTTTTCAAAACAGAATTTGGGATCTTCCTAGATCCTCATCACTCACCTCTGTTTGTGGATCAGTGGCAGAGAAATATTCATCAACGCTTACTTCATTTGGATCTAAATTGTTGGACTGCATATTTGTAATGTAATTTGGAAGAATATAATCCAGATATACCTGATCATCATTTGACTTGTGTAGTGGTATCTTGGTCATTTACTTGTTCAGTTATTTCACTTTCCCTCTTTTCTTCAACCACTTTGTTTTGAGGCTGCTCTTTCCTTCTCAAAACTTTGATAGTACCGTGTCTACAAATTCTTGCAATGTGTCCATGCTTATGATAGTTGTGGCATTGAAAATTGGAGGTAGTCATACCTCTTTTTCTTCTGGGAATATTTATTTCATGAGCACTGTAGTCTGCTGCCTTATGACCAAAATTATGAAAAGAAAAACAGTAACTGGGAAAGAAACTTTGATACCTGGGAGTGGTTGATCTTCCTTGAATGGAGGTCTTTGAGATGCTTGCTTGTCATGTCTTGGTTGATCATGGTCTTTTACTCTGCTATTGGAATCCTTTAAGCCATTTGTATGACCTTTAGGTCTTTCTTTAGTCTTCCTTGGTAGTTTGGAACTCTTTTCTTCTTCAATGTGTTTTTGCTTGTGATCATATCCAATACCTGTCTTGTCACTGGGAGATCTTTGCTGATTGAGGATGTCTTCTAAAGTTCTAAGGATGATGAACTCTTCTCAAACTTCACGTTTGTGGCAGCTCAAGGAGACAATTTCAAGCTCTCTTGCTTGACAGATTTCATCCTTCTCCTTTGGTAGTGTCTTTTGTTCATCAATGACCTTTCCCGCTTCAATACTTTCTGCCATCTGTCTTTTTGAATTCTGATCATCCTCTCGGATCTTCCATAGTTGTTCTTTCAGAAATTGGTTCTCTTTTCTAAGCTCTGAAAGTTCTTCAACTTCCTTACCAGTATCAGAAGCGGCCTTGCTCATCTTCTCAAGTGCTTCTTTTAAGGAAATAATTTCAGCCTCTTGAGCATCACAGATCTTTGCTTTTCCTTTTAGCTGGATCATCAGGATTTGTTCAGCTTCCAAAGATCCTTCTAGTTGTGCCTTTAAGATAGCAACTTCCAGTTTTTCAGTTTGATTTGCTTCTGCATTTTCAGACTTTAGCAGTAGTCTATTATGCTGCTCATTTTTCTTCCTTTCTTATCTTAAATCAGCAAGAGCAGAAATGAGTTCTCCTTCTCAGAAATCAGTTTACTTCTGCAGTCTTGTCATCTTCATCTTCAAAAGATTCTTCTGCATCACTATGAGTATCCTCACCTTCATTTGCAGAGCCATTATTGCTTATTCCTTTTGTGTTTGCCTTTCCATTGAATGATCCTACTTTTTGTTCAGTTTCCTTGGAGGTTTTTCCTAAGTAGAAATCTTTCAGTTTGACCCAGAGTTCTTTGGCTGAAGTACACTTTCCAATCTTGCTTTTCACAGCCTTGAATATCCTTTGAGGATGGCGTCCATTGCCAATTTGTTGTTTCTTTTCAATTCTTTCTTGGCTGTAGTCTTTGGTGGCCTTTTTGAAGGGGTATAACTAGTAACAACCGATTGCAAAACATCATATCTCGTTCGCCCCAGAAATGCTTTCATTCTTATACTTCATACATAATAATCTGCCCCATCGAATAGGGGTGCTGTGTCAGTGCATGTGCAAGTTGACAATCCATTAGTGCTTCCGGCGATCTGCCTTTCAGTGATTAAGTTGTTCCTGAAGGAAACTTCGTTCTGATACCAATCTTTGGGATCTTCACCAATATTGAGAGGGGGGGGGGCTGAATCAGTATTGGACCACTTTTTACCACATTAACATTTCAAGATTGGAGGTTTTTCTTGAGTAGAAATCTTTCAGTTTGATCTAGAGTTCTTTGGACGAAGTACACTTTCCAATCTTGCTTTTCACAGCCTTGGATAATCCTTTGAGTGGCGTCCATTGCCAATTTGTTGTTTCTTTTCAATTCTTTCTTGGCTGTAGTATTTGGTGGCCTTTTTGAAGGGGTGTAACTAGTAACAACCGATTGTCAAACTTCATATCTCATTCCCCCCAGAAATGATTTCATTCTTATGCTTCATACATAATAATCTGCCCCATCGAATAGGGGTGCTATGTCAGTGCACGTGCCAAGTTGACAATCCATTAGTGCTTCCAGCAATCTGCCTTCCAGTGATTAAGTTGTTCTTGAAGGAAATTTAGTTCTGATACCAATTGTTGGGATCTTCACCAATACTGAGAGGGGGGGGGGGGTGAATCGGTATTGGACACTTTTTACCACATTAACATTTCAAGCACATCATGTAAACATTTACTTTAACAACATCACATAAAATGATCTACAGTACACAAGAAGTTTTTACGTGGTAACCCAAATGGGAGAAAACTATGAAATGCTTTTCTTATATCAACAAAGATTATATTCATTTCATTTATGAGCACCTACTCAAAGGAGGATTCAACCCCCTAGCTTTACCAACTGCAACTGAAAGGAAGCACCCACTCGCTAGATTCTCTAGCACCCACTAGAAGGAGGCTACAACCCCCTGGATTTACCAGCTCCAACTGGAAGGAAGCATCCACTCCCTAGAGCACATGCACCAACTTGCAGCAAGCTCCAACTTCTGTTGATACCAAGATGCCTCAAATTACTATCCAATTTAGCCATAACTCTGTTAAAGAGTATAGTCTAGATTCTCAAAGAATGTCCAACACAAGTCCTTCAAATCTGTTCTTGTTACTGCAAAATAAGTTCTGTCCTAACTCTCCACAAGCAGCTCTTTACACACAGTCTTTGTACATTTCGTTTGATCCTGTAATGACCTCTCCATATAGCTCAAGTAGTCCTTCAACAATCCAGAATTCAAGGTGTAGAGCTTCAGTCTTATAACAATCCTAAATAGGATTTATCTCAGCTCAACAATGAGGTCTATTTGAATGCACTTCAATGTCTCAAAGATGCCACAAGTACACAATACTTTTGTATATTTCAAGAGTTGATACTTAATTACCCTTGATCAGTACTCTTCATCATTCACTGTTGGTCCTGCTGATCTTTTGCTTGCATTACCTGTTATGGAGGGGTTTACACTTTTCAAAACAGAATTTGGGATCTTCCTAGATCCTCATTGCTCAGGTCTGTTTGTGGATCAGTGGCAGAGAAATCTTCATCAATGCCCACTTCATTTGGATCTCAATGACACAATATAGTTAGTTCCCATAACCATCATCAATCACTTTGTTTTGGTCTTCAAACATGCTCAACATGTATTTACTTCTGTTCACAAGAATTCTTACCAACCAATGCTACAAATCTGCGTCAAGGAGTGTGAAATCTGTCCACTAGAATACTCATCAGTCAATGCTTCAAATCAGCCTTTCTAATTCTGCCCAACAGAGAGAAATGCTACAAGACTTCTATTGATACCGAGCTGCATCAAATCACTATCCAGTCTTAGCCATAACTCTGTTAATGTGTATAGTCTAGATTCTCAAAGAATGTCCTTCAAATCTGTTCTTGTTACTGCAAAATAAGGTCTGTCTTAACTCTCCACAAGCGGCTCTTTACACACAGTCTTTGTACACTTCGTTTGATCCTGTAATGACCTCTTCATATAGCTCAAGTAGTCCTTCAGCAATCCAGAATTCAAGGTGTAGAGCTTCAGTCTTATAACAGTCTTAAAGAGGCTTTATCTTAGCTCAACAATGAGGTCTATTTGAATGCACTTCAATGTCTCAAAGATGCCACAAGTACACACAACTTTTGTATATTTCAAGAGCTGATCCTTAATCACCCTTGATCAATACTCTCATTTACTTTTGATCCTGCTAATCTTTTGCTTTCATTACCTGTTATGGAGGGGTTTCACTCATGTTTGTTTGTGGATTGGTTGCAGATAAATCTTCATCAACTCCTACTTCATTTGGATCTAAATTGTTGGACTGCAGATTTGTAATGTAATTTGGAAGAATATTATCCAGATATACCTGATCATCATTTGACTGTGTAGCTTGGTCATTTACTTGTTCAGTTATTCACATTCCCTCTTTTCTTCAACCACTTTGTTTTGAGGCTGTTCTTTCCTTCTTCAAACCTTGATAGTACGTTGTCTACAATTTCTTGCAATGTGTCCATGCTTATGACAGTTTTAGTATTGAAAATTGGAGGTAGTCATACCTTTGTTTCTTCTTGCAATATTTATTTCATAAGCCCTGCAGTCTGCTGTCTTATGACCAAAATTATGTCAAGAAAAACTGTAACTGGGAAAGAAGCTTTGATACCTGGGAGTGGTTGATCTTCCTTGAAATGGAGGTCTTTGATATCCTTGCTTGTCATGTCTTGTTGATCATGGTATTTTACTCTGCTATTGGAGTCCTTTAAGCCATCTGTATGACCTTTAGGTCTTTCTTCAGTTTTCCTTGGTAGTTTGAAACTTTTTTCTTCTTCAATGTGTTTTTGCTTGCCACTGGGATATCTTTGCTGATTGACGATGTCTTCTAAGGATAATGAACTCTTCTCCAACTTCACGTTTGTGGAAGCTATCCTTTCTAATTCACTTTTCAAGGAGACAATTTCAAGCTATCTTGCTTGACAGATTTCATCCTTCTCTTTTAATAGTGCCTTTTGTTCATCAATGACCTTTCCCGATTCTTTAATACTTTCAGCCATCTGTATTTTTGAATTTTAAACATCCTCTTGGATCTTCCGCAGCTGTTCTTTCATAAATGGGTTCTCTTTTCTAAGCTCTGAAAGTTCTTCAACTTCCTTACCAGTGTTAGAAGCAGCCTTGCTCATCTTCTTAAGTTCTTCTTTTAAGGAAATGATTTCACCCTCTTCATCACAGATCTTTGCTTTTCCTTTTAGTTGGAATCTGGATCATCAGGATTTGTTCAGCTTCGAAAGCTCCTTTTAGTTGTGCCTTTAAGATAGCAACTTCCCGTTTTTCAGTTTGCTTTGCTTCTGCTTTTTCATAGTTTAGTAGTAGTCTATTAAGCTGCTCTTTTTTTTCCTTTTAATTCAGCAAGAGCAGAAATGAGTTCTCCTTCCTAGTTTACTTCTGCAGTCTCTTCATCTTCATCTTCAAAAGATTCTTCTGCATCACTATTAGTATCCTCACCTTCATTTGAAGAGCCATTACTGCTTGTTCCTTTGTGATTGCCTTTCCATTGAGTGATCCTTCTTTTTTATCAGTTTTTTTGGAGGTTTTTCCTGCGTAGGAATCTTACAGTTTGACCCAGATTTCTTTGTCTGAACTAGACTTTCCAATCTTGCTTTTCATACCGTTTGATAATCCTTTGAGGATGGTGTCTATTGTCAATTTGTTGTTTATTTTTAATTCTTTCTCGGCTGTAGTCTTTGGTGGTCTTTTTGAAGGCGTGTAACCAGTAACAACTGATTTCCAAACATCATATCCAATTGCCCCCAGAAATGTCTTCATTCTTATGCTCCATACTACATAATCTGTCCCATCGAATAGGGGTGCTATGCCATTCTTATGCTATGTGAGCCTTTGATAATCCTTTCAGGATGGTGTCTATTGCCAATTTGTTGTTTATTTTTAATTCTTTCTCGGCTGCAGTTTTTGGTGGTCTTTTTGAAGGTTTGTAACCAGTAACAACTGATTGCCAAACATCATATCCAATTGCCCCAGAAATGTCTTCATTCTTATGCTCCATACTACATAATCTGTCCCATCGAATAGGGGTGCTATGTCACTGAATAAGCTATTCCTGAAGGAAACCTCGCTTTGATACCAATTGTTGGGATCTTCACCAATACTGAAAGGGGGGGGGGGGGGGGGGGGGTGAATCAGTGTTCACCAATACTGAGAGGGGGGGGGGTGAATCAGTATTGGACACCTTTTACCACTTTAACATTTCAAGCACATCATGTAAACATTTACTTTAACAACATCACATAAAATCATACACAGTACACAAGAAGTTTTTACGTGGATACCCAAATGGGAGAAAACCATAGACCGCTTTTTTCTTATATCAACAAAGATTACATTCATTTGATTTATGAGCACCTACCCAAAGGAGGCTTCAAGCCCCTGGCTTTTCCAACTGCAACTGGAAGGAAGCACCCACTCCCTAGATTCTCTAGAACCCAATAGAAGGAGGCTACGACCCCCTAGATTTACCAGCTCTGAATGGAAGGAAGCATCGACTCCCTAGAGCACAGGCACCAACCTGCAACAAGCTCCAACTTGTAGACAACAGACATTGATCTGCCAAGGACAAGTATTCCTTGCCCATGCACCACTCTGCCACCCTTAAATGATATGATTTTGTTCCTTTGTCAATCTACTCTTTCTTCTATCTCTAGAACTCTGTCAGTATCTGTCACTCAACCACTATCACTTCTTCACACATAATTTGCATACTGGTAGCAATCACATGTACATGTAGCTCTGTCTCTTTGCTCAATTCATTTCTAACACTTGTTGCAGAATTCACATACTCTGTCATAGTGTTGTAATTGTTCCATTGTTAGTCTCTGATAGTCAAACATAGACCCTTCATACTTAGTCTCTTTGTTCATCACATGCCATTCACAGTCTCACTTACACATTGTCTTTATTGACAGCTTGTCTGTCATTTCTATAGCTGGCACCCTACAACTCTCACTCAGTCTTGTAGCTCCACTTATACCTCTCGTTCTCAATCCTTTAGCCTAACACTAGCAAATCTGCTCTTGGATGATTGTAGTGACTGAAGTCAACCGTTTGATTATCTTCATTAGTCGCACGCCCACATAATCCACTATTACAAATGATATGTGCACATGCATTGCAACTTGCAATACTTGTTTTTTTTCACCACAGAGATAGCACCCAGAACTTTCAGTGAAACAAGAGCCACAACTTGCTCATTGCGACGATTTAGATCTTCTTAGTAACCAACAACACTTCAATGGATTTTATTCCTGCAAGCAAGTAAAAAAACAAACCCCAAGAACTTCTGCGATCTCTGCAGTCTCATTGTGAAAGAACTAAAACAAATATGCCCCGTGACTTCTCAGTCTCTACGTAGATGAACACCATGAGTATGCTCTCAAGGGATTATTACGATCTCAGAAATTAGTCACCAGCGATCTGTGCAATTTAAAACCCCTGCAATCTCAGTTCAATTGATATATTTTGTAATTGATTACCACAGACTTGTTTCGCCAACCATCTCTGTCTCAGCAAGAAGGAACATCTAGCTTTTATCTTAGAGATCGATTCTAGCCATTTTCAACATCTAACGCTTCCCAGTTAGTCTAGCAAAAATCTGATTTCAAATTTTCTTCTCAATCCTTTCTTCAAATTGCTAGACTCCTTTGCTGCGATATATGACCTGCAAACACAGAGGAAATAACCCAATGTTTCCATTCATCGAGCGCATTGTTGGTCATATTCATTTTACTTTATGTCCATCACTAGGGGAAACAAATTCTTGCAATCAGATCGTGACAAAGAAGCACATCCAAGCTCCTGCGCATTCCAGAAGATAGCCCAGAGAATTTCATCATTTTCATTTCAGAGATACATGTTTATTTTTCACACTATCACTTCATAAATCGATTCATTATATATGTGGCTCATATCATTTTGTGTAAGCCCGCTCATTGGATCCTCGTGGACCTGTTATCACATTTCTTGTAGCTACTCCTTGAGAGAATCCAATCCAGGATGGTAGAGGGGGATGGCAACTAAAGCTGTGACCTAAGAGGGTCATGATCTCCGAATAAGGATCGGAAGTCACGCCAATCAAGACTCTCTTCGCTTTATGCCAACTGATGAATATATGGAAAAGGGGGGGAGACCCCTGCCCAACCTTGTGGAAGGACCAAAGAGATAGGATACCTAACTAAATCAATCAGAAGACACACAAGAGATACCCTATAAATGAAACACTAGGTCTCAGGTAACTACTATTGATGAAGGCTTAACTGTTAACAAAGATGTAGCAATATGAATACAAAGATTACTCCTTAATAGCAATGAAATCAAATAAAGACCCAAGTTAAATGGTGTTAGGAGTGAATGAACAAATCACTACCCAAGGGGGTTTGACTTAGTGAAATGAGATGGCCTAAAGGTAGGATTTGAAACAACAGTTAATGGCTGTCCTAACTTGAAAATATTGCTTGGGTGAAAGATAAACACAATAGCAAAGGGCCACAAACAAGACCAAGTCACAAACAAAAAACCAGTCACCAAGGCAAGGGGGCACATTCATAAAAAAACCAGTGCCTAGTCTAGAGGAATAAATGGAGTAAAAAATTTATAACATTCAGCTTCTAGAGGTTTTAGACTAAGGACAAAAATACCCAAATGCAAGATTCCTAAGATTTTAAGTAAATGACTTGCCGGAAATTCTAAGGGTTTCAAACTAGTTAAATTGTTTGGTTAACTAGAGGTATGGAAATGAGAAAGAGAGAATGGCTGAAGTACTTACCTGGATCTCTTGGAAAATGCCAAGAAAGTGACAATCCTTTCCAATAGTGATCAACTTAGAGAAAGATGATGGAGCTCTTGCCCAAATCAATTCTGCCCAAGTGACCAATGCACCCTCTTCCTTGCAAAACAAGCAACCACAAGTTAGTTTGATTTGCAAGTGAAGAAAACAATTGCATACAAGGAGTTTCAAGGAGCAAATAATTGATAACAAGATACAAAATTAACTCCCGATTTGCTTCACAATTTTGAGAGAGAGAAAGAGGAGTTTCCCCACAAGTGCGCCCTTCAGAAAATCGGCCTGCAAAATCAAATCACAAAAAGAGTGCTAAGAACCACACCAAAATGCCTCTATTGCCAAAGGGAAATGATAAGCAATCACAATACTTGAACATTTATCAGAAGAGAACACAAGTCTTGCTCGGAAGATCTCTCTCTATTGCTGCGAATCCAAGAGCCAAAAGTCCATACAAATGACAGCCTCCTCCCCCATATAAAAGATGGGAGAGCAAGATCCCTATCCATCTTACTATGAATGGCTTAGATTACAAAGATAAAAATCAGAATCAATGGCTGAGACTGATTCATTTCCATAATACATAAATCAACTCAAAGAGGGGGGCGATTTTCCGTCATGCGCCCAAGTACAATAACAAACTGATTTTAAGTAGAAATACATGATAGATGGGTCACCTAGGGACCACATTGTCCCCCTAGGGACATTACATAACAGCCACAACATAATCAAAGTGTTCCCAAGTGAAATTGCTGCCCATGGGTGTGCCCTCCTCCTAGAGGTGCGATAAGGCCAAGAGAGGCCCAAATCCACAAGTGGGGCTCAAATGATGATAACACCATGTGAAAAGAAGTCTAGGGACCCTCTCATAACATAAGATAAAAGTCCAATGTCATTTTGATGCCCAACATTCACCCTTTGATAAACTTGATAAACCATGGTCACTTTAATTTTTAATTAAAATGTTGATAATGCCTGTAAATGATCAAATTTGCCCATGCTCTCCCTTTGCTCGGAACTCTGATGTAAGTGCACGGATGAAATTACAAGCATGAAATCCATAAGGAATGACTACTCATACGCCATGGATCCAACTGTGTTGTGATCTGGAAGGAAATCAATGTCCAATAATTAAAATCAGTGTTGCACATATTGGCAATATATCGAAAATATCGGATATATCGCCGAGTATTTCCTTCTTCCGATATATCGAAATTAAAAAATCGTGACATTTCCAATATTTTTCAATATATTCCGATATATTCGAATATGTCGGCCTGTTGCTGGAAAGTGCGAAAAAGTGCCTGTTCATACCATCCATTTTTTGTTGATTTGGCTTGTTGGAAACCACATCTAAATTATGTTGAAGATAGGCCTTCAACAAGACAGATTTATTTTTGAACAAGGAGGCTAACAAGGTCCTACTTGTTCACTTTTAAAAAATGGTCTTAGAAGTATTAGAAGTATGTGTACCCGGCGTGGTTGTGAACTATCTTGCTCAACGCCCATTGTCAAATGATCAACACAATTTCCAGCTCATCACATTTTCCCTTCATTGAAGAAACAAACTTAGAGTTATCTTTCCAATTGGAATTTAAAGAGTTGTTGGGCGCACTTTGGTGACCTTGGAGGGATTTTAAGTTAGCTTGATGGGCATAGTAATATCGTCCAGCGATAGCTATGATCGAGAGATTTCATGACTGAAAGCATGAAAACATTCTGAAGATTCAATTCGTTTGGAGGCTGCCCTTCTTGGTTTCTTCGGATCATCGATGACATTTTGCTTTGGCTTCTTCAACCTCTATAAGGCACCCATGCCATATCTTGCACATTCCATGATCCCTTGACAGTTATTACAGGTTCTGCAAAGTCTTGTAGATATGCATTCGCCACATCATCAGCTTGTTTTGTCATCATATCATTCTGCTGCCACATCATCATATCAAATTGCTACATATGCATCCAAAACTGCCCAACTTGCAACTTATAAGCTATGATTTTCCCATGGGGGGGAAAAAGAAGCATGTGATGCAGACTCATGACGAAGTGCCATGAAAAGTGTCTGAAACATCTCGGGAACCATATTAATAAACACCCAAGTCATACTTTTCCATTCACTAGTCCTTTGTTCAATATGCCATACCTTGGTCACTTTGATCATTTTAATTAATAAGCTGGAATACTCTGTAAGTCTTCAATAATGCCACAAATGACTTTTCCTTTGCCGCAAACTGATAAACTAAATGCACCAATGGATCCAGTAGCATCAAATCCACTAAGAATCACTACTCATACACCCTAGAGAAATATGAGATAAGCTCTATAGACAATTTTCCATTTTTTAATTAAAAATTGGCCTAATAAATCCTGCTAACTTTATAAAAACGTATGTAATAAGCCAATTTTACCTATCTGAAGCATGGAATGGTCTAATTAGCCTCCAAAGGCACTAAGATAATCATTTGGGAACTTCTAGTGATATCCCACAATAGGACATAACCGTTGACTGTGTCAAACTACGTTGACTTGGTCCAAACTGATAAAAAATGTGTTTGAGCAAAAACTGAAAGTTGTTGCATGCAAGAGGCCATTAGTACACTTATTTTACAAGTATTAAAAGATGACTGAACGTTTAGTAACATCATACAATAGTGATCGACTCAAAATAAAGCAACAAGCAAGACTATTATTCCAAACAGTTACACAACCAAAGTGAAGTTCCAAGTACATACTTCAATTCACATTAATTCCAAATGTAAGCTATAGATCAATCCTTGAACACTATTGTGGGTGAGGTGGAAAAACGACATAGGCTATGGTCAAATGAGGTTTGACTTTTGAAAAGACTTGATTCACCCTCAGAGATTTGAGGAACTTAGGGGACCAAAGTGACATTTGTTGGACAAGCAGACACTAGGGAAGGGAGGTGTCTCACGAATGGATAAAGTGCTTGAAAGGCACTTTGTCGACTCTAACAAGTATCCTTTATTTGCATTTCATTGCACTTTGCATTTGATTTTCACTTTCATTTCACATTTGCATCTTTAGATATAGCATTGAAGCAAATTTCATATTTGATTTCCTTTAGTTAGCTTCGTGACCAAAAGATAATGGACTTGGAAAGCCTTGCAGGCCCCAGTTTTTCCATGAATTTAGTCTCCACTGCTAGCGAGCATCCATAGCCTCGACGGAGTTGCCACAATAATGCCTTTTTACGAGAAAATAAGCCTTACATCATAGAAAGGATGAGTGCTTACCCTTTTAGCCACTAACTAATTTCAAGGAGCTTTGACATTTCATATTTCACATTTAACATTTAGGAATACTTGCTTCGAATCTAGGGGATACACTTTCGGTGACTAGGCTTAACTGCACTCAATCTAGCCAAATCTATGAGTAGGAAGAGATCAACGGTGTTAGCAAACTTTCACCACAACATCAGAGCCGACACACAAGCAAACATGGAGGATGTCCACACAAAGAGGTCACAGTGGGGTAAGGTCTTCAGGTTCATTAGTCATATCCAAGTCAAGGGTGTTTTCAAAACCAAATGGAGCAGCGGATGAGCGGAATAGGAAAGTGATTGTGGAACCAAAATAGGGGGAGTTGATCTATTTCTCACATGAGGGTTAACCCGAAGAAAAGCATGTACAAGGAACTCGACACTAAAGCCATTTCACTATTTAGAGTACAAGTCCTATGAGAACAACCAATACACACCATGGTCACCAATGTAAATTCCACTGTTATCACACCATAATAGCTGGGCTACTATATTTGCTAAGCAGATATCTGCACTTTTCAGAGCTTTTCCTTTACACAGTTTCAATGAGATCAGCTATGATGAGCAGTGCCATTTATGATCACTTACACGTCAGAGCAGCTTATATCAGACAGTGTGTAGACCTTATGCCAAGGCTGAGCCTTGAGAGATTAGATTTGATGACCGATACGACCTTCTGTTCCATACAGATTCAGTTCAGTGCCTAGAGTTCCAGATGTTATTATTGCTCAGTGTTTCATTGGTTTTAGATGATGAGATATATAGTGATATGACCATTAGACTTGTGATTGTTAGCATTGTTTATTATTTTGTTGTCTTAGTCATCTTCATAGCGTTAACTTGGGTATATAACTCATGATGTGGCAGTATTATTTAAATAAATGAAATGAACTATCTTGGTTGGATTTAAATAATAAATTGGATGTATTACCTGCACTTTAAGGTTTACTGACTATACTCATGGTTTCACTCACCCTCCTATGAGCATGGACATGGTCCTTCCTGACATTTATGTTTGCTAGCTTAGGCATCACATTCACTTGACTCCATCGATCCATGACCTTCCCTATTTTGGATTTCACCTTGACTTGCCTTCTTGACTTTTGATATGGAGGACTTCCCCGCTCCTACCTCTGTGTTAGATAACATCCATGTTTGTTTTGTATCTCGACTCTAAGTTGGTGACAGAACTTGCCTTTGGTGAGTTGGATTTTATGCCTTTATCATTCTAGTCAGTTGCCCCGATGTGTGGTTTAGATTGCGGAATTCCCCCAAGTCACATGAGATGTTGTTGGCTAAAACCTAAAGCACATGTACTACTTGTATGGAAATTATTGGAAATCTCTTATGAAAGCCCATGGAAATAAATGAAATGTAAAACTGTGATTATCATCACAATGGAAAATGCTAAAGCAATGAAATGCTAAAGTACCCCAATGAAGGGTCTAAAAAGCAATGGCTAAATGTATGGAAAATCTAAAGATTGCTGACCTCAAAATTTTATAAATGAAAGGCCAAGTAAAAAAAGCAGTGATTAAATGTATGCCAAATCTAAAGACTATTGCCCATGGAAATGAAATGAATGATCCTAATGAACTTGGATAAATTTGATGTAGACATGATGCCAAAGTTGAATAAACACTCTCTAAACAACTTATCCATTTGTGAGGCACTGCCATTCCCTTCATTTATCTTGTCCAGCACAATGTGTAGCTCCCATTTTCCCTTGTCCAAAGTATCACTTGGTTAAGTTGGTCAAGTCATCCCTTCTACCTAACCTTGTCCTTAACCTTCACTCTATGCTAGCAGTTAGGCCATGTCCATTGTTAATATGTTAGCACCAGCATATCTGCAGAGGTGCCCCAGGGAGAGGGTGTCTTTTTTCTGACCAAGAGGGGTGTTTAGCCATCTCATTCTGTGGTAGGGACATGGCCAGACCCTTTGGTTTCTCTTCTGGAAGTACGATGGCTTAATGGCATCACTGACTGCCTCGTGAAAGGGTTTGAAACCCTGAGGTTGGTGTCTGGGTCTTCCAGGGATGGGTCACTGGGTCACAAGACCCCAACCCTGTTTCATCACTCTAGCGGCAGCTGTTTCAGCACTGAGACTCACTCTCGTCTTCCGAAGCACATCCAACACCCTCTTGGTCCTTCCAGTTCAGCAGCGCCCTCCCTCTGGGCGCTCCTTCAAAGGAGGACGTCATCCTCCTGTCAAACTATTTGATTGCTAAAAGGGGGGGGACGTTGAGGGTTTTCATCACTGTTGGGGTTAGTTGGGGCATGACGACCCCCCCTGTACAGGCTGGCCTTTCGTTTCGTCAAATTTGGCCTTGTTTAGCATATTTTAGCACTTAGGGGGTAAAATACCCCAAGTAGCCTACAATAGGCCATCTTTAAATTATTTTATATTATTTTTGTTATATTTTTAAGTTGACATTTTTAAATATTAAATTGACCTTATTTTGTGTAAAGTGAGTGTGAGATCATATAAATAAAATCTCCTCACTTCATTTTTAGACATCAACTTTTGGGATAATTTCATTATGTTTGCTATTTGCCCCAACTAGGGCTCTTTGAAAGGATGCACTCCTTGATGAAGGTTATTTTGCAAGTTTGAAGCATTTCTTGGAAGTTTTACTTTGTTCATGCCATTGCTAAGGTGAAGCTAGAGTTGTTTGCCTAACACATGCACTTGGAGGTATCTATACTTTTTTGTTTGATGTCTCTATGGCAAATGTATGAATGGAAGCCATTGTTGCTTCATTTTGTCTTGATTTGCATTTCGTTTTTGTCATTGGTCACCACTGCATTCAAGCTTGAGCTTTAGGTCTTCAAGTCTTGCTAAGGCTAGGTTTCCTCAACTAATCCTAGAGATTGTTGTGGTTAGCCCTGGTTGCCAAGCTTGCCAAGTACCATCTCAAGGACGGTAACTCCTCTCATTGATGCCCTAGGGTTTGGTAGATAGTTTTCGTTTGAAACCCTAGGTTGTTCATCTACTTTTTTAACCTAAAATCTGAATTTTGTACATTTGTAATTATTATTTAGGGTTAAAATTTTGCATTTTCAAGGTTGAATTAGGATTAGAATTGGTCTGCAATTTCATGACAAAAACCCTAAAAATTAAAAAATTATTATTTTTTTGCAATTTTTGGCCTCCCTAAAATTCCCGGCCCTAAAATTTCGGACCTTATAATTTCGGCTCCTAAATTTTGGGCCCCTAAAATTTCGGCCCTCTACATTTTCGGCCTACCCATTTCTCCCCCTTTCTCCCCTCGCTTGCCATCCTTCCTTTCTTCCTTGCCATCCGAGCCATCTCCCTACCTCCATTCCATTTCCTTTTTTTTAGCTATCCTTCCTACCCAACCTTCACGGCCTAGCCCTAACTCAGTCCTAACTCAACCCTAACTCAACCATTCTCATCCTTTACAACCCTCTCCATTTGTCCCCTTGCTCCCTGCTCCCTCCTAACCTTTTTGCTGCCTTTCCCTACCTCTCTTTCTACCATGTGCTGCCTGTCCAAGCCTTCTACTCAAGTTAACACAGGTCTGCAAATTAAATTGCAGACCCTGTGTGCTTGCCTTTTATCCCCTCATTTGCAAAAATAAAAAGGGACATTAAGTCAACGTTTATTTGGTTAATTTTTTGGCTTAGTTTGTGGAGTAATTTATTTGTCTTTTAACTTTTTTTTTCTGTGCACCTTTTCAAGACAACTTAGATCTGGAAATTGTAGGTAATTAAATATTTTATTTGGTGGGATAGTCCTCTAAATGAACAGTACTCGCGGAATGGTATTAATGATACATGTTGAATAGTTAAATTGTTGATATTACAAAGTATTGAGTTGATATCATTTAGTTGCTCTCTCAAAAGCCTTGATGGATGCTAACTGTTTAGAGATAATTTCATGAATTATTGTGCTTACTTCTGTTAGGTGCTTGAACTGAAAATTGTATTATGGCAATTGATCATCGTGGATAACTAATACTTATTGGTGAATGATAGTCATTGCATTCTTTTCTATTATCTACTTCTACTGCAATAGTTATTACAAAGCTGGAAAGTACATTAAGCAACCAAGCCCAGTTTTGATTACATTACCACAGACCTATAGTTATATGTTTCACTTGCTAAAGGATACATCTTTGCATGCCTGCGCAGTGTTACTGTTTGATGTATGAGTTTGATACCTCATTGCTATATTTAATATAATCTTATTCATGCATGAAATAATGTCTGTTCTCTTGTTGTTCTAAGGTATTACCATTACATAAATTGCATGGTAAATGACTAACACATTATTGGTTGATGTTTATTGGCAATATAGTCTTTTGATCCAATATTGGTGGTTGTAATACACGTTGATACATCTCATTGAATAAACAAAATATCATTGGTTAAAATAGAAAGCATTAGACGCCATATAGGCACCGGTCTAACTACACATTGCATAGAGAATATATTTTCCGTGGTTGTCTTAGTGTCTCGCAGGGTTCCATAAGGATACTTCTCCTTGGAGGTTTCGACTTCCGAAGAAATTAGAACGGTGACCGAGGTGACATTGGGCCACTATTCTTATTTGTGCTTACTGGGAATTAACTCTGCTATTTTGCCCGGTAACAAGGGGGATTAAAAAATGGAATAAAAAGGTGATTGAGGAATTCGATTTGGGCAATTGAGGCAAGGTTTTGGCACTTGGTCTGCTCAGAGGTCATCCATGGTGTATCCCCCTTCTTCCAGATCAGTTGGCACCAGTCAGTGGAGTCCACATGGGCTACATGAGCTCTTTTATTGTATTTCTCTCTCTGATGATGGGGACAGGATTTGATCATTTGTATACTTGGACATGTCATTGAGTCATATTTTATATTATTGTGGCATGGGGTCATGCTAGTGAAGGGGAATAATACCTCCTGGCCCCACCATGTGCTCCTAGTCACTTGTCCATTATGTTGTGGCTCCTATGTTATTAGCCACCCCCATGTATGACGTCACTCCTCTTAGAGGCTTTTTAGCCATGACATCCTCCTCCTTTTGAGTGATCCATGTCTATTGTTATGTTGGCTCATCTTAGCCGTTGATTACATTGTTATATCTTTTGATCTCAACCACTAGTTTTCAAAAGTGGTTTAGGGTTTTGCTCTTCCTATCATATAAAAGGAAGAGACACTCTCATTGTAAAGGCACCTTTGGAGCTCTTGAAGATTAGAATAAAAATATTATCTCGTGGATCTACTTCTCTTGTCTTGTTGGATTCTTTTGCAAGTTGAATAAACAATCTTTTTCTTGTGTATCATTGTGGTTCTTGGGGCTTCAATTCGTTTTCTACAGGGAAGGCCGAATTGGTGGAGAAGAGGACGACTTCAAGGGAGGCTATTGTGGGGAAACCCCATATCTTATAAAAATGCAGACAATTAAACACGCTGGAAATACACTTCTAACAGGTAGAAAATTAATTTAACATGCACGCTATAAATATTTCAGACTCAGAAATTTTTGGCCAATAACCCTAGAAAAACCCCCACGGGGAAAACCAGTCAAAGAGAGAGATTTATTATTTCTTCTGAGAAAAATTTAGAGCAGTAATTTTCAGTAAAAAATACAACTTATCTCAACCAAAAAATACACCCAGTTGACTACCTCGATTTCTGTGCAACTGCTGCCTCGGTTTCAGTGCAAACTTCTCAAAATTTGTGCCAAACTAACAGCCCAGTTCTGCCCTCGAAAACTGTGCCCAACCTATCTCGAAAACTGTGCCTAAACTATTGTACGGTACAAGAATTAATGTTGAAGTACAACTCTCGAAATGTGTGCTTAGAACCTCAGAAATGTGCCCAGAACTGCCTTGAACCACGTGCTGTACGGACTGTGTAATAAATGCAGTGGTACGGCCTCGAAGTTCGTGCCAAAAATTTAATGCTGCTGTCTCGGGAAATGTGCCAGGAATTTTTCCTCGAAATATGTGCCAGGGACAACCTCGAAACTCGTGATGGAGAATTCGTACAGTGCGGCTATCTAGGGAAATGTGCCTGCAATAAATGTTGTCTAGGGAAATGTGCTTGCAATAAATGCTGGAAACTTCCTCGATTTCAATGTTGGAATCTCTCCTTGGAAATCGTGTACTAGTGCCTTGATATTCGTGCCAACTAAAAACCTTCCAATATAGTTGCCTCGATATTTGTGCTCACTCTGGCTCTCTCTCTTCTCTTCTCTTCATCTCACTCTCTTCTCAAGAATGAAGTCCTTTGCCTCCCCTTTCCCTTTTTGACAAAACCCTAAGTTAGTTTCTCATCTGACAGTGGAGATTAGATTAAATCCGACGGTTGAGATGAGATGAGAATAAATAGTCTACTTTAATTCTCATAAATGCATTTTCACTCACCCACTTAAATTTATCAAAAGTGACTTTATGTTATAAAGTCACATTAAATGCTTTTCACAAGTCATTTAATGCAAAGTGTCACTTTTCCCCTTCTTAAGTGACTTAGGCAAAAAATCACCTAGAGAACACATCCTAGGTACAAAAACTAACATTCCCTCTTACCGAGGAAGGTGTTCCGCACCACTCCCAACTTGTCACTGAAGAAAACGAACTTGCTCCTCCCCAAAGATTTCGTCAGGATATCTGCTACCTGCTCATCAGTGGATATGTACTGCAACAATACAACTCCTCTCTGAATGTAGTCACAGATGAAATGGTACTTGATCTCAATGTGCTTTGACCTGTCATGGAACATTGGATTCTCAGAGAGCTGAATGCAACTCTGATTGTCACAGTAGATCACCATAGGCCTAAGCTCCTGATCAAATAAATCTACCAACAACTTACGAAGCCACAGTGCCTCGCAAGTAGCTTGACTGGTTGCCATATACTCAGCCTTGGCAGAACTCAATGCAACGGACTTATGTTTCCAACTGAACCACGACACTGCTGCCGAGCCCAAACTGAAACAACAACTAGAAGTTCTCTTCCGATCCCTCACACTGCCTGCCCAGTCTGAATCTGTGAAACCAACCAAACTGACTCCACCCGAACTCCTGTAATCCAAACCATAGTCCCATGTACCTGCAAGATATCTCAACACATGTTTTGCGGCAGTCCAATGTACACTCCTAGGCTCCACCATGAACTGGCTAAGAGTGTTCACCACAAAACAAAAGTCTGGCCCGGTGTTGACCAGATACATCAACGACCCAATGAGCTGACGGTAAAGTGTAGGATCCACCAACTTACCCTTAGAAGCATGAAGTTGCTTCCAGTTGGTGATCATAGGTGTAGACATCGGCCTGCAATCCTCCATCCGAAATCTCTTCAGAATATCAACTGCATACTTCCCCTGTCCCAGGAAAATATGTCCAGGCTCCTGCCAAACCTCCATCCTCCCGTGCCACAAACCGAGCCTTGTACTTCTCCACACTGCCATCCGCAGCATGTTTCACCTTGTAAATCCACTTGGAAGTCACAACAGACTTCCCCTCTGGTCTCAGCACTATCTCCCATGCGCCATTCTTCATGATGGAATGGTACTCTTCCATCATGGCATCTCTCCAAACCTGATGCTGAGAGGCCTCCTCAAATGTGGAAGGATCTAAGTCACGAAGACTCGCAACAAGAGCCATCCCCAATCTTTCCGGCATCATAACTGTCCTGATCTCCTCCTGGGGCCTACCAAATGCCTCTGCTTCCTTCAAGGTATCCTAAAGCCATTTAGGCTTCCTCTTCCTTGAAGGCTCCTCCCATACTGGTCTATCCTCATCTGAAGAACTCCCAGAAGCAGAAGGTCCAACACCCCGAGGACCAGTGACTGATGAACCAGTGCCTGAAGAACTTGTAACCTGAACCTGTCCCTAAAGTACCTGTCACCTGAACCACTGAACCTGTAGAAGTTGTGCCTGTACCCTATGATCTAGTCACTCCAGAAACCTGTGGACCTAAGATTTGAATCAAAGAAGCCTGAGTCACTTGAGGTGTGGAAGCCGGTGGATCCCCCTGCTCTATCTCTCTGGACTTCCTGAAGGCTCTCTCCTCATCAAACTTCACCTCCCGCCTAACGACAACCTTCTTCTAGCCAGGAAGGTAAATCCGGTAAGCCTTCGAAGTCTCATCATATCCCACAAAGATGCCTCTCTCTGCAGTGGGATCAAACTTCATCCTCTTCTCAGAAGGGACGTGAGAGTAAGTCAAAGAACCAAATATGCAAAAATGGCTCACCTCAGGCTTCTTGCCTGTGTACATCTCCTCAGGAGTCTTCCTCCCCAAAGCACGATGAGGACTCCTGTTCTGCAGATAAACTGCGGTGCTGCATGCCTCTGCCCATAGAAAGAACGGTAAACTCTGATCATGGAGCATCACTCTCGCTGCTCCCACAATAGACCTATTCTTCCTCTCTGCTACTCCATTCTACTTAGGAGTGTAGGGAGTTGTCAGCTGTCTCTGTATACCCTCCTGTGTGCAAAAACCATCGAACTCCTTGGAGGTATACTCACCCCCATTGTCCAATCTCAATATCCAAATTTTCCTCCCTGTCTGCTTCTCCACAAGGGCTTTGAACCCTTGGAAGACACTAAATATTAAGGGTGACTTCTTACTCCTCAAGAAGTAGATCCAGGTCTTCCTGGAGTAGTCATCAATGAAGGTGATATAGTACTCAAATCCAGTCAAAGAGACTGATGACATAGGGCCACAAATATCAGAATGGATCAAGTCAAGTACTCCTGCTGCTCTGGTGTCACTGCTTGGAAAAGCAGTCTTGGTGTACTTTCCCAAAGCACACCCCCTGCACACATCACTCTGCTCAGTGTTGAATTCGGGTAAACCTGTAACCATGCTCCTCAACAATCTCAGAGCTGGGTGATGTAAGTGAGCCATCCTCCGATGCCATAGCTCACAAAGTTCACTACTGTTGCTGTGTGCTAGAGCGTGCTGCGGCTGAAACAAGAGCTTGTACAACTTTCCACATCTAACCCCAATGTCCATGGAGGTGTCCATGGAGGTAGATAGTCCTGTAGTCCAGGGGAATACCTGCACTCTTCCATCGGAGAAACATACCCCAAGACCCCTGTCCTCAATGGTGGAAACTGATACAAGGTTCTTCTATAGCCTAGGGACAAATAACACATCCCTCAGAATCATGGGACTCATTGACTCCCTCTGAAATGAGTGGCTAAGATTAAAAGATCAAAAGATCTAATCAATGGTTAAGATGAGCTCAACAATACAATACATGGATCAATAATAAAATATAACAATAAGTGGACAAACTCACTCTAGGAGAGGGGATCCCGCCAAATCATAATGATAAAATATAAGAAATAGCTCATGGTGGCTCCAAGGGGTAATTTCTAACACCCTTGGTCAATCCCCATGGCACAATATCCAAAAATAATCATGACAGACACCAAATCGTTCCTCTCTAGGAAAGTCGTGAGCCTTAGGATGCTCCAGAAATCATAAAAAAGTGCCATAAGTGATGGGTGTGGGTCCCGATGAAGCTGAAACTGCTAAAGAAGATGTGGAAGACATCCCACTCATCATCACTTATCATCCCATGCCATAACCTTGCCTCAGTAGCCCAAATTGAATTCTTCTGTAGCCATTTTTACCATTTTTGGACTGCCTCGGGAAGTGTGAAACTACCCAAACTGCCTCCTGGAGTGCCTGCGCTGTCAAGGTGAGCTCACCAATGAGTCTGGGAGGGGGGTAATATGTTAATAACAAGTGGTTGGACCACCCCATCCATGCACAACGCCCTAGGTGAACCAAATAAATCTCATCACTGCTCTGACAGGCCAAAACTGCACTAGGATAGCCAACTGAGGCTCAAACATCACTGTAACTGCCCGAAACTGAAAACAGACTGTTTCATTGGACTCAGAAGGTTTAAATCCAGCTAAAGTGTGTACTCATACACCATATAGACCTCTGCATGGTCAAAAATAAATGCTCGTCATATCCAGCAGACCAAATAATAATAATTTGTAAAAGTGCAGAAAAGCGAAAATCATCATCATAAGCCTGACACCACTGCATAAGCCCACCATAGTGACATGTACCAGACCATATATCATCTATCTGTAACATCTGCGGTCTGCCACCTCATGTCCTGTGGTTGACTTTTGGTCAAACTAGGTTTGACCAAGTCAACATGACCAAAATATAACTCAAACTGTTGCAAGGTGTCAAAGGTTAAAACATGCTTTACAATCCATTCAAATAGCAATTATAACAAGACGTAATCATTACTGGCTATCTAAATCCAAATATAATAGGTCATTAATTATTATTATTACTCAGACAAGACTTTCAAGGTCATACTCACTTCATAGTTGTGTTCAATTTGCTAGTGAAGGGTGAAGGCTTTGTACTGCAAAGGCTAGGATAGAGGGAATGATTTACTGACTTAACACTGTGACACTTTGGAAATGGAAAGGGGATACACACCATAACATGTACTGAATGAGCAACAACACAGGGAATGGTGGTGTCTCACAAATGGGTAAGTTGTTCAAAGAGTGTTTATTCACCTTACACAGATGCGCACAATCCATAATACAAATGAGGCCAACAATCTTTTTGATATAGAGTTTAAGTTCCATTGCTTTTTGGGCCTAGAGTTTCCATAGCCTTTGATCTATGTGTGTTTATGAACACACTGCATAGATTTACATTTAATTTAGGCTTCTTGCTGCAGGTGTGTTTTTAAGGCACTTGTTTACCTGAGCACTTCTAGGTGTGTCACAGACAGCTTGTTTACCTAGGTATTTACATTTCACAATAGATATAACATTTGGTATTTCATGGCCATTTTCATTTGGCTTGCCTTTCATTCATGTGTGTTGATAAACACATTGCATGAATGGGCTTTTCATACAAGATACCATTTTATTTCCAAACTTTGTATTCATGGCAGCATTAAAAGTTTCAGGTTTAGCAAACAACATCTTTAGTGACTAAGGGGAATTCACAAGGAAAACCAACTCACCATAGGCAAGTTTTGTCACCAACTCAGAGCCGAGACACAATAAACAAGGAAGCTCATCCAATACACAGGCTACAGTGAGGAAAGGTCCTCCATGCCACTAGTCAAGTAGTAAGTCAAGGTAATGAAAAAACTGGGTAAGTCATGGATGGATGAAGAAAGTGAATAATGAAACCGACACTAGCAAGCCAATGTATGGTAGGAATGATCACCTCTATTCTCCCTAGGGAGGGTAAAACCAATGAGTATAGGCCAAGAACTTCTAAGTCTGAGTAGGGACAAATATGATATATATATAGTACAACCAGGTCCACATATCTATATGATCGCCAGATCATGACACTAAATGCTAAGTCATGCTAAGAGAATGGAAATAAAAGCAATATAACCACAACACCATAATATACCTGCTGAGTCATATACCTGAATGCTCATCAATCTGAACGATCATCTGTCCTCTGAAACTGCTGCTGTAACTCTGGGCAATACTGGTTGCTCTGTACAAATGGCTAGATGGCTACATCGGTCATCTCTCTGAGTGTCTTGAAACTCAGTCATGGCATGGGGAATATATATGCTATCCAAAATCTAATAGTGATCCATAGTAGATGCTCATCTCAGCATCTCAATGTAAGGGAACTGGCTAAATAGTGTACTGGAATCTGACAAAAAATGTATGGTAGCTCGGCTACTATATATGTGATAACATGTACCAAGTCGCAGCTTCGCTGTGACATACCAACTCCGCGGTACTTCATCCAACATATGCACAAAGGCATGCACCCACTTCTGCTCTGGTCGCGCTGCCCATTAGTGTTGACAAGCCTTTACATGTTCGTTTGGGTTACCCCGACCATCGTATTTTTATCCGTTCCATGCTGTGGTGTCACCGAAACGTACCTCCAGGAGGCGTCTGCATAGTGGCCAGTTTGATATCCTTGATTTATGTGCTGCCCACCAGCGCGCAGGAGTAGCCTTCAAGGCTTCCTCCTGGGCCAAGAGTCTTTGTGGTTCCGCTACCTTTCCTTCGAATTCTGTTAAGAAGGTGCTCAAATTTGGTAACCCTTCGTACGTTGGTAATGCGCACTCCTCAGTAGTCATCCAACGCATGGACTGTGTAATCCTTGCACATCTGCAAAACAGTACTTCGTGAAGTCGGTTTTGCCAATTTTCCAGTGCCTCGTCTGAGTCCGAAGATGCTGAGCTAGAGCTGCGCCATTCCAACTCCCCTCCATCAGTTGGATTGATGTAATCTTCAGAAATATTATATAGGCTATCCCATCCTTCTCTGTCTTCATCTTTGATGGGCTCTACGTATCGTTGTCCTTCCATAGGGTCTAGTGGTGCGACAACCCTTATTTCCTGATCTTCAAATGACATGATCCGCTTCTTGAAATTGATGATTGCCTGATTTTCGATTACCTAGTCGATTTCCAATAGTGCTGGGTATGGACATGTGTTATCTACTATCTCTATAACATCGAAATCAACATATGTTCGAAGTCCTTCGATTTTGACGGGAAGTTGACACACTTGGCCAAGAGGGGTGACCTTGCTCTGGTTTGCCAATTGCAGTTGTACTGGTGACCAGGTCATTTGTGTTTTTCTTATCGTTTCCCATGTTTGTTTTGTCAAAATGTTCACATCTGACCCTAAATCCAAAATGATGGAGTCGACATCGAACGCTCCAATTTGTGTCGACATCCTCATTTCTCTACTTGTCTTCCTTTTCTTATGTATGCGATTAACCCTGGGTTCCTGACGTCCGCCCTCCTGTCGACTCAATAGCTTGGATATCTCCTCCAATGCCTCCTCATCTCGTGCCAACGCTAAGCAACTCTCTAGGAATGCTCTTAAGGTAGTGGCCTTTCTCTACGACTTCGTTCGGTCGAATGTCGGCGGCATATCATAGATTTCTTCTTGAAGAGGTACGTTCCTCATCTGTCGTAGCACCTCCTGCTGTGCCTTTAGGAAGGTGTCTTTTTCTGCCCCTGCGTCAAACATAATGTTTTTCTTTCCCGTTGGTCGAACAATAGGCTGTGGTCTGTCAACTCCCATTACTACTCCCCCTCGCGTTACTATTCCTACTGCCACAAAGTGTCTCTTGATATTTTCGGTATTGTTGGTTGGTTTTGATTTTGGTTTTGGTTCGGCGGGGTCGGCATGTTCTTCGTTTTCCATTTGGCGATGAGTTGTGGGCAATCTTCTACCGCATGGTCTATTCCGCTGTAGTACGTGCATTGCGGGGCTGGGTTGGGGCAATCCCTTGTGAAATGTCCTTGTTGCCCACAATTGTAGCATGTAGAAGGTCCTCGACCTCGTCCAACAGCCCCTCCCCTTCCAGCTCCACCACCACGTCCTCCCCGGAATCCTCCACCAAATCCTCCGCGTGGCAGTCCGTACTGCGCCTCCTGATACTGTGGTTGTTGATACTGCGGTTGTGGGTATTGTTGATATAGGTTGGGCTGTTGGTACTGTGGTTGCGGATACTGCGGTGCGCCATACTGTAGTTTCCCATACTATCCTTGGTTAAATTGCGGCGTCTGCATAAACTGCGGTTGTTCCTGGGCATACTGCGGCTGCTGCAGTCCCAATTGTTGCTCTTCTCCCTTTACCAGGTATGCGTCCATGTTTCGTTCTTGCAACAAATCATGTGCTCTACGCGCCATATTGTAGTTGCCCATACTATCCTTGGTCAAATTGCGGCATTTGCATAAACTGCGGTTGTTGTTGGGCATACTGCGGCTGCTGCAGTCCCAGTTGTTGCTCTTCTCCCTTTACCAGGGATGCATCCATGTTTCGTTCTTGCAACAAATCGTGTGCTCTATAATCCTTTTCGTCATGCCCTACTGATCGACAGAATTTACAATACAGACTCGTCAGTTTGGACATTATCTTCTGTGAGTATATGTAGTCCTCTAGTTGATACCCCCTGGTCTGGCAAATGGGACACCATGGTAGACCTTCCTGGAGAAGGGGGTTCGGCGCCCTTGAATTCAAATACTGCTGAAACACTGAACAATATTCTTATGATGGCCTTCCGTCCTGCATCTGGTGCACCATACATCTACGCGGTTATTTTTCCCTTGCTTCATGTCCTCCAATTGGAGAGTCAACGTAGCCAGTTGTGCTTGAATTTTATCCATTCCAGCCCCAGTCTCTCTGATCGGCGAAGCCTCTAGTTTCATCGCGATTTCTAATGCTTCGGCTTGATCCGCAACCTTCTACTGCATCAATGGTCCTCTAATATGTGGTACCAGCCTGGCAATAAACCACTCTTTATACTGCAGGTCGTTTATTGGAAAACTGACTTTCGCTATCAGTGTCTTGTATCTCTGGTCAAACTCCCATACTGACTCATTCGGGTATTGCCTAATCTCTTTGAGCTCAGTAATGTATTGTGCTTCTGACTTGGGTTTTTTAAATTCTTGAATCATCGTTGCTTTGATTTCTGCCAACGTTTTTCCTGGAACCTTAGTATATTTTATGAACCAGTCCAGCGCACGGCCCCGAAAGGTTGTTGCCAACTGCCCCTTTTTGATGTCTTCATTTTGGACCTGCTTCACGATCCACACTGCTTCGCATAAAAACCAAAACTGTTCGGGATCCTCCGTCCCGCTTCCTACAAAACTCAACATCTTCTTATCGTCCGCCATCACGGTGTTCCTACTATTGTTACTTACTAATGTGCTACTTTTCCCACTACATGTGGGACAGCTCTGCGAATTATTTGTGGTGTTTTCTTTAAATTGATAGGTGGCATGCGAGGTTGAAGGTATGTGGTAGCTTACGATCCGCCCTTCTTCTAGGGTAGCTTGGTCACCGCCTTCCTCCTCCTAATAAGGGAGTTCTGTCCTCTGTGGCCTTGTTGCATAGTCTTCCCTTTCGATCCTCTCAAGGGACTCTTCCTCAGTCCTCCTTCTCTTATCAGGACGTCGGAATATCATTCCACTTCTCAAGGTGCCACAGTCTTTCTCAACTTCCCTTCGAAATTCGTCATCACTCATGTCCATCTACCCTGCATCTTTCCTAGCGGATCTGTAACTATGCGATACCTACAACCCCTGCACACCGATCTGTCTACTCATCGGAGGTCATTTTCATCATGCCCTTTTCGCACACCAGCATCTTAATCCACAATTTCAGCGATAGGACGAATCTACCCGTTGGTCCCCTGAAAAATCGTCTCTCCACATCGCTGTAAGAACTGTTGGTATCTACCGCAAACTCAGTGATGTACCTCTCTAGGATACTATCGATCCAGAAATCAACAGCCCTTGATACTGTATTGTTGACCTGCTTCAGCTGTCGAATTAGTTTTGGAGTCCACTGATCTGATACGATACTCTGGTTAGTATGTCCTCTGAATGTCAACTGCGTGAGCCACTCCTGTAGTATTATTGGAAATTCGGCGAAGAATATCTCATGGATATCCGAGTATATGTGCTTTTGTAACCAACTTTCTACTGTCTCTATCGGGTTCCTCCTTTCCTCTTTCGCAAACTCTTCTGCTTTCTGACTGAACCACTCTTGGATCTCTGGCTTCATCGGGTGCCACAGCATATCCTCTTCTTTCTTCTGAAGGTCCCGGAAACAGAACCATTTGTTAACCTCTGTCGTCAACAACACCAACAACCCCTTATTCATCGGCCCGGAAAGGAGTTACCCTTCCCAGCAACACCTGCAAAGTAGGTGAGGTCTCACCCGAGGCGAATAAGGGTGCTGCAGGAACCAAACTTCCGCAGTTGCGAAGAAGATATGTGCACGTAAACCAAAGATTACAATATTTACTACAGTCTATTTAACAGTGTTCCACGGGGACTCGCCCCCCAAGGTCGGGAGCTCGCCCCCCTCGTTCCCCACGCCTCGGGGGCTTGGGGGCTTCATGCGAAACGTTTCTCTGCGCCCCCAAAAAACCGAAACTCACCGCAACACATTGGGGAGCTCGCCCCCGCTTGCTGAAGCTCGCTCCGAGATTGGGGGACGTGTGGGCGCTCCTTCCTCAGGTGGGGGGCTTCTAGACGCCCCCCCACGATTTTGCCTAAAAGGCTTAAAAACACGAAATTTAAAAAATAAAAAAAATAAAAACAAAATAAAATTAAACTAATATTTAATCAAAATAAAACCTAAATACTAAACCTAAGCTTACCTTTAATTTCATTCCATTTCGAGTCTTTGTTTGACCCGTGACTTGCTGTCGTGAGCTGTTGTTGCCGCCGTGAGCTACTGCTACCGTGATCTTCGCTTCCCACCGAACTTCAATTGTGAAGGCAGTGTTGACTGTTGAGCCAAGGAAGCCCGCGACGAAGGCTGTGTTGAGCAGTGGAAGGGCCTGCGAGCGCCGAGGAGAGGCCGTGTTGAGCGGAGGAGCAGGGTATATTGAAGGCCGTGTTGAGGGTATGTGAAGGCCGTGTTGAGGAAGCTTGCGAGCGTCGAGGAGAGGCCGCGTTTTGCAGAGGAAGCTTTCCAACACCAAGGATAGCCCGCGAGGATAGGCCGCATGTTTCAGTTTTGCGAGGCCCGCGTTTTGGAGCAGAGGAACCGGCAGACGGCTTGTTGAAGACAGCAAAGGTAGGTTTTTTTTAAATTTTAATTTTTAACTGTTAGTGTTTAAATTTTTTTTTATTACAGTTTTCTTTAAGCTGGAACAGTTATGGGTTTGCAACTTTAAAATGTTACAGTTTTTATTAAAAATTAAAATTTTAAATTTTGAAAATGTTACTTACAATTACAAATTTTAGTTTTTAATTCTGTTTAACAACCATGATGATGAAATTTAATGTTTTTTAAAGAAAAACAACAATAAAATTTTAAAAGTTTTGTTGCAGCAGGTTGCCCAAAATCAAGTACAATTATACAACACCTTACAACAGCAGCAATATGAGCAACTCTAGCAATTGCAACAGTAGTGACAACACTGAGAGTGAGACTGAGGGTGGAAGTGTTGGAGTTGGGACAAATATTGGAAGTGGGAGTGGAACTCCCTCATCAACCAGGTTAAGTCAAAGTGAAGGAGAAGGCAATTCCAATCTCACCCCACATAAGTCATTGGCTCAATATTCAAAGGGGACATTTGATCCCAAGAAAGACAAGAGAAGTGGTGGATCACGTCATTGGGCATGCAATGTTTGTGGCCATCCTTGGGTTGGGAGTTATAGTCGAGTTAGACAACACCTTTTGGGCATTGGTGGCAAAGGGGTTTCCGTGTGTTCGAAGCTAACCATGTTGTAAAGAACAGAGCTTATGAGATTGCAAATGGCAACAGATGCTAAGGGCACATTCTCTAGCCAAAATGTCATGTCAAAAGAACATCACAGTGCAAAAGCAAGTTCCAAAAGGAAAGGTAACTCATCCACTTGTATGCCTCCACCATCTTCAACTAGGACATCTTCATCAAAAAAGGTCCATTCTTGTTCTATAGTACCGACCATTACAGGGATGTATGGCAAACTTAACCGTGATGATATAGATGATGGCAGTGGAAAATTCCTTTATGCCAATGGCATTCCTTTCGATGTTACTCGTTCTCCTTATTATAAGGAGATGGTCCGTTTAATTACAACATCAGGACCCTCATATGTGCCCCTAGGTGAGCACAAGTTGAGGACAACGATCTTAGAGAGGCAGGTGTCCAATATTACTGTGCAGAAAGAACAAATGAAAGAGGTATGGGTGAGGTCAGGTTGCTCTATTGTTATGGATGGGTGGACATACATTACCAAACGTCCACTTATTAACATCATAATTACATGCGTAGATGGGCCATTCTTTCTTAGAGCTGTTGACTGTTCTGGAGAGCGCAAAGATGCAGCTTTCCAATTTGAGCTTCTCCGGGATGCTATAGAGGAGGTTGGTCATAAGAATGTTGTCCAGGTTGTGACAGATGCAGCAGCAGTGTGCAGATCAGCTGGTTTACTAGTTCAAAGTAGGTATAGGCATATATTTTGGACCCCTTGTTGTGTCCATGCTCTCAACAATGCACTGAAAGACATTGGAAAAATTGATTGGGTAAACACCTTGGTATTAGCTGCAAGGGATGTGCAAATGTTTATCTGCAACCACCACACCTCCTTAGCCATGTATAGGGCTCACTCGAGGAAGGAATTCCTCAAGCCCACAGATACTAGATATGCCAGTTATTTTCTCTTATTGGAGAGGTTGTTGGAGATACAACCAGCATTGCAAGCCTTGGTTGTGACTCCAGATTGGAACAGGTGGACGGAGTCAAAGACAGAGGAGGGGAAGAGGATCAGGCTTCAGATATTGGATAATGATTGGTGGGTAGATTGCAGCTATTTGGTCTCATTCTTGCGCCGTCTAGTTGAGGTCATTCGCTACACTGACACTGATTCTCCTAGTCTTGGAGAAATCTATGAGACTTTTGACAGCATGTTGGGTAAGGTAAGGGAAGCCATCTGCCAGAAAGAGCCCTCCTTAGAGTTCTACACTAACCAACTTCGACCCATTATTTAGCGTAGGTGGGATCGAATGAACACACCTTTGCACATGGCAACATATGCACTAAACCCAAAATGGTACATTTCTAGGCATGGTAGAATTTCTTCGTATCAGGATCCAGAGATCAAGAGGGGTTTTCGAGCTGCCATTACAAAGATGTACAGTGAAGAGGAGGGGCAAACACTTCAGAAACAGTGGATTCAGTTTGCAGCTCTCAAAGGTCCTGTTATCACACAACTTGTAGTTGCCCCTAGAGGTATCCCATCCGGGACGGTAGAGGAGACAGGCAACTAAAGAGGTGACCCAAGAGATGCCACGGTTCCCAATGCAATGTGGGAGTCACGTCAACCGAGGCACTCTTCGCTTTAGGTCAAGGTGTAACTAGACCAAGGGGGAGACCCTATACCCCAATCACAGTTGATTGGACACAAACAAAGGTTTCTAAGGGTAGGTAAAGGATGAGTTACGAAAACCAATGCAAGGCTAAGTGGACCTAAGGGTTAAGGTATGGTTGATGGTGGTGTAATGGATAGTTAGTGTTTCAACCTATGTATGGTTTAGGCCACATGATGGGGTATGATTACTAGGTATAGTACCATGTGTTTGCACAAGTGGGTCTAGTTTCTTGGGAAGTGTGAGATGGTTCTAGATGGACCCACAAGGTGAAGTTAGGTGTGAGGATGGTACTATAGGATAGATCTAGGCTAGATCTATAAGTTGGAGTTGGTTCTAGGATTACCCATGTACTAGATCTAAGGTTTGACACTAATCCCAAGGAGTGCGCCTTGCTTGGAGAAGGACTAGTGCCTTGTTGGATGGGCTAATGGAGTCAAGAAGGATGTCAAAGTGTAGATCGGGACACCTAGAAGCCAAGTCAAGTGGGTTGAATGAGATCCAATGGTTGGATCTTACTAGATCTAGGTTTTTAAGTGATGACCAAAAGTGGACCACAATCCCTTAAAACAAGGAATGCAATCCCCAAGGCGGATCTTGACGGAAGGACAGTATAGACCTAGGTTTCAAGGCATGGGCATTCCAAATCCACGAAAATCTCCAACACCCACTTCCTAGAAGTGGACCAACTCAAAACTTCAAGGGGGTGCGACTTGCTCAAGGAAGGGTAAAAGATGGGTTTGGTGGACCAAATCAAGTTCAATGGCCACCAAACTGTAGATCCAAGTGGCTTGTACCCCGATCTATGTATCTTCAAAAATTCAAGTGAATCCAATGGCTAGATCTTAGTAGATCTAAGTTTTAAGGTACCAAGAAGATCAAAAGGGGGTTTCAACCCCTTAAAACATGGAGAGATGTCCACGAGGTAGTTTTCACCAAAGTAAGGATATGGGTATAGGTTATCAAGTGTCTAGATTTCAAATCAAGTGGGATCTCACCTACCCATGTGCTAGATCTAACCCAACAAGCTTCTCTTAGGAAAATCGATTTAGGTTCAAGAAGGCTTTTTGCATTGAAAAGTGTGTCAATTCTTAGCCAATCACCACCAAACTATAGATCCAACTAGGGGTGGATCCTATAGAGGTGGGTTTTTAATATCTTTTCAATTGCAGGGCTAGATCTAAGTAGATCTAAAAAAATACCAAAAACAAGGGTTTTAATTTGATTAGGGTTTTTGTGATCTAGAAATTATGGAAGATTCAAGGAAGAGAAGATCATACCTCTTGGAACATACCTGGATGAAGAGATGAATGCTAGTTGAGACGAGGATTACTTTGCCAAAGATCAAATGGAGAATTGTTGAAGCCCTCTTGCCAAATCGATTTTTCCAAGCCACATGTGATTCCTTCTAACCTGTCAAGCCAAGGAGCAAAGCATCAATTAGTTTAACAAATTGAAGGTAGATGCAAGCAAGAGAGAGAAAAACATAGAATAGTTGACACAAAGTCAAAACTACTCCCTGTCAAACCCAAAACGACTTCTTCCAAGCTTGAAGGGCAAGCCTCCCCACCAATTCGCACTTGTCAAAATCGCCCTCTTAACCTGCAAATAAAGTATGGCAAATATGCAAGATAGCTACAATAGATCCTCCAGTGCAATGGACAATAGCATTTACAATCGAAACAACCAACATCCACTCCAATCCAAGCATGTACTCCAAAAGATATAAATTTTATTCCAAGAGTCAAGAGCCAAAAATCTCTAGATGAATTTTACAATGAGAGGCTCCCTCCTTAAATAGGATGGGGAGAGAGTACAATCATAACCACTTTTTACATGAGTGGCTAAGATTAAAAGATCTCAAGATCTAATCAATGGCTAACAATAAATCATAACCATATATCACATGGATCACCCATATAATGATAGCGCCCCCACTAAAAAGGTACAATAAGGGGTGACG
Organism: Larix kaempferi; assembly: GCA_027924585.1. Taxonomy (NCBI): domain Eukaryota; kingdom Viridiplantae; phylum Streptophyta; class Pinopsida; order Pinales; family Pinaceae; genus Larix; species Larix kaempferi. The sequence goes on from BSBM01001023.1 coordinate 17,153,624, forward strand.
TCATCCACAAGAGAAAATATAAGCATCAAAATCCACCTCATGGTGACTAGGACATAACAATATAAGCTCATGGTGGGGCTAGGAGGTTTTAATCCTTACTAGCTCATCCCCAAGGCACAATAAAAATAATAAAATATGTCCAATATAATAAAAATGACCAAAACTGTCCTCAGAATCCATGACAGTCAAGCAGTAAATGTCCTCCTGTGATCAATCCGGGCATACCCACATGGTGAAAACTGGCTGGAAGGTAGTGATGCCACCCTGGAAGACCTCTGTGAAAACCAAATGCCAAAACCTTGCCTCAATTGCCCAAATCGATTTCGTCAGTGACCACTTTATCCCATTTTTTAACTGCCTCGGGAACTGTGAAAGTGCCAAAACTGCCCCCTAGGGTGCTAGCGCTGTCCATCTGAGCCCACCAGGCTCTCCGGGAGGGGGGATAAATGGTAATAACAAGTGGCTGGACCACCCCCTCCATCATCAGCGCCCTAGGTGAACTGGCCTCTCGGGGCCCCTGCTGCTCAGGCTGGGAAATCAGCCCCAAATCTGGTCAACAAGTGTAAAACTGCATCAATCACTATCAGAAGTGCCCGGAACTGAAAGATAAGTGTCTCAATGGATCCAGAAGACCCAAATCCACTAGGAATGAGTACTCATACATCATGGGTTGCCCTAATGGGCCAGCTGTAGGGTCCACCATATATGGACAATGTATAATCTGCTGATCTGAAATAATAATAAACCTGCTGAACTGGATCAAACATCATCTGCATCATATGTCCATCATATGATATCATCATCAAACATGTGGGACCATAAATCATCATCAATAATCATCCATACATGGCCCACATCATCACGGATCCCAAGAATATATAATCAAGGATAAATCACATCAGTAGAATAAGACAATGTTTCTCTAATCATTCCCACAGCTAAGCTCAAAGTATAAATTCCATTCAGTGGCATTAATCAAGTTAACATATTCCGTGGTTATATAAAATTACTTGCACAATAGTTCAAATGACAAACTCACCCATTGGACATGGTCAAACTGCTAGTGAAGGATGAAGGCTAGGAGCAAGGTTGGGCCAAGGGTTTTACTTGTCTAACTTAACTCAAAAATACTTTGGACTGGGAAAAAGGGGGAAGCTACAAACTCTGTGCTGGACAAAAGAACACGGGGAATGGCTGTGCCTCACAAATGGATAAGTTGTTTAGAGAGTGCTTATTCAACTTAGGCATCATGTCTACATCAAGTTGATCCAGGTTCATTAGGATCATTCAATTTTATTTCCATGGCCTTTTTGGCCTACATAACCCTTCGGATTTCATATGTGCTGAGAAACACAACTAGTTGCAGCTTGCATCCAGGGCATGTTTTTCACATATTTATAAGGTCAGCAATTGTTTAGATATAACTTTTAAGAACCATTGCTTTTTGGACCTTTCTTATACTCTTCGAGGAGTATTTTTAGCTTTTCATTGCTCTTGCCCTTTTTTTTTGTTTCCATGGGCGAATTTTTTTAGTTTCCATAGGTAGAACATGAGCTTTCAGTTTTAGCCAACAACATCTCAAGTGACTAGGGGGAGTTTGAGCCAATGCCAAACATCGGGACAACCGACCAGAATGATTTAGGCCTACAATCCAACTCACCAAAGGTAAGTTCTGTCACCAACTCAGAGCCGAGACACTGGATAAACAGGGATGCGGTCCAAACACAGAGGTAGAAAAATGGGGAAGTCCTCAGTATCAGAAAGTCAAAATGAGACTAGTCAGGGTTTAAAGTCAAATAGGAAGGTCATGTATGGATGGAGACAAGTGAGTATGGAGCCTACACTAGCAGACAACTGGTGTCGGGGAAAGACCATGTCTATGTAAGGTGAAATACCAGTAAGTTTTGTTAAATGACCTAAAAGTGCAAGCAATTGTCCATTTATGATTTACAGTTCATTTTAAATAGTTTGCCACATCAGGAATAATATACCAAGCACATGCCATGATCATGACTAAATCAACAAGATAATAATCCACAGTCAGTGAGAACATATCCATAGATCATACAACATCATCATAATAATCATCATCATGCATCATCTGAAACACTGCTGAAATACATCTCTAGGCACTGAACTGAAACTGTAATGGGATAAGTGGTCACATCAGTCATCAAATCCGAACTCTCAAGGCTCAGCCTTGACACAAGGTCATAAAATCTGAATAATGTACTGCTCTGATCATGAGTGATCCAAAATATATAGCCATGCTCTGGAATAAAGGAAGCTCTGGAATGTGCAGATATCTGCTGTACAAGAATAGTAGCCCTGCTACTATGGTGTGATAACAGGTCCCTTCAACAAGTCTGATGCCAAGGCAGACCGTAATGGCTTAGCCCAGGATGATTCCATTGGTTGGTGGAACATGCATGGGGATGGAGCTCCAGAGATCAAACATCTTGTTGTTCGCTTGTTGTCTCAGATTGCTAGTTCCTCCGCAGCTGAGAGGAATTGGTCCACCTATAGCTTCATTCACTCTATCAAGAGGAATAGACTTACCTCTAGGAGAGCAGAGAAGCTAGTTGGAGTGCATAGTGCCCTGCGTCTTGCACACAGGACGACACTAGAGTATCGGATGGGACCAGCGGTACGATGGGATGTTGATCCAGAGGATGATGCACAGATAGACGAGGAGGATGGGCCAGATGAGATGCAGAATGGTTTGGTTGGTGTGCCATTAGTCACTCCTGAGAGTGACTCAGACCCAGATGATGACATTCCCATTGATGGTCCCGATGCTTTCATGCAGCAGATGGATGCAGAGGACCAATCAATGGAGTTTACTCTTTGATGCTCATTTTATGTTGCTTTCTTTCAACTACTTTAGTCTTTTACTTTTTAGTGTTTGTTGTTACTTGTTAGTTTTGAACTTTTGACTCTAGATATTGATCAGTGATGACTGAGTCTTTGACTCTTTGAGCAAACTTAATTTAGTAATTTACTTAGTACTATTAATGGTTCTCTGTTTCAATGTCTATTTCAGACTTAGTATCTAGTATTTGATATTTATATTTACTATTTGCATGCAATATCAATGTATCATTGATTCAATTTTATTAATTTATTTTTCAATTAGAATGACTGAACTATGATTATGAATCATGAATATCAAGAATCAAATGACAAATTGAAAATGATCATGATGAATTGTCACCTTATGTAACGTGCTTGTATTATTAATTTAAAAGTTGGATCAAAGTTAGATGAAAGTTAAGATTTATGATATTTGTTATTAACTTATTTATCATTTATCATTTAAAAAAAAAATTATATTTTTTATTTTTATATAATTTTTATGACTTAGACGCCCCTCCGCTCCCCTCGAATTTCCCTAAAATTTGGGGGTGGTCTCCACACGTCCCCAACGTGCGTTTCCACGTTCCCGCGCTCCCGCGTCCCGGAAACTTGGGGGAACATTGTTATTTAACCAAACATTCGCATATTTATCTCAAAGCATATTCAACAACATATTTGTGTTAACAAACAACATGTACCAACACAATTTAACAGAAAGCATTTAAATAACCCATCATCGCATAACAACAGAATTCATAACCAAACATCTGCGGAACAAACCTCACAAGAATTAGTCAACAGAATCCAAAAGATCGCCTTTTTCTCCAAAACTTAGGTGCCCTTAGGCTTACAATCTTGTTCTATTTATATGTTTTTATCTTATTACAATTTGGTCCACCTTACCGACTCAACTAATCTAACAACTCTTATATTTCCACAAAACGTGGCGAAAGGTCCTTCTTCCGCGACATGACCCTTTTGCACCTGTCGGCTTTCGCACTTCCTGCGGATCTATGCTTTGCCAACATCATTGGACTCAAAAAGCCCAAATCCATCTAAGATGTGTACTCATACACCATATGGATCTCTGCATGATCATATAATATATCCAATATGCTCCGACAAATGAAATAATAATAATCTGTAAATGATCAAATAATGGTGAAAGCCACAAATCATCATCATAAATATGTATCTGCTGCATAGAACCATCATGTACCTGTTATCACCTAAACTGTAGTTACCCCTATGGATGTATCCAATCATGGATGGCAATAGGGAAGGGCAACTCAAAAGGTGCAACCATGATCACCTCGACCTCCAATATATGGTTGTCACGCCGGTCGAGGCAACCTTCGCTTTATGTTATCTAGCCCAGACAACAAAGGGGGAGACCCGATCTACTCCCGACAGGAGAGATCAAGACCAAGACACCAAATCAGGGTATTTCTACGTGAAGTTAGGTGTATGGTTTATCCTAGACCTTAGGATGAAGTCACAAGCCAAGTGAGGGGTTCAATAGGTATAGCTTTGGTTCATAGTTGATGTGAGAGTGACTTACAATGTTTGAAGTGAGATCTAGGGTTAGTGTACTAGTTCAATGTTGGAAGATCCACTGCCTTGGGAACCGTGTCCAATGCAGGGTAGTTTAGGGGTGAATTGGGGCTAACTAGTACAAGTGACAAGTTTGACCATGATACATGATGGCATCAAGGGTTTGGTTCACCACACTAAGGTCAAACCACAAGTTAATCCAACAATCTAGGAAAGTCGAATTGACTTGGAGAGTAACCAGTGCCTTGGGAATTGGGAAGTGGAGTCAAAGTAGGGTTGACTTGTGGTTTAGGACTCCTAGTACATGGAACAAGTGGGCGATAGAGGTCTTGATGGATGAATGTTTCTAGATCTAGGTTTGACCCAAGTGGACCACAATCCCTTAAAACAAGGAATGCTGTCCCCAAGGCAAGATTTGACAAAGTGATACTCTAGACCTAGGTTTTGAATTATTTCGGTTCCAAATCTGCAAGAATCTCAAGTACCCACGTCCTAGAAGTGGACAAACTCATTTCTCCAAGGTGGTGCGACTTTACCCAAGGAAGCCTAAAAGCGGGGTAAATGGGGTCAAGACTAATCCGATGACATCCAAACTTTAGATCCGGGTAGGTTAGTCAAGTAGGAGTATGGATCTATAATTTCCCGGCTATCCGACGGTTAGATCTTACTAGATCTGAGTTTAAGTGTTCCAAGTGGTCCAAAATGGGGAATAAATCCCTTAAAATGTGGAATAGGGCCCACAAGGTGAATTTCAGAAAAGTAATAATCTGGGTGTATGTTATTCGATGTGTAGATTATGGATCAAGCGGGATCTCAAACACCCATGTACTAGATCTAGGTCAACTTGCTCAAACTAGGAAGTGCGCTTTGCTTGGGAGAAGCTAAGTTGGCTTGGGAAGGGGATCAAACGGAAGCCAATCCTCACCAAACTATAGATCCGGGATGCCGTGGATGCTATAGAGGTGGGATTTCAATATTATGCCCAACAACCCACTAGATCTAAGTAGATCTGAGAAAATGTAAAATGGGGGTTTTAAGATATTTAGGGTTTTAACAATTTATGAGCTATGTCAATGGATTGGATAAAGGAAAGAGAAACAAACATGTGGATCTTACCTGGGTAACCTTGTAGATGCCTTGATGATGATGATCTATGCAAACCCGATCAATTTGAGAAGCTTTGAGGTAGTTTCTATGCAAGTCGATTTGTTCCAAGAAGCCAATGCGCCCTCTCTCCTGCACAACAAACGTCAACAATATCAGATTTGATGCATCAAGAGATAAGACTAATGCCACAAGAGAAGTAACAGAAAGATAGCATAGATCACAATGAAGCTAATGATAACCCCCTGATACAAGCGAATGCCAAGAAAGTCGATTTGAAGAAGCCTTGCAAAATCGCCCTTGTTGAAGTCGCCCTCCTGTAGACAAACAATGATTTCCAAAAAAAGATAGATCTTACCACAATTTCCAAATGCTAGGTTGCAATAGACTTTCCAATCACCATCTAAGAACACCAGATGCAAAGGAGACCACAAGAATATTTTTCTATACCAATAATCCAAGAGCCAAAGACCCCTTACAATGAGAAGCTCTCTCCTTTAAATAGGAAGGAGAGGCACCAAAACCCTAACCAGTTTTTGAATGAGTGGCTAAGATTAAAAGATACAAATGTCTAATCAATGGTTGAGATGAGCTCAACAATAAAATACATGGATCACAAATAAAATATTATGTAAGTGGACAAAATCGCCCTAGAAGAGGGGAATCCCACCAAATCATGATGACAAAATATCATAAGAGGCTTATGGTGGGTCCAAGGGGTAATTTTATCCCTCCTTGGTCAATCCCCATAGCACAATAAATATAAAATAATCATCAATGTACCAAATCGTGCCTCCATGGTCAAGTCGTGGTCCTCAAAGGACCTCAGAAATCCACAGAAAGTGCCATAAGTGATGGATGCGGGCCCCGATGAAGCTGAAACTGCTGGAGAAGGTGTGGAAGACCCCGATCTATCATCACTGATCATCCCATGCCATAACTTTGCCTCAGTAGCCCAAATCGATTTCCTCAATAGCCATTTCTACCAATCCTAAAATGCCTCGGGAAGCGTGAAACTGCCCCAAACAGCCTCCTGGAGTGCCTGCGCTGTCAAGGTGAGGGCACCAATGTGTCCGGGAGGGGGGTAATATGGTAAAAACAAGTGGCTGGACCACCCCCTCCAAGCACAGCGCCCTAGGTCAATCGGATAAAAATCATATCTTCTCTGACAGGGCCTCCGACAGACCAAAACTGCACTGGGACAGCCTACTGAGGCTCAATCATCACTGTAAGTGCCCGGAACTGAAAACAAACTGTCCCATTGGACTCAGAAGGTCCAAATCCATCCAAGATGTGTACTCATACACCATATGAGTCTCTGCATGATCAAAATAAATATCCAATATACCGGAACAAGGCCAATAATAATGATCTGTAAATGACCAAACACTACTGTAACCCAAGAATCATCATCATAACCCTGTAGCTGCTTCATAGAATCATCATGTATGTATACATAGACCATATATCATCTATCCATATCATCATAAGGTCTAACATCTCATGTCCCATGGTCCTCCATGGTCAAACTGGGTCTAACCAAGACCAAATATAACTCAGACCATCATCCAAGGCTGCTGCAAAGTGTCAAGGTTAATACATGCTCTACAACTTATTCAAATAACAATTATAACACAGAGTAATCATAACTGGCGATCTAAATCCAAATATATAGTGTCGTTAATTATTATTATTACTCAGACTAGACTTTCAGGATCATACTCACTTCATAGCTATGATCAATTTGCTAGTGAAGGGTGAAGGCTGAAGTAATTGGCTAGGCTAAGGGATGACTTGACTGACTTGACTTTGTGACACTTTGGCAAGGGAAAGGGAATACACACCATAGTATATACTAAATGAGCAATAACACAGGGAATAGCGGTGTCTCACAAATGGATGAGTTGTTTAAAGAGGGTTTATTCACCTTCACAGATGCGCACAATCCATAATACAAATAAGGCCAGCAATTGTTTAGATATAGCATTTAAGTTCCATTGCTATTTGGGCCTGAAGTTTCCATAGCCTTGATCTATGTGTGTTTATAAACACATTGCATAGATTTACATTTATTTTAGGCTTCCTGCTGCAGGTGTGTTTTTAAGGCACTTGTTTACCTGAGCACTTCTAGGTGTGTCATGGACAGCTTGTTTACCTAGGTATTTATTTTCCAAAAGATATAACATTTTATTTTCATAGCCATTTTCATTTGGCATGCCTTTCATTCATGTGTGTTTAGAAACACATTGCATGAATGGGCTTTTCATACAAGATATAGCATTTCATTTTTCAAGATTTTGTATTCATGGCAGCACCAAAAGTTTCAAGTTTAGCCAACACAACTTTAGTGACTAGGGGGGATTCACAAGGAACTCCAACTCACCATAGGTAAGTTTTTTCACCAACTCAGAGCCGAGACACAATAAACAGGGAAGCTCATCCAATACAGAGGCTACAGTGGAGGAAAGACCCTTCATGTCACTAGTCAAGTAGTAAGTCAGGGTGATAAACTAAAAGGTAGGCCATGGATGGATGAAGACAATGAATAATGGAGCCAACACTAGCAAGCCAAGGTATGGTGGAATGATCACCTCTATTCTCCCTAAGGAGGGTGGTACATACCAATGAGTATGAATAGTGAACTTCTAAGTCTGAGTAGGGACAATATAATATATATATAAATCAACCAGGTTCAAATATCTATATGATCGCTAGATCATGACACTAAGTGCTAAGACATGCTATAAGAATAAGTATAAAAGCAAATCTAACCATAACACCATGATATACCTGCTGAGTCATATACCTGAATGCTCATCAACCTGTACCATCCTTTGTCGTCTGAAACTGCTGCTGTAACTCTGGGCACTACTGACTGCTCTGTACCAATGGTATAATGGCTACATCGGGCATCTCTCTGAGTGTCCCGAGACTCAGTCATGGCATGGGGAATATAACTGCTGTCCACAATCTGATAGTGATCCAATATAGATGCTCATCTCAGCATCTCAAATGTAGGGGAACTGGCTGAATAGTGTACTGGCATCAGAAAAATAATGTATGGTAGCCCGGCTACTATAGATGTGATAACAGTACCTATACATAGACCATATACCATCTATTTGCATCATCATAAGGTCTAACCATTTCATGTCCTGTGATTGACCTTGGTCTAACTGGGTTTGACCAAGTCAAAATGACCAAAATATAACTCAGAATAACATCAGAAGCTGCTGCAAGTGTTGGAGGTTAATGCATGCTCTACAATTCATTCAAATAGCAATTATATCAAAAAGTAATCATTATCGGCGATCTAAATCCAAATATATAAAGTCATTAATTATTATTATTATTCAGACTAGACTTTCAAGACCATACTCAGTTCATAGTTGTGACCATTTTGCTAGTGAAGGGTGAAGGCTTTGTACTGCAAACGTTAGGCTAGAGGGAATGACTTACTGACTTAACACTGTGACACTTTGGATAGGGAAAGGGAATACACACCATAACATATACTGAATGAGCAAAAACATAGGGAATGGCGGTGTCTCACAAATGGGTAAGTTGTTCAAAGAGTGTTTATTCACCTTGACAGATGCGCACAATCCATAATACAAATGAGGCCAGCAATCTTTTTGATATAGAATTTAAGTTCCATTGCTTTTTGGGCCTATAGTTTCCATAGCCTTTGATCTATGTGTGTTTACAAACACATTGCATAGATTTACATTTCATTAGGCTTCTTGCTGCAGGTGTGTTTTTAAGGGACTTGTTTACCTGAGCACTTCTAGGTGTGTCTTTAGACAACTTGTTTACTTAGGTATTTACTTTTCACAATAGATATAACATTTGATATTTCATGGCCATTTTCATTTGGCTTGCCTTTCATTCATGTGTGTTGAAAAACACATTGCATGAATGGGCTTTTATACAAGATACAACATTTTATTTTCATACTTTGTATTCATGGCAGCACTAAAAGTTTCAGGTTTAGCCAACATCTTTAGTGACTAGGGGGCCTTCATGAGGAAATCCAACTCACCAAAGGTAAGTTTTGTCACCAACTCAGAGCCGAGACACAATAAACAAGGAAGCTCATTCAATACAGAGGCTACAGCGGGGAAAGGTCCTCCATGCCACTAGTCAAGTAGTAAGTCAAGGTAAATAACAAACTGGGTAGGTAATGGATGGATGAAAATAGTGAATAATGAGACCAACACTAGCAAGCCAAAGTATGGTGGGAATGATCACCTCTAATCTCCCTAAAGAAGGTAAAACCATTGAGTATAAGTCAAGAAATTCTAAGTCTGAGTAGGGACAAATATGATATATATATATAAGTGCAACCAGGTCCACATTTCTATATGATCGTCAGATCATGATACTAAATGCTAAGGCATGCTAAAAGAATGAAAATGAAAGCAATATAACCACAACACCATAATACACCTGCTGAGTCATATGCTTGAATGCTCATCATCTGAACCATCATCTGTCCTCTGAAACTGCTGCTGCAACTCTGAGCACTACGGACTGCTCTGTACAAATGGCTAAATAGCTACATCGGTCATCTCTTTGAGTGTCCTGAGACTCAGTCATGGCATGGGGAATAAAACTGTTGTCCATAATCTGATAGTGATCCATAGTAGATGCTCATCTTAGCATCTCAATGCAAGGGAACTAGTTGAATAGTGTACTGGAATCAGAAAAATAATGTATGGTAGCCCGACTACTATATATGTGATAACAGTATTGTCACCTGAATCCCAGCGCCTCTGTTTAGGCAAACTCCCAACGAAGCCAAGGGGGGTTGTCCCTAACAAAGAGTTTTCTATGGCTCTTGTGTTTTAAGTGTTTTTATGGTGAAGTGATACAGATGGGTGTTGTTTAGGAGTTTTTATGAGATACACAAAATTACAATATCAATTTATATAATCAAATATGACAAATGCAAGATACTGAGATACACAACCACTTGATGAACTTGAATACAAGATACTCACAATATAATATCAAAGTAAATGACAAGTGCTCCAAATAGATATTAAGCAAATAAAATAATGGTGTCAAGGACCAGTGCCTTATGGAGTCAAATGTCCGAGTGCTTGGGTTGCTTGATACAAGAGTTCGAGAGGTCTGTTTGTGAGATCGTTTTGCAATTGTTCTTGGTTTATTTTATTGTAAATTTTATGTAATCTTGTTTTAGGTATCTGTGGAAATCTAGCCGGAAATACTTTTAGTGGCTCCGTTCAAAGACATGACGGACCTGCCTGACTCACAAGCTAGGTGTTCAGAGAATTTAACCAACGAATGTTCAGGTTGGGTAGCCTGGCGCCCACACTTGGAATTTGCCCACTACCTGAGTATTATGGGGTGAAAATTTTATTATGTTTGAATCTTGTAAGATTAATTAGTCCAATACCGTTTCTGAGTACTCCAATTTTTTAGGTTGGTCAGAGCATACTCCGGCAAGGAAACAACGAAGAAATTCAAATTTTATTATGGGAGTGGTGAGTTGCAAATGATTTTATTACAACACACAAAAAATTCTCCGACAGAGAGTGCTCTTGATTTCGTCTTATGACAGAGGTTCAAGAGGCTTATGATGCACGGAATTAAAAAACTGTATTGGAAGTAAAATTTAAACTACCCAAGAATCTCTTTCAGGTCAAAGACCGTACTCGGGAGAGCATGGGGGTAAGTAAAAATGAAGTAAAAGCAACTCTCCAACAGAGAACACTCTTGATCCACTATTGGTGAGATTCAAGAGATTTCTAATTTAAACAGTTTATGTCAAAATGAACTATTTAAGCCAACAATAAACAACTAGCAATTATTGTTCAAAAAGCGGAAATTGAAAACTAATATAAGTACCGAAAATGAAACTAAGGTAAAGATGCACCTAGGCACAACACTACAAGCTTCCCCCAAATAGGGGAAGTAGGATGTGGGGGCTTAAAAACCCCACTTGCTTTTTATCAATGAGTTACAATGTTTTTTTTTGGAATTCTGGAAATTGTCAAAAAATGTTTTGCTTGCTTTGGTTTGCTTGTTTAGCGTTTTTGGCATTTTTCTTGCTTGATTCACTTTTTGCTAACCTGTAGATAAGAGCTCTAAACAACAACTAATCAGAATGTTAGAAAACAAATTTGACTTATGATTCGAAGATGACAAGAACGAATGAAATAGGGAGAGCCAAATGAGACGACTAAATGGCCAAAAATAGGAAAATAACCCAAAAAATCAGACCTTGGAAATTGTTGCAACTAAGTTGTACTTGGTTGGATTATCAAGCGAGCGGGCAGAGTAGAACATGACACATGTTCATTTTTGGTGATTTCATATCCAGCTGGCCTTTTAAAGGCCCCCGTTTTTAAATTTTTCCACATGTCCATGGCCCTGTGGGGTTTGTAATAAAAACGTACTAGCATGGTGTTTTGTAAAAGACTTGGTTCCCTAGGACTTTTTGGCCAAGTCAGGTATTCCAAGGAGTTTTTTCACCTATCTATTATGTCTTGCCTTAGTGCATAACATAATTAATTGGTTTTTCTCCTGCTCCTCCAAAGCTGGAATGCCTGGGGAGGCTGACGGGCCTTAGGGGATTATTAGAGTCTATGGGTCAATGTATATGAACATGCTAGGCGTTAATTTTGAGTCATATGGACATGTGCTAAGTCTCCTTAGGTTGTTTTAATTTTTTCGGCAAGTTTTAATTTTTTCGTAAATTGGGCCATTTTTTAATGGTTCAATTAAAAAATTTGTAATTGGCCTATAAGGGGCGTCTGGAGGTATTTTTTGCCTTAGGGGTGCTCGTTTTCAAACTCAAAGCACCCCCTTAACCCCTAAACCCACTTTTTCTAAGGTTTGGGTGCTTCAATTTTTTCCTATGGCCAAAAAACCCAAAAAAGTCAAAAAAGTCATGAAAAAATCAAAAAATTGAAAAAATGACTTAAAAAATTAATAATTTTTTGGAGTAATGTCGGGTCAGTTTTGGATCAGCACTCATCTAGGAGTGATATGGGCTGATTTTGAAGTGTTTTGGCAGCCCCATATGTGGAGGAACTCATGCCCATATAGAGGGGCGCATTTACCATGAGAGGGGGGGCGCATTTGTTGAATGGGCAGCCCACGTTTTGGGGGAGTGAGCAGCAGATTTGGTGCTGCTGCGTGGGCACCTTTGGTGTTGTTGTGGAGCAGCTATTTCAGTGGTGGGGCAGCCCCATCCACTCCCTAAAACGTGCCACTCATTCCTTCATGCACTCACGCCTTTCCTTGGCCATTTCTCTATAAATTCAAGCACTCTCTCCATTGTTCATGAGAGAGTTGGAATTGGAGCATGAAACTTATGATTGTAATACTTTTTCTTGTATGAATAAAGAAGACTTTGGAGGTCAGATCTGTGGTGTTCATTGTGTGAGTGGATGAAACATTTTGGACTTATATGATGGAGGTAACCTGTGCATAAGTTTTGATTATTCAATAGTATCAACTATACTCATTGGAAAGATTAGTACTAATTTATGAGATAGACTAGTTTCAATTTGTTTATTGTCTAGTCCATTGTTATATGTTTGCAAAAGAAGATCATGCCTGTATGTTTCATTTGTTTATGAGTGTTCAGCATAGATTTCTTTTTCAGATATATCTCTACACTTGATCTTTGTTTGCAAGGTGTGTACTGTGCAGGTTATTTCAACTGGAGTAGGTGGATCTTGTTTGTTTCCTCTTCTCTAATCTTTGTTTGCAGATGCAGTCCCTCGGAATACCACAAATATTACTCCAAAGCTTCGGATTTCAAGCAAAATTTGGCTCATTTTCTCTCTCTCCTTTATAAACAAAAAATTTTCTTTGGTTAACTGGTTACTTTTTTTGGAAATATTTCTGATTCATATGCTCATGTCCATATTTTAAATAGATCAGAAATCATTTCATGAAGGATTAGTTTAGACTGTTACAAAGCTCATATCTTTGACTGTTAGATTTCTTCCTTCATTTAGATCTTTACTTCTTTCAAAACTCGAAAAAATTGTTAAATTTTTTAAATTATTTGTTGGGCATCTTATACTAATAATTGCTTGCTGGTTTACAGCAAAAGACGAACAGGTAGGAGGAGGTGCTGCCAAAATTTCGAGGATCCAGGCAATCCGGAGGACCAATTTTCATATTTTTGCAAAACCGGTCAATTTTTCCTCGAATTTTGTAAGCCCACCAAGTCACTTTAAGTAGACTGGGGCGCTTTTCTGATCATTGTAAACAACTATTAAACGAGAGCAAGTGGGCTAGCCAACACCCATACCCCATCCCCCCAAGGGTGGCCTGTGTCGTCTCTTTTCATGGTGTGATTTTTAGAGTAGTTTATTTCTTTTATTTTCTGCATTTAATAAAATTAACTAGGATTAAAATTAACCTTGTTGGTCCGTTCCACTGGCGGGCCACAAGTTCACTCACAACGTAGTTTTTTCATTTTCTTTTACAAACTCAAAACGCCCCCCTTGCTTTCCCGAAGTAGGGTTTCTGTATGAGGGCTTGCCCGAAATACGTGCTTGAAAAGAGACTCCCGGGGTTTTAAAAAGATAAAATTTGGGTTCATAATTTTTTTTTTTTTAAATACCAAGGTCTTCTCCCGTATGCTCTGTGGCCGACTTGCAGCTCAGTCTGATCCAGTTGGTACACATCAGAAAGGAGGGGATGACTAGTAATAGGATCTAACACCGCCCTAATAAAAAACCCTTTTTGTGAAAATCCGGCACAACACGTATTTTGTTGTCGTGGGCAAATTTCTCAGAAGGCTTGGGACAACACTGAGTAGTGACCTCTTGGAAACCGTTAGGCTTGCCCTCGTTGGTATAGCATCTGAACACCTCCTCGAGACTCCGATTCAGCCCAAGCCTGAGAGGGAAGCCACGCTTCAAAATTCCGGACATGTTCCCCCGTACCTTGCGTATATTGAGAACCCACCTGCCATAATAAAAAGATCACCATCACATTAATTTTAAAATAAACCAAGAACACTCGCACAACATCTACTTTTTTTGCTTATGCATTTGTTTATTGACTCCATTATAAGGCGCTGGTCTTGTTTAATGTTATTTCATATTATTGACTAATGTGCAAGTAAATGATGATTATTTTTGAATGGGAGTAAATGATGAATGATTGTTTTATTTCACGGAAGTATATGCTGTTTATCCTTGGTTACCAAAAATATTTTCCTAACTCCTAGATTAGACGCCTTAGTTTTTCTTTTCATTTTTAGGGTCCACCCCCCTTGGCTTCGCTAGGAAAGCCTACACGGAGGAGTCGAGTCCCAAGTGACAGCACTTGACTCTGACTTGCCCCCAAGGCCACACCAGCAACTTGAAGACTTCTGCTGCGTTTTCCCCAGGTGTGGAACCAGGTGGCAACAGAAATGAAGGGAAAAACTCACTTTTTATGACAAGAAACGCACGTTTTTCAATGAAAAGACATGGAATTTTTTGAGAAATAAATTTTTTAAGATTTTGAAAATATTCTAGGCTAATTTCCAGAATTGGAAAATAGCAGAAAATTACTAAAAAACAGCGAAAAATCAGCAAACTTAAAATTGCACGTTTTTTGAGAAATGATAAAAAATATTAATTTTTCGATTTTTTTTTTTAATTTTTAGGGTAATTTCCAGAATTGGAAAATAATAGAAAAAGTCAAAAATCAGTAAAAAACCAACAAGCTTAAAATTGCACGTTTTTCGAGAAAAAAGGTGAAAAAACTTGAAAAAAAAATTTGGAAATTTTTTTGAAAATTTTTACTATTTTAAATGAATTTCCATAATTGAAAATTAATGAAAAACAGCAAGCCTGAAAGATGGAAAAAATACACGTTTTTCAAGAAAATTTGTGCACGTTTTTCAAGGCAAAAAAGAGTAAAAAAAGTGACTTTTAAACACTAGTCTTGAAATTTCCAACGAGCTGAAAGTACGCAAGAGATAGTGGGGAAAAAGAAGTGGCATGCAAAACAATGCGGCAATTGGGAGCAAATCTCAAAGTACTTCTCAAGACAACTTTTGGCAAAAAGAGAACAAACAACTAGATATTGAAAATGGATTTACAAGCTTTGGGAATGAAACTAGATTTTAAAAGTAAGACTTTGAAAAATAGATTTAGCTTTGAAAAGTAAATCTAAGGCTAGAAAGCCTAGATCTAGCTTAGTAGAAGCAGAACAAGCTTGAAATAGAGATTTTTTGATAACTTGACAACTTCTACAGAAGTGGAAATGAGATAGATAAGAACCTTAACACTTGAGATCCACTTGTGGTAACCGGAGAAAGATTGTTTTAACTTTGATGTTGGAGATGCGAAGAATCCAAGTCTTTCTTTTTGGATCTTTGGATGAAGATGAGATCAATTGAGAGCCATTGATCATTTAAGGATGAGGATGCCTTTGAAGTCTTTGAAGAAGGGGGAGATGCAAACTAGCTCATCCCTTACTCCAAGATCTACCTGAAACTTGTTAATAACACACTTAAAAAAGAAGAGGAAGATCTTAATATGTTAGTACAAAAACAAATCTTAAAGAGCATGTATTGAGCCCAACTAAAGCATGCTACCAAAAATATACATTTGAATACCAAACATAAACAAGTAAATTGATCTCAAATACTTGCCCTATGTGCTTGAGAAAACAAGCCTTCTAAGCTAGATCCAATCTCTAATCAATAAGCATGCATAAAAATTGAATGATATTACCTCAACAAGGCACCATGAACCATGCATGCATCAATTTTGACCTCCAATGTCTCAACTTTATTCCAATAATGCACAAAAGCAAAATATTACACAACAAATGGGCAGAGGTTTCTTGCTCAAAGAATCCACCCTTAGAGAGTGCAAAGCACCTCTCTTTATACAAAAACTAGCCATCATTAGCTTAATTCGAATTGGCTTAGGAAGAGAGCCAAAACTCCAATCAAATCCAATTACAATCCAATCACATCCAAGCTTGGAGAGTAGATCCACCTTGCAAACTCGAGTTTGAAGTAATGAGAATGGGGAGGTGGCATCCACCTTAAGGCGCCCCCCATCCTTCCTTGGAACCTCCTCCCAACAAATTCGTGAATGCCACATGTAAGACGTGAGCTAGCAAAGGAGATGCGTGAGCTTGAAGAGGAGGCAACTTGAGTTGAAGTAGGGATTTACAATGAGTTGTAGTGGGAGCCAAGCCATGAGGTGGCCATAAATTAAGGAAGGAGTCTACCATGGCATTAATTGCTAACTCAACCTCCCATTAAACCTTTGCCACATCACAAAATCATGAGTCAAGTGAAGGAGGGCGAATTTGCTCTTTGAAGATCTCTTGCAGTGACTGGATAGTTGACTGAAAGTTCTTGGAGTTGATTGGAATCATCATGAATGCTCAGTGCCATGTCATTTAGCTTTTTATTTTATTCAATTTGGTTTATTTTTTGAGAGATTTGGATTATCTCCAAAATATTCATTTTTATTATTTTAATTAATAATTTCTCTATTGTTGACTTTTTTGAGAAAATATTAATTAATAGGCTGAATGACTTTCCTAAACTTAGGCTAAGTGGGTTTGGGGTTCATATGTGATTTTTGGCTTAGGAATTAAGCCTCCAATCTCTGAAATCCACCCCCAAACGACTGACATATTACAAATTTGATTTTTCCAATTAAATGTTTGGAAAAATAATTATAATAAATAAAACTCATCCAACGCGTCCGGTAAAAATATTTCGGACATTGTTTTTAATGGATGAGGACCTTAGGAAATGACCATGTAAGACATACATGGTGTCTAGTAGGTTCATATACATCAATTGGACTCAAATAACCCCCAGAGGCTCAAATTTCAAAATCGGGCATTCCAACTTTGGAAAAAGCGGGAGAAAACCTTGTTGATTATTACTCGGCCATAGGCAAAGCATAACTGACAAGGGCAAAAAACTCCTTGGAATGCCTTAGTTGATAGTCAAGTCATGGGGAACCGAGTCACTCAAAACCCTACTAGCACACTTATTACAAACCCCGTGGGGCCATGGTCATTTCAGCAGAAAAATAAAAGTGACGAGCCAAAATTGGCTAGGAACAACAACTGGAACTTCTGATACACTAGATATGAACATAAAACATGTTCATCAACTGGCGGCTCGTCGGAAGTCCAACTATGGTACAAAAAGTTGGTAACACTATCAATGGCACAACCTGCCCAAATCTGAATCAACATAACCCTCTAGGTTATTCTTCTGATTCGCATCATTCTTGAGCCCATAATCAACTGTACCCCTCAGGTACCTCAGAATATGCTTTGCAGCAATCAGGTGAACATGTCTTGGATCTATCAGGAACTGGCTCAATGTGTTCACAGCAAAGCAAATATCTGGTCTCGTATTCGTCAGGTACATCAAGGACCCAATCATTTGACGATACATCGTGGCATTAACGGACTCTGATGAAGCACATCACTCAACAGCTTTAGGTTCGATGCCATAAGTGTGGCCATGGCCTTGCAGTGCAGTCCATCATCCCGAACCACTTCAGGATCTCTATTGGATACTTCTCTTATCCAAGGAAGATCCCATCCGCACTCTGCCACACCTCCATACCTAGAAAATAGTGCATCATACCCAAGTCCTTCATCTTGAACTCGGCAGCAAGCTTCCTCTTCGTATCAGCAATCAATCCATCCCCACCTGTCACAAACAGGTCATCTACATACAGTAGGAGTATCACTGGATTTCCTTCCTCAACCTTGTAGTAAAGGTTGGAATCCGCTTTACCCTTGGTAAAACCCAAACTAGTCAGGAAGCCATCAATCCTACTGTACAATGTCTTGAGTGCTTGTTTCAAACTGTATAAGGCTTTCTTTAGTTTGCACACATGAGTCTCCCTGTCATGTGTCTCAAACCTGAGTGGTTGCTCCACATACACGTCCTCTTACACTACATCATTCAAGAATGTTGTCTTGACATCCATCTGGTGTATCTTCCATTTCATTATTGCAGCCAGAGCAAGTACTGTTCTGATGCAAGTGTATCTGGCTACAAGTGCAAATGTATCCTCATAGTCTATTCCTTCTTTCTGGGAGAAGCCATGTGCCACAAATCTTGCTTTGTATTTCTCTATGCTACCATCTGCAGCATGCTTGATCTTGTAGATCCACTTGAAAGTCACTACAGACTTCCTCATGGTCTCGAGACCACATCCTAAACATCATTCTTCATGATCGACTGGTACTCCTCGATCATGGCATCCTTCCATTCTTTCTTCTCAGTTGCTTCCTCATAGTTGGAAGGCTCCTTGTCAATGATGTCACATAGCAGGGCTACATAACTGGTGTATGGCTTCAGTCTCTTGCTTTCTCTGTGCATTCCTTCTGAAGCACCATACCTTTCTGCATCTTGAATTACCTCTCGTAGCCATGTTGGTTTCCTCTTGTGAGAATTTTTCTCACGGGGTGGATCTACAGGTTCCCGTGGATCTTCTATTTCACGGTCTTCTTCTGGATTTACTTCATTCATTGTTGTATCTCGATTCCTAGGTGCTTCTGGTTCTTCAATGTCTTCAACTGGTATTGTTATCACATATATAGTAGCTGGGCTACCATACATTTTTTTGCCAGATTCCAGTACACTGTTCAGCCAGTTCCCTTACATTGAGATGCTGAGATGAGCATCTACTATGGATCACTATCAGATTTTGGATAACATATATATTCCCCATGCCATGACTGAGTCTCGGGACACTCAGAGAGATGACCGATGTAGCTATTTAGCCATTTGTATAGAGCAGTCAGTAGTGCCCAGAGTTACAGCAGTAGTTTCAGAGGACAGATGATGGTTCAGATGGTGAGCATTCAGGTATATGACTCAGCAGGTATATTATGGTGTTGTGGTTCTACTGCTTTTATTTCCATTTTCTTAGCATGTCTTAGCATTTAGTATCATGATCTGGCGATCATATAGATATGTGGACCTGGTTGTACTATATATATATCATATTTGTTCCTACTCAGACTTAGAAGTTCTTGGCCTATACTCATTGGTTTTACCCTCCCTAGGGAGAATAGAGGTGATCATTCCCACCATACTTTGGCTTGCTAGTGTTGGTTTCATTATTCATTGTCTTCATCCATCCATGACTTGCCCAGTTTGTTCATTACCTTGACTTACTACTTGACTAGTGACAAAACTTACCTATGGTGAGTTGGACTTCCTTGCGAATTCCCCCTAGTCACTAAAGATGTTGTTGGCTAAACATGAAACTTTTAATGCTGCCATTAATGCAAAGTATGGAAATGAAATGTTATATCTTGTATAAAAAGCCCATTCATGCAATGTGTTTCTAAACACACATGATTGAAAGGCAAGCCAAATGAAAATCGCTATGAAATATCAAATGTCATATCTTTTGTGAAATGTAAATACCTAGGTAAACAAGCTGTCTGTGACACACCTAGAAGTGCTCAGGTAAACAAGTGCCTTAAAAACACACCTGCAGCAAGAAGCCTAAATAAATGTAAATCTATGCAATGTGTTTGTAAACACACATAAATCAAAGGCTATGGAAACTCTAGGCCCAAAAAGCAATGGAACTTAAATGCTATATCAAAAAGATTGCTGACCTCATTTGTATTATGGATTGTGCGCATTTGTATAAGGTGAATAAACACTCTTTGAACAACTTATCCATTTGTGAGACACCGCCATTCCCTGTGTTGTTGCTTGTCCACTATATGCTATAGTGTGTATTCCCTTTTCCATTTCCAAAGTGTCACAGTGTTAAGTCAGTAAGTCATCCTTTGACCTAGCCATGTATTCCTAGCCTTCACCCTTCACTAGCAAATTGATCACAACTATGAAGTGAGTATGACCTTGAAAGTCTTGTCTGAGT
Organism: Larix kaempferi; assembly: GCA_027924585.1. Lineage (NCBI taxonomy): Eukaryota > Viridiplantae > Streptophyta > Pinopsida > Pinales > Pinaceae > Larix > Larix kaempferi. Next base: position 17,174,023 of record BSBM01001023.1, read on the forward strand.
AATTAATAATAATTAATGACATATTATATTTGGATTTAAATCGTCAGTAATGATTACTTCTTGTTATAATTGCTAATTGAATGGATTGTAAAGCATGTCTTAACCTTGGACACCTTGCAGCAGCTTGATGACAGTTTGAGTCATATTTTGGTCATGTTGACTTGGTCAAACCTCAGTTTGACCAAAAGTCAACCATAGGACATGAGGTGGCAGACCTCAAATATTACAGATAGATGATATATGGTCTGGTACAGGTCACCATGGTGGGCTTAGGCAGTGGTTCCAGGCTTATGATGATGATTTGTGCTTTTTAGCACTTTTACAGATTATTATTATTCGGTCTGCCGGATATGATGAGTATTTATTTTGGACCATGCAGAGGTTTATATGGTGTATGAGTACACATCTTAGATGGATTTGGACCTTCTAAGTCCAATGAGACAGTCTGTTTTCAGTTTCGGGCAGTTACAGTGATGATTGAGCCTCAGTTGGCTAGCCTAGTGCAGTTTTGGTCTGTCGGAGGCCCTGTCAGAGCAGTGATGAGATTTACTTGGTTCACCTAGGGCATTGTGCATGGAGGGGGTGGTCCAGCCACTTGTTATTACCATATTACCCCCCTTCCAGACTCATTGGTGAGCTCAACTTGACAGCGCAGGCACTCCAGGAGGCAGTTTCACGTTTCCCAAGGTAGTTCAAAAATGGTAAAAATGGCTACAGAGGAATTCGATTTGGGCTACTGAGACAAGGTTATGGCATGGGATGATTAGTGATGATGAGTGGGATGTCTTCCACACCTTCTCCAGCAGTTTCAGCTTCATCGGGACCCACATCCATGACTTATGGAACTTTTTGATGATTTTTGGAGCCTCCCAAGGCTCACGATTTGTCCATAGAGGCACGATTTGGTACTTTGATGATTATTTTATTGATATTGTGCTATGGGGATTGACCAAGGGTGTCTAAAATTACCCCTTGGACCCACCATAAGCTAGATCTATTATTTTGTCATCATCATTTGGTGGGATCCCCTCTTCTAGGGTGAGTTGGTCCACATATTGTATTATTTTATTAGTGATCCATATATTGTATTGTTGAGCTCATCTCAACCATTGATTAGACATTTTGATCTTTTAATCTTAGCCACTCATTCAAAAAGTGGTTAAGGTTTTGGTGCCTCTCCTTCCTATTTAAAGGAGAGAGCCTCTCATTGTAAAGGGGTCTTTGGCTCTTGGAATCTTGATATAGAAAAACTTTCTTGTGGAAATTCTTGTGGTCTCCTTTGAATCTGGTGTTCTTCGATTGTGATTGGAAAGTCTATTGCATCCTAGCATTTGGGTATTTGTGGTAAGATCTATTTTTTTTGGAAACTTTTGTCTTGTCTACAGGAGGGTGACTTCACTTGGACGTTTTTGCAAGGCTTCTTCAACTCGCTCCACTTGGCATTCGCTTGTATCAGGGGGTTATCATTAGTATCATTGTGATCTATGCTATATTTATGTTATTTCTCTTGTGGCATTAGTCTTATCTCTTGTTCGCAGTAAATCTATTATTGTTGACGTTTATTGTGCAGGAGAGAGGGCGCATTGGCATCCTTGGGCAATTCGACTTCATAGAAAACTACCTCAAATCGCTCCAAATTGATCGGGTTTTCATAGATTATCATCATCAAGGCATCTACAAGGTTATCCAGGTAAGATCCACAGGTTTGTTCTTCTTGTCTTGGCTCCAATCCATTAACATAGCTACTTCATTGATAAAACCCTTAATTTACAAACCCTCATTTTACATTTTCTCAGATCTAGTAAGATCCACTTGGTGTTTGGGTATAAAATTTAAAACCCACCTCTACAGTATCCACGGCAATTCGGATCTGTAGTTTGGTGTGATTTGGCCTTCATTTGACCCACTTTCCAAGGCAAAGAAGCCTCTCCAAGGGAGGTCGCACTTCCTAGGAGAGGTGAGTTTGCAGGGATATAGCACCTGGGTAGGTGAGATTCCACTTGATCTGTAATCTACACATTCAATAACCTACCCCTAGTGTGTCACCTTAGTGATTTTGACCTTGTGGACCCCATTCCTCATTTTGAGGGTTGTGCCCCACTTGGGTCACTTTGTGGCATACTTCAATCTCAGATCTACTGAGATCCAGCCATTGGATGACCCTAATCTTTTAGATCCACCTACCTCAATACCTCAACATTCCAGATCTGTAATTTGGTGGACATTCGACTCCATTTGGCCCACTTCCCAAGGCACTGATCTTTTTCCAAGCCCATTCGACTTTCCTGGATTGTTGGGTTAGCTTGTGGTTTGATCCTTGTTTTGGTTGCTTGAACCCCTTGACACTGTCAAATCACTCAATCAAGCTCATCTCTGGTACTGATTAGCCCCAATTCAGTCCTTAACTACCCTACATTGGACACGGTTTCCAAGGCAGCGGATTCTCTCATAATTGACTAGTACACTGATCCTGGATCTTATTTCAAACATCATAAGTCACTCTTCCACCCATAATGGACCAAAGATACACTGTTTAAACCCCTTGATCCAAACTATTATTTATCTTGTGACTTCTTCCATAGACCTAGGGTTCACCATACACCTTACGTACTTCAACTATACTTGACTTGATCTAGTGTTTTGGTTTGATCTCTCCTGTCGGGAGTAGATCTGGGTCTCCCCCTTTGTTTTCTTGGGCTAGATAACATAAAGTGAAGATTGCCTTGATTGGCGTGGCAACCATCCATTAGGAGTCGAGGCCATCTTTGGTTTCCCATCCCTTCTGCCATCCATCTTGGATTCATCTCTAGGGGCACCTACAAGTTTGGTGATAACAGGTATCTTCCTGGATCTGTGATATGCTGAGTCTTCGTCGAATGTTACATCTCTACTAATGTCGATCTTCTTGAATCCTAGGAAATATATCCTGTAAGCCTTCGAGCTTTCACTATATCCCACAAATATACCCTTCTTTCCTTAAGGATCTAACTTTGTCCTCTTCTCTTTCGGAATGTGTATGTACACAGGGCAACCAAATATTCTAAGATGGCTGACCTCTAGTTTCTTGCCAGAGAAAGCTTCTTCTGGTGTTTTGTTGTCAAGTACTCTATGTGGAGTACGATTTTGTACATACACAGCTGTCCTAGCAGCTTCTGCCCATAGATGCATAGGAAGATCCTGGTCATGAAGCATTGCCCTTGTTGCTTCCATAATTGTTCTATTCTTTCTTTCTGCAACTCCATTTTGTTGTGGATTATATAGAGTGGTCAACTCCCTCTTAATCCTTGAATCTCTGCATATTTTCTTGAAATCTTCTGATGTGAACTCTCCACCATTGTCAGACCGAAAAGTCTTGATTCTCTTCTCTGTGTGGTTCTCGATCAAGGCTTTGAATTCCTTGAACTTACTGAATACTTCATCTTTGTTCTTCAAGAAATATACCCAAGTCTTCCTAGAAAAATCATCAATGAAAGAAACATAATATACATACCCACTCAAAGAACTGGATGACATCGGACCGCATACATTGGAGTGGATGATTTCCAAGATTCCTTTTGCCTTGCTCTCGCTACTTGGAAATGTCTTCTTTGTGTTCTTTCCTTTTGCACATCCTTTGCAAATGCCTTCATGCTTTGCCTGGATTTCTGGAAGACCTTCAACAGCTTTGCTTGCAAGAGATAGTGTTGTATAGTGCACATGTGCAAGCCTTCTATGCCAAAGATCACTTGGCTCTACTGAGTCGTGGACCAAGGATTGTTCTGGTTGGCCCTTCAATTTGTATAAGCCTCCCTCTTGCTCTCCAATTACTACTACATCATCTATGGTCTTTCCCTTTGGCCACATTAGAACTTGGCCATCTACAAATGAAACCCTCATACCTTTTGCATCCAATGTAGATATGGAGAGAAGGTTCTTCTCGAGTCCTGGTACAAAAAAGACATCCTTCATCTTCATAGACTTCCGAGAGTCTAGCTTTATAGGAGGCTTCACCACTTCCTTTTATAGGATATTGGTATTCATCCCCAAGTTTCACTTTGTGGGGTGACTCATGTTCAGATACATTCATAAAGGATTCCTTGAATCCCATCATATGTTTGGAAGCCCCACTATCCATAAGCCAATCATTGCTTCCATGTGTAATAGTTCCTGTGAGGGCAGATATCAAAACATATTCTTCATCACTTGAAGAATCTTCACTTTCTTCCCTGGCTCTCTTCCAGGGAGGTTCATCATCCTCTGCAGTGTGAGCATGGTGCCTTCTTTTGTTGCTCTTCTTCTTGTGAGAGCCACCTTTATTATTTCTGGGAGTAGTGTCCCCTCTCATCACATGTATAGTATCGAATGGTGGGCATATCTCTTCGGGGTTTAAAGTTACCCCTCTGATTCTGGTGGTGGTGCTTTTCTTTCTTACTGTGGTGGTGCACCCTCTTGTCATCATGCCTTTTAGAGTGTGCTGTGAGAGCTTGGTCTTCATTACCTATCTTCTCTTCTCGAGCCACAAGTTGAGCTTCTTCTTGCGAGCATTCCTCCCACAACCTACTGAATGAGATGATCTTCCTTCCTCCTAGCACAAATTCCTTGAATGAAGGAATCCCATGACCTAGGGAGACCATTTAAGGTGGTCATCACAATTTCACCATTCTCTATATCTTCTCCCACAGCTTCAAGTTGTTCTTTTATCTGAGAGACCCTTGTGAAGTAGGATTGCATGGTCTCTGCATTTTGTACCTTGACATTCTTCAATTGGTTCCGCAAATTCATCTTCCGATTAATGTTCTTCCCTTCAAATAGCTTGGTCAAGGAATCAAACATCTCCTCGTGTGTCTTTAGAGAAGACACGTGAGGTATGAGATGGTCTTTGATAGAATCTGCAATAATCCTCTTAGCTTTGACTAAGTTCTTATGCAAGGCCTTAGCCTCATCTCTCTCTGGGACTAGAACCTCTTCACTTATGTAGGTGTCCAATTCATTCTCTTCTAGGATTAACCCAATCCTATACTTCCATGCTCGGAAATTATCAGCCCCTTCAAGCTTATCCTCAAGCTTGGTGTGGTGAGACATCTTAATGAGAAACTCAAATGGAAATAAAAGATTTAGATCTTACCACTTTGACTTGCTGAAACTGGATCTGATCTAGACAGAGAGATGCAATTGACTAAGGTCAGCAAGCTCGTGTGCTCAGATTTTGAAAACTCAAAAAATTTACCCCTCAAAAGTGACCTGCGAATTTCGGATCTGCAATTTCTGTCAGATTCTGGTTTTCTGGTTTTTCTGGTCCAAAACCCGAACTAGGGTTTGATAGATCTCGGGGTTCTGCCCAACCAAAAAGTTCGATCTTGGTCTCTAAACTTTGATTTTGCTGAGGAGATCAATCATATGTTGAGAGAACTCCAAAATTCCACTTCTGTCAAAAGTCCTAATTTCTCGCAGTAGTGGCAGGCCAAAAACTGAAAATGCTCGGAATCAAATTCTGTCTAGACAGAAAGATGCGCCTTCCTTAGGAGAATCAGCCTAGTCTCCTGCCGAAAAGAGACCCAAAAATTAAAAAGACCTAGCTTCCGCAGCTGCACAGTGTCTTCTTCTCAGGTTAGCTCTGATACCATGTTTAGTTTTTCAACATTTAATTCAATATGATCTAGGATCTTATCTGAGAGAATAACAAGCACAACAAATCAATCACAAGAAACAATAGACACAAAGCATTTCACCGGGGAAACCATAAAGGAGAAAACCCCGCAACTTCCTCAGAGATAGAATGAGCAATAGTACAAAACCCCAAAACAATAAGATAGACTCCAACAGCTCCTCCTCCTCCACTTGTGCAAACTTGTCTCTCTCTAACTTATGCGAATGAGTGAGTGAGTGAGTGAATGAACAAATGAGAGAGTCACACTCTCTATTTATACTTTGTTTCACTTGCCTATTTACCCTACTAGGCCAACTTTTCCTAGGAGAGTCTAATAACCCATAAAACCCTAACTCTGGGCCGACCCCACAAGAGGAGTCTAATAACCCATCAAATAATAATAATGACTCTTCCGATCGGAGGATTATAACCTCTCCGTCAGGTGTACAATAACAATATAAAATATACAAGTGAAATACATTCCGAAGTTACAAATACATCAACAACCCGAGGTGTGTATTAGGCGGCAACACATTCTTTGGCTAAAGATTGATAGATTGACTCTTTGCCTCCCCTTTGTGACCCCTTCAACATGAAGGATTCCCAGTCTTTCCTTATGTCTCTTGCATGCTTGTGTTGCAATGATGGTTGTGATGGTTCAAGAGGCATTCTTGTAAATCCCTGGGGTTAATTGTTTATCAAACGGAAAGAGTTGCTACGGAGCATTGCTCCTCCCTAGACTTGAAACATGAACACTAGCCACTTACAATGCCTCAAAAAGGGCATTTGAAGATAGCTCCCATTTTGAGACTTCTTGTATCTAAAATCAAAAGAAAATGAAGACCAAGAAAAACTGCAAAATCCAGCAATTCAAAGAAGAAAGAAGCAAGTTTTACATTTTACTTGTATGTACCTCAAAATAAAATAAAGGCCCAAGTCTCCAAAAGAAAAGTACAAGAAGAAAAAGAGTCCAAGAAAAATCAAAGAAGACAAGTCCAAGAAGGAGCTAGCAAAGCAAAAATTAAAGGGGGGGAGTCTGATTGCCAGGGTTAAAGAGTAGTACCTCATTACACATCACCCATTTGTGAGACACTCTCCCTATTGTTTTCCCCATTGATGAAGATCACAAAGTTTTCCCTTTTCCTTCATCTTGAGTCAATCATGTCAATTTGACTAAAACCTCACATATATAGCTCGGCTTAATCCATCTAATCCATCCCAAAGACGAAAATTGTCCTTGTAAATACGTAGATGTTATCATGATACTGTTAATTTGTAAATTATCTTTCTCAAAAACTGGTTCGAAGATATTTATGGTGTTGGTATATTATCATGTCTAACTATATGATGACTCACTTTGATGATCACTTGCATCTATATGTACTTGCCCATGTGGACCCATTGCTACTGGTTTACTAGGGACACATTTTGATCATAGTATAGCTTCAGTTTATTGACTTGGAGATTTCATCAGGTCTTCTTCAGAGTTGTTATGATTCAATGTGAGTTTTCAATGTTATATAGTGTGGCCAAGAGGGGCTTATTGTATATCTTTGGTTGGACATGGGATCCAGTGATTCTAAGCACATATTTGGGTGCCCAATTGGCCACTTACTGAGGTCAATGACATCAGATTGATCACTACTGCATCAAATCAGTCTCTTCCAAAAAGGTGGTGGCCTTTTCCTAATGTTCTACAGTTCTGATTTCATGGACGTGAATGTGATTGATATATTCATTGTTTTCTAGATCTACTGATGGATTTGGATACCCATTTGGCTCTACTTTCATCCCCCATGCTTGCATGTCAGAGCATTTTCTCAGATTGTTCAGATCTACAAGGGTATTCTATTCAATGTCAGCAAGCAACCAAAAAACTTCATCAATGTGCATGGAAGTGATTCAGCCTCCTTTTCACAACAACATGGCATTTATGGGCACCCATTTGGCCCTTCTATCCATCCCAGGTCTCAAATTCCAAACCATTGTCCATCTTCAATGATTTCCAGGCATGGGGGGTTTTACAAGCTTATTTCAATGTGATGGAAAATTAATACATGGCACCACTAAGTTTTTTATTTAGAAAAGCCTAAGTTGGTTCTAATTTGTCATTGAGGAGCAAAAACTGCACTTTATGTTATATTTCTCCATTGAGATTGCATTTTACTATTTTTATTTGGGAAATACTACATTTTCCCAAGGGTGTTGATTTGCCCAAGTGGTATATTGGCACACATGTGGAGGCTTTTGTTATGATTTGGCACATTGGCATATATGGCATATATGTTGAGGCACCTTGGTATCTTCTAGCACCTATCTCACCTCAAGAAAAGATTTCAACCCTCCATTTCTACTTTTTTCACTTGGATCGACCCTCTCTATCTAGGATCGTGTGACTCAACGATTTGCTCATTGATGGCTAGTTTGACCAATGCTTGGATCAAGGAAAGAAGCCCCTGGTATTGGCATGTTGTTTCAACTCCTCTTGTGGTTTTTGCTTGTGGTTTTGGAGAAGACCTATGGTATTTGGTTATTTTATCATTATTTACAAGTCAAGAGTTGAATTTTCCCCACTAAGGCAAAACGACTTGGCTTGTTGGCATTATTTCTTGTTGTAAAGGTGTGATATAGACCATTGGTCTAACACAACCTATTCTTGAGATCATCACTCACTTGTAACTACTTTTTGACCACTTCATGAGCCGATTCACCCTTTTAGGCTATAAAAGAGAGACTTGAGCTCATTATTAAGGGTTGAAATTTTTGGAATGAAACAATACTTTGCTAGAACATTTTCTGTAGCTTCTTAGGCTCTTCTTGTTGGTGCATGTATTGTTAACCTATCTCTTTGGTGGAAGAAGGCTCTTCACAAGGGTCTAGGTAATTATTGGTATTCTATTTTGTACTTAGTAAAGTAGGAAATAATTTATGCAACCTTGTTTCTTATGAATGAATATTGTTTTACTTGATTAGATTGCTGCAACCTCTTTTCATTTATCATAATTTTATTCACTAAGTACATTTACTAATCTTTTGATGGTGATTGTTTTAGGGATAGGTTGCTTTGCCTCTCGATCTTTACAGGAATCCATCATAATTGGAGTAGGAAACCAATTGTCATCCTTGGCTAGCAAAGGAAGGGATTGCTTTGCCTCAACTCTCCCTTGAAGATTACTCATTTATATTTGAGATTACTAATGACTCCGTCGCCCATCAAGTGCTTTCCTTAAGGCACTAGATCTAGGATCTAGTAGTTTCAATTTATTTTTATTTCAAATTTTCTTCCATCTTTCATTTTCTAATTAAATTTTAATGACTCCATTGCCCATCAAGTGTGCCCCCTCCTTTGCTCATCATCTCATAATTAAATATTAACGAGCTAAGCTCAACACACCATAACATCTAAATCAGCACATCTAATAACTCACTTGTGGTGTTTTAAGTCTCTAATTTAAATAATTCAAGTACCCAACTAATAGGCTGCTCTAGATCTTTTAAATTTAATTTCCTATTAGTTTTATTTGTTGTTAAATCGTTGCATATTCAGATTTAAAAGTTACAGCAAACTTTAATAGGTTTATTAGCTCGTGATTTACATACTAACATTGTATATTTTGGTACAACTAATACTTAAATACATGCTCACTATTGTTGGTTATCTTACAAGCTAATTAGCATTCTGATTTTGTGATTAGATTAACTTAGTGTGTGTGATTATAATCCATATCTTTAGGTTGATCTAATAAGAAGTATAGCATTATGTTAGTTTCAGCCATTTTAATCTTGTATAGCCATTCACTCCTCTTAAAATCTTGATGGTTAATGTTTAATGCCAAGTATGCTATGTCTTAATCAATTCACATGCACTTAATTTCATTGCTACAACTGCTAATAATCTAAGAATTCATAGCAATTTGCTACCTTGGTAACTTTTGGAAGGTTAATCTTTGAATTTACTTGTGAATGTTTCATTTGATCCACATGATCACATGCAATTTACTATGATCTTTTGGTTGGTAGCACTTTCACTTTTCTAATGTTATGAGTTATCGAAATCTACCTTCACATGTGAATGGTTATCAATGGTTCATTGATGATAGCTTAATCCTTTGCTTATTATCATATCTTGTTCAAGATATAAGTTCCATGATTTATGTGCTCATATGATACATTGGCCATAGCTTGTTAACAATCAAGTCATGGAACAATTAAGCCATTGCGGGAAATTCTCAATGATGATTTGGCATGATGAGTCATGTCTGGGGTTTGTGTGGAGGCTTCTTAATGGCTTGCAAGTGATCATGGACATCTTTGGTGACATGCCACTCTCATACACATCATAGGTTGAGGCAAATTCATGAGATTGTTGACATGTGGCAGAAATTACTTGTTGTATTCACACATGTGCATTGTGGATAAAAATACAGGTGGCACACATTACTTGTTGTATTCACACATGTGGATAAAAATATTCATCCTAGGATGGCAGGTCCATGATGTGTCCAACTTTTTGGAAGAGCACCCAGGAGGAGAGGAGGTTATCTTAGAGGCTTCTGGTAAGAATCTGAGCTTGTATTTTTTCAATTTGTATGATTTTCTTCCTTATGTGGCTTTTGTTTGCAGTGGGTACATATGTACGCGACTTTTTAAATTTTGTTTTGAGTTTGAGCTGGCAAAAATCAGGGCGCAAATGTAACTCCATGCCTATTAGGGATCCACATTTTAACCATGGCTCAGGAGGTCTGCAGTGGCTCCTTACCATCACTGGCCATTTACTAGTGGGTTTGATCTAATGGTAAATGGTTAATTTATGTGTCCCATTGAAAATTTGTAAAGTCATTAGCTGCACACAGGATATAGAATCCAACTCAAGGAGTGGTTTTCAGTCACCAGGACAGCTTGATTTATCATTGTTCCTTTGTGTTTTCTGTTACTTTTACAACTAGCACAGCCACTTAATTTGTGGCTGGTGAACACCAATAGGCCACAAGTTAAGTGCCACCATAAGTTATCTGTTATGAGTTATGTATGTATTCATGCATCCACCATCAGTAATTTTTTATATTCTTTTTTATCTCTCACATTTTTCTAGTTATTTGCCACGAATGGTTGGTTATCCATTCATCATATATGAGTTATCCATGCATCCGCTACCAGTTCTCCATTCATCAGCCACCAGCCTACCACTTATTTTTTAATTTTAATTTATTTAATTTTATATTTTTATAATTGTTAATTTCGAATTTTGAACGACTGCCATAGAATCAATCTGGATAGTACACTTGTCTCATCCTCTTACAATCCTAGAAAAGCATAGGCCGTAGTCCACCCCAAATTCTAAGATAAAAACGCCTATCGGCGTAATTAGCCAGCTACCCCTATGGCAGACAGTTCCCCAGTGTGAAAACTAACGCCTCAATCGTCAGTGGATTTTGGCTAACCCAAATTTGTTTTAATTTTTTGTGTCAAATTTATACACATCCCATATTGCCCCTGTTTTTGTTGTATGAGTGGCCAATGCCATAGTTACCTATCTTGTTTGACTTTTTGTTAGTTGTGCATGGCCTATTTCAGTCACTGTTTGCAATGGTGAACTGCACCCAGGGGAAAAGCTGGAGCTTCCCAGAGTTACAATTGCATACTTCATCCTAATGAAGTCACACAGCGAGGCAGCGAGGCTATTAGTATTGACAATGAACACCTATAGCGGATTCAGGCCTGAATTGCTTGCTCCTTTATTTTCTATGCACACACAATATATCCCATATTGGCAAGCTTAACAATGATGCCAAGAACAAAGTGCCTCGAGCATGAATCACTTAAGGCGTGTTGGTTGACGATGTCTTACAATCAATCTGGCAGAGTCATGGCATGCATATACAGTATATAGGTTCCAATGTTTGTGGTGAAGTGCAATTTCATTAGGTGCATAGCTTTAAAAGCTACCCATAGCATCGCCCCTAGAGCATTATGGCATTGATTTATCTTTGAGGTCTGGCTTTCTAGAAATGACAGAGTCTTCATTTGCACTAACACTGTTGCTTTAATCATTTATAGAGCTCAGTTAACTATGTTTCCTCTATTTTATTCTTCTCTTCTGGTAAGGGTAATATTGGCAATCAGTGGCAATGGTCAACTATGCTTGAGTATATATATCATGGACTTACCTGGAGTTTGTTTTGCAAAAGTTCCTATTCTATTTCTTATACTTATCATGAAGAGTCAATCCCATAGACGTGTGAGGCACATGAACAATATATGCCCCGATGCCAATTGCAGAGTGCACTTGATTTCAGTAAGTTTGTTTTCAACCTGCACAGTTTGTCTCTGTCGTTCCCCATACTTTATTTTGTTTATGTGCATACATTATAGACCCAACTCCAAGGATGGATTTTCCATGCCTGTGCGAAATTCTGGTTGCAATTACTGCTTCAATTTTTTTTCTCATTATTACTGAAGATTTTGAAAACAGTGTGTGTGCTGGCTGACCAGGAAGAGATGCAACCCACGATTTTGAAAGTATAGGTCATAGCATAGCTGCAAAAGGCATGATGGAAACCTACCTGGTTGGTGCTCTTTAGGGTTTCAAAAGCGATATTACTCCTATCAAGGAGACCACCACTGTCAAGCAAGAAAAGACTGTGTTCAAATAAATTCCAGCATCTGTTATTAAGGATAATGAGTCTAGCTGCTTCATGAAATTACTTCAATTTATAGTACCGCTACTGATTGTGGGTGTTTCCTTTGGGATCAGATCTTTCCTAAAGGAATCTCAAACATCTTCATAGAGATATGTTTCTGCATAGTGGGCTGAAATAGCATTTTAGTTGCATAGAAGTTTAGTTATTAAGTTGTTACAAAATATGCAGGTGACATTCTTAGATTTTCTGTTTAGTGATAACATTCATAGACTTTGGCAATGATGTGGCATATTTGATGTGAATAATATTAAGATTTTTGTGATATGTGATGAATTAAGTTTGATCTGATTATAAATAAACTTTCATTGAAGATTCCAACAGCTCTAAAATGCTGGTCAAAACATCATTTAAAGCGTGTAAGTTTTGAAGAGGGAAGAAGTATACTACTTTTTCCTTTCATGTGTAATCACTTTTACTTCCTATCCTGCCAAACTGATGAGGGTTTTCAACACAATAGAAATATATCAGTGGAAATTTTATCAATCTGAAAGATCTTTCTCATACGATGGCTGCATATGGTATTGGCGGATTGCAGATATTGTGTTTTCTCCTAGTATCAAAGAAAACTTGTGGAAGTCAGTATAGGGGAGTGGCCGCTTTTGATTTGTTTTCTAAAGAGGCAAGTAACAAATATATGAAGATGATATATTCCTTAATATCCAGATCAGAAGGAAATAGCAAATACAGAGAATGCAACAATAGATTATTGTTATTTTAATTTTTTCTAATGTTCGTTACAGCATAAAAATATATCTTTACATATGGACTGGTGCACTAAAATCAAATGGCACTTCCTAAAGATTAAAGACTTAAAGTCCAGACATCAAAGAGTAGTGGCAAAGCATCTCATAGTGCTTAAGCACTTTTGTATATAGAAATGCTATTTCCAGTTGCCCAACTGGACCAAATGAACACGTTGCAACATAACATGCTAGCAAGCTTGCAAAGATTTTCACAGCTTAAGCCACATCTTGATGTCTGTAAATACATTGTACGCAACAAGTGCATTGCCGTCCCCATCTTGACTGGCATGCAAGGATTATCTTCCTAAAATCCACTTTTTGCCTCCAGACATCACCCAAAGAAAGTGAACATTTTATTAGCAGATTGAAAGCATCATTATGGATTTTCAAGGTTAAGCAAGGCATTTGAAACCATTTCTTTGCATGGTTTCTTGTGTCATCAGACCTCCATCCTTTCTTCATTCTTACCACTAAACAAGTGATTCCTATAGTGTTTTTCTTTAGTAACTTCTACGGACAAATAAGCCTTGATAAAAAAAATGATTTATTCTAGCAGTTTCCCAGCATTGAAATTTCAGTGTATGCAGTTACCCAACATTGAAACTTGTAGTAAATTAAGAGGCAGATGTTCTTGCATGAATAGGATTAATATCTATAACAGGGGCTGCCTATTTTCTGTTTCAGTGCGGTGGGTTGGAATTTAATTTTGATTCCAATGTATGAAGTTTCTGTAGGAAATGTTTCAATAGGGCTGCTTGGGCTTCTAGAAACCCAAGTCAGCTCTAGATTCATGTCTCCATCAGCGCTGTTTAGCTAATGAAATTCGACCACATGACTCTTGGCTCTTGGGTAAAGCCCTAAACTTATGTTTCACACTGGTTTGGGCATAGGGTACGAAGGGTTGAGTTTCAAGTTTCGGGAAAGGCTCAAGAGACCCCAAAATTTCAGGGAACATTCCCAAAAGTATAAAATTTACAAATTTTTAAAATGTGCAAACCAACAAAAATATGCTCATCTCACCTAAATGATGCCTAATGTTGAAGGGAAACTGGTTCAAAACCAGTTGAAAATTATGCAAATAGTAGGGTTGGAACTTGCAACCCCTTTTATGCTGTTGTTTGAAAGTTGGGGCACACCATGGATGAAAACAATGAAAATTTTGAAAAATATCATTTTCTGTTTTGTTTACTTCCGTTGTTGTTTGAAAGTTGGGGCACACCATGGATGAAAACAATGAAAATTTTGAAAAATATCATTTTCTGTTTTGTTTACTTCCGTTGGGGACATCCAAAGACCAAACGTTGTAGAGAAATAGGTGTCCTGTGAAACAAGTGAAATGGGTCATTTGTGGTTTGGCACCAAAAGTGATACAAGGTCAAAATTTTGCCCGAGGCTGAGCCATTCAAACATACTATGGGAATTAAACCTTGGTGGGTGGCCATTATCGAACATACCATCTTCACCGTAGAATTACAATCCATGAAGGAGTGCATATATTTACACCCCCTGGCCGAACATACCACCATCTTCACCATTGAATCACAACTTATTAAGGTGAGTACATATATTTACTATGATAATGAATAAGTAGCATGCGAAACCATATTACTTATCAGTGGAAGTGAAAGACCAAAGGGTGACCATAGCCAAACGATACCACCATCTTCACCATTGAATCACAACCTTGAAGGAAGTGGAAGATGTAACCAAATTTTCTCATCCATGATCAAAAGTTCTTGCAGCTAAGACTTGGGTACTTTCAAAACGAAAAGTAGTAGAGATGTGATCTCGTGCATGCATTTGTAAATGTATTTTTTTAATCTTAAAATATGTAATTTTAATGTTTGTATTTTTTTAAATGAGGACTGAAATGACAAATCTTATTATATATAATGTTATTTTTTATATGGTTTCAATACCACACGAATGAATACAATAGCTAGCCTTTTGATAGAGAAGTTCTTCTTATTGAAATGGTTTCTCTATTTTAATCTTGGGGACATTGTACTTTTGTGTCACTATTTGTTGTGTATATATTGTTTTTTATTGATAGCTTTTAATTGTAATTTGCAATATTCTTAACATGGAATCATGATTGTTATGTCTAGGGGAATGTTAATACTCTCTTACAATTCAGATTCATAGAGTGTTGGCTTGCATTGTTTGTAGGATATACCATGGGCCCATCGTAATAGCATTGAAGAAGCCTAAAGGGTAACAGGGATAAGCACCAAACCAAGTATGTGCATATCTCAATGATGACAATGCATGTATAGATATGCACCATCAGATATCTATGCATATACATTCCACAATGTATATTTGTGCTTATATTACCACAGTGGAGTGAATCCCTTTTGTATTGATATGCACCTTGAGAGCATCATCCATTTATCATTCATTGTATGTGCCAAGGAAACATGCAAGAAGAGGGGATTGATCTTGTGGGTGCGTAGGCAAGATGTCATGGGAATAGTAATTTGTTGAGAGAAGAGAAGCAAATGGAAGTGACCTTGTTGGAATGGTTGATAGTGTGACGCTTGATGGTGTATGTACACTCTCTAACAGTTCCCTAAAGTTTAATTGCCCTTTGGTGGGAGGTAGAGAAAATTTGGTGGTTGAATGTTTTCGTGGAGAAACTAATGAAGACTAGCATAGTGGGGGGGGGGGGAAAGGCCCTGCTTATACATTTCTTTTCTTAAGGATGACACATTCGATGCCACACAGTTCTCTCTGTTGACATATGAGGGGTTGAAGTTTTTGGTGGTCATGTTGGAAGCTTGGTTTTGCGGAGAGTTACTTAGAGTTGATGGCTATGACATATAAGGCAAATGGTTGGTGAGGCATTTTATTCAAATTGAAGGGGTTTCATTGATAATTCCAAAGTGCCTCCTTTTGTTAATGTGGAACAAGACAAATGACGATATTGTGTGGTTCATATACCTTGTATGGCAAGTCGATGGTCTCCACCTATACATAAGGCAATGTTGATTATTTGGATATCACGGGAGAACTCAGGTCCATGAAATGAAGGAGGCCTATTAACCAATGGAAGGCCACGTAAATGGGGTATTGGGTTATTTCGAGGTTATTTCTATTGACGAATATGATATGATCTTGGAGGGGGTGGGCATTATTTTTATTCAAAGTAGTGGAGGTGATTTTTTGTTGGTGCCACTTGAGAGGGGCATTTTTGTGTAGTTGTTAGTGACTTGTTTGCACCATAGTGTCATGGAGTAGAGATTAAGATGGCTTAAGAAGGATGCTACCAAAAGGCATGGATGATACCTCTCATTGTTGATGCTTCTCGGTCGATGCATGTTATGGGCCTTAAGGGTATGCATTGGCATCATTGTGATTTATGGCATGGGTAGCTATATGGGTGTTTTAATTCCCCCTTCCATTGGAGGTTTTGAGAGTGGAGAGATGACAAATTGGACTTCTAGCATTGTTGGTACCTAACACTACATTAGCATCAGGGGATGATGTAGAAGAAAATGTTGCCTCATGGTATCATATGCTCGAGCATGCACTAAGTGGCATTTGGAGGCTTTGGGAAATGCTAGGATTTTTTCTCAAAAGAAGATGTGCATGTTGTCATGGATAAGATGGAAGTTAATGTTGTATTTTGAATTTATCATAGGCTGATGTGGGAGCAACTTGAAAATTGTTGTATAAGACTACATGCGACAATGAAGGATTTGATCCTAGTACGAAAGGAGGCTATACTTAACCCTTGAACAGGAGTGTTGAGTTGCCTAGTATTTATACATTATGAAGGGAAGACTTTAATGAGAATGTTGGTTTTCACTTCATTGTGAATCTTCAATTGAGTGAGTGTTGTAAATATTCATTCATTCAAGATATTTGCAAATGTATTTTTTTGTCTGGAACAATTGTTAGTATTCGAAAGTTTGAATCGTTACAATAATGATGTATTTTCATAGTCTTTTTTATTGAAGATTAAAATGACTAGTCTCATGATATATAATGTAACCCCTTGCATAGTTTGAATATGCCAAAATGAGTACAATAGCTTTTTTTACAATGAAGTTTTTCTCATAAATGAGGTTGCTCCACTCTAATTCCAATGTCATTCTCCTTTTGCGTTCTTGTTTGTTGTGTATGCGAGGTTTAACCTAGCATTGGATTAATGTTTACAGATAATCTACTTGAGCGGATGCGAGCGTGATCTCCCTAGTCCAGGTGGATCTAAAACAAATGAATACAGAATATAGATCTACTTTCCTAGATCAATTGGAGATTAAGGTAGATAGATGTCTTACCTTTAGATTCATGAATCCTTCTCCTCTTTGTCGCTCCAAGCTCTGTGGTTGTCAGATCTCAAGCTACAAAACCTGTCAAAACACATGGAGACAAACAAACAGTAAAAGCACATCTAAACACTAACCGATTTAAGCAAACAGTTAAGGAAGTAAGCTCTATATATCATTAACACAAAGACATTTATGGAAAGATATTATATTACTGTAAATAAGTGGGAAATACATAGAAGAGTGATGATTACAACCCAAGCCTTAATGTTGTAATCTTCCTCCAATAGTCCAAGCCAAAGCCTCCAAAGGGTGTGTGTGCCTCCCAAGAGATGAATAGGGATCACCTAGGGTAATTCCACAGCATGTAAGTGCTATAGTCCTTCCTCCCTTCTCAATGGAGAGAGAGGTCTTATTTATAAGTCTAGGAGGATAGAGTAGGTTGAGGATTAGGGGGAGAGGTCTAAGGGATCTTCCCATTAGGTTAGGAACCGAATACCAGCTATTCCTACCAAATTGGGATAGGTATCCATGTCACTCAGCTTCGAGAATTCGCTCGAAGCCCCTTGTTATCCACTCTAACCAACCCTGGCGCACTCTGCATGAAGACAACAAGAGCCAGGAAGGGTCAGGCACAGGCTGCATGAAGGCAGCAGGAGCCACTAGCGCAGGTTGTAAGTGTACAACAGGAGCCAACCAATTATTGGCGCCCCTTACTAGGCAACAACATGCGCCAACCTCTCTAGGAAAGGTGGGAAACAAGGCCAACAACTTACTCAATGATATTCTATCCAGGGAAACTTCAGGGATTGAGGCACTGAGTTAATACATGGCTCATGGTGACGAGATTTTGGTATAACAGAATGCCTCCCAAAGCATGAAGCTGGTAAAATAAGACAGGTGAAATGTTTTGTAAGGATTGATGGCGAGGACTTGTTGGATGGAAGGAGTTACTGCAGTACAATCAACTCTGAGATACTAGTCTCACATGGCTCATAACATGGTTTCCAACCAATACACTGCAGATCCATGGTAGTAGGGACTGAATGAACACAATCATGGCCACTGGACACAATCGTAGATCCATGATGAGATGATAACACAACCACGACCAATAAAAAGTGTATCTGTGCAATATGACTCAAAAAATCTCCATCACAACTTGGGTAAGAGATGATTTCCCTAGGGTCTTCAAGTTGAACCCACAATGAATCTAACCATGTAATTACAAATGTCTTGGAGTCGAACATGGTAGAAACCACTTGATTACCGGTCAATGATGTATACCGTTAACCAACGCGAGGGAAATCACCATTGATGTCAATGGTTCCCAAGGTATCACAGTACATACCTATCGAATGTGAATCAATTAGCTGAGGTCAAACAATTGATGGAATCTTTCAATCAAGAGTCAATGCTGTAAACTCATGAGGAAAGCGAGGTAACCTGCCATTGAGGCATGCAGGCCCAAGGTAATTGATTGGTTTCTAGATCCAATCCTCGAATGAGGTCTTGAAGTTAACAAGGATGAATCCGTCGAAGGAGGGCCATGATGAATCCCCCATCATCGACACTAAACACGATCATAGACGTTTGAAGTAAATCGGACAGTAATGTGTGAGACTGACTCAAGGACGACTGGCATGATGGAAGGTGAATTGACTATAGATAGTGAACGAATGACAAAAACTCCTCTTGAACATGGGCATGGCACGACTTGACAGTATTGACATGACGAGAATGATGGTGACACCCTAATGCAACTAATGTTAGAAGCATTCTTTGGATGAGCCAAAGGAGTAAGACAACTCATGGGACCAACGGGACTCGATGACAAATGGATTACCCAAGTACTGAATGCATATGCAAATGAATGCCATGTTCAAGAGTGACTATTTATTGTTGTAAATTACAATGTAACGCAACCTATTTCCTTTTCCCCATCATGATTACGTGTACCTCTTTTGTTTTTTAACGAGCTTGAGGAGGGTAACAGATGTTGGAGATAGCTCATCCTTCGGACGAGTCCAATCCCAAATGTTTTACGAACCTACAATAAGAGGGGTTCGTCCCATAACAAGCCCTTCTATGTTAGATTTTAACGAGTCCAAAGAAGGAAAACTCAACATCATTTCATGTTTAGAGAGTCTGAAAAGAACTAAAGAAGACTCCAAAGGTTATTTTTCGTAAAAGTTAGTCTCCTCACCCAAAAAAGGATAAAACAATGTGAGAGGAAACTCTTCCAGTCATGATTGGATGGAGTGCTCATTTTTCGTAAATAGTACCTCCTGGTCCGAAAAAGGGTAAACTATCACCAAAAAGACGATCATTCAGATACTTTTACAATCGTGAAAGCATCAAGCTCGCTTGGCGATTTTTTCATATTTAGGGAGCTTGAAAAGAGCTTAAAGGAAGACTCATGTGGGGTCGCTTTTTCGTGGGGGTTTAACGAGCCCAAAAAAGTGATAAAAGATAACTCAGTAACTTATTCTCATCGTTTTGTGAGCACGAGAAGGAACAAAGAGTAAGCTCGGTGTCATTAATATTTAGTTTTTACGAGCGGAATAATAGCACAAAAATGCTCGAAGAGTTGTTCACACCTGGTAACAGGCGTAAAATAACCACAATCACAACCAAATGTTAAACACAACACTTTACTTCACCTGTAAACTTCAAAACTAGGTCAGAATGATCAAATAGGTATAGAGACACAAAAATAACCCCAACTATAGCAAAATAACCCAGAAAGAATAAATAAAAAAGGGAATATTCCTTTCCAAATATATAAAATAGGGGTAAATAGTAAAAACTAGTTACTATTTGTTTTTTACCAAATTGGGAGGTGAAAAAACCATTTTGAAGTCGTTTTTCAAGTGTTGATTGCGGGAGATCCTGTCAACCGTTTGCAGTGTCGTTAGCGTCATGTAACTCTAAACTCTGCCCTTTACATTTTCATTGGAGTAGATTTAGTTTTTACTTCCAATTTCCCATTTTTTGGCTCATGTGGATGGGGGGAATTGCGCCCTCGGCCCGAGGCACTTCTCCCTTTCGGGATGTGCACCGAGGGCTTCCTAACGCCATTCCCATGGGGATGTCGTGCGCCTATGGCACCCTGTCCGTACGGACGGGGTGCACCAACGCCGAATGCCCCCATGAACTCAAGCCCAAGCCAAAAAATGAGGAGTTGGGTGGTTGGATCCACTTCTAATGAGTGTTTTGTTGATGTTTGGACAGGTTTTGGTGGAAAAAATGGTTCAATGGCGTGAAAGAGCGCATGAATTAGATGATTCCCAAGCGGAAAATAACCCTCAATGTATGAATGCTTTGAGGAATTGCAGGTTATTGAAATACTTCCAAATCCAGGGCATGAGGGCCCAGGTGCAGTTACTAGAATACTTGATCCAATGTTGGGATCCTGAGCAACACTTCCGAGTCGGTGTGCATACGCTGACAATAGATATTGAGGATATCTATTTTCTGACGGGGTTGTCCCAATGGGGGGCTCCTGTGTCTCTGACAGGATCACGAGGGAGTGATCGGACTACTGAGGATATGGTGGTCCAATGGTGCCATCCTGGCACACAAACGGTTAGTGGGAAGATCCCCATCAAGGATGTGAGGGATCATCCTCTACATCTAGTCTTGTTCACCATTGAGAGGGTAGCAGGTAGTAGAGCACCTCACTTGGCCAGCACGACCCATATGTTATACGCAGAGGAGTGCATGGCTCCCGCGATTTTTAATTGGTGCGAGGGACCTGTGTCTCTTCGAAAGCAGCTCACCAAGTGTCGGCATGGTGAGCTGAAGCAGTTCGGATATGGATCAGTTGTGGTATCATTCTTCTTGGAGCGGGTTCCAAATCTGCGCCCACAGCTCCAACTAGATGAGTTGGATCCGAGGGATCCACACATGTTGCGATGGTCTGAGTTGATGGCTATTCACGGCAGTGGGGGACTCATCATCAGTTATGGTTCTCCCTTCTTCAGTTGGTTGAGGGGACAACTCCTCATGGTGGAGGACTACCCCTATGAGGGTGCTGACTTCAAAGGCGACCCAGACCTGGTCCTACCTGAGGGCATGCAGTGGAGAGACCTCGGTAAGAATGACAATTCTATGATGTTTTTATATTTTATGATTTTTTTATGTTTTTGGTGTAGTACTGATGATTGATACATGTCTCATGCAGATGTCGACCCATCCCGTCCAGCAGGCGCTTCTCTGATTGCACGGAGAAGAGCAATACGGGAGATGGAGGCAGCAGAGGGTGATGTTATGGAGGAGCTTGATGAGCTAGACGACAACCTCCAACGGTTGACTCTCGACATCCCAGATCCAGGCATCCATGAGTTACCTCGTCGCTACCAACAACATACAGTGGATGTACGGGTTAGATCCTGATTCCTCGGAACATGATAGTGTTTGAGGAATCGGGATCTACGGCATCGATAGCTGCGAGGAGAGTCTTGCGCTGATTGGGGCAGTTTTGCAAGACTTCCAACGTCGACATAGCACAAGGGGCTTGTGCTAAATCCTCTACAATGTTGTAATTTTGAGCAGCCCGAGCATTGGGGTTGAAAACAACTTTTCTAATCGTGTTCTTTGGCGAACGTAGCACTGTATCAAAGGAAGGTTTCTCAATAGTGAGAGGACCTTGAGATGCGGGAATATACGGCATAGAAACATAAGCTTTTTCAGTATTACTTCCAGTAGGTTCCTTCGGTGGGATCGAGTCGTAAGAACGTGATCGTGTATTCAAGTTGACGGTTTCACTACGCATCATGAGAACATGAGCGGTAGAGGATGACTCTCCTTGAGGGGGAGAGGGTTTTGCGCGATCATTTGTTGTTGTTGTTGTGTGGGGAAGGGATCGATCAGAATTGTGGGTGTGGTGTTCCCTTTAAGGAACTTTTGGACCTCGTCTCGATGCAGGCACTCTTTGGTAAAGTGGTCGTCACCGCACAGTAAACATGGAAACTTAGCCTTCCGCTTAGGTTTGGTGGTGTCAGGATTGTTATGTTTTGGTTCCTGCTAATTAGAAGGTTTTTTGTTTTTCCCCCTGTTCTTTTTTCCACTGGATTTCTGAGGTGAAGTGGATTGAACTAAATTCACTTCTTCGGTGGCAGTAGGGCTGGGTGGTCGATTGGTGTTGTTTCCATACTGTGATGTGGATGGGGTGGAACTAGCATGGGTACTGGATTGAGAAACAGTCTGGTTTTGAACGAAACCTATGATACCATCGGCATGAGGTCCCGAGGGTGGTTTCGCTGGGTCGTAAGTAGAGTGAGGCGCGTCAGGGACAATATCATATCGGGTGCCAGATTGAGCATAGACCAAGTCTAGATACTGGGCACGTGCTATAGCTTGCTCTTCGGTGACGACCCCACCCATGGCGACATCTTTGGCCACGATGGGTAAGAGTGACTTCGTAAACCAATCTGCAAGGATTTGGTTAGGAATGGGAGATTTTATCAAACGTCATCTCCACCTCCACTCGTGAATGTGATCAGAAATGTGAGTGGCGATAGTTTGTCGAAGCGAGGTCAAAAGATCCGTACTAGTTTCGTACCGGATTGGAATCTGAAAATGCATCAAAAAGGACATGGCCAAGGATCGAAAATCATGAAAATAGTGGTGGTAGTTCAATTTACCACTTGGCGGCAGGGTCAGTGAGGGTCCGCTAAAATAACCATAAAAAGATGGAATCATCCATTAGGGAATTATATGAACACCATAAATGATATGTCATTAGACGGTTTTTGGGATCCTCACCTAGTTTACCATCAAACTTCGGAATGTCGAAAGGTAACTTCACCAGAATAACCGACCAATTAGTCTCATGATAGATGGGATCGTTGGTCAACCGTGATAAATATGGAAGATCTAATGTAGCCAGAAAAGGTAATTGTTGGTTGGCCTACGGATATTGGTAATACTGATAGGGCATCTATGTACCAGTAGGACCAAGAATGGATTGATCGTAGGGTCCTCCCATAGGAAATTGGTCGTATGGGGGTAGGCCGTTAAGGTTAGGAGGGGGACTGGAAGGAGGACCACCTACGCCAGAATGAAGTGGCCCGCCACCAAAAGGTGGGGGCCATCCAAGGTAAGGTGGTCCTCCACAATAAGGTGGGGGTCCACCTCCGCTAGAATGTGGTGGTCCTCCACCAAAAGGTGGGGGTCCTCCCCCTCCAGAGTAAGGTTTTCCTCCGGAATGGGGTGGAGGTGGTGGTGGTGGACCAAATGGTGGTGGAGGTGGTGGGATAGGTGGTGGGGGTGCCCTGCGCACCGGGGGTCCGGTTGGTGGGACATTATGGTGCCCCCATGGGGTGTTAGGGTTTCCAAGGTAGGGTAATCTAGGAAGAAGATTTCCTAGATAGTTTTGACTGGTATTGATGTTATGATGTCCTGGAATAATGTGTCCCCATGGGGGTTGGGTCCAAATGGATGGTCCCCCCCGCATGATGTGTCCACATGGTTTGTTTGATGGTTGGAAGAGGACTACCAAGCATATTAAAACTCGGATGGGAAGTGTATCCTCCACTCATGATATGGTTGTTGGTTGGGTTATTACCCCCAATCAGGTTAGGTCCACCAACTAGGGGTTGTCCCCCAGTCGAAATTTGTCCACAAACTGGAATGTGCCCGGTGACCAAATGCTGACCACTGATACTAGGTTGACTCATGACCAAGGGTTGAGTGCTAACAAAAGGATTACTTCCACCTGATAGTAGACTAACGGGAAAATTATATCCTCCCCTTGAATTTTGAGGTGGGGGAGGTGGAGGTAGTGTTCCAAAGTTAACAAAAGTTGAAGGTTTCTCTTCAGAAGGTGCCATGGTGGGAGTCACAACAGGTATAGAATGGGTCGGTTGAAGTAGAGGTGTACTCATTAGAAACGAGGGTTGACCTAGTTCGTAAGTGATCACATTAGGAACAGATGTTTCAAGTGAAGCAAACGATAAAGAGTGTACAGGGGAATGTTAGAAGTTGGCTCATCGTGAGAGACTCTAGCGTCTCAATTGTTCACTAGTCAGACGTAAATGATTTGTTTGTTCGTGAAGTGGTGCAAAGAATTCAAAGTTAGGAATCCAATGACAAGGCATCGTTTCTTCCATGGGAACTGACCCAAACTCGGCGACATGTCGGCTTAGAGACGTGTTCCAAAAGGATGCGGACGGACCAAATGCTGTTGATACTGATTCATATTGGGGCTAACTGAAAATCCAGTCTGTAGGTCCAGGATGCCCCTCCATCGAATAATGGATCAAAGGTAGATGGTGATCCTATCAAAGGTTGTGATGGATCATAGATAAGTACGTTTATGGGAGACGAGTAGTTCGTTCCCGACTCTAGAGTAGAGGTATCTTCCTCGTGTGGCATAGATGTGATCGGTTGGTCCATTCTTACTCCTGAGTTCTCCTCCTGGTTAAGGGGATATTCAGGCAGTAAATTGAGAATCCTTCTGGATCTTCTTAGAGGTTGATCGACCAGGATGATCGGATCAAAATTTCTCCTAAGTGTAACCTAAAAAAAAGAAAAAATCAATCTAATATCTACACAAGCTAGAGACGCAAGCAAACTTACGTGACAGGTGGGGATTCACAGGTTTGGAACCTCACAGGACTATCAAGGTGGTGCAACTCGCGATATACCACAGGGTCCAACAGTTATACTCAGCCCAATTTTTCAGAGCCCTAACCAGGGAGGATTAGGACCCTACCCCTGACCATATAACCCAACTACCTGAAGCACGTGTGTGGTAGTTCCCCAAGTGTTGTTCTCGGTGTATTGTCACACCAAGACGGCCAATAGGTTAACTCAGTTGGTATAGGAATCCTAGAATGGTATCCTGATATGCACAAGGTACGTGAGAGCTCAAATCCGTAGTTGTGTTGTCTAATGCACAATTGTACGACAAGAGCCTTCTGATATACTATTGAGTACGTGAAGTACCTTTTGATATACCCAAAGGTACGTGAAAGGCCGTTCGATATATCGGTTGGTACGTGGAAGAACTGTAGGCTCCCTGGATGCAGTGCAAGCAGATAACGACAGTTACCATGCTTAATGACGTCGGAATACGTCACTAACTTATCACACAAGTTACTAGCAAGTTTTAACCTAACACTACCGTTGATTTTATCGTGAGCGGTTAGGTGAATGCATGGAGTGTAGATAGGAATTTAAACAAATGCAACTTAATCTATATGCAAAATGAATTTTTTTTCTTTTCTGATTCAATAAAGTCCATCTAAGGGAGAAATTCCTTTGTTGCCAATATAAGAAAAATGAACAAATACCCCTATAACTCAAAATCAATAAAAAAGGCAACGAAGTACTCTTTTCAATATGCCAACAAAATCATAAAAACTAACAAGAACCAAAATGTAAATGCTTTTCTTTCTTCTCTTTTCAATTTAATCGAATCAACGAAACATGGAAAGAAGAATTTCGCTTTCAAAGTGTAACAATATCTAACTTTCGAAATAATGACCTAAAAGATGAAAGAAAAACAAAGAACGAGAATCTTCAATTTTCAAAGATACTTTGCAAAAACTCAAATATGCTTATATCTTTCTAAGAAATGAAGAAGATGTCATAACCAAGAAACTACAAGATTGATCATGCACGTTTTCCAAAGATTTTTATCCCAAAGTATGAAAATTATTCTCAACAATTCCAAGAATAAGACTTGAAATGAAGATTATAAAAGTTTGTTTTCCCTACTCAAATGCTCATAATGGATCGGAGAATTATAATGCTTTTTATACCTATCACTCAGAAAATCAAAGATGATGTCTCGACCAGCACAGTAAGCTAGCAATTCCCAAAGAAAAGAGATCACCCAAAAACTCAAAAAGCACTCAAACACATGCAAAAATCAAACAACAAAATCGCAATCAAAACTCAGTGATTGAATGTAGGAAGGGGTTAGGAATCAGACCTTACAAGTTGAATAGATCTGGATACGAGATGAGGGATCACAAGACCAAGTGGATAGATGGGGGATTGAAATTGCCGCCACTACCAAATTGCTCACTTGACAAGATTAAGACCCAAAATCAACCAAATCAAACTCAAACGCAGACAAGCAGGACCTAGGGGTTCTGTGACTGAATCGTACAGCACACAAAGTCCAATCAATCAGACCAAATTACCAAAACATGGAGAAGCAGTGTTAAACACCAAGCAACAAGTGTTGGCGCAGGCTACAATTGTGCACCAGAGCGCCAGGCACAAGCTATGTGCAGGCTAAGGGTGCCAATGGCGCAGTCTGTACTCAGGAAAAGGGTGTCAATGGCGAAGAATGCTCATGGACAGTAAGCACCAGACTCCCAGTAGCGCAGGGAATATACACCCCAGGTGTGTCGGGCGAATAACAAGAAGCAAACAAGTAAAGATCTCCAAAAATGCAAAGTAATAGGTCCAATCTTGATCCCAGACAGAGTCAGGGCAAGCCAACAGACTCTGAAATGGAAACAATTCCAAGGTGGGAGGGGCTCAGGAGGCTAGAAAATGAACCAAAAGAAATCAATGAAAAAAAATCAAAAATTGAAATCAAAACTATGGTGTATTCCCCAGTACGGTCGCCGGATTTGTTTACGGATAAACTACTCGAGCGGACGCTAGCGTGATCTCCCTAGTCCAAGTGGATCTAGAACAAATGAATACAGAATATAGATATACTTTCCTAGATCAATTAGAGATTAAAGTAGATAGATGTCTTACTTTCAGATTCGTGAATCCTTCTCC
Organism: Larix kaempferi; assembly: GCA_027924585.1. Lineage (NCBI taxonomy): Eukaryota > Viridiplantae > Streptophyta > Pinopsida > Pinales > Pinaceae > Larix > Larix kaempferi. Next base: position 17,201,120 of record BSBM01001023.1, read on the forward strand.
TCTTTGTCGCTCCAAGCTCTGTGGTTGTCAGATCTCAAGATGCAAATCTTGTCAAAACACATGGAGACAAACAAACAATAAAAGCACATCTAAACACTAACTGATCTAAGCAAACAGTTAAGAAAGTAAGCTCTAAATATCATTAACACAAAGGAATTTATGGGAAGAGATTATATAACTGTAAATAAGTGGGAAATACATAGAAGAATGATGATTACAAGCCAAGCCTTAACGTTGTAATCTTCCTCCAACAATCCAAACCAAAGCCTCCAAATAGCCTCCAAAGGGTGTGTGTGTCTCCCAAGGGATGAATAGGGATCACCTAGGGTAATTCCACCAGCATGTAAGTGCTCTAGTCCTTCCTCCCTTCTCAATGGAAAGAGAGGTCTTCTTTATAAGGCTAGGAGGATAGAATAGGTTGAGGATTAGGGGGAGAGGTCTAAGGGATCTTCCCATTAGGTTAAGAACCGAATACCAGCTATTCCTACCAAATAGGGATAGGTATCCATGTCACTCAGCTTCGAGAATTCGCTCGAGTCCCCTTATTATCCACTCTAACCAACCCTGGCGCACTCTGCATGAAGACAATAGGTGCCGGAAAGGGTCAGGCGCAAGCTGCATGAAGGCAGCAGGAGCCACTAGCGCAGTGTGTAAGTGTACAGTAGGCGCCGACTAATTATTGGCACCCCTTGCTAGGAAGCAACATGCGCCAACCTTACTAGGAAAGGTTGGTGCTTGTACTATGATACCTTGGGGATCATTGACATTAATGGTGATTTCCCTCGCGCTTGTTAACGGTATACATCAATGACCGGTAATCAAGTGGTTTCTACCATGTTCGACGTTAAGACATTTGTAATCACATGGATAGATTTGTATCATTGTGGGATCGACTTGAAGACCCTGGGGAGTCATGTTTTACCCAGGTTGCGATGGAGATTGTTTGAGTCATATTACATGGATTCACGTTTGTATTGGTCATGGTTGTGTTATCATCTAATCATGGATCTACGCTTGTGTCTAGTAGCCATGATTGTGTTCAGCCAGTCATTACTACCATGGATTTGCAATGTATTGGTCAGCAGCCATGTTGTGTGTCATGTGAGACTATGTTCTAAGAGTCAGTTGTACTACAGCAACATCTTCTCTCCGACAAGTCCTTGTCGTTTCTTCTATCAAAGCATGTTACCTGATTAGTTTTACTAGCTTCATGCTTTGGGGGGCATTCTGTTACACCCAAAATATTTCCATCATGAGACATATGTAACCTCAATGCCTAAATCCCTAAAGTGTCATGATCAAGCTAGTCATTTAGAGCAAGTTGATATCCTTTATCCACACTCCTAATTAGGCCGATGCAGGTTGTCTTTGAGCAAAGTGCGTCGGCGCAGGTTTCCTTCCTGTGAAGAACCTTCAATAATTAATTAATGCAAATACATGAGATATCAGAAATAATAGAACTCAAAATGACTTTTATATTGATCACGGGCCACTTCGAGGGGGTAACCTCCTTTGAGCAAGCTCAATACAATTAAATTCACGGTGCCTTTAATGACCTCAACACAAACTTATATACTAAGTCTATGCCCAATACTATGAGTCAAAACCATGGGACATATAATACTATGGGACGACTTACAAAGCATATGCGTCTAATACTATGGGTTAATACCATGGGCTAATATAAACTATGGATCAACAAATACTACAGGACGACTTACAAAGCATTATGCGTCCAACAACAATATACTAACAAAGTAAAGAGAAGGGTTGACACGGGTTCCTAACATCCCCTCTCTCTTAGAAAAAGCTTTGTCCTCAAAGCTTTGGTTGGGGAAATTGATGCAGAATCTGAATGAGTGGTTCCCCGGTAGCATCCTCTGGTTGCATTTCGGGCCACTGACGCCTTTGGAGTTTCAGGGAGGATTGCTTGGAAGGCTGTAGATGAAGAAGAACCATATTAGCTGCGTGAAAAGTGCGCTCAGAATGGTGATGATCGGCTTGTTGTTGCAGTCGAATTCTGGCCATGTGAAGATTGTCCTGCAGAATGAGAAGAATCTGATCGCGGTTTCGAAGAACCGAGTCTATTGCCTGAACTGGGGAGCTGCTAAGGGTGTATGGAAGAAGAACCGGCGGTGTCTGTCCATAGACTGTTTCATATGGTGTCCTTTTAGATATGGTATTGTACCACCAGAACGCTTCTAAGAAATCCATAGAAATAGTTGGCCAAATCTATGTAGGGATGGGCAAGGGTTTGAGCAGTCTCGAAAGGAGTGTCGTTTCACCCTTGTTGACCTGGAAAGTATCACAGTCAGCAACCATCTGTTGAATTGTCATTTTCAGTCCCTGCCAAAAGAAGTTACATTGTTCCCAGTCATACATTTTGAAGAACCCAGTGTGCCCTGCTAATGAAGAAGCATGGAGTTCATAGAAGAGATAGCCCTGTTGAACATATTGCAACCAATTTGGAGAAACTGGGTCGTCAATTGTGCGAGAAGGAGCATCTTCCACCATATTGTCCTTACCCTTATTGTAAGTGATTGCATAGGGATAACCCATTTCAGGTGTGTTGGGGAGGAAACCCATTGTTCCAAGAAATTTTCCAGACCCCGAAGATCAGTCTTGATGCAGAAATAATTCCCTAATAGGTATGGCTGCCACTTCTGTGCTGCATGAAAAATAGCCATCATTTCCTTCTGAGAGGTAGATGCGGCTAAATTCTTACCGGAAAGGTCTCTTGAAGGCAGCAAGCTCATTGGTTCAGCAAAGACACCTGCATATCTATCCAAGGAAGTAGTGGAGACTGTTGATGGGTGCATCTGAATGGAATGGAGCTGAGCGATGACACCATGTGAATTCTTCTTAAGGATTTTTTTCCAGGCGATGTGAACTGATGATGCAAAGAGACCCTGGTTGTAAGCCTGTAAATTTGTGTTGTGCCCCATTGACTGAAAACTGCATCCAAAGTTCAGCAAAATCCCATAAGATGGGGCTAAGTGTGTGTAACCATTGAACGCCCAAAACCACATCAAATCCGCCTAAGGACAAGGCAAACATGTCAGAGTGTAGGTTATAATCTTCCATAGAGATACGCACATTGTGACAATTCCCCTTACAAGGTAAGGTTCCCCCATTGGCAACCATGACTTCAAAGTGGGAGCAAGGATGGACAAAAAAATCAGCTTGTTTGACAATCCGAGGGTCAATGAAGTTATGAGTGCTACCAAAATCAATGAGTATGGTAAGAAGGAGCTTCTTGAAGTATCCCCTGACCCGCATTGTTTGTGGGGTGGTGACGCCAGTTACAGCATGGAGAGATATCTCGGGTAGGTCGTCCTGAGATGGGGTGTCAACAGGCGGGTGTTGAATGTCAACCTGATCATCTACTGTATCTAGAGCTTCTTCACCAAGTTCAGAGGCAAGCGGAGAATCCACATCCAAGAGATAGAGCTTTTGTTGAACACATCTATGTCCCCGAGTGAATTTCTCATCACAATTATAACAAAGTCCTTTTTCTCGGCGTGCCTGCATCTCTGTTTCAGACAAATGCTTGATAGGAATTGGTCGAGGAGCAAGCGTGATGGGAGGTCGTTGGGAACCCATATTTCTGAAGGGAACAAAGGTGGGTTTGGAGCGTTGTTGAGCTGCGATCTTGTCCTCGGCCAGCTTAACCAAACCTAGGACTTCCATCATTGTGTTGGGACAGAACATTTTGACCTCTGAGCGGATTTCATCCTTGAGACCACTGATAAAACAACTCCTGTAGAATTCATTAGACAATCCTTCTATGTGATTGGCTAGTTTCTCAAATTCTGTCTGATACTCTCTCACTGTGCTAGTTTGGTGAAGTTTAGTGAGTGCTCCTGTGAAGTCGTCAAAAGCACTAGGACTAAATTGTGGCAAAAGGAGTTGGTAAAAATCTGTCCAGTTTGGCTCGGGATGAGCTTTGATGTGCCAATGGTACCATTGAAGGGCTTCCTGTTCCAAATGAAAGGATGCAAGTGGAACTTTCTGGACATCAAAAGTAGTATGCAGACTGAAATATTGTTCTGCTCGGTATATCCATCCAGTCGGATCAGTACCATTGAAGCGAGGAAAATCAAGCTTCGGCCCACGAAAATTGCTAGAAGAAGAGAACTCGGTCGCTACAAAAGATTCTGGCTGTCGATTATTGTTTATGGATGAATGCTGAAGATGGAGGATAAGAAATTTTGAATCCAGATCTTGGAGTTTGGTTTGGATGGTTGCAAGTGCTTCCTCCATGGTTTTTTCTCCTGCGTGGGTGACAACCACAACCAGGAATTTTATTTTTATTTTTATTTTTTGGGAAATGTATAGAAAAACACAAACAAAAGCTTATTTAGTAAAGGAAAATTTGGATTTGGGAAAAAATCGGATTGGTAATTGAGGTTTGACTAGGATTTGGACACTTTCTGATGGACAGGGAGGCAAAAAATGGGGATTTCAGAAGCGGGGTGAAAGAATGAGAAAATTTGGTAGAGAGGGACAAAGAAGCAGAATTAGGAAAGGAACACGGTGGCAAAATTTGAAGGTGTTTGGGTGAAAATTGAAGGAGTTATAGCAAACCCTAAAAATAGACAAATGTGGGATTTCTGGCCTTGGGAAGTGGAATTTGGGATAGGGTCTTCAAGAATGAAATATGCAGAATGGGATTGCAAGGATGTCAGTGAAGTTTCAGGGAAAACAGATTTGAAACAAGGGAGATATGGCCGAAGGGATCCGCAACGGATGGATCTGCAACGGCGCGAAAGGGATCAAAAAACGACTGGATCTGAAACATCGACTGGATCTGGAACGACTTTCAGAATAGATATGAAACAGCTGGATCTGGAGCGGAAGTGATCGGCAACAGTTCAGCTGAAAATAGATATGGACCCCAGGTATGTGCGGCTTCCTAACAGTTCAGAGGTTTCACTCGGCCACCAATGCTGTCTGACGGCTTGCGTATTGGAGCAGTACCCCTCACTCCACGGCTCAGGTAAAACTGATAACCGCTTTGCCACAAACGACAGCTCTTGGTTTACCTCACGGGTTGGAACTAGTCAATCAGGTAGGGATCGTTGCCCTTTTCGTTGGCAAGTAATCTCAATGGGCCAGCTACTTTGGGGTTCCTGTGGTACTCCTTACAATGAGTTTTAGGGATTATGCCCAAGTACTTCCCACAGTTAAGCGGATAAGGATTATTCCCAGATCCGAACTTGCAACAGATGCAAAAAAACATTTTGACAGAAATTCCACCCAACGAGTCCAAGAAAGTGCTCTGATACCAGATGTGAAAAACCTGCAATAATTAATTAATGCAAATACACGAGATATCAGAAATAATAGAACTCGGAATCACTTTTATATTGATCACAGGCCACTTCGAGGGGGCAACCTCCTTTGAACAAGCTCAATACAATTAACTTCACAGTGTCTTCAATGACCTCAACACACACTTATATACTAAGTCTATGCCCAATACTATGAGTCAAAACCATGGGACATATAATACTACGGGACGACTTACAAAGCATATGTGTCCAATACTATGGGTGAATACCATGGGCTAATATAAACTATGGATCAACAAATACTATGGGACGACTTACAAAGCATATGCGTCCAACAACAATATACTAACAAAGTAAAGAGAAGGGTTGACACGGGTTCCTAACACTTCATGCAGCATGCGCCAAAGTCAGTTTCATGGGATAAAGGTAGCTTTCGAGTGAATTCTAGAAGATGGATGAGGTGGATCTCTATCCCTAAATCCTAAGTGAGTTGGCCTTTGGTCCCCTAGCCTTTGGGAATGATCCCTTAACCCTCTCCCCATGATCCTCAACTTACTCTATCCACTTGGTCCTATAAATATAAGAGCCCTCTTTATTCCAAGGGGAGGAAGTCTATGGTACTCTTATGTTGGTGAAATTAGCTCAGTAGTTTAGCACCCTAGTCTTGGAGGCACCTACTTCTCTCTAGGAGCTTTGGTTTGGCTTGTCGGAAGGAGATTGCAACATTGGGGCATTGGTTGTAATCCTCTCTTCTATTGTATTTCCCACTTTTTATACAGTAATATAAACGCTTTCCATAAATGTTATTGTGTTGATTATATTTATAGTTTAGCTCCTCGATTGTTTACTTAGACTAGTTAGTGTTTAGGCATGTTTTACTGCTTGTATTGTTCCTATGTGTTTTGACAGGTCTTACAGCCATAGATCTGATGACCGCAGAACTCGGAACAACCACAAGGAGAAAGATCTATGAATATGAGGTAAGATGCTTAATTACTCGATCTCTAACTAGATCTAGGAGATTAGTTTCATATTCTGTCTCATTTGTTCTAGACTTACATTGAGCTAGGGAGATCACGCCTTAAGTCTGCTTTTGTTAGATTGTCTGATAACACGATGAATGCATGCGAACAATGCAAAGTTTGACTAGTGAAGTCGCGGCGATAAAAGAAATCCAAAGAACCAAAAGACAAACTCATCAAGCTTCTGACGGAGATGAGAGGTCGGACAAAGATAGATGTACGTACCTACTCAAGAAGTCTGGATCCAGAAGACTTGATCGATTGGTTCAAAGAAATGGATAAATACTTCGACATAGACCAGATCGAGGATCCCAGGCAGGTTAAGACTACATGTTGTAAATATTTGATCCTGAGATCACTACTCCTTCTTGATCGCCCTGAGATCTCAAATGGGATGAGTCTCGATATCAATATAACATTAACATGATTCAAGAAACTAGATCTGCATTACTAACTGAACAATATATATAAATGCAATCATACATAAACACCAAATGTACCCTGGAACCCTTTCGGGAGAAACCAACAAACTATGGGGTTATCTTCATTCTCAAGCCCAGAGCATATAGGAAAAGAGACTAGTACAATACAGGATTAGCTCAGTAATCTTTTCTGGCCAACTCAAGATTTGCATGCATCCAGCTGATGCATGCACAGAAGAGATGAGCCCTAAATGGAAAACTGGATCTGAATGTCCCTGTATCCACCTCTGCCTGATCTATCTTTCTCTATCCTCAGATCTACTCTGCTCGCTCTGAAGACTTCTTGGTGACTGAAAACGTATTTCTTCTACATGCACAAGTGCACCCTTCCTCCAGCAATGAAGTACTCGTACTGAATCAGATCTCAGCAGATCTGAGCTCTAATCGTCACTGATCTTCCTCAATCTCTGAGACGAAGATACTCTGCAAGTTACAGACACTCAACTGCTCTATCAGGTGTGGTACGAGCTTCTCCCTCCTTGAAGAATGTGCCCTCCTTCACATGTGAAGTCGTCCTCCTCTCTCTTTATCTATCTCAGATCAATGATCACTCTAATGAAGACAGTCACCTCATGTCTTCCTTATAACATCTCATCATCAACTCGGGTTTACCAAAAACCCTAAATAGGCTGCATGCAAACCTTTCCATGCATTTCTCTCCAATCATTTTCCTGGTTAACATTTTAACACTCCCTATTAACCAGAAAAGGATTCTGTACCACTCCCATCTTCTCCCTGAAGTACTCAAACTTAGTCTTCATCAAGGACTTAGTCAAAATGTCTGCAACCTGCTCATCTGTAGAAATGTACTAGAGCTCCACTGCTCCCTTCTGCACATGATCACGAATGAAGTAACATCTGATCTCAATGTGTTTGGATCGATCATGAAACACTGGATTCTCATAGAGCTTGATACAACTCTGATTGTCACAGTGAATCACCGTAGGCTCCAACTGTTGATCAAAGAGACTCACCAACATCTTGCGAAGCCAGATGGCTTCACAAATGGCTAAGCTAGCCGCCATATATTCTGCCTCAGCAGAGCTCAATGCAACAGACTTCTGCTTCCTGCTGAACCATGACACAACTGTCGAACCTAAGCTGAAGCAACACCCGGAGGTGCTTTTCCTGTCACCTGCATTTCCTACCCAGTCTGAATCTGTGAACCACACAAGCTGGACTTCTCCCTGTCTCACATAATTCAGTCCATACTCTACAGTTTCACTAAGGTATCTCAAAACATGCTTTGCTACTACCCAATGCACATCTCTGGGTTCAACCATGTATTGACTCAAGGTGTTGACTGCAAAGCTCAAATCTGGTCTAGTGTTGACCAAGTACATCAAGGAACCGATAAGTTGTTTATACTTAGTGGAATCGACCAACTTACTCTCAGAAGCCACTTGCTTCTTCCAGTTGGTCGTCATAGGGGTAGTCATAGGCTTGCAATCCTACATCCGAAATCTCTTCAAAATGTCCATTGCATACTTGCCCTGACTGAGAAAGATATGCCCATCCTCCTTCCAGATTTCCATTCCTAGGAAGTAATGCATAATCCCAATATCTTTCATCTCAAACTCAGATGCAACATCCTTCTTGCACTCACTGATGAGTTTCTTTGCCCCTGTAATAAACAGGTCATCTACATAAAGCACAAGAATAAGAGGATCTCCTCTTACCACAATGAAGTAGAGATTTGGATCTGCTTCACTCTTCTGAAACCCTAGCTGCTGCAAATAGGTATCTATCCTAGAATACCAAGCTCTGGGTGCCTGCTTCAAGCCATATAGAGCTTTCTTCAATCTGCACACATGAGACTCTCTCTCAAGTACCTCAAAGCCCTCAGGTTGCTCAATGTAAACTTCCTCCTCAATAAGTCCATTTAGGAAGGCTATCTTGACATCCATCTGATGAATCTTCCATCCCATCTCTGCTGCAACAGAAATGACAGTCCTAATGGAAGAATACCTGGACACAGGAGCAAATGTCTCCTCATAGTCAACTCCCTCTATCTGTGAGAACCCTCTAGCCACAAACCTGGCTTTGTATTTCTCGATGCTGCCATCTGCTGCATACTTGATGTTATAGAGCCATCTGGAGGTGACTACAGATTTTCCCTCTGGTCTGGGTACCACTTCCTAGACATCATTCTTCATGATGGAAGCATACTCTTCCAACATGGCATCTCTCCAAACCTACTTTCCTGCTGCTTGTTCATATGAGGAAGGCTCTGACTCACTGATGCTACTTACTAGTGCTAAGTAACTGCAGAATCTCTGAGGAGCCTTTCTTTCTCTCCAATATTTCTTAGGAGTTCTTACTACTTGATCATCCTTCAGGGTGTCTTGAAGCCCCTTAGGCTTCCTCTTTCCTGAAGTGATATCCTGAGATGAGAACTCCTCATCCTCGTCCCAATATCCTGTATGTGAGTGAGTACCTCCAGTGGAGGTGCCAGTAGCTGTTGATCCTATAGCTTGAAAACCTGTAATCTAGGATCCTGATCTCAGTTGATCACCAACCTGAGATCCTATGCCAGTCCCTGCACCTGTTCCTGTGGAAACCGTACCCTAAGTATCTGTCACTCCGGACACTTGGGACCCTGTTGACTGCTAAGCAGTACTCTATCTTGTGTCAAGTGGTGATGTAGCAACTTGTTGTTTTCCCTTCTCTGACTCACATGACTTTCGAAAGGCCCGATCCTCCTCGAACTTCACATCTCGTCTCACAATAGTCTTTTTGAGAGCGGGAATGTAAATGCAATAGGCCTTTGAAGTCTCATCATACCCAACCAGAATTCCTCTTTCTACAGTGGGTTCTAGCTTTTTCCTTTTCTCTGAAGGAACATGAGAATAGGTGAGTCATCCAAAAATCCCGAAGTGCCCAACTTCAGGTTTCTTCCCAGAGAAGGCTTCCTCGGGGGTCTTGTCCCCCAAAGCCTTATGAGGGCTCATGTTCTGAATGTAGGTTGCAGTGTTGCATGCTTCATCCCAAAGGAAAAATGGTAATCCCTGATCATGCAACATGGATCTCGCAGCTCCAATAATGGCCTTGTTCTTCCTCTCAGCCACCCCATTCTGTTGAGGTGTGTAAGGAACAGTCAACTGCCTCTTGATGCCTTCCTGAGTGCAGAACTTATTGAACTCAGCGGAGGTGTACTCTCCCCCATTATCTGATCTGAAGATCTTAATCTTCCTTTATGTCTGCTTTTCCACAAGGGCCTTGAACTCCTGAAACTTCTGCAAAAATTCCTTAGACTCTTTGCTCTTCAGGAAGTAGATCTAGGTCTTCCTGGAGTAGTCATCAATGAAAGACACATAGTACTTGTATCCTTTCAAAGATGTGGTGGACATCAGACCACAAAGGTCAAAATGAATCAAATCAAGAGCTCTTGTAGGTCTAGTGTCGCTCTTGGGAAATGGTGTCTTGACGTACTTTCTAAGAGCACACCCCTTACACACATCAATGTGCTCAGTGCTAAACTCGGGTACTCTTGTCACAATATCCCTCAGAATCTTTAGAGTCGGATGGTGCAGATGAGCCATCCTTCTGTGCCAAAGCTCACAGGGATCACATCCCTCATCCCGACTGCTATGACTTAGGGCATGATGTATAGTTTCCCGCTGCGGACTCCAATCCTCTCAACTGAGGCAACATTGGATCCCTTGGGATGAATTAGTACATTTCCATCTCTAAACATTACCCATAGCTCTCGATCTTCAATGGTGGAAACGGAGATCAAGTTTTTCTTAAGACCTGGAACATATAGGACATCACGAACTCTCATATGTTCTCTAGAGTCTTTCTGGAAAGACACACTTCCTCGTCCTATAGCTTTGACCGTGGAGTTGTCTCCCAGGACAATCTCAAGATCTATCCCATCCTCTACTAGGTCAGAAAAATATCCACGAACACCTGTCATATGACTCGAAGCTCCATTGTCTATGTACCATACACTAGAGGTGGAGTCCATCAACGATTGACAGGAATTAAGAGCCATCTCCATGTCAATCCCATCTGTAGTACACTCATCAATATCCGTAGCGGAGCAAGAGGTGCAAACAATTTGCTCTTCCCCCATGATGTAGATCTGATGCAACAGTTGTAAGTCTGTGTATGAAAGCACTCCCTGACCCTTACCAAGGCTCTGAAACCATGTAAATATTTGATCCAGAGATCACTACTCCTTCTGGATCGCCCTAAGATCTCAAGTGGGATGAGTCTCGATATCAATATAACATTAACATGAACTCAAGCAACTAGATCTGCATTTACTAACTAAACAATATATATAAATGCAATCATACATAAACACCAAATGTAGCCTGGAACCCTCTCGGGAGAAACCAGCAAACTATGGGGCTATCTTCATTCTTGAGCCCATAGCATATAGGAAAAGAGACTAGTACAATACAGGGTTAGCTCAGTAATCTTTTCTGGCCAATGCAAGATTTCCATGCATCCAGCTGATGCATGCACCGAAGAGATGAGCCCTAAATGGAAAACTGGATCTGAATGTCCCTGTATCCGCCTCTGCCTGGTCTATCTGTCTCTATCCTCAGATCTACTCTGCTCGCTCTAAAGACTGCCTAGTGACTGAAAACCTCCTTCTTCTGCATGCACACGTGCTCCCTTCCTCTAGCAATGAAGGACTCATACTGAATCAGATCTCAGCAGATCTGAGCTCTGATCGTCACTGATCTTCCTCAATCTCTGAGACAAAAATACTCTGCAAGTTACAGACACTCAACTGCTCTACCGGATGTGGTACGAGCTTCTCCCTCCTTGAAGAATGCGCCCTCCTTCACATGTGAAGTCGTCCTCCTCTCTCTTGATCTATCTCAGATCAATGATCACTCTGATGAAGACAATCACCTCCTATCTTCCTTATAGCATCTCATCATCAAGTTAGGTTTACCAAAAACCCTAAATAGGCTGCATGCAAAATTCACTTTTGCATGCATGCATGCAAACCTTTGCATGCATGCATGCAAACCTTTGCATGCATTTCTCTCCAATCATTTTCCTGGTTAACATTTTAACACATGTCCGAGGTTGAAGGGTCACGCCTCATTGTGGTGGGACAATGTGCAGGATGACAGAGTCAAGAAATGCAAGGAGAAAATCAAGTCTTGGAACAGGATGGTCGCCAAGCTGAAAGGGAAATTCTTTCCAAGTGACTATGTAATTTCCTTGTTCTGGAAGTTGCAGAACATTCGAAAGAAAGAGATGACAATGAAAGAGTACACGGAAGAGTTCTACAGATTCTCGATAAAGTCAGGGAAAACCGTTGAAGGAGAAGAAGTTGTCGCTAGATATGTGAACTGCTTGAAGTATGCCATACAGGATGAGTTGAGCCTGTCAAGGTTCAGAGCGGTCGGTGAAGTCTATCAAATAGCTCTAAAGGTAGAAGAGAAATTGTCGAGGAAATCCGTATCAACCAGAGGTAGGATGATTGGTCGTGGTGCAAAGACTGTTTCCGTGAAAGGCGAAAGTAGCGGAGCCAGGAGAGAAGCCGTCAAAGACAACCGACGCGCGGAAGGGACATCGACTAGAGAGAAAGTGCAAGAAAACCGACGCGATGGTCGAGAGACACGCGGTCGAGGTGCGTATAGTCGAAGTGGTGCATCCGACAGAAAAGGAGTTGACAGACCAGATGTGGTTGGTTACAAGTGATGAGGAGTCAAACAAAAGGCATATGAATTCCCATAGAACCTACATGCCGCGAAGGATTCGAAACCCAGACGTTGAAGAGATGAGCAAGTCGACGAGAGGGCAAAGTCGACATCCGACAGCAGTGAAGGTGGGAAGAGAAAGAGTCGCGCCATGACGACTAGGAGGACGTTGGTTCAGGACGACCGACACGAAGAGAAAGATTTGGCACAACGAAAGGCTATCTTTCGAATCAGAGTGCGGATTGGCAAGTGGTATTGCAAGACCATAGTTGACGGTGGAAGTACAGAGAATATTGTGTCGACAGAGGTCATCAACAAAGCAGGTTTGAAATGTCGAGAACACCCACACCCATACAAGATCTCATGGTTGCAGAAATTGCACCATGTGAAGGTGACCAGACAGTGCTTGATTAACTTTACAGTCGGGAAACTTGAAGATAGTGTATTGTGCGACGTAATCCCAATGGACGCATGTCATCTGTTGTTAGGAATACCATGGTAGTATGATCGAAAGATGATCTATGATGGTCGGGCCAACACAGTCATAGTGTGGAAAAATGGCACGCGGAGGACTCTGAAGCCGAAATAGGAGGACCAAGTCGGTTGTAAGAAGGGCGAGAACAACTATTAGGAGAAGCAAGTGCTGATGTGTTCAGCCAAGGAATTCCTTGCGGAAGAGGAAAAAGCATTCGAGATGTTTTGCCGTCATTCTGAAAGGGCCATGTGTCGAAAGATTGACAATGGAGAGGATTCTGGTCGAAGTCGAAAATATGCTCGACGAGTTCAGGAGCATAGTAGTCGACGAAGCGCTGACGGGATTGCCACCGACGAGAATCATATCCCATCAAATCGACTTGATTCCAGGGTTAAGTCTGCCAAACAAGGCACTGCATAGAATGACTCCGACAGAGGGTCAAGAACTCAATCGATAGGTCCTGGAGTTGTTGGACAGAGGATTAATCAAATAGGGTCTGAATCCGTGCGCAGTACCAGCAGTATTAGCGACAAAGAAGGGTGAAGAATGGAGGATGTGTACAGACTCCAGAGCCATCAACAAGATCATGATCAAGTATCGGTTTCAATTGTCGAGAATGGACAACTTGATGGATTGCTTGAGTGGAGCGAAGTACTTCACAAAGATTGACCTGAAGAGCGGTTATCACCATATTCATGTTAGAGAAGGAGATGAATGGAAGACAAGATTCAAGACGAAAGAAGGGCTATATGAGTGGTTAGTCATGCCATTCGGATTGACTAATGCACGCAGTACATTCATGCGACTAATGAATGAAGTATTGAAGCCATTTTTGGGGAAGTTCATCGTAGTGTACCTAGACGACATCCTGATATTTAGTCGAACCAAGACAGAGCACTTGGAGCACATTCGACAAGTATTGCAGAAGTTGCAGGAAGACAAACTGATGGTGAACCTGCAAAAGTGTTTCTTCATGAAGGAAGAACTGGTATACTTGGGATTTGTAATATTGGGTAAAGGGTTAGTGATGGACCCAGATAAGGTGAAGGCAATATTGGATTGGTCGGAACCGACAAGTCCGACTGGAGTGAGAAGTTTCCATCGACTTGCCAGTTTTTGCAAGAAGTTCATCCTGGGATTCAATCGGATATGTGCACCTTTGACAAAGTGCATGGGAAAAGGGGAGTTTAAGTGGACGGAAGCTTCCCAGAGAGCTTTCGACAAGTTGAAGGAAAAGGTCACCGAGAGCCCAGTGTTAGCGCTCCCATATTTCGACAAAGTTTTCCAAGTCTATTGCGACGCGAGTGGAATGGAAATTGGAGCAGTGTTGAGCCAGGAGGGTCGACCAATTGCATTCTTCATGGAGAAGTCGGATCATGTGAAGCGGAAATATTCGGTCTATGACCAACAATTCTATGCTATTGTCCAAGCATTGAAGAAGTGGAGGCATTATTTGTTGCCTAAAGAATTTGTGTTTGTCACGTCCCCTCCCGTCGACCTAATGCAAGGAAGGGAACATGGCACTAAAAATATGGGCTTTTATAAAACTTAGCCCATTTGAACAGTCATGATTCACATAAATATAAACAATTGCATTACAAATAAAATACATATGTGTGCAGATTCAAATCAAGAAAACATGCACAACGGAATAAGACATCATTCACACACATTTTCCACATGCATCCACCATATCAAGAACAACCATCCATTAATTAAAACAATGCAGAAGAAAATACACATAAGAGAATATACTTATCTCACTACAATGTTGTCCCAAGCAACTAGCTATGTTGCTGCAACGTTCCACCCAACCATAGGTCTCTGCCCAGCTTGTATTATTTCAGCACTCAAAGACCACCCCCGAGCTAGGCATGATATTTACAAAGAAAATGGGACTTTCAATCTCAGCACAGCCAAAGCAATGAATACCCATCTCAGCCCCAACATTCTCTTACACGCAGCAAACTCAAAAACTGGACATGGATACACATTTTCAACAATGGATTACAGATTAGGGTCTATGGGTTTTCTCAAATCGTTGCACACCCAAAACGGATTGTGGGAAAAGGAAGTCAACCCCAGGGAAGAAAACCGATTTCTCCCACAAATGTATGAGCATTCAGTGGACCAAAACGGACTGTATAAAACCCCAAACCGATTCCCTTTCTTCCCCATTGTGATACAACACAAAAACACCATTCCCAGCTAGGAAAATGAAGAAAAACACAACAAAACCATGGAGGAAAACACCCAGGCAGCTCCAAACTCGTGAGAGAGCAAAACTGATGGGTGAAGAATGGCTTGGGAGAAATTGCGTGGCTCCTTTCTTTCCCAAGAATCCAAACATGAATTTCTAGGAAGGGTGGCTTGCCCATACTCGAATTTGGATAGCCATACCTCTCCACTCCCCAAGGCATTAACTACCTCAACCAACTCTTGGGAGAAATGAATGATTGGGCACAAAAGTCAACATGGGTAGTTGAGGGTTCATGGGTTCTCTCATTGACACTTGGCTTGACTTGATTGGCTCAAGGGGTTGAATATTTCCCTCCCAATTCCTTGTAAACATCATGCCCTCATCTCTTGTTGCATTGCATAGTTAGTTGTGGGCATTTATATTAAAATGCATATTTACAATTCCCATGGTTCACTAGCACATGGGTAGCATAATATCCAATACTTGCCTCTGCAAAGTTGAGCGTTCACTAGCGGGGCCTTGGCCTTGAGCTCTACGCTAGGAATCATACATAATATGCATACACTATTTACATTATAGCCAAAATATTAAAAAGGTCAAAATGGGGACATGACAGTGTTGTACACAAATCACCAAGCACTGAGGCATTTGAATACTCAGTCGAAGTTGAATCAGCGGCACATGAAATGGGTCGAATTCCTGCAAGGATATACCTTCATGTTGCGACATATATCGAGCAAGTCAAACAAGGTTTCCGACACGTTGAGTCGAAGAGTTGCATTGTTGAACATGATGACAGTTCAGGAAACAAGAATAGAGTCGGTGAAGACAGAGTATGCGACCGACGAGGATTTTGTGAAAGCATGGGAGGCTTGTCGTGAACCGTGGAGTGTCGACAGAACTCCATACTTGGATTATTTCGTCCAAAAGGGATACCTATTCAAGGGACAACAGTTTTATATTCCATAGGATGCGTGAGAGAGAACCTGATCTGAGAGTTTCATAGCGACGGATTAGCAAGTCATTTTGGCATCGACAAGATCAAGGCATTGGTTGAAGAGAAGTATTATTGGCCAGGAATGACGACAGATGTCGGTAAGTGGGTACGATAGTGTCGAGTTTTCCATTTGGAAAAAGGGAGAAGTCATATTACGGGGTTGTATACACCATTGCATGTACCGAATACCCCATGGGAGCACCTAAGCATGGATTTTGTGCTAGGATTGTCGAAGACGCAACAAGGAAGCGATTCAATCTTTGTTGTAGTCAGTACACTTTATTCCGTGTCGAAAGACAAGTGACACCACAAGCATTGTTGTACTATTCTTCAGGGAGATAGTCAGATTGCATGGGTTGTCGAAGAGTATCACATCGAAAAGAGATACCAATTTTATGGATCATTTCCGGAGAACGCTATGGAAGAAACTGGACACAAGGTTGCAGTTTAGCTCGGCATATCATCCGTAGACAGATGGACAGACCAAGGTAGTGAACAGAAGTTTGGGAAACCTTCTAAGGTGTTTGACGACCGACATACCCAAGTAGTGGGAGAACGTGTTGGCACAAGCACAGTTCGGATACAACAATTCTGTGAATCGGTCGACAGGTTTGAGTCCATTCCATATTGTTTAAGGGAGAATCCCACATGGAGTGGTAGATTTGGCGAGTTACCGACAGAAATTAGGAAAAGCGCGGATGTTGAATAATTCGCAGAACACATGAAAGAAATGCATGAAGATGTGCGAAAGCGCATAGAAAGGAGCAACGCGACATATAAGTTGAGAGCCGACAAGAAGAAGAGGCTACAGTCGTTCAGTGAAGGAGACTTAGTCTATGTACATTTGCGGAAGGAGAGATTTCTGACAGGAACATACAACAAGCTGAAGCTGAAGAAGATTGGACCATGTAAGATTCTGAAGAAGATTTCGGACAACGCTTATGTGTTGGAGCTGCCGAAAGACTTGAGCATTTCACCAATGTTCAATGTCTCAGATCTGTACAAATTTGAGTAAGTTTCAAGCAGCGGAAGCGTGAAAGTGTCGAACATCGATTGGACGGTGCAGATTCCAGATCAACACAAAGAAGAAATCATCAAAGTAATAGAGGAACGCGAAGTCGAGCATACACGCAGTTCACGAAGGAAAGAATACTTAGTGCGATGGAAATATGATGAGTTGCAGGAGGCGACATGGATTTCTGAAGAAGAGTTCAGGAGACTGACGGAGCAGTCGAGTTCTTTTTCACCTGGGGAGTCTGATGCAGGAGCATCGGAACCTAGGCAGAGCAGTCGAAGTTGATCGACATGAGCAGTCGACTAGGGGGATTGTCGACGACCATTGGTGCGAAAGGAATATTGGCTGTCAAAGTCAATGAGTCGAGCAGGAGCAGTCGATATGCGATCAACAGGAAGATGCGAAAGTTCGAGAGTCAACATGTCTAAGTCGACAGACGACGGAGTCGCAACAAAAAGGGGTCGAAGTGTCGACAGGTTGTCGAACCGCGACATCGACAAGTTTGAGGCGAAAGCCAATCAAGGAGGAAGGGGCGGACTAGCGAAGCCTTAGATGCGAAGGGAAGCCAACGGGTAAGTCGAAGGCTGACAGAAGATAGTATGGTCGATGCAGTGACAAGATCGACTACTGTAGCAGGGTTAGAAGGACACGCAAAAATTCAAGCAGAGTACTTGGTATTCATTCGGGGTTGTTAAGGAAGTTATGAGCAGTTATTGAAGGTGGTTGAAGACATGCCAGGTGTCACGACGGGAAGAGGTTGTGTAACACGGCCAGGGGCATTGACAACTGTAGTTCTGTGGATCAGGAAGGAGTCGACGGACAGAGGAAGCGTGTCTCGGGGGTTGGAGTGATCTCGGGAACAATAGCAGAGCACCAACAGTGTAGAAGACCAGTGCGCAGATAGTGAGAGGGAATCAGTGGACTTAGTTGGAGAGAGAGTTAGTTCCATTTTGGGAGTTAGCAGAGAAGCAGTTCGGGATTTGATCTGTAGATTGGAGAGAACAGTCACACATCGACCTAATGCAGGAGCGATCAAATCCATAGATCAGTGAGCGCTTGCATTTCGCAAAGGCCATGAGAGGGCGAATATCGACACACACACACAGAGCACACATTTACTTTTGTATATTGTAAAGGTTGAGGATGACCAATTAGTAGTTTCATCTTCCTTGCACTTAGCATTGTAACCTTTGATTCGATTGAAGTAATAGAAGCCATCTTTTGGCATCCTGTTTACATCCAGTTCATGTGAACGTGTGCGTGTCGTGTGTATTTGTTAAGCAAGAACCCGTGTCGGGTGACCTTGCGTCAGCTATGGTACATAACTAGATTCTAACGGACAAGTTAGGCTTGTAGGTGCTTAACGGTGAATCGACATCACTCTGTGGTTTTGTTGGTCGATTGTTGGCTTGGGAGTGATATTTAATGGATGATCGATTTGAGACTGCGTAGCCATTACTGTTGGAGCTTCTCTTATATATATATTATTGCAAAAGAAGAAAACATTTATATAATATTTTTGTATTAATAGACCCTATTTGCAAATAAAATAAAATAAAATGATCGTCTTTGCAATCTTATAATAATTTGCATTAGTTCATTTACATCTATGATACATTAATGTTTTATTGTGGATTTGCAAGTAATGTGTTTATGGCCGCAGGTTTCGAGGTAATGTGGTCGCCACTCTTGATTTTATTTTACTTGGTTATTAGTTCTCTCCACAATTATCAAATTCCTTTATCAATGAGTTTCAGGTTAACCTTCTCTCTATTCTCTTTAACATAGTGATTGTTTCCTAGGAAGAGTATATATATATATATATATATATATATAAATTATTTCTATGTTATATATAAAAAAAATTACTGAAATTTTAGTTTGCTTTTATTTGGATTGTTTACCCATTTGAAATCTTATTCTATTTATATTTGGTTGTGTTTTGCAGGAAAGAAAAAGAAAAAAAAACACCAACATAGATTTGGAGTATGGGACTGAGCTGGTTTATTTCATAGGCAGTCTCTCCAGCGTTCAGAAATTTGTGTTCTAGTTTGTCTAGCTTTAGGATTCTATGTTTAGACAACTAAGTTCAAAATTGTCTGCTATGGTTTTGTCTAGGTTGTAGCAGTAAGTAGTTTACAGCTTCTTTGTAGTGTAAATTTCATAGTAGTTATGGGTTTGACCAGGCCCTAAGGTATGATTTTTTGAGCCTTTGGCTCTGATACCATGTGTAAGGACCTGAATAGGTCCTTAGTTTAATTAATACGAATCTAATCTCTTAACAATTTTGTTCATCTTTATTTGCTTCTATGTTACTCTGGTTCATTCAATGTTCAAAAAAAAAATTATGTAGGTATAAAAAAAATTGAATTTGTTGTAAGTATAGGAATAAATTAGCACATGTATAAATCAAACTAAAAACATATTCATTTGTAGCAATCAACAACATATTCATTGGTGCATATTCCAAGTTTTCTTTCAAAATATAAAATTTGAAATAGCAATAAAATACCTACAGGATAGCATAGTTGTAGTTGTAGATCCTTGGAAAACTCAACCCGCCAAATCTGTTTTCCACCCTGCCAACTAGGAAAACCCTCATCGACTTCCTAGCTCCAACAACTATGTTTCTTGGACCCCAAGCCCAAAACCTGAGTACAAAGTCCAATCGGTTTTGTATTCCTCCCTTTATAGAATTTCAGACCTCCTCTGTTGAATTTCTCAAATGCCCGAATAACCCCCCTCCAAAATCCATCTCCCCCTATCTATCTCCTTTCTCCCACCGAATCCATCCCTTGGGTCTTTACTACCCCTATCTGTTTATAAATTTCGCAACCACTTTCCTGATAGATTCCTTAGACTCTAACAGGTCACAGGTCTTATCAACAATCAATAATATTTATTTAATACCTTCATATTTGAGGTCACTTGCAAAGTCAATAATTTCATTGAATAAGCTTTATCCTACATAAATTCCAACCTGATTTTCTTTTAATAATATAAAACATAAATTATAATTAAGTTATTAAATCCTTATTTAATACTAATACATAATTCAACATATTGAATTATAATTAAATTATAATGAATTCTAAACAACATAATTACAATTATGATTGTGCATAAATTACAATTACGTTATTAAATATTAATTTAATACTAATATATAATTCAACATATTATCAATTAATAATATGATTCAACCTAAGCTTTCACATCACACTTGTTTATTAATAATAATACTACTATATCTTACTTAAATAAAACATTCAACTGCATAGTTCAAATCATTATCCAACAAGTAATTATTAAATAACATAATTAAACATAATTATTGACATTATCATTTAATTTAAAATTAAAATCTTAATTAACAATTAAAAATTAATCAACACATACCCTTTCAAGCTTTAGTTTATCATTTATTTAATGATGATCATTAATCAATAATCTACTTTAATCACAATTAATTAACTATTTATTAATAACTTAACATGATTGTATCAATTCACCATCAAAATAAGTGATAAATAATCTTTAACTATTTATAATGTAATTATTCACAACCACCATGCATCAATGCCCAATCGTAATAGTATAATAGATAATTAATACAATCATATATAGACAAGTTATGTAGGTATAGCTATCTTACATACTTTGTGTAGGTACACCAATAGTACTCAAAACACACATACCACATAATCACACAAGTTACTAGATGTCGACGATTCCTTGGTGAGACAATTCGCTTCTCTAAAGGGGTTAATATGTCTATAGAAGGTAAGGCGGTGTTGTGATGAATGTGAATTGGTGCTACAAAGACTGGTCTCTCTGCATTTGAAACATTTTTTTGCAGTATCTTCATATATGCTTGTTCAATGCAAAAGAAGGCGGCATATCCATCCATGGAAAGCACTTCAACAAGAAAATTGTATTATCGTCGATGCAACGTAAATATTTTTTAAAATGAAACCCCCTACAAACAAAACATGCATGGATAGTTGTACCTTGGATAGTTTTCAAATATGATATATGGTAGCTTGTTTTGCCTTTTCATATTCCTTTTGTTTTTGACAAACTTGGAACGCCTCTAGGCACATGGTCTTCTTCATTGAGCACAAGTTTTTGAATGGTTCATTGACAGTTGGCCGATGCATATTGTTCTCTTGATGTAGATGTATTTCATTGACACTTGATGTATGTATGACCATGTGTGAAAGTTTTGTTTTGTTTTTCAATATTTTTTTTGTTGCATTTTTTCTTTTGCTGGATTTTTTGTTGATCAACTCTTCGCATACCTTGATGCAAGTGTTTTTTTCAATGGCATTGTTGTGGGGCGGTTGATCTAAATTGTCGTTGTTGTTGTTCATTGCATCAATGGAAAAGGTGAATGATATGGAGATGGGAATGTTGGGGATGTTATTTGATTGCTTGTTTGGAACAATGGTTGGAAATGCGAATGGCATGTATCTATTTCATGGTGCAATAAATAGACAGTTGCAGCTAACGTGTTTGTTGTGTAGAATTGGGTCAGAATTTTGTATAGACGTGTGATCCACGAGAATATGTTAATATCTAACAGCTCGCACAACCATTGAATTGTAAATTGACCACCGTCTATATGTCCAATGGTAAAAGGCTCTGCCAAGTTAATGATGAAGGTTTCACAATTAGAAACAAAAAAAAATTCTTGTCCTATGTCTCTATGGATAAATTTGTATAAATAGTGTATTTCTCTACTATCATTTGATGCCATGCAATTGAAAAATGTATGTACAACTGCCTTTGTAAGGATTAGGTTATCAAAGGTCATTGTCAACTTCGAAATAGATTCAAACAAAGAGTCATGTCAATTGCATTCAATTGAAGCAAAGATATCGAAGACTTGTTGCAGTAGCACTTGTTTGAAATAGAGAATTTCAATATGGTTATCAATACATGGGCTCTGGTGTATGGTCATGGAACAAAATGTTGTACCAATAGCCAGGAAATGTAGAGTTGAAATGAAGTTTTTTTTTTCGTCGTTAATGACCATACATCAACAGGGACATTTAACCAATTTGCAAACCACTTAATGCAGAAGATACCACCCCATAGGCCATAAACATTATGTTCATCTGGTTGTGAAGCAGTTTGGTACATTCGCTCAAAATAAAGATCCTTATCTTTCAAGCCATGCAACTCTGACAAATATCCAATCGCAAGCTCTGAGTTCACTGAAACAATTGCAAAATGATCTCCTTGAGAAATTTGAAGAAGGATATTGCTTGTCTATTTCTATCAATGTGTAGCGAAAATGCAATAGCACGGCAAGTGAATCGAAGAGGCAATCTCCTATTCGGCAATGGAAATTTTGCAAGTGAAACAAATGGTTTCTTAACAAAGCAACATCAATTTTTTCAAGAGGTTGATGCCTAATTTGAAGAGCAAATGTTTTTTCAATGCAACCATCTAAGAGTTCCACCTTATCCATGCCAAAGGAAAATGCAAGAGTCAAAACAAAGGATCGGTCGACGGGGAATTTTTTTGTTTTCTTTTTCCTAGAAAATGCACCTACAATTAATGTGTAAAGACGAGAGCCAGAAAATGTCTAGTCAATGTTTTTAACAATTAAAAGCGGAGAACATTTGGAAGTTGGGTAAAGAAGCGAGGAAGTAAAAAGAAATAAAAAGAAGCAACTACTTAAAAAAAGGTCTTTGAACATGGTTGTTGTTAGTTTTAACAATGAAATGGAAATGATTGTTTGAACAAATGCTTGTCAATGATTGATAGTCAAAACAAGAGAGGACATTGCAATATGGAATGTAACACCCTGTTTTTGACCCCAATATGTATAAAAATGTAAATATTAATGAAAGAGGATACAAGCTAGATATGTATGGTCCAGAGTGACCAAGATATGTAAAATTTGTAAATTTATACGCTTTAATATAAAACTCCATGGTTGGTGTAGAATAAAGGACAAAAAGAAGAGAAGGTGGACTATCCTTCCACAAAAAGGGGAAAAGTGTGCCCAACCCATGTGTGCCACCTATCCAACTCTCTTTGGAAAAGGGAAAAGTGTCCAACCCCATCCATTGGATTTGTCCACTTCGGTGCCACTTGTCTAGTCTCAAGCATGAATATAAATAGAGAGAGGTAGCCTTCGTTCCATCATTCCTTCATGTCAGGAAGAGTCCTTCCGGTTTCCACACCTGAGTTATCTATGTGAGAACCCTATCATGTTAGATTTTAATTGTAGCAGTATAATTTTCATCTCTTTCCACTTATAAACAATATAGGATCACTGAAAGAATAACTATGCATAGAAACAATAGAGACACAAGAGTTTATCCTGGGAAAACCCAAACTTGGTAAAAAACCAGCAAGCCTTTCTTACTTAGAGATTCAGTAAAATAAAGATTAAAATCATAAAAATAATAGATGCCAAAGAAACAACTCCAAAAATGTCTTATGCAATCCAAAAAGTCAAATTTCCTTGATTAAGCGAACTTTCTTGAGGTGAGTGACAAATGAGGATGGTGACTCCTCTATTTATACATTACTTTTGGATAATTTCCCAACTGCACCGACTTAACTTCTTTACTGGGCCGACTTGTCATTTTATTGGACAGTGTTACCCATTGTTTGGGGCAGTTTTACCCACTAATTTTTGGGGGCAAAGATGTACAAGGAATCTTTGATGAAGAACAAACTCAAATGGATTGGAATGAAAGATGAGTCCACCATTCTTTCTCCCCCTGATAATTAAAGAGAACATCGATGAGGAAGAAGAAAGGAGGGCTTGGGCCAAGGAAGAACAAAGTCGGGGATCATACTACCGTCAGGAAGGAACTCCTAGGGTCATTGCTTGGGACATCATAGAAGCCATCGAACAACGGGATCAGTTACACAAGGATGAGTAACATATTCAAGTTCACGGGAAATGATGATTCCATAATATAGGTATCAAATACACTCCATTGTGCCATGGAAGAGAAAAGAAATAACCAGAAAAACATTCCTTTCTGTAGGATAAAATACAGTTTGATTGATTATAGAACAATGTGATTTAGTAGTTATATTTTTATGTGTTTTAGAATATTTTAATCAACTAATCAAGTGAGTGAGACTATATGTGGACAAGCGTAGGTAAATACGAAAGGATGGCAAGACCCAAGATCCGGTCAAAGCTAAAGAGAGACACGAAGTTCTTGTTTTCCCTGATTTATAGGAAAGAATCCAATGGATTGAGGTCGTGATTTCCAATGTTGAAACTAGGGTTGAAACATTGTAATAAATAGAGGCACCTGGGTAGCAGAGGGCCTAAGGCATTTTTGAAGAATATTCTTTGTTTTTTCAGTTTTGATCTACATTACCTAATATTTACGATTGTTATGGATTCTATGGCATTTTAATGAAGGACCAGCATTATTTACCACCTCTGAGTTCATAAGTTTTATTTAGATCCTGTGATATGCATTGAGGAGGGCCCCCTCATTGCGTCATTTCTATATTATTTTATGCATCTTGTTGTTTATTTCTGAAACGTATATGCGTGGATTATTTGAGACACTTATTTGACACCAAAGTTAAGTTATGCACACAGTGTTCTTTCATATGTAGTCCCGCAACACAGTATATGTAGTTCCAATACATAGAGTGTCTAGTCCTGTAGCTATGATCCACAAAGGCATTTTTCACATCTACATTATTATTTCCCGCACAGCATTCCTTAACTAGATCAGATCCATGCTCCTAGTTAGATGTATGTGGATTTCAATTAAATAGATTCATGCTTTCTTATATTAGATTCATGTTTTTAGTTAAATAGATTCATGCTTTCTTATATTAGATTCATGTTTTCAATTAAATAGATTCATGCTTTCTT
This sequence comes from Larix kaempferi, assembly GCA_027924585.1. Taxonomy (NCBI): domain Eukaryota; kingdom Viridiplantae; phylum Streptophyta; class Pinopsida; order Pinales; family Pinaceae; genus Larix; species Larix kaempferi. The sequence continues at coordinate 17,226,150 of BSBM01001023.1, forward strand.
AGTTCAAATTCATGCTTTTAAATTTTCAAATTAAATAGATTCATGCTTTCTTAGGTCAGATTCATGTTTTGGATTTTATAAATTAGATGAATGCTTTGCTTTGGATTTCATAAATTAGATGAATGCTTTTACATAGTAAATTCTTGCTTTCATAAGTTAGATGAATGCTTTTATAGAATAGATTCATGATTTCAATAGGTTCATCTTTGATTTCTATTTCAATAGATCCTTAAATGTTTCTCTCCCTTCGGAGTAGATTTATACCTCTTAACCATTTTTCCTAAAAATTGAACACCCAACGATAAAGATTCTCTTAATAGTGCACATACAGTGTCGAGTGCCTATGAAGTTTGTACGATCCCTGGTCGATATTTAAATTGAGTTTCTTGAACTAATACCTGTAAAAGGGTAGGCATTTCTGAATTCCACCAGTACGGTTAGCTCAAAGAAGGGAGCCCCATTCCTTGGTTGAGGGATAGTTGTGGTCAGAAAAACCAACACCCACTTTTGGATTGATAGTCCTAGCTCTGGGGTGGCCTGTCAAAGTAAGATATGGCTCGACAGAGCCTATGGATGGATGGAACGTCCTTGGTCTATAGTCAATTGGTTCACTTTTCCATATAACTATTCATTTGTGTATGGAATTTGTTGTGGAAATTTATTGAATTGTGCTTAATATATTTTATGTTGAATGTTTTATTTAATTGCTTGGAATTACTAACATTTTAGGAATTGCATTCATAAAAATTTAGTTGCAATAGTTTTCATACATATTTAAATTAGCATAGTGCTCGATTACATTCATAATTCCACTGTAAACCTCAATTTAACCTGTAGAAAATCAAATTTGGACAACATGGGTATTTTAGGGTAAAATTATGGATGTTTCACGGCCCAATTAGCATTGTGAGGGAAATGGATTCGTGACATGGAAGAATTTGTGAAGCAATTTCAAAGGCTTGTCAAATGGGTGGCCATGCGACTGAAAGCATGAGCCTATGGTTGGGTGGCGAAGCTAACGGTTGCTTCGCCTATGGTTCAAACGAACTTTGTTGGAGGGATCGTACGGAAGACACAGACAACAGTGGACAAGATGCATCGGTTGACAGGTTATGTTTTGTTTTAATTTGCTAAGTTATTCACTTATTTATTTTATTTTTCATGTATATTATGATAGCTAATGTGTTTGTATGAAGTTGTTAAGTTTCAGGTATAGCACGGAAGGACCCTACAGGAGGGGCCCTACATTGGGCTTTAGAATATTTCCTTCAATCTTGATGAATCCCTTATTTACTGATTCTATTAAATCCTATCAAATATAAATGTCATTTTCTTCTAGATTATATAAATACAAAAGAAAATATCACACATGCAACTTCTCTAAAAGATCCCACAACACATATAAGAATCATTATTCTCAACTTTAAAATAGCAAACCTCAAAATTTTAGAAGTTTGTAATGTTCTTACTTCAACTTTCTCATTTCCATTTGTGAGTTTCTAAACCTGAGCAGTGTCCACAAAAAGTACCTCCTTAACAATTTCCTGCACTTGTTGAACAACTATTTTCCCACTTAACACTCTTTAGCCAACATGGAATTGGCTTCTTCTGCTTAGTCTTGTAGCTTCTATATAGCCAATTGCAATTTAGCAATCTCTTATGCTTTGGCTTCTTCCAAGTCAATCGACAATTTTCAAATTCATTCAACATTTAGCAGAATTTGGTTATTATCATTCCTATCAATAATCGACAAAAAGATCAAATAACTAAATTCAGCTATACGCCTAATCTGGAAATAGTGGTTGAAGTTATTGATATTGTTTCCATATGGAATGCGTGTCACTCTTGTATAGATGATCTTTTAGAAACAATTGTTGGAATCTTTAGGGGGGGGATTGACTTAACAATTTAGCACATCAAACTAATGTCTCAATAGTCATTTTCCCTACAGTAGCTACTGTTAGAGTATTTATACAAAATAATAAGAGGATGTAGTTTCTTGGAAGCTGTAGTATACTATGATAATTATTTCCAATGAAATCCTACAGTTGTAATTGGAAATCCCATGGTTGTAATTGGAAATCCCATGGTTGTAGCTAGAGAAGAGCTACATTGAACCAGTATATTGATTTATAGTATAGTTGAGGATACAACACACAACCGATAGTTGATGTACAATATATTGGTAGATATCCTCTCTAAATAAGCCTATTATATTGACCACGTAGCTAAATCAAATTATGCTATGGAAAAAGGTAGCAACCTAACCTAGGTATTGGGTTTCAATTTTTCTTTTTGTGGTAAATAACAAGACATTGAGGATATGTAATAGTCATGTTTACACTTCAAAGAACTTCTAGATTTTGGGTGGAATGAGAGTTTCAAAGCATATTGAAGTGTAGTTTCCTCATGGAAAATATCTTAACTATCTTCTTAAAGGAACCGAATTCTTTCTACATTATAATTTCATATGTTAAAGTAAAGTATCATCATTCTCACTCACCTATGTAAAAATAAATGGCATGTGTAAAGGATGTTGCAAAAGGAACCTTCAATTGTACTTGTAAAACTAATAGCTTTAGTGACAAACAAAAAACTTGTATTGCACTCTATTTGTCAATCAAAATCCCATACTCATACAGAAAAGCTTCAGGAATGGAGATTACACAGCTTGAGAAAGAAATTTCAAACCTAGAGGCTAAATGCTAACTCGTTCTCATTTTTCTAGAGCATATATAAAAACCAATCCAATTGTTACGTGAATCATCTTTGGAGTAATTAACAAAAATGTTATGTGTACAACTTGAATACCTCTATCTACTCTCATGCACTTTATTAATTATGTTCTTGATGGAGTCCCAAATTATGCTATGTTACAATGTTCAACTCGAGCATTGATTAGTTGTATAGTTCAAAAGGAGAGTGTTGAATACCAAATGAAGCACATTGTATATTTCATTACTTTTAATATACTATAAAGCTCCTTACATGTAACATTGCTCCAATGAATCTAAACAAATTTTGAGAAAGACATAGATGATGTAAATGTGTGTGTTGGGTGTTAAGCATTATGAAACTTAAATGATACACATATATTTGTGTGGTTTTAAGCATCCAAGATAATTTCATACCTTCATAGGGTTAGCAGGTGCATGAAGCTATCATGAAACATCATGTCATGAATGTGGAAATGAAATAATGATGAAAACTCAAAAGAATTGAAATGGGATGATGAAATATTTGTATTGAGATACAACAAACTTGTAAAAATATACAACTATAATAATCTACAACTAAATTAATATATTTAATAGATAGTAAAAAACAAAAGTTAATTATCCAACAATATGTCACAAACCTGGCTCATTGTGAAGAAGACCGTTCTCATTGTGAAGAAACCATTCTAAGTTTTTTGAACACCAAGAGATCAAAAACCATGAATGAGGAATAGATGTGGAAAAAAGAAAATGAAGCAATGTTGAAATTCACACATTTTACAATAGAATTGAAAATTCCATACTCTTTTAATCAAAATGAAGAACAAGAAAAACAAAAAATTGAATATGTGTTAGTTATGCATAAAATTGTTGATATTTGAATAATTACCTTGAGCAATAAAATACCTAACCCTATAATATTATAATCTTAAGGAGGAAGTTATGCAAATGTGCAACTAATAATTTCAATCAGCATTTCTTATATATGTCTCTATAATATTTAGGATTTCCTCTTCGGGGGCATTTGAATCAACTTTTCTTTTCTCATCCACACCTAAGTCTTCATTATGAAATGATTCTACTTATTTTATTTGTAGTTTGCATACATGTTTATAGGATTCCAAAATAGAGTAAAATCTACTTCAATCATTATGCTATATAGAAACCCACCTAGGATGTATAGTTGGTTTCTCAACTTTTTTTGGTCTCTATATATACTTTATATCCATGAGACTGTTTAAAAAAAAGCTAATAACCCTCTATGATATGAAATTTCAAAACTATCGTGATATGAAATTGCTATTTATTTGAAATTCTCTTAATTATATTATTTTCTAATAAGAAAAAAAATTATCATGATATTAGTTTAATCAACCAACCAAAAAAAAGAAAACATTGATCCATGGATTAAGATTGATCAATGTTGATTAAACCATTCTTTTACATTAGTATTGGTGTAAACTTTACTACATTCACCTTTATTGAGTATATTAGGAAGAAGTTCTTATTTTGTGCATATATTCCACACCTTATATTTCAAATAAAATAACATTGATAGTAAGAGATATCAGATATATGTTTTGAATGAGTCACATCTACTCCAAAAATATCACTAACTATTAAGTATTATGTAACAAAAAACATCTAAAAAAAATAAAAATAATACTCATGTCACTCATCTAAACCACTAAGAAAACATGTTTAAGAAAAGAGATGCTAAATGAAAATCAATGACATTCAAATATCCTAATACCATCTTAGCCTTTAGAAATAATATATATATTTCATCATATAAAGTGCAGCACAAAATACATTAAAAAGAAAAAAAGAATGTTACAAAATAAAAATGATTACACCTATTCTCACCATAGTGCTAGACCATCTTTGCTTATATTACTTGAATATTACAAGTCTCACCTTTACATCAATATTTAGGGAGACATTGGCCATGTATTGTTTTTTTGGGGATTTAAGCACATGTTTTATCAAACACCATAGAGATATCAAACCAAGATCAATTTTACATTTTAGTTTGACATCTCCTCTAATTACAAACAAAACAGAAATCATGTTAACATGCTTCTCTTTCATGGTGTTTCTACTTGGGAACTGCATATTATTAATCTCATTTATTGGAAATATTATTAGAACAATAAGATGAAATTATTCATGTTATTGACAAATTTCCAATAGTAAATGCATAAATAGACATTAGTCGAAACTCGTAAAGAAACAACAAAATATTGGCCATATAGCCAGCAATTTTTGTCAGATAGAATGATTATGATGATCTCAATTTGTTTTCTTTGAATTTAATTATTGAATACTTGTAACCATTTTCGGAGTTGTTTCAACCTAGTCTCAAAAAGTGAATTTTAGAAGGATCATGTATCCATTTCCTGTCACTCGAACATTTTCAGGCTTTAGGTCTCTGTCAATTATTCCCAACACATGTGCAAATACTCAAGGGAAGGTATGAGTTATCTTGCATAAAACTTGAAATAAAAGGTATGAAAACAAACTCAAAACCCAGTGTGGACTTGTAGATTCAATCAACCACATAAAATTGAAAGTGCAATTGGAAACTAGGCCGCAGACCCATAACAATATTTGGAACTAATCTATGAAGAACTAATAATTAAATTACTAATAAGGTTATGGGCTCTCTTCATAGTCATAAAGGATGACATCCTGCCCCCAACTTATAGTGGAGAAGCTTCAGAAAAGAGCATTGTCACCGCTATTATGAGATCAATACATACCATCAAACCCCATAAATAAAAAAACCCAAAAGAGAAAAATCCCAAATACTTACATGGATAGAGGTCACCACGGGACCTTTAATTTACATCATTGGGAATCTCTTCCAAATTAGGATGGGGGTTTAGAGTGAGCCATACAAAATATGATGAAGAGACCTAGCAATACAGGACCTCAATGTAGAATTTAAAAACAACCCTCATATTTTAACACCCTCTGAAACTCTTGATACCCAAAATTAGACAAAGAGAAAAACCGTAAGATTGGAAGTGATTATTCATACTTACATATGTATTGAGCTTCGCAAAAAATCTAGAGAAAGTGTTGTGCTTGAAGTAGTTGGGAATCAAGTCTCAAGTGAATTACGAGGGATTGCACACAATTAAGTTGTTATTCCAGGGGCTCCATGTAACTATCAAGTCAATGGATATGTCATCCACCATGTCATACATCTTGGTGAAAACAGAGGCACCAAATTGCCTTCATTGTTTTGAGACCCGTCCATAAACTAAAACCCCATAAATAAATAAAACTCAAAATCGAGAAAACCCAAATCAATATATGGACTAAGCTTACTGTAGGACCTCAAATTTATAACGCTCAATACCTCTTCCAAAACCCCATAAATAAATAAAACCCCAAATCAAGAAAACCTAAATTGATCTATGGACTGAGCCTACTATAGGACCTCAAATTTATAACATTCAATAGCTCTTCCAGAACCCGACAGAGATCTAGAATAGGCAAGGGAGAAACAAGGAAATAAAAGATAGTCAGAAATATATCTCATGGCTGGGAGGATGTCTTCGTTACCTTTTACTTTTAATGTGGGTAGCCATAGTAGTCCTCTTCTTCTGTTTACAAATGTGAAGTAATAAGGGCTTCTTTTGGTTATTAGTGGAGCGCATAAATTTCCTTGTATTGGATCTGCTCTTGCCTATAGCTCTCGAACCATGTGCTTGCTTCTTACATGTGTCTGCGGGCTTCCCTCCCAAGTTGGCTCTGCCTTTGGTAGCAAGGATACCACGCCAACAAGCAAACCATGGCCTGAACCATGCCAACAAGCGAATTTGAACCACGTCGTGAGCCTTGACTGTGCCTTTACAGTATGGATCCATGTAACAGGGCATACCCTTTAAGATCAAGCTTGGTTGAGCACAACCTTGGAGTTCCAAGAGCAGCCTCGGTTTGATCTGAGAACCCTCATTCTTTTCGTTCAATATGAAAAGTAAGAGTCCAGTTAAAATACAATAATAATGGGAAGTAAAGATGGAACAATGATTTTGTCTTAAATAAATGTCTTAAAATTCAAAGTCCAATTAAAATACAAAAAAGTTGGTAAGTAAAGATGAAACAAGGATTTCGTCTTAAATAAATGCCTTAAAACGCCCTCGTGTGTAGTAGTGAAATGTTTAGCAGCGGGATAGGAATTGACAACCCTTTTGCATAGGGAGGAGGAAATCCATTTATGCTCAAATAAAGGCATTTAAAGAAGAAGGGCCACAAAGCGAGGCTTGCATTGAGGCTATTCAATTGCAGAAGTCGATAGAAAAACTATCCTAGCTATAGACATTTGGAAATGGACAACCACATTCACTCCAGTGGTAGGGACCCAAAATGCAAACGGAAAAGAAACCATGGTTTACAAATGTTTACCCTAGTAGCCCTATATATACACACACGTTTACATATATGTATATATAATATATATATATACATTATATACATATAATGTGTGTGTGTGTATATATATATACATATAATGTATATACATATCTATATATACACACACACATATATATGCCTATATATATATATATATATACATATATATAATATGTATATTAGATATATATACATATATCTAATATACATACATATATATATGTATATATATGTATATTAGATATAGATGTGTGTGTGTGTGTGTGTGTGTGTGTATATATTAGATTTTATAAATATATATACATACATACATATATCTATATGTATACATATTTTACGTGTATATATGTAAATATATTTATATACATGTATATACACATAATATATATTTTTTTTTCAAGGAAAAAAAAATCAATTATTCATATAGAATAACATAGACTGTCCTTGTAGGACTTACATCATTGCTTCAAGAGCATATATTTACATTCATGTGTTCTTAAGATTCCAACAAAAATTCTCATACCCGTGGGCACTTACAATCAAGAGGTCTTGAGGTTGCTCAAAAATCTCATAACCAAAGGTCAAAAGTTTATCCATTACAAAAAAATCATTTTTCAGTTAAGGAGAGAAGACCATCCCTAACGTATTTATTCTACTGTCGAACCTAGAGCCAAAAACATAACACTTTTTGACAGCAAATCAGCTTCTTGGTTTAGCTCCCGATACACATGAGAAAAAGAGATGTGATCAAACATTCTGAGCTGTCTCCTCAAAGTGAGCAAAATATGTTGAAGGTGGGGGGCTTTAATCTACACCTTATTGTTAGCCCAATCTATTACTAATTTAGAGTCGCCAAAGATCTGAATATGTCGAATATTTTTGGCCAATGCAGAATTAAGTAGGGCCCAAAGTGCAGCAAATTCTGCCATGTTGTTGGAACAGTGGCCCGGACTGAATTGGATAAGGTATATTTGTATATATATGTATATATATATATATACTTATACATACATATATATATATACATATATGTATATACATATACATATATCTATATACATATATCTATACATATATATACATATATGTATATACATATACATATATCTATATACATATATCTATACATATATGTATATGTATATACATATATATGTACATATATAGATGTATGTACATACATCTATATATATTAGATGTATGTACATACATCTATATATATTAGATGTATGTATGTTATACCTCAAAGTACCACTTTGAACCTTTATGTCGTATTCTCATCATGCGACACTTTATGACACTACCTCCTAATGAGTGATGAACCTTGTTGGTACCCTCCTTGGTCTCATCTACACCTTCTGGAGACAAATCCACCTTGATTTTGTCGAAAGCCACCTCATTTGGTCACTTGCCACCTCACCTGAACATCCTTTGTCAATATTTTCGCGGTCTGTTGGTAATGAAAGACGTGAAAATTCCATATTTCCGCATTCTGCATACCTACTGGGGCGCGAAAATCCCTATATTTTCGCGTTATGCTCGGTTCAAGGGGCGCGAAAAATCCTTCAAACCACCTTTTGGCTTGGATTGTGGATCTCACCCTCCGGGAGATTTTCTTGGGATTGGACCTCATGTTCGATCCTAACTTACTTTCCTCGATTAGCTTGGCTCAACCTCTTGATCCACTAATTACTCATGTAGATCCACCATCCTCTCTAAGTGGTTGGCCTCCCACGTCCTATAAGAAGGAGGTCATCCATGAGCCAAAAAAAGAAGGCATTTTGAGGCATCAAACCTATGGTCCTAGAGGATTTGCAGAGATAGCTAGAGAAGGAGCTTTGGAAGAAGAGTTATTGCTTGGACATCAAAGGTAACCATATCTTGATCTTCTTCTTGAGTTCTCATCAATATAACTTAGCCTATTTTCCTATGTGTGGTTTTCATATGTATGAATGCATGTTGTGCTTTGTATAAAGTAGATCTTAACTTAGACATCTAGCATTTGGAAGTGTTTTCCATTGTGAGATTCAAACAGGTTCAAGTCTTGGAGATCAAGCTGGAGCAAGGACAACCGACAGGTTCTAGGTGAGTTTTGTCATTCTCTCCTTTCTCAATGCTGAGAAGTTGATGATAATGTGTTAGATCTAGAAAATAGATAACTATTTGTTTTGATTTTATCTTAGATTGAACTTGTAGAAACTTGTTTTAATCTTTGTAGTAGATCATCCGTAAAACAGATTTGCTTATACAATGTAGATATACATATATATATATTTATATATATAGATACATCTAATATATATATGTATGTACATACATCTATATATATAATGTATATACATATTGTAAAAACCCTCGTGGTTTGAATTTTTATTTTTTTTAGGTTATCTCACAAGTATCTTAGAGTCGAGAACATAATTACTTGAATTATCATCTTGTTAATAGGCGTGAACTATAAATAACAACACAAGCACTCGATAACCTACAAGTACTTTTATTTTGAAAACACATATTCCATTCATCTTTTATCCCTAAGACTTTCACTATAGTAATAATTATGCCTACATATTTTCATTCGAATAAACATACCTACGATATATATATATATATGCATGCCATCTATTTATCTTTTAATATGACATTAAACAATTTTTAAGAATTCCGAGCTTTATTTAGTTGTGTAAGCCATATCTATTATATTCTTCATAATTAATCAATTATGTGATAGTGAGCATGATTCACCTCTTAATTATAACTACGATTTTTTATTCGGAAAACATAAACAATTATTTATTCTGCACATATAAAATTACTTATTCTCTGAGCCACAAAAGTATATTCATACAAAGTTACTTATTCTATACAAATAAAATTACTTATTCACTCACATATAAAAATTTCTAATTCCTTAATGCCACATATTGAACGAAGCATCTTATCTCAATTCCTAACTACCTTTTAACATTAAGAAAGGTATAAATATATAAATTACTTATATTACCTAATACCACATTTTCATAAGTGAATATTACATTATAAACGCAATTTACTATCGTAAAAGTATAAACATAAATGCCACCTTTTTATATGTAAATATTACATTTATAACCACAATTTACTATCGTAAAAGTATAAACATAAATGCCACCTTTTTATATGTAAATATTACATTTTTAACCACAATATACTATCATAAAAGTATAATTTACTATCATAAAAATATAAACATAAATACCACCTTTTTATATGTGAATATTACAGTTATAACCCCAATTTACTATCATGAAAGTATAAACATAAAAAAACTACTTATTCTATACATATAGAATTACAAATTCATTCACATATAAAATTTCGTATACATATAAATTTAAATATTTCCTCACATGTAAAACTTCTTATTCCTTAATGCTACATGTCTAACGAAAGCATTGATCACAAATTCATGACTACCATTTAACATTAAGTATAAATATATCAATATACCTATATTTTCCAATATCACATTTTTATAGGCTAGCATTTCATTTAATGCATTCACTATAATCACAAGTGAATACTCTTTTGTTGCTTACCCTAAACAAGAGTCGCATGCGACAATGTCCATGACAGAGCAGGTGGAGGCTTGCTCTAGTGCCTTGGCTCTTGATTTGGCGCCTTGACTCTTGCTCCAAGCTTTGCCATTCCAGGCCTAGGCGGGAAAAGCAGGGCAACATTGTTATTGTGGCAATGTCCATAATAGAGGATGGAAATAGAAGTTTCATGAGTACTTCAAATCAGTAAAATAGGGTATTCACCTCAAATTCATATGAGTCCATGGCTTGAATAATAAAATATGACAAGTTATATGATGATTGATTTTGTGTCACTAACACTGAATGGAAGCAATGAAGAGCTATAGAACCCTTGATCTATATGATAATGCAAAAAAATAAGAGGGATAATGTTGAATATATGTTAGATATGGACTACTCCTCTTACTACTTCTATAGACGATGTAAATTGTTTAGGCATATGCATGGTCATTTTTGGGTCAACTCCATCCAAGCCTACACACACAACCATGAATAAGTAACCCATTGGATCCACTCATGATACTTCCTCCCATGAGGGGGTAGCTAAAGGGCCTAATATCCTCCTTTGAGGATCGACAAGCAATTCAATGATGGTACTGAAGATGGGAAGAGAAGACCTAAGAAAAATATCTTAGATAAGTGGGTAATGCAAGCAATGGAGGAAAAGCATTTTGTTGCTAAAAGATCTTACCAAGTGTTAAGTAGTAAGGATGGGAAGGAGATGGACATATTTGTGGAAATTTCTCAAATAAGGTTGTATCAAGGAATGTGAGGGGTCTTCTATACCCAGTCAAGAAAACCATGCTTCATATAGAGTTCACTTGTTGGTTTCGAATTTGAATATTTTGTGTTTGCAAGAAGTGAAAGTGATCGTTTTTATATTAAATGCTACCTTGGATTATATTTGTCTTGTTGCAACCGTGTTTCAACTTGGATGAGGAAGGGTGAGGGGGGAAACAAATATTATCTCTCCTAAGTTATCATCTTGTGTAAATGATCATGGCATTGACCCCTCGACCAGATTGGTGTGGGTGCTCCTTTGTCTTAATGGTAGGGTCCTTGTTCTTGCCAACTTGTATGCCCCTATTGAAGCAAAGAACATTACAATTTTGTGGGGCCAGCTAGCTAAGTACCTCTTGGAAGTTGATTGTATTTGTGTGGTGACTATAAGAATGCGGGCTCTCAAGATGATAAAATTGGGGTTAACCTTGTCTAAGTGCCCTAACAGGGATGTACAACATGGAATGGCCTTAAGGCTAAGCTTAGCCACTACTACCCCAATAAGTACTAAAAAGGAGGCTCACCCAAGTTGTGGTTCACTTGGTCTAGTATTAGGGTTAGCTCTAAGAGAGTTATAAAATGGCTTGACAGAACCATGCCTTTGGAACATAGCACTTTCTTTTGCGATGGCGGTGGGCAGTTAGCAGAATCTTTACGACACATACTTCATATATTTGGTTTCATTATGATGAATAAGTTTCTTCAGTCTTCTGATCTAAGCAAACAAATTAATTATTTAAAATTCAAATGAAAATTAATAGTAAAATAAAAACAAAATTATTAAAATGAAAACAAAATAAATATAAAACTAAATCAAACTATGATCTAAACAAGTATTATAAAATGGTAATTCTATTAGTTGAATTCAAGTTCATACAATATAAAGCATGACATGTAATATATAAAGCATGACATGTAATAGAATATAGTAGCATAGCAAAATTAAGTTTATACAATTAGCCTCGGTTGCTAAGATATCCACTCATAATTTTACTTGGGATGCAAGAGGCATGATAGATGAGTATATCATAAATATAGAATCCATTAAAATTAGAGTTGCCACTGATAATTTTATTCATCTATCATAAATATAGAATCCATTAAAATTAGAGTTGCCACTGATAATTTTACTTGGGATGCAAGAAGCATGATAGATGCAAATATCATAAATATAGAATCTATTAAAATTAGAGCTGTCAACAGCAGTATAAGCAACCATGTTGGGAAAAATAGGCCATCCACCATGGCTAGCTCCGACGGCAAGCAATTAGTGAGCACAATATCTAAAGCATCACAAGTCGGTCCAAACAAAGTTGATCAACACCTGGGCACTCATGTAGGAAGGACAGTTGTTTAGTTTAATTTTAAATATGATATATTATTCTTTGGAGAGTAATGCACATAGGGGACCAATGCTCCATGCAACTGTTACGTTGACCAACCAATTATTCGTCTGAGTCACCAATTTCTGCATCACACAAACGTTTTAAATTAAATCATTTATCTTATTTAATTTGACTTTTTTTAGACTTCAGATTTATCTGATTTTTCATCCTATTCCATAAATATTTTTTAATACTGGTTTATTGGAATATATTTGAATAGTTGTAATGGTAATTAACATTACAAATTATAAGTTTCTTCGGTTTTTTTGCATTATGTATAAACATTCAATTAAGTTTAACCGGTTGAATATCACTAAATAACTTCATCAGATTCTCGGAGAAAATTAAATCATTAACTAATTAACCACTTTAATAATAATTGTATGTACTCATTTAACTAATAACGAATTATACGACAACGATTAGTTTCTAATGAGCCTCATTTCTTGGATGCAGCTAAAATCAAAATTATTTTAATATGTGCAAAATTTGAATTTTGTTGAAGTGGGAGGACATAAGTTTTTTATACATATCATATTTATAAATTGATTTGGTTGCTATGTAAAATTTCTGAGTCACCAATTTCAATTTCTGAGTAAAATATAAACGTTTTAATTCAAGAAGTTGAAAGTTCATAATATTGTGATGATGAAAACCTAACAACACAAGCATATAAATTTTACCTTTACTTCCTTGAAAATAGATTCATTGTTCATATAAATCATAGTATGGCGATATGAATAGAGTTCTAAACAATGTCATTCCGAAATGAAATGAAGTTTTGAAAACATTTCTAATTTCATACCAACACCGACAATGTGGATGTCTAATAAACCCACTTTTACCATCTGGATAAATATCAAATTGGCAAGAAAAAGATAGTTCAGAATAGAACTCTTTAGTGTACGGGATTGCGTTTTTCGAACATCAATCCTTTTATTTACACTATATTTCTGCAAATTAATGCGCGCAACCTGATCTTTTTGGAGATGCATAGAAATTGATAACTGTAAGCATCATAGGCACTAGCATTATTTTAAGAAAGCCCGTTAATTTCTACATGACGTATATTCTCAATGTTTACATCCAATGGATGCACGTTCGATACTCCTAACAAACAGAACAGCAACCTTCGCCAACTGTTTGCAGGCCAATGTGGCAGTAGATTTCTCTTTTATGATCTTGCATGCTTGCGATCACAGACCACCTGAAACATACATAAATGTATCAATATTCGTGCCTGTAGGTGTTGTTCAAATATGACTACCATGCCTGCAATCAAAGCTCTTTGCTTACTTGTTAATGAGCTCATCTTCCTCTGGGCTAAAATTGCCCCGTTTGAGACTAGAATGGAGATAGTTTATCCATCGAAGCCTGCAGCTTTTATCACAGCGCTGCAGCCCTGAACAGAACATAGGTCAAAGAAACTGACATAACTTCGCACTTATTACAATGCAGTGAACGAACAGAGAACACAGGTTAGGACATAACTTTCCATTGACACTGGAAAACAAGAGAGGAATATGATATGGAGAAGAATGGAACCTGCGGCCTTTGGAAGGGAATGTCGGTAGCCTTCTCCATGGGATTGGATATATGCAATGAGTACCTAGTCTTCTTCTTTACTCCAGGTGCCTTTCTTGGTATGAGCTTTTTCACAGCAAGGAGATCGACCCATCTCGCTAGTAGATCTTCACCAATCTATACAACCTTACAGACAGAATACAATGAAAAACCTGCATAGAGAAGCCAGAATCAGAAAGTTTCGGTGGGAAGGTTGGAGTCTTTCAGGTTTCTCTGATAATACAGAGATATCTCATACCTATCAAATCTTGTTGAATACACAATCCTAGCAGCATACATCGCATACAATCCAATCTATGGCATTCATTGCAGCATACTTAACAAGGGACAAATGGCAACTGAAAGCCCCGCTCCAAATTTCGAGGGCAATTTAATCAAACCAAACTTTGCAAAAGTTTGCCAAAACTAAAAATCAAATGTTTACGGCGTAACAGCGAATCCAATGCAAAGACCGAGGTCATTACAGTATATGGTACCAAAGTATGCAGGTGGCAAACTATAAACCATGCATTGGTTCGAGGACCGAGACTCCTATTAAAACCATCGTCCGTCCAACACTGAATTGGACTGAACATTCAAAAACAACATGAGAGATGCTGGCGTATGTGGGGATAGGTGTCAATTGACTTCATAGGCTTTTAACCAATGATAAATAAGATAATTAAAAATTCAAATAAATATTAAAATTTAAAACTTACCAAAACCTAAATTTTATGAAAAATCCAGCTATGTACTTGCCCAACTAATAGGTGCAAAATCGTTGCAAGATGTCATGGACATAACAATGTATTGACGCACACATATTTCACTTCCAAGTCAACCATG
The DNA here is from genome assembly GCA_027924585.1 of Larix kaempferi. Classification (NCBI taxonomy): domain Eukaryota; kingdom Viridiplantae; phylum Streptophyta; class Pinopsida; order Pinales; family Pinaceae; genus Larix; species Larix kaempferi. Next base: position 17,241,441 of record BSBM01001023.1, read on the forward strand.
ATCGATACAGTAACTTGTACATTTGACCTTCAAGTTTAAACTCAGTAATGTTGCAATGAGACACGTCTCAAGTGGCACTTCTAAACTAAATTTATACTCGATTTCATAACATAAGATATCTTCCACTTCAAAGCTAACCTTCCATCGAAGTTAAATAATAAAAGCTCGTTACACGCAAGACTAACTACTAGACAACCGCTAGAACTTAAATATACAAGCTGACAAATATTAAGTACATGGCAGCTGGGTCAAACAACATATCTACGCTCGGGGAGCTATCGTAAACATAGATGAGTTCTCAACACATTTAACCCTAAAAAAGATGAATTTCTTTAAATGTCCACAATTTATATAAATGTTCGAGGTATATATTCAACATATATATATATATATATATATATATATATATAAACCTTTATCAAATAAGATCTTTAATGTATGACGGATAAAAGAATACTTCAATAAGGTCTTCAGTGCATATCGATTTAAACTATGAACTCCTATAAACGCTATTGTTTTTAAGTACTGACCTATTTAAAATGTGAACAAATTATATGACGAAACCCTTATTAAATGATTTCTCAATGGTTACCGAATGAAGGGCATTCCAATATATATACGCTATCAATTTATATAAGAACGATTATATCATAACGATTTATTTATAAATAAAAACCATTGCATTTTAAACCATTGATATATATAAACCCATTATTTATTGAACTGTTGATTTATATGAATGTAATTATATTTCATTTAGCCTGCCGCGTTGCTCTCTTTGCAATCACCTATTACAACCAATGGAATTTAATTAGATTATACAGAAATGAGACACGCCATAAACTTTAAATAGCAGCGTTCAAGAAGGAACTATATGCTCGGCATTGTATTAACACCCATGCGCTGTCCATCCGAGTCGCGCATGATATCAATGAATCTCCAGCGGGAATTTAGCAGCAATCTTCATCTTTCACACGGATTTGTTGGTTTGTAACGGATCTAATCCGAAACTGTGAGTTAAGAAGGTAGAGAGGTGTTCCATCCGTGGCACAAGGAGACAGGGCTCCACCTATCAGGGCGAATCAGTCTTTGGCTAGTTGTAGGACTATAAGATGGCTATCAGCATAATCATTGATGGGTGAGTGGCGTGTAGACACTGTCAGTATGGTTCAAAAAAAAAGGAATTGAGGAAAACGCGTTGGACTAAATCCTTATCATGGCGAGTACAGTGGGTAGCACAGCTTATGAATCATGGAGATCTGAAGCGAGTGTCTGAAATCACAGCGGAGGTCGAATCAAGATTAGAGGAGGATTCACGGATCCGATTGGTCTTTGGAATGGGATTTGTCCTACTCATACACAGGCACTTATAGGGAATCATCGGTCTGTTCATAGGCCGATGTGTAATACCGAGAGCAACAATGCGAAAGCGAACTCAACAGTGGTTTGACCTTAATCCAGAGATGAAAGTATGGTTCTTTTAAGTATCAAAATGAATACAGATCTGTTTAAAGGTTAAATTTGCGATTCCACTGATTTTATTTTAAATGCAAATCTATTTAGTTCATCCAGGATTGACCACGAACTAAATCAGTAAATACAAAGGTATCACTGGTTTACAAGGATCGATTAGCTTGCCCAGAATTGAGAGAATTGGCTTTATAAATAAAATGATTCACCTGTAAACATGGACCAGTTAGATTCCCCAAAAGTGGAAGAGGATTGACTCTTGTAGAAGAAAAATTCGCTGGTACATACAGATCGACTGATTGCCCAGATATGAGAAGAAATTACTGTGTAAATCACAATTCTTTATTTGTAAATACAGATCAATAGATCGCCCAGAAATGAGAAGAAATTACTGTGTAAATCACAATTCTTTATTTGTAAATACAAATCAATAGATCGCTCAGAAATGAGAAGAAATTACTGTGTAAATCACAATTCTTTATTTGTAAATATAGATCAATAGATCGCCCAGATATGAGAAGAGTTTAACTTGGTTTACATAAAATAAGAGCCTGAAAGAATAATGCACAGATAGCCTAAACTTCCAGGGCTGCGAATCAGAATGAATTTTCTGTCTTATCCAAATATACAGAATCTTAAGAGATCTAGCATTACAAATTCCAACAGATTTACTCCTATAATCATAACTGGATAATATCTCACATGATAAATCTAATTATACTTCTATTCATACAGAACTTGATCATATCAAACATTATAAATCTGAATGAACTTCTATTCCTATAACATAAAATCAAAACTTGATAACAATTACCTTTCTGGGAAGCCGAACGTGATGTTTGATGTTGATATCGAAGTCAATACTCGGGATCTCCCTCCAAGAGTATTCAATAGTCCACTGGCGAACACCTCAGTTAACCTCCCTACCACTTTGGAAGTACTCTCCTTCCTTCCGGACCCCCGAGCAAATCGGGTCGTAGAGTTCACACACAATAATCAAGAAACCCAGCTTGGGATTCCCCCCACCAAGATTTTCAGCCAAACCCTCAATAGCAGCAAGTCATGAAATAATTCAAAATTACGATAGTCATCCAGGGTCTGGGTCCTTTACCCATTCCCAATGCCTTCCTTATAAAGGAAAATCCCATGCGACATATGTCGCTTCATGCACAATTATTTATTTTATTAAATTTCTAATTTAATAATACTCACCCATCCATGTGTCAGTTTCTCTAGTAGATGCACCAACATTCCTAAGTTTGCTCATTTTTGTCCCCAAGATATTTCACTTAACTCCTAGATTTGTGGTGTAAGTGGATTTGACTAGGTGTCCATGCCTAGGATTCCATTTTGCTCCTAAATAAATATTTTTAAATACTCAAAAATATTCTTTCATGTGCAAAATGCATAAATAACCATTCCTAATATTTTAAATGCCAAAATATTATTTTTATGTGCAAATGCATAAATAACAATTTCTAATGTTAAAAGTACTAAAAATGCATTTTCCTAAATAAATGCTCTAGGTGTAATTTATACGTTTTTAAGCCATTAATTTAACATTCGTTTTTACTAGGATCCCGATGCCGCACCATAAGGCCTCCCCATTCCTTAATTCATTTCCCCGACATGGCACCACTCCGTTGGGTCCAGTCATCAATCGTTTATATTTCTCGACAAGGTACCACACCGTCGGGTCCTTGCGTCCACTCTTTCCATTCTCGGTAGGGTACCACATCGTCGGGACCTTCTGCCGCCATCCTTTCATCTTGACTTGCGGGAACTTCATGTAGGGATTTCAGGAGTCGTTACCTTCTATCCTTCGTCTACACGCTATTAGGGACTAATGGCGCTGAGGAGTGAGTCCGTTCTCACTGCGCGCCCCCCCAACTCGTACATGACCAACTTCGTCGTGGTCCACCTCATATGCCCTCACACTTTCCTCTTGAGTAAGCGGATCAGTGCTTATCTACTCATGCGTGGTATTCCATCGGAAGTCGACATCGTCGTCGCTCTCCCCGTGTGTGATTTATCTGTACTCTACGACCCTTCAATTCCTTTGTGTGTCCGTCGGTGAACCGTTTCACCTGCCGCTACACACATTTCTCACAAACATATATTAGTAGTACTGTCCTCCATTATCATAATTTGATTCATCAATCTGCTAATTCGTTAAGCATTTATATTTTACTCATAACATTACTCATTCATCTAATCAGAAATACATCTCGTCAATATTTACTTTCTTCGTTCTCATCACATAATCAATCATACAGCTAGTCGTTAAGCATCATTCACCTGTACATTTTTCATAATCAAAGTTAATCGTTAAACAACATGTAATCATTCATTTACATCAACTATCCAGATACACATATATCATTATTTTATTGATTCACAATCAATCGTAGTCATAAATATACTCACAATAAAATCAAAGAATTATTTTATTGATTCACAATCAATCGTAGTCATAAATATACTCACAATAAAATCAGTCGGGTCACTCAACAGGTTCCCTCAAGGTCTACAACCGTCTAGGGGCACTACACATATAATGTACATATAATATATATACATTATATGTATATATATATATGTATGTACATGTAACGCCCACCTCAGTACATTGACTGACTAGACTATTGAGGGCACCGACTTTGAAGTGACTCGGATAAAATAAAACATGGACCATGGATTATGCTTTGAATATTATTGAATGAAAATGATTGAATCATAGATATGCTCGACTGACCGAGATATTTTGATGATGTTCCATATGAATGCAATGAATAATGCTTTTAATTCCATAGATTTGAATGAATGATATTGACTTAGATAAAATTGAATGAAGAATATAATGTATGATGAAATGATTTTTTATGGTGCAGTGCTACTAACATGCGCTTTGAGTGTGTGCAGTAGCAGGCAAAATGATTTACCAACTGACTCACAATGGAATAATAGGGGTCGTAAGAACCGGAAACATACATAGGGGTACGGCAATGGACTGTTGACCCTAAATTAGCACTCCACGCACAGGTCAGAAGCCATTTCAGCTCACCCAAGGAAGCGTGTGTCGTACGGGCAAGGCCACAACAATTTGGTCGTGCACGATGTGTTGAGGGGCATGCGATTAGGAAGACCTTATCCCTCAACCGCCATTAGTCTCCAAGAAAGTGTAGTTGAGAGATCGCGGTAACGATTCCCCAATCACTACACAGTATTCCCCACACGAATGAAAGGGGATTGTCGGAAGGACCCGTCAAAGAGGTACCTAGACAACAATGGAAAAAAATATTATTACTCACACTTGTTATATTTAAAGCAATAATGCATATATGATTAAAGTTGCATATAGAATTCAAATAAAATAATATTTTTTTATTTTTATGAGATTTCAGAAAAAGGGGAAATTAGGATAGATGTGTGTGTCCATTATACTAGAATGATTATGCATGAGATTTAAATTGCAAATAATATTCAATTAATAATTTGTGGAGAAAAACTGGAATAATACTCATGTAGAGACCACTCCACCTACACCCACATATTTAGGAATTAGAAAATTGATTGGGGAGACATCAAAGAGATAATTAGGGGATTTAGGTGCACACTAATGTGAGAGTGACACTTGTTACATGAGGGTAAATATTAATGAACTATTAAATTAAAAATTATTTTTTTCATGAGAAGATACATGTCATGCAATTTTTGGGTTATAAAATAAAGGGAGGAGAAGGAGAGGTTCTCTCTTTCTCCCTAGTGTTGGACGGGCTACGTAATAGAGATTTATATTGAGTGTGATTCCTTGGAGTTTGGTTAATAGCTTGTCCAGGGATTGGGAGATTCCAGCAAAAATCCAAGGCTTGTATGTTCTTACAACCCCAATTGCTTAGGGGTTCGAGAGGAAGAATATTACTCCCGATACGGTAGGGAGGTCAACCGAGGGGGCTTTGGTAAATCCTTCAAGATTTAGAGCATCTTGACAGCAAATTCTCACAGTACTTTGTCAACGACTGCATCGACTCATCAACGGGTTCTAATTGCAGCTAAATGTTATTTATTCTTGTATTAGATATAAGTTTTCCAAGATGAGTAGATGCTTAATATGCTTAGAATGCGTGAGTCCCTTTTTCTTTTAATTGGAAGAGCTTAGTTAGAAAATGTGTACCTGCTGAAAGAATTCTATGGACTGAAATTTAAACTTCTACCTGGTTATTTTCTTTACATATAACCGTAATTCACTCTTCTATGCAAGCATATATATGTATACTACTATCTCAATAGTGTTTATTACAGAGTTATAAACAATTTTATTATGATTGCGATTTTATTATATGTGAATTTGTTTATACCGAAAGACTCAGGATTACTCCGATTGTCAGCAACTGAGAGATCTATAACCATCACTAATCTAATAGTGATTGTTACAGATCTGTAAATAGATTTATTTACTACTGTAGTTTTCATTATGTGAGAATATATTTATGCTGAAGGATTAAAGATTTCTCCTGTTGGCACCAACTGAGAGATCTATAACCATCACTAATTTAATAGTGATTGTTAACATATCTGTAAACAAAAGAAAATTGCTTGTCCCAGATCTTAAAGTTATTTATTTATGTTTGGAAAATCACATCAGTACAAGGTTGTGTATACATCCCTTGAGGTCGATCTATGATCCATACCTACCGACGATCGATGCTGACCTAACCTATTAGTATTATCTCCGTCTAAATTTTACATATCGGTGATGATCGATCCACAATCCAGTTGACCCAACGATCGGTGTGATCCTAAAGTTTATGTTTGTAAGTTTTAAAATTTTGTTCGGTATAAATTTTATGTATGTGTGGAAAAGGGCCCATAGATTTTTGTTGTCGTTATGCCAAACGATTGATCTGAATCCCACCATATCGAATTCATAAGTTATCATGCACTTTTTATTATTATGATCAAAACTATATTGTTCTGCAAAAATTAAATCGCATTCCAGAAAGTCAAAATTTGTATTGATTAAGTTGTTTCCAGATGTTAAGGATCTGTAACAAGGATCGAATTCATAGTTATCATGCATTTCGCATTATTATTATCGAAAATGTATTGTTCTGCAAAAACGGAATCGTATTTCAGAAAGTTAAAATTTGTATTCATTAAGTTATTGACAGATGTTAAATATCTGTAACAAGGATCGAATTCACAAGTTATCATGCACTTTTTATTATTGTGATCAAAACTATATTGTTCTGCAAAAAAATAGAACCGTATTTCAGGAAGTTAAAATTTGTATTCATTAAGTTATTGCCATATGTTAAAGATCTGTAATAAGGATCGAATTCATAAGTTATCATGCACTTTTTATTATTGTGATCAAAACTATATTGTTCTGCAAAAACGAAATTGCATCTCAGAAAAGTCAAATTATGTATTCTAAAATTTGTTTCCAGTTGTCAGTCGAGGTTATATCCTAGGGTATTGGTTGGTTGTATAATAGATCCCTTTACGAATAGTGAAAACATTGTAAACATCATAGTTGAAGAATTCAGCGGATCTGTGTGTCTCATTTTAAGAGTTCTGACAAATCTGCGATCTGTCGGTATACAAACCTTTTACACTTATCCGAACTGCCGTTATAATGTATCCCCATTTAAACTTATAAATTTATTGACTGGTTGTGAGGAGTATAGAGAGATTCGTTGGAGGCTCACCACTTGCTAGGTGATACACCCTCCAAACGACCTGAGATTGTCACCAGCGTCGGGCGTTGTTGTCTTCGATGCTGAAAATTAATTGTCGATCACTACGATCTGCTTCCATTGGGATCTCGAGTTATTCGTCGATGGTTTGGCATAAGTCTAGGATGGATCAATCGGCGAAAAGTTGGAGTAATGGATCAGTTTACTAAAGGGAATTTTTGATAGAATAGAACTGTTGTTTAAAGAGATCTGCATTTAGTCTTAGATTGTAACCTGGGGATTACTTTAAATCCATTTTACTTCGTTATGGTTAAAAGTAGCATAAAAGAGAAACGCATGATTTATCTGCATATCAATGTATTAAGAACAATGGTAATCATTACGGATTATATAGTGGCATGATGAATAGAGGTGTAGGTGATGTTAATAAAATTACATGTTAATGAAGTAGTTTTAAGAGCCTCGAAATGGCTACATTAATAATTTATATATATACTGATAGAATTATGTTAGCATATAGAAGATTATCTTAGGGACAGCACTAGGAGCATTTAAATATTGTTACATTGACTGTACACAGTGGAAATGATGGTGTTATGGTCTGTATGTATTTCCATTTCATATATTTATTATATATATTTATGAACTAGGTACCATGAATTAATATTCTTTCAATTACTATGTTTTATATGAATAGATTATGTGCCGTGAGTTCATAACAATTTAGTTGTATACATTTCTATTTCGAGAACTATATTATGAGGGATATTATCTACAATTATACATACATGTGAAATGGATAAGATCATCGAATGCATATACATCCACTTCTACCTTACTTAGAAGTTTTGTTGTGAAATTACTTAGCTTGTTAAAATATTGGATAGTGAGTGATCTATCGTGATATAGCTAGGACATCATTTTATTCCTCGAATATTAAATTTGTATATGGAGAATAGTGGAAACAGTGTAATAATCAATTCTGCATACATGATGATGAATAACTGGGTCATATTACGTTTAGTTAAACTATTATATGTAAATGCAATATTTAGAATGGTGGAAGTGGTAAATTCAAGGTCATACATATATTTGAATATAGATCATAATTATGATAAATAGTTCGATTTTGGAATGGTTTAATGATGTCGGAATCGAGAGATTGCATATAGTTAAGAGTTAGTGAAATAATTACAGATTGGGAAGTATGTCATAATAGCATCTTGTAAAAAAAAAGTATGTCGTAATAGCGTCTTTTAAAAAAAAATAATAATAATAATAATAACGATTTTCACCCGAACGAACTTCTATGTTCTACAGTACATACATCTATATATGTACATACATCTATATATATGTATATATATTATAACTGTATATATGTGTATACATATATACAATTATAATGTAGAACCTCGGCGGCCATGGTTCCTTCCATGGCCGCCTCTCCTCTTTCCTGCGTTTGCTTTCTGTCATCGATGGAGGGTGATGGATTTTTCTGAGTTTGGAGAGAGGGCGGCGCCTTTGCGCGACGACCCATTGGGTCTGTGAGCACGAGATCCAGTGGAGGAGGCGGCAGTTTCCGGAATATCCACTACGGCGGAGATGGTTGGCAGTTGTGGTTAGGCATGGCAGGGACGGCGCGACAGCGGGCGGATGGCTGCTCCAGGGCGCGTCATCGTGCGTCGGTTGTGAGCAGACCCTGAGTGCGGCGGTAGTGGGGGCGTCCAAGCCAGGCCCCAGACCTTCACGGCTGCAGCTTCAACCTTGACGGTGTGGGGCGGCTAAGCCTGCAGGCTCCTGTTCCTTCGACGGCAGCTGCTACATCCTCGATGGTGGCGGCGACTTCTTTCTTGGTTGTTCCTTCGTCGAGCGTCCAGATCTGAAATCGGTGGCCCTATTTTCACCTGCTGTTCAAGATTTATCGGTTCTTCTTCATGTGGCAACATTTTCTTTTGGTTTCTCTTTTTGGTTCAGCTCTTTACAAGCTGGTTTTTTTCTATTGTATCTGAGCCATATTGGCTGACCCGATTTAGGGCTTTTTCATTCATGGCGGGTCTAAATCTAAGTGTTTTCTTTGTTTTTCTTTGGGTGTTTTGACCACTTATTTTTAAAATCTCGGAGATGGTACTGATTTTGTGCTTTAAACAGCAAAAACACTCTTCTAGAGTGAAGTTGATCTATGTAATTTTGTACTCGAAAGATGAAATAAAATTATGCTTTTTTTTTTTTTTTTCTGGGAAAAAAAAAACAATTATAATGTATATACACAGATATATATATATGTATGTGTATATATATATATGTATACATTATACAATATATATATACACTTGTATGCATGTATGTATGTATATATATATTATATGTAGATATATATACATATACATATATATTATATATATGTGTGTGTATTATAATATATCTATATACATATATGTATATAGATATATTATAATATACACACACATATATGTGTGTGTGTACAGACATACATACATATATGTATATACATGTATATACATATATGTATATATATATGTATGTATATACATGTATATACATACATATATATATATGTACATACATGTATTGTACATACATGTATGTTACATGTATGTACATACATGTATGTTACATGTACAATACATGTATGTTACATGTATGTACATGTATATATGTACATACATATGTATGTTACATGTACAATACATGTATGTTACATGTATGTACATGTATATATGTACATACATGTATGTATGTACATACATGTAACATACATATATACATGTACATACATGTAACATACATGTATGTACATACATGTATGTACATACATGTAACATACATGTATGTACATACATGTATGTACATACATATATATTACATGTACATATATATATATGTATGTATATACATGTATATACATGCATATATATATATATACACATGTATATACATACATGTATATGTATGTATGTATGTATGTATATACACATGTATATACATACATGTATATGTATGTATGTATATACATGTACATTACATGTATGTATATACATGTACATACATACATGTATGTATGTATGTATGTATGTATATACATGTATGTATATACATGTACATACATACATGTATGTATGTATGTATGTATATACATGTACATAATAACATACATGTATGTATGTATGTATGTATATATATGTATGTATATACATGTATATATACATGTATACATACATATACATGTACATATATGTACATCTATACATATATATACATATATAACATGTATATATATATATATGTATGTATATACATGTATATTACATACACATATATATATATATATATACATGTATCTACATACATGTATAAGTATGTATGTATGTATGTATATACACATGTATATACATACATGTATATGTATGTATGTATATACATGTACATACATACATGTATGTATACATGTATGTATATACATGTACATACATACATACATGTATGTATGTATGTATGTATATACATGTATATATACATGTATATACATACATACATACATACATGTATGGATGTATATGTAGGTACATACATACATGTATGTATGTATGTATGTATGTACATGTATGTATATACATGTACATACATACATACATGTATGTATGTATGTATGTATATATACATGTATATATACATGTATTATACATGTATATATACATACATACATACATACATGTATGTATGTATGTACATGTATATACATACATGTACATACATACATACATACATACATGTATGTATATACATGTATATATATACATGTACATACATACATGTATATACATACAATAGACATACATACATACATGTATGTATGTATGTCCTATTGTATGTATATACATACATGTATATATACACATACATACATGTATGTATGTATGTATTGTATATATATACATGTATGTATATACATGTATGTATATACATACATACATATATAAATGTATATACATATATGTATATACATTACATGTATATACATACATGTATATACATACATACATACATGTATATACATACATACATACATACATGTATATATACATGTATACATGTATATATACATGTATATACATACATGTATATACATACATACATACATGTATATACATACATACATATATATATATACATGTATATACATAGATACATACATACATACATGTATGTATGTATGTATGTATATACATGTACATATATGTATGTACATATATATTGTATATATATATGTACATACATATATGTATATACATATATATACATGTATATATATGTATATATGTATGTACATGTATGTATATATATGTATGTACATGTATGTATATACATGTATATACATGTATATATGTATATACATGTATATATATGTAGTATATATATATAGATATATATATATATATGTATGTATATATGTATGTATATATATATGTATGTATATACATACATATATACATAGATAGATGTATATACATGTATATATATGTATACATGTATATATATACATATATACATAGATAGATGTATAACATGTATATACATACATATATATACATGTAGATAGATGTATATACATCTATCTATGTATATATGTATATGTATATACATGTATACATATATATACATGTATATACATCTATCTATGTATATACATACATATATACATATATATACATACATATGTATATACATATATATACATGTATATACATATATGTATGTATGTATATACACACACACATATACATATATATGTATATATGCACATATATATGTATATATACATATATATGCACATACATATATATAAATATATATACATACACATATATATACATGTATGTAATACATACACATATACATATATGTGTATGTATTACATACATGTGTATATATATGTGTATGTACATATATATATATATATATATATATATATGTATGTATATACAGACATGTATGTAATAGATACACATATATATACATGTATGTGTGTATATATGTGTATGACATATTACATATATGTATGTATATATACATACATACATACATATACACACATTCGTGTATATATATATATAATACACGAATGTGTGTATATGTAGCCGACATGTTAGCTCGAATGATTTGAGAGTTTTTTCTTGCAAGCAGGAGGTCTCGAGGTCAAATCCCCGAGTGGCTATGTATAGATTGTAATAAGGCCTCACTCAATCCCCCCACTGGGTTAGGTTATGTAATCAAAGCAAGTTGTTTACCCTGTAGAAAGGATTTGGCTTCCCGGTGTTCTTCGGATTTCGGGGGGTTTTCCGTGGATGTAGCGAGCACCAATATCCGATACACTCCATATACCAAATTTTTTTGAAAGGCGGACCTTGTACAACTACCCTACAAAGCCTTGGTGATCGTATAGAATCATTAAAGAAAAGTAGACTAGAAATAGATGTTAAACTTCAAACAGAGTTAGAAGCCATTCTTGAAAATAAATTTGCAACCATGCTTGAAAAATAAATTTGCAGCCATGCTTGATAATAAATTTGTAGCCATGCTTGAAAATACACTGCATCCATGTTCGATAATAAATTTGCATCGCTTGAAGACAATATTCAAAAACAAATAGACAATAAGATAGAGTGATGGAGAATAAGATGGAGATAATGGAGACTAGATTATAGGTAATGAAAAAACAAAACCAATAAAACAACCAATCAAACCGAACAAGTAGATGTGATACATTAGAGACTTTTAGATTGAAGGGACATGATTAAAGAGATGGAAAAAAGAAAGTAACAAAAAATTTTGACCCTAAATAGTCTAGAAGGTCAAATAGATATCAAACCTATTAAGGAGGAAATGAATAAGTTGTTGGAATTAGACCATGAGCACAACAAATGAGCCTTGAACCTCATAATTTTGGGTTTAAAAGAAGAGAAAGAAAATGATACCTAGCCACCTCTTTGAAACAACCCATTTCATAGAAACAAAGAGGATGGGGGAATTAATTGCGAATAAGGAAAGATTAATCTGAGTCAAAGTTAGCACTAATGACCATAAGTATGGCATACTCAACGAAACCTCTAGTCTAGAACAATCAGGAATATTCATAAATGAAGGTCTCATGGAGACCAAGTCAAATTAGGAAAGGAGGTTCAAAAGGTAAAATAAGCAAGGAAATGATTGAAATTGGCATTAATTGGAAATAGAAAAGTTGTTTTTCAGGATACAAACCCAAAAATAATAATAATAAATAGCAACTCGACACCCTCCAGATCCTCTCTTGGAACTGCCGAGGATTCCCATGGAACAAGGGGCCCCCAAGTTAAGTTGGATCCCAAGTGAAATTGACAATATTCTTCTTGTTGAAACCTAGGAGCATGAAGGATCTAAAGTTTCTAACATAGAAGGATTTGCCCTGTGGTCAATCTGGAACAAGCGATCTTGTCATAGAGGCATTGGAGGTATAGCTTGTTACATTAGAGAAAACATTTGCCCCCATGCTATGTTCTATAAAGAAAGACCCTAACAAATAGTCTATTTGGATAGAGATTTTAAACATTAATGCTAAAAAAACCTACATAACAATATGTTATTTTGCCCCTATTAATTCTAACTCTTGTAAGAGCGATTGGTATCAAGATGCCATAGCTTGGTTAAACCATTGGGGGATTGACAAAAACGTCACTTTGCAAAATATCTATAACATTAAAAATATTATCACATCTAAGTTTAAAGAGAAAATGTGGGAGGACAAAGAATTAGAGGTTAAAAGAAAATTGCGATACTAATAATGAAGTCATTAACCCTCATCTAGAAGATTAAAATTATCTCTTTGTTTTAACTAGTTCAAAGAAGAAAAATAATATAGCCAAGATAAGAAAAAAAATCTCATGGGCTTCATAGTAAAACAGGATGTTGAACAATTCCTAAAACACCCTGGTGGAGACGATTTGCCATCTCTGTGAGACTATGACCGTTGAGGATGAAAGTCACTTTCTCTTAGAGTGCCCTATGTACATACACATTAGATTGTATTTCATAATATTTGCTACAATACAAACCTCCCCTAACCTTCTAACATGTCAAAACTACAACAACTTAAGAACGCTTCTTTCTAAACTTTTTGAGCACGAGGATTTAAATTTTATAGCAATCCAAGTAATATTTTCTCTTAAGGTCTGATAGACCAAAGTTGGTCTCAATAGACGTTAACCACCACCACCACCATCATCATCATTATGTTGGAAAGATTCATACAATGGTTATATGTTATGGCGACAGAGTGTTTTCAATCGCTTTAAAAAATGATCAAGCGATTATGGATATCATTTATATTGAAAATTAAATATCAAATTTATAATGTATTTAATTTCTATGGAAAATAAATATTTAAATTTGACAAGGTTTTTAATTATTTAGTAAAATATCATTTTACGAATATTATTAAATATCAAATTTATAATGTATTTAATTTCTATGGAAAATCAAATTTTAAATTGACAAGGTTTTTATTTATTTAGTAAAATATCATTTTAACGAATATTTGGGTAGAATAATTCATTAATTTAGGAATTATATCTCATGAGTATAGTCCACAATTTACCAAGTTTTTACGAATATTTGGGTAGAATAATTCATTAATTTAGGGAATTATATCTCATGAGTAATAAGTCACATTTACCAAGTTTGATGATTTTGAATAGTCCACTTAACACCCATTACATCAGGTGATGCGTATAATGATAAAGAAATGTGACTGAGACTATCGAAATAAATCCCATAACATTGATCATCACTTATATGGCCTGCACCAAAAAACCTAGACCCTTGTTTAGAGATCATCCATCCCAAGACTCTTCTCTCAAAGCTTTTAATATTAATAATGTCCTATAAATAATTTCAATTTACAATGGTTAGGTTATTTACAATAATATTATCACATTATTTATAATGATATAAAAAATTTATAATTTAGATTATTTTTAAATTTAATATTTATGATTATATTTAATATCGATAAAAAGGGGATTGTAAATAAATGGAGTAATATTTGAATAGGTAAAAAAGAGTGGAAAATGATTAAATTAAAAGCATTATAAATTTAATGTAGAGATGGAAGCGTTGGCTCTATTTCTATGTAATAGGCTAGAACAAGTTCGTTAGTTGAAACCACTGGTAAGTTAAATGTTAGTAGTGAAGCTTATATTTTCTCAAAAATGATAGACATACTTTGGAGCTTCTACCTTGCCATTACAAAATCACTGGGATTAGTGTGCTTGGGCAAAATGGTCATTGGTTAGTCGAAGATGGATGGGCTAGAACAAGTTCATTAGTGAAACCACTAGCAAGCTAAATGTTAGTAGTGAAGCTGATATTTTCTCAAAAATGATAGACATACTTTGGAGCTTCCACCTTGGATTGCAAATCCTTGGGATTAGTTGCTTGGGAAGAATGGTCATTTGTTAGTCGAAGATGGATGACACCTCAAATTTTTGCAAGTTCGTGCCGAATTATTCTCGTAAATTCCAACAATTCATTTCGTTATCATTGAGAATGGATCAATTCATCACAAGTTTTCTTTTCCCCACTATCTTAGGAAGGCTAATGGGGTCAAATACATTGGCCATGTATCTCTACCCTCATCAAAATTATGAAAGCATAACAATGGTGGTCCTCTTTTTTTTCAAAAAAAAAACTATACTTGGTATTCAAAGTGAATCAAAGTATACATATGCTTGCTAAAGCTTTTTGAAAGGTTCAAAATACCCTGTGTCTCTACAGTTTCAATAGTAAATACAGAGTTGGGTCAGAAAATTCACCAAAGTGGCCAAATCCCCAAAACAAAAGTTTGCCCATCATGCTGAAAAAACAACTTACAGTAAAAAATATACCCCTATCAATAAAAGGGAAGAACTTAAACAAAACAGAACATAACGTAAGAGTCCACCGTTAGAAACATTAATTGAAAAAGGGAATTGTTTCCAAGATGCAACAGCCTGTCACAAAGGAATTCTTCATAATAAAAAAATTCCCTCTGAACAGATAAGAACCCTTTTTGATAGATCATCTGCCACTGGTGTTGTGTTCCCCTGTAAATATGATGGAAATGCAACTCTAAAAACTACCCCTGCAGAGCTCTCACTTTTGTTGCCAACAAGATAGTTGATCAACCTGTATTTTGCACTTGTGAGAGGCCCATTCAATCACCATTTTCGAATCACCTAGCCACCTACAATTTTGAAATATTCGTATGATGAGCAAAAAAGAGAAGGCCACATTAAGCTAAAATTTTTGATATGGTATTTGAGCTTTTATCACACTCAACCCATCCAAATCTTAATAACATGACCTTCTTGTTGATTCAAGACCATTCAAACACCCCCTTTATCCATATCATCTTGTGAGGCCCCATTGAAATAACAAAGAGTCAAATTAGATTGAAAAACAAGAGTTGTTAAGAGTATAATCTTCTTAGCCTTGGGAGACTTGTATTGTTCTAAATAGGCCCCTACAATGGATAAGTTGAGTCTGTGAGCATTAACAAGAAAGTCTTCAAAAGTGACCAGATTTCTATGTTTCCAAACAAACTAACTAACATAACAAGGGAGTTCCCTCCATTTCAAAACATAGATGACCCAATGGAGCATGCTATGGCCAAAAGATTGTGATTCCCAAGAATTTGAGATCCTGATAATAGCGTTTACCTCATCCCATACCCTTTTGACAAAAGTACAATGGACCAACACATGGTCTTCAGATTTAGAGTCTTTTTTACACAGGGGACATTTTCCAAGACCAAGTCCCCCTTTTTTATGTAGTTTTCACAAGTACGGACTTTGTTTTCTAGGTACAAGCAACAAAATAACTTGATTTTCAAAGGACATTTTCCACTTTCAAATTTTCTAACGCCACCATTTATCATCATCTTCAACAAATGGAAAAGTTAGCGAGTCAAAAGGATCTGAAAAATATTTAGTCACTAGTTAACTAATCTTTTTTCAAATAAAACGGGAACTTTATTTGACCATTCTTCTTGCAGTTTATGAGGATTACATTAACTTAGCTAAACTCTTGTGCTCATGTAAGATAATTTGCTTAATCAATGCCTCTAAAGAGAATTGTGAGATTATTTAAAAAGAGAAAAAAGAGCAAATATCAATCACAAGTGCACCAGAATTCAACAATGAAGTTCACCCCCCTTCGGGTTACATCTTTGGGTCCACTCCCTATTAGTGGGACCACTCTTTATTAGTCTCGGATTCTTTAAACAAAATACATAAAGAAGGATAAATAACAACCTTTGATATCACCTTTTCTTCTGCTATTATGGAGTAGAAACAAACATCACCATCAGCTTCTGCAGGAAATTCTACAACTTTGAAGTATAAACATGGTTGTGCTTTGGTGTAGTTGAATAGGTCCTGCGAGCACCTTTATGAATGGGTGCTCAAATGCAAAAACATAAGCTAGATTTGGACTTCTTGCAAAATTCTACAACTTTTGATTGTGAAATTGACCACCTTTTGAGCTGGCCCTCGAGACTCCCCCTCTGGTACAAAGCCTTCTATGTAGTGTTGGTTTGTACAGTCTGTATGGCCTCAGAATTCGTGCTCATATTGAATTGTGTAGAAACCACCTCAGCCTCTATGTAAAACACCTCGGTATTAGTGCAGAACAACCTCGAGATGCATACCATTGTACCTACAAACTTGTCTAAAAAATTGTGCCCACATTGAGATTCGAACCTTGAACTCTGTGCAAAAAATTTAAGCTCCAAACTGTACCATGTCTTGAAGTGCATGCATGGTTTTATAGGGGCGAACAAAACCTCCGTCCAAAACCCATGGACCACGTAACTTCAACATTTGAATTTAATATTCCATGTCCCTTAACAAAGGGCGTCTACAGAGTAATGGATAGGACATTTGTACAGGTCGCGGGAGGTCCGGGGTTTAAGCCCCATGAAGCCCTCCCATTGGCACATATTACAATGATTTTGAACATAACTATGGCATATATTACCCTCATGGGCTTATCGTTATCCATTGGTTTGTTGGTTGAAATAGTTACATATCATGGAGTCGAGGGCTTAACATATCATGGATTCAAGGGCTAAGACATACGGCCCTTTTTCCTCCCACATAAAACATTTAACAACTTAAATATATTCTTTTCCATATGCATAACAAGGATCATGTGCTGGGCATGTTCTTCAAATGGACATCATCCTCTTCCTTCTTTCCAAATAAACTGTTTCAATCTTGTCCAGATATCACTTGGATGTTTTGTAGGATCAAGGTATTCCATATTGGAAAACATAGCAGTACTATTGTTGTTGAGGCTCTTTCACAATCATCAAGACAATCTTCTTCCTCTTCATAGGAAGAAAAATCTCTCTTAACACACCAATACATATATTGAGGAGACCATATCTCTTCAGGTAAGCTATCATCTTTGGGTTTCCATTCATCATAGTTAAATGAAGAGAGATAAGGAACTGCTTCCTGGTCCATGGAAGATGTTTGTTCAATTCGAATCTACTGGGTGTGTTTCTGGTACAGAAAGCACTAGTGCATAAGTGCAGAATCACTAGGTAGAAGTGCAGAATCACTAGTGCGGAATCACCAGTGTAGAAAATTTTGAAACTGTTGCAACTACATAACACTTCGAATAACCTGCAAAAACAATGGATATCCATAATAGCTGTTGAATTTTGAATATGTTGAAGAGGGATTCGAATGGATGAATAAACCTACAAAAAAATGAAATTTGTTGATGTAGATTTGCTACAATTCAAATGAACATTGCCTTAGGACACTGAGCACATATGACTAAGTCCTTCACACCTGGCTAGACCTCACTGGATTGCTCCAGTGAATTCAAGGTAATAGCACCAGCATATTTGTTGTGGAAACTCAGAGGCTTCTAGTGCTCAATGAAATGCTGCAACTACTGCAATTCAAATAGCTGTTGTCAGCTCTGATACCATGTGATAATATGCAGGAAGATCTCACAGCTTAAACAAACCTCACACAAACTCACCTCAAGAATTGCAGAGAATAAGAGAAGAATGTAGTCAATAATCACTCATCAACACAGAAAAATGGAGAATAGTAGTATAATCATACATTGGCTATGAGCTGGTACTGTGAAAACTGAATACAATACAATAACTGTCAATAAGAATTTGAATTAACCAAGGGGTCATTCGAATCATACCTTAGTGTCTAGCTTGGATAACATTTGGAGACATCATCCAATCAGTAATAGCAGTCATAAATGGTCAATAGTCAATCAAATGAGTCTAACTGAGTCTAACTGAACCATCTAGGCACAAATCAGGGGATGGAGACTCCAAGAAGGGCGCATGAGGTTGTCAGAAGGTCAAGTGGCACTCCAGAACTAGCTAACTGGGAGCTACAGGCAGTTAGGATGAGCAATCAATGGAAGAACTGGTCAATCAATGCTCTAAACTGACTGTTAACTCCTGGTAGGTGAGAAAAGGCGTACATGTCATGCAGGTGAGTAAAAAAAGGTGAATCAAGTAGGTAGGAGGGCTACTGGGGGCTGAAGACAGGGCTCTATGGAGATGAAATTAGGCTCTAGGTGTTGGGGAGACCACCAAAATGATGACTAGATGCATGCATGATGACTAGATGCATGCAAAATGCATGCAGGCATGCAAATATGAAAAACGATGGTGAGGAATATTCCAACACCACGAACCCCCTCCCATATGGCACATATTACAATGGTTTTTGAACATAAACTATGGCATATATTACCCTCACGGGCTTAGCGTTATCCATTGGTTTGTTGTTTGAAATAGTTACATATCATGGAGTCAAGAGCTTAACATATCATGGCGTCAAGGGCTTAACATATCATGGATCCAAGGGCTAAGACCTCGGCCCTTTTTCCTCCCACATAAAACATTTAACAACTTAAATATATTCTTTTTCCATATGCATAACAAGGATCATGTGGTGGGCCTAGTGGTAAGGCTTTGGTACTGTGCAGAAGAGGTCACAAGTTCAAATCTCGTTGACCCCTTCCAATATTCGGTAAACATATCCATCAGGGGCCAATCGGGGATACCATGTGGTAGCTCTGATTGGCACACATCACATGTACCTTGTACGGAACCCTGCCACATGTCCACGCTGAACTAGTCCACTTGTGTTGCATGTCATTACCACTGGTTGTAATGATATCCCAACTAAGCCTGCCATGTCAACACTCTCTATACCACATGGTGCCCTATGAATTTGTCACATCAGTGGCATACTTGTATGGACTACAATGTGTCACCCTTTGAGTGGTACCATGTGCCATCCCCTTTTTCCATTTTTACCTATTCTGCAAAGATTTTAGAACACCATATCTCGGTTATACGGAGTCTGTTTGAGACGAAACGAACGTTGATGGAAAGCTATAGACAAGCCCTTCATGTTGGTACCATTTTGTTTAGAATTTGAGACTTCTAAATTTTGAGGGATCATGGATCCTCCTAGACCATTCCTCCCCATTGAGGAGATTTTGGACCTCCAAAATTTTTCATACATCAATCAAGTGAGGGAATTGCCTCCCCACTTGTCCATAATTCACCCATCGTGACTCGATACTGAAAACTTGTTACATCACAACAAACTATCCAACCACAGTAAAAACTATAATTATTCTGTCAGCAAAAACATTCATTCCTTTACTCTCGCAATATCTTGTATTCACTAGCATTCGCATTAACCATAAACAACGAACTAACAATGGTAAGGAATACATTATTTCCAAAGGAAATGAATTAATAAATTGCTTAATCTTCTGAACAGTTTTTCCAAATGAATATTGATGACCTAGACCACCACCTGGAGAAGTATCTGATACATCTTATTCTCTTAGATGAAAAGGCTCATTTATTTCCTTATCATCAATATCATCTTCCATCTTGGGAGATTGAAATAAAGAACTTGAGTTAGCAAATGATATACCTTTGATACCCAAAGCAGTAATCATTGTCTCATCTCCTGAATCAAAACTAAGGTCTTTTTGTACTATAGCAACAGTCATTTGTTCTTCCCTTTTCCGAAACTTCTTTGGTAACAACTCAGGATGCAACTTCTAGCACTTAGCCTCCCCATTTCCCTTCTTCTGACAATGGGAACATGTAGGCTTCTCCTTACCTCTCTTTACCGTAGATGCCCTCTTCTCACCTATCTTCGACTACTTCTCGAATATAGGTGGCTCATATTCCATACCATGTTTACCTTTGCTAGCTTCTAGATTAGTAGCTTGTACTGACACTTCATCAATATTAGTGGGGTTAAACATCAAAATAGTATGGTGAAGATAAAAATGTAAACCACCAATGTATTTAAGAAGAGTTTCACGAGTGTGCAATGGAATTTCCAATGCTAAAGACTTATTCTTAAACTATTGTGTGTAAGCTTGAACATTTTTCCCTTTTAATTGTCTTACATGTAACCATTCCATCATACAAGTTTGAGTATATGCCAAATGATAGAATTGATTTCTCAATGCAAAAATGAATTCAACCCAAGAAGAAATTATTTTACTGTGTTGTACCAGATCTACTTGAGTTTGACTATCCCACCATGTGAAAGTTATTCTTCCCATGCGGAGAGTGTCCAACTAAATCTTTGTAGACTCTTCTTTGATTTTCTGCACCTTGCAATACACTTATAACTGTTTGATCCAGTTATATAACTTTTCCGCATTTAGTTCTCCATCATAAACATGCAAGTCAAACTTAATATCCAATTTTAATAGAGGCAAATTATTAGATTATAAAGAATTTTTAGAAGACTTACCATTGGAAGAGTGTTCACCAACACCATTAGTAGAAGATGAAGATGAGGGTAGTGAAGAAGGTTCTGAAGGTCCTCCACCCTCACCCCCTCCTGCTTTTATCGAAGATTCACCTTCTCCAACCCTTTGAACCCTTCGATACAAATCATTTATTATTTCCCTCACCCCACTGAGTGTAGTCATAACTTGCGCAAGAGTCATGGGAGGACCTTCTCCCTTGTTACCTACAGACGCCATATCACATCTACGAAATCAACTTTGGATTTATGGTTTGAAACTAAAAAAAAATTCCTTCTCCGCTTTAGCTTACTTCTTGTAAGCATTCACCTATCAATCTTGCTCTGGTACCACTTGATCTAAAAAATATTTAGTCACCAGTTAACTAATATTTTTTCAAATAAAACAGGAACTTTATTTGACAGTGCTTCTTGCAGTTTATGTGGATTACTTTTAACTTAGCTAAACTCTTGTGCTCATGTAAGATAACTTGCTTAATCCATGCCTTTAAAGAGAATTGTGAGATGATTTAAAAAGAGACTAGAGAGCAAAATATCAATCAAAAGTGTACCAGAATTTGATAACGGAGTTCACTCGCTTCGGGCTACATCTCTCTACCCACTCCCTATCAGTGGGACCACTCTTTATTAGTCAAAAATGCTTTAAACAATATACAAAAAGAAGGCTAAATATCAACCTCTGATATCACCTTTTGTTATGTTTTTTTGGAGCATAAACAAACATCAGCAACAGCTTTTGTAGGCAATTATGCAACTTTGAAGTATAAACATGGTTGTACTTTGGTGTAGTTGAATGGGTCTTGAGAGAACTTTTATGACTAGGTGCTCGAATGCAAAAATAGAATCCAAATTTGGACTCCTTGCAAAATTATGCAACTCTTGTCTATAAACTCGAACACTTTCTGAACTAGTCCTTGGGACTCCCCCTCCGGCACAGACTTCTATGCAATGTTGCTTCGTATAT
The DNA here is from genome assembly GCA_027924585.1 of Larix kaempferi. NCBI lineage: Eukaryota > Viridiplantae > Streptophyta > Pinopsida > Pinales > Pinaceae > Larix > Larix kaempferi. Next base: position 17,264,465 of record BSBM01001023.1, read on the forward strand.
TCTTGGAATCCGTGCCCATCTCGAACTATGTGTAGAAGCCACCTTGACCTCTATGTAAACTACCTTGATATGCATGTAGAACCACCTCAAGATGCATGCCACTGTACCTACAAACTTGTCTCGGAACTCGTTCCCACCTTGGGATTCGAACCTCAAACTCTATGCAAAAATTTTAAGCTCTGAAATGTACCCTGTCTTGAAGTGCATGCATGGTTTTATAGGGAGCGTCCAAACCCTCTGTCCAAAACCCATGGACCATGTAACTTCAACATTTAAATTAAAATTTGTGTGGCCCTTAACAAAGGGTGCCCGTGGTGCAATGGATAGGACATTTGTATAACTGGCAGGAGGTTCGAGGTTTAAGCCCCACGGACCCCTCATGTTGTCACATATTATAATGTTTTGTGTTATAACATAACTGTGGCATATATTACCCCCCGCGGGATTGACATTAGCCATTGGTTTGCTGGTTCAAAAAATTGCATATCATGGGGCCAAGGCCTAAGCCCTCGACCCTTTTTCCACCCACATAAAACATTAACAACTTAAATATATTATTTTCCATATATATAACAAGGATCATGCAATTGCCTAGTGGTAACGTTTTGGTGTTATACGGAGGAGGTCACGGGTTCGAATACCTTCGAACCCTTCCATTTTTTGGTAAATTGATCCATCATGGGCCAATCGAGGCTACCACATGGCGGCCTCCAATTGGTCCACACCACTTGTACTATATACGAAACCTGCCATGTGTCCACACCGAACTGGTCCACTTGTGTGCCATATCACTACCACTAGGCATACGATCTGACAGCTCATCCTACCATGTCAACACTTTGTCTTCCATGTGGTTCCCTATTAAGTTTCCACATCAGTTCCATACCTGTACGAATTGCCACGTGTCACCCTTCCAATGGTGCCATGTGTCGTCCCCTTTTTGTCATTTTTACCTGTTCTCTTGACATTTCAAAACACCATATCTCAATCATACAATTTGAGACGAAACGAGCATTGTTGGAAAACTCTCAACGAGCCCCTCATGATGGTACCCTTATGTTTAACATTTGGGACTTCTAAATTTTCAGTGATCCTAGATCCTCTTAAATCACATAAGCTAGTTTAGCTATAACTTCCCCATTTTTTAGATTCCATGACCAGGATAGACAATCCTCATCTTTATATAGAAAAATGCCACAACTATCTAAACCATTGATGATATTGGTCCATTCCAAAGCCTGGTCCTCTTGCAAGCCCAAATCCTTAGGGGAGAGCCACAATTGTTTCAAATTAGTCTCCTCTACCTGTGGGCCAGTTTGAGAAAACACCAGGTAACCTTTTTTCTTAAGCACCTCTACCAGAATATCATAAAGTTTGAAGAAATATTCCCCTCCCAAAAAAGGATCTAACCCTATTCTCACCTTGGATCCATTACCAATCTTCTAAATTAACTAGCTTCTAATAATCGAAAAAGCACTATAAATGCATTTCCATGAGTTTGAAACAAAATGTTCCCCACAGTATTCCCTCTGCACCTGTCTTCAACAAAGAAATGTCTAGTATATTTGTCCCTTAAGACCTTGCTCCACAAACCCCCACTGAAAAAACTCCTCCACAAACTCTTCACTGTAAGGGGTTCTCCAAACTTAAATCTATTTTTTAAACCCCACCCACCAACACTCTTGGGGTGAACCAAATTTTCCCATTTTACAATATGTATACCCCCTTTTTTCTTGTTGCTTGACCATAGGAAGGAAAAACAGAGCTGTATTATCTTATCCATAATTGACTTAGGAATCTTGGCCATAGAAAGTCAATAGACAGGTATATTTTCAAGGGTTTCTTTTACCAGAATTAAGCGACCCCCTAGAGAAAACCATTTGTATACCCATCTATCCAACTTCTTTTCTATTTTCTTTAGGAGCCACATTTGGTCTTCCTTTAGATAATTATTAGGCTTAATGAAATACCCCAAATATTTCATGTCCTTGTCGATGGGATCCAACTGGAAAGGGAAAAAACCCCTAATCTAAGATTTGATGTTCTCCTCAACTCTGTATTAGAGGAAGGAATATTTAGAAGTACTTACCTCCATGCCCAAGGCCTCACAAAAAACCCTACGTACTTACTTAATAACCAACCACTCTTTATCATATCCTTTCTAAAATAGCATCACTTCATTTACAAATAATAGATGTGTGATTTTGAAAAGGTTTGTTATCTTTACACAAACAATATGTCCTTCGTTATTTTCTTTGCGAAGAAGTCTACTCAAGCCCTCCATTGTCAGAATAAATCATAGTGGAGACAAGGGGAAACCTTGTCTAAGGGCCCCGGAGCACTTGAAAAATTTGGAGGGGGATCCATTCACCAATATTGATAATTTGTCAAAGTTACACCACCCATTATCCACTTTGTTACATCCAAGCTAAGTCCTATTTGAAGGAGAATAAGGCTAAGATAGATATAGTTGACTTGGTCATAAGATTTCACCAGCTCCAGCTTAAGAATTAAAGCCTTTATTTTATTGGAATTAATGGAATGAAACATTCTTGAGCCAATCCTACTGAATCCAAGATCTGTCTGTTTAAAAGGAAACCAAATTGTTCTTTTGACTGACAACTTTTCTTTAAGCCCATTTGCAATAATTTTTTAGATGACTATGTATACCAAGTTGTAGCACAATGTAGGCCTAAATTTTGAGGAGGAGGAAGGACTTGAACTTTTTGGAATCAAAGCTATGAAAGTAGCATTACGAGCACCAATAACAACCCCTCTCCTCCTTGACTCTTCCACTATCTTAAGTAACACAAAACCCACAAGATAATAAAAAAAAGGCTAAAAAGAATTCAATGATCCAGCCATCTGGGCTTGGACTCTTGTCCTTTGCAAAAGCATACAAAATTCTTTTGACCTTCTCCAGTGATATTGGCTCCCCAATACTTGTGCCTTCTTCTATCAAGGAAAAAATAGGAAAATTTTGAATCTCTTTCATCTGAATTTGAATGGATGTAGTCCCTGGATCCTTGAAGAAATTTTCAAAATGGGAATCCACCCCCTCCTCTAACTCTTTTTGAGAAGAAATAATGTCTCCATTATTTCTTTTCAGCTCCCATATAATGTTCCAATTCTTCCTATTAGAGGCATATTTGTGAAAAAAAGTTGGTGTTTTGGTCTCATTGGGCTATCCAACTCTCCCTACTTTTCAATCTCCAAGTCTCTTCTTCGATCTTAAGAAGGGTCTTTTTTCGGCCTTCCAACATCACCACCCAGGCCTTGTCATGTGCATTAAGAAGACCAGGCTGAGCATTTAAAAATATTATTTATTTGCACCTCAATGTCCACAAGTTCCTCCTTGCAAGATAATTTCCTTGCTTTCTCCCATTTGATGACTTTAGATTTTAAGGCTTTGAGCTTATTGAAAAAAATATGCATGGAACATGACTCACACCCACTGTCCAGGGACAACCGCTTCTCCTTAATTAATTGTTTAAAACCTTATTCTTTCAACCGTGAATGCTTATATTTAAAGGGATAGAACTCCTGGTGCTCATCATTGATCATATGAAAAACCACAAGCATGTGGTCCGAAACCACGGTATTGAAAATACAAGATCTAAATCTAGAACCACATTCAGTATTATCTTTAGACATATAGAACCTATCCAGGCATTTAGCGACCCCAACCTCCCCAATTCTTCCATTGTTCCATGTTGGCATGAAAAAAGCTAGAACCACATCGACCAAATGTGCATCACTAAAAAAATTCTTTAAAAAGTATGATAAGGGGTCACAACAAACCCTAGGACCCCACACCTCACAGACCGAGACTATGAAGTTTAGATCCCCACAAAAGATAAGATTTACAAGATTCAAAAGGCCTTACTCTATCACACCTTCCCAAAATAGCATTTTCTTGATATATGGACCATAGCAGTTTATAATATTTAATTGTTGGCCATGATCCAAAAAGTAGACTTTCAACAAAATAGTAGAGAGGGGGTTTCATGCTCCCAATAGACCCCCAGACTGCCGCTCAGCATCAATAGTGCACATATCCCAATTACTAAGAAATTCTTAAAAACTATCCCTGGTTTGGTCCCCCTTCACCATTGTCTCTTGAATGAGGATCAAATCGGGTTTAACATCTTCTATCAACCTACGGAGGGCTCGAATTTTGGGAGAGCCCCCTAATCCCTTAACATTCAGAGAAATTATTATCATTTAAGATCTCTCACGGATTCCTTCTGTGATTTAAGGGCCCGAGAGTGAGAAGACAAGGGTTCACCTGATGAAAGAACCCGATCTACCAGAGAGGATTTTGAAAGAGAAGAAGGAAATGAAACTTCTAGACTAGTAAGACCCCCTTGGACTGCCCCTTTATTACCCCATCTTCCTTTTATGCATTCAAACTTTGTAATGGAAACGGGCTTCTTCGCACATCCACCTCCATTAGAAGAAGACCCGTTAAAAACCTGAAGTGGAGCCCTTTATAGAACATCTTTGTAAGAGGGCATAAGAGAGATAATAAAAATTTCCATTATCGGGAAAAGGGAATGAAACAAATCTTCACCTTGATCAAATCCAAGTTCACTACTAGGGCTAGGAGGGATAAATGAATCCACATAATGAGCATCTTCCAAAAAAAAAGGGACGGAGAGATGAACCACCGACTCACGCTAAGCGGATTCCCTCAAAACACGAAAAACCCTTGTTAGGGAATCCTTACTAGGAACATCAGAACCATCCAAAATGGGAGGAGGGATGTTGGTTGTTTAATTGTTCTTGAGGTTTCCTAGAAAGACCCAGGTTCTGCGCGGTTCGAGGAACAAACAAAACCCCCTTTTCACCGGCCCTTTCGGCAACAGCCTGCGAACAGAATGAGGTCTCACCCGAGGCGAAGATAATGGGGAGGCTGTGGAATCAGGTTTCCACAACCAGGTGATGAGCGCTTAACAGTTTGATGAGCAGCGCGCTACAGGACTCGCGCTGTGAAATGGGGACTGCACGAAGTTCACTTCTCTTCACGGTTAACACTTAGACTATCGCGCATCCAAGGACTGCGCGATGTGGAATGGTTCTTCAACAACATGACAATGCCAAAGAGACTGTGCTTCCTCTTCGATACTTAACCACTTTAATGGATTTTTTCTAGTGTAAGTTATGCATTCAACAACACTTTAGACTGAACCTTACAAACTTATACACTATAACAACAACAATGTAACTACGCACTTCCAGTGTTGCGCTCAGGGAATCACACTATACCGACTTCACGGGCTTAAGCGTTTACCCGATTGACTTATGCTTTCATTTGACTTAGAAATACTTATGCATTTAACATTCATTCACATATGTGGCTACTTAACATATTATCCCCATCTCTTAACCTTATGGCGAATACATATAAAATCAAGAACACATGAACTCATAAACAAGCTCTTAACCATTCAACATAAGTAATTACACATATTCAAGCACATAATCAATCACATAACATGGAATTTAACGTGGTTCACCCCCAGGATGGGACCTACATCCACAGGAACTGTTGTTATATTATTTATGGGAAGGGTACAACAGTTCCAGTCTGCGCACTTGGCTGCAGACTCTCTTCTCTGCCAATTGGTCTCTGCACATGCAGCTTGCAGATCCTTTTTACAGTCTTCTCTCAGTAGAGATCAACAAAAAGCATTCACTTCTTAACGCTTGGAAGATTTTACAATGAATATTCAACAGTGAAGATTAACCCATTCCCTTACAAAATATGCCCCTTTTATAGATCGTGCCCGTAGGTCACGTCTTTACAATCAAGTGGGCTAAAACCCTAAGGTTACCCAAAATTGGTGTTGTTACCCGCCACCCTGCATGTCGCCATCGACAACTTGCTCCACACGCTTCTGGTTGTTCTGTCGGATCACTTGTGGTTCGCATGACCTTCTGATGGTCGCAGTCATCATAAAATGGTTACAACCGCATCGTGGCCTGTCACTTTCCGTCCCTTTGGCCTTCCTGTCACCATCTACCTGTGGCTTAGCCTCTAACGATTTTCTGCCACTCTCTTGACAGGTTGCTTTCACCGCTCGACCTTCCCTTATACTCTTTACCCAAAATAGATGTTGCGTTGGCACTGTGCATCAACATGACTTTGCTTTTTTGACTACGCAATCCGAACTGCGCAATCCCCAAAACTGTGATGTTTGACTTCGCAGCCCGAACTACGCAATTACCAAAACTATCCTTCTTCAAAAGTATGTCATCTTGGGCCATGCCCGACAGACCCCTAACACTTACTTGTGGCTCATCCCCGAGCCCCTTTCACCAGCCAAATTCGGCTGTGCTTCTTATGCGGTACTTAGCTTGTCAGTGAAGCTGCGCAAAGTGATGGTGAGCTCCTCAACCATTAACTTTGCCTTATTCTCAAATTCCTTAACCGTCACCAGCATCACCTATGAGACCTTCTCCTGGGCTTTTTCTTTCAATGTGCCCTCCGTAGATTGAAGTTCAACGAACTTCTCATCAATTTGTTGCATTAGTGCCATCCCTCTGTCCTCTATGGGCTGCAACTTTGCTAAAGCGGCAGACTCTCTTTCCCTTAGCACCGTTATCTCTTTTTGCATTTCTTTTACCTCATTAAATTTTTTCATCTTTTGCCTTGCTAACAAAGTCTTCATTTCCGTGTTGGAAGCATCAATTGCCTGCTACCTTTGTTGTAGGTCCCCTTTCAACTGCAGAAGGTTCGGATCCTCATTCAATCCAGCCAATAGTATAATTGCTTCCTCTAGCAAACCTTGACATTTTGCCACCTCGACCAAAATGTTATCTAAAGTGGCCCTTACCTCTTCAGTTGGGGCTGCACGCTTATTCGGTGGGGTACTGGGTCGCCGAGCCTCCAAATCTGCAATCTTCCCTTTGTAGGAAATATCCATTTCCATCATTTCCGCCATAAGGGGCTCCACTTTGGCCCCAATCTTGATTATTGTGTCTTCGAGATTTGCTTCTTCTTCGCATTTTTCGATCTTGGCGCATACCGCTGATACTGTTTCTTTGATTTTGTCATTCCTTTCTTGAGCCTCGGACAATTCCCTAGTGTTCCGCGCTGATTCCTGTTTCAGCTCATCGAGGCTTTCCTGCAATTGGACACTCTGATCATATGAGGCGATGCCTCTTTCATGAATTTCCTCTACAATCTGCATGTGCAAATTGTTCAAGTCCTCAATTGGTAATGACCCAATGTTGAGGTCAAAATGTTCCAAGTTCTTTGTTGCTTTGGTTACCTCGTCATTTGGAAAAATGAGGTGTGCAGATTCAATATGCGCCACCCGAGGGTGTGCACTGAAAGCAGGGGATTTCCTTTTCCACTTGCTTGAGCCCCCTGACTTTCCTTCTGAGTCTGATTTTTTGACCAAGTCTGGTTGGGCTTGTCCAAGATGCTCGACCATTGTTTTTACTGTTTTGACCGCCTGAAGGAGGCTTAGCTGCATCTCTTCTTGTTTTGCCTCTTTCTCTACGTGAGTTTCTTCCCATATTTCCTGTACTTTTGTCGCGATGGTCTCACAATCGTCTATGTGTAGCATCGACACCAATTTGGGCTTAACAAGCTTTCGCTTCTTATGTTGGTATTTTGCCGATGAAGGGCTCGCAGTCACTTTTCTCTTATCTCTCGGCTGGCCTTCTGGCTTGTTCTGCGTGGCTTCTCCTTCCTATTCAATAGGTGTGCCTTTGATTTCTTCCTTATCTTTATCTTTGTCTTCCTCGTAGTCAAAGTCGATATCCTCGAGGACGTCAACCTTCCACTCTACCTGTCAGTCTTGCATCATCTGCTTTAAAGCTTCTGCATCCAGCTGATAGAATCCTGGATACCATAATTCTCTATCTGAATCAGCCCTCGGCTGAATGTATGTGAAATGGAGTTCGGCCCTAAACCTTAGCCTTCCTTTATATGCGGTGGTAACCTCCTGAGATATGCGTGGTGTTCGATGAACCGCATCACATATACTTTGATAGTAGATATAAAATATCTCATTGTTTTTGCGCTGTCTGTCGACCTTCGCATTTGCCCAAAGATTGGCATAGCGCGTTCCTTTGCATTCTTCACCATAAAGTGAATGCCCCTGGTAGAAAAGCGGCTCTTTCCAGCCGACGAATGCGATCAATACTATGAGCCAACTGTAATGGAACGATGAGCCATTTGTTGGTTGTTTAATTGTTCTTGAGGTTTCTTAGAAAGACCTAGGTTCTGCGCGGTTCGAGGAACCAACAAAAGCCCCTTTTCACTGGCCCTTTTGGCAACAGCCTACGAACATACTGAGGTCTCACCCGAGGCGAAGATAATGGGGAGGCTATGGAATCAAGTTTCCACAACCGAGTGATGAGCGCTTAACAGGCTGATGAGTAGCGCGCTACAGGACTCGCGCTGTGAACTAGGGACTACGCGAAGTTCATTACTCTTCGCGATTAACACTTAGACTATCGCACATCCAAGGACTGCGTGATGTGGAATGGTTCTTCAACAACAGGACAGCGCCACAGAGACTACGCTTCCTCTTCGATACTTAACCACTTTAATGGATTTTTCCAAGTGTAAGTTATGCATTCAACAACACTTTAGACTGAACCTTGCAAACTTATACACTATAACAATAGCAATGTAACTGCACACTTCTGGTGCTGCGCTCGAGGAATCGCACTATACAGACTTCGCGGGCTTAAGTGTTTACTCGATTGACTTATGCTTTCATTTGAATTATAAATACTTATGCATTTAACATTCATTCGCATATGTGGCTACTTAACATATTATCCCCATCTCTTAACCTTATGGCGAATACATATAAAAGCAAGAACACATGAACTCATAAACAAGCTCTTAACCATTCAACATAAGCAATTACACAAATTCAAGCACATAATCAATCACATAACACGAAATTTAACGTGGTTCACCCCCAGGATGGGAGCTACGTCCACAGGAATTGTTGTTATATTATTTATGGGAAGGGTATAACAGTTCCAGTTTGCGCACTCGGCTGTAGACTCTCTTCTCTGCCAATTGGTCTCTGCGCACGCAGCTTGTAGATCCTTATTACAGTCTTCTCTCGACAAAGATCAATAAAAAGCATTCACTTCTTAACGCTTGGAAGATTTTACAATGAATATTCAACAGTAAAGATTAACCCATTCCCTTACAAAATATGCCCCCTTTATAGATCGTTCCCGTAGGTCACGTTTTTACAATCAAGTGGGCCAAAACCCTAAGGTTACCCAAAACTGGTGTGGTTACCCGCCACCCTGCCTGTCGCTATCGACAGCTTGCTCCACACGCTTATGGTTGTTTTGTCGGACCACTCGTAGTTCGCATGACCTTCTAACAGCCGCGGTCATCATAAAACAGTTACAATCGCATTGTGGCTTGTCACTTTCCATCCCTTTTGCCTTCTTGTCACCATCTACCCATGGATTAGCCTCTTATAGTTTTCCTCCACTCTCTTGACAGGTCGCTTTCACCACTTGACCTTCCCTTATACTCTTTACCCAAAATAGTTGTTGCATTGGCACTGCGCATCAGCATGACTTCGCTTTTCTGACTACGCAATCCGAACTATGCAATACCCAAAACTATGCTATCTGACTTCGCAGCCCGAACTGCACAGTTACCAAAACTGTCCTTCTTCAAAAGTATGCCAGCTTGGGCCATGCCCAACAAGGGCCATGCAAGCCTAAGACTTTGTTTCCAAAGGAGCCAAAATGATAACCTTCAATAGTAATTTGTTTTCCAAAGGAGACCGAGGAAGAAAGAGGGATGACTACAAGAGGATCCACCCTGACAAACTCGTTTTCTAATGTCAAATCATAGGATTTAATACATTCAATTTCCTTTTTATTTAAAGAATAGAATAGGCGAATGATCTCAACTTACCCATTAGCGAAGGGGACTTCTCCTAGGCAGAAGCCTTAGAAAGAGATTCTTCTAGAGTTGGGAGTGCCCGACCTAGTAGCACCTTAGACACCAAAAAGGCACTTTCCAATAATCTAACTTTTGAATAAAATTGTTGCCTCGCCATACAATCTCCAGCTCATCAAGAAGACCTTGACTTATATCCACCTCAACTAAGACCTTTCCAACCCTTTTTTCACTTGAAGTCAGCGAGCTTTTATCGAAGTACAAGAATTTTCCAATCTTGTTTCTGATTGCTATGAAAACCTCCTTGTTCTAGAGATGAAGAGGAAAGGTCACTACAAGGAAACGACCTTGTAGGAGAGGTCATAGCGGATGTTTTTAGTGTTACAAGATTGGCAGAAATTGTCAAAAAAACCTCCGCTATGACCTCTGTTAATGGTAGTGAATGTTTTTACAGAGGTCATAATGGATACAATTTATAACTAAAAAATACTCGTCGGCTGGAGGTTTTAGCGGAGGTTAGTTTATCGGTGTGCACAACATAAATTAAGCACATTGGTGCATTTCTTACTATAATGTATCGGTTCTATATGATTAGAATAGACGCACCAGTGCACTCAACCAGAACAAGCACCGGAAAGAATCAAATTTCAACGCCGCACCAATGCTTGAGTATAGTATATACGCATCAATGCGTTTGTACACCATAAACGCACTGGTGCGATATTTTATATCATATGCACTGTACATTTTTCCATTTTATTTAAATTTAACGGTGCAGTGCATTTATTTGGTCGCACCGATGCATTTCATACATGAATGCACAGGTGCATTTAATAATAGAACGCACCAGTGCTTACAAAATATCAACATTGCACGGTGCATTTTAACACATGAAACACACCACCAGGATTCAAAACTAAAAACCGATGGGCATAAGCTTTGATATTTCTCAGTAAGCATAAGTAATATACATGCACCAGTGCGATTCATAAAATAAAACGCATCGGTGCTCAATGTTATAAACGCACCGGTGTGCAAGTTTGGTTTATATGCACTGGGCGCAATGGTAGTTTAAACGAATCGTAATACGATTATTTGAAGAATGGCTATTGATATTTCATTCAAATATATATATTATATTTTTTATATTTTTAATTCCATTATTCATCTTAAATTGAAATATTTGTTTATAGTAAAATTCATTTCAATTTTAATTATTGAAATTGTTTGTTTGGATTAATTTATTATATCATATATGCAATAATCTATAGTAATATTTAATCATCCATACATTTATTTACCAATTTACCATTTACGACTACTATATGGCATTGAATAATTTATTTTTGCTCCATCTTGAATGAAAATACTCATTTTTTTCTTGGGAAAAAAATTACCAATATACCATTTCACATGTAACATTTGACAATAATATTGAAGAATGCAATAGAATAAAAAAATTTATTTTATATATATCAATAAGAGTGCCTTTGTCATACAAAATACGACAACAATAATCAAAATGTCAACATGCATGTAATTATTGTTACACTTTTTTTTCGTAATGTTGCAACTATGTATTAAATAGGAGAATCAAAAAGTACATGCCTTTCTACAAGTTGTGGCGGTTTGAGGTGGTAAAACCACCACCTCAGGTGCTAAAAAACGCTAAAGAAACTATTGTCTTTACAAAAAGAGTCTGTACAAGGAGACCAGGCAGAGTAAGAGTCCCAACATTGTTCATACATAACGATACTAATTAACTAGCAAAGTAACAAACTATGTAGCAAATTAAAACAAACAAAAAACTGAAAATCACAGAGGGAACCCAGAGCCACCATGTCCAGCCTAGGAGCTTGCTTCCGCATGAGGATAGCTTGGATTTATTTCCAGAATTGGGTAGCTTTCGAATAAATCCTTGTCCCATCCTTGATATGGAATCTTGGGAGTTAGGGGATCGCCTTTGCGACGAGGGGAGACGTTGCCTTCTTCCTGCTCTCTGACTCGCTTGTGCTGCAGCGGCCCGATACTAGATGGCACTAGGAAAGCGGGTGGTTTCGAAGAGGCTTCGGAATGATCCTTGGATTTAGAAGGTTCACCTTCAAAAACAGCAGAGACCTCATCGTTCCCCACAGCCTCTCCCGTCACACCACCATGCTCAGTACCTTCGTGCATGACAGTGCAACAATCCATGGAGTATTTTCCCCCGACAAAGCTAGAGTCCAAGCTTATGAGCTTCTCATCCAACTGAACTAGGTTGGCTCTGATGTCCAAGATCGTGGTTTTGTCTGTGTTCCAATCACTTATCATTTCCTCCACAAGAGTTCCCATCAAATTTTTAACCAACCAATGATAGTTAATTTGGTTTCCATGACTGCCATAAGCTAAGATCTCAACGACTCTACTTGATTCCCAGTCATTTATCAATCGACGGATAGGACTGGAAACTTTGTCCGCATACCAATTCATTGATTCCCATTCCAGGTTGGTCTTATCAGCACCTCGACCAATTCCATGATTGGCTCCTCCTTGCCTTGGAGTTCCTCGTTGTCTTGGCATGGTTAAGGAGCAGTTGAAGGCTTCACCCACCAAAGAGACAATTCGTGAGGCTAAGAACACTTTTGCAAACATCTAAATGCAATAACAATTGAGGATCGTTCCATCTGCCATTTCTAGATGCCTGGACTTAGAGCTTACGGTCATCGCACGGGGGAGCTCAGCAGTCTAACCTGGAGGTTTAATGGTGATGGTACCTCGAAGTCCCATTTCCCGTCATTGAAGAGACATTCTCAGCAGGTTATGTGAAAGCCACAGAACTCGCCCGCCCTGGCGCATTAACTCTACCTTCATTAACTCTTCCTTCATTCCTCATGCCAGCTCGTTGGCTTGGGATCCCATGCTCCATGGTGCGTCCATGTGCCCCCTCTACGTGTCCACCCGCATCCGGGATTGAAAGATCCTTAATGGAAAGATCCTGGCAGTGTTGGATGAGGGACCTTGAATCCATAGAGTTGAGAGTACCTTCCTGGAGGGAAGAGCGACTAACCACCCCTTCGTTGGCTAGGCGATCGGCTAGCTATTAATTTTTTAGAATTTACTTCAATCTAATCTAGGATCTTAACTGAGAGAACAACATGTACAACATATCTACAGCATATCAATCATGGACACAATAATGCAAGCACACAAGAAACACAGAGTTTCACAAGGGAAAACCAAGAAGGTGAAAAACCCCGCAACTTCCCCAGAGATAGATAGAGCCATGATATAAAACCCAAGCATAAGAGATATACTCCTAGCAGTAGCTTCTCCTCCTCCACTAGTGCGCCACTCTCCAATGAGTGTATGAGTGAGAAGTGAATGATCAAATAGAGTGCCTCCCGCACTCTATTAATACTTGACTTGACTTGCCTAATAACCTTTACTAGGTCGGCCTTAACTTAACCACATAACATAATGCTGACAGGGTCGACCCCCAATAGGGTGGTCTAATAACCCTTTAACCCACATGACTTATACAGGGCCGACCCCAACAAGGTGGTCTAATAACCCATCAATTATAAGTTACGACACTTACAATATAAATGACGGCACTTCCGTATAGAGGAATAATAACATCTCTATAGGAATACAAACACTTTCGTATAGAGGAATAATAACATCTCTATAGGAATACAACATACATATATGAAATACATTTCGAAGTTACAAATACATCAACACTAGCGAGTTGGCTTTCCGTTTTACACATTGAAAGGAGACGGCTCTGACCTGCGAGAGGGTGTCCGCCAGATCATTTAGACACTCTTCCAGCCTCCAACTTGGTGGGACCTTCTTCACTAAAGATTCGTTGTGGAGTCGAACTGCCAATGAGAGGATGACTTGAGAATCCCCCTCCACAATTAGGGGAAGCAAACCCATCCTATTGGCAATCCTAATGCCTTCCAGTAAGCCGAAGAGTTCTGCTGCATTGTTCGTGTCATGGCTTATTGCTCCAAAGTACACCCAATGGATGGATCCAGATGGCTCCCTAATAGCTCCTCAAATCTTGCAGCCCCGGGGTTGCCTTTGGAGGCACCATCAAAGTTGAGTTTGGATAACCCCATAGGAGGCACAATCCAGAGTTCAAGTCTGGGAGTGTTCACCTTGGGAGTTCTGTTTGGGGGGGTAGTGTCTGGTTATTGAATCCCCAATTATCCAATATGCCTTGTTCAAAAGGAAAAGTGGGGAGATCTTAAGTGTTCCAGTCCTTCAAGGAGATAGTTTACTGTATATTGTTTGTGATTGCATTCCATATCTTTGAAGGTTGCCTATGCTTGTCCTCAAGGATTCTTCTATTTCTTTCTTTCAAGATATTCCAAACCACCACCCCCGATATCAGCTCCCACAGTCTGTTGATCAAAGCACTTTGAAAGGGATTTTCTACCCATTGTTTTATATATTGAACTATATTTCCTATGATTATGTTGGTTCTTTTACAAATGACCACGAACTTGTCCTGGACTTCTTAAGCCAGAACATAGGAGTCCAGTAAATGGTCTATGGTTTCTGGTAATTATTGCATAGGATACAAAAAGAAGTCCTGTGAAGACCTCTTTTCAAAATGTTGTCCCATGTGAGAATTTTCTAATGGGACAATAGCCAAAGAAAAGTTGAGATTTTCGGCCAAAAAATGGATTCCTAAGTTCTCTTCCAAATAGGGTCTGGTGGGTCCCCCTGAGTCTTTATAGAGTATGCTTCTTTGACCGTAAAGGAGCCTTTAGGGTTTTGTCCCCATCTAAGGATGTCTGGACCTTGATGAATTCTCAATAGTCTAAACTAAAAGTCCTTCCAAAGGGTCTCGATGTCTTCGGTTCTAATTGGGGGGACCCATAGGTTGGGAGGCTTCCATACTCTAAAGTGGGTGGAGTGCGGAGGACCCCAGTAATCCTCGACCACTGATCCTTTCATTCTCTGAAGATGGTCCTGAAGTTTAGAAGAGTAATATAGGTTGTGGAGGCTTGGTAATTTCTTTCGTGAATCATGCCAGAAGTTGGCAAGACTTCCTCCTCTGATTTCCCAAAAACTGTGTTGTTGAATCAAAGCTTTATGAGAGTTGGTCGCTCGCCATATTAAGGAGTCATGGGGGTCCATATCATAATGGATGCGCTGAGAGGGTGGCCAATATGGGGCATACTTGTTGTTCCAAAGCTGTCCCCAGGGGTGACATTGTTTGTGATCCATTTCCACCAGATTCTTGCTGAGAGCACCTCATTGTTTATTTATGGGTCACGAATTCCAAGGCCCCCTTCCTGCTTAGGTAGGAAGACTGTATTCCATTTTACAAGGGCCCACTTGTAGTTATCATTGTTTCCTCCCCAGAGGAAGGATCTTTGAATCTTGCGTATTGCTTGAGGACCCACTTGGGAGCGTCAAGAGCATAAAAGAGACAGAGGGGCGTGGATTGAAGAACAGCTTTGAGGAGAATAACTCTGTTGGGAAAGTTCAAAGATCTGAAAGTCCAAGAAGAGATTTTGCTTTCAATTTTGTCTAAGAGATCCTTCCACGAAGAGTGATTAATAGATGAGTCAAAGAGAGGCACCCCAAGATATTTGGACAGAAGGGAGGACACAGAAAAGCGAAGGATGCGAGCAACATTACGCTGGGTGATGAGAGTGGTGTTGAAAAAAAAGATATGAGATTTCTCCGGGTTGATGGTGGTACCAGAGGACTCATAGAAGGTCACTAGAATGCGTTTGAGGGTGGTGTCTTCTTGAACCGAGGGGTGACCAAACAGGAGGTTGTCGTCCACGAATTGTTGACACGCAAGGAGAGGGTTACCATGGATGGAGAGACCCATTTGCTGCTTTGTCCCGGAGCATTCTACCTAGACCTTCATCCATTAAAAAGAACAGGAAGGGAGAGAGCGTATATCCTTGACAGATTCCTCTTGTAGGAGAGAAGGTAGCATAAGGGAGACCATTGATAAGGATAAAGAAAAAGGCAGAGGAGGTGAGGGCCATGACCCAGATAGTCCATTCCCTACTGATGCCGAAAGTGAGAAGCATTTTTTCCCTAAAATCTCAGTTGAGTTTGTCAGAAGCTTTGGAGATGTCAAGTTTTACAAGCATCCCCGAGGTTTTGGTGATTTTCATAGAGTGGGTCGCTTCGTGAGCAAGGATGATCCCATCTAGGATTTGTCAGCCTTCGACATAGCCTATTTGCTCAGGGGATATGAGAAGGGGGAGGAGAGCTTTGAGACGATTAGAAGCCACCTTTGTAATTATTTTGTAAATAACATTACAAAGAGAGATGGGTCTAAACTTACCAAGGTGGGTTGCTCCAGCTTCCTTGGGAATCAGCGTGAGAAAGGTTGCATTCATAGTAGGGAGCAGCCAATGTTTTCGCCTTGATTCTTCCACTAACTCTAGGACTTCTTGCTTTAAGAGGTCCCAGCAGTGGTGAAATTCTGGGCCTAGAGATTTTCATTCAGCCATTTGGTTTACCGCTATTTCAACCTCCTGCAGGGAGATGACCTTCATAAGGGAAGTATTGTGCTCAGCCATGAGGATTTTGGGAATGTGGTTTTTTACTTTACTGATGGCATGCGATCTAGCTGGATTTTCTTCAGTGAGGAGATTTTGAAAATGTCTAACCAGTTCCTGCTCGATTTTTCCATGGTCTTTTAGAGTTCCCCCCTCCTCTGATTTAATAGTGGAGATGCGATTGTACATTCTGTGTTGTACTGTGGTGCGATCGAAGAAGGTAGTGTTCCTTTCCCCTTCTTTTAACCAGGCAATGCGAGACTTTTTCTTCCACAACATCTCTTCCTGCTCACAGCGTTTGTCCAACTATGTTAGAGTGTCTGTTCTCCATAATGGTTTGTTGTATTGGTTCCAGCTCCTTTGCCATCTCACTTTATGCTTTAAATATATTCCCAAAGGTGTTTTGGTTCCATTTGAACCTTGGCTCTGAGGAGTTTTAATTTCTACTGCATGATGGCCATTCTGGAGCAGCCTTCCACCCACATATTCAACCACCAGGTACACACAGTGTCCTAAAAGGTAGGGTGAGCCAGCTAAAAAATTTCAAAGCGGAAGAGGCAGTGATTCTTAATGCTAGAGTTTTGCCAAGAGAGGGAGATGGGCCAGTGATCTGAACCTGCAGATGGAAGTACAGAGGCTACAAGTAGTCCTCTCACCTCTATTACCTTTTCTCAGACAAGGAAGTAGGCCAGGTGCATAGCTATCTGCTTATCTCCTCCTCTGTGATTGTTCCAGGTGAAGTAACCATCTGAGGCTGGGAGATCAATCAAATGGCAGTTATCAATGCAGGTTTTGAATCTGATATCTTCGTTGGTTAAAGTTTTCCTGCCACCCTTTTTTTCTTGAAGCGAGGTTATCATATTGAAATCTCCTCCTATAATGAGCATGGAGTATTAGTGTTGGTTTGTGAACCAATCCATATAATCAAGCAAATGCAACTTGAGGGCTGGATTTTGAGGCCCATAGACATCCAACAAGTGACAAGTAGTCTCGGTGCCTAGAATGTGGAAGGAGGTTGAGAGAGAATGAGCATTGGAAGTGAAGTTTTCCAGATGGATCAGAGAGGGGTTCCATGCAATGGATAAACCCCCCAGAGGCTCCATTGGCATCGATCGCCACTGCTTGACTTCCCTTCCAAAGTATTATCATCAAGGATTGAAGAGTGGTGTTAGAGCACTTGGTTTCCTGCAGAAAAATAACTGTGGGCATGTCTTCAAGAATTTTTCATTTCAGCATTTTGTGCTTTGTAGGCCCATTTAGGCCTCTCACATTCCATGATATTAATTGCATTGAGAACCGAGAATAAGGAGGGGAAGAATTCCGTTAGCTGGGCATATTTCCTTGACTCGACTAACCTGGTTCCAAGCTGGCTGATCCTTTGAAGATCGGTCTTTCGGCCACACTTCTTGTTATCTCTGTGGAGCTTTTGCTTGTCTTTCTGAGGTAGATTTTGTACTCCTAGCTTGTTTTGAGATTTTTCTTTGGTTAGAGCTTCTTTAAGGAGTTGGATTTGCTTTGGCATAATGGATTTGTATGATTTTCGGGAGCATGCATCCTCCATTCCTAGAATATCAAGTTCACCAATTTCTAGCTCTTCCATTTACTCATCCATAAGAGAATCTAGGCCTGGATCTGTCACCGTCTTTTGCGATTCAACCATATGGGATCCATGCTTTTCCATTTTTGCACGAGGGTCAGGCTGAGCATCCCTGATCAGGCCTTTGGTGGGATCCAGATCCGTATTTGTCTGCTTCTTTTGGTGTGCCTTCTGCCGATGGAGTCCTTCCTCTGGGTTTTTTGTTTACTCCTCCAAAATTTCAAATCTATTGCTAGTGGTTGGAATGTTAGTTTTTATCTCCTCCGGATGACTCTTGTGGTTGTGGCATCTTTTTTTGCCAGATTTTGGGAATCCCTCTTTATCTTTTTCCTCAACTTGTAGATCAATGGGGCTAGGTTTGTTCAGTGGAAAATCTCTGTATAAGTGGCCATGCTCATGGAACTTGCGGCATCGAAAAGGCACATGCTCATAATATAGGGGCTATATCCATTCAGAATCTTCATGCGTCAAGCTGATCGAATCCGAAAGAGATTTGTCTATGTTCATATAGACGCAGATCCTAACGTAAGAGGTGTACTTACTATGCTTTGTTTGCTCATCCGCTCTAACATAGCTACCCAGAGTGTTACCTATGTCCTTCAGCATTTCTTCGTCCCAGTATTCCTATGGGAGGGAGTACATGCACATCCAGACTAGAGCCCATGTGAAATCTTCTTTGTCTAGGCTAAAACGTTCAGTCCAGTTCCTGAGATAGAGGCCGGTCGAGTTGAAGAAGTAGGGGCCCCCATCTTCGACCCTGGCCATATTGTCAAGCCTATGTAAGATGATTATGAAAAACCCTATTGATCTGAGTTGCAGATCGAAGTGGGCCTTGGATCTCCATGAAGAGCCTGCTCTGTTGGCCAAATGTCATTAAAATTTCCTATGAGTGCATGATCTTTAATGCGTTGAGCCCGAGCACTGATGCGTTCTACCGGAAGGACGAGACGGGGACGCTCTGTTGTTCTTGTGATGCAGGTGTTGGTACTAGTAGAAGCGTTGGTAGGATTATAATGGTCCAGATATTTCTAAGCCTCAGCAGGAGTCTCATTGTTGGTTAGAGGTATCTCTGCAGAACCAATCTGCAAAGTGGAGGCGAGGGTAGAGTCTAAAGACTTGTGATTCATTTCAGAGGAAGTGTGGGAGGGGCCCTTCGCCCCTCCATGGGGAGATTCCATCTGCTTATCCAATGGATGGATGGAATCAGAGGGGGGCAGAGTGAACCAAGATGGGAGGACAAGCGAGGGCCAAAGAAACCCTAGCTGAAGCATTCACACCGACAGTCGCTCAGAAAGATAGATTCCTGTCAATCAAATAACCTCATGATGTGTAATTACTATTACACTTATTGGTAACTCGTCTTTGATTCGGACACTATGTCCAGTACATTATTATATAAAATGTCTGATTTTCAAAGACAATTATTTCAAAATATACAACAAGCTACAACATCTTCCATTAACATCAAAAATAAATGCGGAGCATCATTCTTCACTGGAACTGTTATCGATGCTTGAGCCACTTGCATCAATTGGGTTATTTGGCCGAATGTTTTGTTGATTGGCTCAATTGTTTTCCTCTTCTTCAGCTTACATCTACAAACATAAAAATAAACTATACTAAGTGTATCTACATTACCAACGGGAATAATGAAGAATAAATAAATAGTATACATTAATGTAAATTGAAAAGCGACATACGATAGAAATAATCGACTCATGAATGATACACATTCTCTCGAAATCAAATCTCATGCCTTCTATCAACAAGTCTTCTATTGGCTCCACTCCATACTTTGTTTCCTGTAAGTGTTATGCCCCGTCACAAATCATAATTTAATATAAAAGTTCTTTGTTATTTTATTAATTATAAAATGAGAGAAGTAAAACAACATAGAGACTTACAAAATCCACAATTAATTTTTGATACGCCAACATATACTCATAACCATTACTTAAGACAATGTCAAACAATTCCTATGATGCTCCTCTTTGTATGTTAACACATGTTTGAAGGCATGCAAGGATTGCTAGTGAAAACAAATTAAAATAAGATTAAATATACCAATCAAAACCACTACAAAAACCTTATTTCTTACAATGAAATAAAAAATACTCACAAACTTTGCTATCAACCCCTTTTTTCCTTGTTGTCATGTCTTGTGTGCTGACTGGTTCCATTTTCTTTTCTTTTCTACAACAAAACAATTGAAAATTAAGATTTAATGTTGAATTAATTAATGAAATGTATAAATAAAACCTAAAAACCAGTGATTTCATACATTTGAAACACGTTGTTGAGATGGCTCTTCCTGCAATGCAATTATGTCCATTTCCTTGACCATCTCCTTGTACACTTTCTTGGACATCCCTACAGGCACATTTCGCATATCACCTCGTTCATCCTTTGGAATTCTTATAATCTTCCTGAAAATGTAAAATGACATTAAACTATTTCTTTGTTGATATGAAAAATAAATATGATAGAATTAAAAATTTTGAATCAATGACGCTTTGTAATAGTTTTAGATACATATTCTACATAGACATGTTTAGGAATATTACCTTTTGAATGATTTTTTTTGTTGTTGTATGTTTTTTCTATTGCAATCCTAGCATGTCTCATTGACCATTGCTCTGGGAACTCCTCTTGTAGTTTACATATGACTTGATTCTTTGAATCATTTGATTGGTTTTTGTATTTTACGCGAAAATTGCGTCTGTACATTCTTTCCACTAAAACCCTCATAGTATTATAAAATTATTTGCCCCTTCTATTAACTTCCAACACCGCTCCAGATGAGCTAAGGACCAATTGATCATCATTTGCATCTTCCAAAAATTATTTTTCTTATGATGGCACTGACTTATGTTGTTGTCAATACCTGCATAACACTCATCATATGTGAATTACGTTATTTGAAATATATTAATGAATATTCTTAATTAAGTAAATTATTACTCAAATTTCAATAAATAATTCATATTGACTTACTTTTTATTCACTTGATCCATCCCTATGAAACTTTTCCATCAATGTTTTATGCTCTTCTGGACTTAGTTTGGTAAGAATCTTATCGAGCTTCCTCATTTTTTTGCATTGCATGTCACACATTAACCAATACATATTAGTTAACTTTACAAATAATTCAAACAAATTAATTTAAATACAAAAATAAATTAAAGCACTTGCCTTCTTCGTAATTCTCGATGTGCTCCCATCATGTTGATTAAAGTTGTTGTTCATTGAACTCATAGTATGCATTTTCTATCAATAAACAACATGTACCATTAAATACAAAAGCTATCAATCTATTATACAAACAAATTGCAGACCTTCAAAACATGACCAAAAATATATATTAAAAAGAATAAATTTGATTTTGGTGCGCTTGTATACATGACATGCCTTGGTATGTTAATTACAACACCACACTGGTGCGTTAAATCGAATAGGTCGCACCGGTAACAGAGAATCGAGATACTAAAATCGACTTTTTCAGTTTTTTTTTAAACATAAAAAATGACATGTTATAGCAAATCCAGTGCGTTATAGTAAATGTGACGCACTGGGAACAGAGAACTGAGACATGAAAAATGACTTTTGTTTTTTTATAAAATAACTATTAATGATGCGATGTTGGTCAAACGCGGTGCGTTATTTAGATGAACGCACCATTGTGTTCCTGTAATACAAACACACCGATTTTGACGCATGCCTTTAAAAAAAAAACCAAAACTTGACAGGGTTGACATGGTTACGGATTCGACCAAGAGAGTGGACCCATATCAACCTATGCTTTCTATGTATACTCATAAGCTTAGTAAATCCAAAATCCCTCAAAGTCAAAATTGTAATTATGTATAACAATAGAGGGATTTAAACCCTCATGAAGAATTTTGCAGCCACATAAAACGAAAGGAGACAGCGAGAAAATAATGGTTGCAACATTGAAGGTAAGTATGATTTTTTTTTTCTAAATCTAGTTAAACTCCAAATAAGGTTACAAGATCTACAGTAATACTTACATGCTTGAAATTTCTATCATGCAGGGTTTGTTTGATTCACCATACCTAATCAATTTTGACCCTTAGAACTCCTTCCAGTTGCTCCAAACTCCTCCCACATAAGTCTCTCTTCCAAAACTCTTCCCTGAAAATTTCGGCAAAACGATGAGTTAATGTTTAGGTTTTTGGCTTTTAAACACTATTTAGATTTACTTTTCAAACTTAAAATTACCACCCTTTTTTTAATTTAGGGAAAAAATGGTTTGTGCGATTTTTTAAAGTTTTGATTTTCGGCATTTGTGGTGCGCTTTGTGTCAAGTCACACTGGTGCGTACATATGTAAACCGTGCCGCCTTTCAAATAATTTTAAAACCCATATGACGATGCATGTAATGTTAGGCAACACCGATGCACTTATATGTATGAAACGCACCAGAATGAATTATCTTGTGAAAATGCATGTAGAAATATCCACTACCAAATGCAGCAAATGTTTTCCACCGCAGGGGCTTTTGCGGATATTCTTGAATGGTGCATTTACATTTGTTCCGCACCGGTGTGTCTGGTTTATGTTAACGCACTGGTGCGTTTATTTATGGATAAACGGACCGATTTATTTTGTAAATTCTTTGTGTTTATGTGTCCACTTAAAATTATATATTCATACCAAATGTGATTTTACTATTTAACCACACCAATTACAATATTTCATAGTATATATATGTTGATTGTTGATTTAGCTCAAATGTAGGAAGAAAAATTTGTAGTATCAAATGGCCAATTATTAATATTCCAATTCATACCATCTTGTTCAAAGTTCAACGAGTTCTCCCATTCCATCCCCAGTAAGTTTAGGTTTTATTTATTTTTTACTACTCATTTGAATTTATGTTACTTATCCATGTGAATTTGAATATCGATTTATTCTATATTGCAGGATCACGATTCGGGTTCGAGTTTGGATGCACAAGACATTCCACCAATTTCAAAACGTCGTAAGCCCTTTTATCATGATCAATATACTGCAAGCAGTTCATGGATGAAAATGGACAGCCGCTTTACCCCACCAATAGTAACATGTCATCTTCAAGCCGCAATCATGGTTCATCGACGGTAATTCGTCGTGAGCTGGAACTCTTTTATGACACCCCAGTAGTTTGTGGTTGTTCAAAATGTCAAGGGTTGAAGGAGAACCCTTGGCGTGTCACACTCACCCATTACACCAATGATAGATTACCTATTGTCGATGGTTTAATACCCCCTACTGCAGTAAAAAATCCAATAGGTGATATAGAAAAGACACACATGAACACTTACTTATGCTCATTTTTTAAAAATTTGGAAGCCAAAACTACTATGTCTCATACTCAATTGACTAACCCCTCAGCTTATGTTCAGTCATATAAAAGTTCTAGTGATCCAAAGTATGATATGAATGCCACCCAACCCATCTCTACTAGAAGATCCAAAAGGTTGCATGAGTTGAGAGAAAAATTGTCCAAGTACACACCGAGGTTCGTCCAATTGTTGGAGGGTAGCGATGATTTCTCCCTTCCTGTGAATTTGCAAAGTAAATATGAAACTTCTTACAACCACGCTTTATATGGAGCTTGGTTGTCCTCTCTACCTACGCCTGATGTTGGAACCAGATTCTCCTTTTGTGGTAATCATTTTATGATTAGCAATTCTAATATAGATGTTGCAAATATTGGGTTGTTTATCCTTTCACTGGTTCTTGTTCCTCCCAAAGAGTCAGTAGCACTTATGCCATTTTGCGGTCCTATCTATTGTCGATCTGATTACTTGAATATTGTTAAATACAAGCACAACATTTCCATGTATAGTATGTGCATGAATGGTTATGTTTCTGGAAACTTTAACAAGAAGAACCTATTGTATATAGATGTTCTTCCACGCACTCATGGGAACATCGCAAGGTTCATAAATAGTTCTAGGTGCTCTTTATTTTCTCCAAATTGTTCATTTGAGAAACACTTCAATGACCAAGAGTTCTTTATGACCGGGATTTGTACATGCAATACGTAGTTTGTCTCCTAGTGACGAGTTGTTAATAAACTACAACTTCTGTAGACCACCAACCCCTTGTCAGAGATGCCTTGCATTGGGATTACCTTTAGATGTTCCCTTGGGTCGTAAGACAAAAAAACATTGATTTATTGTATTTGCTAATTTTCAATGGATTCATATTAATGTATTGCTCAGTTTGAAATTATGTTTTATAAATTGTTAATTTAATTTATAAACTCAATTTGAAAATGTGTTGCTCATTTTTAAATTTTCATATTTGTGAAATTTCACAGGGATATATCACTGAGCTAGAACAAACCTCACAATTTCACACTATTATTACTGAGAAGAATTAGACAAAGACATGGATCAATTCACTCATAAAATTGAAACACACATGAAAAATTGTTGTTGATACATTAATCAACTGTAAACTGACAATCAAAAAGTGTTCCAATAGAATGAATTCGATATTGTGGGAGGATTCGAATTCACCTCAAGTATAGGCTTAGTTTGCATTGGAACAATCTCCTGATAAGGTTCAGTGGCCACCGATGATGAATAATCAGTTAACTGAGGTAGAACTAAGAATAACTGAATCATGTGGGCACCAAAATAGGGGAGGAGACTCCAAGGGGCGAAATACTGACTTGTAGTGGTCAAAATAGTTGCTCCTACACTCAGTAGCAGTGAAACTATGTAACAGTCAATTAACTAAGCAATCAAGGGAATAAGGTGCCTTAATCATGGAACTGACTGTGCTAACTCCTAAAATCATGCATGAGGGAGAATTTGGACTTCAGTGATGTAACCAAGGCGCTCTAAGTGGATAGGAGGGCTAATGATGGCCAAAAACAAGCTCCAAGGGGCCGAAAGTAAGGACTATGTGCTAGGAGACTCAATTGGTAATGCATGGAATGCATGGATGCATGCAAAATGCATGCAAAGCATGCAAGACCAAAATGAGATGGTGAGAATATTCCAACAATACTTAATGTGGAATTGATGTTAATTTATTACTCAATCTAAGCGTCTGCTTTATAAATTGTTTGTAGCTTAACATTTTCTACTGGAAGTGATTCTCGTGCTTCTGTAATAATTATTTTCTATAATGCGAGATCAAATCAATTGCATTGTGCTTACTAACATCATTGATGTAATGTTCAATATTTTTGAAATCGGGATTCTAATGATGAGTGACCTTCCTACCATCTTCTTTTTCACCCTAGTATAGTGTCAAATCGAAAGAAAGTTGAAAAAGAGAGCAACTTGGAGAGGTAACATACCAAGCATGGTTGAATCAATCAGCTATTCAATTTCCACTGCGTCCATCCTCACCAATCAGGAATTCCTATAGTGATAGTAGTTCTTCACATGTTGGAAATGGAGGCAATAAAGTAGAGGTTGGTATGGACAAGTTATTATGACAAAGGAGTGCCATGGATGCAATGTTGTTCCATACATTCTAGGACAATGAGCTAGGGGATAACGCTCATAATATTGAAGCATTCTTCGAAAGCCTTAAATCGGCTTCCACCACACCTCTATTTGGATCTGGTTGGTCAAAGTCTACACAATTGGGAACAACAATGTTACTATACAACTTGAAAGCAAGGTATAGCATGTCAGACGCATGTTTCTCAACAATGTTGAGGTAACTAACTATCAACTACATTATATTTTGAGTAATCTTGTGACACAATCATCATTGAAAATGGTCGATTTTATGAACGTCAAATGACATTGTACATTTTTATTTCCCACTAACTATAGGTTATTCAAATATAAGGTACTTTCGAATGATAATGTCTTTCCCGGCAGCTGTGCAGAGACAAAACAAATGTTGAAAATGTTGGGTGTAGAGTACATATATTATCATGCATGCCCTAATGATTGTATTCTATATAGAGGCGAATATGTAGATAAAGCGATATGTCCAAAATGTGGGATGACAAATACAAAGAGTCGAATAACAAGGCTAAAGCACATGGTCCTCCTCATAAGATATTGAGGCACATGCCTATAATCCCAAGGATTCAAAGGCTCTTTCATTGCAAAGAATTAGCTATGATGCAGGGATGGCATGCATCGAACTGAGGTGATGAAGGATTTATGTGAATCCCAACAGATTTAATAGCCATGAATCATATACAGGATACAATAGCCATGAAGCATATAGAGGATACATGGCTCGATAAATTCAAGGATGAAGTACGTAGCCTCCAATTCAGCATATCCATTGATGGCGTCAACCCATATTCCCAACCAAACAACATCTATATTGTTTTTCATGTAGTAGTGATCAATAACAATATCCCCCCATGGTTTTCTGTGAAGAATGAACATCTTATGTTGGCTCTTATAGTCCCTGGTAAAAAACAAGTGAAGAATATGGATGTTTACCGACAACCATTGATTGATGAATTAAATGAATTATGGGAAGGGATACATGTATATGATGTGTCGAGACCCATAGCATTGCAGAGGAGTTTTACACTATATGGCATATGTGCGTACACCACACATGATTATCCGGGGTTAGGAGTTTGTTCAGGTAAATATGTTGTTTTATTTGTTTTTATATTCAAAGTAATCATTTTTGACATATTTAATTCGGTGTGACTGTCTTCATCCTCAACACTAACATGCTCTCTTTACTATAGCATCATAGGTGTTGTAACAAAAGGTTATTATGGATGTAAATGTTGTGGACCTTCTATGAAGGCTAGGTGATCCAAATACCTACGAAAGTCAGTGTACGAATTCTCTAGGGTATTCCTCCCATAAATCCACTCTTATAGAAGAGCAAAATCTGCTTTCAATGGTAAACGAGAGAGAACCCAAAGGACTGAAATAATGACACCGGCTGACTGGCTTAAGGCATATGACAAAGAGAAGGAAAATAAATACACAGATATGTTCGATTCAAATGTGCAACCTGTGATCGATGATCGTGATTTATTTGACACCTATGTTGAGAAAATGCCCACAGGGATGAAAATGAAATCGATATTTTATAAGCTCTCATATTGTGAGCATCTTAAGATTGCCCACTTACTAGATCCCATGCATATATTTAAAAATGTTTCATCTTCTTTTTGGTGTCACATATCATCCCAAAAAAGTGACAAGATGAAATTCAGGAAAGACCCTATTGCTTCAAATACTAAAAAGAAGCATTAGCCAAGACAAGAAAATAGAGGAGATGTTGACTCCTCTTTTTCATTTAAAAAAGGCGATGTCCCATGGATTTTGAAGAAATATGATCTTAATTTGGCAAAAGAAGTTATATTGGACGTGAAGGCACCTTCTTTTTATGGGTCTACTTTACGACGCTGCTTCAATACGTTAGAAGAAAAGTTGTTGGGTTTGAAATCACATGACCATCTCAACCTTCTAAGGATATGTATAATTCCAAAAAATTGTTATTAAAATTTATTTATATATTTTCCCAAAAAATTTAAAATGCACTTAACTTTTTGTGTTTACTTTGTAGTGTTATTATCCATTGTTCGTACGTGGGTGTGTGAACCATGACTTTCCCAATGCCCTTCGGCGTGCCATATCTAAACTATCTGCATTTGTACCGTGGATCACATCAAAGGATATTTACATCGCTAACATTCCACGATGGTGTGAAGATATAGCTAAGATTTTTTATATGTTTGAGAAGGAACTGCCATCGAGTTTCATGGACTTGCCGGTTCATCTTCTAATTCACCTAGTCGATGAGGTTGAATTAGTCGGGCTGGTCTCCTGTCGCCAGATGTTCTTCTCAGAGAGGTTCATGAAAAAAGTGAAGGGATTTGTTCGGCAAAGGGAAAAACCCGAGGAGTCTATGGAAGAGGGGTACATAGTATATGAGTTGTTCTATTATGCCAGTGAGTACATCAAGCAAATCGACGGCACACCAGGCACAGTGATTTGGGATGATGAACGTGATGAGGACAGAAGGGAAGGGGAGGTACTGGAAACGAATGGAAAAATGCGCATGATAATGTACGTCACTTATCTTTTGATCTTCAATTTTCCACGTAGTAACTTATATTCGCAACAAACGTCAAAATCTATATTTGATCCCATACGTACTGAATGTGTTTTTTTTCCATGAATACAACAACAAATTCATAAATTGATGCAAACAATAAATTCATTATTTACAACACGGAGGCAACACAGTGGTGGGTCGCATTGTATGAACAGAAGAGGAGGAAATGGGACATTAATAGAAAAGAATTTAGGTGTTTGCATGGTAGAAGCATGCCTTTTCCAGATCATTTAAAAGAAAATATGCCAATGATCTGTCCCAACAGTTGGGTTGTGGACCAAGTCGGATAGAAATATGGTGCATTTGGTCATTACTCTGCTGAAGAGGAGAATGCGCTAAACATTGGGATCGGGTGCAACAACTCAATAATAAAATCTTTATGTACATAATTTATAACTTTATAATGCAACTTTGAATTATAACATTTATGTTTAATATATTAATGGTTGGGTTAATAGACATATGCCATCATCATTTGTTAACTTTTCTTAAAGGTGCATTAGTTCTTATCTATGTGGACTTATGGACATCATTTTCGCACCAAGGATGCTGATAATGGACGTGTTACACAAGACTGTGGAATGGAATTCGAGTTCGACCAATCTAGTTGTGCTAGCCACCAAGATTGAAACTTGGTAGGAGGGATGTTGGGTTATGTCGGAGAGATACAATAGATCATTTAAGTGGACTTCTCATCTTTCCAATGTGTTATTTTTTGTTGTAGGTGGTGGGACACATTCGACAAGAATAATGTAAAGAAAGATCGTGATAGTGGGTTGATATGTATCAACTCTATAAAGATGTGGGATGAAACTAAGGAGCCTTATGTTTTCCCAAAACACTGTAACCAAGTGTTCTTTCACCCGAATGTGTTGGATAGATATTGGTGGTTCATATTAAGACACAACCCTAGATCTAAACATGTTTCTAAGAACAACAATGCTATCATGCCAATCGAGGAAGATAATGAAGGTGATGGCAACAGAGAGTGATAGGTACATGTTTTATTTTGTCATTTACATAGTGAGATATCATTTTGTTATTGTTATCTTTAATTGTCTAATTATATCGTTTATTTTTCATTTTATGACAGTGGAATTGGAAAGTTGATTACTGGATGCAATGTTTAAACAATTCCATCTAGTTAAGAACAAATTATATGATGTGAAATATGGTTTATGTCTATGAAGTAATTTATGATTGCATAGAATGATTATATGTCATTGTCTAAATTATTCATATTATGTTTTATGTATACATATATATACACCATGGAAAACAACTTACATGATCCAATTTTATTTTTGTGAACGTAAATGCTAACATATTTATTAATTCCTCACTTGAAGGTGGTCTAAAATTTCTATATTGATTTTTCAGTAATTGTATTTTATGATGTTTTCGTGATAAATAATGTCAAGAATTATAATTGCATTGTTAATTTATGACTTGTATGTTGGAATGTAATGTTTTGTTTTTCATTATATGATTCAATTAAATTGAATTTTTGTTATAATGTAATGTTTTTTGATGTTTTTATTGTATTTACAATGTTAACTCCAACATACAAAATGACACATTTGTAACCTTGATAGAGATTGAAAATTCAACAATTTTTTTAGTAGTGTTGAGCTCTAAAATTACTTAATTTATGGCCTTGATAACAATGAAATTTACAACAAAATTTAAGGTGCTCTCTAATTTCTCTATCAATATTCGAATGTTTGTATTTCATGATGTTTTTGTTATAAATAATGCTAGGAATTATAATTGCATTAATTTATGACATTTATGTTAGAATGTAATGGTTTTTTATTATATGATTCGGTTAAATTGATTTTTTGTTATAATGTAATGTTTTTCGATTTTTTTTATTGTATTTATAATGTTAACTCCAACATAGAAAATGACATGTTTGCAACCTCGATGGAGAATGCAAATCCAACAATTTATTTTACTAGTGTTGAGCTCTACAATGACTTCATTTATGGCCTTGATAACAATGAAATGTACAACAAATTTTAAGGTGCTCTTTGATATCTCCATCAATATTTGAATGCTTGTATTTCTTGATTTTTTGGTTATAAATGATGCTAAGAATTATAATTGCATTAATTTATGACATTTATGTTGGAATGTAATATTTTTTGTATTATATGATTTGATTAAATTGAATTTTTGTTAAAATGCAATGTTTTGGGATTTTTTTATTGTATTTATGATGTTAACTCCAACATAAGAAAATGACACGTTTGAAAACTTGGTAGAGATTGTAAATCCAACGATTTTCTTACTAGTGTACTTGACCTCTACAATGGCTTAATTTATGGCCTTGATAACAATGAAATTTATAACAACAAATTTAATGTGCTCTCTAATTTCTACATGATCAATATTTGAATGTTTGTATTTCACGATGTTTTTGTCATAAATAATGTTAAGCATTATAATTGCAAATGTTTTCTGAATGAGAATAAGAGTTAAAAAATGGCTTAAAGATTATGAAATCAACTTAATGATTATTAATAATAATATATTTGGAGAATGCAAGTTGTGGCTTTGCATTAGTTGAGATAAAAATGGTGTTCTTTTAATTAACTATTTGTTTTTCTTCCTATTAAAGATTTGATATTTGTCATTGTAAATTGAGCTATTGTCAATCAATTAGAAATCTTGAATGATACATTGATAGGTCATATTCATGTTCATATAATTTAAATTTTTTCTGGTAATGTTCATAAACATGATACTATAACAAATTATACAACCAACATAAAGCATATAACTAGTTGTCACAACTTCATCCTTTATCAATACAAAATTCATAAACACATTTAATTCAATGATATTTTTGCAATTATATTATGTAAACATAAACATATTATCATTAATATCATTGTCACCATTTAACAAACATAAAAATAAACACCATCATACGATCATTAACATAAAACTAATAAAAATAAGCATGAACTACAATCATAACTATTACGTTATTGCATATTCATCTAACATATACATCATCTAACACACATATGATCTAAAAATAACATGTAACAAAACATAAGTTCCAGTTTCTAACATAATGAGCATCATCAAACCTGACCTAACATACACAAGTACATTACCATCAACATATAAACAAGCATCAACATAATCATCAACGTATGCAAAATGGAAAACACAAACATCTAATGAACATCATCGAACCTGACCTAACATACACATCATGACCATCAACATATAAATAAACATCAACATAATCATCAACATCTACAAAATGGCAAATGACGTATATATATTTAAAATATATTTTTATAGCATCAAAATGATGACGTATATATATTTAAAATATATTTTTATAGCATCAAAATGATGATAAATGTCAAATATACATGTTTAGTCCACCCCGAGAACCATATCATCATCATTATCTATCAACCCACCAGATGTATCGGTACCTCCAGCGGTAGAGCTAGAGGCATGATCAATACCTCTGCTAGGAAATAATTTATCATGTAGATCAGTAGGAAAGACATGATCTCTAGGAATTTGTATCATCCCACCCGATCTGAGCATCATCTCCAAAGCTAAGGGGACTAGTGGATGAGAATCATGGGGAGTTGACGGATCAATAGAGGCTGGTTGGTCAGATAGGTATAAAGTATCATATGTTGGATCCGTCGAAGGAGGGGGAGGTGGAGGATATGATGAAGGAGGTGGTGTATCAATAGAGGTTGGTCTATCGGATAGGTATAAAATATCATATGTTGGATCCGTCGAAGGAGAGGGAGGTGTAGGAGATGATGAAGGAGGTGATGGAGGTGGAGGAGGGGGTGGATGAGATGTCAAAGGTGGAGGAGTAGGAGGTGGAGGCCGAGGAGGAGGTGCAGTGGATGTGGAGGATCCCCAACCAGTCGAACCAGTTGATGGAGAAGGAGGTGGACTAGGAGGCCAAGGATCTCCGCCCTCATTAGACAATGAACTACCATGAGGGATGGCATCCAAAAGAATGCAAGCACCAACAATGTGTTGCATCAAGCTCCTCATATCAAGAGGAATCATCCTTCATAGCTCATTGTATCGGTCCTACCTCTGAATCTCCCTGACAGGAACAGGTTGAACCCCTCGATCCGCTAATAATTTGGCCAGCCTATTTGCACTATCATGTCTAAACCTCTGCTCAAGCCTCCGTCAAAGGCCAGGCCTAGCTAGATGAGGCACCTCCGACTGATCTTGCATTTGTATGTCCTCATCCTCATCAGGATGCGGTGGAGGAGGCCCCACATCACCGTCAAATGTGCCAATATCTGTAAAATATGCAGTACACAATAATAATTAGACAATTTCATTAAACATTAATTTAATAAAATAATTTAAAACATATTTCATTTGCATTAAGTATAACGAGAATAAGTTAATTCTCGCTAGCTCATTCGGTTAAGGTGTGGGTGATCCAAGAGATCAATTTTCAAACTCAGCAAAACTCATCAAAACCAACATCAACACGTAGAGCTCATCGAGACGATTCCGGTGGCATTCGTTTCACTCAAAAGGGACTCTGGACACAAAAGTTACAACGTTCTGAAATTTCGGCAAGTCAGTACTCTCATGTGCAGAAAGTGGCAAAAGAGTGCCACGTGGCACTGCTATAAGGTGCAGAAAGTGGCAAAAAGAGTGCCACGTGGCACTGCTATAAGGGTGCCACGTGGCCTATATGACCCTTACGTGGCATCCCCACATGATGACACATGGCAAGGTATTGTTGAAATGGTAGTGACGTGTGGTAGGTGATATGGTACTTAGCTTAGTTGGCATTTGACGTGGCATCACAAGTGGACAAATGAGGGGTCGCCACATGGAAACCACCCATTGGCTTATGGACTTGATCTTTGAACCAATAGTTTGTTTGGAGTCGACAAGACTAGAACCTGTGACTTCCCATTCAACAAGCCTATGCCATACCAATCCACCTACATGCATTTGTTTTGCGGCTTATGAAATAAGTTTAATTCAAACCCTATGGTGGCAGATTTAGCCATAAAAAGGGGGGAGCCCGCAGGTTTGAACCCGAGTCTCCCGCCAAAATATGTGGTCACAACTAACGGGAGGTTGGTTAAAGCCCACACCACGTGTAAGTCTAATCGTTGAACAACATATTGTTATGCCAAATAACCAAATATACATATGGTTGCAAGGGAGAGCGCCAAAGTTTGAGTAGTGTGTATAAAACAAAAAGTGGTTGTCTATATTTACGCCGAAGGCGTTCTTTCTGGGAAAGACAATCCTCAACCCTGTAGCTGGATTCCTCGCTCATTGATCCAATGAGATTACGCCGCGTCGCTTCGTAAGGTGTCCTTATGTCGCTTCGTAAGGTGTCCTTATGACGTCCGGTGTACACGTTTTTCTCGGTTTTCTATATTTATGTTGTCCTGCCTCCTTGCGCTATCCTGCCTCCTCGTAGACCTTATAGCTTCAAGGTTCCTCACGATTTTCTATAATTGAGGTAGAGTCCTATAGCTCTCAAGGTTGCGGAAACCGAGAATATTAAGAGGCAAGCAAGGAGTAAGGCACACGTTGCAGTCACAGCCTAGGGTTTGCTCGACCCCGAAGAAATTAAGATCCGCTGTACATGTCGGTCATAGATTCGATCTCGTCAACCATGGACGCGGTAGCCTCCAAGAAGGAGCGGCTCCACAAGGCATACATGGAGTTGCAATCGCATTCTTCGGCTTTGGTGAACTTCACCATCCAGTGGAAGGAGCTCGAAGATCACTTCAATGACATGGAGAAGCTCATGCAATGACATGGAGAAGCTCATCCAATGACCTGGAGAAGCTCATGCAATGACCTAGAGAAGCTCATGCAGAAGCACTTCAAAGAGCTCGGAGAAAAGGAGAAAGAAAATGTTAAGGAGAAAAAACTTGTCGTAGAAAAGAGCACTGAAAAACCTAAGGAGAGAAAATCTGTTGTAGAAAACAACACAGGAAACCCTAAGGAGGCCTTGCTGACCTCAAAAGACGACGTGAAACCACGCCCGGAGCTAAAATTTCTGTGCGAAAAAATGGACAGCAAGGGCCTGAAGACTTTCTTGGTTGCTAACTACAAAGACGTTCATGATGAAGTCCTCGCGGCCCTGAAATTTGCCACGGACCCGGGCAAGCTGGTTCTACAGACCCTGGAGGATTTTTTTTCTGACAGAGTTTAATGGGAACCTTCAGCTGAAGAGACGGGTTTGTGATTTGCTCTTAGAGTCCCTTTCTCTTGTTTCCTCGTCGGACGAGCTGTCATCCAAGACCAAAAAATATGCTCAGAAAATTGTTGCCGCATGGAAACCTAAGCTTAACCTTGGCACTCCATCCAGGAACGATGTTTATTCTCTGGGGGCACACGTGTTCCTGCAGCTCTTGGCTTCTTACGGAATTTAAAATGAATTCAAGGATGATTACCTTTGTGAGTTAGTCCTTCACGTTGTCCACTGACGACATGCTATTGACCTTTGCCGCTCTTCGTATCGGTCACAAGATATTGGGTAGGTAGACTTTGTCATTTTTCTTTCAACCCGACTTTCTGTTCAGTTTAGATTTTTTATTTGGGTAAAGTTGCTGAGGATTACATTATCCTTCAGACAACACTCATGTGGTAGTGTGTTATGGGCAATAGTCTTTTAGGCTTAGATTGTTAGGTATACAGTTAGGGATGCTTATCTGCCTAATGATTTTTGTTGCACAAGATGATATTGAAACATTCAAGGAATGCATTTAAATCAACGAATTGATTGTTGTTTATTAATTCCAAAGACTGAATCTTTTTCTGATTAGGAGTTTAAACAAAGGTGGTAGTTAATGCGGATCTGTATAGGTCATTGGCATCATCTTCAATGATCGTTATCATTTTTTTAATTCTTGATACATGTGGTGGGTTATTTTGCAGCTAGCCGTGCTCTGGATGTTATAAATTTCAGTCTCGTAAATGGGAAGCCAATAAGGATAATGTTCTCCCACCGTGATCCCAACATACGTAAAAGTGGGTCTGCAAATGTCTTTATCAAGGTGAGTATTCTTATCACTGAAAGCTTAACCTTCGATGAAAATTTATTCTCTCTTTCTGCTGAGTAACTAAAAACAATTGTAAACTTCATCCCCTTTTTTATGTTTATTTGCATAATCTTGATAAATCGATAGATAACAGAGCATTGCATGATACCTTCTGTGCGTTTGGTCCAATCCTTTCTTGCAAAGTGGCCACAGATAATAATAGTCAGTCAAAAGGATATGGTTTTGTTTAGTTTGAGCAAGAAGACTCAGCAAAAAATGCCATTAAAAAGTTGAATGGTATGTTGATGAATGATAAGCAGGTCTATGTTGGTCTATTTATTCGACGTCAAGAAAGAGAGAGAGTGATAGGTACATCAAAATTCAACAATGTTTATGTCAAAAATCTGTCAGAAATAACTACAGATGAAGACTTATAAATGGTTTTTAGTAGCTATGGCCCCATCACCAGTGCAGTTGTTATGCGAGACATAGATGGGAAATCCAAAGGATTTGGGTTTGTTAATTTTGAAAATGCAGATGATGCCGCTAATGCTGTGGATAATTTAAATGGCAAAAAAAAAATGATGATAGGGAGTGGTATGTTGGAAGAATTAAAAAAAAAACTGAAAGAGAAGAAAAGTTAAGAGACAAGTTTGAACAAGAAAGGAAGGCTAAGTTTGGATGATTCTGTTGATGATGAAAAGCTAATAGAACTATTTTCGGACTTCAGAACCATAACATCTTGCAAGGTAACCTTCATTTTCAACATTTCCTAAAAGTTCAATTTGTTTTGTGATTTATTTTAGCATGAGCTATTATAGTGTTTTATTTAGTTCTTAGATTCTCTTACATTTCAAGCACTTTACTAATGCATTTTGTATCCCCTGATGCTATTTTATTTAGGTTATGAGGGATCCACAAGGGTAGAGCAGGGGATCAAGATTTGTGGCATTTGATCATTTTTCAAACTTGGACTATAAAGGATAGTCTTGAACATGAACGTCTTACTTCCTAATTCAAACTGTGAGCATTGCCTCTTCCTTCCACATAATGTCTTTTGTCATTACCAAGAATGGTCATATCTGACCTTGATTTGTCATCAACAAACCAATTAGATATGTTAGTCATGTTTTGAAGCACTACACTTTTATGTTTGGGAAGCAACAAAGGCCACAAATTCCTTTTCTTCTTTTTCATGAGAAAATGGTAAAAGTATTCAGTACATGGGTAGCATAGCTTGGGATAACTAGGTGTTGTAAGTGATGCAACATTATTAATAAAACATGGTATTTTTTATTCTCTCCATTTCTTATGCGCGCTCAATATGTGTGTAGTGCGTACATAGGTCAAGTCTTGTACAATATCAAAAGCCAAAGTTTTAGGCATATAGGAGATTATCAAAGTTAGTGAATAAGAAAGTGTTTGCCCTGGAATATGTGTTTGAATTAATTTGAATTTTGTAAGCTTTATAAATTTTAAAGATGTTAAAGTTTGAAGGTTATTTTTTATTTGGCTTAAAAATCCCACAAAGGTAGATTGATCGACAAATTGTTGATATCAATGAATTTATGCAGGTTGTATCCAAGGTTTAAAACTTAGGGAAATTGGAGGAGAAACAAAAGTAACAACATACACTATAGCGGGCATGTATGACTTAATAATACAAGTAGACTACAATTTTGTGGCAGATGTTACAAGCAGACACAATCTGGGCGATTATGTTGGATTTTACACAGGTTGCAAAAACATATAGATTAGACCATGAGAATAGACAGAAATTCATTGTTTCTCCTAAATAGAGGTCATATGTAAACAAATCATATTCAAGAATTCACTAAAAGTACATCGTTGCTCCTCTCAACAAAATGAACAAATGTCACAAAATTAAATTCCATAACTTTCTCAGTGCAGTATATGGGTTTCCTTAAGGAATAGAATACAAGGTTAAAATTTCAGCAGGCTTTTCTACTTGGGAGAGGAATCCAGGAGCAAAGAACAACAATGGATTTCTACCTTGAAATAGTGTCTGTGTTGTGCAATTTTTACCACTAAATTCTTAATAAGATGGAATAAAAGTATTCAAAAGCTTAATGTGCCTTCATCGCTTATATCAAAGAGGGGCATGCCATTACACTCCAATGAATGAGGTTCAGAGGTTCAACGCTTGCATGACAATATCTTTGGCACTGTTGGCAAGGAGCATTTCCATCACCTTCGCACCCTAGTCAAGTACATGCAAGAGTGATTTTTAATCCTACAACGCTTGAGTTGGATCATTGCCATCACATCTGTGCAAATAAACTTTGTACTTGTGACTTATGAAGTTATGACTTATGGCAATGAATTTTATCTTTACCACTATTGGCCGGGGTCATTTCCCAACCTTCATATCTTGTATATGCCACACATGTAGCAGAGTATCCTTCATCTTTACCACTTTTTCACCATTACTACTTCCACTTTTCCACCGGTCCATTACTACTTCCATGGCTATATTCATACAGGTAACACTTTGACACTTATAATTTTTGGCAGACCATTGCCAACTTGAATGTATGTATACATGTGACACTTTCGTTCAGGAAGAACAATGTTTCTGTGGGTAGTGTTTTTCCAAGCTTTATGGAGTGATTGATCATAGTTGATCCAAGCTTCTGGCTACCTCAACTTCCTATGTTATAGCATAAAATTTATTTTGGTAGGGATTCTATCTCAAAGTGGTGATGCCATACAGAGAGAAATGTAATGTCATTGACCTATGCCATCGTAGAAGGGAGTTTCATACATCATTTCGTCCTTATTCGAGCAAAGTCGCCAAGGCCAATAAAATAAAGTGGGTCTGCTTCCACTAAAAGATCTAGCTTGGATTGTGCCCTGAGATTCACGCAGAATAGAATGTGTAAGCATCGTGCAGAGAAGATAAATTATGCAGACAAGCCTGGAGAAGAGGAGTCCGCTGTGTGTAATGGAGATAAGCAATGTACCCATTCTTGATCTTTTGGTGCCTTTTACAGTTTTGAATATTCTTATAAGGTAGACTTCGACTAAGTGGCAGCATAAGTTCATAGAGTTTTTTTATTTTATTTGCGGGATGTTGCGCGTGCCCTATAAAAAATGGACGGGCAGGAGATTGGTGGGAAGCGCATGAAAATTGCAAAGAAGTCAGGATGCCCTCGTCACAATAATATGTAGTTTACTTCAGTTCCTATCAATCATACAAATGACTCTAGACTTTGAAGTAAGGCTTATGGGCCTTTTAATTATAGAGAGCTACTCATATTCAAGGATTCTATATCTAACAGGTGGGACACTTTCATATTACTAGTGGCCACATGTACTTTGTTCAGGTAGCAAGTTTTGGATTCATTATGGTATTGATGGATATGTTCCCTCGTCGTAACTTGGATGTTGACATTCTTTCTAGTGTGGATGGATATGTTCCCTCATCTTAATTTGTGCCACCCATTCTCTTTGTACATTTTACTAACATTGATTTATGTTGAATTTTACTTTTTCCTACTTGTATCTATGGAGGAAGGAGGGAGGTTTAGTGTTTAGACAAGACACAGAAGGAGTTTATCACAACCAAGAAGAGAAGTACTCAATCATAGCAAACAAATCCTCTATGGGTGCTCACTTGATATTAAGAAAAACAAGTAACGTGAAAAAATTATTATTTATCGAAGACCTAAGTTCCTTTATTTCTCCATCAATTAATGTGAACAACTAAGAAAGAAACAGTCGCACAGCTGAAATACACTTTCCACAAACAACTCCATGGAGCAAAACAAACACAATAATTCTCAAGCAAACAATGTGCAAGAAACCAAAGTGACTCTCTTCTCCAAGGACAATGAAGAGGAAAAAGTACACATGTGCAAAGGATGTTGATGTAGAAGCTCTCAAATTGTTGCCCAAATGCATTTCATAAAGTCCCTACTTGGGATTTCATTTGGCCATGTTGCCAATGGCCCTTGTATGCTTGGAGGGGTTTACAAATAGAGAAAGTACTTGCAAATGGAATGGATGAGAGAAAAGGTTCCCGACCATTAGCAAGGAAGTACCACCACTATTGTAAAAGACAAACGAAGCCCTTATCTTGTGGTAGAGAAGAAATCCCCAATGGAAGTTGTGGATGAAGCCAATGTTAAATGATGCAGAGAGAAAGAGAAATAGAAATAGAAATTTACATAAATGCACTATAAAGACCAAACTAGGTCATATGGACTAGATATTCCATACTCTAAGAGAAGCCTATAAAGACCAAACTAGGTCATATGGACTAGATATTCCATACTCTAAGAGAAGCCTATAAAGACCAAACTAGGTCAAAGGGACTAGAAATTGCATACTTCAAGAGAAGCTGGTACAAGAACAAGGAGTACAGGATTGAACCCGAAATAGCAAGGATTTGATGGTAGAATCCTATAGTGGAGAGGAGATCATGACAATACCATCTCTTCGTTGCATTATCTTTGTATAGAGAGAGATTGTGGGGAAAGTGATTAGAGTTTACCAAGTCCTAGTAAAATACAATAAAGTTGGTGAATGATTGGACCAAGTCACCCAATAGTACAAAAGATTCAGTACAACATATTAAAGTGCAAATGTATTCAGGGATCTGCTAAAGTTTACAACGACATCGTTTGCTTTGCGGAGTCAAGAAGGGTATGATGATATCTTCGGGAGCTTTTCCCCCTATCAAGAATTCCTATGTCCCAATATTTGATGTGCATGTGTATGATGATGATATATTCATGGGTTTGAAGGGTATTAGGAATGTTGTGGTTCCTTACGATGATGTATTTAATAGGGGATCTGTGGGTGGGGACCTTAGATTTGCTGCATTTGAAGATCTTTTGGGGTCGAAGAATGTGAATTCGCAGCGAGCTGGTGGCAACCCGGGGAGTTTAGGTTTTGAGGATTTGATTCCGGTTTTTTGACAATAGTGAGCGGTATGGGGTTTTGTTGAACTAGAGTGAGACCTTAATGTATTCAACCACAATTTTTACAAATTGAATCAAGCATAATTATTATATATTCATAATACTTAGTAGATTAAGCATAAGGCCAACCTCCATGTACTCATAAAATCAAGCATAAGTATGTACTCAAAATGGAAATGTGTGTTGCAAAACTAGCCTCTAATATCTCCTGTTGCACCTATCATAAGATTCACACAAGATCTATAGGTGTTTTGGGGAGTTTGTTCAAGTTGGTTTTATAGTCTCCTAGAGTATTATTCTTATGAGTGAACACTTTGTAAGTAGTGTTGATGTGTGGCATGTGACACTTATAATTAGTGTGTAGGATTACAAATGATGGCACAATTGCATTGCTCATAACATTTGTTCATCTTAAAATTTATTTATAATCACATTCAAATGGTATGAAACATAAAATTGAATGGTGTATAATTGTAAGCACATTATTATTAAACCAATATATGTTAGAAAGCTCTAATAAATCAAATGCATAGAATAAAAGCAAACAACAAATTGATTATACAAATGAACACAATAATATACTTGTAGTGGAAACTCTTAACAAGGAAAACCACTATTGGTTTTGTTTTTTGTTGGGATAGCTATTAGGGTCATTCAAAGGGAATTTAAATGTTTGATCAATACATTCATGTAGTGAATTGATATCTTGACCTCTTTGAAAAAATGTCATTATTCAAACAAGAGTTTGAAGTTTGTTAAAAAAGCATTAATAAAACATACAAACCTCCCATTTTTATGTATGGATATAACAACTTTAAACTTAAAATAACAACTTTAAACTTAAAATAAGATATCAATGCTTTTATTGAAACCAAATGTAACAAGATATTACCATTCATGTAGATTTTCAAAACTAAAATTTATTTAATCCAAATCTCAATGCAAAGAATTACTGTAATTGTAAAAATATAATAAACAATAAAATTCATATGCACAAAGTCTTTGTACTCCTATTGTTACAAAGATTCAAAATGATTTATAATTCAATTATATAACTTATCCTCCATTACAACCAAGTAGAAAACACACCATAATTTTTGAAGAATTTTGAGTTTTCTCAATATTGTTGTGAACAAAACTTGATAAAAACTCCTAAAAAAGTGTCTTTGAATTTTAGTAATGTTCCTATAATGTCAACCATAGTAGGTTGTCTTTCCGAAGATTCATATGTGTAGAGTAAACCCACTCTTAGTTGATTGAGGTACTTGGTCTCCTTATCTTCTCTAATGCTTGTACCATTTCTCTTCAATAGGCTTTTATCTACGACTTCCCTAGCTCTGTTTGGAAAACTGCTAGCTATCCATTTATGCACATTCAATCCTTCCACAAATATGTTGTGGGTGGGTTTCTTTTCTTAAGTGTTTTTCCTTATGCTCTTTTCCACTTAGTGCTCCTTTTGCCCCTCGTGGAGCAATTAAGAATTAATAATTAGTATGTTAGTTGTTAGTGCTTAATGAATTGTTTAGTTACATAGTTAGAGAGTTAATGGATTTGGAGAAATCTAATTACCTCAATGTTTATGAAAAGGTCAATCATTCAAATGAGTTTTGCAAATCTATATATGGATTTCCCTTGTTTAGAAGAGCAACTTTTATGCTAACTTTCTAACAATTTTGTCAAATTGTTATAATTTAAAAAAAATTGATTAACAATGTCAAAATTCAATCACATTTTTTATTAATATATTTCAATAAGCACCGTAGCTATGTTGTCAAATTGTGATAATTTACAAATTGTTATAATTAAAAATAGTTGGTTAACAATATCAAAATTCGATCACAATTTTTTTAATATATAACAACTTTTATTAATTGTTATTCATTGTTTGCTTTTAAAGAAAACTATCTTTCACCTTTCATTTGACACTTCCTCCTCCTCCATTGTAATGGCATCCCAGTAGGTTGTTGTACCACGATGGTTTGAGGGGTCAACATCAATGTCATGGTTGGGAAGCTTTTCTTTCCATTGTTGTTTATGGCGATACACTAAACATGTGAACATTGCAGGATATATGGTAATGAGAAAGGTTGTTTTCATCCTGGAACTAACTATGGAAGCTTTTTTGTACTAGCATCATCCATGAAAATAGGAGTGCTCCTACTCCAATTGAATGCTCATTGACTATTTTAGATTCCTTGGCAACCCTCACTCATTTTGGCTCAAAATCAGGGGAAATTGGGACCAACTTTTTCTCTGGACCTATCATTAATAGCAACTAGAAAGAGGAGCCATTGCTTAAGAATTTGGCTTGGTTGTATTTCACATTGCTTATAACACTGACACACAATGATTCCAATGTTTGAAAGGCCTTCACTACTGGTGTGGGCAATTTATTGAAATGCTATTGGTTGGTGTTATTTTAACATTTTGCAAATTGTGTGCTACATGCTTACATCATCATGCACAATTTATGATTATTTGTAATTTTTTCCCTCGTATCCATTTGTATCAAAGATCAGAGCCTGGTTTGCGTTGATGTTGGTGGATTCTCAAGATGGCATCATGGACGTCTTTGGCATTGAGGTGGACTTTTGTGATGCTGCAAACTCTGACAACAAGGTTTTATGACTTCTAGATATGCTGGATTTGAAGTAGATCAAAAGATCAATGGATGGAAACAACTTCACTGTCCATAGACATTTAAATAATAAAAGTT
The DNA here is from genome assembly GCA_027924585.1 of Larix kaempferi. Lineage (NCBI taxonomy): Eukaryota > Viridiplantae > Streptophyta > Pinopsida > Pinales > Pinaceae > Larix > Larix kaempferi. Next base: position 17,307,272 of record BSBM01001023.1, read on the forward strand.
AACTTTCATTCAAATATGGCCGTTAATTAAAGATGTCATGCAGTTTCATCTTACGTTGGTGGAGATATGGGGTGCATCTCTGTAGAGTGCTACATATGTGTGTTGCCTGCAGAGAGGTTATTTACATAGGTGTAGATAAGTCTTAAAGGAACGATAAGGGGATGAAGGAGGAGAGAACTCAACAATGCGCTATCTCCCAAGCAAATTCACGAATCTGCCATTAAAGACAGAGATGCATAGTGATAGGTGGTTTGCTATCCATAATGGATGCATCTAGGATGGTAGGATTTTTAAATATGTTGCTTATGATGGTATGCTTTTTAAAGAGGATGGTATGATGGTATACATTTCCCTCAATACCAGCTTTAAAGCTTCATTCTGATTTTTCTTTTGGTTTGCTTGTTCCATCAATAGTCTATGCAAATGCACATATTGTGTTCAGAGCTTTTTGTAAACATATCTATTTAGCAAAAAGTCATTTTATTCATAGATAGATATACTATTTGTTTTTCTGCCATTAATTTAGACAAAGCGCTTTTCCTTCTTTTTGTTCTTTTACATTTGGCGTTCCTTTTGCCCCTCATGGGGCAATTGCTAGTTATATAATGGGTTTAGCCCATGGCTAGCCAACGCATCAAACAAACAAAACCTTTAAATGTCCAACATCCATACTTTGGGATATGCCAAAGGGTATGTGCTATATCATGTTTGGTGGTTATAACTATCCCACAAAACAATATGCTATATTATGTGGGTTGTTTTCAACCATATGGGGACCCGCCTAACCATGGACTATGTATAGAATGTCACGTGTAAAACAAACAACCAATGGTTGTAACCAATACCCCATGCTTATCATGCTACCAAGGGGTACCATCAAACTATATAAAGCCAAAGCCATTCGAATTGAAGGGGGGATGGTTTTGTGGAGTTAGAGAATTGGTGGAGGCCTTGTCTTCTATGGCTTTTGTTCTCATAACTATGGTTTTTGTGCTATGAGAGGAAGGCGATTGTTGTAGTGCATATAAGCTGAAGGTGGGCATATTTGTACTTGTTTTTCACCGTCTTTGTGATCTGGAGCTACTAGTGCAATCCATTTGTGGATCCAAGCAACAAATTATTTCCATCTTCAACCCTTGAGGTATTGATGTATTATTGCCATGTACTTTGCCATTACTTGCTGAGAATATAGATTAACCTCTCCATTTGAGAGGAGGGTCTGGAGACGTAGTCCTTTTGGACAAACTTTGTGATCATATGGTGTCTCCTTCTTATGTGTGTTCTTTATATTCCATGCATATGGTGCTTCTTATGTGCTTATGAGCATTGTTCACATTCTTTTATGCAATTCCATTTTTAATTCATAGAACAAAAAGATTATGGATTAGTGGGTCTCGTTAGCAGGGCGACTCAGGTTCAATTCCCCTTAGGGGTGAGCTAGTTGAGAGGAGACACCCAAAATCCAACCATCATAAGGGTTGCTGTGGCCCAGGCCGGGTGCGATCCCCGGTTGACTTTGAAGGCTTAGATGCCCCTAGGTTGCAGTTCTTAACTAATGGTTCATTGCTACCGGCCCCGGGTGACGAGCAATCGAACCAAAAAAAAAGTATAACGAGAATAAAATGAAAATAGATTAAATTAAACATAATGCTAAATTCACCTTTATGGTCAAGTGGCTCATCCTAGGTGAAGAAGATGTTGGTACACCCTCTCCAATCCAACCCCGCATATGGATATGCAACCATATCCAATCGAGGTTGGTCCTCGCCACCTATCATGTCAAGCACATCGACAGTGATCCTCGTAGGAAACTCTGGCTGCCCCCTCTTGGGCATCATTTGCCCCCACATGCGCATACGCACATTTGTCATCAACCTAGGAGGGCACTAATCAAAAGATAGCTTAGTTGTCGAAAATCTCTCAAAAAATAAACAAAACAACTATGAACCGAAGGGGAAGTTCCCCCTCCCGCCAATACATGCATGACATCGACTGAGAGCATAACAAACCTGTCATAAAAAAAATAGCAGACCACCTAATGCATCTAGGTGCCTGCACTAAATAATCAACATAATATAACAAAGGGAAGTTAATGCGCTGCTTATCAGTGGTGTAATGGGCGATAGTCATCACCAGCAAAGAGAGGCACCTCACATCCTTTCTTCCAAAAGCAACAATGGAAAGTTGCCCACCGCTGACCTGAAACTAAGAAGGCTCAAGGATGTTGTGATCAACATATCTCTAAGCATATACTAGCTGAGTCGCTGCTACAACACCAACTGGAACCTCAGGGAACTAAGGAAGGTCCTCATCTCTCCTAGAGAGCTTGGTGATAAAGTAAATGTCCTCCTTAGTGGGCTGGAACCACTCATCGGGACCAACTCGAAAGGCCTGGCTAAAATGATCCCAACGTGCGATCAACTGGGCTAGCAACATACTGTTCCCCTTGAGTGATGTCGTCTCTTCATAGAACTTGAGGAGGCTGACAACTCTCAAGAGGTGTATGGTCTGAGGCGTAATGGGACGAGTGTATAAATCTCTCTCCCTCTCCCTGGCCTCCCACTCTCTGTGGAAGTTGTACCGATCTACCTATGCCTCACGCTACTGCTGCACCTCGTGGCGATCACGTCTTTGTTTCTCGTATAATATAAATTAGTCTCATAAGCATACATATAAAAGAATTATAACAAAATTATATCTACCATGATCAAATATTTAATTTTTTTCCAAAAAAAGAAAACCAGTGCACCATAAATATTAGAAACACACTGCTAGCGGTGTGCTTATATACTAAATGCACTGACAAGTGGTGCGCTACAATATCAATGCCACACTGCTGGTTATATATCAAAATTTTTAAAATTGATTTCGATGGTGTGCCTGATTCTTATTTGCATGCAGTTATTCAAACACATCGAATTTTAAAAAACAATTATTTATTTGAAACATATTCACGGTGCGCCTATTCCACATCAACACACCGTGAATTGGTGCCTTGACGTGACATAGGAGCACCGATAGTTGCGTGTTCACGGGTTTATAAGCAGTGTGCTTATATACTGGAGGCATCGATAAGCGGTACACTACAATATATATGCCGCACCGCTGGTTATATATCAAATTTTTTTAATTGAATTGGACGGTGCGCCTAAATCTTATTAGTGCATTGTTATTCAAACGCACTGAATTTAAAAATTAATAAATTATTTGAAAGATAGTTATGGTGCATCTATGCCACATCAGTGCACCGACACTGGTGCCTTGAAGTGACATAGGAGCACCATCAGTTGTGTGTTCACAAGTTTATCAAAGGTGTCACGAGCGCACCTATGTCACATAATAGCACCGTTGTCGTTGCGATCACGTGACATACGCGCACCGTATAAATGATTATGATTTTTATTTTACCAATACCGGTGCGCTAAAAAATAACAAGCATCGAAAGTCCAGTGCCCTTTATTGTACTAAATGCATTGGTATCGATGAAATTTTAGTGTTTTATGGGGTGTATCAACGGTGTGCTTACGCCACGTCATTGCACCGATTTCCGGTGCGCATGAGTGGCATAAGCGCACTGTTAAACGTTTATTATTTTTTATAAATGGTGTGGTCATCGATGCATGTATTACACTTAAGGGCACCAGAATGCCAGTGCTCTTAAATGCGTAATGAACTTGTGACCATTTGTGGATTTTTTTTTATTTTTTATTTTTTTAATTTGTTTATATATATATATTTTTATTTTTTTTTGTGCGGAGCGGTGCGTTCGAGTCATTCGGCTCTTACCGCTGACGGTGCGTCTTGTAAAATTTTACAGGGTGCACCGTAAAGCGGTGCGAGCTGAATGTCTCGAATGCACTGTGCAATTATTATTATTTTTTTTTTTAAAGAGGTGCATTTAAGGTTGGATTTTAAAAACTAAACCGCTATTTTTTTTTGTGAACTAACAAACATTTTACCTGTTGAGCAGTGCATCGAGGATGCATATTGGCGATGTATGGGAAATTTGAATTTTTCCAAAATGGTTTGGCAAAATTCAAATGAACTGAACCACCAATAAAGGACAAGGATGCGTCCACATGGACCATGGATGTTAGGGCGTCTAGGTGTGTGAAGGGCAGCATCGATGCAAAGGGGCTCAGACGCACTAGAGTGGGGTAAAAATGAGTTTTCGGCTGCGGTGATTTTTTTATTAAGCTCTACACTGGTGCACTCGACATTAGGACGCACCAGTGCGATCTGCAGTCGAGAGCACCGAAATGAGTCGATGTTAAAATAATTTTATTTTTTTTAATAAAATAACATACTTTTTTTAATAAAATGCTTTCCGGTGTGTTTTGTTAATCAACCCGCATCGGTGCATAAATAGAATTTAGTGCACTGAGAATGGTTTTAAAATTATTTTTTCGATTATAAAATTATATATTTTTTAATTTTTGATAAATGGAATTGCAGTGCGTTATGGTCTTGTGAATGCATTGGTGTGTTAAAATAAGGATGCACCATTGTCAGACTATTGAGATATTTTGTTTAAGAAAATAGATTATTATGTTTCATAAAATATTGTTTGGAGCGTTAGGTTTTGATACAACGCATCGGGGCAGTTATCGTTAATGAATGCACCGTGTTAGTTTTTTACTTAAATATTTTATTTTTTTAAATAAAAGATTATGCGGTGTAGTGGTTTCTACCAAATGCACCGGTGCATGTGTATGTGATGGAAGCACCGCTATTGTTATTTGGAAATTATTTTTTGTTGATAAATATGTTTTCTGGTCATGGTGCGACAAATTAGGACGCACCGATGAACGCTTCGATGCGCTTAGGTTAAGAACTCATCGATGCAATTATGTTGAAAGCGCACCAAAATAAAAACTTCCGCTAAAACCTCTGGCTGCTTGCCTCTGCTACTAACCTCCGCTAGAAACATATATTTGGGCTCTTTTGGGAGGAACATACGCTATAACATCTGCTAAAGGGCCTTTTCCTTTTAGTGGGTTGACAATAAGATCCATAAATGTCTTAGGACTAGTTGCTCCTTCAAAGGATAAAATGTCGCATGCCATTGCTTGAGCATTTGACTACCCTTGCCGCACATCCAAATGCCCCCCAAAATTTGAGCGACATCCACCCTATTTCAAATCTGAAAGCAAAAGCATAAGAGAATGAAACACATGCACATAGCCCATGTCTGGGATTCACTGTTCTTCTATCCAACCTTCGACATTCTTCTGGGCCATTGACCAGTAACCAAACTTCCCCAGTAGAGCATTGGACGAAAAAGAAGTAACTTCATCCATGCAAATATCTTGGCCTAAAACCATGGCATGCCTTCAAGCTCCAAACTTTATGGATTTCAACTGTCTACGGGTCAACAAACCCTTGGCTTATTTGCCTTATGAATGAGAAATCATAACATCTTTGAATGAAAGATCCACCCTTAGGTGGTGAATCTCTTCCTAATTCCTCAATTTTCTCTTGAACACATTTCAAATTCGCTAGTCACTAGTTGGTAAGGTATGGTTCCACAATACCTTGGAGGTAATGCACAACTAAGGGCATGGTTGAAGCTCAATAGAGGAGAGTGGAATGTCCTCAAGGCATGCAAATCTCTTCATGTTTGAAATGTATAAAACTCTCCTCACTGTTTTGGAGGAGAGTTTCAATGCACTAAATGGTTGTTTACTTCCAGGCCAATGACAAAGACAACAAAAGTGAGGGATTGTTATGAAGGATGATCCACATATATGTCTTTTATTCTATCACTTTTTATTTGATTTAACGAAACAAACATTGAACATGCGTATTATGGTTTCAATAGTAACAATTTATCTGTAGATCCATTTATTTTTAAATAATTTTCTTTTTTGGTAATTAGGGTAATCAATAATTGGTGTTGGTCCCGTACTCACGTGACATGGGGTTGATTCTAGTTTACCACTATAACCTTGGGTGTACCAACGCTAACCCACATGCGGTACACAAGGCTCAATTGAGGTTTGAACCCGCGACATCACAAGAAATATGTTAACAATACACCCTATCACCAACTGCTCTACACTCGAGGGACTAAACAATTTTTTATCTAATATTATTATTTTTAATATTAAATTTATACTAATTTATTTATTTTATTATTTTTCATAATATTAAATATTAAAAACTATTTTAACCATTTAGATCATCTAGAAAATAAAAATTGACATGGGAAGTAACAACATACAAACAACTCAAATTCAAAAAACTAAACGTCTCATTCAATCATACGGAGATATAAAACTTGATGGGTGTGCAAGTGGTAAAATATTTTAGCTTCCACTGTGCGATTGGAAAAGTATTTAACCTTTCACGAAGAACTGAATTAGCAAAGACGTTTAAAGCAAATTGTATAATCTTCACGGACCCAACATTTACCTCTCCAGAATCTTCCCACAATATTTTTAATCCCGCCGGCAGAAAATGTAATGCCGACGCTGATGTGGAACTCTTTTCCCCTAATCGCATTGTCCGAGCGCGTGGTTAGCATTTAACCTCCATCTGTTACCCACTGCATCGATGGCGAGGGTTTATTCGCAGGAGGATCGCATGAATCCGCCATAACAAGAAAGCAAACAAACCATCCTGTGGAAGAACACCACATCTTCTGAGTCCAGCGTTACGTAGATTACTCGGTCATCGATTTTTCCCGGACAATTTTAGGGCAACTGTAACGTGAAACGCTCGAGGACTGAAGGATTTAAATTCTAAACCCTCGTGTAATGATCTGCAATGCTAAACCATGGCCTTCTGTTTGAATAGTTTGTCTAAACAGCAGACGGAGTCTTAGCTAAGGTTTTGAAGCTGCGCAGGGAAAGTTCCTTTCAGCTATGGCTCTCACCACTCCCTCGGCTTCCTCACAGTCTGAAAGGCAGGCATTGGTTAAAGCTTGCGTTTCTAAGGACTGGTCTAAAGCCATTCGGATACTCAATTCGCTGCTCAGCCAGTCTTGCACTGTGCAGGACATCTGGTAGGGCACTTCATTTGCTCGTTTGTTTTTCTCGTTATTTTTATCTTGAACGCCACGGGCTTCGATGTCACGTCCTATATCTTAAATTGGTGAATGCAGCAACCGTGCATTTTGTTATAGTAAACTGGAGCTGCACAAGCATGTGATTAAGGACTGTGAGAAAGCTCTGGAGCTTGATCCATATAATATTCAAATTTATATACTCAAAGGTGAGCCACATCGACAAAATTCGTCGACCAAATGTTATAATTGATATGTTTTGCATTTTGTTTTTCGATATATTCACACTATTGGCAATAACAATTCATTAATATTGCAAGTTATTGCAAATGTGGACCATTAATACAATTCTCGGTCGTCAGCGTTATGATTTGTTGAATTGGCTTGTTAATAATACGCCTAGGACATTTAGATTTTCTTGTACTTATCTAGTGTGAGTGTAGAAATTTTGGCTAATACCGCTGATTTTTAAAATGGCAATTATAAATGTTTTCCAATATTTTTGGAAAAGTATTTAAATTTCCAAGGATTTCATACGATTTTCAGAAATTTTTAGATAATTATTAACTAAAATATCTTATCATATAGAAATTGGCTCAAATTTGGTTTTGAAAAAAAAAGAAATTGGTAAATCGTTTTTGGAAAAAAAGGGGAAATTTAATGAAATGGTTAAATTTAGAGACTGAAATTTTCCATTACATATTGTCTAGCCTTTCAAGTTTTATTTTTCAAGGGCAAGAGGATATGTTTGTGTTTCTTTTTGGAAAGTAAGGGATTTTATGTGAAGGGAATAGCGCAATATACAAAAAGATAAGAACATATAGAAGAGTTGTCGAAAATGTTGTGAGTGATAAAAGACTATTAGTACAAAAGAAAGCTCCATCGCGTGTTTTGTGCTGAAGAGGTCATCAACAATTTTTTCAGGAACTATGAACACTTAAAAGGACCATCATTTCCTTGCCCCATATAAATTGGCTTATGCTTAATGTACTTGCATGTTAAAAGAAAATGTCAGACGCCACAACAACAACATATGCTGCTCAAAAGTAGACTTGTAGGTGGCCTAGTCAACCTATCAAGACTGTTCGATTAAGAGGTTGAAGTATTTGTTGGTTGACCAATTTTGGGTTGAATAGACTAGTTTTGCATTTGAACCAATTGATTTCACTAAGAGTAGTGAGGTGCTTACAACCCAGTATGGGAGAGATGTCATCACATTTGTCATGTTTGTCACGTTACGTAACGTTCCCATGTTGACTCATAACTTATAAAAAACAAAAAGTAATTAAAAAATTCATGCTGGCTCATAAAATAAAAAAAATTAAAGCCAGCATAGATCCATCTTAAACACGAATCTATTAAGCATCGAGAGGGATCCAATTTCTTAAGGTGTAAACATTTCTTAATGTGTAAAAAATTTAAGATAATTTTTTTTACAGCTCATGAAATTGGATCCCTCTCGGTGCTTAATAGATCCAGGTTTAAGATGGATCTCTGCTGGTTTAGGCTGAGTTAGTGGCTGACTTTGCTAGAGGCTGAGTGCGCCACCTCATCAAACTGGCTTGTGCCAAAAAATTGGTTCAAATTGGCTGGTTGACCAAGTCAGCCATTGACATGGCCTAAAATGGTCAGTTCAAAGTCCAAATTGATTGGTCCAGATAAATTTACTAGGTTGCCTATCCACGTTCTAGTCAACCTTAGAAGAATGGGAAAAGAATCCCCCAAATCACCCTAAAAGCCTAGAAGCTAGCTTATAAACACTCCCCTCTCATAGCCTCACACACGTCCCATCACAAGCATTTGAAGAACTTGGAGTTGTAGTATTCATTGGAGCCTCAGGCAAATCTGGAGTTGATTTCATGTTGAGTTGGGGTAGGTTTGAGTGGCGAATTGATTTGCATCTGTTGTCTATTAATTTGGCATGAGATTGAAGGAGATTTTTGCTCCCAAAGTATTGTTCCCATTCAAAATTAAGTCCTCACATTTCAAACCCTCCTTCTAGCAGAGTTTATTTTGTTGATTGCTTGTTTAGCATCATATTATTTGCAAATTTTTATTTTTACTGGTTCAAGACATTTCCATGACTGTGACAAGGGAGAGGGACCCTACATGGATATTGGTTGAGGGTACTTAAAAATTAAAATACAACCATTGTGGGAAGGAAAATAAAGGGGGTTGTGTGCACAAGGTGAAATGCCACTTAGGGCCTTGGGTTGTGTAATTGTGCTGACTGATTGAAAAGGTAAAATAGCAACAAGTGTTGAAGCCATTTCAATAGAGAAAGCCACACAAAAGAGCTTCAAGAGGAGATAGGGAGAACTTTGGAAATCCCTGGACACCATAGTGGGTTTGGAAATTCTAGTTTTGAAGCCTCCTTCAATCACCCTTCTGACGATCCCTTTAGATTAATTTCTTGAACAAATGGCAATCAAGACGCCACACTCAATTGAAAAAAAGAAAAGACTAATAACTTATTACCCTGCACTTTACTTGTTTCTTAGCTATCATTAATAGACAATGGAAGGATGAAGCTAGGGAAGCTGCTCTCCAATACGTTGGCCGATTTTGATATGATGCAAACATAACATTCTACATTTCTCGTTCCAACTATCAACCTCTACTAGATGCTATAGTTGTGTGTGATATGAGCTTCAAATACCCTAGTTATGATGATTTGAGGGTATGAATTTTACAGGGGTTGAAAGATATGAATGAATACTTGAAAGAATTTGGAGACCCTTAGACTAGAATAGGATGTACCATCATGTTCAATGGATGGATTGATGCAAAGTTTTGAACCATCATTGATTTTCATCACCTTGAATTTTGTTTTAGAGGATCCATGTTTTTGAAATTAAGTGATGCATCCAATTAGGTGAAGAATGCAAAGCTCTTATTTTAGATGTTGGGCAATGTGGTTATGGAGTTGGAGTTTGGGAATGTTGGTTATTCCAAATGTGTTTTCTCCATCCTAGGAGATTGCTAGGTTTTCTAGACTCTTGGTAATGCTTCTTGGACATATGAATGGCTCGGTTTGGGTGGATGCTTGACCTTGGTTAGAGTGTCGGCATGGCTCCCTTACTTAGGAGGTTGTTGCCTTGACCAAAATGTTGACTAACCCATTGGGTGCACACAATGAGGGAGTCAGTTGTTCAACCTGGGGAGGTGCCTACATAGTAGGAGGAGTGTCGGGGAATTAGAGGAGGGCAATTAGCCCTTGGAGCTTGGGACCTTGCGATACACACCTTGGAGGTTGGACACTTCACTTCAGGATGCTTGGGTTGAGCATACTTCATGGAGGCTGATGATGGACTTGAACACATCTGTTGAGGAGGAGCATTGGAGCTTTGTGACCACATTGGCATACATAAGAGTAGCATTGGGCAGATGAGAGGGCATGTGCAACATGGTTAGAGGAGGAGCACCCTGCATGAGGACACTTGGATAGTGGACCACTGTGGAAGAGGGAGTATTGGATTGACATCTTGTTGGAGAGTGCACCATCTTGGATCAGTGGCATTGAGCCCAAGATCATGACTTAAAGGGCGTTTCACTTTTGGGGTAGGATAAAACCTAGTTTGACATGTGCATCCTTGTATTGTAGAGTGGTCCATGAAGGGTTGTCTTATTGGTTACTTGTATGGACCAATGTTATCGGAACCGGACTGGTCATCGAACCGGCGAATCCCAAAATGTGAACCGGACCGGAACCGGAAAAAAACCGGGAAAAAAACCGGTCGACTAAAAAATACATAAAATATTCATATTTTGTAAAACACATATATATTCATGTGCATACGTATGAATCCAAACCATTAATACACAAATATGCAAAGTTTCTCATATATATAGCAAGTATGGGTGCAAATAACCAAAACAACACCCAGTGCAATACATCTCTGAGGTTCTGAACCAAAGTACATCAACAAAGAGGCTCGAAATGGCAACCATAGTACTAATGAATAACAATAAACTAATCATAGAAGCATATAAAACTTTTTTTTTGTGTTTTAAAAAATAAAAATCAGTTTCATGGGTCCACTGTACGGACCGGTCGGTTCGGGTCGGTTTTGATCGGTTCAGTACCCGGTTCAGACAAAAATCCAGTTCAACCGGTTTTTGTCCCTGATTGGACCGGTTACCTCTATAAACTGGTCAGACCGGCCGGTTTTTCTGGTTCCGGTCTGGTTCCGATAACACTGGTATGGACACATGTCCTTATTTTATGTTAGGCTCCCTCACTTGTATATATACATGAGGATAGAGCTATTGTATTCATTCATTATCATTGTACTCTTCTTTGTACTTGTCTTGGAGATTGTAAGGTTCATGAGGAAACCCTAGGATCTATGTGCTAGGGTTCATGAGGAATCATTAGGAGAAGATAATGGGAAAGAGAGACATCTTGGATGTTCTTGGAGGGATTCGTCATGTGATGAAGTGGGTTTGTGCTATACATGTAAACCTTAGAGAAGAACATGACATTGAAGATGATGATGGTTGTTATGGCTCTTGTTGTAGCACTAGGGTTTCTACCTCAGTATAAGACATGGAGGGTGTAGCTTAACACCTTGCATGGTTTTGGAGCTTTTTTTAGGATGTAAGGCTAGGGCATGATCATGTAGTTCTTATATTCTTGATGATCCATGGAGGTATTGGTGCTTGTGATTATGCAAGTGTGTAAGTACCAGGGTTTGAGGATTCAAATCCTATGATGGACATGTAGATTTGGAGGCTAACACTAGAGTTGTCTTCGCATGTACTTGTGTGATGCAACATGGCCGGGGGTTTGCAAAGCCCAAGGAAAATAACCATGTTTATGTGATACAAGCTTGTTGTTGAAGCCAAGGAGGACTTACTAGTGTTGATGCTTGCTTGTTGGAGATCTTTGGTGGTGGCGAGAGTTTTCATTAATTTATCTCGTTAGGGTTTTTGGAGAGGTTGAAGATTGTATGATCTTTGTAATAAAGTTGTGTCTATATATGTACTTCATTCTTATGTATATATAGAGTTTCCAGCTGGCCAATATTTGTGTAATTGCAGATTTGATTTCAACTATTATTGTCTTCATTATTTGGTAATTTCCAACACTTGTATGTGATGCTAATTTGACATAAGTTGAGGTTGAAATTCTTACGTGATTTGACAAACATCTTGAAGATAATAACGCATATTTACTGTTGTAAATCTGTGGTAATTAAAGTGATTTCAGACCTGGTTTATGCTTGGAAAAGTGTGCCTCGAGGGTTGAAACTTGTTAGCATATGTTTGGGATCTTTTCTCTTGGGATGCCTAGTTGCTGGGTTGAATTGAGATGAAATATGTTTGTTGTTTGCTGTTATAAACTAATATTTTAGATCAACCCTAAGGTTGAAGTTTATAAGGACTAGATATGGGAAATCTCTGGAGCGGGGTGGTACTTGCTGCCGCCTGGTTCCACACCTGGGAAAACGCAGCAGAAGTCTTCAAGCTGCTGGTGTGGCCTTGGGGGCAAGTCAGAGTCAAGTGCTGTCACTTGAGACTCGACTCCTCCGTCTAGGATTTCCTAGTGAAGCCAAGGGGGGTGGACCCTAAAAAAAAAAAAAAACTAAGTGTCTAATCTAGGAGTTAGAAAAAATATTTTTTGAGAACCAAGATAAAAGCAACATATACTTATATAAAGCAAAACAATCATTCATCAATACATCATTTGCTCCCATTCACTATTATCATCATTTGCAACATTTGTCAATAACATGAAATAATATCAATATAGACCAGTGCCTTATAATGGAGTCGAAATAGATGCATGAGCATAAAAGTAAATGTAGTGCAAGTGTTCTTGGTTTATTTTAAAATTAATGTGAAAGTGATATTTTTATTATGGCTGGTGGGTTGCCAATATACGAAAAGGTACGGGGAACATGTCCGGAATTTTGATGTGTGGTTTCCCTCTCAGACTTGGGTTGAATTGGAGTCTCAAGGAGGTGTTCAGATGCTGTACCAACGAGGGCAAGCCTAACGGTTTCCAAGAGGTCACTACTCAGTTTTGTCCCAAGCCTTCTGAAAAATTTCCCCACGACAACAAAATACTTGCGATGTGCCAGATTTTCACAAAAGGGTTTTTTATTTGGGGTGGTGTTAGATCCTATTACTAGTCATCTCCCCCTTTCTGATGCGTACCAACCGGATCAGACTGAGCTGCAAGTTGGCCACAGAGCATACGGGAGAAGACCTTCGTATTTTTAGAAAAAATTTATGAACCAAAATTTTATCTTTTAAAACCCCAAGAGTCTCTTTTCAGGCCAATACTCGGGCAAGCCGTTGTAGTGAAACCCTACTTCGGGAAAGCAAGGGGGGCGTTTGAGTTTGTAAAAAATAATGATAAAAACTATGTCTTGAGTGAACTTGTGGCCCACCAGTGGAACGGACCAACAAGGTTAATTTTAAGCCTAGTTTGATTTTATTAAGTGCATAAATGAAATCTAAACTAAAAAAATTGCAAACCACGAAAATTGAGTCGACACAGTTTTCCCCCCTGGGGGGATGGGGTGTGGGCGCTTGTTTAGTGCACTTGCTCTCGTTTAATACTTTAGTTACAATGCAATAGAAATGCCTCGGTCTTAATTGACTCAGTGGCTTACAAAAATTGGAGAGGAAAAGGTATCCGGTTTGCAAAAAATCAATAATGGTCCTTCGAATTGCTTGGATCTTTGAAATTTTGGCAGCACCTCCTCGTACCTGTTCGTCTTTTGCTGCAAACCAGTAAGCAAATGTCAGTATAAGATGCCCAAAAACACTTTAAGAGTGTCTTTGGAACACCTCCTAAAAAACCCAGAAAAAACTAGTTAAAATGACGGAATTTAACGAAGTAAAACAAGCATTGGGGCCTTGTTACTTGGGATCTTTGCAAGCTTTTACGGGCTGCAAATTATCAGCTCTTTAAATCAGCCAAATATACATGAAATTCAGCAAAACATACTACTTGCTTAAGCCCTTAAAATATTCGGAAAAAGTACACTTAAACAAGAAACATGCATCAACTAGATCTAGATAATGATTTTACTTGAAGATGAGCATAAGATCTAAAACAAAAAATCAGACCTACTTATGTTTTTTTAAAAAAAAAAAAAACAAGAATGAGGTCTGAAATATGCAAACCAAAGTAACCAAGAAAGATTTGAAGATTTTTTTTTAAATGAAAGAGAGAGAGATGGAGCAAATCCTTTCTGTTGAAATCCGAAGCTTTGGAGATTATGTTTGTGTTATTCCAAGGGACTGCATCTGTAAACCAAGATTAGAGAGGAGGAAACAAACAAGATCCGCCTACTTCCAGTTAAGACAACCTGCACATCACACACTTTGCAAACAAAGATCAAGTGTAGATATACATCTGAAAAAGAAATCAATGTTAGACATTCATAAACAAATGAAACATGCAGACATGATTACTTTTGTAGACATATAACAATAGACTAAACAATAAACAAATTGCATTAATCTATCTCATAAATTAGTACTAATCTTTCCAATGAGTACAGTTGATACAATAGAATAACAAAACTTATGCACAGGTTACCTCCATTATACAAGCCAAAGATGGTTCATCCACTCACACAATGAACACCACAAATCTGACCTCCAAAGTCTTCTTTATTCACACTTAAAAGAAAATGAGTTTTACAATGATAAGTCTCTTGCTCCAATTCTCACTAACTCCAAATGAGAGAGCACCCTTGTATTTATAGAGAAACCAAGAGGAAGGGCGCACTAGAGAGGAGAGATGGGTGGGCGAATTGGTGGAGGAGATGGGGGAGTGAATGGCGCTGCCATTCCCCATCTCTAGTGCTGTCCCAACCAGCACAAATGGTGCCCACGCAGCAGCTTGAAACATGCTGCAACATAAGCATAAAACGTGGGCCACTCTCTCAACAAATGCGCCCAAGAGAGAAGGAAATGCGCCCTCCCTAATGTGGGGAGTTATTCCCACCTTTCGAGCTGCCCACTAGTCATATCTTTCAGCCAAAAATGCTCCCCAATAGGTGCTGATATAAATCAGACCTTTAATCACTCCAATTTTTTTTTTTTTTTTTGAGTAATTTTTTAACTTTTTTGATTTTTTCATGACTTTTTTGGGTTTTTTTGGCCATAGGTAAAAATTCAAGCACCCAAACATTAGAAAAAGTGGGTTTAGGGGTTAAGGGGGTGTTATGAGTTAGAAAACGAGCACCCCTAAGGCAAAAAAGACCTCCAGACGCTCCTTCTAGGCCAATTACAATATTTTTAATTGAACCATAAAAAAAATGGCCCAATTACGGAAAAAATAAACTTCGCCAAAAATTAAAAAACTACCTAGGGGGACTTAGCACATGTCCATATGACTCAAAAATAATGTCTAGCATGTTTATATACATTGACCCATGGACTTTAACAATCCCCTAAGGCTCGTTAGCCTCCCCGGGCATTCCAGCTTTGGAGGAGTAGGAGAAAAACCCAAAAATTATGTTATGCACCAATGCAAGACATAATTAATAGGTGAAAAAAACTCCTTGGAATACCTGACTTAGCCAAAAAGTCCTAGGGAACCAAGTCCTTTACAAAACACCATGCTAGCACATTTTATTACAAACCCCATAGGGCCATGGACATGTGGAAAAATAAAAAAAAAGTGGCCCTTTAAAAGGCCTGTTGGACATCAAATCATAAAAAATGAACATGTAACATGTTCAACTCTGTCCGCTCGCTTGATAATCCAACTAAGTACAAGTTAGTTGGCAACAATACTTTTCAATTTGCATTAAAAGTCATAAACACAAGAATTCTAACATTGTTTTAGAGCTATTTTTTTGAAATTGCTCTTTTGGTGAAGAGGGAGTTGGTATTTCAATTGCATCCTACTTGGGAGTGTGGTACTTGACCTTGTTGAGGTTGATTGGGTGGTGAAACCCTAGTGTGCTTGAGATGAGCACTTGCCCCCATGAAGGGTTTGATGGGTTGTACTTGTAACCGTAGTAGTTATGAAATTTTGCTTTCACCTGTGATAGGTGGTAGATCTACTAGATGGATGGTTGTCATGGATTATTTTCAGTAGGTGTGATGCTTAGGAGGACTTGTGATAGATGGTTTATTTTTTCTAATAGTTTCCAGTACGTTTTTGCTTATGAGATCTGGTGGATCATCGTGATGGTTGGTTGGTATGGATTTATTTTCAGTAGGTAAGATTTCCAGAAGGACCTATGACAAGTGGTTGATTTGTCTTAGTGGATATTGGTGTGATCTTCTTCATTTATGGATGGTATGGACACTTATTCAACTGGTGAGATGCCTAGGAGGATTGGTCTCTGATTTGTTCCAATCGATGCTAGTGTGTTTTCACTTATGATAGGTGGAGGATCTAATTCATTGATGATTGTTATGTGATTTATATTTTAGTGGGTGTAATGCCTAGGAGGACATGTGTGTTAAGTTTTTACTTGTTTAGCATGATAAGCTTAAATCATTTGCAACAATAGGATCAGTGAAAGAAAGACAAGCACAACAACACAAAGAACACAATATTTTCCTCGAGGAAAGCACAAGGGAGAAAACCCTTCAAAACTTCCTCAATATAGAATTCACCAAGACAGTGTAAAAACCCCAAGACAAAACAACAACTTCTCTTCTCCAGCGAACTTCTTCTTTCTCTCTCTTGCACACATGCTTGAGTGAGTGAATTGTACAAATGAGGAATTCGACCTCTCTATTTATATTCTTCTGTTGACCTTTTACCCTAACTGGGCCGACTTCACCTAACTAACTGGGCCAACTTCAACTAACTAACTGGGCCGACTTCACTTAGGGAGACTCAATAATATATTTAATATGTTTCTTAAGGGTACTATTGACCCGACTTACAAAGGAGGGTTTACATTGACTCTTTCAATGACTCTTACATGACCAACTACATCAATGACATCTCCCTAAGGAGGAATAATAATATAATAAACAAATACAATTAGAATATCTTCCGAAGTTACATTTCTTTAACACTCCCTCTTAACTAGGAAGGTATTCTACAGACATCAACATCAACAATTTTACAACTGATTGGTGAATCATCATCATCATCAATATGGAACTGCTAGAACATCATCATCAGCATCATCATCGACACATAACTGCTGGGACATCATCAACATCATCGTCATCATTAGCAAGGAATTGCTGGGACATCATCAACATCATCATCGTCATCATCAACATGTGAATGCTGGATCAACATCATCATCAGCATATGAACGCCGGAACAACATCAATATACATCTGGAACTGCTCTATTATGGGCACTCTGGTAGATCAAAGAGGCCTTGTCTGACTTGTTAATCTTTTTGAACCAAACAAGCCTAGTCAAACATACCAATCTACCTGGGGACCAAACGGGCCTTGTCTGACTTGCTAATCCTTTCAGACCAAACAAGCCTAGTCAGACATACCAATCCCCCTAGGATCAAACAGGCCTTGCCAGGCTGACATACCAATCCCTTTCGGGATCAAACATGCCTTGTTAGAATGACATACCAATCCTATACTAAGCTGCCACACCATAGCTCCAAGAAACCACATCATCATCATCACTCCCTCTTTCGAGGGAGATCCTTTTGGACCACACCAAACTTGTCTCAAAAGTATTCAAACTTTATTTGAGACAGAGGCTTAGTCAACACATCAACAACTTGTTCCTCTGTAGAAACATACTTGAGCTTCACAGCTCCCTTCTGCACCATATCCTGGATATAGTAATACTTGATTTCAATATGCTTCGATTTATCATGGAACACCGGGTTTTCTGACATCTTGATACAACTCTAATTATCACAATGTATATCAGTCACATCTATCTCGGTATCAAACAATCCTACCAACATCTTGCGAAGCCAAATTGCTTCGCTACAAGCTGAACATGTTGCAATGTATTAAGCTTCTGCCGTACTGAGAGCAACACTGGTCTGCTTTCTACTGAGCCATGAGATCATGCCTAATCCCAAACTGAAACAACATCCTAAAGTGCTTTTTCTGTCTTTGGCACTTCCTGCCCAATCTGAATCTATATAACTGTGCAATCTGATCTCACTATCTGATACATATCTGAGATCATAATCCAATGTACTCTTTAGGTACCTCATCACATGTTTTGCTGCAACCGAGTGAACATGTCTAGGCTCTACCGTATACTAACTCAAGGTGTTCACAACAAAACATATATCTGGTCTTGTATTTGTTAAATACATCAACGAGCCAATGATCTGTCTGTACAATGTAACATCCACTGTCTCTGATGAAGCATCATTTAAGAGCTTCAAGTTTGTTGTCATCGGTGTAGTCATAGCCTTACAATCCACCATCCCAAATCTGTTTAGGATCTCAACAGTATACTTTCCTTGATTTAGGAAAATCTCGTTTGGACACTGTCACAAAAAGTAATCAATCATACCAAGGTCTTTCATCTCAAATTTTGAAGCAAGCTTCTTCTTACATTCACTGATGGGCCTATCTTCACTTGTCAAAAATAGATCATCCACATACAATAATAATATCATGGGTTCATCATCTACAACCTTATAATAAAGTTTGGAATCTGCTTTACTCTTGGTAAAGCCCAAGCTCATCAGGAAACCATCAATTCTTCCATACCACACTCTGGGTGCTTGTTTCAACCCATACAATGCCTTCTTCAATCTACACACATGTGTCTTCCTGTCATCTATTTCAAAACCTTCCTGTTGCTTGATGTACACTTCCTCTTCTATCTTACCATTCAGAAAAGCTGTCCTTACGTCCATCTGGTGTAACTTCCATTTCATCTTAGCTGCCAAAGCAAGGACGGTTTTGATTGAAGTATATCTAGCCACTTGAGCAAAAGTCTCCTCATAATCAGTTCCTTCTTTTTGAGAGAAAGCTCGAGCTACGAATCTTGCCTTGTATTTTCAATACTCCCATCTGTTGAATGCTTTGTTTTGAAAATCTGCTTTGAAGATACTACTGACTTGTCTTTCGGTCTCGGTACCACATCCCAAACATCATTCTTTATGATGGACTGGTATTCTTCAATCATGGCATCCAACCATTCCTTCTTCTTTGCTACTTCTTCAAAACATGTAGGTTCTTCATCAACGAGGTTACACATCAAGGCTACATAACTGGAGTATGGCCTTGGTTTCTTGCTTTCTCTGCATGTACCTTCTTGAGCACCATACTTTTCTACATCTTGAATTATTTCTCGTGCCCAAGTTGGTCTTCTTTTTCGTGAAATCATCTCATGAGGTGACTCCTCAGGTCATTGAGGTTCTGTCATGTCATGATCCTTTGGTACATGCTCTTCTTCAACATTTCTGACTGGTGTGTTGTTAGTTTCTATAACTGTAGGAGCTTCGTGCTCCTCCTCATTCTCATGATTCTTTCTAGACTTGCTAAAAGTTGCATCCTCATCAAATGTAATGTCTCTGTCGAGTTCAATTTGACGATATCCTGGGATGTAGATTCGGTAAGCCTTTGATTGCTCACTGTAACCCACAAATATCCCCTTCTATCCTGAAGGGTCCAACTTTGATCTCTTCTCCTTGGGAATATGTATGAATACTGGACAACAAAATACTTTTAGGTGATTGACTTCGGGCTTCTCACCAGTAAACATCTCTTATGGAGTCTTGTTTCCAAGAGCACTGTGAGCGATTCGGTTATGCACATAAACTACGGTTCTAGTTGCTTCGGCCCATAAGTGCATAGGAAGATCTTGATCATGGATCATGGTTTTTATTGCTTCCATGATAGATCTATTCTTTCTTTCAGCCACACCATTTTGTTGGGGATTATAGGGAATGGTAAGCTCCCTTTTAATCCCAGCTTCTTTACAGAAATCTTTGAATTCACTTGATGTGAATTCTCCTCCATTATCTGACCTTAAGGTCTTGATCCTCTTTTCAGAGAGGTTTTCCACGAGAACCTTAAACTCCTTGAACTATCCAAATGCTTCATCTTTATTCTTTAAGAAATAAATCCACGTTTTGCGGGAATAATCATCAATAAAAGAAGCATAATAAACATACCCGCTTAGAGAAGTAGTTGACATTGGTCCACAAATGTCTGAATGAATAATATCCAAGATGCCTTTCACCTTACTGCAACTGCTTGGAAATGGATTCTTTGTATTTTTCCGTGTGCACATCCTTTGCACACTCCTTCATGATCAACCCGGATTTCTGGTAATCCTGTCACCAGTTTGCTCACTATTGCTAATGCTTTGTAATGTACATGAGCGAGTCTTCTATGCCACAACTGACAAGGACTCACGGTACTAGCTATTAAGGCTGAATCTGCATGTCCCTTCAATTTATAGAGTTCTCCTTCTTCAATTCCAATCACAACTGCATCATCTATTGTCTTCCCTTTTGGCCACGTGAGGACTTCACCGTCTACAAAAGCAACTCTGAGACCTTTCTTATCTAAAGCTCAGATAGAAAGGAGATTCTTTTTCAAACCTGGGACATATAGGACTTCCTTCATCTTCATGGACTTTCCAGAATTCAACTTGTAAGAGGCTTCTCCCATCCCTTTGATAGGGTATTGGTAATCGTCTCCAAGCTTCACTTTGTGTGGAGAATCTTTCTGCACAAGATGTGAGATAGAATCTTTGTAACCTGTCATATGCTTGGAGCCTCCACTGTTCACGAGCCAAGTGTCACTTCCATGAGAAACTGAACCAGTAAGGGCTGAAATTAAGACATATTCTTCACTAGAATCTCCATCTTCTTTGACCTTCTTTTCATCATCATGCTCATCATCTTCGACTGCATGGGCATGAAATCTTTTGTTTCTCTTCTTGAATTGTTCATCTTTAAGGGGACAGTTTCTTGCAATGTGTCCCATCTTGTGACAAGTAAAACATTCAAAGGATGAGAAGTCTCTCTTAGTCCTTTTGTTCCTTTGAAATCTTTGAGTTCTTCTAGGAGAATGTTCACGATCCTTCCTTTTGTTCTTTCCTTTGGTATGAGCTGCCAAGGCTTGGTCTTCATTGTCATTTAATTTTTCTTCTCTGACTGCTATTCTTTCTTCTTCTTGTACACATTCTTCCCATAATTTTTTGAACTTGATCAACTTCTTTCTAGAGCATAAGCCACAAATGAAAGATTCCCATTCCCTTGGGAGACCATTCAAGGTGGTCATCACAACTTCTGCGTCTTCCACCATGTCACCAATAGCTTCTAATTATTCTTTAATCTGGGATACCCTAGTGAAGTATGACTTCATGGTCTCCAATTTTTGAATCTTCACACCCTTGAGTTGATTTCTCAAGGTCATATTTCTGTTGATGTTCCTTCCTTCAAATAGACTGGACCTAGGCTGCGTGGGAGCGCCCCTTACCCCCTTACTCCCGCTCCTGAAGCTCGCTCCCAAAACACAACCAATTTTGGGAGCACGCTCCCATGGCGCTCCCGAGGTGCTCCGAGGTGCTCCCTACCTCTCCTATACTAAAAGCTCCTTTACTAGGTTGATCATTTGATGACAATGTTATGGTACCTCCCTTCTTTGCCAAGCTCCTATAAAAGATGTTATGGTTGATCATTTGATGATAATGTTATAAGTTATAACTACTAGATGATTGATGTTATATGGTTTAATCGATGTTTTCTATAACTAATTGAACATCGTGCATGTTTTTTAAATATAATTCCATTAAAATTTATTAAAATATATACTATATAAAAAACGCTCCAAAAACGGGAGCTTTTGAAAATTTCGATTTTCGCTTTTCGCTTCGCTCCCGCTCCACGCTCCCAACAGCATAGGACTGGACAATGCATCAAACATTTCCTTTGGGGTCTTCCTTGAAGACACGTGAGGAATCAAGTGATCTTTGAGAGAGTCAGCTATGAACCTCTTGGCCTTGATCATATCCTTCTTGTATTTTGCTTTGGTCATCTCCTTCTGGTTCTTCAACTTTCTCTTTTATGAAACCTTCTAGGTCATGTTCTTCAAGAATGAGCATGACTCTATATTTCCATGCTCTGAAATTCTCAGCTCCCTCAAGCTTGTCATCAAGCTTGGTGTTGTTTGTCACTTTGATAATATGAGAACCTCAAATGGAAAATAGAAGAGAGATAGTACTTACCAGTAATGTTGTCTTTCTAAAAACTGCTTCTAGCTTGACCTAGGGTTTTACAGAGAAACCCTAATTTTTCAACTTAGAGATCTTGAAAAACTGATTGGAGGAATAGATGCGCCTCTCTAAGGCGAGTTGAGCAATGTACTCATTTTCCCAAATCTGTGAACAGATCCTCCAAAAACTTGATGCCCTAGTTCTCCGAGCTGCAATGGTGGGCCCAACAATGAAAATTCTCGGAATTGAATTTTGCTTCAACAAAAAGATGTGCCCTAGTGAGGCGAGTTGAATGCACCCTCTTTTTCAGCTGATCTGTGAAGAGAGCTCTTGGAAATAGAAACCCTAGTTTCTGCAGTTGCAACAACTGCACAATGTTTTCTTTCGGGACTACTCTGATACCAAGTTAAGTTTTTACTTGTTTAGCACTATAACCTTAAATCATTTGCAACAATAGGATCATTGAAAGAAAGACAAGCACAACAACACAAAGAACACAATATTTTCCTCGGGGAAACCACAAGGGAGAAAACCCCACAAAACTTCCTCAATATAGAATTCACCAAGACCGTGTAAAAACCCCAAGACAAAACAATAACTTCTCTTCACCAACGAACTTCTTCTTTCTCTCTCTTGCGCACTTGCTTGAGTGAGTGAATTGTACAAATGAGGAATTTGACCTCTCTATTTATATTCTTCTGTTGGGTGACCTTTTACCCTAATTGGTCTGACTTCACTTAGGGAGACTTAATAATATATTTAATATGTTTCTTAAGGGTACTATTGACCCGACTTACAAAGGAGGGTTTACATTGACTCTTTTAATAACTCTTACATGACCAACTACATCAATGACATCCTCCCGAAGGAGAAATAATAATATAATAAACAAATACAATTGTTGCTTTAGTTGCTAGAGGTTTAGAGGTGCATGAGCGGGATTCTCATGTTCGCAATTTGACAATGACCCTTTATGGGTTATTGTTTCTTCCCTTGATATATCAAGATCAACGAGTTGAGATGTATGCAAATTTATCTTGTGCTTTTGATAGATTTGATTCATTTATCTTGTTTGTGTTGGGGATGTGATTATCTTTGCAAGATGTCTTGAACAATGCTTGAAATGGAACTAGGAGGTTTTGGTCTGTGATGATGACTTATGGATGTTGGAGTTTTGACAAGTTACTGGTGATGTTTTTCTTGTTTTGGAGTGATTTTAGAGCTCAATAGGAAGCAATGATCCAAGGTTATGTTCCTTCAGTTTCGTAGATGGTTATTGTTCTTTTGGAGCTCCTAGCAGAGGAGAAGAGAGAGTAGCTTAGTTTGATGGATTAAACCAAGTTGTCTTGTTGTATTCTTCCTACATGTTCACCATTCAAACATCATGTTGCAGATTACTTGGTTGATTGCTTAGAGAGAGACACACCGTTGAGAGCAGTGATTGCTTGGATGTTGAGATGTGTTGATCTGTAGTTGTGGGTGTGTCTCTTGTATAGAAGGTATGATGTTTAATCTTGATGGAGGATATTCTTTCAACTTTCTAGAGATGTTGGAGTTACAAGTTGTAGTTTTAGAGGGAATTGATGGGTGTTTCAGAAAACACTTTTCTCTTAAAGAGGGAGTGTTAGCTTTTGAGGTTAGCACTAGGTCTTTTAGCCGCTTGGTGATGCGTCATGGGCATATCAATATGGATGGCTTAGTTTGGGTGGATGCATGACCTTGGTTAGAGTGTTGGCATAGTGCCCTTACCTAGGAGATTGTTGCGTAGGTTGACATGTTGATTAACTCATTGGCTGCACAAAATAAGAGAGTTGGTTACTCGATCAGGGGAGGTACATACCTAGGAGAAGGAGCACTACACGCTTGGAGGAGGACACTTACCCTTTGGAGCTTGGGACCATTTGACACACACCTTGGAGGTTGGACACTTGAATTGATGATGCTTGGATTGAGGAGCATACTTCATGGAGGTTGGTGAAGGACCTATACACATGTTGAAGAGGAGCACTGGAGATTTGTGACCATATTCGTGTACATGAGAGTAACATTGGGCACATGGGAGGGCATGTGGCACATTGTTAGAGGATGAGTGCTTTGCATGAGGACACTTGGATAGTAGACCATCGTGGAAGAGGGAGTGTTGGACTAATGCCTTGTTGGAGAGTGCACCATCTTGGAGGAGAAGGGATGTTGAGCCCAAAATCATGACTTGGAGAGTGTTTCACTTTAGGGGTTTGGTAAACCCTAGTTTGACACATGTGCATCCTTGCATTGTGTTACCGCTTGAACTAGCACCTGTTTGCAAAGCAACGCTATGTAGACCTAGTGCTAGTGACGACTTGGGAGGGGTTAAACCTAATGTCACCACAGTCTAACCTCTCGACACTTCGGGTAACTCCATAACCCAGGGGGAGAGCATAATTGATGAAGGATACCTATAACAACCAACAAACCACAAATACCTTCCACTGAGCCGTAATGGCTATGATTAGTGCCTTATTGGAGTCCAATGATATTAAACAAGACACAATAATCATACGAATGGAGTTTCCTCTTTATCACAATTCTCAAGAAATTATCCCAAATCCCAAGATAATTCATGTTTCCCAAGGCAAGTCCTCAAAAAGGCGTGCTCCCTAGGGTTAGAAGATCTCCACACCAAGGCGCACTTGTAGGATGAACCAAAAATACTAAATAGCAAGTAATTATTGATTTTAGGCAATTTCATGTATCCCAATGCACTTGCTCAAAAGAAGATGCCCTCTAGGGTTTATGAAGAAAACCCTAGGGTGAATTAGTTGGGTAGATCATAAATAGAAAATCACATATATTTTTTGGATTTTTGGATTTATTTAGATTTTTAGGTTTTTTCCAACCGTATACTATTTTCATATATTTTTGCATAAAGTAAAGCATGTAAAAAATTGATAAAGAGAGAGAGAGAGAGTTGAAGGATAGGGTATTTGATTCTTGTCTCAAACCTTAGGGCTATGAGAGATTGAGGCTAATGTCCCTCCTCTTAAGACGGTATTCAATACTTGCAACTAGGGCTAGGTTAGGAACCTCAAGGATTAGGTAGCAAAACCCTAATTAAGGCAAATAGAGAAGTCCAAGGCCCGATTAAATAATGGAGAGCTCCTTTGAAGGATGGTCTTCTCAAGCAAGTTGATAAAATGCTAGCAAACAAACCCTAACACAGTCCAAAGCACTTCAAGCGCAATGTTAAACTAGGGTTAGGAGATAAACTTAATAACATTAGTCAAGAATGAGAAAGGAAGTGCGACTTAGGTTACCCTTGAGCATGAGTCATTACAACTAGTCTTAGCGTCAACTTGTCATGTGCAAAAATCAAACCCTAGAAGACATTCCATTCATCCTTCAAGCAAAAATAGTCATCCCAAGAGAGGTACGCATAGTTCAAGTACTCCATTAAACCAAGAGAAAGAGAAAAGACCTCATATTTGAACCCTTGTGTAGGATCTTCTTTGATACGGCTCAAGCTAGCCATTAAGCCAAAGTGGCTTTTCTTCAGAAGGTTGGACATGTGTTTGAAGTCAACAATCTAGATACTTATATATGGTAGGCCTTTGACAGGGTATTCTTCATCATCTTGGTGAAAGAGGAACTTTTCTTGGTGGTTAGTGGAGTAGGTCCCCAGGAAATAAGCAAATGAATACTCAAAACAACATCTATTCATGTGATTGCCCAGTTTTGCCTCTACCTGTACTATGGTTGCACCAAGAGGAGTGAGGTGCTCTACAGCCCAGTATGGGGGAGATGTTGTCACGTAACGTAGCGTTATGTTACCAAAAATAAAAAGTAATTAAAAAAATTCATGTTGGCTCATAAAATAAAAAAATTAAAACCAAATGAAAATTAATTTAAAAATCCATGTCGGCTCATAAAATAAAAAAAATTAAAACCAGCATAGATCCATCTTAAACCCGGATCTATCAAGCACCAAAAGGGATCAAATTTCTGGAGGTGTTATTTTTTTGGATGTGTAAAAAATTTAAGTTGAAAATTTTTTCCCCTCAAGAAATTGGATCCCTCTCGGTGCTTGATAGATCTGGGTTTAAGATGGATCTATGCCGGTGGTAGCTCAGCTGTGCTGTGGTGGTAGCTCAATGGATAGGCTACAGTCAGCACTTTCACTTCTGCATTTTGAACAGACCAGCTGACAAGATTACGAGGTCACTAAGATTATGATATATGAATAATATGTTTTTGCTTTTCATAAACTTTCAGTAGAGGCTTTAAAAGAAAAATGTTGCCAATTTTTTTGTTCTTAAAAAATCTATGTACTTCCCTTTTGTTGCTTCCTAACTGAATTTTAAAATAATTTTGCCTATTAAAATCCTCGGGGACATTTTCTCTCACCTTGAACTCAACAATACACTGGTACAAAAGTGCCTGAACTTTAACTCATGGACTCCAGAATCGGTATTGTGCTTTGACCATTTTCAAAAAACAAATGCACAAATAACCAGGGGACGTGGAATATCATATTTTATTTAATGGAGTCATTGGATATAATGAGGGAGATCAACATATAGTTCATTTATATGAGTTAGTTGTTCTACATACGACCTAACTACTTCATATTAATGACACCTTATTAATGTATATTGGCCACATAATGTGTTCTTGGACCCCTAGTATTGGAGTGTTAATATTCCAACAAAACAAGGGAAACAATAATTCTAAACCTCAAGTAAATATATTGGTAGTTGGTTAACATGATGTGTGATAATGTCTGGAGTTGAGCATTAAAATCATAGGCTAATCTACTCCCCAAGCTATTCAGGGCCCCTGTTCAATATGGTGGCTACTCCTAAACTTTAAGTTGGCACCTACGTACTGTAATTGTGTGATTATTGGTGATTCCACAGATATTCCCATCACTGGCTGTTGAGCTGTTGAATTTTTCAAAAGAGAGGCCTATTAATGGTGCTTACCTCCACCAAATTTTGGCAGGACCCAAAAATTGAGAAAATGTTCGATGAGAACTTTCATGATATTTGAGAAGATGAAAATTTCTTATGGCTGTTTAGGGATACTGTTAGTTTGATCTGTCAGTATTAACCTTCCAAGGATGTGCCGGTCAACCTTTTATTAGTGAATGTCTTCTTTATACTGCTTAAATGGGTATATAAATGGATTGAGAGTAAGCAGAAATTTAATATTTAACCAACAGCAAGCATATTTTCAATGCCAGATAGTTGATTTTGCAAGGTAGTGTTCTGTTATTTATATTATTTTTTTGTTTAAGTTTCTATTTACAGCAGTTTACTTCTTCAGGTCATGCATTGGCTGCTTTGGGAAAGGGGTATGATGCATTGCAGACTTGGAAGCAAGGGTATGGAGGTGCATTGGGCCAATCTGTCGATCTAAAGCAACTACTTGAGTTGCAGGATTTACTGACTGATTCAAAAGATGATTCATCAGTGGTCAGTGATGATCAAATTGCAGAATCCCCCAAAGAGAGCCCCACCTCTATGACTTCTTCTTCCAACTCAATTTGTGAGAGCCCTGTCAAATCTGTTGAGAAGGAAAAACCTATACAAAAAGAGAATGCTGTTGCCTCTCAGGTTACTCAAAAACCTCGGTCAATAAGCTTGGATCTTCGGTTATCAAGAGGAATAGCACAGGTTTGTCTCTGGCATGCATCTGACTCCCATTTTTTGGTAGCTTGCATGTTTTTCAGTCTCTATTACATTAAAACTGAATTAAGTCATTACATCATACAAATATGAACTATGCCCTTCTGGCTCACACTCCCATACACTGCATTTTGAAATTGAGAGTTCATTACAATATGGTTTCTTTTTTCTCGTTGATAGCATATACTATATAGTTACAAGCATTGCATACCCTCTGCTATAGGTTGGGCGAACATAGGGAGTGCTCAGCTCCTTCTCTGGGTACAATAACATAATAGATGGTGTTGAGGCTTCTCTCTTGCCAGATTAGTTGTCTCATTGTTATATGTTGATCCTTTTGTCACTTAATTCTCTTACCACTGCTATATAGGGAGAGCTGTCCCTGTCTGACACCATGCTTCATGCCAGTCATTTCATTGTAACAATATAGTATGTTAATGTACTTTTCAGCATGTTTGTTGATATATATGTTTCATTGTTTTCTCTTCATTTCAGAACCTGTTTTAGCAGTTTATAGCACTAGAGCATATCTATCACATTTTGTGGTTTTATTGAACAAAATCAATGCTGTTATCTGCAGGTTAATGATGGTAATTATGATCAAGCCATTGCTATCTTTAACCAGGCAAGTCATTCTCTTATGTTTGGTTTCCAAGATTAGGAGACACTCCAGGTTTAACTTTATTTTTTTATTTGTTGATGTGATGTATATATTTATGTGACATGCAGATACTTAGGGATAATCCGAGTTCTCATGAGGCACTCATTGGAAGAGGAACTGCATATGCATTCCAGAGAAAGCTTGAAATAGCAATTACAGATTTTTCAAAGGTGGACAAACTTCATGTGTCTTCCTGTAGTTAGATGTTGTTAGGGTACATACATGTTCACTGATCCTTTTTATGAGAATCATATTCACTGATTTTTGGCCTAATTTTCTGAAGGCAATACAATCAAACCCCACAACTGGAGAAGCATGGAAGCGGCGTGGACAGGCAAGGGCAGCTTTAGGAGAAAGTATAGAGGTATATAAAATTTGTGTTATTTTTATTGATAGCTAATTTCTGCCTACTGCATTTATACTTTGAATGGACTTCAAATAAATCTAGGTGGATGATTTTAATGTGTGTTCATAAATCTCATAGCAGAGCTAAATAGCAAAACTATCGAAAATTACAGCCAATATGCATATTTTCCTTGCTTGTTTTAAACAACCTAGTTGGAAATGCCGAGACTGAGAATGGGTGCATGACAGATGATTCCTCGTATCAAGTCACAGTCTCCTGTATCTTGTTCTAAGTTCTAACTTTGAACATGCCATATGTCTCTCAGCCATTCAAATTCATTTGTCATTGTCCAGCTATTAACCTGTCAGTATTATGATTGAAAGCATAGATGGGTAAGGTGCATGTTGCACTTGTTCGGAAGGAGCAAAACTTTCATGGTAAGAATTGCCTTTGAAATTGATGCTTGAATTTTCAATTGATATGCAACATACTTAGCATAATGGCACTTATGTTGGAAGGCAAAATTTTCCTTCCATTGTCATTTTGAATTTTCATTTAATTTTAATTTGAGACGGAATAGTATTTTAATTTTTACTTTCCTAAGCCCACTTCATTGTGATAATAAAGACAAATACTATTGATCTTTTAGAAGGATAGGAGCACGGAGATCAATACCTGATGTAGAAGGAAACCATCTCCCTCCTGGATGTGCTCATGGAGAAAAGACTCCAACTCATCAATGTAGATTCCAAAGAGGGTCGGGGAGAGGGGGCACCCGTGTTTTACCCCAATGGTGCTCTGGATGAAGTCAGAAAGGCCATGCGCCATCCCGAGGCAACCCAAAATTGACTCGTACTGTCTCATGATGGCTTCCATAAGGGTCTCAGAGAGTCATATATGCCAATGTCATGAAGCCTTTGAAATAATGCCTCCCTCGGCACTGTATCCAATGCTTTTTGGAAGTCTACAAAACAACAATAGACTTTTGAAGATTGATGACGAGCCTCCTCAATAATGGCTCGAAGTGTGAAGATGTGATCGACCGTCTGGTAGCCAGGGCAAAAACCGGCTTGTCCTCTAGCCATGAGATGTTGTCTCTCTAGCTCGGCCGAAAGCCATTGGTGTAAGACTGTGGCGTAAAGCTTAGAGAAGGTATGGCCCACCATGATAGTCTTGTAATTGTTCGGATCCGAACTGGTCCCTAATTTGTGGATTGGATGAATAATGTGTCTTGCCCAGGCAAGGGGGAAACCAGAACAAACTGCATGATTAAAGAGATCAACAATGTAGGACTCAAGAGACTGGATACCATGTTTTAGGAATTCGGCCTGAGGGCCTTCTTTATTTGTTGCTTTGTTGTTACTCATGGCTTTGACTGCTCTCTTGATATCCCATTTTGAGAAAAGATGACAAGAGGAGGGAGGAGAGGAAATGCATGTTGGGGGTTGTCCGAGAATGTCATAGAGGGAGGTGGTATGAGAAAACAAGGCTCGGGGGTCAAGGTCAGTGGGGATAACATGGCGTTGAGGAAAAAGGGCACCCTAGAAAGCCTTCGGGGAGTGGCACAGGGATGCACAAAGTTCACGTCTTCTTTGGGAAAGAAAAGTTTGCTTTTTACGACGAAGTAGTTTACAGTTCCTTCGGTGCACTTAGCCACCTCCTACCTATTCGAGAAGAATTGAATAGGATCATCGGAGATGACATTTACAAGCATTTTATCTAGACCACTTAGGTTAACCCTAGGGTGCGTTACACCCTAAGATGGCCTTCTACTTTGAGCACTTCTTGGAGATGAGGGATAGACTCATTATTTGACCTCATTATACCCTCTGCCATTGGTTACATGCTCTTCGTGTTCTCCTTGGCCAGTTCAAAATGGGTTCTCATAGACTTCGTGTAGGGATGGACCACTAGATGGGACCGTTTTGTTAGGATTTGCAAGTTATGCCATCTTTAGGAGGTCGAGATGGAGGAGCACTTCATCTTCTGTTGCCCCATCTGCTACGATATTTGAGGGAGATTCCATTTCCTTTTTAGGGGGACACATACCCTCGGGCCTCACCAACTTCTTTTGATACCTCGACCAATGATGTTTGGCATTATACATGCATGAGGCCCTTAGGCTCCCAACCCATATTCTTCAACCTTCTACTCGACCATATTTGATCTAGTAGATCTCTTCCTTTTTCATGGTGCTACCCTTAGGAAGGGGCACTAAGAGACATTCTGATAGCGTTACATCTTTAGCCTCCATATCGATGCGGACCCATGGGACCTTCCCCCATCCCCTGAGATCTCAGGGGCATGATATTACCAGATCTCTCCCCTTGTGGCAGATGAGACCCCCCAATCCTCAACGATCGGCTACCTCATCTAGATAGTAGCACAATGGGTGGCCTAGATCCTCCACTAGCTCTTTCGCTGGACAACATATTATTTTAAGTCTCCTTTGTTTGGCCTCAAATGTTAGGAGAGATGGATCTATTGCTTGATAAACCTACCTCATTACTTCTAGATTTTCTTGCTATTGGATCTTATACACTTGAGTCTTGTACATCTCTACCCCCGTGCGACCTCTCGTGCTTGGGTTCGAGGGTTTTTCATGTTTCTCATGCTTCAGCATAGTCTTCACACTTTGTTCTATTTTATTTTACTTTCTTGCCTTTTGCAATTTATAGGAGACCGTTTGGTTCTCCTTTGTAATAGCATCATTATACTGACCTTTTGGTTCTCTTCCACTGCACAATATACTATTTTGAGCAGTGTAGTCTCACTCGGCTAAGACTCGCGAGTCTCGCCGAGTTTGGCCGAGTGAGCTGCCAGCCGCGTAACCACAGCATACTCGGAGCCCTAACTCGGCACTCGCGGGTTTTAGGGTATACTCGTTGAAACTTGGCCAACACCCGAAACTCGCTGAAACTCGCGGATACTCGCCGGCGTGTTTTCCATCCCTCGTGACGGTTAATGCGCCAATAGTTGAGCCGCGAAGTGACTGTGAGAGCGAGCCACGAAGTGACTGTGAGAGTGAGCGAAGTGTGAACACTAAATAGTGAGCCACGAAGTGTGAGAGTTCTAGTTGAGGGTTCGTGAGTGAGAGTTCCAGTTGCCATTGCCATCGACGGGCTACCTTAGTACCTACTCCGCGATCTATTGAAGAGCTGTTGCACAGGAGGTATCCATTGAAGCTCGGTTTGCAACTTTGGTGGACATTTTAGCTCACCAGCTGCCATCAGCGGGCATCGGATTTAGCATATCAGGCTTCAGTTGCCATCGACCAGAGCCTCCAGGTTGGTCGACATTTTTGTATTTTTTTATATTTTAATTGTATTTTAAAATTTAAAATTTTAAGTTTTTAATCTTATGTCTTTAAGATTTTAAGTTTAAAGTTTAAATTTTATTTTAATTTAATGTTATTTTGCCTTGTATTAGCGTTTCATTCCTTTGGCAGCATGTGGAGGCTGCCATCACGACCTCTCCACAGGCTGCCAAAGGCCTGAAACGAAAATAAATGGCAAAAAAAAATTAAAAAATTTAATTTATGTTTTTTTTTTAAGTTTTAATTTAAATTTTTAAAATACAATGTAAATAAATTTATAATTTTATTTATGTTTTTGACATTTGTTTTAAATTTCATTTGAATTTTGTATTTTAAATTTGTTAAGTTTTTTATTTTATTTTAAGTTTTATTTTCATTTTTTAATTGTTTGGACTTGGAGACACTATCTTTTTTTATTTTCTATTTATGTTATTGTTTACCTATGTATTTGAACTTGGTACAATTTTGGAATGTGTTCAAGGATTCATCTTTCAGTTCACTATTTTGTAGACAAATATGGAGTGTCAAATGTTGTATTATTAATTTTTATGAGATGATCTAATGAATTTCTGCATAGAATTGTTTTTATAACTTATATGGATTAGAAATGTCATTATCTATGTTTTTTGTGCTTAAAAGTTACCACATTTTCAATTTTTTTCATATTTTTCATATTTGCCGAGTCTTATCCGAGTCTACCGAGTCTGCCGAGTCCCAAGCCAGCCAAGTATTTGCCGAGTCCGAGTCTGACTACATTGATTTTGAGTCTCCTTTGTTCGGCCTCGGATGTTACGAGAGATGGATCTATTCCTTGATAAACTTACCCCATTACCTCTAGATTTTTTGCTATTGGATCTCTTACTCTTGTACATCTCCACCACCATGCAGCCTCCTGTGCTTGAGGTCAAGGGTTTTTCATGTTTCTCATGCTTCAACATAGATTTCACGCTTTGTTCTACTTTATTTTACTTTCTCGCCTTTTGCCTTTTATAGAAGACTATTTAGTTCTCCTGCTTTGTAATGGCATCATTGTACTCAGCAGTCCCATTGACCTACTTTTGTGGTCATTAGTTGGACATTAATAAAATTATCTTATCTTATCTTATCTACCTTTGCATGTAGATGTCGACTTCCTGCTACCAAACCAAGAAATCATACTTGTGCCCAAGCTGAAATAAAAACTTGAAGTACTCTTCTTGCACTTACATCTCCTGCCCAGTCATAATCAAACAAAACCATGCAACAATGACTCACCATCTCCCACATACCTTAAGCCATATTGAACTCTGTTGGGAACATACTTGGTAGCTATCCAATGAATTTGTAGAGGTCCAGCATTGAATTTGCTTAAGTGTTCATTGCAAAACATATTCGGGCATGGAAATAACAAGATACATGAAGGAACCAACCAACTACCTATACAAAGAAGGATTTATCAATGTTGAATCTAAAAGGAGAGCCATAATTTCAAATATGGCACCATAGGAGTGGTGAAGGAATTGAGATCTAGCATTTGAAATCTCTTTACAATCTCCACCGTACTTTCTTTGACCAATAAAGATTTCATCTATACCCTGCCAAAGCTCTAGACCTAGAAAGTAATGCACATGGCCTATGTCCTTAATATCAAATGCATATGCACAGTTGCTCCATGCACTATGCGAGCTTCTTAGAACTACATGTAGAGATTAGATCATCTGCATACAAAGCCAAGACACACATATCATATTTATCATACAATTAATAAAGGTTTGGATTTTCAACAGTGTTGGTGAAGCACAAATTTAGTAAGTACTCGTCAATCCTTGAATACCTTGCATGGTACCTGCTTCAACCCATAAAGGGGTTTCTTCAACTTGCACACATGGGTGTCTTGCCTCTTCACCTCAAAACCCCTCGATTGATTGATGTAAACTTCCTCTTCAATGAGAGCATTTGAAAAATTCATATTTACATCCATTTGGTATAAACTCCAACCCAAAATTGATGCTGGCATGTTCATATATATATATATATATATTTAATTATTGTGTTCATTACAAATATCCTATTAGGACAGTGGTTCAAAATGTACAAGGCTTTATTGCATCCCTTTGTGCACAATCACATGGGCAAATCCATGTCATGCATCATAGCTTGGGCTGTCTCTTTGATGGATTGGTTTTTCCTCTCTGCAACCATATTCTACTATAGGTTGTAATGCACTGTGAGCTCCCTCTTGATCCCTGCTTCCTTGCAAAATGCATCAAAGTCCTTGGAGGTATATACTATATTGTCCTCCACTATTACACCTCAACACTTTGATCTTCCTATTTACCTTATTCTCTACCAAAGCATTTAACTCTTGAAACTTAAAGAACACTTCATCCTTAGTCTTCATAAAGTAAATCCAGTGTTTTCTTGAGGAATTGTCAATGAAATAGACATATAGTAAACTACCTATCAAAGAAGCCAAAGAGATTAATCCACGTACATTTGAATAAATTGGATGAATAATCTTGGTATGCTTGTCGAGTGCACAACCCTTGCACACACTTGTCTACTCAATCTTGAAGGTCGACAATCCTTGCAACCCGTCCTTCAAGAGAGGCACTACTACATAGTGTATGTGACCAAATTGCTTGTGCCATAATTCATACCGATTGTCACTCTCGCGCATCAAAGCACCTTGTTTCATTGAATTAGCGAGCAAATTATACAGGTCACCTTCTTGTACACCTTTGGCCAAAACTCAACCATGGTCATGGTTGAGATCTCTAATAAGTAATAATGACTTGCTGATTGTAAAACTGAGCCATACCTGGGATAGCAAAGTTGCTGAAGGCGAACGTAAATGTAGAAAATTGTATAAAAATGTAATGTAGGATGATAAATAATACAATTGAAGTGGGCTTAAATAAGCCTGTCTTGCACCTTTTCACCCAAAGGACATGACCATTAATATTAATTATATTTAATATTAATTTATTATTATTTTATTGTTACATTGCCTTCCCCTTAAGGGAGGCTTTGTCCTCAAAGCTTATTTGACGACAATGATTATGTGAACTGCCGCATCGTCTCTGATGTGGGCACCTGTATGGTTTGCTACTGGTGGGTTTTGTCCCTGGTTCTATTTCGAATATGTGTTCGATTTTTCTGTTTGGTGGGAGCTCCATAGGTAGCTCTTGAAACACCTTGCAATGTTTTTTAATCGGCTTTTGTATCTCTGGTTGTTTGTCCCTATCTTCTTTACTTGTTAGAAGCTTCATTTCTTGGCATTGAAGTATGTACGTTGGTGCGTTCTTCCGAAGTAACTTTTCCATCTGATGTGATG
This sequence comes from Larix kaempferi, assembly GCA_027924585.1. Classification (NCBI taxonomy): domain Eukaryota; kingdom Viridiplantae; phylum Streptophyta; class Pinopsida; order Pinales; family Pinaceae; genus Larix; species Larix kaempferi. Next base: position 17,342,692 of record BSBM01001023.1, read on the forward strand.
TAACCAGCTGTGTCGGAGATGGTTGGAACCCGTATAATTTGTGTGTTTTCCCGAACGCATGGAATTCAATAAAATGTTCTTGGTGATTTGCGGAGTATGTACCTAAGGTTTGTAACCATTGTATTCTTAATACAACATCGACGACTCCTAGCGGTACCGCAAAGAAATCTGATTCTAAGTTGTACTCTTGTATTTGTAGCTTGACTTGGTGACATTTTCCTACGTTGTCAATCTTCTTGCCATCTGCTATCATAACTTTCATGTTAGGTGCTGGAAAAACAAAGAAGTTAAATATCTTAGCAAGGTTGACATTAATGAAGTTATGGGTGCTGCTCGAGTCGATGAGAATTGTGACATCATTCTTTTTTATATGTCCACTAAGCTTCAATGTTTGCGGTTGGGAGATTCCGGTAATAGCGGCTAATGAGATTTGTGGGGTGTCGTCCTCGATTTCTGTGGGGTAGTCTTGCTGACTCTTAGCATCGTTATTGACTTCCAACTCTGCTTCACAGGCATACAATTTCTTTTGTAAGCATCTGTGCTTAGGATCCCATTTGTCTCCACATAACTTACATTTCCCTTCCTTTATTCTTTGGGCTTTGATACCAATGGAATAGCAAAGTTGCTGAAGGCGAACGTAAATGTAGAAAATTGTATAAAAATGTAATGTAGGATGATAAATAATACAATTGAAGTGGGCTTAATATTAATTTATTAAGCCTGTCTTGCACCTTTTCACCCAAAGAGAATGACCATTAATATTAATTTATTATTATTTTATTGTTACAATACCCCTAAGATTTGTCATCCTTGAAATTGAAAGAGGATTCTTAGTCAAACCAAGAACATATAAAATATAATGTAGCTCAAGAACATCACCTAAAGGCACATGGAAGTTTGCTGAATGCCTTCTTTTTGAACATCATGTGTGAATTAGAATATAAAGCTTACATGTGTAATAAAGTCATTGTAGTGACTTAAGTTGAAATATAGGTTTTTATGTTATTATTAACATTTGGTGTTTTGGACAAATATGATCTCTTGAATTCTCTATAAGAGAGGTGAATCTCATTGTAATTGTGTAAGTATATTCTTAATATAATATTGTGCTATTGTGTGTATCTCCATCTCAACTCTATCTAGTGTCTTTTCATTAATTAGGGTCTAGTTCATTTTCATAATATGGTATTAGAGCAGGTTTGTTATCTGACCTTAGAGCAGGTTCGTTATCTGACCTGACCAAGAAAAGAGTTGACGGGCCATAAAGATCTTGCATCAACATCATCTAGATCAGTTGCCAAGCATTGGAGTTGCATGTTGTCATCAAGTGATCTTAGATGCCAAAGGGAGAGATCAATTGTTGTGTGAAAAATAAGAGAAGTTTTTTGCCGATTGGTGTAGAAAACTGCGATGGGGGAATATTAGGATAAAACATTTGAAAAACATGACTACAGTCTTGGAGAAGAGCTGCCACCAAAATTATTGAAGTCATCGATTTTTATTTGCATTGGTTAGTCGTTAGTTAAATCATTTAGCTATCGTTCTTGTTTGCACGAGTTGTCGTCGTTTCACATCGGAGAAGAGTCGCCATGAATTTAAGCCATCAAGGCATCTGCAACGAACATTTGCTCTTGAAGGAAGTACCCATGAGCATGTGCACTCCCAACTCTATGCCCTCAAGAGACATGTGAGTATTGTAGCCGCTGTTTTCATTGTACAAGAGGCGTGTAGTCAATAGAAGTAGTCGTATTCTGAAACCATCGACTAATGAAAGTGTGCAGCCGTAGCTCATGTAAACTTGAAGAGTTGCCAGCGTGATAGAGGGTGACACTCAACTTTGATCTGGAAGTAAGAGCCACTGGCGGGCCACATTTGCTGCTGGATTATAAGTTGTATACACAAGAGGAAGCACGAAACAAAGACCAGATTTGAATTTTAGTTGGGGTTTCAAAGGTTAGTTGTTTGAGTCATAGAAGGAGATATATGACTCTGTCTAATGGTTGGAATGTGTTCAAGTTAGTAGGGGACATGACTGCTCTGCTTAGCATAATGATTTTGCTCCTCAAGATACATTTTTATGAAATCACGTGCTCGAATTTTGCTCAAGACACAAGAGCTTTATTTTCTTGCCTTTTCCATGCGTTATTTGGACATTTTCACAGCCTATATTTCATTCTATAATATCAATACAAAGATTGTTTTCTTGATTACATAGTTTTCCATTATGTGGTGTATGAGGCATCATAAGTTTGTTCATTAGACATATGACATACATTAGGAGACTCTTTGACAACATCTTCTTGTCATACCATGTTTCATGTTCACACTTTTGATCAACCATAGGTTTACTGATTCAAGTTCTAATTTTGAAGAGGGTTTTAGTCAGAGATGTATGACGATGGGTCATATAGTTCAGTCTCTTGCCTTTATGAAAGGAGATGTAGCCATTGTTGAAGATATATTGGATGTTGATAGCGGTGATTACCTTGCTGAAGAGCTGTTAGTGTTCTCATTTTAAGAGGTCCTTGCTTTGAAGATAGGAAGTGATGTAGTGGAGAGATAGTTGTTTAATAGTTGGGATGCTTGTGGATTGGAGAAACTATCTCATTGGGGTTATGAGACATGGACGTGGGGATTGCTGTTTTATAGTTTAGTGGAGATCTAGGATTTGAAAGTTTTGTATCACACCTTCACGAGATTTTGAGGCATTTCATGTGCAAATGATGTCCAATGATGTTGGGAACTTGTATTACAACTAAGAGACTAAAACTTTTGGAGGAATAGGGAGTAGCTTGGGGCGTCTTATGGGTTGAAACATTGTTTTTAAAGAAGTGTTTGAATAATGTCTGATTATGTTTGATTTTAGTTTTTAGTAAATATGTTTGCAGTTAGAGTGTGTTTGCTTTCTGTGAGTTTTATTCCTAGTACTGAAAGTCTTCAGAGAGGGTGTTAGATACAAGGCTTACATGTGTAATAAAGTCATTGTAGTGACTTAAACTAAAGATAGGTTTTCTAATTATTGCACCGAGAGGAGCGAGGTCCTCTACAGCCCAGTATGGGGGAGATGTTGTCACGTAACATAGTGTTATGTTACCAATGTTAGCCATATTGCTTAACCTAACAATCACAAAGTTAATGTTGTCACCTTTATTTGTATTTCTTATTTAGGATTTTAGTCATTTATCCTAAATGATGACTAGGTGACATGGATAAGATTGCCTAGACCAAATCTCTCCATGAGGTGGCATTCTTCTTTGTACTATATAATAGTACTATTTGTGTGAATACAATTGATCAAGGCTTTTGCCTTTTCCATCATATTTTGGCCTTTCATGTTTTTCATTTGGTATCAGAGCCTTTATAGTTCTTAAGGGCCTGATCATCTTGAGATCCTTGGTAGTTTTCCATGGAAGGAGAGGATAAAGATGCTTCCTGGTAATAATCGATGAGCAATTGAAAAATCTGGAAGATTCTCCAGATCTGGTAGCTTTATACTGCAGCGATTTCGTGCCTTACGCATACACAACAATCAACGATTTAAATCTACAGATAAAGCATCGACTGCTGGATAAGAAAGCCGTGTGAATACAAACCTGTAGCAGATCTGTGAAAAGAAGAAGTATCGATCTGGTGACAACGATCTGACTGCGATCAAGTGTGTGCAAGATTTCTCATGCTTTCTTGGTGAATCCTGAGTGACTACCAGCAGGTCAGTCCGATTTTTATCTCAGCATTCCCTCACATCTGGTATGAAAAAGTGATTTAAATGTGATTTAAATACAACTATTTTTCATTTTAATCCATATCCATGCGGTGGAGTTCTGAAATCTCTCTGTGAAAGTTATCTAAATTCTTGATCTATATCACAGACAGCTGGATATTGATTAAGTACAGTAACTGCATTGTTTCCATTATTGATTGTCATGGGATAGATCGCATATCAAATGTTCATCAATGTAAGTCTGCACACTGTTTGCCAAATTGAGGTTTAGTAATGAAACGTTTGCACAGGATATTTCTATTGTCTGTTAATGCCTGCATAAATGGTTTTCAATGTCTGTAATTTCTGGCACATTGTTCTACTAAATCCGTAGGTGCTCTAGTTCTGGTGTTCTGTCCAAAGTTTGCATCCACCTATGCATTGTTAAGACTGTGAAACAGATTTTTTTTAAAGATTGAATCCAAGGTAGAGCGAACAGAAAGCAGAGACGAGGGTTAATTTTATCTGAAAATCAAAATGGTCTTATTGCAATCTGCAACCTATGATTTTGTGTCTCCCGTGACAGTCTATTCCATGCAAGTTGCCGGTTTTGATGGATAAAACCCTCTCATGATCTGACTAAAGCATCGACTAAAGCTTAGCCTTGACTGCCGTGAGCCTGTAGCAACCTACTGTGAGCCCCAACAGGCTTAGACTTGTCTCCCGTGATCCTGATCACCGATCCAAGAGCCCTTTCAGGGCCAGAACACTGTGACGTAGTTCCCTTGAGGGTCTGTCCAATGTGCCGTAACCTCTTGAGGGTCTATCCACTATACTGGCAGCCCAGATCTAGCCCCTAGGGCCTGTACTGACCTCCGATCAGCCTCCTAAGATGTGCGTTAAGCTTTCTAAGGCTAGAACAACCCTGGCATCAACTTTGAATATTTTGAACCAACCTTCATGTTGAAGAGATTAGATCAGCTAGAACCCCATGCGAATTCTTGGACATATGAAAAATGAGGATTGATTGTGTGTGTTGATCACTTAAGATAGCTCCTTATTTAATTTTTTCCATTGAGTGATCCAAAGGGTAACTTCCATAAGTCAAGGAGTCAACAATTAATATAAAATACTTTAGTTAGGGTCCTTTTAATTTCATTGTGGGAGTTTTAGCACTTTATTAGGGCTATTGTCATTTCACTTGGGCTATTAGCCCACTCTTCTTAGGAAAGACATCTTAGGCGACTTCTTAGCCCTTCTCTTGATCTCCATGGCCCACACGTGCCACCTCTTCTAATTTCTCATGAAGGATTAGACAAATTATCTCGGGTTAAACTCTAGCCCCTCTTGGTCTTCATGTTCCACATGTGCCCTAGAACCCATAGGGTCTTTCAAGAGCTTCTGGCTTGAGTCCTTATTAAGTACTTTACATTGGGTCCTCTAGACTATTCAATGGTCAACTTGTCTTCCTGAATTTTCATAAGAAAGGTCTATTCATGTTGATGTAGTCTCCTTCAGGAGGAGAACAAGAACATCAACATCCTAGTCCTAGACTAGGATCTCAGCCCCAGACAGATGCTAATCTCTTGGAGAATGGCTCTTGATGCTGCCCAAAAAATCAACACAATTTCCCTCTGCAATTTCTCTCTATGATTGAGAGATAGATTTCGTGAAGACATATTAGTAGCCACTAGCGATCTGAAGTCAAATGCTCATCGATTTATGTGATCTACTGGTCATAAGGAAAACGGAACATCAACAATCTTCCTGCAAAGGCGATCAACCCTCTGCAGTCTGTGACCTGGTGCAACAACAATTACAACAACAAACTGACAACGATCTACTTGAGTGATCCATAATCCATCATTCCTCAATATTTGGGTTCAAATAGATCTCCCCAACTCATATTGTGGTTTTATTCATTCAATCCAGATCGCATCACATCAACCAACATTGTCCTCCATTCAAGCTTAAAAGGACAACAAGCAACCAGCGTGTTTGATCGAAAGAGGCAAACTGTTAGCGTTCTCCACGAATTCAAGCGATCTTAGTGATCGACAATAGTGCTATAAAAGATCTGCAATCTGTACCAATCTGGTGTCTCTAAATAAATATCCGGCGTTCAATTTCTGGCAAGTGGCCTCTACCTGACAAATTAGGATTCGCAAGAGGAAATTTTTATTTTATGATGAGAACAAGTGAGACCATTCTAGTGCATGTTCAATTTGAATTTTGAAGTAGTAAGTCAATTTGGCGATCTCGAATAGATGCTCCTATCATTTTATTCAAAGCAAAAAATTGTCACAAGTCTTGAACCCTTGTAATTGGTGAGGGTCATTTGAAATTTTATTTTGTAAAAGGAGAAAGGACACCTTTACAAAACTGAAAAGTTTGAAGGAAAGTTGAGGAACTTGTTATAATTTAAAGTGAGAGATACATATAATAAAATTGAACTTTTGGGCTCTTGCTTTAGACCACCTCGAAATTTAATAAGGGGCTCTAAGGACACTTGCATGCGTGCAATAGTGAATGATTTGGATGTCGATTTTGTGTCTAGTCTTGACACTTACCTCAACAATTGCAACTTATCGTTCAACACAACACACATGAGTAACAAGACATAAAAACTTGGCATCAATTCAATCATACACAAAGCATTGTCTAATTTAATGCAATAAGAGGGAAAAGTGTTGCTTGTTCTCCTACACTTGATAAAGCATTGTCAAAGATTAAATTGATTCTTGTCAAAATCAATAGACTTTTGAGCCACTGAATTGAACTCATTAAGTCATTGTCTTGTACAATTGAAGAATTAGAGTGTGTCATTTGTGCAAATTGTCATAAAGACCTTCCTGAAATTGGAATAAGGAGGTCATTTTAATTATTGTAAAAATTGGAATAAGGAGGTCATTTTAATCATTGTAAAAACACATTTTTGGGTGCATGATCGGCTATGCCCGACACCCTAAAATTGTCATATAAGTTCAAGTGAGTGTAACATAAATGCAGGTGTGAGAAATACAAGCAAGCAATAAATTTCAAGCGAGCATGCCATAAATACAAGTGAGCGTGAAAACATATAAGCAAGCGAGCATGACATAAGAACAAGCGAGCGTGGATTGAAAATTGGCAATGGGTAAAGGAGGAAAGATATTACAAAATGGAAGTCAAGAAATTAAAGAGCTGGAAGAATCTTTGGATAATATTGGAAATTAGGTGATTGACCTTCAAAACCAACTTGAAATGAAGGAGCAAGTGATTAAACTTCTTCAACTACAATTTCTTGAAAAGCAAATGATTAATGCAACTTGTGATACAACTGATGTAATACAAAAAGTTGATGCTACTTGTGATACAATTGACCTAGTACAACTTGGTGAAAAAGTGACTATGATTGAGAATTCCTTATCTAGTGATGAGAAGGAATCCTTGATAAACGATTTTGAAGATGATGATTTCAATCAGCTCCAACATTGACAACATTTTGAACTAGTTTTTGTTCAGAACAATCCTCTCTATGATGATGTTTCAGATCAACAAAGAGTGCAGGAGAAATTCAGTGGGCCAAATCCAAAAGTTGTATCCAATGAAGATGAAGCTATCTATGAACCTATAGTTTAAGCATTTTCTTTTGAGTTCAATGAAGAAAACATTTTAACACTACAACAATATGTGGTCAATCAACCTTCCTAGATTATGAAGCAACCGATTCAAATACTCTTTCAAGCGCATCATTAGACCTTGGAAAGAAATTAGCAACAATAAGTACAAAACAAGACTTGGATATGAAAAGGATTGGACTTTTCATATTCCAGACTATTCCAAATCAATTCAATTTGTGAGTGCAGGATTCATTCATGAAAATTTGAAGGCTCCATAAGTTACTGAAGAAGTTTATAAAAAACACATGGAAGAAATTCCTAAATGCCAGCATTGTCATCGAGTTGGTCATTTGGAGACAGAGTGTTTTGATCTCCATCCCTGTCAACAATGTGGCAAGTGTAATCATGCATTAGAAAAATGTTCCAAGAGAAATAAGACTATAAGATTAAAGATTCACTATGGGTGGATCAATCCTTGGCAATGGACATCAACAACCAAGAAATTACATCAGTCTTACGGAGAATTCAATCTCGAGTAAAGACTCATCTTGTAGCACATAATATTTTTGTAATTGATAGAATATAACTCCAGTGGTCCCCTTATGGTGTAGATTTCAAGCATGGCTCTTACATGATGAGATGACATGTGGTTGTTTCCACATGCCCACTTTTAGTTGAAATCTAAGTTGCACGAAACGGGGAAACGGGGACGAGTTTCCGAAACGGGGACGCGTAGGAAACGTGACCCCCCAAAATTTAGGAAACGGGGAAACGCGATATATATATATATTATAATTATTTACAGATTAAATTTTAAATTCAACAAAATTAGAAATCATAATCATAGTCATACATGTAACATCACATTTATGATTTTACTCATAATTTCATAAGTGATTCCATAGTGCAAGTATTAATATCCAAAAAACAACACATTTCACTATTTTACCCCTAAACGATTGCATAATGCAAGTGGAAATAGCCAAAAAAACACATATATCAAAATTCAGCCTTTATATATCAAAAGTCAGAAACACTTGTGGTTCACACTCAGCTCACGGCTCAGACAAACTAATGATGGATTACCATGGTTGTATTATTCTGTTTCATGTGTGTTGTATAATGGCCTTTCTTTCAATGATGGAAACATTGTAGTTTTGAACTACATAGGGCTTCTTCTAGGTTTTAACACATTTTCCCCTTGGCTTACTAGTGAAAATTCGGCTTAGAAGTTATTTTAAATTGAATTCATGGCCTTTATTGAACTGACTTATATTTTAGATTTTAAATTTAAATAAAACAACTGGAGCCCCGGTGGGGGTGGGACCGTGGGATGAAACATCAACTTTTGGTAGCCCCCCCATCTTGCATTCTATAATAGAAAGAATGTCAAATAATTACATATATGGGATTTGCCTATACTACAAATTTACACGCAAAGATTAAATGAGGAATCCGTCTGGGACACACTTATTGCGTTTTACTTTATAAATAATTGCCAATCAGCTCGGATCCAGGACAGTAAGAAATGATTTCTTCATGGCAACTCAACTCACGGCTCACACAGTCGCGGTTCACACTCAACTCACGGTTGACAAAAACTCAGGCTCACGGAGGCTCTGGCTCACCCTAACGCTCACGACTCACCCTAACGCTCACACGCTCACAAAACTCAGCTCACAACTCACCCTAACGCTCACGGTTCACTCGCAGCAGATATGCTCACACTCGCAGCAACACTCAGATGAATAATCGTTGAAGAATAATGCGATTGGACTGAGTCACGGGCTAGTTAATTTATAACGCTAGACGGAGTCACGGGCTTGCTAAACCCTAAACCGGAAATCGAAAATGCATTAAAAACTTAACATTTCGGCAGACTGAGCGTTGACGGCCGGAAACGTGGAGAAATTTCCAAACAAGAACTTGAAACGGGTTTCCAAAATTATGAAACGGGTTTCCGATTTTGAAACGAGTTTCAAGTTTTCTGAAACGAGTTTCCGTACCGTTCCGTACGCGTTTCGTCGTTTCCGTACGGAAACGGACAGGGGACGTGGTGGGTTATCCCGTTTCCTGCAACTTAGGTTGAAATCTAAATGGTACTCTTTTACATCTTAAGGGGGGGTACAATAGAAAAACTCCCTTTCAAGTTAAGGGGGGGAGTACATAAATCAAATGGACAAAAGTCTGTAGATGGTAGACTATGAAACAAAACTTTGAATATGGACAAAAGTCTATGAAGATGGACAAAAGTCTGTAGATGGCAGACTCCAAATTGCCAAATGGGAAACAAATAGTTTGAAGATGGCAGACTCCAAATTTCCAAATGGGAAACAAATAGTTTGAAGATGGCAGACTCAAATACATGATGCATTGGGATGTTGATCAACACATAACAGTGTTGATATATTCAGGAAGCATTTTAGTGATTCATTGATTGTAGACTGGTGACACTATATGTTTATCAATTAGCGGAAGACACCAACCTCTTCTAGCTAAATCACTTGGCAAAAGATGGAATTTTCAAGCAAATAAGGAATGTTCAAACATGGCAACTCTTCACTCTAGAATTTCAGCTCTTTTCCAGTTTGATGGTTTTTCAGGCAGATTTTTCATTAAATCACAAATGAAGGTTTCTGAAAGATCCAACATATCAGCTTCAGCATTAGTGTTTATTTTTTAGCTGATACAGATACATAAACTTGTGATTGAGAGGGGGAATGTTAGACTTATGGCTTAACCTAACAATCACAAAGTTAATGTTGTCACCTTTATTTGTATTTCTTATTTAGGATATTAGTCATTTATCCTAAATGATGACTAGGTGATATGGATAAGATTTCCTAGAGCAAATCTCTCCATGAGGTGGCATTCTTCTTTGTACTATATAATGGTACTATTTGTGTGAATACAATTGATTAAGGCTTTTGTCTTTTCTATCATATTTTGCCCATTCATGTTTTTCATCCAAAAATAAAAGTAGTTAAATTTTTTTATGTCGACTCATAAAATAAAAAATTAAAACCAGCTTAGATCCATTTTAAACCCGCATCTATTAAGTACTGTTACATGGTACCAGTATTAGCACACCTTCAGATGTGTCCCCAGGGAGAGAGGGTCATTATTTTAGACTAGGAAGGGTGTTATCCTGCTTTTTTTTGAGTGGAGGTTATGGCCAGACCCTTTGGTCCTTCTCTTAGGAGTACTATGGCTTAATGGCATTGCTGGCTGCCTCATTAAAGGGCTTGTAGCCCTGCGGTTGGTGTCTGAGGTTCCTAGGGGTGGGTCACAGGGTCACATGACGCTCCCACTTGTTTCATTACTCCGATGACAGTTCCTTCAGCTGTGAGGCTTTGCCTCTCTTCCAGGTCACCTCAGGAACCCTCCTAGTCTCTCTGCAGCCTAACGCCTTCTCTCCTTGGGCCTCTTCCAGAGATGACATCATCATCCTCACCAGGTCGTACTGCTTGTTTTGGGGGGGGGACGTTGAGAGATTATCAACACTGTTGGGGTTAGATGGGGTATGAAGTCCCCCCCTGCCTACTCCAGTCTTCAGTTTGGAGTATTTTGCTCATTTTTAGCTATTTTAGTCATTTTTGGGTGAACTCTGGGGAAAATGCCCCAAGTTGCCCACATATTTGATTATTTTATATTATTTTATGTTATAATTGTAAGTTGACATGTTATAATTTCAAATTGACATTTTAAAGGCATGTCGGCCTGGTTATATTTCAAAAGTGAGTGTGAGAAGCATATAGATAGCATCTCCTCACTTCATTTTCAAAAACAACTTATGGGACAAAATTCATAATGTTACTTTTTTATCCAAGTCCAAGATGGCTTGATGAAGTGATGCACACCTCTTGGGGTGATCTTCTTTTTGCTCTTGTGGATGAAAGTTGGTCTTCTTTTGCTTTGCTAATGCTTGGTGGATGGTAGAATGGTTGGAAGAACTCATGCTCAAGTAAGTCTAGTCCATTTTTAGCGTTGCTTGATGAATGGTAGGTAAATTTTTGCTTTTTGAATGATTGAATGGTGGCCCCAGGGTTGTAGTTTTTCTAAATAGGGCCATTTATCTGCCTTCTATCCTCTTAGCATAATGAAAACTCTCCCTAGAGGATGTTTTCACGAAGTTTAACCTTTGATTTCCAACTTTGCCCTAGGTTAGGCTCTTGAAACGAACCCTGGAGGTTGTTTCAAGAAGCCCTAATTTAGTAGACAAGGAGAAAGACTTTCAAGAGGAAGGCTGGTCACCTTCCTTCAAGGCTAGGGTTTAAGGTTAATATCCACAAAAACTCTAATTTGTCACTCTTTTACCAAATTTTCTTGCATATGTATGTGTAAATTTGCATTTTCATGTTAAAATTAGGGTTAGAATTAGGTCTGCAATTTTATGACTGAAACCCTAGAAAATATTTTTTTTTCAAATTTTGGGCCTCCCTCCTACAAATTTGGCCTGCCTTATTTAGCGCTAAAAACCCTAGGACGAAATTTTAGGAAGCCCTAAAAACTTAAAAATATAAAAAATTCTTAAAAACCCTAAAACCTAACCCTAACCCTAATTTCAGACTGTTAAAACCCTAATCTGCCCTGGCGGCCTCTTGTCCTCTCTCTCTTGGGGTTCGATCTGCCTGCCTTTGGCTTCACCCTCCCTCTTTTCCTCTTCCTAGACCCTCGCTTCCCTTTCTTTCCTTACCTCTTCCTCCTATCCTCTTCTTCCTCCCTTCTTTTCTCTCCTCTTTTCTTCCTTCTTCTTCCTTCTCCCCTTTCCCTCCATCTCCCTCTTCCTTTCTCCTCCTTCCTTCCCCTTTCTCCTTCTCCTTTCTCCCCGTACCCAACTCGGCCAGCCTGTAATAGGTCTCGGCATCCCTCAAAGGGGCCTCGGTCCCTCTCCTTTGGACCTCCCATGACCTCGGTCTTGCTTTGAGGAGTCTCAATCCTTGTATTTGGGGTCTGTCCCAAGGCTGTAACAGCCTTAGGGTGTCTCCTCTGTGCTGCTGTTAAGGTCTGCAACAACGTTGCAGAAAGTTGCAGACTGTCAACTTTGACAGCCTTCCTTTTTGCCACCTTGCCTACACACACAATAACAAACAAGTTAGTCATTCGTTACATTTTACAATTGTTTGGTTGGCTTCCCTGTTTGATAAATTGGTCTGAAATCACTTTATATACAGTCCTGAAAAGTTACATGCATTGTATGCATGGTGATAAAGGGAAAGGAAAGTGGTGTGATATATTTTTGAAGGCCTAAAAGTGATTGTGATGGCAGCTGTTAATATTGCCACATAAAGTCTGCAATACCTTACTGCTATAAAGTCTGAAGTTTGCATCTTGTTGACAATCATACACTTGATAGAGTTGGTTGAAATATTTATGGTCTAATTAGTGCATAATTCTACATCGTTGGATATTTTGAATGATGTTTTAAATTGCTATTTAAAGGATCTTTCATACTGCTGCTAATAATACTCTCATACTGCCAGCTTATCATACTGATATACTGTGTTGACCGTGGTATTACATCAGTCCTTTAACTTGTCATTGAAAGATACTACTGCTGATATTGAATGACTTGGTGTCATATGTTGATGTTATGGTACATGATCTCTAATATGCTTAGATATTATTGAAAGTCAATTTTGCGTATCTTGGAGTACATATACTAAATTGCTATATCTATTCTTAGCATCTACAAACACTGTCCATGTTTAGTATGCCTTCATCATTCATAAAACATATTGATTGAAGGCACTGGTCTCTAATTTGGTCTTCTAGAAGACATAACTTCTGTTGTCATAAGTGTTGCAGATCATTGAAGGGCTCTCCCCTTGGAGGTTCCGACTCTCCGAAGTAGTTTGAAGGAGTGACTAATGTGACAGTGGTCACTCTTCCTACATTTGTCTATCGGACACTAGCCCTACTAGTTCATTCGGTAACAAGCACCAAGAGGGATCCAATTTCTGGATGTGTAATTTTTTTGGATGTGTACAAAATTTAAATTAAAAAAAATTTACACCTCAAGAAATTGAATCCCTCTCAGTGCTCGATAGATCCGGGTTTAAGATGGATCTATGCTGGTTACTAGCATTTAGGATTTTTGACAAATATGACCACTCAAACTATATTTAAGAGAGGGGAATCTCGTTGACAAATATGACCACTCGAACTATATGTAAGAGAGGGGAATCTTGTCGTAATGGAGTGAAGTATCTTCTTAATATAGTGTTATTTTGTGTTTCTCTAAGCAGGGTCTAGTTCATTTTCATCTCCGTTGTTTGCATGTCACCATAACACTAGATATGGTGTTAGTTAAAAGGCATGAAACCATGTTGAAGTTATAATGAGCTTGGATACTAACTCATATAGTGTGGTGAAAGATTTTGCAATCCTTGCAAATTGCTTCTACTTCTATTGCTTGCACTTGGCCTTCTTTTCAAGACACTTAGATGCATAATGGCCCATATTTTAGCACTTGAAACACTTTTTGTGATTGAAATGTTTCTTCCCTTGGTTCAAATAACCTGAATCTTCCTTTTGTTTTGACCTCGCCTCGGTCCTCCTTTGTTAACTCCTTTTCTTACCTTCCTAAGGAAGGCTAGGGTTTGGATCTCATCCACTTTCGTTCCATCTGTATCTTCTTCTCCTCTTGCTGAAAGTTGTCCTAAAGTTTCTCAAAGGTGGGCATCTTCTCATGAGCAAAAAAACACTCCACAAAAGGTTCACAAGGTATAGAGAACCCATTTGTGGTACAGTCATGAACTCCCCATCCTCAACCTTCATCCCTTTCCTCAACCTTCATTCATAGTTTGATTTAGAGTGATTAAGGTATCAATGATCGTATGTATCCTTAGTTGATTTCTTCTCCAATGTGAGGGATCAAATGGTTTTTCATAGAATCCAAGATGGTTCTCTTTGCTTTGGAAACCTTCTTATTATATTCGGCCAATGACCTAGAACTGGTGGGGATTGTAGCCTTCCCGCTGACAATAGTCCAAAGGTTATACTCCTCCATCAACATCTAAGCCTTGCACTTCCAAGTTGTGAAGTTGGAAGTGCCCTCTAACCGTTCGCACCCTCCAAGACCTACGTTAGCAATTCCTGTAAGTTTTTGGCACATCTCAAGACTCAAACAATCAAACCCATGGAAATAACAGAAATCGGCAACTTATCACAGTTGTAGATTGCCTCCCCTAGGCATACACTGACACTCTAATCATTTGAGTTTAATGGGCATCTCACCTGCAAACACCTCATAGGCCCTAATGCCTATCTCTAGCATAGATGACTCCACTCTCTGGAGGCTTTTGGGCATTGGATCTACTGAAATCCTTTGATACCGGCTACCTTTCACAGGCAACAACGTGCTCCATATGATGGAGTCATGGACAGAAGATTTGAGATAATGTGGACTGATAGCATGTTAATTTTGAGCACATGTTACGCAGATCTGCACTCCTAAAGCTGAAACCCTAATCTAGAAAACTGAAATGGATTAACCTATCAAATTAGCAGATAAAGGATGCTAGATCTGCAAACACATAAATTTGAAAATACAAACAGCAAACACAAATTTGCAGCGGCTATGGTGTACAGTGATTATAGACCGTCCCTGTGTTGTGCCTAGGTTAGAGAAGAAACCTTAATGGTAATCCCTGCCTAGAATAGTGATTTATCGAAGTCTATAACATGAACTCCTTGCAAACTGCTTCTACTCCTATTGCTTGCTCTTAGCCTCCTCAGGACTCTAAATATGGATAAGGCAGTGCCGTATAAACTGAAAATCACCTTCTAAATCTTGCACCTCCATGTGCCTCTACTACAGATGTGTCTCTTGTACTGCTGCCTTCATCCACATAACTCCTGCTGCACAGAAAACAAGGCTATACGGATGTGCTGAGCATGACAATCTGCTGAAGAAAAATCACCTACAGAGCATCAGGTAAAAGTAATTAACAGTGCTTTCTCTGATACACCTGTGTAGCAGATTTGTGGGGTTGCTGAGTTCTTTTTAGTTGTAGGCTATGCTTGGCTCTGGTCTATTTTTATTGGTAGTCTGAACTGCTCATTCAAAGCATCTGGTACCATGCATTTCCCATTCATGGCTCTCTGTATTTTGTAGGTGGAATGCTTGTTTAGTTTGTTAGTTGTATGCCAATCCAAACATGCTTTCATGAGGATGCCTCTTTCCTGAATGGCTCACAGTAGTTAGGGTTTGCTGTTTTACTGGAATCAAGCTCAATACAGCTTGCATGGTTTTTAACTTTTTACATTCTCCTATGTAGCGGTGTAACTGTGCACATGATTTCCTTGATGCTGTGCCCCTTTGCTCCCCTTTTTTGTAATATGATCCCCCCACCTTATTGATACATTAATTGAAATATGAAGCATATTTCAAACTGAAAGAGGAAATAAAGAATGAACTAAACATACTCACTCGTTCGTAACTTTTATCTTGTAGAATCCGTCAACTGTGTATGATAACTATATGAGTCAAGTGAAGTAATTAAAGTATGATGAAAGTGGATGTGGGGACAGAAGATGATTGATTTTTATCTGGGCTTTATCAAATTATGGGATAGAATTTGCAATCAGATATTCTCTTGGGAGATCTATTGAAGAAAAACATTATTGCACGGTTGTTTGTACTCATTCAATGGAGGATGGACAACTGGCAATGACTTTGAACTAGATATGCCCAAACATGTAGTTTTTGTATCTCAGATACTCTGTTGGTGGGCCAAAATTTCTGGTACTGTTAGGTGTCATCTTTTAATTGACTGGGAGGGTTGTCCACTGTAAATATGCAAAATTATTGATGTTAGGTGCCCATTTGGGCAAATAGGCATAAACACACAGACAGGAGAGATAGTGTCAAAGCACACATTTCCCATTATCAAATGTAAAATATATACATGAGAATTCCTCTTGGGTTCAACTTCCCAGTGAGGTCTTTTGGACTCCCGAATGACTCTTCCTATTCAGCTAGACTTTTGGTCTTCTCCTCACGTGTGTAGAGATTTTAGCATAAAATCTTAGATCTAATAATGACTGTCGATGCATGCTTCAGATCTGAACATTAAATCATTAAAAGTTAAAACACACATTTACACTAAAATAATTATAGCAGAAGCAAATAACACAGCCACACATATTAAGACAAGTATTTTACCCTGGAAACCCCACTACCTCTGGGGAAACCAGCAAAGCTTGTGTTCTTCTTATTGCAGGGTTATTGAATTACATTTCAACAGTTCTTTCAGACCAACTTTCTGAACCTTACTGCTAACTTAATCCAAATCCTTTCTGCAGACCCTTAGAGGAACACGCTAGGCCCTAACTCGGCCACTAGAGGGACTCACTTAGAAAATGCCCTAGCTTGGCACTTTACCTCTTGACCACTTTGCTCTCTCTCTCTCTCTCTCTCTCTCTCTGTATATCTATATCTATATCTCAGAATGAGACTAACTCGAGGAATGACACAATGACAAAGACCTCTTTACTTTATAGGCCAAATTAAATCCAAATACCATGGAACACAGAAAACCATGGGCAGACTCAAACTTAGTCAAACCACTTTTACACTTTGTCTAGAGAATACAACATGGGCACTTCACACATTGTGGAAGTAACTGTCTGAGCTACACAAAATCTAACACTCCCTCTTAGCGAGGGAGGTACTTTCACTGCAGCTACCTCCTCCATGATCCACATCTCAAGCTACTGCATCTCCCTCTGAATCTGAGAGCCATACTCCCTCTGAATCTGTGTACTTGACTTCCTCTGTGTTGTAGCTTCTTCTACCTTCTGCACTGAAGCCATCTGAGTACCCCCACTCATCCAACTGGGACCATTCCCACCATGTAGGTCTGTTATGGTGAGCCTCTTGCTCTCTCAAGTATGCTACAATCGATCCATCGCTTCTGCCTCTGTTGATGGGCTGCCCCCATAGCTTGTAAAGACGGTCCTCCCCAATGCCAATCATCACAGGAACTCCTGGAGCCAGTCCTCTCATGGAGCGAACATAAACACCATAGCCATGAAAACCAACAACATAACCTTGATCCTACAAGGCTGAAATTGAGAGCACGCTAATGCTCATCCCAGGTACAAAGAATGTTGATTCTTGTATTGTACATTTTTCTCTTTGGCTTTCAAATCCTGCAGTTGATTGATGACAGTTTGGAGAGTTTCTTTTCTGATTGTGGTTGAGTCATCTACAGCTGTAAGTACTAGAGTGTTCAACAACTCTAATGTTTCTTCAGTTTGAGACATTGCGAGGACTGTGTGAGGCTTCCTTGTGCAGGAAGGACCAAGTACAAATGACTCAATCAAACTGAGGGCTTCTTGCAACTCCGCCTGTTACAGACAAGATTTCAGCAGATTCAAATTAAAAAATGAAGGGTGTCAGTCTCAAATGAGAATGCACCCATATACAATGCAATTCAACTTTTCTTCTATTTTGATACTGTACAAAAACACATATGCAAGTACCAAAAAATTGCACTAGAACGTACATACAAACAACAGTTTGCAAGTTACACTTATAAATGTTGAATTGATGAATCTGCTATACTTGAGTTCTTGAGTGATGATGATCTGTTTCTTCTTTTGGAGCAGCTGTAGCAAATCATTTCTGGAAGCTCAGCTGCAACTTTCATAATGCCTGCAATTTAACAGTGTTTGGAAGCAAGCTAGAGATAGGTGCAGGTCTTAAAGTCTCTGGCCACCTTTTACAATAAATATGCTCTAAGTGAATTTGTAAAACCTATTAAATTAGTACCACTGCCAACTACCAATGCAACTCACATATTAACTGGCAATCAATCGACCTCAGTAATAAATTGGAAAGCAGCTCAGCAATACAAATATTGGCTAAAAACACTTCTCAAAAAATAAAGTTGTAAGATTCGATCAATGATATCACTCTCGGCTACAACTTCAACATTAATATGCTGAGATGCATGCCTAAAGTTGATACCAGCCTCCACTAATGGATAACAAGTAACTCCACGCAGCAGTAGAGAATGGTCTTCAATCTCTGAAAAAGCTTACAATCTTTTATACATTAGGTGCTTTCACAATAATTTCATTCCTTGAGCCATGAATAAAAATAACTGAGAGTAGCTAAAGCATTACTCTATCTTCTTTCAGACCCTTGCATTTGTACTGTTGTACATAAGTATCTGAGAAACTATTATCCCACTTAGAATAATACCAAGACCGCTTCCCCACTTTGTGCGTAGATGGGTTACCAGCTAAGAAACCGGATTCGTCCAAAACCCCCCGCGTGTCCCGTGGGGGTTGAATCGGACACGACATGATGTGAAATCGTGTCCGATTCGACTTTTGGTCGTGTCCGAAATTGAGACACGACCAAAAGACGAATCGGACACAATTTCACATCGTGTCCCTGACTGTCCGATTCGTGTCCCGAAAACAGGACACGCTTTCTGCGGACAAGTCCGACCGGGTTGGGTTTAAAAACGTTTTTTCACTTTCTTTTTGTCATTTGGTTTATTCTTCCCATTTAACTGGCACTCCACGGTGTTGTATGAAGTTTATTCGCATATGGCACATCATTTTTGGATTTTACATGTTTATAATGCGGGCAATCACGTGTGGTGTGTTTTGATACACTCTCATAGATTTCACAAAAGCATTCTGAGTTTACTGCGCGAACGTCCTGGAGTTGTTTGACTGGTTCTCTATAGTTGCATTCATCTTTTGTGTGTCCTTTAGTTCGACATGTTGTGTACCATATGTTGGTTCTTTTTATAGCAAGTTCTTGGATTGACCTTTGCATAAGCTCTAGCTTTTCCTAAAGTCTTATGTCGGTTGTTACTATTGTCGCGTCGTCATCTAAATAAATTCGTTTGGCTTTTCTTCTTCCTCCTCAGAAGTTTGTATTTCGTGCATCCTTAATGGGGGCCGAATACTTTGTAGTAATCCAGCAACAAACCATTGTACCATAAGCTCAACACTGACTGTGGCTAGAATTTGGCTTAGCAAATCCTTGAATCTATTGTTGCAAGCCCAACAGATCATTGTGATTTGTGAATGACAAATGTGTAATCATTAATGTGTTTTGATTCTAATTTCTATTGAATATTTGTAAATGTTCTAGTTTCTAAATATTTTTGGATCTATATGTCTATATTTTTAAATTTTAATATATTTAAAAATATATATATATATGTATATAAAACGTGTCCTTCGTGTCCTGATTTCGGGGGTCACTGTGTTTGTGTCGAACACTCGTATTTTTGTGTCCTTTGTGTCCCGTGTCCTTGTGTCAGGTGACTTAGGTTACCAGAGATGAAGGGTTACCCAGTTGTAGATATCGATAATACAAAGATGTCGTGGGTTTTCATTCTCAAAGAGAAGCTATGCAGACATCACGCACCTCCTCCTCACTCTCAAGATATGAATATTTCACACAGCTCATGCATAGATAGAAGACTTCATGGAATGGAACCATGAGCACAAACCTTCGTGGAGGCACAGTCCTTACTAAGACGCACGAAGTCGCAGGTCGTGCGGAAGTGGAGAGTCTCCCACAACATGTAAACTATTGTGGGTGTATGTGAGTAGTGAGAGGAAGCCTGTAAACTTCAGGTCGCAATAATAGCAAATGTTTTGTGGATGAGGACGCAACTCCATTCAACAGTCTCTCCAATGTATTCACTAGAGAGAAAGGTAGCAACAGTCTTGGCACTAGAGAGAAATTGTAGCTCTTCACAATGGAGAAGTTGCAGAAGTCTTCAATATGTAGCTCATCACACCTAGAGAGATGGAGAGAGCCCACGATGGAGAGGGCGCACCATAGAGAGAACTCCACGTAGCAGCCTCTGCAGAGAAAAATTAGGGTTCGACCTCCAAGGTAGTCTTCACGCACTTGTCAACAGTCAATGAGCAGAATATCAAAAGTGCAGCTCCAAAAGGGAAGGGTACAGCTCCTCAAAAACAAGACTCAATGCAGCTCTAAGATGTCATTAATGTAGCTCCAAGATGGACACTAACGCAGCTTCTGTGCTGACTTCAAAAATTGAGAGCAGCAACAACGTGCCAAACGCTAGGGTTCACGGTCATTCAATTCACAGTCCACAGGTAGCCAAGGAAGGGAACACAACACTCTCCAATTTCAAGCTTCTGTCCAAAAATGTCAGCTGTGCAGGTAGTTGTAGTTGTAGCTGTGATAGAGGATCCCCACAAAAGGGCCACACCGTGGCTGCAGTTTCTCCAAAACACAACACCAACACTTTCTTCGCTGGTCTGCAAAACGATGCACCATTTTTGTATCCACCATGCTCCTTCACATATTAAGAGAGGTAACATATTTTCTGTATAGAGGGTGGTTTCCAGTTCAAAGAAACACGCACCATAGAGATAGCAGAGAGGTCGCAGTTCACTAAGAAGAGGTCGCAGCTCATTTAATGCATGGGTGAGGTTCATGCACAAAGGTAGAGCGCCTTTGCAACAATAGAGAGAGAATAGTCTTCAAAGAGGTCTTCAAGAGAGAGTACGCTCCAAGTCTTCAACAACTCCATAAAATGCACAGCTCTGGTGGTTGTAAAACGCCTACTGAATGGCAGGAGGACGTAGACAGGATGGTAGAATTATACCCAGAACAGGCAGGAGCGCAGAGAATATCGTGTGGTATGGCAGACAATGCAGAGGGCAGGCAGAAGAATGAAACGTATGGAGCAAAGGGCAATTGAAAGGTTTGAATGAAGGACCGCAGAGGGAATATGGCAGAATGCAGGTTTGCAAATTGTCATAGGCCTCATAGCCAACAATAGCTCTGATACCACTGTTAGGTGCCCATTTGGGAAAATAGGCATAAACACACAAATACAGGAAATATAGGCGTCAAAGCACACATTTCCCATTATCAAATGTACAATATATAATTTGGCTGCAATTTCTCCAAAACACAACACCAACACTTTCTTCGCTGGTTTGCAAAATGACGCACCAATTTTGTATCCACTACGCTCCTCCACGTATTAAGAGAAGTAACATATTTTCTAGATGGAGGGTGGTCTCCAGTTCAAAGAAACACGCACCATAGAGATAGCAGAGAGGTTGCATCTCATTCAACGCATGGGTGAGATTCATGCACAAAGGTAGAGTGCCTTCGCAACAATAGAGAGAGAATAGTCTTCAAAGAGGTCTTCAGGAGAGAGTATGCTCCAAGTCTTCAACAGCTCCATAAAACACACAGCTCTGGTGGATGTGAAACACCTACTGAATGGCGGGAGGATGCAGACAGGATGGCAGAACTATACCTAGAACAGGCAGGAGCGCAGAGAATATCGTGTGGTATGGCAGACGATGCAAAGGGCAGGCAGAAGAATGAAGCATATGGAGCAGAGGGCAGTTGAAAGGTTTGAATGAAGGACCACAGAGGGAATATGGCAGAATGCAGGTTTGCAAATTGTCACAGGACTCATAGCCAACAATAGCTCTGATACCACTGTTAGGTCCCCATTTGGGCAAATATGCATAAACACACAAGGACAGGAGCGATAAGTGTCCAAGCAAACATTTCCCATTATCAAATGTACAATATATACATGAGAATGCCTCTTGTGTTCAACTTCCAAATGAGGTCTCTTGGACTCCCGAATGACTCTTCCTATTCACCTAGACCTTTGGTCTTCTCCTCAAGTGAATAGGGAGGTAACATAATACTAACCCTAACACTAAGGATTATGTTCCCAACAATTGAAAAACAAAAAAAATGGAGAAGACAAGAAAAATGAAAAAGACTTTTACCCAAAAGGTCTCTTGCATAAGTAATAAAGAGATGAATGACAATTTTTTATGAATGAGGGACAGCCGTGAGAAGTAAAGAAGTAGCTAAAAAATTCAAAATTGGAGAATTAAACTTTAATCTACAAAACTCGTATGCTGTTTATTAGGCTATGGAACTCTTAAAATTTCCAGCTTTATTGTTGAATTATGGATGGATGAAGAAGTGATTTAACCTATTTTATGTGAAGGAGAGGCCAACTTTGAACAACATTGTTTTTGATATGTAGTTTTCATCAGCCTGTATATTATCTTGTGTAATATATTAGTCTCACATATGACATAGTTCATGCCATGGATAATGCTTGTATTTTAAAATGTCCATAACCTACTAAATTTTGCCATAATAGGTGCTGTGTACCACGATTTTCCTGTCCAGTCCATGCAACCTTCATAAAAAAGGCCATTAGAAAAACACATTGTACATGACCTGGGGGTAATACATTTCTGATACCATTACAAGTTCTCTTCCTGCTTGGGTGCGAGACGGCATAAGGTTGGGTGGCCTACTAGTAGCCTAGTTGGTCGAAATCTTTAAGGATAAAGCATGCTTATATGACTAGAAAAGAATGTCTGTTAGTGTCCTTATCTTCCATAAATAAAATAATGCCGTTATCTGTGAAGATAATTGTTTTATATAATTTGGGAAGCTTTATGGATCACAGCCACTTATAATTAGGAAATTAACTCGGAGGTAAATGTTTGAAAACAGTTTAGGAAAAAAATGTGCAAACAGGAAAGCACAGTAGAAGAATGGTGTGGACATTTTTTCTGACCTCGCATGAATTACCAGATAGCAGGTTTGCCAGGAAAACAATTATCAGAGAAAGATATCAAGTCTGGGTAGATTCTTAGAGTGATTAATTTGCTAGACTGTTATAATGATATTGTCACTATCAATCTATTTGGAGACACTGTAAACATCTTGACTGTTTTTGATATGCTGTCCTCCTTTATCAGTTATCATTTCCAATTTGGGTTAGAATTTCTTAAGGTTAAGAAAATCTCAAATGTGCTTTGCTAGAATAGCTTGATGGTGGTAATATATTTTTTCCATGTATGCTGGAGAAACTACAGACAAATTCCATGCATATTAGATGTCAAAGTTCCTGGCCTCTACGAGTCAAAAATTTATAAAATTTATAGAGCAACATTTGCTGTATATAATCCGGGAGTGTATGTACAGCCTCCAAAGAATTCCAAATTCATTCATCCCCATTGATAAAGGCAACTTACTTTATGCTTATGTAGTGATCTTGATCGTTGAGATTATTTTCAGGAAACATTATATATACTTTATACTATTCTGGGTGAAATGTGAAATGTGTGCTATGTTTTTGGATGCCACTTTTTTACTTTCTAGTATATCTGAGATTTAATGTATGGCTTTCTGTTTGAACTTTCAGGCTGTCAAAGACTTAACTAAAGCACTTGAATTTGATCCAAATTCATCAGACATCCTACATGAAAGGGGTAAATTGTTTCTTCTTTTAAACAATATGCACTTTATTGATAGAGAAACTGCTTTATAAAAGAAATTCCGTTTTCTGGTCAAATGTTGATGCTTGTTTAGCCTGTCTGTGCATAAAAGGTCAAAATAAAATGTGTGTTTGATTTTTCCTTTCTTGTTATTTGTGCCCTATTTATATATTTGATTTTGTATGCCACTTATGGAGAACTTGATCTTTTTCCTGGAGAGCTTGATCTTTTTCCTTTTTCCTTTTTCCTTTTTTGGCATAGGTTGATCTTTGAGGATATTGTGGTCTTTCAGATTTTCATAGCTTTCTTAAATTTTTAATCTTTGATGGTTTTCTCTACACTTGACTTCCTGTTTCTATTCATCCATAATGTAGATAAATATAAATTGTTTATTCAAAATATTCTTTTCATTCCTTCTAATTCTGGTTCTTACTTAAAACACCATTGGCAGACTAAATGTTTATGTATTGAAGATAATCTCCCTGCTTTTTGCCATGCAGTCAACCAATTATCTTTGTATAGCTCAGCTATGGAAATAATATTCTTTCCAATGAAGTGGACAGTTCCTGTTCACTATTAAATGGACAAAAGATTTCTGCAATGTATATAGGAATATACAAAAAAATGAATAATTGATAGAATGATGATATGCTTACAATGAGCCTCATCATGGTATATTTATATGCATGAACTAGTCATGAGGCGAGGGGATATCTATCTTTTGACTTCTCTTCAATTTATTTAATATTTGTTATTATTATTGGTATTATTATCATTATATTTACATCTATGTTTGTAACATAGCCACCGTCCCAAGGAGTGATTTGTTCTCAAAGCATAATATAGGTTTGTTTTCCCCTTCTATTGGAATTTGGATCTTGTCAGCCTTCCTGAGATGAGGTGGATTATACTTTCTAGGTCGTTCTTGTGTTTGTTCCTCTTGAGAAATAGTTCCTTTTTGATACACATCATTCTCGTTCTCATTTGGTAGTGTGCATGAGATTGATGCCAGTGATACTTTTGGCGGTGTTTCGTCACGGTCAAAATCTGAGTTGTATGCTATAGTGATTTCCATTTCTCAGTTCAAGGCTTCTACTTGCTTCCCATCCACTATTCTATAGTAGAGTAAAGACACGTCTTCATATCTATGCCTTGGAATCCAACTCTTACCTCATTTGCGACAATTGTTTTCCTTTTTTGAATGGTGATATTTACTATCATTGTAACTAGTTTCCTATTTTGAAGAATTGAAAAGTACCTCTTCTTGACTAATGAACTTCCTTTCAATCATTTTTAAATTTTGCCAAACTTTAGCTTTAACCAAGTTCTAAGGTCTCGACAGCCTTGCTTCTTTGCAGATAATGGGTTTTAACTTGGAAATATGCATTTTTAGTAGTTGCTCATTTGTCTGATCTGGAAATCTTGTTGCAAGAACTTCCCATTCATAGGTATATTCTTTCATTGTCCTTGCTTGTTGTTAATGGGTGAACCTTGTGTAGGTGTGATCTTCTTCATCATCGTGAAACCTCTTGAGGAGATATTCTGGGAACATTTGCTAGTTAATTGAGAAACCACTAGTTTTTTTGGGCCACCATGTGAACCAGTTGTAAGCATCACTGTCTAAATATAACAAAGTTTTGCCTTGTCTTTGGTTACCAGCCAAAGCAAGGACACGTTTATTAGAAAGTGCAAACCTGCATGGATATTCTGGATGGGAGGGCTGGATGGGAAATCAAAGGCATGTGATAGATCTTTGAAGTTCTTCCCCAAATGGTAAGTCCTCCTGTAGGCTTCTTCTATACATGACTGGATAGGGCTGAAAAAAAAATTCCGAATGATAAGGCAGACCAACTACCTCATCATAACGATCCGAAGGGCTCTTCTGATAGTAATTTTCTGTGAAAACATGAACCCCAAACTGCTCCACATCACAAGGAACCTCCGTATATGGAGACAATGGCTGAGACTGCTCTTCCTTACACTGCTTCTTCAGGTCCTCATGGTTGATGCTCATGCATGGCTCAAACTGATCATGTGAAAAGATTTCATGTTCCTTTTCTATGCAAAGATATTCCAAGGTCTCAAAATCCATGCTTTCTGTGAAAATCTCATAAATAGGTTTTTCAACAAAATCATCAAGAGTTTCTGATTCAAGCTTCCTTTCCTCAGATATGTCATATATGGGATTTTCAATTATGCTCTCAAAAGATTCTGGTTCATCATTTTCTTCTTCAGACATGGCATAGATGGTGTTTTCTATAAATGTCCAGTTATCATCAAAGTTACCAACTTACCGGAATCGGCCCCCCCTACTAAGATTCCGTACCGGAATCTCATCGGAACCGGGGAATCGCGGAACCGTACCGGAATCCAGGAAAAATAAAAAAAATCCGATTCCGAAAATTGGAAATGATTCTTCGTGGGAGGGAATCTGTTTTGTTCTTAGGAATCATGTTTTGAAAATAGGAATCTGGTTCCAGTTGAAGGAACCAATTCCTAAAAGTGGGGAATCAGTTCCTTCAACTGGAACTAGATCCACCTTTTATTAAAAAAACAAAAATTCAGAGGCAAAAAACACAAAATTCAGAGACAATAAAGCTTGTAGGAGAGCTTATTTACCCCACTTCACATTCTTAACCAAGCTACTTTTACATGCTATTGCACACATTTCTGTGAGATGATAAAATCTAACTGGCCCATCAATTAGGCAGTTGGAATGGGGATTTGTATAATACAAATCTACGTACCAACGGTATTACAAAGCTTTCTTAAAATCTCTCTAAAATAGGTGATATAAGCATTATATTATGTCTATGATTCTCTGTATCTCTTGATCATGGGAGTAACAGAAATAAGAGGGAACCTCTGCGATTGCAATCTCAATGGACATATCCAGATGCTTAAATTGATCTCTGTATTCATGCAACCAACTGCTGGTTTCCATTATTTATTAAGTTAGTTAGAATGTATGGTAGTTATCATGCCTGCACATTCGAACCCTACAATACATAAATGCAACTGCAAATAGAGATGCTATTGATATTAAAATTTCAAGCAGGGAATCGTGGAGGAAGTAATTATATGTCCAGATCCTGAAATTTATCTCAGCACTGGGGCAATTGAAAGTTGGTTTCCATTAATTATTAAGTTGGTTAGAATATATGGTAATTCTCATGCTTGGTGCATTCCAGACCCTACAATACATATTTGCTATTGCAAACAGTCTATAAACAGCATATGTTATTTATATTCAAATCTCAAGCAGGAAATCAGGGAAGAAATACGATGCTAAAAGATAGACAAGGATTTCATATTCCTTTTGCTGACGAACATACAGTTTTTTCTGACAATTCTGGTTTATTTTTATTAATGTCATATAGATGCTTGGTAGATGTATGATGAATCATGATCCATGATTGATTTTAGATGTAAAACAATTATGCATTGATGTATTTAGTATTTGGCATTTTAGAGTCCATGATGTTACATGATTCTATGAATCATTTTATGTTGAGATTTTTTTTCTTTTATATTTTATTATTTTCATTATAAATTAAATTTTTTAAAATATAAATATAAAATATATATTTATAAAAAAAGTTAGGGTTAGGGTTCCGATTCCGCGATTATAGGATGAGTGCCGAATCCGCACCGGAATCTTCATCCGATTCCGACCGCACCCACGATTCTTGTAACCTTGGTTATCATTATCAACATCTATGTCAGTCATGAGGGACTCTTCATCACTCATATCATGATCCAGGCTATATATGTCCTCTTCATGCTCATAGTCCTCCTTTTCAGAAAAAAGGTCATAAGGAAGGAAATCTTCCAAACTATCATCATTATATTCATTGCAAATTTCTTCATGATTTTCAATATGGGTTTCTGCAATGGTTTCTTCTGGAGGTGGATTAGGAGTACAAATGTTCTCATCATCACTGAAATAAATCTGAGAAAACTCCCAATATTCATTGTCTTCTGTTATGGTGGCATGAGGAGAGTTTTCAACAATATTTTCAATAACTGGATCTTCGTGAATCTCTTCAATAGGGTTACACTGTGCTTGGTGGAAAATGGCATGATTTTCTTGAATAAGTTGCCTAATCTCTTCGTCATTGAAATAACTCGGAGCCATCCCCCAATATTTTTTCGTTTTCCACTATCATGAGGCGAGGAGCTTTAGGGTCCTCTTCATGATATTCTATCCAAGGTATGGAAATGGGGAAAAACTTCTCAAGGATACTGTCCAAAGCTTCCATGCCAAATCCTCTATTGTGCCACTGCCTCAAAAATATTCTAAGGAAGCTTGGCAGAGAGGTAATACATTTATCAGTGAGACAATTATACCACCACTAACAAGCATTTCCTCGTAAAGTGCTAACAAACATTTCCATCATGTTATCTTCATATAGAACTTTGAAGTCGCCCAAGACCTTGAGAAAGGATAAGACATGCTGTGTTTCTGAATCACCATTTCCCCAAAAGGTTGGCAAATGACCAAATATATCTCTACCAGTATGATAAATAGGGAAACCTGGGATGTTTGAGAAGTCAATAGGAGGAAATTCATCATCGGACTCCTCATCATCCATACTAAGTGATCAGGAGCATATATTTGAAATGACCAAGGAATGTGTCTGCTACTGCATCAAGAGGTTTGCTTAAATAATGAGCTTTAAAGATTTTATGTGTTGCATGGGCTCATCTACACACAACAAGTCTCAAGAAATTTATGAGAACAAGGGCTTTACCCCTTTAGTGGAGTCGCCATGTGAGAATAAAAATATACATTTTAAAACACTCACAAAAGATCTATTTTTTACTTTGAAATTTTTTATAAAAAGGAAAAAAGGTTAGTGGAGTCACCAGCTGAAAATCTACAGATTAGATCTAAAGCATCATCAAACAAAGCAAAAATAAAAGGGGTAAAAGTCAAAAGTTGTACCCAGGGATAGAAAGATTTATCCCCGGCAACAGCGCCAAAAATGTTGTCGCAGGATTACACACCTTCTTTGTCGCAACAAAAATCTATGCTGCCGCTCGGTGTGCCCTTGGTGGCAAGTCTCGAGTCAAGTATGTCACTTGGTTTCTTGACTCCTCCGTTTAGGCAAAATTCCCAACGAAAGCCAAGGGGGGTAGTCCATATGGAAAGTTACTAAGGTTGTTAGGGTCTTCCAATTAAATGATGGGTTGTTTTATTAATGTTTTTGGGAATTTGAAAGTGGGGTTCAAGATGTAATTTCAACAATAGTTTAAGTAACTTTATCAGCATAAAATGAAAAAATCACTGTAAAATAAATAGATGCACGGTGGCTTAATATTGATAAAAAGCAAATAAAGTGCAAGGACCAGTGCCTTATGGAGTCAGATATAGTGTGATATTGATAATGCTGAAAAGGGAAATGTTGTGCAAATGTCTCTTGGTTGATTTTAAATTATTAAGGGTGAATCTTTATTAGGGAAAAAAAAGGAAACTCTCGATATACCGTAAATGGATAGAGAGGAATGTCCGGAAATCTAGAATTTGGTGCTTCTATACAAGGACATGACGGATTGTCAATACCCTGAGCGCGTGTTCTCAACACTACAACAACAAGGATGTAGTCTAACGGTGCCCCAATGTCAGAGTACAGCTGCCTAGCGCCCCCAGGCAGAATTTGCCCACACAAAATCTAGTTTCGAAGTGCCGGATTTTCACTATCTTGTGGGTAGTTAATTTTATTAGGTGACTGATTAAGTTAAATGTGAGAATTAAAGAGTGCTTCCAACTGCTTTTGGTATCCCACAGCTCAGACGAACTGCTGGTGGGTAGGGCAAACGCAGTGTAGGCAAATAATTTATTCCAATTTGAAGCGAGTAACTATCGACCCTCCGACAGAGAGCGCTCTTGACTTGCTTTTCAGCTAAGTTCAAGAGTCTTATGAAATTTGAAATGCAAAAAAATTGTAAATGAAAAGATATTAATGGCCAATCTTATGCGTCACTTTCTGATCAACCTTCACTAATCAACAAAATTGCCTTTGGGTGAAGGTGAGAGCATACTTCGTGGCGACGAAGACGGTTTTATTTCTATTCTACTTTTGCATAAATGAAAAAATGAAGAAATGATTTAAGTTGCAAAATTAAATGGAGGATACACCTTGCACTTCAAAAGTGAGTGTGTGAAAAGGTGGAGTTAGAAAAATTCAATCACACGAAAATTGACAAAAACACAAATCCCCCAGGGGGGGATGGGATGTGGGTGCTGGTTACCCCACTGCTCTCGTTTAAATCTTTTACAATTTTGATGTTGAAATAAAATGCTTCCTAGTCCATTAAACTTGGAGCTAAGAGCTTACAATAGTATACAAAAATTTTACAACAAATTGGGTGTCCATCGGTTCGTTTTAAGCCTTCTTTGATGGTCTTGATCACTCCAAAAAGTCTCTTTTATGTGCAGACCTGCTAAAAACCAACAAGTTAAAAGTGTGGAAATATGATGGGAAAGACAATGAGAAAATAAAAAAAATTGAAAAATTTTACACTTAGAAAAATTTCGAATTTTTTTTCTATGTATAGAAAATCTCAAATCTAGCCTAGATCTAATGAATGATAAGACTTTTTGATTGAAATATCATATCTAAACTAGTTTGCAATGCTGAAAGAAGAATGGATCTAAATACTAAGCATGAGAATATCCACAGGTATGTTCATTTTGGACACCTTATTTGCTCATTGTTTGAATTTGGTCATTGCAATGTTAGTGTTGTAGAGTCATTTATACATTATTTTATTGCTCTTACAGGTTTTTTGGACACCTTGCATTGTCCATTCCTTGAATTTAGCACTGAAATCCATTGCTTCAAATGTGACATGGATTGGCAACCTTATTGAGAATGCACACCATATCCGTAACTTTGTACAAAGCCACACAAATGCCATCACCATCTACAAAGAGTACACACAACTTTCATTGCTGAAGATTGCAGATACTTGGTTTGCTTCCTCATTCATCATGCTCAGGAGGTTGAGGGAGGTCAAAACCGCTCTTGGGTCCATGGTGATTTCAGAGTTTTGGTCTTTTTGGAGAAAGACTTATCGGATTGCTTCACAAAAGGTGTAGGACACGGTGTTAGATGATGGTTGGTGGGACACAGTAGATCTTAGCATTAAGATCATGGAGCTAATCATATCTTTGTTGCGGTTTGCAGACACAGACCAACCCATCCTAGCAGATGTTTATGAGGGGTGGGATTCCATGATCGAGTCCATGAGGTCCATTGTCATGGAGAATGAGTGTCCCGAGTATGGGACATCGACAGAGAACTTATGGACCATGATTCAAGATATTCTTATCTCCAAGTGGGATAAGGATTGCACACCTTTAAATTGCTTGGCCCACTCCTTGAACCCCAAGTTCTACACTTAGGAGCGGCTCACTGGTGGACCGAGGCCCTCACACAGAGTCCCTCCTCACATGGATGCATAGATTGCACATGGGAGGAAGATAGCACTTAGACGGCTATTTCAGGATAGAGACCTACTTGAGGAGGTGGAGGAGGGATTTGTAGATTTTTCCACTGGCATTGGGAGATTTGGAGGCTATGATGTGCTTAGAGACAGGGGGGTTAAGAAACCCTATGTTTGGTGGGCAACTCATGGGGCAACATGCCCTATTCTACAGAAGTTAGCTTTGAGGGTCATCACTCAAGTTACATCATCCTCTTGTTGTGAGAGGAATTGGAGCACATCTGGGAAGTTGTATAGTGTGAAGAAGAGCAGGCTTGAGCAGTCCAGGGCAGAGTCAATGGTGTATGTGCACTCCAACCTTCGTCTTATTTACAGGAAGAGGGAGGAGTGGGTGAAGGGAATGACAAAGATGTGGGATGTCTTTCCTGATGATATGGGTTTGGACAACAGTACTGAGTTGGCATTAGCCAACATGGATCTTAATGATCTTGTGCTAGAGCCGGTCACTTTTGATGATGGTGATCGTATGGAGGGGTCATCCTCCACAGCAGCAGATGTAGATCGTCAGATGGGCAGAGAGGAGAGGAGGAGGAGGAGGAGGACTATTGACATATGGGATTCTTCCATCTTGATCCACCCCTTTTTGTATTTACTATTAGTCTATTTGGCATTTTCCAATGCCTAGTGGCATTCCACCATATATGTATACATTTTGATTTTGATGACTTATGAGAAATATGGTTCCGACATGCATCTATGTGTGTCATTGTGATTTGTGAATGACAAGTGTGTCGTGAATCGTGAATTGTGAATGACAAATGTGTAATCATTAATGTGTTTTGATTCTAATTTCTATTGAATATTTGTAAATGTTCTAGTTTCTAAATATTTTTGGATCTATATGTCTATTTTTTTAAATTTTAATATATTTAAAGAAATATATATATGTATATAAAATGCGTCCTTCGTGTCCTGATTCCGGGGGTCATCGTGTCCGTGTCGGACACTCGTATTTTCATGTCCCGTGTCCTCGTGTCAGGTGACGTAGTTGTCCGTTAGTATGCTCTTGTGACCACCACATGCTTGTTTGATCTTTGGTCTCAATAAAAAAGGGACATAAAGTGTCTAGTATAATTAGGAAAATCCATCGAATGGTTATTGTCGAAGTTGAGAGTCTGTAGTGAACTTAGCGAGAAGTCAGGGCGATACTCATTGAGATTCGTTTTCTTCTCGTTGGACATCCGACATTTTTCTCTAGACTCACTTTGAGGATAACCTTTTAGTGGGCCACATAAAATTAATATCAATAAACCCACTTTAAACAACTCATGCTAATAAACTAAAACTGTCAAGAGCAGTGCAACACTTCACTTCAACAACTTCATTTTATCTTTCGACACCTGTCTAGTTTTGTTTCTATCTTTTACTGCAAACATTTATTTGATTTGATATGCTACTAGACTAGATGTAATTGTTGCTCTTGTTTTAATAAACTCCTAGATTTCCTTTTGCTATAGCTTACTTAGCCTTAGCTTATTTTTATTAGGGACTACCCCCCTTGGCTTCGCTAGGATTTGGCCTAGACAGAGGAGTTAAATGTTAAGTGACAGTAACTCGACTCGAGGCTTGCCCCCAAGGACACACCCGGTGGCTTGAATATTTTTGCCACCTTACCCTAGGTGTGTATTAGGCGACAACATGAGATAAAGGCAATGGAATAGTGGGCCATCCATCAAAACTAGGTGGCTAATTTGGAATAGCTTGGTTTCAACCATGATTTATGAGAGATTCTGGCTACATAGACACATGGGGTTGAATTGGAATGCCAACAATATTTGGGTGTGGCTGCAGGGGTGGTTTGACTCGCGGTCTAGCAGGTGGAAAATGGGCTTGATTGGCCAGGTTCATAAAACGAGTCTGGAGAAGTTGATTGAATTCCTTTGAATCAACATCAAAATGAATTGAGAATTTAAGTCTCTTATTCCTTCCTCTCTGCCAACCAGGTTATTGGCCTCTTCCCCAATTTCCTCTGTTACCCTTGTTTGATCTATTATTTTCTCTGCCGATGAAGCTCATCTATTTGGTAAAGAAGACGAGATTAGTACGTGTTTAAAACAATAAGTAAACTTATCAAATAAATTTGCATTTAAAATAATTTATTAATGGCTCTGTTTAAAACAACAATCGTGCAGGAAAAAAATTGAAGGAAACAGGGAGGGAAAATCATTAAAATATGCTTCAATTTCCTTTACCTCTAAACTTAAACACAACACCAAACTACTTACTGTTACTCTTTGGAACATGGGAAAGGGTTTATTTGGGAAGTGAAGGAAATAGATGGATTGTGTGAAAACAAATGAAGGGAATGAAAGATGTTCAAAAACAATATTTTCAACAACACCTAATAATCACTTCAATTACTGTCAGCCAGAGGTGAAAGCCCTTTAAGAGTTATTCAAACAATGAACACAGTCATCCCTAAATCTGCTTTCCATAGCAATCTTACTTCTTCATTGTTTTTATGAGTTTAAACAATTTTCGAATTTAATTAATTCTATGCATCGAATATGATTTCAAAAATAATGACTTTGTCATTAAATCCAAGAAACACCACTTAGAACCTGTGTTACCGGATC
Source organism: Larix kaempferi (assembly GCA_027924585.1). Lineage (NCBI taxonomy): Eukaryota > Viridiplantae > Streptophyta > Pinopsida > Pinales > Pinaceae > Larix > Larix kaempferi. The sequence continues at coordinate 17,376,375 of BSBM01001023.1, forward strand.
CGTTGACCCTCGAGCATGGATTCGCGGATCCCCGGATCAAATATGGATTCGGATCCGGATCCGCGTCAAAATTCTGGTTTAATAATTGTGGCTGAATAGGGTTTTTAATAGCGAAATTTTCAGATGCGTTTCTAATGGTGAACCCGTAGCGAATTTCATGGTAGGTCGAATGAACATTAAAATCGTTGGATGTCGGATTGTTGGGGCATGTTCATTGGGTCAAGCCGCTATTGGTTGCATGCTTCTGTTAGTTCACTCGACTAATGGTAACAACGACATACAAAGTTGGGCCTTAATGTGGTTCACCACAGTTATGCAGTTACCGGATTGAAATATTCCCATCCCATCCACTCCCAACTCGGTGCAGCAAGAATAAAGAAATGGATTGTGGGGTATATGCATAGTATAAAATCTATTGTGAATGATATGAGTATGAATTCGTTGGGAGCACTTCGCGGATGGATCGAATTAATGGTCAGAGTGTTGAGCCCTTAAGGGGATGGACATAATGAATGGGAAGAAGGTTGAGCTCCTCAAATGAAAATTTAATAACGTAAAGCCTTTAAAAATAATTGGTTTAAAATTTTATATATTATACATCAAAATTATAAAGTTATAATCCTAGAAGTTAAATAAAGGCTTTAAAAATAATTGGTTTAAAATTTTATATATTATACATCAAAATTATAAAGTTAAAAGCCTTGAAGTTAAATTTACATTTAAGTGAAGTTGAAGTTATGGTCAAGTTATATATTTAAGTGAAATTTATTAAGGTATTAATTTTAATTATATATCTTGAGGTTAAAGTTATATTTAAGTGAAATTATATTCAAGTTATTATATATTTAAGGTAAAGTTGTGAAGGCTTTTACTTTTTATAAACCTTGTGTTATAATTTTTAAATGCAGATTAAAATTATCAATTATCAATTATTTATATTTATATAATGTTTCCATTATTGAAATCTAATATATGAATTATTATTTTAGTTATTTACCTTTCCTAAGTCATCATATTTAAAAATTTATATAGTTTTAATATTAACTTTTTAAAAAATTACTATTTATATTATTTGTACTTGCCGTTTCCCCGCCGTATTTGGATCTTGGCTTTTTAAAAATATAGCGGATCCGTATCCGGATCCGGATCCTGGTAACTTAGCTTAGAACTATCTGTTTGTTAATTGAATGCAATTAACAATGTATTTTCACTTATTTTACCATTTAGACATAAAAAAATGATAGATTAATTCTTTCTTATCCTTCTTGAACATGGTCAAATTAAGCTACATACCCAATAGACTTCGTTCAATTATAGCAGAAGTGCAAACTATATATATATATATATATATATGAAATCTCCAGGCATTTATTTTGCTTATAATAAGATATATGTTGCCGCCTAATACACACCTGAGGGGGAACATGGTAGGAAAACCTTCAAGCCACTCGATGTGTTCTTGGGGGCAAGTGAGAGTCAAGTGCTGTCACCTGATTACTCGACTTCTTCGTCTAGGCTACTCCTAGCGAAGCCAAGGGGGGTGGTCCCTATAAAAAGTAAATCTATGGCTTTTACACTACGAAATGAAAAAACACAATTTCTAGGAGTTTTAAAGATGGATATGGAATCACTGAACAATAAAGAACATCTGCATGTTAATTAGATAAGCAACATTGTATAAACATAGCATTCACGGCATGATAATAGATTGATTTAAACAATAAAGTTCATATGATAGACCAGTGCCATAATATGTGAATTGCTGCTTGTATCGGGGTTGCTGCTGATGTCTTTGTTTGCTTGTTTTAAATTATTAGAGATGAGTGATTAAGGGAGTGGGTTGATTGTTTGTTTGGCCCAACTTTGAATCGCTCCTTCGAACTGGGCGTTGTGACAACTATATAGAGGGTCCAACTAGGCGAGGCATAACCTTCTTAAAGTAAGCTTGAATCGACCTCCCAAGTTCTAGAGATTGAATCTTTGAAGGATTGCCCAATTAAAATTAGCCACTCACAAATCCCCTTTCTGATTGACCAAACTGTTCAGACTTAAGCTGCAGTGGTCAAGAGCATACTCGGATCTTTCAAGCCTTGCTAATTTTTAATAAATGTAAGGGTGAGTTGCTTAACTAAACTAAAGCCCAAGAATTTCTTTTCCACACACCAAAGATTGGTGTAGTACTTTGGGAAAGTAAGAGCACATATTTTTAAAGTTTATTGAAAAATTGTAGAATTGTAAAAATAACAAAGCATGGAAAAACGGAAATCTAATATATATAGCCCTCAAGGGAAAGATTGTGTGCTCGTGATTGTTTTTTAATTACTACTTGCATAAAGAAACTAAGCTAAGTAAAAATTAAGTGAAAAATGTAAAAATCACAAAAGACTTAGTTCCCCCCTAGGGGGATGGGGCAGGTGCTTGAAATAGCCCGATTGCTCTTTTTATTTTTTAAGTTACAATAACCCAATGATGAAAAACTGCTGGTCCTTTATTAATTAGGCACCGAACAACTTACAAAAAGCTAGAAAGAAAGAAGGAAAATTATAACTGGTTGTCCAGATGGTTACGAAAGGTTCCAAAGCTCAAATTTTAACCAAAAAATCCTTCAACCTGCTAAAACATAACAGAAAACTAGCAAGTTTTATTAGATCAAATATGACCAAAAACACTTTAAGAGTGTCTTTGGCAATACTACAAAAATTTCCTAAAATTTTCCTAAGCAAACTAGTAAAAGAAAGACAAAAAATAACTAAGGCAAGCTAGAAAGCTTGCCTTCCTAGGATCTTTGCTTGCCTCTTTAAGAGATGGCAAGCAATTTAATAGCACTAGATTTGCTTGATAAAACTTTAAAAATTAAAATTTCTTCTATTTGCCTCTTTAGATCTATACTTTAAATTTTCAAAATAAGAAGAGAGCAACCTAGATCTAGATAATCAAATGAAACATTTATGATTTTAGAATGCTACTATTCAGATCTACTTGTAGGAATAAATTTTAAATCAAGATCTAAATAAAAATGGGAATGGTAACCGAGAAAGAATAGAAGAAGTGGATCGAGAAGTTTGAACCCATGGGGGTTGAGTGCTAAGGATGGGCAATGGAGTCTTGCTTCCTGATGCATCGGTGGGATTGACTGCCTTGATTAGATCTAATGGATGGAGTATAGAGCTAACATGCTCACCACATCCTCTAGCTTAAGCAACCCGCAGAATCACAACACAATTAGCAAAGATTATTAAAAGCATATGTGTAAATGAACAATAAAAACTTGAGAAATAATAGATTCAAACAAGATATCATACTACTTCTAGCATTCTAATATCATTGACAAAAGTAAGCAACCTATAAAGCATTACTCACTATTCCTTATGAAATCTAACTTCCCTTAAAGGTCAAATGGGTCCCAACAATTGCAAGTATGAAAGAGAAGAGATACAGGTTACCTCATGTTATCAAAGCACACCACACCCAACCAGGGACAACAACAGGGTAAGCCTCCAAAGCCTTCTTATTAACTCTCAATAGAACAATATTACAATAATCTGCAAGCAGAGGTTCCACCTTTTGATGATTTACAATGGAAAAGAGCTGCTCTTAAATAGAAAACACATGCATGAGGGGGGTACATCAATTAAGGGAGGGCGCAACCATAAGAGGGAGTTTCACGTCTAGTTTCAATCCTTGAATGATGGATTGATTGGTAGCCAACAAAATGGTGACGTGCCACCTCTCAATGAGGTAGGCACCCCCTACCTTGTTATCATCACAATCAATACTAATTTGCCATGTGCCAAGTTGCCCAATATAGAGAGAGGTCGCATATCTCAAACTTGAGATCACGTTGACTTCTCAAACAAACTTAAATGTGACGCTTTTAACTAAGGAATATATTCGCCCACCATAAGAGATAAGATGCCAACTCATTTGGCACATGCGCATTTCCTTTTTTATTATATTTTTTATTTTTGATATTTTGGGTCATTTTGTCACATCGTTAGCATTTCTCTGCCATTTTGTTGCCCCTTTGAGAAAAAATGCTCTAAGTGATAATTTAATCACCCAAAACATAGGAAAACTGGATCCTAGGGTAAAGAGGACACTCTGAGTGTTAAAACGAGCATCCTCGCACCAAATTCCGCGTCCAGATCACACTTTTATTACAATTTGAAATTTTCCAGTTAAACCATTAAAAGATGGCCTAGTTTTGCGGGAAAATTATTTTTCTCGAAATTGACTCAAACTCCTAGGGGACCTAGTGCGTGTCCATACGATTCATTATTGATGGCTAGCATGTAAAAATACATATAGACACTTAGGCTTTAATAACCTCCCAAGCTAAGCTATCTCTTCATATCAGCTTGAGCCTCTTGTCATAGTCTTAACAATCGTATCTTAGGGAAGCCCCCTTTGTGTTGGATAAGAGGCAAGCTGAATTGTAGATGAGGGTTGGTGAGATGATAGTGGGATCCCTCATAGTTTCATAGTCTAACATTGTTCTTTGGACGTCAATTTCACATACTAGTTTGTGTAGTAACATTTTGGTGCCATTGCTAGGGAATAAAGTCCATTCTTGGAAAAATTGAAAACTATGCTTCATGATATTTTTTGAGAGGGTTATGTTTGAAGATATTCTCACATTGTGATATTGGTATGAGGTATGCATGCATTTTTCAGATTTGGTTTCTGATATTGAAGACTTAGAAGTGAAGAAAAATTGACATTTTATGAAGTGGAATGGTTGAAAGATTTGTTCAATCCTTTGGACTTCTTTCTTGAGTATCTCCGGGTATCCAAATCATTTTGATGATGATAGTGATGATTGGAAAGACTATATGCCAGAATTTTATGGACATAATGACTTACCTATGTTGCATTCTACATTGAGGCTCTTTCAAAACTTAATGTTGTCCATGGGGATGTCAAAATGAAAATGTTCATGTTTTCTTTGGATTTTAACGAGGACGAGGTCTTTGATTGGTATGGAAATCTCGGAGGAATAGAAATAAGATCACTTGCAGATTTTTTCAAAGTGTTTATCAAGAGTTGGGATCCTCATTATGAAGAAGACGAGTATGAGAAAGTTATTGAAGATCCGGTTGCTACTTCTTATGAAGAATATATTGCCACCTCATCCCCCATGGAATATCAAGAACAAGAAGAATCACATCATGAGCAGGACATTGTTCAAAACACACAAGCATCCATTTCATCCAGTCAAGATGGCAAGGGTTTGGTAAGTAGTGTTCTCCAAAGTTCTGAGATTTGTTATGAATCATTTGTTGACTTGGAAAATGAAGAATTTGTAGCAAAACCCTTGGATTTGGTTACCTCATTAGACGAAGAGCATGACAGCCATCAGATTCAAAATACTGATGCTCTTCTTCATATTAAAACACTTAAATGTGATGGAAAATGTTTTTTTTTGTGGTGGACCCAATATATTATGATATTTATGATGTGGATTCTAGGACCAAGAGTGCAGATTTTGGGTCCCTTGGACAATATAGTAGGATAGATGTTTTTGAAAATTGTCTCATGATGCATGAACAACCATTTTATTTCACTAATGGGACTGGTTTGCTGGTGCATAAAGAGGGCTTTCATAGCTGTATAACAGATAACTTAAGAAATTTTCCAGTTGTTGATATCCCCAAGCTTCACCTATCTCATGATTAAAAACCTAGTGGAAAATGATATTTTTTGGGTTGCCACTTATCCTGGACAGCAACATGTTCAAGTTTTGCTACATTGCAGGGATTTCCATCTTCTTAAGCAGATACAAAATGCCTTTACTATGATTCCATTTTCAGATCTGATGTACTTCCTTAGGCTTCATATATATTTTTAACAATTTGCAGTTGGGACAGAATTGTGGAGCTCCACCTAAAGCTTTGCTATATGAGGGCATACTTGATGTTTTTGAGGTTGATGATGATTACGTTAGCCCTATCGACCATTGGATAAAAGAAGTTTGCATCATTGATGCAGGTTATCCTTGGCAGGATTATGGTGTATTTGGCCATCTTTATGAACTTATTCCAGATTGCAGCCTAGGAGTAATGAAGGTTCCACCCTATGTTTTCTTAATGTTGGATGTGTTCTTGTTTTGGTTTGTGACCAAACGCAATGTAAAGTTTCATGGTGTTGATGAGCTCATCAAGTGATTGCATTGGTTGTATGATTTCACCTAGTATCATTTTCTCCTTATAATAGAGAAGAGTAGGATGGACAAGATCTTTGAGAGCACTAGATAGGACAAATAGGCTCAACTTCATGAGCATTAGATTTTCTTTTTATTTTCTTTTTGTCATTGTTGGCTTATTCCTTAGAATGTAACACCAATTTTGGGCCATTTTGATATATTGGACTATATGGACATTGTATGTTGTGTTTAGGGATGTGGATGACAGGATGTGTACCCATACTGCCACATCGTCTTCTTGCTTTCTTGAGATCTTCTTCACAGGTACAATTGAGAGATTCTGAGGTTCTCATACACTCTTCTTCAAATAGTACATGTCCCCAAGTTCGAGCAAGTTCGTACCCCTCATATTGTATGAGGGTTACAGTTGTTGCAGGTCTTTTCGAAGCAGATCATTGTGAAGACTTTCTTCAGATTCTAGATCTTGACACACCATGATTAGTTTCACAGGGCTTGAGTTTACTTGTGATTCTATCAGTAGCCCAGGCAAGGGATTATAATGGATGCATTAGTTCTCCATAGGTTTCATAAAGATAATAAGCATATCACAGTCAGGCCTGTTCATTACTATCTCTATAATATAAAGGGGGCCTGGCCAATATGTTGAAAGTAGATCGGAGCGCTATTATCATCTATCAAACCCTGCTGTCTGGTTTTACATCAAACAGCTGTATGGACACGTCTGGGTAGAGTTATCTCCTAATCTGCAGACAGATAGAGGAACCGAATCTGATTTGTACTTGCCCAGGAAATGACTTTCCACACACAAATTACGTGCACACTTCTTGAGCAAGGTTTTTACATCTTGTTCACTGCCACTTGAGGGGTTGATCTACTGTGGATTGGCCTCCTTTTACCAGTGTTCTGTGCAGCATCTACAGCAGGAGATAAGGTCCAGAATGAGAGGGGATTTCCAGGTCTTCACAATCAACATGAACAGCCAGGAGATGAGTTTCAGATCAGGCAACAAAGAAGGTATATCATTTTTGCAAACAAATCCGATTTACACATGGTTTGGAGTGCCCAGCTTAAAAAGCATTAAACCCTTAGTAATTTGGCATTTACTCATGGAGTATGGGCACTGTTTTGAGTCATTCTGGCAGGTTAAAGCTTCGCTGGAAGCATCCTGACAGCAGAAGAGGGGTGCATTTAGAAGGAATGTTTCCTTGTTTCTCTGATCGGTTTCAGCAACATTAATTGGCAGCAGTAGGCCGATCCACCATAGCCTATTCTAGACTGTGGTAATGGTGGATTTAGTGGGCAGCTACACTAGCTACTCCTGGGCACTTCTATGAGAGAGTTGCACTCTTATTACTGTAGCATTATGGTTCAACACTCCACCTTGAACCTTTATTTAGCTTCTTCAATCAACTATTCTCAGCAGCATTCAAGGCACATAATTAAATGCGTCTACACTCTCCTAGAAAAACGTCAGGATCACTATCACACATGTGGGCACTCTCCTAGAATTATGGTGGGCACACTCTCCAAAGATTGGGGTGGGTGCAGTCTGACATGTGTGGCATGATCCCTAATATTAAGGTGGCCATCTCTTCCCACACGTGGCATCTCTTCTTTTGCATGTGGCATCTCTCTTCCCATGTGTGTTCTCTTGCATGTAGCATCTCCTTCATACACTTGGCAAGAGTGCATTTCCCCATGCAAATGTAGCTGTGTGGTTATGTATTATAAGAGAGGGAGCTTTTCATTGTAAACGATGGTTGGATTTTTGGAGTTTCGCCTCCTTGGAGCTTAATGGATATATTTTTCTTGGAGCATATGTGAAGTGGAAGGGTTTCTATCCTATAAATGTGAGGCTTATGTTTCTATTTCTAAATGTTGTTGGTGATGTGTAGAATTGCCAGGACTTGCTTTTTTTGGCCATGTGAGAAGGGCATATTTACCACATTGGAAGGGTTTTATGTGAGGAGTCCCTTTGTGGTACTATGCATGAATCATGATTGTATTAGCTTGCTCCTATCATCTTCCAGAGTTGGTGCTTGTTTGTCATTGTGTAAGCCACACCCTATTAGCAATGTTTTGATGTGGCACCTTTTGGGTCCTTCCAGTCTGTTACCGCTCAAATTGACACACCTTTGCAAATCAAGGCTATGTAGACCTAGTGCTAGTGACGGTAAGTTCGGGAGAGAGTTAAACCCAATGTCAACACAGTCTAACCTCTCAACACTTCGGGTAACTCCAAACCCAGGGGGAGACCCTAATTAATGGAAGATACTTGCAACCACCAACAAGCCACAAATACCTTCCACAAAACCTTAATAGCTATGATCAGTGCCTTATCGGAGTCAAAAAATATCAAATCAAGACACAATAATCATATATAAATGGAGTTATTCACTTTATCACAAATTCCAGATAGTATCATGCCTTTAGAGTCAATTTCATTTCTCTTGAGGCAATGTCACACTTCCCAAGGCAGCCAGTCCAAAAGGTGCACCCTTAAGGGAAAGGGGACAATTGGACTAGGGCAAAGATGGATGATAAGCTAGAAATATCACATACCCTCTAATTCACCAACTACGAGGGTTTTATAGATCCCAATGCACTTCCTCGAAAGAGGCCACCCTTTAGGGTTTGTGGAAAAAACCCTAGGGAAAATTTTAGGGTGGACCATAAATACTAAATCATGACTATTTTTTGATTTTTGAATTTATTTAGATTTTTAGCACTTTTTCCAGTTGTAAAATATTTCTATGCATAAAATAAAGTAAAAAACACGTAAAATTTGATAAAAGGAGGATTGTTAGATAGGGTGTTAGATTCTTGTCTCAAACGCTAGCGTTATGAGAAATCGAGGCTAACGTCCCTCCTCTTGAGATGGTATTCAATACTTGCAACTAGGGCTATGCTAGCAACCTCAAGAGTTAGGTAGCGAAACCCTAATTATGGAAAATAGAGAAGCCTAAGGTCCAACAAAACAACAGAGAGCTCCTTGATAGGAAGATCTCCTCAAGCAAGTTGATAAAATGCTAGCAAACAAACCCTAACTCAGTTCAAGGCACTTCGAGAGCAACATTAAACTGCGGTTAGGAGCTAAGTCACTTGACACGAGGACACGTGACACAGAGGACACGAAAATACGAGTGTTCGACATGGACACGGTGACCCTCGGAATCAGGACACAAAGGGCACGCTTTATATATATATATTTTAAAAATTCTATATATTAAAAATATAGACATATAGAGCCAATATTTTTTAGAAACTAGAACATTTACAAATATTCAATAGAAATTACTAATTAGAATTAATACACAATACACATTTTGTCATTCACAAATCACAATGAGACACAAAGATGATAGCTCATGATGTCGAAACCATATTTCTGATTAAGTCATCAAAATCAAAATGTATTACATAGATGTCAGAATGCCAATGGCAACTAGTAGTAGTAAATAGTAAATACAAAAAGGGGTAGATCATGGATGAGATCAAGATGGAAGAATCTCATCTGTCAATAGTCCTCCTCCATGCTTGAATCAACAAAATCATCACTGCCCTGACCCTCCTCCCCCTCCTCCCCCTCCTCTATGCCCATCTGATGATCTGCATCCTGTTGGTGTGGAAGATGACCTTTCTACATCTGCTTCTGGTGTGGAGGATGGCCCTGATAGGGTCGGGACACAGCTTCAACACGTGTTGGACACGTGTTTTTTCGTGTCCTGGAATCTGGACACGAAAAAACACGTGTTCGACACATGCTGAAGCCGTGTTCTTGTCCGACAGGACCCCACAGGACACGGGAGGGGATATGGACGTGTCTGGTGACTTAGCTTAGGAGATAAACTTACCAACATTAATTAAGATTGAGCAAGATAGAGTGTCTTAGGTCACCCTTGAGCATGAGTTATTACAACTATTCTTAGCATCAACTTATCATGTGCAAAATCAAACCCTAGAACATTATCCTTCAACTTTCAAGCAAAAAAGACATCCAAGAGAGAGGTGTGCCTAGCTTCAAATGCTCCAATAAACCAGTAGGAAAAGAAAAGAATACATAATTTGAAGCCTTGTCCATGATTTACAAATGAGGTGAGGCTGTCTTATTTATATGAGACAACCCTCAACCTTTTACAAATTTGAGCCTACTAGTTAACGACAAAATATAAAATTTTAGGTTAGTGCACCCACAAACTTGGGGACTAAACGGTAAACCATACAATGACATAAAATAAGAATAAAAATGTGCAATTAGGATCCACCAAGTGCAAGGTGAGTCAAAAGGAGGGCGTAATGCCCTAGCTAACTCCAACAAGTGCTTGTCCCTCAACGCCCTGCTTTTTAACAATGAAGGCTTCTTTAAGGAATGACGTCATGGGCATGGAGACTAGGAGGAGGGTTTTTGTATCGAAATAATAGGTCCAAGTGGGCAGAATGAGGTTTGCCAAATTGGGTATGACAACCCTTACACCCACAATCACCTCTACAAAGCAAAATACGAGTGTGGTCATGTGTCCTAATGGACCCATCTCAAGAAGCATCGGACACCAACCAAGGGCCCAAATGGCCCAACAAGATGGGGGACTTCCGCCCATGAAGAGGCAGTCAGCAATGCCATTAAGCCAACACTTCCTAGAATGAAAATCAAGAGGACCTGCCATGATTTGATAAGGGGTATTTAGTGCAAAAATCAACAGCCTACATAATATAGCCGTAAAAACTTGGCCTTCACAAAAATAAAAGAAACGCCCCACTTTGGTATATTTGGAAGGAATGCTTTAGGCACTCTGAGGCATAACATAGTCTATTTTCTACATTCATTTTTTAGCATGTCAGGGCTTCTTGTGGCATGCTTTAGTGGGCATTGTTGTCCTAGCCATTCATTGACTTGCCTTGTTAGATTGGCATCTTGGCTCCATTTGCCCTTATTGGTGTAGGCACTAATTTCTGGATCTTTCCATCGCTAAGTAGTATTTTTACCTTTTTATTGTTAATTTTTCACCAATTCCAGATCTGATTTATATTTCTGTTAATTATTCACCTCAGATTTTTACACTCAGAAATTATTATCGCAGATCTGAAAATTAACAGGATAAATACACTGGAATCTAACAAATGTACAACGAAAAGATCAAATAACCATACACACAGTACACAAGTCAATTTACTCTGGAAACTCCAATCCCTGGGGGAAACCAACAACAAATTGTCTTCTTATTGCAGATTTAAAACAACACTTACAGTTTACAGAGCTCCAGACAAAAAAACTTTGGATTTTTGTTAAATACAACTCAAAATCCTGTCAAACCACCTCCAGATGATATCCAAGACTCAAATGTACTTGGATCTACCGAACGACAGCCCTACGCCCTTCTGTTTCTCCCTGTACAGCAGCCAGAATATAGTCGTATGGATTCCTTCATATCTGCTCCAAACCCTCATGTTTTCTGTAGGAACCTCCTAGAACTGGGTGTGACTAACCAGAGACCCTATTTACTCACTCCCACTGCAAACTATGCTCAAACCCTCAACACTGAAGACAACCCCAACTTGAGAGAATCACTCTCTCCAAAGCCTCTAAGAGAATCCCTCTCTTAGATATGATCACTCACTGATCACTCACTCCCAATGTATTTTACACACACTGACAATGACTTCATGTCGACAACTCTCCATAGACTCTTGTATAACATTCACTTTATGCAAATATCATGGGCTCAATACCATGGGCCTTCCAATACCATGGGGCCTCCAATACCACGGTCTAATTGAGCTTTTACATAAAGTATTATAAAGGTCACTTTTACAAATTCTCTTTAGAGAGTTCTTTGTCTTAGACACTTCTACATGCTAGACACCAAGCCAATGTAGAAGTACCTGTCTGAGCTACAAACTCTAACAAAATTTTAACATTTCTCTTCATATCCCCTTGAGCTTCCTCGTCATAGTCTTACCAATCCTATCTTATGTAAGCCCCCCTTGTGTTGGATAAGAGCCAACCTAAAGTGTAGAAAGAGGGTTGGTGAGGTGACAGTGGCCTCCCTCTTAGTTGCTAATAAGATAGCATTGTTCTTTTGGACCTTAATTTCACATGCTAGTTGGTGTAATAATGGGCTGCAGATGCATAACAAAAAGCCTTGCATCGCACATCGCACAAGGGTAATTTCTCTGTGAACACTCTCTTTTTGTGTCTTCTCCTAGGGTTTCCTCAGAATCCCCAGTGACTAGCTCCTAGAGTTTTCTCATGAACCCTAGTGTCTTGCTTCCCTACACAAGACCTCTCTCTCCTAGGGTTTTCGCATGAACCATAATGTCTCTAAGATTAAAAGGATAATGAATACAAGAGCTCTCTTCTCCCTTTATATATAGATATGATAAGATAAGGTAAGATAATTTTATAAATGTCCAACAAATGACCACAAGAGGAGGTCAATGGGATTGTGTGGTAACCTAAGTCACATGACACGAGGACACGGGACACGAGTGTCCCCAAAATACGAGTGTCCCCACGGGACACGGTGACCCCCGGAATCAGGACACGTAGGACACGTTTTATATACATATATATTTTTTTAAATATATTACAATTTAAAAATATAGACATATAGATCCAATAAAATTTAACATTTACAATTACAAATATTCAATAGAAATTACATTTACAATTACAAATATGAAATATTCAATAGAAATTAGATCATTTACAAATCACAACACATTTGTCATTCACAATCACAAATCACAATGAGACATTGAGACACATAGATGCATGTCAGAGACTCGGAACCATATTTCTCATTAAGTCATCAAAATCAAAATGTATTACATAGATGTCGGAATGCCACTGGGCACTAGCAAATGCCAAATAGAGTCTAGACTAATAGTCTAATAGTAAATACAAAAAAGGGGTGGATCAAGATGGAAGAATCCCATCTATCAATGACTCAATAGTCCTCCTCCATGCCTGAATCAACAAACTCATCACTGCCCTGATCCTCCTCCTCCTCCTCCTCCTCCTCCTCCTCCTCTCTGCCAAGCTGACTAACTGCATCTGCTGGTGTGGAGGATGACCCCTCCATACGATCACCCTCATCAAAAGTGACCGGCTCTAGCACTGGATCATTAAGATCCATGTTGGCTAATGCCAACTCAGTACTGCTGTCCAAACCCATCTCATCAGGAAAGACATCCCACATCCGTGTCTTTCCCTTCACCCACTCCTCCCTCTTCCTGTAAATAAGACGAAGGTTGGAGTGCACATACACCATCGTCTCTGCCCTGGACTGCTCAAGTCTGCTCTTCTTCACACTGTACAAGTTCCCATATGTGCTCCAATTCCTCTCACAACAAGAGGATGAAGTAACTTGAGAGAGGACCCTCAAGGCTATCTTTTGTAGAATAGGGCATGTTGCCCCATGAGTTGTCCACCAAACAAGGGGTTTCTTAACCCCCATGTCTCTAATCACCTCATATCCTCCAAATCTCCCGGTGCCACTAGAAAACTCATAAAATTCCTCCTCCACCACCTCAAGGTGGTCTCTATCCTGAAGTAGCCGTCTAAATGCTATCTTCCTCCCCTCTGAGATCTCTCCATCCATGTGAGGAGGGACTCTGGATGAGTGCCCCGACCCACCACTGAGCCAATCCTGAGCGTAGAACCTAGGGTTCAATGAGTGGGCCAAGCAATGCAAAGGTGTGCAATTCTTATCCCACCTGGAGATAAGAATGCCCTGTATGATGGACCATAAGTTCTCTGCCGATGTCTCATACTCAGCACACTCATTCTCCATAACAATGGTCCTCATGGACTCAATCATGGAATCCCACCCCTCATAAACATCTCCTAGGATGGGCTGGTCCGTGTCTGCAAACCGCAACAAAGAAATGATTGGCTCCATGATCTTGATGCTAAGGACTACCCTATCCCACCAACCATCATCTAATACTGTGTCCTTCACCTTTTGTGAAGCATTCTGATCCGACTTTCTCCAAAAAGCCCAAAACTCTGAAATCACCATGGACCCAAGAGCGGTTTTTACCTCTCTCAATCTCTTGAGCATGATGAATGAGGAAGCAAACCGAGTATCTGCAACCTTCAACAATGAAAGATTTGTGTACTCTTTGTAGATTGTGAGGGCATTGGTGTGGTTTTGTACAAAGTTGCGGATATGGCGTGCATCCTCAATAAGTTTGCCAATCCATGGCACATCTGAAGCAATAGATTTCAGTGCTAAATTCAAAGAATGGACAATGCAAGGTGTCCAAAATACCTGTAAGATCAATAAAAGAAAGTATAAATGAGTCATTGAGTCTAGACTCCTAGACTCTACAAGACTACAACTAACTACTAAGTTACTAACAGCTCAAAATTTCAAATAAATGAGTAAATTAACAATCACATACCTGTGGATGTTTAGCTTCCACAATCATGCCAGCAGCCTTGCAAACAGGTGCATTGTCCGTTATGATTTGTACACAAGAATCAACACCTACTTCTTCAATGGTTTTGATGAACAAATCACCCATATATTGTGCATCCTTGTATTTCCCAAGAGCATCTACCGCTTTCAAGAACACCGGTCCATTTGTGGAAGACACCATGAAATTGATGAGTGGATGGCGTGCTGGATCCGTCCATCCATCAGAAACAATACTAACACCCCATGTGGACCATTTTGATTTAATTGGATCAATAATTTTATCCACCTCCTTCTTTGCCTTAACCAACAATGTGGTTCTAAGTTTTTCTGAACTAGGAGGCACATAACCATTTGGAGCTCGTTCCATTATAGATCGACACATCTCAAAGTACAATGGTGACCGTGCAACATTGAATGAGATGAAGTTGAGGTAGAAGAAAAATGCAATGGAGAGGTCTACCTCTTCTCGTGCCTCATGTTGGAAAATCCTATCCATTGGACCTTTTGAACTTGGCCTCTTTCTTGTTGGATAAGCAATAGCATCAACCCCACTCCTAGTGCTAGAGGGTTTCCTCAAGAATGGAAGAGGATCCTCACGATGAAATGTCTTGCTTGCTGCAGCCACCTTCCCTACCCCAACATGGTCTTCTCTTTCCATCTCCCTCCTTTGGTTAACACTCACAGCTTTGCATGAAGAAATCCCACAAGGGAGGGCCAACAAATGGCCTTTAACCCGGTAATAGGTGCTCTTGAATTCATGCTTGCAAAAATTGCAAGTCCAACACACATTGCCTCCCCCACCAAGCTTCGCTCCAACAGTCACATACTTCCACAAAGGGTATTTCTTCTCTTGTGCTTGTTGTTTTGCCAAAGCATGGCTATAATGAGGATGAGCTTCACTAGAACCGGTTGGAGCACTACTAGGAGCAGAAGGGGATGTGCTTGGAGGATGCATAGGACGAGAGGGAATAGATGGGGCATTCTTCCCTTTCCTTTGCCCTCTACCTGCTGCCCTAGCTGGTTGAGACATTTTCCTTCAATCTTGATGGTGAAATCACACTTGAATCTCCTCCACCTGCAAGAAAACACTCTTGAATCTCCTTCACCTGCAAAAAAACTGACTTTGGGCTCACTCTAGCTCTCCCTCACACTCCCATCAATTAGCAAATGACAAAACAATAACAAAAAAGTCGGTTTTAAGGAGACGCGGGCGCACTTTTTCGCTAAAACCGTGTCCTGGAAATTCCCCACGTCGCGTAGAATTCGGACACGCGTGTCCCGATTTCGGGACACGAAAATTTGCGTGTCCCCCACGTGGGGCCAGCGTGTCCGCGCCCAAACGTGGCCCACGGGACACGGGGACCCCCTGGGACGTGTCCTGTCTCTTAGGTGGTAACATGATGTCATAGAGTACATAAGTCCATACTAAGAAGGCAACCCCACATGGAACAGTCTACATTACAGGAATGTACATGTGCCAAACTAAGGTCCTCCTTGGGTTCATTGCCCCTTCTAGAAGATGGTGCACCCTCCAACAACCTATTAGTCCAATTCTCCCTCTTCCATGGTGGTCAGCTATCCATGTGTCCTCATGCGAGGTACTCTTAATTGTGTGCCACATGTTGTATCATGTATCCAATGCTACTCATTTGTGTGCCAATGTGGTCAGAAAGCTCCAATGCTCCATGAAATATGCTTTTCAACCCAAGCATCCTCATGTAAAGTTTCAAGCCCGAAGGGCTAAGTGTCCTCCTCCAAGTGCCCAATGCTCCTCTTAGGTAGGTACCTCCCTATTTGAGCAATTGACTCCCCCATAACGGGTTAGTCATTAAGCCACTTATGGTAAGAACCTCCTAGGTAAGGCTGCAATGCTAGCACTCTAACCTAGGTCAAGCATCCTCCCAAACTGAGCCATTCATATGTCTATGAAGCATTGCCAAGGAGCTAGGAGACAGCGCTCTGCTATCAAGGTGAAAACACTTTGGAGTAACCCCAAAATCTAATAGACACCATGAACAATTTGT
The DNA here is from genome assembly GCA_027924585.1 of Larix kaempferi. Taxonomy (NCBI): domain Eukaryota; kingdom Viridiplantae; phylum Streptophyta; class Pinopsida; order Pinales; family Pinaceae; genus Larix; species Larix kaempferi. Next base: position 17,392,985 of record BSBM01001023.1, read on the forward strand.
TAGCTTCAATCCTGTGTTTGGGCCATATAGAACTCAATTTCAGATGCTTGACATGAAAGGATGCTCAATGAATGTGGAGTATAAGGCATGCAAAATGGCAAGTGTGCCTTTGGGTGATCTATAAGACAGCAAATTTTCTAATTCTTGGCTAGAAGGTTTTAATAAGAATTTTATTCTCTTATTTTTTTTAAATTTTAAAATGTTCACTTTTTCTCACATTTCAAACTGCTGCATCTGTTTTCTCTGAAGTCACGTATAAATAGGGTTAGAACCTAGCATTTCTCTGTGCTCCATGCAGGAAATGCTTTCTAAAATAATTTTTATATTTTGCTATCTCCTCTTAATCTCTTCTGAGTTTTATGGATTTAAACGTAGTTCTGTGTATTGGACAATAATTCAGATCCAATCCCTGTGTTTACAACACTTCTTCTCTCTGTCATGCTGTCTCAATTAACATGAAACCTGTCTTGCATGGATAGCTTTTTGCAAACCTGACTAATTGATCTTTTGGAGAATGTTTTTATATTTCCTTCCATCAAGATTTCCCTTTGTTCCTTAGTTTGCTTGTTCTTAGTTCTTCTATTATAACCTTTACCTTTTAAGTATTGCATACATTTTTGCAACTTGAACATGGTTGTACCCATAGTGGAAAAAATCGGCATTGGCCAAAAATCGGCAAGGGTCCTGAATATAACTTCTCGGCAACATCGGCGAAAAAATTGGCAAACTGCGGAAAACATTAAAAAATACAAAATATATTCATTTTTTTTTCAGAATTTTAAACATATCAAGCAACAACAACATTAGATAAACACATTGGCACATAAATATGGGGAAAGCATTGATATATATGATGTAGTGGATGCCAAATAAAAAATGATACATCAAAGTTTCAAAGATTGGAAATTTGGAAGTTTCAACACTGGTTGGAACATTGGTCATTCCCCTCTCCTCTAGGCTCTAGGTTCTAGCCCTTGAATCTTGAAGTTAATCCTTCAAGGACATTAGTCAACACCCTACAATTTTAATGAAACTTCCTAATCCAAGCATTAAGATAAGGTAGAAAAAGCTTTCCATGCTTAATAAGTGATTTTGCTTGACTGAAGGGTATATTTTTATTAAGGTCATGACAGAGGAGTTCAATCAACTTCAACAATCAGGCATCAACACCACCAACATCAAGGTACATACCTAGTTTGATGTGCTTGATTAAATTCCAATCGCTTACCCTCATACATGATAGAATCTAGTGGAAACATTGCAATTCTGAAATCCTGAAAACTATTAAGTCTGTTGAACTCTGAATGGGATCTAAAATGCTACTTTTTGCATATGAAGTCTGATGAGGTTGGAACCACTCTCAAACATCCTGAAACTATTAACTGGCATTCTCCTTATCTTTTATTTTCCATCCTTTTACTTTAAGAATTTAACATTACCATTTACTGTTACTGGCTTCAATGTCTGATGTACTGGTCAAATTTTTAAAACTTCATGGCGATTTTTTGGGTCTTCGCACGATTTTTTTAGGAAAAATTGCTGATTTTTTCAAAAAATCAGCAGGTTGAAAAACTCGCGATTTCTCCGGAAATCGGCGATTTTTCGGCAATGTTTTCCACTATGGTTGTACCATCTCTTGGAGATCCTCGGCAGTTTAAGTTCCTTGCAGGCTTTCCAAAAGTAGTGGTTTTGAGTTCTTTTTTGAGCATGCCTTACATGTAGCTTTTGATTACTGAATGATCTTAGGCAACTTGAACTTTGCTGTATTATTTTGAGGCTGTCTGGTTGTTTAAGTTGTCTGTGTGAAAATCAATGACTCTTTGAACAGGTTCTGTTTATGATAGTGGTGACGATGTTGTCAATTTTTGAAAGTTATAAAATAATGGTTCTTTTAAATGATTTGGTCAAGTACATAGAAAGATGGAGTGAGTCAGGGTTTTTCAATTGTTTCTACATATTAATGATGACACAAGCTATACCATACTTGTGATTGGAATTTTCCGTAACCAAGATTTATCTTTTCAACAACAGTGATGCCAATCTAAAAGTCTGCAGCAGTGCTGCTACACTTTCCTTACCATATGGGCAGGTCTTCCAAAGTAGGGTAGTAGGTGGATATAGTCATAGAGTTGAATATTCTCATCTCCTACAATGTGGGAGTGTAGGAAGTTGCCTTTGACTATTGTTTTTATAGTACACTCATCAGGCTTTCCTGTAGAAGCTCATTACATGACACAGGTCTACCTGTGACTCAGATAAAGTTAAGAATTTTTGGTTTAAAAAAATCATACAGACTTTTTAACCCTGTAAAAAAATTCAAAACAGACACATTTAAACCCACTGTGTTGCATATGATATTTAATTTATGTCTTAATGCAGGAATGGTATTTTTCAAATCCAAGGATTATGAAGATGCTGTGGCAGACCTGGATATGTGTGTACGGTTGGATAAGGGTAATAAGTCTGCATACAGTTATATGGTAGGCTTCAATACTTGGTGATATAGTAAAATTCTTTTGAAAATTTCCATTTAGCGGATGACTCAACTATATTCTTAGAATTCATATGCACTCTGAAAGGGATTAGCACTGGTATCTGTTGGCGAATACAAGAGAGCGTTTGAGGCACATGAAAAAGCATTGCAGATTGATCCAAATTTTAAGGAGGGATGGTGTCATATGGCACAGGTAACTTCCTGATCTTTTTGACCAATATCTCAGATAGGCTTTATACTTTCAGATTTAAATTAGCATGTGTGCCAGTTTTGGTGGTGATTGAAGAACATGAAAAAAATAGGTCAAAATTAGGGTTTTTATTTTTAGAAAATCCTATACATTGATGGGATCGTGTGGTTATGGAGAAGAAAACCCAGAAATCTAAGTGATTTTGATAAAGTGCAAAATTAGGAATCCTATCAGTGCTAAAAATAGATGTACTCAGGGATTTGCTTTTCTAGCAATTGATATGTTTCTCAGTTTTTGGATGAATCTGGGCACTTTGATATTTTATGATGAAGTCTATTTGCAGTGGTAGAGATGAGCGGTGTTGCCGCCAGATCAGCACACCTGTTTAACGCAGCAGAAAATCTTTGCTACTGCTCGGTGTGCCCTTGGGGGCAAGTCTCGAGTCAAGGCTGTCACCTGATCTTGACTCCTCCGTTTAGGCAAAACTCCCAACGAAGCCAAGGGGGGTAGTCCCTAAGGAATGTTTCTAAGGTTGTTAGAGCTTGCGATGAAATAGTTAAAAGGTGTTTTATGTTTTTAGGGGTTTATTATGGGTTTAGGGTAAAATGTCACAAGATAGCCTTTGCAAAATAATTTGTAATTAGGTAAGTGCTTTCACCAGCAAGAAATAAAGATGCACAATATGGATACTAAGCAAATACAAAAACCAGTGCCTTATGGAGTCAAATAGTATGTTGAAATGAAAGCAGAAATTGAAATGTCTTGCGAGTGCTGTCTTGGTTGATTTTAATTATTAAAGTATGAAACTTGATTAGGGGAAAAAGGGTGGGGACTCCCGAGATATTGTGAGGTACAAGGAGGAATGTTCAGAAATTTAGAAATTGGTGGTTACGTACAAGGTCATGTGGGCTGGCCGGAGTCTCGAGCGCGGTGTTCAACACCACACCAACAAGGATGTAGTCTAACTGGTACTCTGAGGTCTCTTCCCAGTGGTTCTCGCGTCCCCACGCAGAATTTCCCCACACAAAATCTAATCGAAGTGCCGGATTTTCACTTATCTTAAAAGGGATGTTGATTTTATTAAGTAAGTATTAAGTTAAGTGTGAAAAGTTAAATAGTACTTCCAACTGCTTTTGGTATCCCTCAGCTTAGACGAACTGCTGGTGGGTAGAGCATACGCAGTGTAGGCAAATAGTTTATTCAAATTTGAGAAAGAAGACCATTGGGCTCTCCGATAGAGAGTGCTCTTGACATGCTTTTCAGCGAGGTTCAAGAGACTTTGGATTCCTTTTATTAAATAAAGTTGTATTGTGGAAACTAAAATGCAAAACTGAAAACATATAAGTCATCAAGCTTATGCGTCACTTTTTGATCAACCTCCACTAATCGGCAATGCCTTTAGGTGGAGGTGAGAGGATACTTCGTGGTTACGAAACTGGCTTTTTTTCTACTTTATGCTTGCAAAAGTTAAAGTGGATTAAAACTTATAAAGCAAAAGTGATCAAAGCATACACCCTGAAAGGCAAATGTGTGTGTGTGTTTGTTAGAAAAAATCATACATGAAAATTTTACACAAGTACAGATCCCCCCTGGGGGGATGGGGTGTGGGCACTGGGTATCCCATTGCTCTCGTTTAAATGTTTACAATAATGCTAAAAAAGAATGCCTCTTTAGTACATTTTTAGGGATATAAAGGGCTTACAATAACTTAGAATGAGAAGCTGGAAGAAAGGGGTCCTTGGAAAGCCTCTTTTGATGCTTTCTGGATGAAAACGGTGAGAGTTTCTCTCCGTATTTCTTTAGACCTGATAAAAACTAGCAAACAAACTTTGTTAGAAAGTGATGGGAATGAGTTTAAAAAAATGAAAATTTTAGTACTTAGAAAATTTTTGAAAATTTGAAAAACGTAAGTACAAAAGTTTGAAATCTAGATCTACTTCTGAATAAGCTTTTTTAAGACAATGAATATCTAGATTTACTAAGAATGCTTAAGAAAGTTCATATTTGAAAATGATAAACAATGGAAGCCCTTGATCTAAAACTTCTAAGCATGAAACAAAAAGGGAAAGAAGCGAGTTTGTTTGGAGAATGATGGATGAAGCCCTTCAAGCCAAAGCTTGCTTGTTTGATGTGGCTCTTGGAGGATCCTGTAACAATATGTTCGTTTAGAAAGTACTGCTCAAGGAAAGAGAAACTACAACCGAGTTCCAATCCTTATGAGCCTTGTGATCTACAACTTATAAGACAAATCTCGCCACAAAATGGTTAGATCTAGTGTGTTACAAATAAAAGAAAACTGGAAGAGCCTAAATACAACCGAATATCTTTGGCTACTTCTAGATCTCTAAGATTCAAGCACAAATAAAGAAGTTGACATCTGCAAATGTTTATTTCTTATCAACTAAGCTAGATCTATCAATAATGAAATGACAAGACAAGCATAAATCCACAATATCACCTCAAAAAAACGCTTATTCCACACACATGCACAGGGTAGACCTCCCAAGTCTTCAACATATATTCATAGTATCAACAAGTATACAATCAAGCAGAGGTTCTATGCATCCATGAAACTCAATGGAGGAAGAGCCTCGCTTTTATAGCACTCAAGTGGGAAGAGTCGACTTCATGAGAGGGAGGCGAGTTGGTTTAGAGGGCAGCCAAGTGTTGGAGTTAACTCCAGTTAAATCCTTTGATTTGTGTGATGGGGGATGAGAGGGCAGCCACATAGGAAAGGCGCCTCTCTCCCAAGCTTTGGAAACTCCATCAATCATTCACGAGTTGCCATATAAGAGTCGCCCAAGAGGAGAGATGATGTGTTTGGGAGTTGGTGCTTGGAGTGGGTTCCTTGAAAGATGCGAATTGGAACGTTGAAGCTCTAGTGGGTTGGTGTGGTGGATGAGATGGCTGCCACCTCATGAGAGGGGCGCCCCTCTCCATTGTAAATACTGCCCACCACGTGAAGGAATAACCGCCCACCATAATGGAACTCTTGCGTGGAGTGACGCCCATCACATGGAGTGGGGCGATCCATTAATTAAAAGAAATCAAATGTTTGACTTTAGACTCACTTCAAAGTGACGCTTTAATATTTAGGAGTATTTGCCTTCCTCTTTAAAACCTTATGCCACCCCTCCAAATCATTTTTTTATTCACTTTTGTCCTTTTTTGATTTTTGTCATATGTGCATTTTGGGTTTTTTTAACATTAAAATGCCCTTTTGTCGCATCTTTAGTGAAAAATGCTCCCAGAGGTGACGTAATCGCTCAAAACCTGGAGAAAGTGGGCACTAGGGTAAAGTGGTTGCTCTGAGTGTCAAAACGAGCCTCCCCACACCAAATTCCGCCTCCAGATGACACTTTTATTACATTTAGAAATTTTCCATTTAAACCATTAAAAAATGGTATAATTTACGGTGTCGGAATTGACTCAAACTCCTAGGGGACCTAGTGCATGTCCATACGACTTATTATTGATGGCTAGCATGTTAAAAATACAGAGACATATAGGATTTAATAACCCCCCTAAGATCGACCCCCATGGACAATACTCCAGCTTTGGAGGTATGAGTGAAAAACTCAGGAATTATACGCCATTGAAGAGTAGCGCATAATTCCTAAGGAAAAAACACTCTAGAGTATCCCCTTGAATGCAAACCCTAAGGTAGGCCAAGTCTTTTACAAAATAATCATGCTTAGACCAACTTATTACAATTCCCCCGTAGGGGTCTGGACATGCAAATTTTACAAAGGGCCAATTTTTTTTGGCCTGGTGGATCTAGGAACATTGTCAATGAACAATGTAAGTTGTTCAAGTCTTCAACGGTTCACTCGGAATCCACTAAGTGCAATTTAGTGGATAACATCTGGCTCCAACTGTGGGACGTGTGCTCGATCAGCCTTCAGGGAAAGAGAGGATGTGAGAACACTAGAATCTCTGGTTTATATAACTTGTAAGAACATCTCAACTTGACAAGAAACACTTTCAACGCACAAGTTTTATGAAGAAACCAATAAATTGCATTTATTCATAAAAACTAAAAAATAGCTATAAGGAAAAAAGGTTATTTTTCCTAAGTACTAGAAAGAAATGCATAAAGTAAATGCTTGCTTTGAGGAGCTTATTTTCCTACTCTAAACATAATATAATAAAATGCTATGTAAAATGAAAAATCCAATGTAACCATCTTAACATTTCATCAATATAACAAATTTTTGCCTTGTCTTTGGTTACCAACCAAAGCAAGGACATGCTTATTAGAAAGTGCAAACCTGCATGGATATTCTGGATGGGAGGGATGGATGGGAAATCAAAGGCATGTGATAGATCTTTGAAGTGCTTCCCCAAATGGTAAGTCCTCTTGCAGGATTCTTCTATCCACGAGAGGATAGGGCTGAGAAAAAATTCTAAATGATAAGGCAGACCAACTACCTCATCATAATGATCCGAAAGGCTCTTCTGATAGTAACTTTCTGTGAAAGCATGAACCCCAAACTGCTCCACGTCATAAGGAACCTCTGTATACGGAGACAATGGCTGAGACTGCTCTTCAATTAGTTGTATTTGATTTGATTCTTTACTACACTGCTTCCTCAGGTCTTCCTCGCCGATACTCATGCATGGCTCTAACTGATCATACAAAAAAAAATCATGCTCCTTTTCAATGCAAAGATTTTCCAAGGTCTCAAAGTCCATGTTTTCTGTGAAAATCTCATAAATAGGTTTTTCAAAAAAACCACCAAGGGACTCGGGTTCAAGCTTTATTTCCTCAGATGTGTCATATATGGGATTTTCAATTATGCTCTCAAAAGATTCTGGTTCATCATTCTCTTCTTTTGACATGGCATAGATGGGGTTCTTTATAAATGTCCAGTTATCATCACCAACATCTATGTCAATCATGAGGGACTCTTCATCACTCATATCATGATCCAGGCTATATTTGTCTTCTTCAGGCTCATAATCCTCTTTTTCAGAAAAAAAGGTCACAAGTAAGGAAACCTTCCAAACTATCATCATTATATACAGTGCATACTTTTTCATGATTTTCAATATGGGCTTCTGCAATGGTTTCTTCTGAAGGTGGATTAGGAGTACAAATGTGCTCATCATCACTAAAATAAATCTGAGAATTCTCCCAATCTTCAATGTTTTCTGTTATGGTGGCATGAGGAGGGTTTTCAGTAATATTTTCAATAACCGGATCTTCATGAATCTCTTCAATAGGGTCACACTGTGCTTGATGGATTGAGGCATGATTTTCTTGAATAAGCTGCGTAATCTCTCCGTCACTGTAATAACTCAGAGGCAGCTCTCAATATTTTTCGTTTTCCACTATGACGAGGCGAGGGGCCTTAGGGTCCTCCTTATGATATTCTATCCAAGGTATGAAAATGGGAAAAAACTTCTCAAGGATATTGTCCAAAGCTTTCATACCAAATCCTTTATTATGCCACTGCCTCAAAAATATTCTAAGGAAGCTCGGCAGAGAGGTAATATATTATTATATAGTCAACAATGAGGTACTAAATCTGAATATATATAGTCATACCTCATACCAAATTGTGGAGTCACCAAGGTGAGCTTGAAAGCCTTCTAATGAGTGTGCTCACCTCTACACCCAATAGGATCTTCAATTCTGCAAAAGGACAAGGGCTCTGTCCCGTCGTGGAGTTGCCATGTGAAAAGAAGAATCTGCAATATAATCTCCCACAGATGTCATCAATGAAGCATAATCTTCAAGTTTCGGGAACTGGACTTTGTTCCCGGCAGCTGCGCCAAAATGTTCTCTCAAAACTGGCATGCGTGTGTTGAAGCCCAAAATGTAACACACCAGCTGGATGACAACTCTCAGGAGAGAGGCCAATGTCACCACACTCCTCTCCTCTTCGCTTCAGGTTGGCTCTTCTCCAACTCTAGGGGGGTATCCCTAAGGTAGGATCGCTAAGGCAGGTGCAACAGAGGGCAAGGTGAATGAAGAGGTTGCCTTAGAGAAACAATAGTAATAAAAAAAAGGGTTTTTTACTTGGGTGATGGGAAAGATGGGAGGATCAGTCCTCGAGGAGAAGGCCAGTGCCAGTATATTAGAGGGGCGAATGGAGTCAAAAGAGGGTTTAAAGGGGCCTTGTGTCATATGTGACTGAGGGGGAAGCCGTGCTTAGTCTAGTGTTTGACAGATCGGAAAGAATACTTCTTCCTCTCTAAGTGCGGGAGGTGCACTATGCAAACCAAACATCAATATTGCACAATCAAATTGAATACTATTGCTGCCTGGTTCCACACCTGGGAAAACGCAGCAGAAGTCTTCAAGCTGCTGGTGTGGCCTTTGGGGCAAGTCAGAGTCAAGTGCTGTCACTTGGGACTCGACTCTTTCGTCTAGGCTTTCCTAGCGAAGCCAAGGGGGGTGGACCCTAAAAATGAAAACAAAAAACTATGGTGTCTAATCTAGGAGTTAGAAGTATTTTTTAAAACCAAGCTGATGCAGCATACATTTATACATATAAAGCAAAGCATCATTTATCAACATTTCATTTGCAAATATTCAACATTATCATCATTAACAACATTCATCAATAACATGAAATGTAACCATATAAACCAGTGCCTGAATGGAGTCGGAAAAGATGCGTGAAAAGTAAATGTTGTGCAAGTGTTTTTGGTTTATTTTAAATTTAATGTGGTAGTGATCTTTTTATTAAGGCTGGTGGGTTCCCAATATACTCAAAGGTACGGGGAACATGTTCGGAATTTTGATGTGTGGCTTCTCACTCAGACTTGGGCTGAATCAGAGTCTCAAGGAGGTGTTCAGATGCTGTACCAACAAGGGCAATCCTAACGGTTTCCAAGAGGTTACTACTCAGTTTTGTCCCAAGCCCTTTAAAAAATTTCCCCACGACAACAAAATACTCGCATTGTGCTGGATTTTCACAAAAAGGTTTGTTTATTGAGGTGGTGTTAGATCCTATTACTAATCATCTCCCCCTTTCTGATGCGTCCCAACATGATCAGACTGAGCTGTAAGTTGGCCACAGAGCATATGGGAGAAGACCTTGGAAATTTTTAAATTTTTTTCTTATGAACCAAAATTTTATCTTTTAAAACCCCAAGAGTCTTTTTTCAGGCCAGTACTCGGGCAAGCCCTTGTTCTGAAACCCTACTTCGGGAAAGCAAGGGGGCGTTTGAGTGTAAAAAAATGATAAAATCTATATCCTCAGTGAACTTGTTGCCCGCCAGTGGAACGGACCAACAAGGTAAATTTAAACCCCAGTAAGTTTAGTTAAATGCGGAAAATAAAATCTAAACTAAAATAATGCAAACCACGAAAATTGAGTCGACACAGTTTTCCCCCCTGTGGGGATGGGGTGTGGGCGCTTGGTTAGCCCACTTGCTCTCATTTAATTTGTCTTTACAATGCAATAGAAGTGCCCCAGTCTTTTTATGACTTAGTGTGTTACAAAAATGGAGAGAAAAAAGTATCCGGTTTGGAAAATTCAAGTTCTGGGTGCTCCGGATGGCCTAGATCTTCAATTTTTGGCCAACATCTCCTCCTATCTGCTCATCATTTGCTACAAACCAGCAAGCAAACATTAGTAAAAGATGCCCAAAAACAATTTAAGAGTGTATTTGGGACACCTACCTAAAACCCAAAAAAATTCTAAAGTTAAAAACCAAGTAAAATTGCAAAAAATTAACTAAGTGAGACAAGTTGTGAGGCTTGTCTCCTTAGGATCTTTGCAAACTCAGTGAGCTGCAAATTATTAGCTCTTATATATCAACCAAATAAAACATTAGAGCAGATCTAAACACTACCTTTTAAACTTTTCAAGATTTAACAATTTTTTGCAACTTTGGAAAAGTTAAATGCTAGATAGATGAAAGATCTAATCTATTAAAGATGTGAACTTTGTAAATGGAATAGATCAGATTTTTTAGAGTAATATATCATAATATAAACTTTGAAATGCAAACCACTATTACTCTATGCTTGTAACCGGTGACCAAAGTGAAAGTATAAAGTAGAAGAGAAAGAGATATGGAGAGTTTTATCAATTTATCAATTTTTTTCCTTGAAGAAACCTCAGATCCTTCTTGGTGGTGAGCTGAGGGACTGTATCTGCATAAGAAGTTAGAGAAGTAGAAGAAACAAACAAGATCTCCCACCTATCCACTTGAAGCAACCTGCAAAACACATCAACTTGCAACACAAAGATCAAATCTAGAAAAACACATATGAGAAATCAAAGAAAATGTTCATAAACAAATGACACATTTAAATTAGATCTCTACACATGCATAGATAAAAGACTAAATAATAAACAAATTATTCAATCTCCCTTATAAACCAATAATGATCCTTCCCAAAGCTAGATTTGATTACAAAGAGAAACAAATAGCATCAATAAAGGTTACCTCAGTTTAGATCAATACATTCATCCATTCATAAGAAGCCCAACACCATCACTGACCTCCAAAGTCTTAATTATTCATTAAGCAAAATGACAAGTAGAAAAATCGAATTACAATGCTAGCTCTAACTCCCAAACTCCAACTAAAGAAAATGGAGTGGGCAGTCATGCTTAAATAGCCAAAGATGGAGAGGAATGGGTGGAATGAGTGGCATAACTCGTGGAGAAAATGGGGCTGCCCACTCCCATGTAATGGACTGCCAAAATCAGCCCAAAATCAGCTAAAAATCAGCTATGTGACAGCCCATAAACATAGCTGCAAAATCCATGATTAAAGGGGCCCAATTTTGGGAAATATGCCCCCCTCAAGTGGGGAAGTAATCCCACTAATATAGCTGTCCGGAATCTTTCCAAAATCAGCTCTTACAACTCCTAAAACATAGGTGTCCAGAATCTTTCCAAAATTAGCTCTTACAACTCCTAAAACATAGCTGAAATAATTATGACTTCCAATCCCATAAAATTTGGAAGTTAATTTTTATGATTTTTGGACATTTTTGCATTTTTCTCTCCATTTTTCACTTTTTTTTAAATTTTTTCTCCATAAGTGAAAAATAAACAACCCAATGACTATGGAAAGTGGGTTTAGGGGTAAGGTGGGTGCTCTGAGTTAGAAACCGAGCACCTCTAAGGCAAAAAAGACCCCTAGATGACATTTTTATGCCATTTACAATATTATTTAATGAAACCCTTAAAAAATGGCTCATTTACAGAAAAAATACTTTTCGCAAAAAATTAAAAAACAACCTAGGGGGACTTAGCACATATCCACATGATTAAAAAATAATGTCTAGCATGTTCATATACATTGACCCATGGACTTTAATAATTCTCTAAGGCCCGTTAACCTCACCAAGCATTCCAGCTTTGGAGGAGCAGGAGAAAAACCCAAAAATTATGTTATGCACTAATGCAAGACATAATTAGTAGGTGAAAAAACTCCTTGGAATACCTGACTTAGTCAAAAATTCCTAGGGAACCAAGTCCTTTACAAAGCACCATGCTAGTACATTTATTACAAACCCCGCAAGGCCATGGACATGTGGTAAAAAATAATAAAAAAAAGGGCCCTCAAAAAGGCCTGATGGTTATCATATCATCGAAAATGAATATTGACATGTTCAACTTTGCCCACTCACTTGATAGTCCATCTAAGTACAACTTAGCTGGCAACAAATACAAAGATCAAACCTGAATTTACACGCTCACAAAGGGAAAGAGAAAGCAGATGCTAAGAGTTCTTCGCCAAAGGGAAGAAGAAAGCTGGCTGCTAAGAATCGTTCACCTTCCAATGTGGTGGATTGTCACCCTTCTATGGCCTCTTACACAATGAAAAGAAAATGTAGAATCTGGAAATGTATTCACAGTTATCTAAAAACTCACAAGAAGCTGCCAAGATAACGCTCAGTTTCCCAAAGAGGCCCATAATATTTTCATTAAGTTCACGGGAGAAGAAGTTCCCAGGTTTTTCCATCATTACAATTGAAAGCCTCTAGCTTAAGTAGAGCAAAAGATGCAATATGTCGCCCTAATTAGGGCTTGCAGGTGTGCAAGCGAAGTGAAATATGCGTATAAACTAACACTTGTACAAAGGATGATTCAGAAATTAACTCTAAATTTCAAATACAGCCATAAAAGTCTATATATCCAGCAGAGGTGTTGTTAAACTGCCACATACTTGATCCTCTTCAGATTTTCTTGCAGTCAGAAAGGGAGTTAGGAGTGCCAAGTGTAACTGGCTATTCGCTGAAGCTTTACGAAACCCCAAATACCTGCAAAAGAGCTGGAACTTCGAGTAACAGCTGCCAATGATACCCTGGTCCAAGTCACAGGCATTTCTTCCAAAGCACGTGGCAGTGAATACGCCACCAGAACCCGTGAGCCATTGGTAAAGCATACTTGCAATCGGCTGGCAATAGTCGTCAATCCTGTGACACCGGTTCCCAACAACCTTAAGTCCCAACTCGACGTTTTAACCCACGATTCCTCCCCGTAGCAGTTGGATGGCAGTGGTAGCAATTGACGGCAAATTGTGATTTTAACTGCTGCTAGGAAACTACTGCAAAGTTTGGCGTGAAATGGATAGGAAGATAACTAATGGCTTTAGCGAATAACGTAGCTGTCAAAACGAGTCGATTTGGAGTCCATCTTCACGCAGGCAACCACCAAGATGCGGATCAAAACTTGTAGACGGGAACCGCTCCATATGCCCTCGATTGCATCGACCACGTGATGACAATCGTCGAATGGTATGGGAGCCCTAGCAGGTAGTTGGTCGTCGCACTTCTCACTACAGCCAAATCTCACGCACAGCTGTTCAAGCATGGACCTTTCAGAAGTGAACTCGACTGCCAATAATAAGAGAAAACAAAAAAATGGGTTCGAGCCCCATGAACCGTTCTCATAAAAACTTTCCCTGATTGGTCTTTTATAAAATTCCTTTACGACCATCTGTCATATTTTATGGCGACCACGATCGATCAAACTCCAGCTCATGATTAAATCTTGAGGTGAATTTACTAGCTGTGAGTATAACTGTTACGAGGATCAACAGGCTGCCAAAACCTGGAGTCGAGCTCATGACCCGTGTTGAGATTTGGAGCTGCTAACCACTAATCCTCGTGATCTCTAGTGAGATTTAAAAAAAAAACTGCCGCGTGTTGATAATTTTGAATTTGAGCTTTGGCGTTGAAGGTAACTTTCATAAAAAAATCGGCTGAAGATGCTCGAGATCTGCATGAAGTGCCCGCGACGACCACATGGTGAATAACCGCCGAATGATACAGGAGTTGATTGAGTAGTTAGTCGCTGCATTTCTCGGTTGAGTCTGAGCAGAATTTCGTCCTTCTCTGCTACCTGTTATGTCTTCATCAAACTCTCGAAACAACGCCTCATGGATGACAATTTGCAAAATGCAAAATTTCGCCCTTAATCAGTCTCGATCGTCCAGCATAATTGTCAAGCAGAAGTTTGATACTAAAAACGTGGCATTCCATCGGCAAATTCAGTTACTGGCTGCGAGCGCCCAAAATTTATATTTGCCCCACTAGTTATCACAAGCATGACTTTATCATAGCTGATGCTTGCTTGACAATGCCCACAGTGGTAATCCTATCATGTTCAAGTACCTTAACATCAACCACTGTCGTTGACAAGGACATTTTTTAACCTCGGAATTTTGCTGTGATATCTTAGGATCCTTTTGGTAAGAAAAAACACCTTTGTTTAAGGGTTCTCCAACTGAAACTGACAGAGACTGCCCTGTTGCTTGCTGTAGGTGTTGGTCCAAGAGAAGAGCGGACTCCTGTCGATGTTCCAAGATGGCAACAGTGATATTCAACAATAATATTTCTGAGTTATTCTAGCCAGTGCCTCCAAATGAGGAAATTCTGTAGACCCACTTTTTAATCCTTGTAAGTCTGATCTTTTCCTGAAGACAATTCTGCACATATTTCAGCTTTACATAATTCTCGTATGCTAGAAACCTATCAACTTCTTTATCTCTGTCTGAGGAACAATGAGTAACTTCATCTTCTTCAGCAGAAGATGTGCCAATATCATCTTCACAGGTGAAAGTTCCATTACTATCTAATAGACCGACCCTCTAGATAACTGGCTTTCAGTTCAAGCCATTGATTTACCTCCCCCATCAGCTTTTAACAGTTATAACAACATCATCCTTTTTTACCAATCTGCACTTGATCTTTCAGAAGCCCTGATCTTCTTTGACTCGAAGGGGGTTAAGCTTTTGCTTAAAATGTCCAGATTTCACTTAGATGTCGTTCATAACAGAAAGAAGAAACCTCTTACCACTCTAGCTTACTGAAAGATGCGAGAGTATTCGTGTACATGTACACCCCTGTCAAAATGGGGGGTAACATCTGGCTCCAACTGCGAGACGTGTGCTCACCTTGGGAGCGCACAAGAACCTCAGCTTCTCTTGGTTATCGCAGACCATTTTAAAACAAAATGCACAGTGGGGGGATGGCTCAATTCTCATCCCGAAACCACATATTTATTAGAAAATGAATACTGGAAACATCAAATGCTCATGCAAGAGCTTTATTCTTCTACCTACCCTAACCTAACATGAGACAACAGAATGCTAAGTATACGCCCATCACCATTGGAGCCATTTCAGCTCCTCATCTCTGCCATTTCTCTTTTCTTCGTGCTTGGTTCTAGACAAAAATGAGGAGAGAGTCGTCATAAAACATAGATGTCTTAGAATCTGCTCATGAACCTGTAATGACAGTCTGTTAGGATATACAAAATTATCAAAGCTTCGGCAGAAAAAATCATGATGTGCACAAGAAGCCTCTATCCACTGATGGATGGGGCTGATATAAAAACTTCCATCGTAAGACTGCTCATGCTGATTTGCAAAACAAGGCAGCGTTATATCTTCAATGTTCTCTTCAAGCTGTTGTTCTTTCTGTTCAAGGTGGATCCTAGGGATGAGAGTATCATATTGTTTAGCAAGCTGCTCAATCTCATCAACTATTCCATCATGCCAACGAAGGAAAAACGTCTTGAAAAACTTTGCCATTGAAGCTATGGATTCATCCAGAAGACCATAGAACCAATTTAATGCATCCTCTTCTAAAGTTAAAGCAAAAATGATCATAAGGTCATCTCCTCACAATAAACATTAAAATCAACCATCAATTTGCAGTAAGAGGCGATGTGATAGATGGCTGAAACATCATCATTTCCATGGAACTTTGGAAGAATGTCATGCACCGTTTCATAGTCATAGCAGTCATTAGGAAATCCACAAATTTTTGAGAAATCCAGCGGGCTGAAACCTTCGTGTAACAGAGCTTCGTGTAGAAGATTACACCTAAATACAACCGAATATCTTTGGATACTTCTAGATCTCTAAGATTCAAGCACAAATAAACAAGCTGACATCTGCAAATGTTTATTTCTTATCAACTAAGCTAGATCTATCAATAATGAAATGACAAGACAAGCATAGATCCACAATATCACCTCAAAAAACGCTTATTCCACACACATGCACAGGGTAGACCTCCAAAGTCTTCAACATATATTCATAGTATCAACAAGTATACAATCGAGCAGAGGTTCTATGCATCCATGAAACTCAATGGAGCAAGAGCCTCGCTTTTATAGCACTCAAGAGGGAAGAGTCAACTTCATGAGAGGGAGGCGAGTTGGTTTAGAGGGCAGCCAAGTGTTGGAGTTAACTCCAATGCAATCCCTTGATTTGTGTGATGGGGGATGAGAGGGCAGCCACATAGGAAAGGCGTCTCTCTCCCAAGCTTAGGAAACTCCATCAATCATTCACGAGTTGCCATCTAAGAGTCGCCCAAGATAAGATAAGATAAGATAATTATATTAATGTCCAACTAATGATCACAAAGTAGGTCAAAGGGACTACTGATTACAATGATGTCTGTACACAGCGGGAGAACGAAACGGTCTCCTATAGAAAGGTACAATGCACGAAGAAAGAAAGAAAAGAGTGGACAAAAGTGAATTGGGCGGGAGAACGAAACGGTCTCCTATAGAAAGATACAATGCACGAAGAAAGAAAGAAAAGAGTGGACAGAAGTGAATAGGGCTGAAGTATGAGAGAGCTTTGACTGCAGACGTGAATCCAGAGAACCCACAATGGTGCGGAGATATCCTAGCGGAAAAGATCCAGGAGAGAAAAGGTCTGAGGATCTGACCCATCTCTCCTAACATCCGAGGCTGAAAGAAGATGACTGAAGAAAACTCAACAAAGTTTGTTGTCCTGATGAAGGGCTAGTAGAGAGTGCGGTTTGCCCACAAACTCATTGCCTGGAGGGGTTCGTACGTTGCTGAAGTCTGGAGGACCTAGCCTGTCTCTCATGACGAAGTCTGCGTTGAATCTGCTGCTGAGATCTCCTGGGTCGGGGTGAGGTCCCACGGATCCTCACTGATGTAGAGCCTGGATATGTACTGATATTGGTCGGTCTCTTGGTGCCCCTGTTTGAAGGTAATACCCTAAAAAATGACGTGATCTTCTGTGTGGGGTCCTGTCTAATGGGAGTCTGAAGAATATGCGCTCGGAATCTGAGAGCCTCTTGCATGTAGAGAGCCAAACATCTCTGATCGGGGTACCTGAAAAACTCTGCGATAGTCCGAGAGTCTCCAAATAAACAATGGAACCATCCTCTGATCTCGTAGAAACTGGGGCATCTAAAAATGAAGTGTGCCTCGGTCTCCACTTCCTGTAGGTGACATACTTGACAGATTCTATTTGGTCTATCAATCTGGTGGTCCCTCTCTACCCGAAGTCTATGAGAATCGACTCTGTACTGGCCTAGAGGGATGCGAAGAGCATGCATCCAGTGACGAAACGTATACTGGGGTCGGACAATGAGCCTGTCTCTCAGCTCCAGGAAGTGTTCTGCGTAAAAGGCCATCTTTGGGTGTAACCCTCGCGGAGGATTGACCCAGGTGACCTGGACGGACTGCCTGTAGATGTCGTCCCGAATAATCTTGTTCAGTTTCTGTCTAGTGGGTAAAAGGTGACCAGGAGCATCCAATGAATATCGGAAAGGGGGGAGGCGATCCACCTGAATACCCACTGCCTCTAGGAGATCTGAAACCCCTGTAAACCAACATCGGGCCCGACCCGAATGGGTAGAACGGGTAATAGCCTCAGAAGAGTAGTATGATAGGTAAGGGTACCGGTCTCTGCCCTCCATCGAGTCTGCAAAGCCCCGGACCTGATGCAAGAATGAGATCAAACTTAAAACCCTCTCGAGCCTGAAGGGTTGAGCTTTGAACTTGGCAAGGATGGTTTGCTGAGGTACTGTCTATTTACATCTAATAATGCGACGAAGAAGAAGGGTTTGGACTCTCTCAACTGAGGCCTAGTCTGACTCAAGTAAGGATGGCCCCCATATCTTCGATCCATATAGAATAGTGGGACGGATCAAGGTGTCCATGAGGCTCATCTTGGACGAGATGTCCTGGAAGTGATGTCGAAAGCATTGTCTCTTGAGAAGGGCTAATGACCCATAACCTTTGTTGATCCGAGGCTGAAGAGCAGGTCGCAAACTAAAGCGAGGGCTTGAGAATTGCACCCCCAAGTAAGTATAGGTGCTGATGATCTCAATCTCCTTTCCTTTGAATAGGAAGTGAAGGTCCGAAGTTTTCTTCACTCCATTGAAGATCATAACCTTGGTTTTACCCAGGTTGACTGTCAACTGCCAAAGATCGCAAAACAGAGCTAAGGCATCCAACTACCTCTGTAATCCTTCTGGGGATGAGGAGAGGAGGACCACATTGTCAACAAAGAGTAGAATAGATATCAAAACCTGGTGGAGAAGACAACCATCCATGTCTTGGATATGCTCGTGTAGAAATGCCTCCAACTCATTAATGTAAATCCCAAACAGGGTGGGAGATAGTGGACATCCCTGTTTGACCCAAATAGTACTCCAAATGAATCAGACATCCCATGGGCTGTGCAAAGACGACCGAGAATAGACTTATATAGGCGCATAATAGCTGTCAATAGGGTTGTAGAGATGCCAATATCTCTGAGTCTCTGGAATAGGGTTTCCTTAGGAATAGAGTCAAAAGCTTTCCGAAAATCTACAAAGCAACAATAGACTTTCGAAGAGCGGTGTCGGTCTTCCTCAATCACGGCGCGCAGAGTGAAGATGTGGTCAATGGTCTGGTGAGTCGGTCGGAAAGCTGCCTGCCTTCTAGCCCTGAGGTGTCTCTGCTCAAGGTCACTGGAGAGCTTCCTATGGAGAATGGTAGCATACAACATTGAGAATGTGTGGCCCACCATGATCGTTCTGTAGTTATTGGGATCTGAACTGGGACCTGATTTATGAATCAGATGGATGATGTGATGTGATCATGCCGGTGGGAAACCCTCACGGACTACATGGTTAAAAAGATCAGCTAGGTATCCAACCAAAGCACGAAAATCGTGCTTAAAGAACTCTGCTTGGTATCCTTCCTCATCTGCTGCTTTGCTGCGGTTCATCACCCAAATGGCCTCTCTAATATCCCTCGTTGAGAATAAGCAACAGGAGGGGGGTGGAGAGGTAACTTGAATTTGGTCTTGTCCTGGAATATCATAAAGATTGGAAGTGTGGGAAGACATGGATATAGGATCGAGGTCAGATGGAAGAGGGGAGCGTCGATGAAGGATGGTACACCAGAAATATTTAGGGGAATAAGTAAGGAGAGAGAACAATTCCCATCTTTTCTGAGAGACAAAGAGTCATTTCTTGCGATGGAGGAGGCAATGATAAGAATCTTTGAGTTCTGAATAGGAGGGATGAGAGTGGGAAGCAGATCGAAGCTCTCGATGTAGAGTTTTGCAATCATCATCGTACCATTTGTTAATGAGACATGATCCAACTTTTGAGGAGATGGAAGTAGGGTGAGTGGAGTGGGGGAAGGATTTGAGTGCTACTTCCCAAATGACAGATGAAAGACAGGTGTATTTAGTGGAAGCAGAGTCAAGCGAGGAGAACTGAGTCTCTAACGGGAGTATCTGGCTTAGGGTCGAGGAGAAGATGTTTGGGTCTCCTTCGTCAAAACGAAAGATGGTTCGGGGTGGGCCCCGAGGGAGGGTATGAGGTGGGAGGGGGGGGTCAAGTCAGAGAGAGAAGGAAAGAAGTGCGTGGTCAGCAAGAGGGATGGGGGAGACTTTGAGGTGACAAACAAAAGGGAGCAAGTTCTGGTTGGTGAGGACATAATCAATTACGCTCGCACCCCGACCATGTGGCCGGCAGGTGAAGAAGCGAGAGTCCGGAAAATAGGGAAGACCATTTAGAATCAACAACTCCTGAGATTCCCCCAACTGCAATAGATGCTTACCATAAACTGTAGTGGGGCCCAAAGCATCTTCTGAAATTCGGTGAAGTCCAACTGAAGCTGGGTCAATACCCTGCGTACAGAACACATCCTCTGACCGATCGTGGAGATGGATCTGGAGGTTCCTAGTACGAGTGTAGAAGTCACCTAGGAGGATGACTTCTCCATCAACAAAGTAATGAGTGATGCTGGTGTACAAGTCTATAAAGGGGTCCCCATTAGGGCCACTATGGATGGCAAATGGCGAGGAAGCTGGGGGAAAGTAACAAACTGCAATGTAGATGTCCCTCAGAGGAGAAACTCCAACACCAATCCTAATCCACATAAACTTGGCAAACTCATCTTCAACTACCAAAGAAATCTTGTTCCGGAAGGAGTCCCTAGCCAAACAAGCAACTCCACTTGATCCTCTCGCTCCTCCTGAGCTCCTCGTCTCCTGTCTGTAGACAAAGAACCAATGGTAACCTGTAATATCTAGGAGAGGCCGAACAGGGCTCGCATGTGTCTCGGTCACGAAGAGGATGTATGCTGAATCGAGAGCATCATACAAGAGTCCTGGCGATGACTAGAAAGATCCATTGCCATTCCAACAGTGGATAGAGATGCTTGTACCCTGTCGTCTCCCCAGACGGGCCCATCATTTGGAACCTCCATTTCGGGGTTCCCACCCAAGTGGGAAGGAGTCCCAAATAACTGCTCGAAGATTCCTAATAACTGCCCATTTCCCTGCCTGCCGTGCCGCAATAACCTGTTCCCTGGAATGTTTGAGTTCCACAACCTGTGCTCAAGTGAGGTCCTCATCCAAGAACATCTTGTTGGGAAGAGAACAATTTCTGCTTAGCCTTGAGGGCACGGAGTCGATCGTTTGTTGTTCGGAATCTGAGGAAGAGAGTAGAGTCGTAACCTAGCCATGCTCTGTCAAGAGCTATATCGGGGAGCCTAAGGGTATCCCGAAGGAAACTAGCCCCCACTTCCATCGGGTCCGGAGAGGGGTGAGGTAAGGAAAGACCTCTTACCTTGAGATTCAATTCCCTTGCCCGTCTGGTGCGTTCTTCCACAAGTTTTGCTTGTACCACCTCCTCAATTGTTAAAAGAGGGGGGTTTTATCCTTCCCCCGAACCACCTGTGCCCAAGAATTGATGTGTGTCTCTGTTTCCTGTTTGAAGGTAGCCTGTTGGGATCGGATTTCTTCTTGCTTGCTCTTGAGATCGAGAATTTTTGCATGTAACGCATCATTTGGAGGGTGGAGGGTTTCCTGTTCTTTCCTTTCATGTAATATCTTCTTGAGACATAAATTATCCCCTTCCACCTTCGAAACTCTATCAGAAAGGGTATGTATTTCTGAATGGAGTTTGTTGTTTTCTGATTCAGGAAATTCCATTTTCCATAGCAATTGTTTTACCTGGGCTGTCCAAAAGGAGAAATCCAACTCCATGGCTATGTCAGTCGGGCTGTAAGTTGACCCCTGGTTTTGGTTGCATTGATTAAGATATTGAAATTGGCCTCTGTTATTGAATTCGTTGGCTTTGGGGTTTGAATCCTCATTGTTTTTTGTGTCCTCCATGTGTTTACCTCTTTGCTGACATTTCAGTAATTCCTTCAATTCATTGCGTTTTAGAAACATAAATTCGCGGCTTGGTCTTTAATTGGAAATCGCAGCTACTCAATGCAAGAGAACACAACAGCAACAAAACGAATTTGTTTTTCCTCTTCAATCAACTTTTCTTCTTTGTGGATTAACTCTTCGACGTCTTAATTTGATGGCGGCTAACTCTTAATTCCAGCGGTGGCCTTTTCAACAGACGTTATGAATTGGGTATGCTTCTCTATTTCCAATTCTCCCATACTCGAACGCATAGTCTAGGGTTCTTTAATAGAAAAGGAAATTTTGGTCTTCAAGTGGTGGTGTCTTTAATCGGTGGTCTTGCACAGGTCGGTCTTGGTCTCTTGGACCCGATACCCTCGTGCTTGGTCTCCTCGACCCGATACCCTCGCGCAACTTAACTCGGAGACAGTCTTTACTTAATTATTAACTTTGAATAGGCGGCTTTACCTCCCAAAATTCCAGTTTATTTCGGTGGCTTGAATTCTTCAACTCTTCGGCTTGGCTCCTTCAAATTGACGGGTTGGAGCTTGGAGTGGGTTCCTTGAAAGATGCTAATTGGAATGTTGAAGCTCTAGTGGGTTGGTGTGGTGGATGAGGTGGCTGCCACCTCATGAGAGGGGCGCCCCTCTTCATTGTAAATAACGCCCACCACGTGAAGGAATAACCACCCACCATAATGGAACTCTCGCGTGGAGTGACGCCCATCACATGGAGTGGGGCGATCCATTAATTAAAAGAAATCAAATGTTTGACTTTAGACTCACTTCAAAGTGACGCTTTAATATTTAGGAGTATTTGCCGCCTTCTTTAAAACCTTATGCTATTCCTCCGAACCAATTTTTTATTCACTTTTGTCCTTTTTTGATTTTGGTCATATGTGCATTTTGGGTTTTTTTAACATTAAAATGCCCTTTTGTCGCATCTTTAATGAAAAATGCTCCCAGAGGCGATGTAATCGCCCAAAACCTGGAGAAAGTGGGCACTAGGGTAAAGTGGTCGCTCTGAGTGTCAAAACGAGCCTCCCCACGCCAAATTCCGCCTCCAGACGACACTTTTATTACATTTAGAAATTTTCCATTTAAACCATTAAAAAATGGTCTAATTTACGGGAAAAAAAACATTTTTGTCGGAATCGACTCAAACTCCTAGGGGACGTAGTGCATGTCCATACGACTTATTATTGATGGCTAGCATGTTAAAAATACATAGACACATAGGCTTTAATAACCCCCATAAGATCAACCACCATGGACAATACTCCAGCTTTAGAGGTATGAGTGAAGAGTAGCGCATAATTCCTAAGGAATCAACACTCTAGAGTATCCCCTTGACGACAAACCCTAGGGTAGGCCAAGTCTTTTACAAAATAATCATGCTTAGACCAACTTTTTACAATTCCCCCGCAGGGGTTTGGACATGCAAATTTTACAAAGGGCCAATTTTTTTTGGCTTAATGGATCTCGGAACACTAGCAATGAACAATGTAAGTTGTTCAAGTCTTCAACGGTTCACTTGGAATCTACTAAGTGCAATTTAGTGGATAACAAGCGGCATGTGTTTTTTTTCAGGATCTTATCTTGTATTTTGACTTAGATGAGGAACACCCTACTTGTGGATAAGTTGGAGACTTTTCTGAGCTAAGAAGGGTGTGCCCCACTTGAGAAGTCTCTTGGGGGTTGAGGTCGCTTGCTCTCAAGTAATTGCATTGTGCCATCTATTTGTCACTATGTGTGCCCCACTTTAGAACTTCATCTTTGGCTTGGCTTATACTCCATGCTTTTTCCAGGTTGATTTGTACTCCAAGCAGGCTTCTATTCTAGGAAGTTGCTTTTGGTAAAACAGTTGAAACTGCCCGTTTACAAGATATTGGATCACTGTCGCCAGAATCCGTTTTTTCTATGTTTTGTGTTTGTGCATGCTAGCCACAGGAGGGGCTTCTGAGTGATTTGAGATAGATTATAAAATCTAACATGCAAAACTAATTAGATCTGCAAAAGACAGCTCCCTGGAAATTCTATTATTGCGTGTTAAATAAATGGACATCAATCCTAGAAGTATAGAGTTATACATAAAATAGCCTCCAATCTTCGTTTTCAATGCGAATCTATGATTTCTAGAATCATAGAATTTTGTGGACGCTCTCGCAGTCCTCATGGTGCCACCAGTTCATGAGGTAGGACTCGGGTTTTGGGGAAGGGTAGGTGGATTGAGTGGACTGGGGTTAGGTTTTAAAGGCGGCTTCCCAAATTGTGGATGAAACACAAGTGTACTTGGTAGAGGAAGATTTGAGGGATGCAAAGCAAGACTTGGATGTGAGCATCTGGCGAGGGTGGAAGTGAAGTTGTTGGGGCCTCCTTTAGCAAAAAGGATAGCGGTGCAAAGTGGACTGGGGTTTTAAAGGCAGCTTCCCAAATTGTGGATGAAACACAAGTGTACTTGGTAGAGGAAGATTTGAGGGATGCAAAGCAAGACTTGGATGTGAGCATCTGGCGAGGGTGGAAGTGAAGGTGTTGGGGCCTCCTTTAGCAAAAAGGATAGTGGTGCAAAGTGGGCTCGAAGCGGGAGGGGTTGCGGGTGGTGGGGTGTTTATCTAAAGGGAGGAGAGAATCGCATGGTCTGGAAAAGGGATGGGGTTATGAGAGGTGAATAAAGGGGAGTTGGTTCTGACTGGAAAGAATGTAATCTACTGCACAGTGGGGTTGTCAAGTAAAGAAGCGAGATTTTGGGAAACAGGGGAGGTGGTTGAGGATCAGAAGCTTATGGGATTCTCTAATCCATAGGAAATGCTTATTGTACCCTGTAAAAGGCCCCAAAACATTGCTAGATGATTGGTGACGTCCCACTAAATTTGGATCGATCTCCTGAACATCGAATACATCCTCAGAGAGATCATGGAGAGGGACTTGAAGGGCTCTGTTGTGGGTAGTAGAATCGCCCATTTGGATGACCTACCCCACTGTTGAATACTGAATGATACCAGAGTACAAATGCAGGTACGAGTCTTCGTCAAAATCTCTATGAATAGAGAAATGAGGATGGGGGAAAGTAGCATATCGATATATAGATACCTCTAGGAAGAGGGGGTAAACCACTGATCTTGACCCACATTAACTTGGAAAACTCATCCACTGCTACCAAAGAGACTCTGCCTCGGAGGGAGTCTTTGGCTAGACCATAGTCTTAAAAATCGGTTAACTCCAAATCAAAATCGATCGAGTTGATCGGTTTAATCATCATCCTCCTCGAACTGGGTCAAAACACGACATAGAGATAGGTTCGGTTTAGAATCGTCCTGAACCGGTTGAGTCCATCAAAAGCTGGTTGGTTTGGTCTCTCTACAACCCCTGCGGTCTCGCGCGACATCAAAGAGGAAGAAATCACAGTTTTTAAAGAAAAAACCTCAAAACAATTAAACCCTACCCCTCCCAAACCCTAAAAACAAACTAAAAATAGACCCCCCTCCCATTTGGCTCACATTTCTCTCATTCATCATTTGTGAGCATTTGGAGGCTGGTGCTTTTGGAGCATTTGAAGGCTGGAGCTTTTGGGAGCTTCTTGATGGTTGTTGGCATCTCAATTAGGAGTCAGGACTTAGGAGGCTTCAAAATTTGAGATATGTAGTGCACTCGGTGCCATTTTGATATATTGTGTCTTTAATCTTGAGTCCTTGACCCATATATAGATATATGAGTTGACTTTTGAATGATATATTGGAATCTTTGATATATATGTTTTTCATTAAAATTGTGATATTTATGTATTTTTTAGTAGTTCAAGTCATTAAATTCACAACAAGTCGAGTCATTGCCGTGTTCGATTCCAAGTTGAGTTGACCCTCAGCCGGTTCCTAATCTAAGTCCGAGTTTTAAAACATTGGGTTAGATAGGCCACGCCACTTGAATCTCTGACCCCTTTTGAAGACCTAGTTTTTGGTTGATAGGAGGAAAACCAATGATAAGCTACAATGTTTGGTAGTGGCTTGACAGTGCTCTCATGGGTCTTAGTAATAAAGAGGAGATCAAATGAACCAATAGCATTACACAACATTCTCAACAAAGACCAGAATGACCCATTACCGTTCCATCACCTCACTAAAATCCTCATGCCCTGTCGTTTCCTCCATTGGGCTAGCCATTTAGAGAATCTAGGGTGAGAGTATCCAGGGGATGGGGAGTCCCAATAATGGCCCGAAGGTCTTTGATGACTGCCCATTACCCTTCCTGTCGTGCTGCTGCAACTAGCTCCTTCAAGTCTTTCAGCTCTGTAACCTGGGATCTAATAAAGTCATCGTTTAGGAAAATCCTACTGGGGAGGGAGAATAGCCACCCCTTGCCGGTGATAGTGCAAAGTTGGTTGGATGATGACTTGAACTGAATGAAGAGTGGAGAAACATGAATGAATGAGACTCTCTCAAGGGGAATGCCATGAAGCTCGAGGTAAGTTTAGAGGAACATGTCGCCCTCCTGCATGGGGTCCGGGGAAGGAGAGGGTAAGGGAAGCCCCCTTAGCTTCAAGTTTAGTTCCCGAGCCCTTCGATTTCACTATTGTATTAGTTTGGCTTGTACAACTTCCTCAGCCGCAACAAAAGTGGGGGGTGCAGGTTTGTCTCCACCCTTGACAACCTTCGCCCAAGAGTTAAGAGATGAGAATAGCACTAAGAGAGTATCCTCTTGCAACCAAAAATAGAGCTAGGCGTCAGAGAGTGTAACAGCCCAATCAATACCCTCCAAGGCTAGCGCATTGCCCCATAGGCTATGTCAAAGCATGAGAAGCTGTCCAAGGGAAACACACCAAATTGTTTGCAGCATAAATTTATGTAATCTACTAATGTAATTGTTTAACTTCTCAATCCGGTAGGGAAGAATTATGATGACTAGTGGGTGTCAGCATCTACAAGTCTTCCCTTTCTATTACACGTATCTTCTGATCAGAATCAGTGTGTGATTCAACTATAGTGCATGGTGTTGTGTCTTCATTTTGTGTAGGTTTTGTGATTATAGTTTGCAATTTGGTTTCTTGTTGCTCACGTTACAAGATATGGAAGTATATTTAAGAATGGGTTCATTTGGCAATGCTGCTTAACTGATTTTTCGTTTATTTTCAATTTACTGGATGACAGTCATGCCAAGAGCTGGCGGAATCTGAGAAGGCTGTGAAAAGCTTAGAAAGAGCTTTGTCCATTGATAGGAGGTGATATTCCAATTTTGTCACTATTTCTGGCTCTAGTTTTACAGTTGTTTGAAGTCAGTATTCTGGCTACTGTTTCTTTCTTTGTTTAAAAGTATGATATTATTACCTTGATCTAAGAATGTTTAACTTAGTTCTGCAGTGATATTTTTGTGATTGGTGTGGTCCAGGTTTGTAAATGCATACCGTTTGCTTGGTTTGCTTAAACATGGATTGGGAGACCATAAGTAAGTATTCTTTCTATAATATGCAAGATTAACTTGTCATGGAGTTTGACGGTTTCCAGTATGTTTGGGATTGATGAGCCCAAGTTATACCAAAACTCTCTTTATTTTATCAATCAGAGAATGCAAACGTACAAAATGCCTGCACTATGTATGAATATTCAGCACTTCTGTTTATCTGGTTTATTAAAGATTTTATGGTTGTTTTGGGGGTTTTCTCGTGACTATGATTTTGCTATCCTTTTACTTACAGTAAGCCAGAAAATGCAGAGGAAACGCTCCATAGCAGAACCTAAGCATGCTTGCATTGATTCATTGTGCTTCATGTATAGGAAACTAATGCTACCGGAATTGACTAGTAAACTAATCTAAGAATCCCTGGATGTATGCTACTGAAAGCAACCAGAAGGCAGCTTTGTTGGTTTACTGAATCCTTCCGGGAAGATCAAAATTAACAGTAGTAAAACTAGGTTATGTAATAAATTAATAATACAAAACTGACATGATAGAAAGTTGAAGCGATGAGAAAGAATCCATTACACTACATTATTCTATTCTTTGATCAAGAATACAATCAACTGGAAATAATGGTCAAACAGAAAATGAAATTTAATTCTCTGAACACAAGAGGCAACCAATTGCATGCTGCAAGAGTGGGCCCTTACTCTGCAGCTCACTGGATATTCTCTATGATTTAACTCAAGATTGTTAAAATGACCCGTAACTGGAATTAGAAGCATCAAGATTAATCTGTTAGCTGCCGAATGGTTCTAAAATTTGTGTCTTTATACAAACTTGTTCTGTTAGACCTTTGGGTAGTTACCCAAATTCTAGGAAAGATGACTAAAAATATCTAGCTAATGACCTGACTGCTTCGATGCTCTTCTTTACAACGTTGAGACAAAAAGAAGGAACCTTGTTCCTTAAAAAGAGCAACTAATTTACTGAGGCATTTTGTGCTCCAGCAATCCTAAGTTGTCTTGCATCCTTTGAGGATATTCACTGCTACAACTTTGGATAGAGTTGCAAGGAGAGGGAGGTGTGCAAGGTTCTCAGCATGACTCATCAATAGAGCACATTCATTACAAGATGATCTTCACCTCATCTTCTGCAGCATGCCATGATGACTCATTAGCATACTGGAAAGGTTTATCCACATATGGAAGAAACTCGTCAGCATACTGAAGAACTCGTCAGCACACTGAAGGACTTGTTAGCACGCTAGCGAATGATGAATTGGTCATAAAATTCTTTGACCATCAAATAGCTCTGCACTCTATGTCTTGAAACAGCACCACTAACAACTTCCATACATATAGAGTTATGCACTCTACTTAATCCTTAAGAATAACATTCATTAAAACATGAAATTCCTGGTAAAAATGTATAAAATCCTCTGATTATTATATACAATGTTCCACAGGGGCACGTCTCCTGCGTTTCTCACACCCCTGGGATGGTGGTGCACCTGGTGAAAATTTCACTGTGGCTGCCTTTCTGTGAAATGATGCGAAACACATAAAGGCACGTTTCACAGAGAGGGGGTGTCTGGACAGCCACTCCCGAAAATGGGGGATGCCTGGTGAAACGTTTTGCAGCATTCCCCTTTCTGTGAAACCGTGTGAAATGCATAAAGGCATGTTTTGCAGAGAGGGGGGGCATCTGGACACCCCCCTGATTTTTAATTTTTTATTCTTTATGAACCTGATGTCTGATTTCTGATTTCAGACTTATGGCATTTGTTGAGTTATTTAGCATTTAGTTATTTAGATCTAAGATTGAAAATGCATCACCCAATGACCCAAGTGGGGCTCAACCCTCAAAATGAGGAATGGGGCCCACAAAGCAAAAATCAAAGAGGTGAAGCACTAGGGGTAGGTTATCAAGGTGGATCTATCCAAATCAATTGGGATCTCACCTACCCATGTCATGGAACTAGCCCAACTAGCCTTCCTCAAGGAGTGCGAATTGCCTCAAGGAGGGCTAGGTGCCTTGGGAAGTGGGTCAAATGGAGGCCAATTGCCACCAAACTATAGATCCGAATTGCCGTGGATGCTATAGAGGTGGGTTTTAAATATTATCCCCAAAGCCAAGCTAGATCCAAGTAGATCTAGGAAAAAGTAAAAATGAGGGTTTTGATTTTAATGGTTTATGTGACCAATAGGATGGAGAACAAGCGAAATGGATACGTACCTTGTAGATCTTACCTCAAAAGCTTGCATATGGATGATTCTTGCCCTTAGTTACAATTCCAAGCTTGATCCAAGTGTCTTCAACCCAAATCGTCCAAGCCCTAGGAGGAGAGATGTATGCAAGCTGTAAATCAAACTACAAGATGTTAGATTTGATCCACAAATCAATGAGATCTAAGCATGTCATGTTAAAGAAGCAATCAATGGACAAAGCACAATTGAAATACTCCCTCAAGATGAAGACGTCTTATCCATGGGGGATGTGAGCAACCCCTACAATCTTCCCATCAAGCAAGTCGCACTCTAGCTTCAAAGCAATTCAGCCTCCCTCTGTAGAAGTCGATTTCACCAGTTACAAGCAAGGATGTCTAAAAGAAGAGATGCATGATCATATACAAGAGCAACCCAATCAAAGCCAATAAGTAGATCTCCAAAATAGTATTTTTATTCCAAGTTTTCTAGAGCCCGAAGGTGCTTTACAATGAGGGGGTTCTCATCCTTTTATAGGATAATAAAGACCAAAACCCTAAACCACAAAACCACTTTTTGAAACCAATGGTTGAGATCAAAAGATATAACAATCTAATCAACGGCTAAGATGAGCCAATACATAATATCACATGGATCACTCACTAAGTGATGACGTCATAGCTAAAAGAGACTCAATGAGGGTGATGTCATACATGAAAGGTGGCTAGAAACACATGTGCCATAATATAAGATCAAGACAAGTCACTAGGATCTCATGGTGGGGCTAGGAGGTATTAATCCCCTTCAGTATAATGGTGCCATGGCACAATAATATAAAATAATGAGTCTATGACATGTCAAATATACAAATGATCAAATCCAGTCTCCAAAATCTGAGAGAGACATGCAGTAAAAGACCTCCTGTAACCATTGTGGACCCCACTTGCTGATGCCAACTGATCTGGAAGATGGGGGGTTCAACATAGATGACCGCAGAGCAGACCAAGTGCCAAAACCTTGCCTCAATTGCTCAAATCAAATTCCTCAGTGACCCTTTTATTCCATTGTTATTCCTCCTGAAAACCCTGAAAGTGCCCCAAACTGCCATCTAGAGTGCCTGTGCTGTCAAACTGGGGGTGCTAGGCTATCCGGAAGGGGGGTATATTGGTAAAAACAAGTGGCTGGACCACCCCCTTCCTCTATAGCGCCCTAGGCAACGACTGGCCTCCAAGGCCTCTGCTGGGTAGGGTGGATCAGCATGCCCAAACTGGTCAACAGGTGGATAACTGTAGCTATCATGCTCAGGAATGCTGGGAATTGAAAGATAAGTGTCTCAATGGATCCAGAAGACCGAAATCCATTAGAGATGAGTACTCATACACCATGGGTTGACCTTTGGGGTCAACTGTAGGGTCCACCATACCCAAACAATGTAAAATATGATGATCTGGAAATAATAATAAAACTAACCAATTGCATCAATCATCATCTGAAGCATATTCCCAACATATGGAATCATCAATAGGTGTATGTGGGACAATAGATCAACATCCATTAGCACAAGTGGTCCATCTCATCACAGATTCCTAGATTGACCATGGTCAAACTATGTTTGACTAGGTCAAAATGCAGCCAAAGACTAGATTATAACATAAGACTAAGACATGTTCCTTTAATCATATTCACAGCTTAACTTAAAGTACAAACATCATTGTGTGGCAGTTAATACATATATATATTTCATTGTCATTAATATTTTACTTGCACAGAAGCTTTAAAGACATACTCATCCAATGGACATGGCTTACTGCTAGCAAAGGGTGAAGGCTAAGAAGAATGCTAGGCAAAAATGGATGACTTGACCAACTCAACTAAATGACACTTTGGGCGGGGAAACGGGAAACTACACTTTGTGTTGGACAAAATATCAAAGGGAATGGCAGTGCCTCACAAATGGGTAAGTTGTTTAGAGAGTGTTTATTCAACTTAGGCATCATGTCTACATCAAGTTGATCCAGGTTCATTAGGATCATTCATTTCATTTCCATGGCCTTTTGGCCTATATGACCCCTCTGGGATTTCACATGCGCTAAAAAGCACAACTAATTGCAGCTTGCATCCAGGGCATATTTATAATCATGAGGTCAACAATATTTAGATGTAGCATTTATTTAACCATTGCTTTTTAGACCTTTCTATACCCTTCGTGGGGTATTTTGGCAGTTCATTGCTTAGCTTTTATTCACGTGTGTTGAAAAACACATTCTAGAATTTCAAGTTCATAGGCTTTCATAATAGATTTCCAATAAGTAGTACACGTGCTTTCAATTTTAGCCAACAACAACTCATCTGACTAGAGGGAATTCCGCACTAAAGCCAAACACCGGGGAAACCGACTAGAGTGATCTAGGCATAAAATCCAACTCACCAAAGGCAAGTTCTGTCACCAACTCAGAGTCGAGACACAAAACAAACGTGGATGCGGTCCAACACAAAGGTAGAAATGGAGAAGTCCTCAATGTCAAGCTGTCAAGAAGGCAAGTCAAGGTGAAAGCCAAATAAGGAAGGTCATGGATGGATGGAGTCAAGTGGATGTGGTGCCTAAGCTAGCAAACAAAGATGTCATGAAAAACCATGTCCATGCTCACAGGAGGGTAATGAAACCAACGAGTATTGTCAGAAAACCTTAGAGTGCAAGTAATACATCCAGTTTTGTATTTTATAAAATCATCCAAGATATTTCATTTTATTATTTAGATAGTACTGCCACATCCTAAATCATATACCAAGTCAATGCTATGAAGATGACTAAAACAACAAGATAATAATCCATGATAATAATTACAAGTCCATAGGTCACATCATATCATATCAATAATCATCATCCATAAATAACTGAAACACTGCTGCAATAATAACATCTGGAACTCTAGTCACTCGACTGAAACTGTATGGAACAAAAGGTCACATTGGTCATCAAATCTAAGCTCTCAAGGCTCAGCCTTGGCACAAGGTCTACTCAATGTCTGATATATATACTACTCTGATCTGTGAGTGATCCCAAATACACTACTCATCATAACTGATCTCAGGAAAAGCAAAGCTCTGGAAAGTGCAGATATCTGCTCAGCAATAATAGTAGCCCAACTACTATGGTGTGATAACAGTCCTAAAAAGCAGTGGTTAAATGTATACCAAATCTAAAGACTGCTTAGCTTATGTGAAACTTTCCTCATTGATCTTGTGGGTTATGATATGAGATGGAGCAAGGGACAACTAATTCTAAGTGTCCCCTAGAACCTCAAGTTACGGTTAGCCTGACACCTAGTTCATGGCGGTTCTAGTGGTAGACATTTTTGCCAATGTTGAATAAGCACTTCTCTGAACAACTTATCCATTTGTGAGACACTGCCATTCCTTGTGTATTCTTTGTCCAACACATGCTTAAGTGTGTAACACCATGTCCCTTATCCAAAGTATCACAGTGTCAAGTCAGTCAAGTCATCCCCATTCAGCCTAGCCTTGCATCCTTAGCCTTCACCCTTTGCTAGCAATTTGATCATGTTTACAAACGAGTATATTCTTGAGATTCTTCTTGAAAGTAAGTTATTTAACTAACCTACTATTATTTATTAACTGCTAGTGAAATAATGCTTAATACTTTAGAGTCTTGCTATGAAAATGATTTAGGGAGCATGTCTTAACCATTTGCACTTGCAGCAACATGGCTTCTTAGGCCAGGGTCATATTTTGATAAGTTTGACCAAGGTCAACTTTGGGATCCTTGACGAGATGGACCAGTTTTATTATGTGATGTTGATCTATGGTCTCTTGTATACCTCTTGATGATTCCATATGATGGGCACAGACTTCAGATGATGATTGATGCAATTTTTTATGATTATTATTATTTCCAGATCATCATATTTTCACTTGTCCGGGTATGGTGGACCCTACAGATGATCTTGCAGGTTTCCATGAGGTGTATGAGTACTTATCTCTAGTGGATTTGGGTCTTTTGGATCCATTGAGACACTTATCTTTCAGTTTCAGGCACTCCCAGGCATGATTTGGGCAGTCTTCCACTTGTTGACCAATTTGGCCATGCTGATGTGGCCTGTCCAGCTAGAGCATTGGAGGCTAGTCGTTGACTAGGGCTCTACAGAGGGAGGGGGTGGTCCAGCCACTTGTTTTTACCATATTCCCCTCCTTTCGGACATGATGGCACAATCAGTTTCACATTGCAGGCACGAGATAGTGAGCTATGGGCAGTTTGATGGTTTTTCAGGAGGATAAAAAATGGAATAAAGGGGTCATAAAGGAATTCAATTTGGGCAATTGAGGCAAGGTTTCGGCATGAGGTCTGCTCTGAGGTCATCTATGGAATATCCCACAACTTCCAGATCAGTTTGCAGTAGTTAGTGGGGTCCACATAGTCATCAGGATGTGATTTGATGTAATCTTCTCTTAGTTGAGGGGGCCAGGATTTGATCATTTGTGTACTTGGACATGTCATTGAGTCTCATGTTATATTATTTTGCCATGGGGTGATGCTAGTGAAGGGGAATACTACCTCCTAGCCCCACCATGTGCTCCTAGTCACTTGTCCTAGTCATCTTATGTGGCACACATGTGTTTTAGTCTCCCTTGTGTAGTGAGCCATCCCCCCTAGGGCGTCTAAGTCATGTACGTCCTCCCTTATAGTGAGTTGATCCATGTTATTATGTACCGGCTCATCTTAGTCGTTGATTGCATTATTTTATATTTTGATCTCAACCACTCATTTCAAAAGTGGTTTTGTTCTCCCGCATCCTATTTAAGGAAGAGACCGCCCGATTGTAAAGGCACCTTTTGGGCTTTGGAAAACTTGGAATAAAATACTATTTTGCAGATCTACTTCTTGGCTTTGATTGGGATGCTCTTGTAGATGATTATATATCTTTTGCTTTAGACATCTTTGCTTTTAACAGGTGATTTTGAGAGCTACAGAGGGAGGCCGAATTGACTGGGAAAGGAATGCAATTTGCTTGAAGGGAAGATTGTTGGGTTTCTCACATCCCCCATGGGCAAGATGTTTTCATCTTGAAGGGAGTTTTCCAATTGTGCTTTGTCCATTGATTTGCTTCTTTTGACATGGCATGCTTAGATTTCATTTGTATGTGGATCAAATCTAACTAATGGTAGTTTGTTTTACAGGGTGAGTGAGACGTTTTTCCTCATAGGGCTTGAACGTTTTTGCTTGGAATCACTTGGATCTAGCTTAAAATTGTAACTAAATGCAAGGATCATCTATGTGCAAGGTAGGCACAAACTTTTGAGGTAAGATCTACAAGGTACGTATCCATTTCGCTTGTCTTCTATCCTATTGGTCATAAGACCCTTAAAATCAAAACCCTCGTATTTTTTATTTTTCAGATCTATGGAGATCTAGCAATTATTGGGGCTTAATAATTTAAACCCACCTCTACATTAGTCACAACTATCCCAATCTAAAGTTTGGTGGACATTCGACTCCATTTACCCCCGGATCTAAGGCATTGGGCCTCTCCAAGGGAGGTCGCACTTGTTGGGTAGGTGGCCATTTTCCAGATCCCACATGTGGGTATTGCTCATTCTTTCTCAAATCCATGGATCCATGTCATAGCATACCCCTTAATGCCATTTCATTTTGATTTTGACCTTGTGGGCCCCATTTGGACCATTTTCCATATTTTAAGGGTGGGCCCCACTTGGGTAATTT
The DNA here is from genome assembly GCA_027924585.1 of Larix kaempferi. Taxonomy (NCBI): domain Eukaryota; kingdom Viridiplantae; phylum Streptophyta; class Pinopsida; order Pinales; family Pinaceae; genus Larix; species Larix kaempferi. Next base: position 17,427,894 of record BSBM01001023.1, read on the forward strand.
TTCTTGGCATTAGATCTATCTAGATCTACTACTCCTAATCCATAAGTGACCTTATCTTACACTTGGTTGAACATTTGTCCTTTTCTTAATCCTCTTCAACCAAGCCCTAACCTCTTGGGTCCACTTATCATAATCTCATCTTGCTCTCCTACTCTTTCATCATCACATTTCCGTACGAGGTCTAAATTGTATTCGCTAGCCTTCATCGGCTAAGCTAGGGTCTCCCCCTTTGTGTTGCTTAGGCTTGATCGAAAGTGAAGAGTGCCTCGGTTAACGTGAAACCCAACTTGCATTGAGAACCGTGGCATCTCTTGGGTCACCTCTACCATCCTGGATAGGATACCTTTAGAGACAACTACAAGTTGTGTGATAACAGTCACCTCTTAGTGGTTCCTTCTTCCTTAGTTAGAATTTCCCCACTTTCGATCACAGCGTAGCAACGTCGGATGTTTCGTTGGTTTGAAGGGACTTAATTTTATTAAAATTGAAGTTTTTAATTAAATGTGAGAAAATTAAAGAAGTGAAAGAAACCGTTTTTGATATCCCAAAGCTCAAACTAGCCTACGATGGGTAGAGCATACACGGTGTTTTCAATTAGTTTGTTCCAATTTTATTTGATTCTCCGATAGAGAGCACTCTTGATCCGATTTAGAACGAGATTCAAGAGATTTTGTTTTGAAAAAGTGAAAATAGATTCTTCGACAGAGAGCACTCTTGATTCGCCTTATGGCGATATTCAAGAGATTTTGAAAACTTGAATTAGACTCTCCGATAGAGAGCACTGTTGATCTGCTTATGGCGAGATTCAAGAGATTTTTGCATGTAAAGTTTAACAACTTCACAAAAGGAAATGATGCAAAGATCTTGAAACAAAACTTGAAACTAATTAAGCTTAAAAGAAGTGAAACTTTCACTAAAAATTGTACTTTTGTATAAACAATAAACTTATTTTAAACGAAACTATGTAAGAAAGACTTTCAAAATTTTATATAAAAACAACTTGAACTAACCTAGCATGCTATTGTTATGATTTTATGCAGGTAAAAAGCAAATGAAAAAAGATACAGGCTTCCCCAAATGGGGGAAGAAGGGTGTGGGAGCCGTAATCCCATTTGCTCTTTATTAATGTTTATTACAATTAAGTTAGAGCAACCCCTTTGATCTTTCATAAAACAGGATCAAGGGTTACAAAATAGAAGTGAAGAAAAGCCCCTTTTTAAGAAGAGAGATTTGGAGGTGCTTTGGAAGGTTTAAAACTCGAGTTTTCCACCAACTCTTCCTCTTTACCTGTCTATAAAAGCCAAAAAAGAAACAACGAGAAATATCAGTCCAAATATGCCCAAAATCACTTTGAAAGTGATTTGGGAAAAGCTAAAAAAAACTACTATAAATTAAGCTTAAATCTAGGAAAGCGACAACGAAGATAAGTTGGCTTTTGAGACCAACTTTCTTAGGGTCTTGGACAGCCTTTAAAGGGCAGCCAATTAGCAGCACTATAATGCTTGATTTGACTTTTAAAAGCTCATAAAACAAATCTACAAATGATTTTACTTGAAAGCTAGATCTGAAAAAGGAATCTAGTAACCAAAGGAGAGATTTGAATTTTAGAAGATGGAAAAGAAAGCTCTCAAGCCCAATCTTTAATTTCGTGCAATCAATGGAGAATCCTGAAAGGCAAATAACATTAGATCCAAAGAGTAGTGAAGAGGAAGAAGAAGCAACTGAGCTCAAAATCCTTCTTCACCTTTAGGAGATCTGCAAAACTACACAACTTCAAAACAAAATGTGATCAAATCTACTATGGTTAGTTAAATGAAACAAAAAGAGCATCAGTATTGCTGACTACAGTTTGCTACTTTTTAAATCTCGTATAACCAAGCATAGGTGAACAAATTAAGATAAATTGAGAGTGCATCACGTGAAGGCGAGCGCATCACCTCAATGAAGCATCAACAATTCCCCATGAACATGATTTACACCACATGGACCTCCAAAGTCTTGACTTTTATTCAATAAGCAACAACAAAATGTTTACATAGATGAGCAGATGTTTCACTCTTCCATCCAAATGATGGAGCAAGATCTCGTTCATAGAGCCACAAGAGGAGAGGGCTAATGCATGAAAGGAGGAGCGCAACTCTCAAATCAAGGAGAAATCACATGCTTGATTTATGGCTTAACTAAGCCTTGGTAGGTGTTGATGGAGTGAGGTGGTCTCCACCTCATCAAATGCGCCCCCTCTCATCCTTGGAAATATCTCCAATCGCTTTAACGAGTCACAACTTGGAGAGTCCGCCCATCACGTGAAGGCGAGTGCATCACCAATCATGACATCACCCTTTTGACTTTATAACATGTGACTAAAATGTCTCATATGGTCGCCCTTCACTTAAAACTAAAATTCCACCCTTTTCCCCAACTTTTTTATTCATTTTTTTGGACTTTTTTGATTTTTGTCACTTGTGCATTTTGTGGCATTTTAGCAATTAAATGCCATTTTTTAGCATCTTTAAGGAAAATTGCCACAAATGACAATTTAGATGCTCGAAATCCAGGAAAAGTGGGTTCTAGGTTAAGGAGGACGCTCTAAGCGTGAAAACGAGCTTCCCCACGCCAAAATCCGTCTCCAGGCCAAGCCTTTATTACACTTTGAATTTCTACAATTAAACCATTAAAAAATGGTCTAATTTTACGGAAAAAATTATTTTTATTGGAATGAAACGAAACTCCTAGGGGACCTAGTGCATGTCCATACGACTCAATTTAGATGGCTAGCATGTAAAAAATACATAGACACATAGACTTTAATAACCTCCCTAGGTTCGACCACCATGGTAAATACTCCAGCTTTGGAGGAGTGAAAAACTCAAGAATTATACGACACCTAAGTGCAATGCATAATTCCTAAGGAAAAAACACTCTACAGTATCCCCTTGATGGAAAACCCTAAGGTAGGCCAAGTCTTTTACAAAAGTATCATGCTTAGACCAACTTATTACAAGTCCCCCATGGGGGTTTGGACGTGCAAAATTTACAGAGGGGCCAAAATTGGCCCTGAAAACGTCTTTTGAACTTCTAAACACTGATGATGAACATTGGACATGTTCATAAAACTGGCTGCTCAAAAGAAGTCCAACTATGGTACAAAATAGTTGGTAACAGTCTCAACAAGCATCACTGAGACTACTAGGACTCGCCCAATGAGATGGATGAATGATTTGGTCCACAAATTGATCAGATAATGTGCCTTTGGTGATCCAAGAAGAAGAATGCGCCCTCAGTGTTATCTAGGGAGAATGCAGTGTGCCCTCAATGATATGATAAGGCAATGCGCCTCTGGTGAGTGAATAATCCATGTACCTTGTGATATAGATAGAGAGTACGCCTCCAATGATAGCTCAACAATGCGCCCCTTGTGTGGATCCTGTCAATGCGCTCCCAATGAGGTCAGATGGGTGTGCCCCTTCCTGGATTTGATATGTAGCTGTATAGGTCCTTGAATCCCTGCAAAGATTGATGAATACACTGTAATATTGAAGCCCTATGACAGATCTGAATGTTCTATCCTTTGCATTGACTAGGATGGATAGATTTCACCGTCGAAACCAATGTTGGTTAAGGCAATTCACCCTCAACCCTAAATCAACTCTCAGAGCTCTCAAACCAATTCTCAACAATGAATAAGAACAATCAATGCCTAGTGAATTCATTTTTCTTTCTTTTATTTCTTTTTGACCTTGCATGCCGCATGCAACTTAACTTATGCATGCATGCAACTTTAATGATACATGTCACATGCATTTTGAATTATGCCTCGCATGTCACGCATGTTATTTGATACTACTAAAGTGGTCCTTTGTATCCACTAATGACTTATTATCACTGTTAATGGTGTGCTTTTATCTCGTGTGGCATCAGTCATTGGTTAATTCCCCTGTTTATCAGTAATGGGACATTACAACTTCCCCTCATTTCGAGGATAGACCCCAAGGTAAACCATTTGGCTGCAGTTTTTGTAATCTAACCCCGTGAGGACATCTTGCGAGGCCCACAATATTCACAGAGGCAGCCAGCCCAGGGACTTGAACCTGTCACCTCCTGCTTGGAATTCACAGCACTCAACCATTAGTGCTAACCATTGGGCTACTGGAACTTGTACCTGTTTTGGGAATTGTACCGGTTTCCAAGTTTAAGAGACCACAGGCCTGGAGATTTGTATATATTTTCTAACTTAAGCACTTAGATTAAAGACACATGTTTGTCACTGCTATTGAAGTTTTATGTTGTGTTCATAACCAGCCATTATGGTCGCTGGGTTACCCTTTAGATATCCTGTTACAAAGCTTGCATCATATAGATATAGTTTGTATATTTATAAAAATGAAAGATTACGATGGGAGCCCAAGGCTGTTGTGTGATACATCAGTTCCTGTTTCTAAGTAGCTTGGCCAAGTCTGTATATTTCATCCTCTAGCTGTTCTATGTTCTGTAAATATATGTTAAGTCCTCACCTGTAGATTACTGACATTTTGTTTGTATGTACCCTTTTAAATTTTTATATTTGTTTACTAGCTGTCTGTAACTTCTTCTTCTTCTCTGACATTAATAAAATTATCTTATCTTATTTTATCTGAAGTGATTGATATTATATCTAACAGGGGTGCTATTAGAGAGCTTTCTACTGGGTTGGAGTTCGATAATTTAAATTTAGAATGCTTGTACTTGAGAGCATCATGTCACCATGCGATTGGAGAGTATGCTAATGCGGTAAAAGCAATTTATCTGTATTGATGAAGTGACTTTGATTTATTTTGAACTGCCAAACTGTCAGGCTATTGATAGATTTTTACGACTAGACTTGAGATACAACCTTTTTTCTCAATTTGTGCTTGTTTTGTTACAGATGAAAGACTATGATGCTGTTGTTAATTTGGATATTGACTCACAAGAAAAGTTCGTACTTCAGTGCTTGGCCTTTTACCAGGTTTGTTAATTTTGGTAGAGGGAGTCTATTCTTACTGAGCATTTCGTCAATGCATTGTACTAGATTTTATCTTCATTTTGTGGCTTGTTCCGACTTACATTAGACCCTAAAGACTGATTGTATGTTTTGTTTCCTTGTAATAATGCTTGAGGATGTTCTGAAAGTAGGTTTCTTACATGCACAAAATCCAGATAAAGAATTTGTTTTCCTTCCTTCAACAAATACAAACTAGTGTCTTACATCTTTTTTGGAAATAGTTACATTCCTTTACATTCCGTATGTCAGTGCATTGTTATTCAGTATATTGGACAATATAGTGTTTTAGTTTATGGACAGTAGAATGTCTGCTGTTTTTGATGTCCAATATATTGGTGTTTTTGTTCATCTGTTGCAGCGCTTTTCATGACTCTTGAGTCTTGAACAGATGTATTAATGCTACCTTTCTGAGCCACAACCATCTATCACTGTTATTATAATCTTGTTGGCATCTAGATCTCAAAATTTTCACTGTATTTTTTAAAGTAGTGCACCCCATTGGAGATTTTATGATTGTGTCAATAAATAGATCTGTTCTGTTGTCGTCACTTCAACAGTATTAGTTTTATTTTTTGGAAAAATACTGCTAATATTAATCAGAAAATCTGTACAAATGTACAAATAAGAATTGCAACTTACAATTGTCAAGCTACTTTCCTAATTGCGGAGAATGCTTGTACACGATCCAAGTATGCTTCTGCAGAACAACGTTTAGCATCTTTAATAAGGAAGTAGCCTTTGTCCTTGACTTGGGCACTTACGTTAAAGCCAAGCCACGTCTTTTGAAAGGAAGGGGAAGAACTAACAAATCCCTGAAAATAACACATTGAGCATTTTCCATAATGAAAATAGTAGTGCTAAATGAACACATTGCCACAGTCCATCATAAGGAGAAGGAATAAATGAGTTAAAGGTTTCTCTCTAATGGAAATCACCCTGCAACATTAAGTGATCTGTAAAGTGCTGAAGCTATGCCTCTAGACAGTTCATCACAACATATCAAAATTTGTGCAAAATAATTCTTTGCTAGTTCTAGTGTTTGTCCCATATACACAACTGACTTTAGCCTTTTTCCTTTAACATGAGATGCTAGTTGCAGACTTTAAATTAGAAAACACATTGAAATAGTAACAACAAATAAATATCACACAAGCTTTAGCCTGGGGAATGTAACCGCTGCCACTTGAGCCACTATTTTCGTAAAGGTTACTGATCATGATAGTCTCCAAATTGAGACTCTTTATTTTTATTTATTTTTAAATTTGAAAAACCGAGGTGAATCTTAGTGCCACATCGAAGGAGTCCGGGTCAAATCAGTCTGTCCGAATAGTGAGAGTCTGCTCCTGTCAAGCAATTATACAAAAATTTCAGTGCTAAAATGGTGTGGCTATCGCTAGAAGGAAATAGGTATGGACATGTGACGTACCGATCCAAACTGACATCACCCCTTGACCTTATAAGAGCCTGTACAATTGTGGTAACATAATAGTTAGGAAAAAGATATATTAAAGTGTTTAAAGTCCAACGGGATTTAATATTCGAGAAAGCTAAACCAAATGGTTATTAGAAGAATTATTTAAAAAGAAGGATCTACTGGCTATAACATAAGTAAAAGTTATATCTTATATATCTAATATATAAATACATGATCTAATTTTTACAAGGAAATATAAAAGATGAATACTACCTATAAAAATTGATAAAAACTAAAGTATAAAGGGTACTATTAGAAGAAATAAACGAATAAAAAAAAAACCTTTTTGTCGCAAGGAAGATAACCTAAGTTGTATTCAAGTATACAATGAAATAGAAAGAGGAATAGATCTTAAATGAAGTATAAGTATTTCAAGGTTATAAAAGGTTATTATAATACTAATACGTAAGTGTTTCTTCAAGGATATTTAAATATTGAAAAGGGAATCTATAAAGTAAGTGATCTATCAAGGTGTTATATTTAATAAGAGATACAAGGGTCTCTTTTTAAGTTAAAGTGCTTAATTGCAAAAAAAAGAAAAAATGAAAAAAAAGGTATCTTAAAAGGAAAGAAGATTTAAAAATGGATTTTAATAAAAAAGAAGGAAGATTCCCTCTTACTTTTTCAAAATATGTGAATGCTCTATTAAAACTTAAAGGGATTATTCAAGAAAAGGATATTAACATTGCCATTTGTTCGAGTGACAAGAGAAATTATATGAGTGTTGATATCCAATGTTCCCCCAAGTTTCCGAGACGGGGGGGGGGGGCACAGGAGCGGGGAAACGCACCTTCGGGATGCATGGAGACCACCCCTAAATTCTAGTGAAATTCAGGGGGGACGTCTCTAAAATTATAAAAAATAAAATAAAATACCAAAATTAATAATTCATTTGATGTTTATTCATGTTTGTGCAATGTAAATACTAAATATATTCATTTATTTTCTAAGTAGTACCAAGTAGGGATTATAAAAAGTGAAAATAATGGAAAAGCATAAAAACAAATATTCTTGGGGGCATGGAGGGAAATGTTTCGCCAAGAGTTCCCAAGTCCCCAGGACGTAGGAAATGCGTCCCTGACCCTGCGGGACGCGTCTCTGTGTGTTAGAGATAGTGGTATCTCGGGATGTCCCCCATGATTCAAATGCCTTGCATGGAGATACATCGGCGGTATAGGCATTAGGATGGAGTAGAGGGTGAGATGCACTCTACTCTGTGGCATGAATCCAGCAGTGGATGCATGCAGACCTTTCGGGGTGTTTTGCCTCATGCATGTACAACTATTAATTAAAATGCATGCAAAAGTGAGTTTGCATGCACTCATATTAGGTTTTTGGTAAACCTAATTGATCAGTGAGATGTTATAAGGAGGCAGGAGGTCACCGACAGAGGTCACTCAACAGACTAGTCAGAGAGAGATCAGTCAGAGTCAGGAGGGCGCATAGTGCATGCAGAGGGAAACTTTCTGAGATAGAGAGGAGCTTTAGCAGTAGGGAGAGTGAAAAGATCTGAGACAGATCAGTCCTTACTTGATCAGAGGCACTTGGATGCCAGATATTGTGAGTTGAGAGAGCTCAACAGTGAGGTTACAATACTGTTCAGAGAGAGGATGACTTGCAGCTGCAGGGGGGCGCATTTCCTGAGCAAAGGATGACGTTTTCCACCCAGATTGAGGCCAAAGCACTTGAGATCAACAAAGTAGGTCTTCTTCATTGTGTGAAGAAGATCTGTGACGATCAGAGCTCAGATTGGCTGAGATATGAGCTAGGACGTGTTTCCAACAGTTGGAGAGAGGGCACACTTTTGCATGCAGCGCTGCAGGGGCGCATCGGACTTTGAGCAGAGAAGGCTACCATTCCAAACAGATCAGATTAGGGAATTGGCGTATAGGGGGAGATAGTACATCCTAAGACGGGCAAAATCAGATCTTCAGAAGGTTCAAATCCAAACTGACAGCAAGGGGGCGCATTAATCTAGAGCAACAATTGCAGTATCTTGGGTTATTCTAACCCATTAGGTTTGGTCATTTGTTTCTGAAGAACTGTATGTGCTAAATCTATTCTTACTTTGCTCTGGGCTCACGAAAGAAGAAAGCCTCACAGAAAGCTGGTTTTCCCTGTTTGGGGTTACTAGGTTATATCTTGAGGTATTATGTGATTGATGTGTATTTCATTGGTTGAAGTGTTAAGAGATCTATAGTATTTGTATTTTAAGTATTTATTGTATTTCTGACTTATAGAGACTCAAATCTCTTGAGATATCAGGGCATCCAAAGGGAGTAGTGATCTCTGGATTATTAACACCGTGGAACATTGTTGATATCGTCAATCAATTATTAATTCTAGAGTCAAGTATAATTGACAATGAAAAATCAATTAGCAAAAATAAATATGAAGTTAAGGATTTAAAACTAACAATTGATGATTATAGATTCACATCCAAACTTGATCTAACATCTATGCATGATAAAGAGGTTGACATAATTCCTGGTTCAACTTAGCTAGAAACACTTGTAGGATGTTACAATGAAGCTATACTTAGAGGTGTTCTCATCAGAAGACATGAAGGATGTATTAGAAGTGATCCTTCAAGATAGCCAGAAGTCAATACAAAAGTTGTAGGATCAACGGAAAGAATGTGACAGGTCATCACTAAAAATGATGTCCAAGGAGAAGAAGCAATGTTTTCAAAAGCCAGAACAAGAGAATCAAGATCTGATGATGGAATTCAACAGGAAGTTAAAGGATCAAGAAGCTTCAAGTTTAAGGATACTTAGTCAGAGGTTGCTTGAGGAAATCAAAAGATTTTAAGAGGCATGTTTCCCACCGATGTGCACACCAGCAGCAGAAATCTTTCGAAAGCTGTTTCCCAAGTGGGAAAGGTGTGGCCTTGGGGGAAAGCAAAGAGTCAGGTGCTGTGACTTGATCCCGACTCCTCCGTTTAGGCAAACTCCTAACGAAGCCAAGGGGGGTAGACCCTATAAAGAGTTTATAAGGCTCTTGTGTTTTAAGTGTTCTTATGGTATGTGATGCAGATGGGTGTGTTTTAGGAGTTTTTGTGAGATTTAAAATAATAGTTTAAGTAATCCAAGCATATACTTGCAAAAGAGTTACGATACACAACCAATAATAATGATAATTTAACAAGGCATCCACAGCATAATATCATTAAAGCAGATAACAACAACTTTCAGATAGATAATAAGCAAAATGAAATAACTTGAACAATCGTTGCTGTTTGTGTAAGTGACTAGTGCCAAATGGAGTCAAAAGTCTTTGAGTGCTTGGGATGCTGAATATAAGTCTTGGTGTGCTTGAGAATGTTTTGCAAGTGTTCTTGGTAAATTTTGTTGCAAATTTTAAGATGAGTTGATTATTAAGGGAAGGGAATCTCCAAGATATACCTTACGGTACTGGAGGTTTGTCCGGAAAATAATCTAAGTGGTTCCGTACAAGGACATGTTGGCTGGCCGGAGTCTCTAGAGCGTGTTCAACACTACACCAACCAGGGATGTAGTCTAAAGGTGCCCTTAAGGTCTTGGTCCATGAGTTCCAGCGTCCCCAGGCAGAATTTGCCCACTTTCGATTATTTGACGATTAACGCTGGATTTTCGTTGGTTTACGGGAGAGTGTTTTATTATGGTTTGAATGGATTAAATGTGGAGAATTAATAAGTCTACAACTGCTTTTGGGTATCCCACAAGTGGGCAGAGCATACACAGTGTAGCAAATGTAAATTCCAATTTATTATGTGTGATGAACAAGAGCCATTGTAAGCTCTTCGATAGGGAGTGCTCTTGATCCGCCTTATGGCGAGATTCAAGAGACTTATGAAAATAAAAAATGCTTGAAATAAACTATACACTACCCAATAGTCTCTTTCAGGTCTAAGACCGTACTCGGGAAAGCAAGGGGGTTAGCAAAAACCAAAAAGCAAGTAAACTCTCCGACAGAGAGCACTCTTGATCCACCTTTCGGTGAGATTCAAGAGATTTTTTGTTTGTTTTACTTAGCAATTTATATGAAATGAAAATACCGAATCAAAGCTAAACTAGTTGAGAATTGACTTAAGCAAAAAGAACTAATCTAGCAATATATCAAAAATTGAAGCTAACTTAACAATGAGATCTAAGCCACTTGCAAAAATTGAAACTAAACTAATGCAGAAAAGGGACAACAGACAAAACAAGCTTGCCCCAAATGGGGGAAGTAGGGGTATGGGAGCCTTTATCCCACTTGGTTTTTAGTAATTGTTACAATGCTTTTTGGTTTTTCTTCACTTGAAAGCACGATATTGGATGGGGGAATGAAGAAGAGGGAAGTGCTTTTCAAGGAGTTTGTTTGTTGTTTGCTTGCTTGCTCTTGCTTGGTTTTAGCCTTTGGGCTCTTCTCTTGATTAATCCTCTTTGCTCATCTTAGGTGAGAGCTCTAGACAAGCACTTGTTAATGGATTAGCAATAAAATAAATTTGAAACTAAGATCTACAAACTAACTAGCATGCAAAACCTAAAAAATCTCTAAGTATGAAAATAAAACTAAGTATAAATCGAAACTAAGCTAAATGCAAACTTGAAAAATTTAAACTAATGCAAACAAATCTAAACTAGATGCAAGTTAAGTGAGACTAGCACTAAATCTTAGTATGAAAATTTGAAACTAAGTGCAAGCTAAGGGATGGATGCAATTACCAAATCAAAAATAGAAAATTTTGAACTAAATAGATGCAATCTAAGCTAAGACTAGAAGTAAAACTAAGCTAAGCCTAAACTACAAACAAGAAAAAGGAACAAGATGAAGAAGCAAGAAGATAATGAAGAAGGGAAGAACAAGCGAAGATAAGGAGGAGAGGAGGGAAAGATGGCTGTAAACAGTGAAGAAGATGGCTGCCAAAAAGGTAGGAAGATGGATGGAAACAAAGGAGAAAAGAGGGTTGGAAAAAGAGAGTAAAAAGGGCTGGAAAAGTAGGCAATAAAGGGCTGCTAAAAGAATGAAGACGGGCAGCAAGCTAAACAAAAACCAGAGATGAAAACAAGGCTGAAAACAGGGAGAAAAAGGGTGCAAACATTGAAGGAAGAAGTGTTGAAAACAGACTTGAAGGAGAGGCCGAAAACAGTGAAGAGAATGAGGGCTAGAAAAAGGGAGAAAGAGTGGCTAGACAAGGTAGGAAAAGTGGGGAGCCAATGAAGTAAAAAATGGCTGCAAAAAAGTATGAGGAATGGGGAAGAAACAAAGGAGAGGAGTGGGCAGCCAATAAGAAGAAGAAGAGGCTGCAAAAAGAAGGTAAGTAAGGCTGGAAATAAAGGTAGGAGAGGGCTGCAAAAGAAAACAAAAATTAGAGATGAAGAAAAGGATAAAACAAAGATAAGAGAGAGGAAAGGTAAGCAAGGGAGAAGGAAGAAGAGGAGAAAACAAGAAGCAAAAGCAAGGAGAGTGAATGGAGCAAAATCAAGGAGAAGAAGGGAGCAAACCTTAGAAAAATATAACCTTGGAGATCAAATAAGTTTGCTTAACAATCAAAATTTAAAAGAGTTTGAAAATATTGAGATTTTGAAGTTGAACAAGAGAGAGAACCACCTAGCTCTTTGGATCTTTGTAACAACTTTGGATCTCACTTGATGATTTTTTGTTGGATTTTTGCTTGGCTCCAATAGAAGGAGATGCAAACTAGCTCAACCTTCTACTTGGTAGATTGGAGTGATCTGCAAACAACGAACTCATACACTTGCAAAACGAGATTAAATCATATACTATCTACTAATTGAAACCAAGAAAGCATGAGATACAACTGAATAAGACAATGTTCTTTTAGATCTCTAAGAGTAAATATGTAAAAAGACAACTTGAGACTACAAATGTTTAGCCTTATGTGCTTATGTAAGCCCTCTAAAGCATGATTCAATAACCAAATTAGCAAAGCAAGTGAAAAATTTGGAATTATATCACCTCATTCACCAAAGCAATTGCATCCAAGCACTACACTACATGAGCCTCCAAAGCCTTTCTTTTATTCAAAAATTGCATGAAAGCAATAAACATTACAAATTATTTCACCGGAGGTTCTCTGCAAAATTATCCACCCTGAATGGTGATGAGAGACCTCTTATTTATACAAAAGGAGAGTGCTAAGACCTAATTTGCATGGCATGAGAGAGAGAGAGAGCCACTAGGTGAGTTTCACCAATAAACATGAGCTCCAAGCATTTGATTGTGGAGTTAATTGGTACTCAGGTGGTTGTGAATGGGTGAGGTGGCCTCCACCTAAGCAAGGCACCCACCCTTCACGTTGTAAACTCCTCTCAACCAATTACCACATGCCACTTTTACTTTAAGAATTTAATATTACCATTTAATATTCTTTATAGCTTCCATGGAGAGGTTGTGGGTCCTTCAGGGTTTCAATGTAGACCAAGGAAACAATTAAAAAGTCAACTTCAAGAATACAAAACGGTTAGAAACGTATCCCTCTCTCTCTGATACGTTTCACAATTCCCTTGAAACATATCGAAAACCCTTGAAACATATCTGTACCACTCTGATACGTTTCAATGATGTTTCAGGGCCGTATCCCCTCCGTTTCAGGATCCGAAACGGGGAACGGCGTTTCACCAAGGCTACTGTGACGTTTCCGGTAACTTAGCTATAAGTACATCGTCACATGGTTATTATATCATCTGATATATTATGCATTTACTATATTTGTCTTTTATTGATTATAACCTGTTGTCCTACTTGAATTGAATATTCAGCTGTTGATTTACTATTAATGTGTGGGAAACAGATTTTGTTTGCTCTGGGGAAAACCTCAATGGGAAAAAATTACCACAATTAACTGCACTTATTTACTCTCAAGATATTACAGACATCTGAAGCATACTCTCCAAACAGAGATCTTTGTGTGGTCTAATGAGCTAGTGAATGACATCACATTCATCGTCCGATAAAAGATTTTTGGGCATGTATCATACAATACTTTGCCCTCCCGCTAGAGTGTTGAGTTGCATAGTTACGAAAGGACGAATTCCATCAACAGCTAGTGATTGGTTGAACTTCATCAGCTGTTTATGTCTTGCTGATTTGACACAAGTAAAGGGGCAAATTGTTAAGTGCATTAACATCGTAATAAAGAAGATAAGGGGCTGAGTTCACTGTACTTATGTTATTACTACTGTAAAAGTACATTTTTAGATCTGGTTATTCGCTGATAAGTTGCCCTTGAAGAGGCCGAACTTATCTCATTGTTTGGTATCTTTTCTCCTTGAATTGTTGTGAAGTATGGGGCTTTTAAAGTGAATTATTGTGAGTTTTTTTTGGCTGTTTTATACTGTAATTTCAGCAGTCCCAAGGCTGAAAATTCTAGGCTCAAGTTCGGAGAAACCTTCGAGGAAGAAGGTGAAATTTATATTTTGCATTAATTGCCTGATTGCATGAGAATTCAACAGGGATTGACCCCAGGGGTTGGGTTATTCTGATGGAACACTATTTCTATTTGCATGGAAATTACTGATGACAGGATGAAACTGTTAGTTTTCCATACATTCATAGCATAATAATTCAAATGCATAAATAGGATCACTAGAAGAAAGACAAAGCACAAAACAATAACACAAGAGTTTATCCTGGGAAACCCAAACTAGAGAAATCCCAACAACCTTCGTATAGAGATAATAATTCCGAGAACATAGTACAATGATGAGAGAGAAAAGATGGAAATACTTTCCAAAGATAGAAATCCCAAAATAGTCTTCTCCTTCTGCAGATGCAAACTTCTCTCTCCAAGTGATGCGAACTTGTGTGAAGTGAGTGAGTGAATAATGAGGTGAACTTTCCCTCTATTTATACAAGTGCCAAACTGACTTTTACCCTAATTGGGCCGACTTGAGTTGACTGGGTCGACTTCACTTGGGGGGCAATTAATAATTTAATTTTAATCTTTCTTTTGCTTTCTTTTCACCTTAAGCTTTACATTGATTCTTTCAAGGGTTTACATAATTAATTACATCAAGTTCAACCACCTTAGGAGGTACAAACAAATACAATAATAATATCTTCCGGAGTTGCACAAATTCCAACACTCCCTCTCAACGAGGAAGGTATTCTTCGGTCTTCATCAACATCACGATCATATGGGTTTCATCTGTACATCTATACTGTCTCCATCATCTCTATACATACTGAAGGTTGTTGGCACAGTCTCAGTCCTTTGAGAAGTGTCTTCATGCATAAACTCCGGCAGTCAAGTCCAGGAGAGTCTCTCCATCCTACCTGGATGTCCGAGACATAGGCTTTACCAAGTGCTATACCATCTGCTACCTGTCCATCTCACTTGTCGATGGGATTTCTCCCATACCTGGCTGAGAACCTAGATGAGCAGAGGCACCTGTGTGAACCCGACCATCTACTGCCTGTTCAACTCATTTGCCGATGGGATTTCTCCCATACCTAGCTGAGCACCTGGACGAGTAGAGGCACTTGGGTGAATGCAGGGTAAGACATCTCTATATCATCTCTCCCTCTCAAGGAGAGACACGTTCGCTTCTACTCCAAGTTTTTCACGAAAGTATTTGAACTTCATCCTGGAAAGAGGCTTGGTGAGAACATTTGCAGTTTGGTCATCTGTCGGAATATACGGTAATTCGACCGCACCTTTCTGCACCATATCATGAATGAAGTGATATCAAATCTCTATATGCTTCGACTTGTTGTGAAATACAAGATTCACTGACATCTGCACACAACTCTGGTTATCAAAGTGAATCACGGTTGGCTCTGGAATCTGGCCAAACAATCCTGCAAGGAGTTTACGAAGCCATACTACTTCTTGGGTTGCTGTACAAACTGCCATATAGTTGGGCTCTGTAGTACTGAGTGCTACCGAGTTCTACTTCTTGCTACACCAGGAAATCATTGCAGAACCCAAACTGAAGCAACATCCGGAAGTACTCTTCCTATCTGCAACACATCCGGCCCAATCTGAGTCTGTAAACCCCTGCAATCTCAGGTCACATTCTGAAGCATATCTCAGGCCATATCCCACAGTGCCACGCAAGTATCTGAGCACATACTTTGCAGCAATCCAGTGAATCTGTCTCGGCTTGCACATGAACTGGCTGAGAGTATTCACAGCAAAACATATATCTGGTCTGGTGTTCGTTAGATACATCAAGGAACCAATCAGCTGGCGATACATAGGGATCAATCAAATCTGAATATGAAGCAGAATCTCTCAGCTTCTTCAAATATTCATCCATCGGAGTGGCCATGGACTTGCAGTCCAACATTCCGAATCTCTTCAGAATATCTATGGTGTATTTTCCTTGAACTAGGAAAATCTCCTTCTGCCTCTGCCATACTTCTAATCCCAAGAAGTAATGCATTAATTCAAGATCCTTCATTTCGAACTTAGAGGCGAGTTTCTTCTTGCACCATACGATAAGTTTCTCATTTTCAGTGAGAAACAGGTCATCAACATATAGTACCAAAATTAGTGGCTCATCATCCACAACCTTGTAGTAAAGGTTGGGGTCTGCATCACTCTTGGTAAATCCCAAGCTCACCAGGAATCTGTCTATCTGTCCATACCAAGCACGGGGTGCTTGCTTGAGTCCATATAGTGCGTTTTTAAATCTGCATACATGAGACTCCTTTCCGTGGACAATAAACCCTTCTGGATGCTCAATGTATACTTCTTCCTCAATAACACCATTGAGAAAGGCTGTCTTAACATCCATCTGATGCAACTTCCATCCCATAGCTGAAGCAATAGGAATGATCGACCTGATGGAAGTATATCAAGCCACAGGAGCAAATGTTTCATCATAATCAACTCCCTCTTTCTGAGAGAACCCTCTGGCAACAAATCTAGCCTTGTATTTTTCAACACTTCCATCTGCTTCATGCTTGATTTTGTATAACCACTTGGAAGTTACTACTGAATTTTCCTCAGGCCTCAGCACAACCTCCAACACATCGTTCTTCATGATGGATTGGTATTCTTCCACCATGGCATCCTCCCTAACTTGGTGTCTGGATGCTTCTTCATAAGTGGTTGGTTTTGAGTCAATGATGCTACTCATCGATGCTACATAATTGGAGAACCTCTGAGGTCTTTTGCTTTCTCTGAAAGCACCATGTGGAGCTTCATGCCCCTTTGCATCCTGCAAAGTCTGTTGTGCCCATCTAGGCCTTTTTCGTCCTACTGCAATATCTCTGGGAATATCAACTGGATCAACAGGATCGATGCTTTCATCATTTTCTGCTAACTTCCTCTGAACTGGAGGGGGAGATGATCTCATCTCCTTTGGTTCTAGCATTTCTTCATCATCGATCTCCATATCTGATCCTCTGCCTTTCCTGAAAACCATCTCTTCTTCAAAGGTCACATCCCTATTGACTTCAATCTGTCTGGATCCTGGGATGTAGATTCTATTAGCCTTTGAAGACTCACTGTATCCCACTAAAGTTCCCTTCTTGCCTGAAGTTTCTAACTTTGTTCTTTTTTCCTTGGGCACATGTATATAGACTGGACAACTGAAGATCTGAAGGTGGCCCACTTCTGGTTTCACTCCTGTGAAAGCTTCTTCCGAGGTCATGCACTTCACTATCTTATGTGGGCATTTGTTTTGTACAAATACAACTGTTCTGGATGCTTCTACCCATAAGAACATAGGTAGACTCTGGTCATGTATCATGGCTTTAGCTGCCTCCACAATAGTTCTATTCTTCCTTTCAGCAACCCCATTTTGTTGAGGGTTGTAGGGAACAATGAGCTCCCTCTTAATTCCTGCTTCCTTGCAGAAATCATTGAATTCTTTAGAGGTCTATTCTCCACCATTATCTGATCTCAGGACTTTGATCCTCTTTCTTGACAAATTCTTGACTTGTGCTTTGAATTCTTTGAATTTGCTGAGTACTTCCTCGAATTCCTTCGACTTGAGAAAGTATATCCAAGTCTTCCATGAGTAGTCATCAATAAATGTCATGTAGTAATGATATCCGCCCAATGAAGCCACTGTCATGGGTCTGCACAAGTCAGAATGTACTAGATCCAAAATTCCTTTAGACCTACTCTCACTATCTGGAAAAGATCTCTTGGTATTCTTGCCAAGTGCACATCCTATACATGTTCCATCATGGTCTACCTGAAGTACTGGTAAACCTGTCACTATATTCTTCAATGCTGGGAGAGCTCGATAGTTTAGATGAGCTAGTCTTCTATGCCATAGTTTCCCCATGCTTGTAGAATCATGGACTAGGGCTTGGACTGGTGGAGTGTTCAGTCGGTACAAGCTCTCCTCTCTCACACCAATAACCTTGGCTTTCTCCATGCTTGAGTTCTTGTGCCAGGCAAGTACTTTCCCTTCTGAGAATGCTACTTTATATCCCTTGTCCTCCAAGGCTGAGATGGAGACAAGGTTTCTTTTCATACCAGGTACATAGAGCACATCACTCAAGCGCAGTGTATCACTTGATTCTAGCTGAAGGGAGGTGACCCCAGATGCCTTCACGGTGTAGTGAGCATCATCTCCAAGTACAACATGGAGATGAGAATCTTTCTCAATTAATTCTGAAAGATTTTCTTTATAACCTGTCATATGTCTAGAAGCACCACTATCTATGAGCCAAGTATCACTAGTGGTGGGAACAGTACCTGATAAAGATGATATGAAGAGGAATTCTTTACGATCTTCATTCCTTTGCTTCTTGTGATGATTATCTTCTTCTACATCAGTAGTTGAGGCTTCTTTATGGTTTTGAACATCTTTCTAGCAGTCTTCTTACTTGAGATTTGAGGAACCAAATGGTCTCTAACTAAGTCCACCAAAATCCTTCTTGCTCTAGCATCATTCTTCCTCCAACGAGGTTTGTCTTCTTCAGCTTCTGGTTCTGGAACCTTCTCATTTACAAACTGTAAGAGATGATTTTCTTCTAGTAGAAGAAGGACCCCAGACTTCCAGGAAATAAAGTTGGAAGCCCCTTCCAGCCGATCTTCAACCTTCATGCTAATCATCTTGTTGCAGATTTGGACCAGAAACCCTAGCAGGTGTGAAAATCCTCACAACAGATCTAAGAGATGATGTATACCTGACAAGAAAGTAATTGATTAAGCTAGAAAATAGAAGAAGAGTGGTCAATGCAGTATAATGAGCAACAGAATAATAATACAGTAGAACTTGGACAGAAGCAAAAATACAGAATAATAATACAGTAGAACTCGGATAGAAGCAAAAATACTTCACACGCACTAATTCATTAATCACAAATGGACAAATAAATAATACAATGCATGAGGAATTCGAATGCCTAAGGTGGCAATTTGAATTAGCCTTCATGGAGTAATCAAAAGATCACTAGAGTGTCATCGGAGCACAACTGGAAGTCTTCATCATCATCAGTGGAGTCATCAATGCTCAAGTAACTGTCAACCATCAGTCAAACTGAGTTTGGTAGGTGTAACTGAGTGTAAACTGAAGACAACTGGACTGGTAGGTGAAGAAGGGCGAGTTGCTTCCTAAAATCAAGGAAGAAGGGCACATTAAGCAACTGGAGGGCTAAAACTGATCAGTGAGAAGCTCTCGGGGGCTGGCTAACTGAGGGCTAGGTGCTGGACTGATGACTGGAATGCATGCAAACCCAAAATGATGCATGCAAACCCTAAAAGTGCATGCATGACTGAAAATGTAAATGATCAAAATACTGGTGGGACTAGGAGGGAGTATAGGAATATCCTAACATCCCCCCTTAATCCATCCTAGGCCTTGGTAACTAAGACCAAAGGTCACCCAATACAATGAATAATAACAGTCAATAAACCAAGGAAGTGGGAAAAATTTCATGGGGAAAATACCCCCCCCTCAAAACAGACTGTAAGGCACACATAAAAAAATAAAATGCTCCAAACTCAAGCAGGTGTGATGCTTGGTCATATGTCTGGAGGTATCTTCTTCTTGGGAAGAAGTGGATCATGGTCAAAAAGCATGTGCTTGTACTTGCTCTTCAGATCGAATGTGATGAGAACAAATCCAAAAGTATGAGGATGATCCTTGAACCTATGATTCGAATCAGTTGAGGTAGGATCAAAAACATGAATATGCAGATAGTCTTTTGTCTTCTCCTTCGAATCATCATGGGTGAGATTATGCCAAAAAGAACCATCAAATAATAATGATTGCTTGAAATCCAAATCAGATTTAAGACTTGATGAATAGTTTCTTGAGATCTCCTTTGAACCAGCAGGGGTGAGATCAAAACCATCATATGCATGAGAAATTATCTCAAGTAGCGTTTGCTTAGGATCCAAATTAGATCCAAGACTTGAATCATGGTTTCTTGAGATCTCCTTTGAACCATAAGATGTGAGATCAAAACCAGTAAATGCATGAGAAATTATCCCAAGCGAATGGCAATGGCCATATTCTTCAATAACCTTCTGAAAGCATGGAATAATGATCATATAGTAGTAAATAAGAGGTGATTGCTTGAGGAGAGTGAATGCATTACCTTCAATAGTTGATTTGACCTCCGAAATAATCATGTCATCATGATGCAAACCAACAGACTCTGGTGCAAGAGAGGATTTAGGACCTTCTGCAATATCTAGAGTGTGAGCTGGCACAGAAAGTGAAGAAAGTTGGAGCATGAGTGTAGCATCTGCAAGTTCTTTGTGGACAACTTCAATATGAGATGATACTGGTTCATGATCTGAGAGACCATCAAGGGGAGTGAATGCATCACTGGGATTTCTCTCGAAGGGGCTTGGACCAATCCCTTCATTTTGTCTGCCAAATCTTTCATCCAGGTAGGCCCATAGCTCTTTTGGAGATTCAACATCATCAATGAATTGATGTACCAAGCATCGAGACATAACAAGCGTCATGGTTCCCATGGCTCTCTCACCATTATTTAACCAGTCAATCTTTTCTTCAGAGGATTCGAACTCTCTCTCAAAACAATAATCAAAGAGACCATTTCTCTTCAAATGTGCTATCATCTTTGGTTTCCATTCATCATAGTTGAATGGAGAAAGAGGATCATAGTTGAATGGAGGAGGATAGATTTCTTCTGAATACATGGAAGCTGTAGAAGACCTGCAAAAACAATAGAGAATATCTGCAACTGCTACTGCTGCAAAGATGCAGAAAATGCTGCACTCGAAATCTTGGTAATAACTTGCAAAAAACTCTCAAGAATGGAGATAAACATTACTCTCAACATGCTTTGATACCATGTGAAAATCCTCGCAGTAGATCTAAGAGATGATGTATACCTCACAAGAAAGTAATTGATTAAGCAAGAAAATAGAAGAAGAGTGGTCAATGCAGTATAATGAGCAACAGAATAATAATACAGTAGAACTCGGATAGAAGCAAAAATACTTCACACACACTAATTCATTAATCACAAATGGACAAATAAATAATACAATGCATGAGGAATTCGAATGGCTAAGGTGGCAATTCGAATTAGCCTTCATGGAGTGATCAAAAGATCACTGGAGTGTCATCGGAGCACTACTGGAAGTCTTCATCATCATCAGTGGAGTCATCAATGCTCAAGTAACTCTCAACCATCAGTCAAATTGAGTCTGGTAGGTGTAACTGAGTATAAACTGAAGACAACTGGACTGGTAGGTGAAGAAGGGCGAGTTGCTTCCTAAAATCAAGGAAGAAGGGCACATTAAGCAACTGGAGGGCTAAAACTGATCAGTGAGAAGCTCTCGGGGGCTGGCTAACTAAGGGCTAGGTGCTGGACTGATGACTGGAATGCATGCAAACCCTAAAAGTGCATGCATGACTGAAAATGTTAATGATCAAAATACTGGTGGGACTAGGATGGAGTATAGGAATATCCTAACAGCATGAGCTAGGTCAAAAATGAAAGTTGGAATTTTGGAAATCTGACTCCATAGGTAGATGTGCCCTAGCAAGGCAAGTTGAGTAGAGGTAGGACCGAGCCAAAACTGTGGAGAAATTAGGTTAAAAACTGAAACCCTAATTTATGTTGCAACTGCGGAATTAGGTCAAAAAATGAAACTTCTCAGAATTGAATTCTGTCTTCACCAAAAGATGTGCCCTCTTTAGAGTGAAATTCCCAAGGATCTTTTTCTTCCAAAAAGTTGAGTGAAGGCTTAGAAAGATGAAACCCTAGTTTCGACAGGGTTCCAACAATGTTCCGGCAATGGCTTCTTTTGGAACCGCTCTGATACCATTTTAGTTTTTCATACATTCATAGCATAATAATTGAAATGCATAAATATGATCACTAGAAGAAAGACAAAGCACAAAACAATAACACAAGAGTTTATCCTAGGAAACCCAAACGGGAGAAAACCCAACATCCTTCGTATAGAGATAATAATTTGTAGAATAAAGTACAATGATGAGAGAGAAAAGATGGAAATACTTTCCAAAGATAGAAACCCCAAAATAGTCTTCTCCTTCTTCAAATGCGAACGTATCTCTCCAAGTGATGCGAACTTGTGTGAAGTGAGTGAGTGAATAATGAGGTAAACTTTCCCTCTATTTATACAAGTGCCAAACTGGTTTTTACCTTAACTTGGCCGACTTGTCTAGTTGACTGGGCCGACTTCACTTGGGGGGCAATCAATAATTTAATTTTAATCTTTTCTTTTGCTTTGTTTTCATCCCAAGGTTTATATTGATTCTTTCAAGGGTTTACATAATTAATTACATCAAGTTCAACTCCCTTAGGAGGTACAAACAAATCCAATAATAATATCTTCCAAAGTTGCACAAATTGCAACAGAAACATTATGGGGGGGTATTGTACCTAGATGGCCATGGTTATGATGGCATAAGAAATTCTATGGAGGTTTTTTGTAATAAAATTAACTTAATAGTCACTAATAACTTAATAGTCACTAATAAAATTAACTACCCATACGCATCACCATACACTAAAAACATTAAAACACATTGAGCCATAGTAAACTCTTTGTAGGAACTACCTCCCTTGGCTTCGTTAGGAGTTACCCTAAACGGAGGAGCTGGGATTCAGGTGACAATACCTGGCTCATTGCTTGCCCCCAAGGCCACACTTTCCCCACTTGTAGTGAGGGAACAACTTTCGAAAGATTTCTGCTGCTGGTGTGCATCTCGGCGGACAACAGGCTTTAGCAAGAGTAAAGCAGATTCTAATCTTTATTACAAGATTATGGATGATAAACCTATGATACTACTACTGTATGTAGATGATTTGTTCCTGACAGGAGAAGACAAGCCCATCACCGAATGTAAGAGAAGGCTTGCAGAAGAATTTGAGATGAAAGACCTTGGTATGTTGCATTACTTTCTAGGTCTTGAAGTATGGCAGTTTCGAGATGAGATTTTCCTGAGCCAAAGAAAATACACAGTTGAAATCCTAAAAAGATTTGGGATGTTGGATTGTAAGGCCATGACTACTCCGATGGTGACAAACTTGAAGCTCCTGAATGATGCTTTATTAGAGACAGTGGATGTCACCATGTATAGACAAATTATTCGGTCATTGATGTACTTGACCAATACTCGACCAGATATATGTTTTGCTGTGAACACATTGAGTCAGTATATGGTAGAGCTCAGGAGTGTTCATCTGATTGCAACAAAACATGTAATGAGGTACCTATTGCCAACTATATTGTACAATAGTTGAACCTCCATTGAGCCGCCAGTGTTTGAACATGATCAATGTTCACTTCCAGAGTATCAGTGGTTCAGTTTGTGACGACTAGCCAGTTTTGGCTAGCCACTTTTGGTTTTCTGTTAAAATGACCATGGCCCCATGGGGTTTGTAATAAGTGTGCTAGTAGGGTTTTGGGTGGCTTAGTTTCCCAAGACCTGACTATCAACTAAGGTATTGCAGGGAGTTTTTTGCCTTTGTCAATTATGCTTTGCCTATGGCCGAGCAATAATCGACGAGGTTTTCTCCCGCTTCCTCCAAAGCTGGAATGCCTGATTTTGAAAGTTTGGGCCTTGGGGGGTTATTAGAGTCCAACTAATGTATATGAACCTACTAAACACCATATATGTGTTAGATGTGTTAGACACAATGGCTCACTGAGAGGGGGGGGTGAATCAGTGAGCCTACACTTATTTTTAATTTCAACTTCTTCAAACTCTAAACCAAGTTCATCATTTGCAAATTTACTTCAATATCAAATCCATCAATGTCATTCATTCAACAAGACACATTATCAACACATTACAAGAGACAAGATATAAGCTTTGTAAACTTTTTATAATTGGAGACTTCAATCTCTAGTATGGGCAACAACCCATAGGGTGGCACCACCCACCAGAATGGTTCACTTAGCTACAACTTACTGGGGATGCTACAACATCCCCAACAAACATAGATTTACAAGTAATGTTTTTGACTCTTCTTGAGTCTACAAATTACATACATTCTCAAACAAGAAACCCTTGTTTGTTTCTACAACCTCTCTCATCAACATACCACAACCAACACTTCATCACTCTTACCATTTCAATCATATGTCACTGAATATCACTACTGTATGAACTCAAACTTCATTTTTGGCTTGCTGCTGCTATGATGTTCTCATGCCCAAAAATCAGGGATGAAGAAAGACAATTCTCCTTGCTACTCCTACTGCTGGACCCGAAATTCTAATCAGTCTTCTTCTTCCTTTAATAACAAGAAGTTGTCTCTGTCATCAATCACATTATCATTCTGTCCAGCATCATGTCCCAAAAAATCAAAGATAAAAATCTTCCGTACAGTACTTGTTGCTCTTGCTCCTTACCACCGAACTGTCATCATCCTGACTGTCCCCCGAAATCTGAGCTCACCTAAACCACCGAATTCTCCACTCTCCAAAATCACATTTGCGAAACAACGAACCACTCTTTATTTATACTTGACGTTTTCAAAAATATTGGGAGGCCGACTTGCTCCTTTGTTTAATTCTTTATTTCATCAAGTAATATTTTATTATAGTGTGTTAAACTCTAGAGGTCGACTTGTCTAAATCAAATTATCATTTTATCAAATGATATGTGTATTTTGATTTTTAGTTACATCAATAAGTTGGGTAGTCTTCTTCTTCTTATGCCCGCAAGGGTTAATGTAATACTCTCTTTTCTTGCCTTCAAGTGTGCCCGCATCTTCTTCCATAATACCCACAAGGAGGTGTATGAATGCCCACAGTGGCATGCTTCAATGATGCCCGCAAAGAGTGTAAGGATGCCCGCAGCTACTATGCCATAGAGGATGCCCGCAGATGGTGTTAACACATGCCTCATACCCGCAGTGCGTTATTCAAGATGGCCGCAGCATCAAAGATGCCCGCGGCTTTTGTCTTTTCATCATGCCCATAGTGCTTTCCTATTTGTCCACTTCATTTCTGCCATGAGTCAATCATTGCCATGTTCCTTTTGTCAATTTCCAAATCACTTGCCATGTTGTCCATCCATGCCCAGTCATTGTCATTTCACCATCTCCTTATCTAGGGTATTAGACCCAATTCCAAATGACCACGGTATGGGTCATTTGGCTTATTAGGTGTGCCAAAGCCCAACACTTTGTCTTTGTCTAGGGTATCACTTCAATCCATCCACACACTTCACTTTTGTCATTAATGTTGTCATCAATGACAACCATAAACATATTCATCAAGATGGTCATTTCTTAGGTCCCTTGTTGTGTTTAAACGTTGTTCGAATTTTTTTTACTAGACGTGTAGGATAATTTTATTTTTTTATTATTTTATTATTAATTTTTCCAAATATTTAATTTGAAAAATTCAATTTGTAATATGTCAGTGGTTTGGGGGTGGATTTAAGTGATTGGAGGCTCAATTCCTAAGCCAATAATATCAGTTAAACCCCAAGCCCACTTATCCAAAGTTTAGGACAGTCATTTAGCCATTTAATTAATATTTTATCAGAAAATCAATAAAAGAGAAATGTTAATTAAAAATAGTCAACAAATAATAAATTGGAGAATTATCCAAATCTCTCCAAAATAATTCAATGGGATTAAATAAACAGGCTAAATGACATGGCACAAGGCATTTATGAGGATTCCAATCAACTCCAGTCACTTTTAGTTGAGTATACAATCACCACAAGTCATTTTTCTCAAAGAAATTCGCTCTCTTTCATGCATGGTCACTAATTAGTGAGATGGCAAGCATTAAGTGGATTGTTGGATGTTCATTGATTGTTTGGTAGGCGCCTTCCTCAAATGGAGGCCACATCATGAGCTTGACTCCAATCAACTCAAGGTTAACACTCCATTGCACTCCAAGCTTCCTCCTTGAATGGTTCACGCCTCCTTTTTGTGCTTCACGTCTTACCTATGTGGATGCTCTCGTATGGCTTGATGGAGATCACGATGGAGGAGTGGGGGGCACCTTGCCAAGGTGGAGGCCACCTCCCCACTCATAATTACTCAAGCTTGGAGTTAACACAACAACCAAAACTCCAAGCCTCTCCTTGACTGAAATTCGATTGCCTCTTGATTGGAGTTGGCTCTCTTCTCATGCCAAATTCGAATTAGGTATTAGGTGTCTAGTTTTTGTATAAAGGGAGAGCTCTTGGGCTCTGTTAGGATGGAATTTTTGTGCAACATTACTCTGCCATTTTTGTAATAGCTCTTAGCATTTGCTATATTGGAATAAAAGTGACTTTGGAGGTCTACATGGTGTGCTCAAATTGTTCATGAGGAATGCTTCACATGTGTTTAGGTGATATTGTTCTTTTATATTGCTCATATTTTAATGCTTTGATCAGGCTTCTAGCTTAGAAGTCTTTCTTAAGTCCATAGGGTGAGCATTTGTGGTTACAATTTCTTCATTGATGCTTGGTTTCATGTGATTTAGAAGTGCAAACTGTAGTCGGTAATACTAATGCTCTTCTTGTTCCATTTAATTAATCATACTAGGCTTGATCAAGTGTTGTTTGTGAGTTGTGTATTGTGCAGATCTATCAAAAGTGAAGTGGAGCTTGAGCTCGATTGCCTCTTTCTCCTTTTCATCAATATTTTTCTAACAAAATTGTGCATTTTAGGGCTCTCCAAAGATCAAATCTGTGATCAAATTTGGCTTGAGAAGCTTGCTCCAAGATCCATCTTTAAAATCAAACCTAAAACCTTGTTACTGGTTACTCTCAAGAAGTCCTAATTTCCTAAAGCTATATCCTTTGACTTCTTCCTCCTTGCCTTGTTTGGCCCACTTCTTCCTTCCTTCCATTCGTCTTACTTTCCTTTATTTGCCTTCTCCTTCATTTCGTTTTTGATCTCCTCAAGCTCCTTTCGTCCTATCTTTCTAGCTCCTCTCCTCCTTTCGTTTTTATTCTCTCCTTGCTCTCGTCCTTCTCCTTCTCCCTTTCATCTCCCTTCTTCCTCGTCTTGCTTTCATTTTTTATCTTCCTACCTTGCTTTCGTCTCACTTCCTTCTCTTTAGCTCACGTTTTCTTCTTCCTCCTTAATCCACCTCTTCTCTCCTCATCTCATTCGCTTGATCCCTTTAGCTCTTCTTCCATTAGGTTTGACTTCCCCTTTTTTCATCTTTTTGCTTAAGCTTTCGTTATAGATCTTAGCTTGCTTTAAATATTATTTCAGTTAGATCTTAGTCATTTAAGAGAGTTAGCATTGTTAGTTTCAAGTTTTGCATATAGATCTCTCAACTTAGTTCATTTCAAGTTTTGCATCTTAAGGTCTAGTAGTGCATTTTTTGCATTTTAAAATTTGGCTTTAAACGTTAATTAGTTTGCATCTCATTTAGATCTTAGATTAACTTCCAAGCTTTGTTTATTTTGATTAACAATAATGGGTACTTGAGTTGCTTACTTGTTTCAGGTACTTGAAGAAGAAGTAAAACTTAAAAAAGAAGCAAAACTTGAAGAAGGAGCAAAACTCCAAGAAGAGGAGATACAACCAAGAAATGAAGAACCAAGAAGATCTAAAAAACCCACTCTCCTTTTCGTAAAAGCCATTAAGGCTTCTCATTTTATCTTTTCAAGTTCTCTTCAAAGGTTGAAATCCCCAAAAAGTTGTAATCTCATTAATAAAATTTGCAAGTGGGATTTAAGGGTCCCACAACCCAAATTCCCCCATTTGGGGAAGTTTGTATTTTCTTGTCTCTTGTTTACTTCATCTATTAGCTTAGATTTTATTTGTACTTAGATTAGTTTTCCATTTTGCCAGTAGAATACTAATTGTTAGTTTAGTTTTCCATTTTTGCAATTTGATCACTAATTGCTAGTTTAGTTTCATTTCCACTAATCACTAGATCAATCTTGCATCATTTTATTTGATTCAATTGTTGTGTTTTTTTTTTATAATTGCTCAATCTTAAAAAGAACACAAAAGTCTCTTGAACTTGTCTTAAGACAAGTCAAGAGCACTCTCTATCGGAGAGCATCTTGTTGCATTTTGCACTTGCATATAGATTAGATAAGACTCTTGAATTTCACCATAAGGTGGATCAAGAGCACTCTATGTCAGAGAGGTTTGTTTCTTTATGCTCTAAGTAAAACACTCACAACTCACCATCCCTCATAAAATTGGAATTTATTGTTTTCCACAGCACGTATGCTCTGCCCAACCTTGAAAGGTTGGATTACACAGAAACGGTGTTGGGTTATTTAATTTCTCACATTAATCCAATTTGAATCATAATAAAAACTTACCCCCATAACCAACGAATCCGGCGTTGATCGATACAATATTCGAAAGTGGGGAAATTCCAAGTGGGTGCGCCGGGTAGCCATGTTCAGATTCTAGTGGCTGGTTAGTTATTGAATGCCCCGCTAGAAAACTGGGTGGTCCGTCATGTCTTCGAACGGAGCCACTTAGAGTATTTCCGGACAGATTTCCAGGACGTTGCGTATCGGTTGGAAATTCCCTTTAGCCATAATAATCAAGATCACATCAAAATTTATAATAAAATTTACAAAGAACACCTGCAAAACGATCTGAAGCACCAAACCAAGACTTGTATCAAGCAACACTGAACTCTTGTATCTCAGCATCCCAAGCACATTATTTTGACTCCATAAGGCACTGGTCCTTCTACTGTTTCATTTTGAATATTATATCTGAAGTGGATGTATCATTTGCTTTAATTATATCATTGTGGAGGCTTTATATCTAAGTTATCAATTTGTCAATCAATGGTGCATTTTCTTCAAGTGTTATTGCAAGTTTATCCTTGTGCTGTTTAATTTTCAATTATTATAAATCTGTGATCATCAAAAAACTCCTAAAACAACACCCATCCGCATCCATACACCTAAAAAACATTTAAACGTAGACCCTTAGACAACTCTTTGTTAGGGACAACCCCCTTTGGCTTTGTTAGGAGTTTGCCTAAACGGAGGAGTTGGGATTCAGGTGACAGTACCTGGCTCATTGCTTGCCCCCAAGGCCACACCTTTCTCACTTGTAGTGAGGAAACAATTTTCGAAAGATTTCTGCTGCTGGTGTGCATCTCGGCGGACAACAGTACCTAAAGGGTACATTGGATTATGGACTTAGATATGCTTCGGATAGTGAGTTTAGGTTGTACGGGTACACAGACTCAGATTGGGATGGAAGTGCCGAAGACAAGAAAAGCACTTTAGGATGTTGCTTTAGTTCGGTATCAGGTATGATCTCATGGCTCAGTAGAAAGCAACCCTGTGTTGCACTCAATACAACAGAAGTTGAATATGTAGTAGCTTGTAGCGAAGCAATGTGGCTTCGCAAGATGTTGGCAGGATTGTTGGATGCAGAGATTGATGCTACGAAGATACTCTATGACAACCAGAGTTGCATCAAGATGACAAAGAATCCTTTGTTCCATGATAGATTGAAGCACATCGAGATCAAGTTCCACTATATCTAGGATATGGTGCAGAAGGGAGCTGTGAAGCTCAAGTATGTTCCTACAGAGGAACAAGTTGCTGATGTGTTGACTAAGCCGATGTATCGTGTAAAGTTGGAATACTTTTGAGACAAGCTTGGTGTGGTCCAGAGGCACCTCTCTCAAAAGAGAGAATGATAGTGTTCCATTTCTTTAGAACTGATGCCTTTTCTAGGGGCAGAAGATGAGTACTGGATGACTGATAGAGTTCCTATCCGAAAGGATGGTGCGTGTCCTAGGGGCAGAAGATCAGTATTGGCTGACTGATAAAGTTCCTATCCGAAAGGATAGATGGCTGTCCTGGGGATAGAAGATCAGTACTGGCTGACTGATAGAGTTCTTATTTGAAAGGATAGATGCCTGTCCCGGGGGCAGAAAATCAGTACTGGCTGGCTGATAGATTTCCTATCCGAAAGGATAGATGCCTGTCCTGGGGGCAGAAAATCAGTACTGGATGACTGATAGAGTTCCTATCCGAAATGATAGATGCTTGTCCTGGGGGCAGAAGATCAGTACTGGCTGACTGATAGAGTTCCTATCCGATAGGATAGATGCCTGTCCTGGGGGCAGAAGATCAGTACTGGCTGACTGATAGAGTCCTATTCGAAAGGATAGATGCCTGTCCTGGGGGCAGAAGATCAGTACTGGCTGACTGATAGAGTTCCTATCCGAAAGGATAGATGCCTTTCCTGGGGGCAGAAGATCAGTACTGGCTAACTGATAGAGTTTTTATCCGAAAGGATAAATGCTTGTCCTGGGGACAAAAGATCAATACTTGCTGATTGATAGTGTTCCAGCTGATGATGTTGCTGACAATGGAAGATGTTCCAGTTGATGATGTTGCCGACGAGGATGTTCCAGCAGAAGATGTTCAAGCTGCGATGTTGCTGATCCAGTAGAAGATCTTCCAGCAAAGGATGTTGTTGATGATGATACAGAGGATGCTGTTGATGATATTCCAACAGATGATGATGACGATGCTGATGATGACATTCCAGCAGACGTTGATGATGCTACTCCAACAGATGATACCCCAGACAGATGATGATCCAAAATCTTCCTACGACATGTAGAGTTTCACAAGTCAGTTGTGCAGATGTTGTTGTTACCCGCAGAATACCTTCCTAGTTAAGAGGGAGTGTTAAAAGAATGTAACTGCAAAAGATGTTTTATTTGATACTTGTCTATTGTATTATTGTATTCCTCCTACGGGAGATGTCATTGATGTAATTAATAATGTAAGAGTCATTGAAAGAGTCAATATAAACCCTAGGTCTTATGTCGGCCTAGAAGAACCCAAAAGAGATT
The DNA here is from genome assembly GCA_027924585.1 of Larix kaempferi. NCBI lineage: Eukaryota > Viridiplantae > Streptophyta > Pinopsida > Pinales > Pinaceae > Larix > Larix kaempferi. The sequence goes on from BSBM01001023.1 coordinate 17,458,563, forward strand.
ATTATATTTTGTATTTGACAAGTCGGCCCAATCAGTTAGGAGAAGTCGACCCTGTTGGGGAAAAGTCACCCCAACGGAAGAATATAAATAGAGGAGGTGCCTCTCATTTGTAATCACCTCAGAAACCGGATTCGTATGAAACCCCAGCCGTGTACCGAATCGGTCGAATCAGACACGATTCGATATGAATTCGTGTTCGATTCGACCTTACTTCGAATCCGAAATCGGGACACGTGCTAAAAACGAATCGGACACGATTTTACAACGTGTCCCGACTGTCGGACACGTACCCGAAAAACAGGACACATTTTTGGCGGAAAAAGGCGTCCGGGTTCACTTAAAAACATAATTTTGCCTTTCTTTTTGTCATTTGCAAGGAAGCATTTGGTTGAGAGTGAGTTGTATGTGCAGGTGAAGGAGATTTGAAGGAGATTTGAAGGCTATCCATTGTTTCCAAGCGATTCCAAGTGCATTCCGGTGGATTTGTGGAGAGGATTGCAAGCTCAACCATCACAAAAGAAAAGGAATGTCTCAATCAGCTAGGGCAGGAGGTAGGGGGCAAAGGAGAGGGATAAATGCACCATCTAGGGCCTCCCCTCCTATTCCACCAAGCACAAGCGGTTCTCCTCCTCCGTCAAGTGCTCCATCGGCTGCTAGTGGAGCTCATTCTATGGCTCCACTTAACCCTGTTTTAGCAAGACAACAAGCCCAAGAAAAAAAATACCCTTTGTGGAAGTATGTGACAAGGAAAGATGGACCCGGGGCAAAGCTTGGTGGGGGAGGCAATGTGTCTTGGAGATGCAATTTTTGCAAGCATGAGTTAATGAGCACATATTTCCGGGTTAAGGGCCATTTGTTGGCCCTTCCTTCTTGTGGGATTTCTTCATGCAAAGCGGTGACTGTTCACCAAAGGAGGGATATGGAAAGAGAGGATCATGTTGGCTTAGGGAAGGTGGCAGCAGCAAGCAAGAAAAAAGAGGATGATCCTCTTCCATTCTTGAGGAAGTCCTCTAGCACCAAGCCTCCATTTCCACCTAACATTCATGGGCGTGGGCGTGGGCGTGGGGATACTTATCAAACAAGAAAGAGGCAATCTACAGGTGGTCCAATGGATAGGATTTTCCAAAAAGAGGCGCGAGAAGAGGTAGACCTTACGTTTGCATTTTTCTTCTACCTCAACTTCATTTCATTCAATGTTGCACGGTCACCATTGTATTTTGAGACAGTTAAAACTATCTTGGAACGAGCTCCAAATGGTTATGTGCCTCCCGGTTTAGAGAAGCTTAGAACCACATTGTTGGTTAAAGCAAAGAAGAAGGTAGATAAAATTCTTGAGCCAATTAGATCAGCATGGCCCTCATCCAGTGTGAGTATTGTTTCTGATGGATGGACGGATCCCGCACGCCATCCACTCATCAATTTCATGGTATCTTCCCAAAATGGACAGTTGTTCTTGAAAGCGGTGGATGCTCTTGGTGAATACAAGGATGCACAATTTATGGGTGATTTATTCATCAAAACCATTGAAGAAGTGGGTGTTGAGTCGTGTGTACAAATCATCACGGACAATGCACCTGTTTGCAAGGCTGCTGGCATGATTGTGGAAGCTAAATATCCACAGGTATGTTCATTTTGGACACCTTTCATTTCTAATTTGCTCATTGTTTGAATTTGGTCATTGCAGTGTTAGTGTTGTAGAGTCATTGATACATGCTTTTATTGCTCTTACAGGTTTTTTGGACACCTTGCATTGTCCATTCCTTGAATTTAGCACTGAAAGCCATTGCTTCGGATGTGGCATGGATTGACAACCTTATTGAGGATGCACGCCATATCCGTAACTTTGTACAAAACCACACAAATGCCCTCACCATCTACAAACAGTACACACAACTTTCATTGCTGAAGATTGTAGATACTCGGTTTGCTTCCTCATTCATCATGCTCAAGAGGTTGAGGGAGGTCAAAACCGCTCTTGGGTCCATGGTGATTTCAGAGTTTTGGGCTTTTTGGAGAAAGACGGATCAGGTTGCTTCACAAAAGGTGAAGGACTTAGTGTTAAATGATGGTTGGTGGGACACGGTGGATCTTACTATTAAGATCATGGAGCCAATCATTTCTTTGTTGCGGTATGCAGACACGGACCAGCCCATCCTAGCAGAGGTTTATGAGGGGTGGGATTCCATGATTGAGTCCACAAGGTCCATTGTCATGGAGAATGAGTGTCTCGAGTATGGGACATCGGCAGAGAGCTTATGGACCATTATTCGGGATATTCTTATCTCCAGGTGGGATAAGAATTGCACACCTTTGCATTGCTTGGCCCACTCCTTGAACCCCAAGTTCTACACTCAGGAGTGGCTCACTGGTGGATCGGGGGCCTCACAAAGACTCCCTCCTCACATGGATGCAAAGATTGCAAATGGGAGGAAGATAGCACTTAGACAGCTATTTTAGGATAAAGACATGCTTGAGGAGGTGGAGTATGGCTTTGTAGATTTTTCCACTGCCACTGGGAGATTTGGAGGCTATGATGTGCTTAGAGATAGGGAGGCTAAGAAACCCTATGCTTGGTGGGCAACTCATGGGGCAACATCCCTTATTCTATAGAAGTTAGCCTTTAGGGTCATCTCTCAAGTTACATCATCCTCTTGTTGTGAGAGGAATTGGAGCACATATGGGAACTTGTACAGTGTGAAGAAGACCAGGCTTGAGCAGTCCAGGGCAGAGTCGATGGTGTATGTGCACTGCAACCTTCGTCTTATTTACAGGAAGAGGGAGGAGTGGGTGAAGGGAAAGACAAAGATGTGGGATGTCTTTCCTGATGATATGGGTTTGGACAACAGTACTGAGTTGGCATTAGCCAACATGGATCTTAATGATCCAGTGCTAGAGCTGGTCACTTTTGATGATAGTGATCGTACAGAGGGGTCATCCTCCACAACAGCAGATGCAGATCGTTAGATGGGCAGAGAGGAGGAGGAGGGGGAGGAGGATGAGGATCAGGGCAGTGGCAGTGGCAGTGATGAGTATGTTAATTCAGGCATGGAGGAGGACTACTGACATATGGGATTCTCCCATCTTGATCCACCCCTTTTTGTATTTACTATTAGTCTATTTGGCATTTGCCAGTGGCCCAGTGCCCAGTGGCATTCCGACATATATGTATACATTTTGATTTTGATGACTTAATGAGAAATATGGTTCCGACATGCATATGTGTCTCATTGTGATTTGTGAATGACAAATGTGTTGTGAATCATGATTTGTGAATGACAAATGTGTAATCATTAATGTGTTTTTATTCTAATTTCTATTGAATATTTGTAAATGTTCTAGTTTCTAAATATTTTTGGATCTATATGTCTATATTTTTAAATTTTAATATATTTAAAAAAAAAATATATGTATATAAAATGTATCCTACGTGTCCTGATTTCGGGGGTCACTGTGTCCGTGTCGGACTCTCGTATTTTCGTGTCCTACGTGTCCCGTGTCCCCGTGTCAGGTGACTTAGTTAATCACTCATTCACTCACACAAGTTCGCATAGGAGAGATAGTGAAGTTCGCACAAGTGGAGGAGTAGCTGATTTTGTCTCGAGGTTTAGTTTTGTACTTTGTGATTTCTATATTGAGGAAGATTTTGCTGGGGTTTTCTCCCTTGTGCTTTCCCCGAGAGAAATATTGTGTTCATTGTGTTCTTGATGTGCTTGTATTTCTTTCAGTGATAGATTGTTTATTGTTATATGCTAAACAAGTAAAAACTAGCACCAGGTAAGTATCCTCACTTGTCTCTTTTATTGTTAATTAAACAAGTTAGTTATTTTTCTATTGTTGATTACATGTTACGGAAGATTACTTTAACACGGTAACCCAATTGGTAGTGTTAAAGTTGAAACGTTGAAAGAGATGAAAATTATGTTTTGTTGAAGTTACTGCTGTACTATTTCGTTTCAGTACTAGTTTGTTAAATGTAATTTTGCATTAAAGTACATTGATTTCTTATTTTTCTACATCAAACTCTAACACTAACCAAAATTTAACAGTTCGCATGCCAACCAACCTGAGAGAGCGCTTGACTTAGCTAACTCACAAGAAACCCCAAGAATTTTTGCCCACTACTGAGCGTCTTGCTGCCCGAGTCTCCCCTGTCGTTACTGCAAAGCCGCCTCTTGCGGCTCCTAGCACCTGGGTCAAACTTCCCCCAAGTGTGCTCCCTAGTCGTGTTGAGGCCTGCCCTTGCGGCACACTCAACCTGAGTTTGCCTCTTCCTTCGACTTTATTTGGAGCTGTCCTTCACTTGGTGCTTGGATGATTCCTTCTTAGGCATGCACGCTTGCTTGTGGGTGCAACCCAAGAGCGGTCGCACACACAACTCCCAAGCCGACACACTCCTCCAAGCCAATGTTGTCCACTTATTATGTAATACCCCTGGTGTGTTAAGCATGTGGACATATGTAATATATTAATATGTGTTTATTAATATGACACTAGGTGCCTAGACATTGGTATTTAGACATTATTATGGTCGTGGAGGACCATGAAATTAATAAGATAACTGGCTCGACATGGACCACGAACAAGAATGGGAGGCCATGAATTCCACAAGCGAGAGGGAAAGGGTGTCAGGCATGTTATTTTCCTAGTAAATTATTTTCCCAAACCCTAATCCGTGATGTTTTGAGGGCCTCGGACCCATTGAAAATATAAGTGTCAGGATTTGCATTTTCTTCTGATTTCCTAAATTTGGATTTGTATTAAAACATGAATTCTATTGTACCCCTAGTGGCTCTATGAGTTGTTTCTCGCCCAAACGCTTGAAGATTAAACCCAAATAAATGTTATTTTTATGAGAGAATGACACATTGGGACCCATTTAATTCCTCTCTAATGTTATTTGGCCAAAACAAATGATTTATTGGAGCATATTTGATGTTATTCAACCAGTTAATTTCCACAAAATTGAATTTAGCCTCCAAATCCTCAAGCGTAACTCCCGTCGTCATTATTTTTCTATTCTTGGAAAAGGTATCCTGTGTAACCTCTCTCATGGATTATGCGCCCCTCTTGGATATTTTAGACCACTTTGGATACTTTATTCTCTCCTGCGCTCCCATTGTCTTGTGCATGCAAAAGTATGACCCCTCTTGATTCTGTAACTCCTCTCTCTCTACCTATTCGAATTTATGTTCATGAATTTCTGCGGAATTAGCCATGAGGAATTTGAATGGTCCTTCTTGGGAATTTGGGCAATTTCTCCTCTTGATTTCAAATTAACCCTATTATGCCTCTATTGAAGGGGAATTGGCCTCTTTTGTCTGTAAAACCATATTTTATCTCTTGGGAAGAGGAAACAGGCTTGGCCAAGCTTGTGTTGTGATGTGTTAGTTTGTTATGTTATGTATGTGGAAAACCTATTATGTTTTGTGTTATGTATATGGACAGCTTGTTATGTTTTGTGTTACACACATATTCTTGGCCAATTATATGTTGTTTGGTAGTTGATGTTTTCCCTGATAGCTCTACTAGTCCAGGTTTCTCGCGTAGGAAGCCAGGAAATGGGTTTGGTGAGTTAGGTTATACCCCATAGACAGTGGAGAACAGACAGGAAAGTAGTAGCTGGGAAAATTTTTGTGTTTATTTTCTCAGAAGAGGAGTTTCTGAGAAAGGATTGAAAGTGCCTTGCTTGTGGAATCATGGCCTCAGCTCAGGGGTGACTGCTCGAGTTGCAAGATGCACAACTTGGTATGTCTATGGCAGGGTGGAATGTGGCCCTGTTGATGCCAGTTGCCCTTTTGAGAGATAAGTATTATTATTATGTTTTATTTCTCTATTTTAATTTGATGCATATGTGCCTATGGAGGCTGATCTATCTCTGCTTATGATTTGATCCAAATCTGATTTTATGCCTACTTATATTTATTCTTGTTAAATGATAAGTAATGGGATGATCTGTATTGTATTTAAATCTGATTATGCTTATGTTTTTATGGTTGTTCGAGACCTGAAATTTAATGGTGTTAGATTAGATTTGTTTATGTTTTACTGGTAGTTTGTTGATATGATTTATCTATGCTTTAAGGCTGTTCATAATTTCTGATTAATAATGTTTATATGGATGGTCAAAAATCTGATTTTTATTAGTGTTATGTGGCTATAGCTGGCAGCCTGTAGATGATTCATTTATGTTTAAAACTCATATTAATTTCATGCTCAAATATGGATGCATTGCATGTGCATTGCGAAACATAATTGCATATGTATTCTGCCTTTTAATCATAAGGCTAAAAGTTCTATTTAACTGGGTGTTAGCATGCATGCCTGTCCTAGACTCCTTTATTCTGCTATGCATAACCTGACTTAGCCTTTCTCCTTGGTTTTACTACTGTCTTTGGCCTTAGATTGGGGTCAGAGACATTACATCTTCCTTGCTTCATGGGCACGTGCCCCACCTGCCAGCCGATCGACGCACTCCACCCATCTATTTTCTTGCTCGACTGCGTACGCAACACTTTAACAATTGGGCATGTGCCCAACTCGACGTGCCCTTGCCGTGCTCGTCCACACTTCTTTGCAACTCTTGGTGTCCCCTTGTTGCGTGCTCGTCCGCCGAGCTCTGAAGTCGACCTGTTGGTGTGCCATATTTCCAACTTGTCGAAACCCACATCGTTGGTTGCCTACCTGCCTAGGCTCTTGGGTATGGTGCCGAGCTTCCAAGTCGTGGTACTTGGCCTACCATCGTTGGTTGCCTACCATGACTTCTTGCGAAGCCCAATAGTACCTTGTCCACTGAAGCTTGTCGCGGGTGGTGTGCCGTCGGGGCACCTGTTCACCGAGATCGTTACACATAGGAATTTCATTACCTTGTGAAATACTTTCAGGATAAAATTTTGAGCAGCCTTCGGAATTACCATGAGCATATTCAAGACATGTAGTGTTAACATGGATACGCAAACTTCATGTTAGATTAACAAACCTGACTTTAGGCCCAGGGGTTGCTTTCGTAAGAAACCCACAAGCAACGCGATAGGGTGCAGTGGTGTCTTGGGGCTACTGCAGGATAACTAGGCAGTCAGGGTAAGGGGGAATGGCAAAAAACGATGTGCAATGAAAGCAGACAGACGTAGACCACAAAAACCTAGCAGAGCTCCCCTCCTCTTCTCTTTTTGACTATATTTTCTTTTATAATATATACTCATTTTCTTAAAATATTGCAAATGCATGGTTTTATTCTGTAATGTTTTGAAGCTGCACTCATTTCTCTGTTTAGGGCAGCTTAGGGTCATTTCTGTATATTGTTTCCTTTTTTGTTTCTTACTCAAAATTGTTCGAGGAATGTTGTTTTCATAATTAGGTGAGGTAAGCAATAGCTAATGATAGCTAAAATAGATTGAGTATTAGGCTCATTTGTTTGAGAATTTTCTGCACCGAAGAGTGGATTTTGAAGATATCATCCCATCTGAGAAGTATCTAATTTGACAGTTTAAATACCAAAAGGTGACCATGCCTATACTTTGAGACTTCCGGTTCCTAACACCATTTTCCCCCAAAAGGCTTGTGCATGAAATGTATGAGTTCTCATACTGATATAAAAGTGAAAGAACAGAGGATTGTGCATGAAATATATACGAAATCTCACATTGATCTTGATGTACAAAAACACAATTGTTACTTATATTTCCTAGTTTTGGTCTGTTAAAGTAAAGTATTATTCGAAATCTCACTTTGATCTTGATGTACAAAAACACAATTGTTACTTATATTTCCTAGTTTTGGTCAGTTAAAGTAAGGTATTATTCTTTCTTTTGATGTTACTGGCATGAATAATGAGTCTTATTGTTGTGAAGGGATTTGAAATATCTTTAGATCACTGATTTCATATGTATCTGTATTTTCTACACATGAAAACTAATTTCTAGTGATTACATGATACAGAGGGAACTTGCTTTATATTCTGCTTCAAAGGCTAATATAAGCTTCAAATGGTTTGATCTTGATGATGATATCCATCCAATGTTCAAAGTAAGTATTGCTCACATTTATTGAGTTTGAAGTTTATGTCAAAGCCACTTGAAATGATATTCTGTAAACGTAATGAAACCTTTGAAATGTTAATAGTTTAATTGTATTGAAACAAGATGGTGAGAAACACATTTTAGTCGCACTGGCCATTTCTTGTTTGATGTGATGATTTCTTTCAATTGTTTATAAAATAAATATTTTAATTGTTTAGTAAGTGTATTGAGAGCTTGAAGATCTTTAAATAGGCAAGCTTTATAAGGATTCCATGATGAATGACAAAGATTGTAACAATTGAAAATTAGAGGAGCATGCAAGCTTTGTGAGACGTCGAGGTTCCTGGAAATATTCAGCATTCCATTGCTAATTGAAACCCATGAAATGAAAATACACTTTGCTATAGTTGTTAAGAATTCTTGTTGAATGAGATACAGAAAGCGAATGGGGATTTTTACTCAGAGATCTCAGAATATAGTTTCTTATCCTGGTGATGGTTCATTAACTATAATGCCCAACAATGGTCTTTAATAGGTTATCAGGTTACTCTGTCTGAAATAAAACATTAGGCATGCTTTCAGTGAGGATTTCAGATTATTGCCACTACTTAAAGAAAGTACTTCACTTTTAAGCCAATTTATGCTGGGTGTGTTAAAGATTCCTTTGACATCTGGCTGTGCATTTGTTCTCAGATCTTTCTGAACTGTGGATGGTTTTCTTCCAGTACTAATGTAGCCAAAGACCTGTATTGATTACCGTGATTAAGAAGAACAAGGAAAGACTGAATAATTAATGCGCATATAGTAAATATTATAACTAGAATTTATAATTATAACTTTAATGATAAAGCGAGGGATTAAGATGAAGTACATGCACATAACATAGTTTTCTCTCCACAACCCTAGCTTGTGAAAACAAGAAAACCCTAGATCAACCAAGGAGCTCCAATATGCACGAATTACTCCAACACATGCTCTAGGGCAAGCCATTCTCTTCTGTTTTTGTTTCTCCACCAAAGATACCCTAGGGAGGCCAACAAGGCAACATGGACAAAAGCCCATACAAGTTCACCCTATACTACCCTCCCGATCCCCCATCCCAACCCCATTTGCTTTGATTGTGATGTGAATGAGCTGCCGGAGACTGGAGTGGAGTGGAGACTTAAACTGGAGTGGAGAATCGGTGATAGCAGCCGCGGGAGTGGAGCTACAGGCTGTGACTGTCTGCACTGTGGGGACTTGGGGAGAGTGGTGAGTGGAGTGGGGACTCGGGGAGAGTGCTGAGTGGAGTGGGCCGTGGGGTGTTGTGACTGTGTGCACTGTGGGGAGAGTGGTGAGTGGAGTGCTGCAGGCTGTGTGGGGACTCGGGAGTGCTGTGTGCACTGTGGACAATTGGAGTGCAACAAAATTTGCCAAGGTATTAATTTTACAGTTTACAAACTTTACAGTTTACACTTGTTTTTTTTTTTAAATTTAATTTTAAAGTTGAAATAGAAATAATTTTTTTAAATATTTCTGAATTTCACATAATTTTTATAGTTTTAATTTTAAACAGAAATTAAAAATTATTTTTTTCTTATTAACAGAAGTTAAAAATTCATTTAATTTTTTCTTGTTTTATTTGGAATTTTGCTCAGAATCCAGATCTGCAGTATAGAATCATGGCCCCAAAATCAAAAGACCCTGCACGGATCCATGCAGATGTTGTTCAGGGGGACATATATTGCAAGTATTGCAAGAAATTGATTAAGGGTGGGGGAATATACAGGCTTTAACAACACTTGGCTGCCATCAAAGGCCGAGTCAAGGCATGTGAAGCCCCACTAGATGTTATTGGACAAATTAGAGCTGAGATGCAAGAACAATGTAAGAAGTTTGAAGAGGGAAAGGCTAAGCAAAGAGAGATAGAGGAAGAAGTAGGGAGGAAGAGGAGGCTTGCTGAAATGATGGGTGGGACCTATGCCCCTGGTTCAAATTCAAAAGAAGGCTCTTCAGCTATCCCTTCTACCACTCTTAAGGATCCTTTCTAGTATGTTCCGCCCTCCGAGAGTTCACAAGATAAGGGCAAAGCCAAAAAGAGGGGTAGCATTGAAAGCTATTTCACACGTCCCACCACTTCTGCCAATGTCCATGCTTCTCAGATGCAACATCCAATACAAATTCAACTCACCTTAGATGAGCACTAGAAGAAGCAGTACAAAGAAGTTTCCCATGAGTACATTGCAAGATGGTTGTATGATGCTGATCCCCCATTCAATGTTGCCCGCTCTTCTTATTACCAACCTATGTAGGATGTCGTTGTAGCTGTTGGTAAGGGCTTCGAAGGCCCTAGTATGCATGACTTGAGGGGATCTCTTTTGCAAAAAGAGAAACTTTCCATAGAAGAATACCTGAAGGATTTCAAAGCTTCACGGGTAAACACAAGATGCACTATCATGTTGGATGGATGGAAAGATCAGAAGGGTCGACACCTTATAAATTTTCTTGTCTCTTGCCCACGGGGAACGATGTTTTTGACATCATGTGATGCATCTGATAAGGTGAAAGATGCAAATATGTTATTTCATCTTTTGGATGAGGTTGTTGAGGAGGTGGGGGCAACTAATGTTGTGCAAGTCATCACCGATAATGCCTCTAACTATGTTCTTGTTGGCAGGATGTTAGAGGAAAAACATAAAACCATATTCTGGACCCCATGTGCGACACATTGCATAGATCTCATGCTTGAGGATGTATGCAAACAAGACTGGATCAAGTTCACTGTGGAGTACGCTAAAAGCATCACCATGTACATCTACAACCACTGTTGGGTATTGAGCTTGATGAGGAGACACATAGGGGGCAAGGAGTTTGTTAGGCCCGCAGTTACTAGATTTGCAACTCACTTCCACACGTTACAATCTCTCATTTCCCAAGAACAAAACTTGGAGAACATGTTTTCAAGTGATGAATGGAATTCATCTAATTGGGCTAGCACACGAGATGGAAGAGACATTAAGAAGAAAATTAAAAGCTCTTCATTTTGCAAAAAAGCAACAGAGGTTGTGGCAATTACAGAGCCACTTGTTAAAGTGTTGTGGTTGGTGGATGGGGAAGAATTGGCCATGGGATACATTTATGAAGCTATGGATTAGGCAAAGGAGCAAATAAAGACAGCTTACAAAGATAGAGTAGCCAAGTATGGGCCTATTTGGGAGATCATTGATAGGAGATGGAACAATCAACTCCATCGCCCTATACATGCAGTTGGGCATTTCCTGAACCCGACGTATCATTATAGAGATGACATTGATGCTGATCTGAGTGGGGAGATAGCGGATGGATTGTATACTTGCCTTGAGTACATGGTCCCAAATGAGGCAACCCAATTGGAGATACATCAGCATATCACCTCTTTCAGTGCCACCACAGGTACCTTTGGCAAAAATGTGTCTAAGATTGCAATAGATGAGGGCCAACTAGGTAAACAATTCCATTGTTTTATTAAATTATGTTGTTTAAATTCAAAGTTTAAATTGTACAATGTAAATACCTTGATTCTTAATTTCTTAGCCAAATTCACAATCTAATTTGTTGAATTAACTGCCTTGACTCTTCGCATTTGCAATTGCAGCACAATGGTGGAAGGCATTTGGTAGTCGTTGTAAACAATTGCAAAAGTTTGCAATTCGGGTCCTTAGTCAAACTTGTAGTGCTTCTCGGTGTGAGCGCAATTGGTCTTTGTTTGAGCGGATTCACACGAGGAAGAGAAACCGTTTAGAGCAAAAATGGTTAAATGATCTAGTCTTCGTGCAGTACAACCTGCGACTTAGACGCAACCAATTGATGAACAAAAGACCTGATACAGATCCCATTCTGTTAGATGATATAGATCCAACCTCAGATTGGGTAGTGGAGACCGTAGAGCCAGAGTTTGGTGTTGATATTGATGTTGAGATGAAGGACTTGTTGGAGCCCCGTCTTGGAACTAGCAAACTAGCCTCCCTCAAGGAATGCATTTTGACTCAAGGAGGACTAGGTGCCTTGGGAAATGGGCCAAATGGAGTCCCATCGCCACCAAACTATAGATCCAGAGTGCTGTGGATACTATGAAGGTGGGTTTTAAGTTTTATCCCCAAAAGCATGCTAGATCCATGTAGATCTAAAAAAAAGAAAAAATGAGGGTTTTGACAATGACGGTTTGTAGATCTAAGAGAATAGATGGACAAGGTAGAAGAATAACATACCTCCTTGAGCGTACCTGGAAAATGAAGAAGAATGTTGCTTGTGACGAGGATTGCTTCCCACAAAGATCAAATGCCAAACTTGATGAAGCCGTTCTTGCTATGCGTTTTGCTTCCTTCAACCAATTCGCCCTCCTCTTCCTTTCAACCAAGGACACAAAGATCAATCAATCAAAAGAAATGGAGGTAGATGCAAATAAAGAATAAATAAACATGAAATTGTGGGTGCAATGACAAAACAACTCCCTGTAGACCCAAAACGTCTTGATGAAGATAGTAGGGTAGGCCTCCCCACCAATACGCCCTCCTCCAAAACGTCCTCTTTGCCTGCAAATCGTGTTAGTGAAGATAAAATCCAAGATGGCCACCAATGTTTGTCAGTGCAGAGGAAGAAGCATTTACAATCACCACAAACAAGCATTCAACTCCCTGATGCAAGATTCCCAAGAAAAATATTTTATTGCAATAGCCAAGAGCCAAAAATCTCTAGATGCCTTTACAATGAGGGGGCATCCTCCTTTTATAGGAGAGAAAGACCAAAACCCTAAACCACTTTTGAAAACTAGTGGTTGAGATCAAAAGATATAACAATCTAATCAACGACTAAGATAAGCCAACACAACAATAGACATGGATCACTCAAAAAGGGGATGACTTCATGGCTAAAAAGCCTCTAGGAGGGGTGACGTCATACATGGGGGTGGCTAATAACATAGGTGCCACAAAATAATGACAAGGACAAGTGACTAGAAGCACATGGTGGGGCTAGGAGGTATTATTCCCCTTCACTAGCAGCATGTCCCCATGGCACAATAATATAACATATGACTCAATGATATGTCCACGTATACAAATGATCAAATATTGTCCCCATCATCAGAGAGGGAAATACAATAAAAGAGCTCCTATAGCCCATGTGAACCCCACTGACTGGTGCCAGCTGATCTAGAAGAAGGGGGATACACCATGGATGACCTATGAGCAGACGAATTGCCAAAACGTTGCCTCAATTTCCCAAATCGAATTCCTTAATGATCTTTTTATTCCATTTTTTAATCCTTCTTGAAACGCTCAAGTTGACCAAAAATGCCTGTAGAGAGCTTGCGCTGTCAAACTGAGTGTACCATCATGTCCGTAGGGGGGGTGATATGGTAAAAACAAGTGGATGGACCACCCCCTTCCTCTGTAGCGCCCTAATCAACGACTTGCCTCTAATGCTCCTGCTGGAAAGACCACATCAACATGCCCAAACTGGTGAACAGGTGGAAAAATGCTAATATCATGCCATAGAGTGCCCGGAACTAAAAGATAAGTGTCTTAATGGATCCAGGAGACCCAAATCCACTAGAGATGAGTACTCATACACCTCATGATAACCTGCGGGGTCATCTGTAGGGTCCACCATACTCGGACAGTGTAAAATATGATGATCTGGGAATAATGATAAAAATGACAAATTGCATCAATCATCTTCTTGATCATATGTCCAACATATGGTATCATCAATAGGTGCATATGGGACCATAGAGCAACATCATAAAGCATAAGTGGTCTATCTCATCACGGATCCCAAGAATGACCATGGTCAAACTATGTTGGACTAGGTCAAAATACAACCAAAGACTAGATTATAACAAATGACTAAGACATGTTCCTTTAACCTTATAAACATCAATCAACTGGCAGTTAATACATAGATATTCAATGTTATTTATAACTTATTTGCACCAAAGCTTTAAAGATATACTTCATCCAATGAACATGGCCTAACTACTAGCATAAGGTGAAGGCTAAAGAACATGCTAGGTAAAAGGAATAAATTGACCAATTTAACTAAGTGATACTTTTGATGGGGAAAAGGGGAGCTACACACTGTGCTGGACAAGATAAACAAAGGGAATGACAGTGTCTCACAAATGGATAAGTTGTTTAAAGAGTGCTTATTCAACCTTGGGAAAAATGTCTACTACTAGAACCATCACTCATGGCTCTAGGGGACACTTTGATTTAGTTGTCCCTTACTCCATCTCAAATCATAACCCCTAGGATCAATGAGGTATTTTTCCATATGAGGTCAGCAATCTTTAGATTTAGCATTTGTTTATCCGCTGCTTTTTAGGACCTTTTATTTCATTTCATGGCCAACAATCATTTAGATATAGCATTCATTTTTCCATTGCTTTTTAAGCCTAGTACAACCCCTCTAGGATTTCACATGCGCTAATAAGCACAACTAATCGCAGCTTGCATCCGGGGTGCATTTACATTTCCAGGCATTTCATTGCATTGCATGTCATAGCCCTTTTCATTGGGCTTCCATTAATTTCCAAGGTAGTACATTTTGCTTCAGGTTTTAGCCAAGAACAACTCAAGCAACTAGGGGGAATTCTGCACAAAACCACACATCGGGGCAACCGACTAGAATGATAACTGCATAAAATCCAACTTACCAAAGGCAAGTTCTGTTGCCAACTCAGAACCGAGACACAAAACTAACATGGATGCTATCCAACACAGAGGTAGAAGCGGGGAAGTCCATATCGAAAGTCAAGGTGAAAGCCAAAACAAGGAAGGTCATGGATGGATGGAGTTAAGTGAATGTGGTGCCTAAGCTAGCAAACATAAATGCCAGGAAAGACCATGTAATGCTCATAGGAGGGTAATGAAAGCAATGAGTATAGTCAGTAAACCTTAAAGTGCAAGTAATACATCCAATTTTATATTTTAAATCCATCCAAGATAGTTCATTTCATTAAATAATATTGCCACATCATGAGTTATATACCAAGTTAATGCTACGAAGATGACTAAAACAACAAGATAATAATCAATGCTAACAATCACAAGTCTAATGGTCATATCACTGCATATCAATCATCATCATCTAGAACCAATGAAACACTGCTGCAATAATACAACTGGAACTCTGGGCACTGAACTGAAACTGTATGGAACTGTTATCACCTATTTTGTACCATAGTTGGATTATCTAAAGAGCCGCCATTTGATAAGCATGATGAATGTTTGTACTCCAGTGTATCAGATGAGCCAGCATTTGTTCCTAGCCAATTTTGGCTAGTCAGTTTTGTTTTTCAGTTGACATGACCATTGCCCCTTGGGGGTTTGTAATAAAGTGTGCTAGTAGGATTCTGAGTGTCTCGGTCCCCCATGACTTGATTAAGCAACTAAGGTATTCCAGGGAGTTTTTTGCCTTGTCAATTATACTTTGCCTATAGCCCAGCTATAATCGATGATGTTTTTTCCTGCTTCCTCCTAAGCTGGAATGCCCGATTTTGAAAATTTTAGCCATGGGGGGTTATTAGACTCCAAATGATGTATATAAGCCTACTAGACAGTATTAGAATAGGTGTCGGTCATGTCCTAGGTCCCTAGAACCCTCAAAAAAATTTTTGAAATTTTTTTTATTGGGTCCTACGGTTTTGGGTTTTTAATTATTTTTTAAATTTTTATAAATTTCTCTATAGTTTAAATGGAGAAATTTCAATTTGTAATATGTTAGTCATCCGAGATCCAAATAAGATGATTGAAGGCTCCAACTTTAAGCCAAAAATCATTCATGATCCTCGGACCAGCTAACTCAAGTTTCAGACAATTATTTGGCCTCATAATTAATATTTTCTCAAAAAATAAAAAAATGAGAAATATTAATTAAAATATTCAGAAAATAATAAATTGGAGATAATTTAAATCTCTCCAAAAAAGGCCAAATTGAATAAACTAAAAGTCTAAATGACATGGCAGAGAGCACTTAATATGATTGTATTCAACTCCAAGTCATTTCAATCAAGTATCAAAGCACTGTCAGAGCATCTTCATGAAGAATTTCGCCCTCTCCTTTAGCTTGACGTTTTTGTGATGTGGCACCTTTATATTGGATGGGTGGTGTTTACAATGTGTGAGGGTGGTCTCTTGGCTTATGTGGAGGCCATGTCACCCATTCACAACCACCACTAACTCGAGTTATGAGTTGGAGCTTCACTCCAAGCTCTTAATAAATTGGAAATTCGATTTATTTGTGATTGGAAATTGGCTCTCCTTAGCCATTTCGAATTAGGGTTTTAGCATTGAGTTTTGTTATTTAAGAGAGGCCTTTGAGCTCTCTTCTTTATGGATTGTTATTGTAAACTTACTCTGCAGAGATTGTAAGAGCTTATAGCTATTTGCTATATTTTGGAAATAAAGTTGGCTTTGGAGGCTTATGATGTGCATCTTGTGTTTTTGACCAAATCTTCCATCATTGAGGTGATACTTGTCTTTGTTTTATTCATATCATTTCATGCTTAATCATTGTTTAGCTTAGAACTCTTTTTTAAGAGCAAAGAACAAGTATTTGATGGTCCAAGTTACTTGTTGGTTTTAGACTAGATTTGTTTTAAGCAAAGTCACCTGACACAGGGACATGGGACACGTAGGACACGAAAATACGAGAGTCCGACACGGACACGGTGACCCGCGAAATCAGGACACGTAGGATGCGTTTTATATACATTATTAAAATTTAAAAATATAGACATATAGATCCAAAAATATTTAGAAACTAGAACATTTACAAATATTCAATAGAAATTAGAATAAAAACACATTAATGATTTCACATTTGTCATTCACAAATCACGATTCACAACACATTTGTCATTCACAAATCACAATGAGACACGGATGCATTTCAGAACCATATTTCTCATTAAGTCATCAAAATCAAAATGTATACATATATGTCGGAATGCCACTGGGCACTGGCAAATGCCAAATAGACTAATAGTAAATACAAAAAGGGGTGGATCAAGATGGGAGAATCCCATATGTCAGTAGTCCTCCTCCATGCCTGAATCAACATACTCATCACTGCCACTACCACTGCCCTGATCCTCATCCTCCTCCCCCTCCTCCTCCTCTCTGCCCATATGACGATCTGCATCTGCTGCTGTGGAGGATGACCCCTCTGTATGATCACTATCATCAAAAGTGATCGGCTCTAGCACTGGATCATTAATTTCCATGTTGGCTAATGCCAACTCAGTATTGCTGTCCAAACCCATATCATCAGGAAAGACATCCCACATCTTTGTCTTTCCCTTCACCCACTCCTCCCTCGTCCTGTAAATAAAACGAAGGTTGGAGTGCACATACACCATCGACTCTGCCCTGGACTGCTCAAGCCTGGTCTTCTTCACACTGTACAAGTTCCCATATGTGCTCCAATTCCTCTCACAACAAGAGGATGATGTAACTTGAGAGATGATCCTCAAGGCTAACTTCTGTAGAATAAGGGATGTTGCCCCATGAGTTGCCCACCAAGCATAGGGTTTCTTACCCCCCCTATCTCTAAGCACATCATAGCCTCCAAATCTCCCAGTGCCAGTGGAAAAATGAACAAAGCTATCCTCCGCCTCTTCAAGCATGTCGCTATCCTGAAATAGCCGTCTAAGTGCTATCTTCCTCCCATTTGCAATCTCTACATCCATGTGAGGAGGGAGTCTTTGTGAGGCCCCCGATCCACCAGTGAGCCACTCCTGAGTGTAGAACTTGGGGTTCAAGGAGTGGGCCAAGCAATGCAAAGGTGTGCAATTCTTATCCCACCTGGAGATAAGAATATCCTGAATAATGGTCCATAAGCTCTCTGTCGATGTCCCATACTCGGGACACTCATTCTCCATGACAATGGACCTCGTGGACTCAATCATGGAATCCCACCGCTCATAAACCTCTGCTAGGATGGGCTGGTTCGTGTCTGCAAATCGCAACAAAGAAATTATTGGCTCCATGATCTTAATGCTAAGATCTACCGTGTCCCACCAACCATCATTTAACACCGTGTCCTTCACCTTTTGTGAAGCAGCCTGATCCGTCTTTCTCCAAAAAGCCCAAAACTCTGAAATCACCATGGACCCAAGAGCGGTTTTGACCTCCCTCAACCTCTTGAGCATGATGAAAGAGGAAGCAAATTGAGTATCTGCAACCTTCAGCAATGAAAGCTGTGTGTACTGTTTGTAGATGGTGAGGGCATTTGTGTGGTTTTGTACAAAGTTACGGATATGGCGTGCATCCTGAATAAGGTTTCCAATCCATGTCACATCCGAAGCAATGGCTTTCAGTGCTAAATTCAAGGAATGGACAATGCAAGGTGTCCAAAAAACCTGTAAGAGCAATAAAAGCATGTATCAATGACTCTACAACACTAACATTGCAATGACCAAATTCAAACAATGAGCAAATTAGAAATGAAAGGTGTCCAAAATGAACATACCTGTGGATATTTAGCTACCACAATCATGCCAGCAGCCTTGCAAACAGGTGCATTGTCCGTGATGATTTGTACACACAAATCAACACCTACTTCTTCAATGGTTTTGATGAATAAATCGCCCATAAATTGTGCATCCTTGTATTTCCCAAGAGCATCCACTGCTTTCAAGAACAACGGTCCATTTTGGGAAGATACCATGAAATTGATGAGTGGATGGCGTGCGGGATCCGTCCATCCATCAGAAACAACACTCACACCGCATGAGGGCCATGTTGTTCTAATTGGCTCAAGGATTTTATCTACCTCCTTTGCTTTAACCAACAATGTGGTTCTAAGCTTCTCTGAACTAGGAGGCACATAACCACTTGGAGCTCAATCCAAGATAGTTTTAACCGTCTCAAAATACAATGGTGACCGTGCAACATTGAATGAGATGAAGTTGAGGTAGAAGAAAAATGCAATGGTAAGGTCTACCTCTTCTCGCGCCTCTTGTTGGAAAATCCTATCCATTGGACCACCGGTAGATTGCCTCTTTCTTGTTTGATGAGTATCCGCACGCCCATGACTGCTAGAGCTAGGTGGAAATGGAGGCTTGGTGCTAGAGGGCTTTCTCAAAAATGGAAGAGGATCATCCTCTTTTTTCTTGCTTGCTGCTGCCACCTTCCCTAACCCAACATGATCCTCTTTTTCCATATTCCTCCTTTGGTTAACACTCACCGCTTTGCATGAAGAAATCCCACAAGAAGGAAGGGCCAACAAATGGCCCTTAACCCGGAAATATGTGCTCATGAACTCATGCTTGCAAAAAATGCATCTCCAAGACACATTACGTCCCCCACCAAGCTTTGCCCCGGGCCCATTTTTTCTTGTCACATACTTCCACAAAGGGTATTTTTTTTCTTGGGCTTGTTGTCTTGCTAAAACAGGGTTAAATGGAGCATGAGCTTGAGCTCCACTAGCAGCCGATGGAGCACTTGACGGAGGAGGAGAACCGCTTGTGCTTGGTGGAATAGGAGGGGAGGCACTAGATGGTGCATTTCTCCCTCTCCTTTGCCCCCTACCCTCCTGCCCTAGCTGATTGAGACATTCCTTTTATTGTGTGATGGTTGAGCTTGCAATCCTCTCCACAAATCCACCGAAATGCACTTGGAATTGCTTGGATAGCCTTCAAATCGCCTTCACCTGCACATACAATCACTCTCAGCCAAATCCTTCCTTGCAAATGACAAAAAGAAACTCAAATTTTGGTTTTAAAACATACCCGGCCGCACTTTTCCTTTTTTTACCGCACTTTACGTGTCCTGGTTTAGGGACGCGTGTTCGACAGTCGGGACACATTAACAATTCGTGTCCGATTCGCTTCAACTGCGTGTTTGAAAACAGGATTCGATGAAAGTTCGAATTGGACACGACCTCAGGTCAAATTGTGTCCGATTCGATAGGGACACGACACGTCGAGGGTTTTGAACGAATCCTGTTTCTTAGGTTTTAAGAGTACAAACTGTAGTCGGTAATACTTGTTTGTCTTTTATTTCGATTTGGCCTAACACACTAAGCATGATTGAGTTTGTTTAAGTATTACATGTGTGCATGTATCCAAAAGATAGAGTGGAGGTGAACTCGGTTGTCTCCCCCCCCTCTCCATCAATATTTTGCCCTAACACTTGTGTTTTTAGGAAGTCATCTCAAAGACAAAATCTTAAGATTTGCACTCGAAGCTAAGGGTTTATATCTTTCCATCGACAACAAAGTTTCAAATAATCATCTTGGTTACCCTAAGCTTATCTCTTCTAGCTTTCCATCTTTTGTCTTTGAATCCTTGTTTCTTTGTCTTGCTAAGCCCTTTTCTTCCATTCTTCATCATTTCTTCTTCCCTTCCTGTTGGCTGTCCTAAACCTTCATTAGCAGCCTGTTTTTTCCTCTCTTCAACCCCTGATTTCTCTTGTCTTTTGCTCATTTCTTTGGATTGGTTTCTTCTCATTTTTGCCCACCTCTTACCTTCTTTTTCACCTTTCTCTTCACCCACTGTTTGGCTACTTTTTTCCTATTGTCCTTGGGCATTTTCCAGCTTCCTTTTTGACCACTTTTGGGCGCCCTTTCTACCCCACAGTTTGAGCCACCTTTCAGCCTGCTGATTGCTGCCCTCTTCATTCCCTGTTCGCTGCAAAAGAAAAACACATAAACACAACATAAAAACAAAGCAATAAAATTGTTAGACAGGAGCATTAGTCATTCTGCGTAAGCTTGTTAATAGTTAGTGTTAGTCTTTAGGCATTTTTAGTAGTTAGATTTCATTCCTTGCATTTCATTATTAGTAGTTGCATGCTTTTGAAGAGTTGATAGTTAGGCATTTCTACCTCATGCTTTACATTGGTTAGTGTTTGGATCCATATTTTTACTTGTTGCATAGTTAGGATCTAGTCTACTTTATGCATCTAGTTTCTTACTTTACTCACATCTTAGATCTCATATTTTTGACTAACACTAATGGGTGCATGAGTGTTGGACTTTTCTTTTTGTGGTAGGTTTTGAAGAAGAGAACAAAATTGCAAAAGTAGAGCAAGGAGAAACTTGAACTTAAAACTATTCGAAGATATCCCAGAGAGGAAGAGATCATCAAGAAGAGCAAAACATCATAAGGAGATCCAAAGCAATTGATGATGATGTTGACTAAGAAGATTTAAAACTTCTCAATCTCCTTTGTAGTAGTTATTGATAACTTGTTCCATTTATTTTCAAAGTTCATTTTTCATAAAAAACCTTACAAGAGTTAAATTCCCAAGGCATTTCTAAAGTATTAATAAAAAGGCTAAGTGGAGGAGTCCATTTTTTTGGGTTTTTCTTTCCCATTTGGGGAAGAGTGTTGTGTTTGGTTTATATTAGATCTCTCTTTTTCAAAGTTCATAGATCAATATTTTATTTTCTGTACTCCATTTCCAAGTTTTGACTAGAGTGAGCAAACTTTGGGATTGCATCGCAAAGGCCACATAACTTTGTGGTAGCTTCTCGTTCCCCATTAGACTCCCTGCCGAAACTCAACTAGCTGTACTTTCTCAGGGACTAGTGGTTCTAGTGATCAACCTTGTTCGGAGGTAGATCCCACTTTAGATAAATATTGCTTGGTAGAACACTAGTTTATTTTCAGTTTGTATTAAGCATCCTGTCATATCTTTTTTATCATCTTTAGTTAATTTTTCAGTTATTTAAGTTTTACTTGTTCTTCAAAAAGTTACAACCGCTTCCATTTCATAAAAAGAACTAAAGTCTCTTGAACTTGGCTAAATCCAAGTCAAGAGCACTCTCTGTCGGAGAGCATTTAGTTGTTGCATTTCCCTTGCATTAAGCATTTAGATTAATTAAAGTCTCTTGAACTTTGGTCTTAAGACTAAGTCAAGAGCGCTCTCTATCGGAGGGTTGAATTGTGTGCTCAAAAAAACAAATTAAAACATTCCAACCCACTTTCCCATAATTAATTTATCTTGGTTGCTAATCCAACACCCGTATGCTCTGCCAACCTGAAAGGGTTGGGCTAGTACTTAGAAAGGTGTTGGACTTGTTAATTTCACAAGTGATAATCTAATAAAATTTTACCCCAACCAACGAACCGGCGTTTCTTTCGATAGTCACTGAGGAAGTTTCCTGAAATAGGTGGTGCCGAAATCCCGCTGTCAGACTCAAGGGTGGTCAAGCCAATTGAACACTTACCCTTTTGCAATCTGGGTGGCTTCGACCTATCATCTAAGAGGTTACTAGTACTATTTCCGGACTTTTGATATCCTTGTTCTTAGTCTAATAATCAAGACCATTAAAACTTATAATTTATCAAGATAATTTGCACAACGATCTCACAAACAATTACCTTTCAAGACCCACACATTCAGCATCATATACTTGTTAAAATTTTGACTCCATAAGGCACTGGTTCTCTTAATTCATTGTTTTGATCAGGACCATTTGTCCTTGTGGTTATTTTATCTTGTGAATGCTTTATCTGATTATCAAGTCTTGAAGAAAACTGTAATCTTGTTATCTCATTTAGCAACGTGGATTGCATTATTATCTTGTGTTTATCTCATTTGTAAATTGATCTCATCACAATAACTCCTAAACAACACCCATCCACATCACTTCATCATTAAAACATTAAAAAACACATTGAGCCATAGTTAAACTCTTTGTAGGGACTACCCCCCTGGCTTCGTTAGGAGTTAGCCTAAACGGAGGAGCTGGGATTCAGGTGACAGTACCTGGCTCATTGCTTGTCCCCAAGGCCACACCTTCCTCACTTGTAGTGAGGAAACAACTTTCGAAAGATTTCTGCTGCTGGTGTGCATCTTGGCGAACAACAGGAACAAAAGGTCATATCAGTCATTAAATCTAAGCTCTCAAGGATCAGCCTTGGCACAAGGTCTACACATTGTCTGATATAAGCTGCTCTGATGTGTAAGTGATCATAAACCAACTTAGATCCAAATCTTAGGCTCTATCAAGCGCCCAGAGGGATCAAATCTCCCGAGGTGCAAACCTCTCCTTGAATAGCTCCTTCAGTGCAATACCTGAGCCACCTAATCCTAAGCTCTAAAGTCTCTAGTTTAAGTCTCATATTTATTTTTTACTTTGTATTATTCTTTTTTATTTATGGTCGACATAATATTTATTACTTTTTACTTTGTATTATTATTTTTTGTTTACTTTGTATTATTTTGTTAACAAACACTCGACAAACACTCTAAAGCAGTGTTCCACGGGGATGCGTCCCGCAGGTCGGGGACGCGTTTCTCGCCTTTCCCACGTCCCCGAGATGGGGGGACTCTGGTTGAAACGTTTCTCCACGTTTCTTTTTGGGCGAACCTTGGTGAAACGCAAGGAGAAACGTTTTGCTCTGCTGCGAACCTCTTGGACGTCCTGCCACGAAACTACGAACCTCCTGGATGTCCCCCGACGAAACTCCGAACCTCCTGGATATCCCGCGACGAAACTCCGAACCTCCTGAACCTATTAGATTTTGATTTATATTGGGATTTATGTTTTTCATATTTTTTATTTTTTTATAATTTTTATGACCTCGACGTCCCCCTGTTCCCCCCGAATTTCCCTAAAATTTGGGGGTGGTCTCCACACGTCCCGAATGTGCGTTTCCCCGTTCCATGTGCCCCCATCCTGGAACCTTGGGGGAACATTGTTCTAAAGTCTCATATTTACTTTTTACTTTGTATTAAAAGTAAAAAGTAAAGTGTCTAGTTTAAGCCTCATATTTACTTTTTACTTTGTATTATTCATTTTTGTTTATGGACAACATAATATTTACCACCTAATCCTAAGCTCTAAAGTCTCTAGTTTAAGTCTCATATTTACTTTTTACTTTGTATTATTCTTTTTTGTTTATGGCTGACATAATATTTATTACTTTTTACTTTGTATTATTCTTTTTGTTTTGTTTACTTTGTATTATTTTGTTACTCGACAAACACTCGACTCACAAGATCTCCCCCATACTGGGTTGTAGAGCGCCTCTCGGCGCAATGATGCTGCTCATCATAACTGATCTCTGTAAAGGCAAAGCTCTGAAAAGTGCAGATATCTGCTCAGCAAGAATAGTAGCCCAGCTACTATGGTGTGATACAGGTAAATTTATAGAAATTTTAATAGATAAGATTTTTTGGGCTAAGTGACTGGATTTGCCAATACTGCCTACAAGATCCACAGATCCCCATTTCAGATATGAATCCATATCCAGATCCTACCAGGAATATCCAGGGTATGGATTTTAAGCCATACCCTGCTGAAAAGATGAATTGCAGAATTAAAGAAGAAATTAAACATCCTATATTTAAAAAAGGGCAGGCTGATGAGCATCTTCTAACACTAAGTAGAAGGGTTTCTCATGTTTTGCAGGGTGAATCTGGATTATTGCAGGGACCGAATCTCCTGTTTTCAGCAATTTGATTTTGAAAGCTTGTGTTTTCAGATGTGGTTCATATTCATATGTGCAGCAGTTGTCTTATTGGTCTGGATGGTGTTTTCATGTCAGAGATCAGTTTTAAGCCTGTAATTGCAAATATGCAGATCTAATCTGCATTTTACAGTCCTGCAAGTTTATTTGCAGGTCGTCTTCCTTTTTCTTGTCCTAGCAATCCATCCTAAGGCTCTCTTCTGTTGTTCTCACGCCTAGCTAATTGATATATAAGCCTTTTGTGCATTTATACATGCAAGTAATTGAATTCTATGTTCTGTTTTTGCGGTCGGCGACTCAGCAGCTGTTACAGAGGTTTGACTTTTTTCCCATTAGTTACTACAGAAGTCTGATTGTTGCCTAGCAAGCTGTTACATAGGTGTAGTTTGTGTTTTCCAATACTGAAGGCATTCTTACAGGGTCCGGCCTGTGTTGTAGGGCCAATATGTGCACTACAGACCTACAAACATCCTCAACTTTCATAATTTGTCACCTGGGTGCTTTTCTCCTGGGCTCGGAGATGACCATATTGATTTGTACTGTGTATATTGATTGAAAGTACCATCTTTTTCATGGCTTTTTTGTGCATCCAGATACACAGTTATGCAGTTTTCTAACCATATTGTATGTAAACTTTTGAAAAAGGTTGCTGTATGCATATCTGTATGTGAATGAGTTTCGATGCAACTTAGTTTTAGCCTTTAGGGTCTGCAGTATTGTTAAGCTACAGTTCAGGAGGAATTGGCCAAAGCTGGGCAAGGAAAAGGTTTGTTGTCCTAATGTAGGTCTCCTGTGAGGAAATGTAGTAGATATGTCCCATTGAATTTGATTTCCTTTGTTGTTCCAAAATTTTCCCATTTTGTAAATGAGGTCACTGAAATATAAATTGCAGTAATTGAAGGCATGGAGTGGAAGATGGTTAGGGTGACTATTCTTTTTATTGTTGTTTCATATGTGTATCCACAAAAATAAAGCTAGCTCTCTAGGATAATAACAAGATGGTTAAGGCTTCATTGAAGTACAAGGGTGGCTTCCATTTTAAGGATAAACTTGTTTAAGCTTGAAATATATATATAGTAACCTTGAAAGCTTTTATTTTCTTTGTAACTTGAGCTTTCATAGCTTTCTCAAGGTTGTTATACTTCCTCATGGACAATTGCAACACCATTTTCTTTTGCTCTAGCAACACTTATAGATGCATTTTATCTCGTCATTGAGTGCTGGAGGTTGTTTGTCCTAATGTGTCTTACCATTATTTATCCATACATATCTGGAAATTGGCACGAGTAGGTTAGCTTTCTATGTTATTGCTTGCATTTTCTTCAATTCATTTTTACTGGTTCTTTTGATTTCTGGTTTCACTGTAAACAATTGCTTTAGATCATGATTATTCTTGCTTGTTTTATTTTCATTCCTTTTATTCCCAGTGGGACTGATGTTGACTTGCCATTTGTTTGTGTTTACCAGACAACTTTAGGACATAATTTATAACGAACAAAAAGTTATATGGGTGAGGCATTTTTCACCGACTTTACACTATATGCTTGTTATATGTTGCTTGGGCAGGAGGCGTGGTGTAAGAGATTGCATCCAAAAGGTGTGTGTGAAGTTGTGGTTAGGCAACCACCACTACGAGAGTCCTTAAAAAAAGGTCGTGTAAAACAACAAGATTTTATAATGACAAAGCCGAAGAAATTGCTTCTGGAAACTGCAGATCGTATTGGCAAGAAGATTCAATACTGTTGTCCAGGTTTCTTACAAAATAAGCGTCAGGTAACTATCTGTGATATCATCACGAAGCCATGCTTATTATTAGACTTCAAAAACATGTATATCTATTGATTTTTTGATTAACAATGACAAGTTTATGCTTTCTACATTATGCCAAGTTGTGTATTGCTAATGAAGTGAGAGCATCCAAAATGAAATGAAACAGAGAATGCAAGTATATAATCAGCACTTTGTAGTTGTCAAATTAAAATTTATTACACATTGCCAAAATTCATAAATTTTTGAGAATGCATTGAATGATATGTTCACAATTGCACATTTGTAGGGATTTATCTTTACATTGCACGAAATCTGAAATGATGTAAAAGGAGGTCTAAATGACAACACAAGAAAATCAGGGGTTTAAAGTTTTGAAGTACTTGACAAATCAGAAATTAACAATGGTTTCTGGCTTCTTTGTTTTCTACAAAGGAAAGAGTAATAAAGTTAGTCTCCGTTTAATATTCATGTCAAGCATATACACTGGTTATTATTGGAGTAAAGAAAGGATATATTTATGTTCATGAATGACCAAAATTGGTCAATGGGATTCAAAAGTGTAACCAACAATAATAGTAGTATGAGTAATGCCGAGAGAATCCCAAAAAGGAGAAATCTAATCCCTACATGATCACATCGCACTGGCTAGAAGAATACAAGCCCTGTGAGATGCATTAAACTGAAATTAACTACCACTAACTGAAATGAACTACTTCCAAAAAGATAAAGGAAACATGAGGAGGAGCAGAGAAAGTATATAATTCCTAATTCTCATCATCAAGAAGGGGGAGAGCTGTAGTGCTGTCAACAATGGCATAGTCATCTTATGGATTTTGAGATGGAGTATCCTCTCTTATCATACAAGAATAAAGATGTCCTGGAAGAAGTATAGAAGCTAGTCATACTGCCCTGATCATGAATTGTGGACTGAATGCGAGGAGTGGCAGCTGTTGCCACCATGGTGAAAGTTGAAAAGACAATAGATGTACTCTATTTGTTCTTAATTGAATTATAGTCTGTTGCTACTGCTGTTTTGTTTATGTTTCATAACTTCCCTAAGGCTGAAAATTCACAGGGTTAAGATCTGTTGCCCGCCGAGATGCACACCAGCAATAGAAACCTTTCGAAAGCTGTTTCCTCACTAAAAGCGGGAAAGGTGTGGCCTTGGGGGCAAGCAATGAGCCGGGTGCTTTCACTTGATCCCAACTCCTCCGTTTAGGCAAACTCCTAACGAAGCCAAGGGGGGTGGACCCTACAAAGAGTTTCTAAGGCTCGTGTTTTAAGTGTTTTTTAAGCTGTTGATGATGTGGATGGGTGTTTTTAGGAGTTTTTGTGATCACAGATTTACAATAATTGAGATTTAAACAACACAAAGATATACTTGCAATGATAAGAAATACACCACAGATTGATAAATTAACAACTCAAATATGAGGTATCCACAATGATATAATTAAAGCAAATGACACATGCACTTCAGATATAATGATCAAATGAAACAACTGATGAACCAGTGCCTTATGGAGTCAAAAAATGTATTGGGATGCTGAGATACAAGAGTTCAGTGTTGCTTGATACAAGTGTTGGTGGTGTGTTGAAACTGTTTTGCAAGTGCTCTTTGTAAAATTTATTATAAATTTTGAGGTGATCTTGATTATTATGGCTAAGGGGAATGTCCAATATATGTGAAGGTACTGGAGATGTGTCCGGAAAATGCTCTAAGTGGCTCCATACAAGGACATGTCGGACTATCCAAGTTTCCAGCGAGGCGTTCAATAACTAACCAGCCACTGAAACTGAGGTATAGCTACCCAGCGCCCCCACTAAGAATTTGCCCATGTTAGAGTATTTGACGATCAACACCGGATTTTCGTTGGTTATGGGGTGAAAGTTTTATTATGGTTAAAATTGGATTAAATGTGAACAATTAAATAGCCAATACCGTTTCTGTGTATCCCAACCTCCCAGAGTAGGGTAGAGCATACGCGGTATGGAAATGGTAAATTCCAATTTTAAGGGCGGACGTTTGAAACAAGAGAACCAAATAGAAAACTCTCTGATAGAGAGCACTCTTGATCCACCTTATGGCGAGATTCAAGAGATTTATGATGCACGGAATTAAAGTATTTGAAAGAAAAAACTAAACTACCCAAGAATCTCTTTCAGGTCAAAGACCGCACTCGGGGAAGCATGGGGGTAAGTCAAAACAAAGCAAAATACAACTCTCTGACAGAGAGCAGTCTTGATCCACTGTTGAGTGAGATTCAAGAGATTTCTAACTTTTTCAGTTTATCAATTTATGTAAAATAAAAATGAACTAATTAAGCAAGGATCAAACAACTTGCAATTAGTGAAATGAAACTACTGTAAAAAAGTAAAACTAAACTAAGTGCTGAAATCAAATCTAAGCTAAAGATGCAAAGAGGACAATACACAACACCCTTCCCCCAAATAGGGGAAGTAAAAGGGAATGTGGGAGCCGTAATCCCACTAGCTTTATTAAGAGTTACAATGCTTTGGGGCTTTTATCCCTTGAAATGAGAAGAAATGGAATGAATGAAGCTTCTTAAGAGCTTTTACAAAAAGGAGAGTGGTTCTTGAGTTTCAATGGATCTTTATGGTTTTAGCTTCTCCTTGGTTTTAGCTTCTTCAAGTCTCTTGACTTGTCTTTGGTTGATTTCTTCTTCAAGCACCTACAATGAACACACTTCAAGCACCCATTATTCGTTAATCAAATCAAAACTTGAAACTAAAACTAAGATCTAGAAATGAGATCTAACCTTTAAAAATGAACTAGCAACAAGATTTGTACTATAATGCAATCTAAGACTAAGAACTAGATGCAACTAGAATGCCAACTTTTAAATGAAACTAAGTTAAGATTTAAGATCTAGAAATGAAAGTAACAAATGCTAACTTTTAAAACACTTAAGATCTAAATGAAACTTAACCAAAGTGATGAATGGGAAGGAAGAAAACAAAACAAGTCAAGGCAAACAAAATGGAAAAGAGAAGGAGCAAAGAAAGAGAAAAACGAAAGGAAGAGTAGAGAAGAAGGAGAAAAAGAATGGAGGAAGGAGATGTAAAACGAAAGGAAAGAAGGAGGAATTGAAGACAACAAAAATAAGAGAGGGCAAAGAAGAAGACGAACGGAGAGGGGAGAAAGAGAGAAAACGAAAGCAAAGAAGGAGAAGGAAAATGAAAGGAAGAGGAGAGAAAAAATGAATGGAAGATGCTAGCAAGAGAGGAAGATGAATGGGGAAGGGAGAGAGAAAACGAATGGCAAAGAGAGAAGGAGGAGGAAAATGAAAGGTAAGGAGGAGAAGAAGACCAAAGAGAAGAAAGCCAAACAAGGCAAGGAAGGGCAAGGAACCAAAAGATAAGTCTTGAAGAGTTTAGGGCTTCTTGTAGAGTAACCAGTAACCAAGGGTTTAAATTGATTTTCATGGATGGATCTTTAGCAAACTTCTCAAGCTCAACTTTGAAGCACATATTTGATCTTTGGAGAGCCCTGAAATACACAAATTTGTCAGAAATATAGTGGTGAAGAGGAGAAAGAAGTAGCCGAGCTCAAGCTCCTACTTCACACTTGGGAGATCTGCACAATACACAACTCACAAATAAAACTTGATCAAGCCTAGTATGATTGATTAAATGGCACAAGAAGAGCACCGGTATTACCGACTACAGTTTGCTACTTCTAAATCACATGAAACCAAGCATCAATGAACAAATTGTAACCACAAATGCTCACCCTATGGACTTAAGAAAGACTTCTAAGCTAGAAGCATGATTAAAGCATTATAATGTAAGGAGCACAAAGGAACAATATCAACTTAATACAATTGAAGCATTCCTCATGAACAAATTGAGCACACCATGTAGACCTCCAAAGTCGTTTTTATTCCAGATAGCAAAAGCTAAGAACTATTACAAATTTGGCAGAGTAATATTGCACAAAATATCCATCATAAGAGAGTCGAAAGGCTTCTCCTTTATACAAAAATTGAGCACCTAAAGTCTAATTCGAACTTGGCATGCATTGAGATCGAATTCCAATTAAAGACAAGCTTGGAGTGTTGATCTCATAAGTTAACACTGAGCTTTGGTTGTTGTGAGTGGGGAGGTGGCCTCCACCTAGGCAAGGCACCCCCCACTCCTTCTAGTTACCATCACCAAGCCAATGCACATCTTCCACATGTGAAAGTCGTGAGCATGCAAGGAGGGCATGAATCCCATCAAGAGACAAGCTTGGAGTTGGATGGAGAAGTTAACTCGAGTTGTAGGAGTTAAGGCTTTGTGAGGTGGCCTCCATGTAAGCAAGGCGCCCACCATTTCATTAATACGTAACCAACAACCCATTTAAAGCTTGCCACATCAACCGAATCGTGAATCATGAAGGAGAGGGCAGATTCCTTGATTGAGATTGACTTGTGATGACTTGATACTTAACTGAAATGATGATTGGAATCTTCATAAATGCTGATTGCCACATCATTTAGCCTGTTTATTTAATCCATTTGGATTATTTTGGAGAGAATTGGATTATCTCCAATTTAATATTTTTTGATTAATTTAATTAATATTTATTTTTAATTTCTTTTTGAGAAAATATTAATTAAATGTCTAAATGACTATCTGAAACTTAGGATAAGTGGGTTTGGGATTTAACTGGGATTTTTGGCTTAGGAATTGAGCCTCCAATCTTTTAAATCCACCACCAAACCACTTAATTATTACTTTTGTAAAATTTTCAATTAAAATAATTGAAAAATTTAATAATAAAATAATAAAAATAAAAAGTATCCAACGTGTCCGGTAATTTTTTTTCTGGACAACGTTTTAAACCAACAAGGGACCTAGGAAATCACCATCTAACATACAAATAGTGTCTAGTAGGTTCATATACATCAGTTGGATTCTAATAACCCCCCAAGGCTCAACTTTCAAAATCGGGCATTCCAGCTTTGGAGGAAGCAGGAGAAAAACTCATCGATTATTACTCGGCTAAAGGCAAAGCATAATCGACAAGTGAAAAAACTCCCTGGAATACCTTAGTTGATAGTCAAGTCTTGGGGAACTGAGGCACTCAAACCCCTACTAGCACACTTGTTACAAAAACCCCATGTGGCATGGTCATTTCAACAGAAAAATAAAAATGGCTAGCCAAAACTGGCTAAGTCTGAAAACTGAACCTGTAATACTCTGGATATGAAGATGGATCATGTTCAAACACTGGCAGCTCAATGGAAGTACAACTATTGTACAAAATAGTTGGTAACAAGATCCATGAAACCTTTTGTTTTGAGGTGAAATTTCTGTTTTGCATTCAAACTTTAGAATCCGAGAAATTTATACAACTCATTGTTATTTATCTGCTTGTCGGTATCTGAGAAAGTATGTGCTTAAACTTTGCTTTTTATGCTTGTTAATCTTTTTTCATTTTCATTAGTTGTTGGGAAAGTTGAAAGTGAAGATGACACCCATCACTGGAAAATTGACCCCTTAAAAAGCTCTAAAGTAATTGAGTTTTTTATAAAGTCACTTGCTGTAAAGGTTTTCTTCCTATATAAATTTCCACTTTTGCACTTTGGTTCATCTTTTTGATTACTCGTCTAGAAACATACTACCAATGTTAGGGGTGTAGGTTGGTTTAAGCTTTATATTGATAGACAAATAGATAATTATTAATGTCCACTAGTTGTGAAAATTGACTAGTGGAATCGAGAAAGCTACAACATAACCGACCAACTATGAAGGCATAGTGGACCATTTAACTATTGTAGTAATTAAACTTAAAGAGGATACAAGATAATGTTCTCAAATAAGTTCATGAGAACAAGTCTCAAGAAAGCTATAAAATCAGAGATATAAAATCTATCCAAAACAGAAAAGCCACAAGTTACAAAATCCTATATCTCTAGATGTAGGGTGGGAGGTGTAGTGAACGAATTGCCTAGAGCTAGCCTCACTTTGTAATCCTTTTTATTGAGTACTAGTGTTTTTGGTGTCTTAAATCTGATTTAGTCAACACTCATTTATTATATACCTAGTCACGCTCATTTATTATATTTCTAGGTGGTTAGGAGAATCCTAGTCATTATGTGCACTGATAACCTCTCTTGGGGAGGGCACCCTTCCCAATGAAACAAGGAGCGTCCTCGTAGGGGATCTCTGCTCCCGAAACTGTGCTTTGGATAAGAGCATGTTCCTTGAAACACTTCTGTGAGGAATGTTTCAGGGATTGCACTCCCAAGGTTCTCTACGTGCCCCAGAGTTCCATGCTCCCTTAGATGCTCCTAGGATTGGGACCGTGCTCCCCCCATCCTCCCTTGGACCGCCTCAAATGCTCCCTGATTTCTCTAGACGAGTATAGGAGTGTTTCAGAGAGTGTGCTCCCAAGACTCTAGGTGCTCCCTAGTCTTGTTTGGAGTGCCATGCTTTCTCAAACGCTCCTGAGACTAGGAGTGCGTTGCCCCCATGCCCCCTTGGGCACTTCCAATGCTCCTTGATTTCTCTATACACACCCTTGGATTTAGATTTTATTTTTTATTTTTTCTCTTAAAGGTTAGGGTAAGGTTAGGCAATTAGTATACAAACCTCAATATTTTTTGTATAATTTCCTTGGCTGCATAGTGTCCTTCATAAATTTCTTGATGCATGTCCTTAACCAGATAATTTACTTATTCTTCCATCATGCATTTAAGCAACAAACCATCAAGATCTTTCCAATGTAGTTCAACTTTTACTACACAATACGTGCTTTTCTCATCTTTAATGACCTATGTGATTTGCCCATCCCCTGAGGTCATTTTCCTATGGTCATCAAGTGAACTATGTCACAATACCAAGGAGGTCGATGGTATTGAGGTCATTTTTCTTGGAATGGGCTGTTTGAGATTGGAGTGTGCAACAAATATGTGAGAGATTGGAGGAGAGGAAAAAGACCATCATAATCACATTCTAATACTGCAAATAGTTAGAAAACTAGAGGTTAGCCCAAAACCCATTCTCTGTAGTTTTTTTTAGATATCTTTGTGTTTGTTTGTGGATTTTTCTTCTTCTCCCACTCTTACCCATTCCTTCTTCTTCCTCATTTTTGCAAGTTGTTCATCTAAGATTTGAGGAAAATGTTCTTTTGGTTTATGCTTTTGGTTTTGATTCTCATTGTGTTGACAGGGAATAGGCATGAGAGGGAAGAAGAGGACTAATGGTATGAATATGAGGAAAGTTTGGAAGGGGTGAAGATGAAATTCATAATGAAGTTAGAATCAAAACATCAGTAACAACCTTGTGGAATTATGTGAAAAAACTTGAGGGGAGAGGAGGTGGAACCACTAAACTTTTATGTAGCATGATTGTCATAGGGAATTGTGATTGAGGGCTAGCATTAGAGAATATGTATTGGCTGGAGGGCTATGGAGAAGTTGAAGAGTCTTGGTTCCCCTAGGATTGTTGATACTGTTGACATGTTCCTATGTGTCGAGGAATTTTTTCATTCTACAACCCCTATTAATAAAGATCAAATCAATCTCATTTGGCTACCTTATTTGTGGTCCAGTGTGGGATAATATTTCTATATCTTGCTAGACTCTTGTTGTCCTTATTGCTTAATAGGAATGGAGTTGTAGGATTCAAATAATATTTTGTTTGCCCTACTTTCTATCATTCATAACGACTCAGTTATAAGCAACCAGTCAGTTTACTTTACTTGTTTTAATTATTTTAAGAAGAAAAGTCAATCAATGTTTTCGTCTTCACTTGGTTCGTTGAGACTAGGTTGCTAGGAATCCACTTGGGCACACTTTTCAAGGTGCTGTCCAAGCGTTTCCACACTTTTGGGTCTGTTTTACCTTGCTGGTACGTTCTTTTTGGAGCAGATTTAGAGAGTTACTTAGGATATTTTATTTATGTGCACCTAGGAAGCATTCAAGTCATCTATATTAGTTAGATTTGAATCTGTTTCTGAGTTTCTGTCAAGAAAACAAGTCTAGCTGTTATTTTGACTTTTTACGCAGAAAGAAGTGGAAACTATAGCATTTTCTTGATTTACGTGCACTTAGGCATCACTCTAGCATAGTATATTTGCATTTATTTAGTGTTTTATTCATGAAAACAGCTAGAAGAACTTGCTGTTCCACTCTGATTTTAGACAGATATGGGTTGTACTTGTTATGATCATCTACTTGCATTGGCTTGCATGACGATTCATACCTAGTACATAATTTATTGCATTTAGTGTTTTCCAGCATTTTAGAGTGTATTAGCTTGCTTCTTGCAGTTCTTTATGTTATATTTTTAATATAGCAGTATAACTTTAATTATATGCAGCGGAAACAAAATAGGATCACTGAAAGATAACCATTCACAGAAACAAAGAGACACAAAGAATTTTATCCTTGGAAACCCTTCTATCAAGGGAAAAAAAACCCAACAACCTTTCTTATATACAGATTCAGTTCAAGATACAAAGTGCATCCAGATACAAGAGTGATCTCATAGACAAGCTCTAGACAAAACCTAGAGCCAAAGAGAAAAGCTCCTGAAGATAGTGAACCCAAAAAAGTAGTCTTCTTCTTCTTCTAGCCTTTGTCTTTCTCCTTCTTGCGCACTTGTGTAGCAGATGTAGAGCGAATTGCTTGAGTGAGGAAATGAATGATGCATCCTCTTATTTATTCCTATTATGTGCCTTTTTCACTTTTTTGCTTGGGGCCGACTTGTACACTTTGAAGGGGCTGACTTGTATTTTATGTATAATAATATTTATTTATTGCTTATCTTCTTTGGGACGACTTGTGGAGGATACCTCACGAAGCTACAATCACCAACACTCCCTCTTAGTTAGGGAGATATCATTAGCTAGAACACATTTGGATATCATCTGAGCATCTCGATTGTCTTGAACATCTTTGCATCATAAGAAAGGTCTTCCGACACAACTCAGTCCATGGAGAAGTGTCATCAACTCAACCCAGTTCATCAGGGAGTCAACAAGTAACAACTCAATTGAATCCATCGAGGAGTCTACATATAACAACTCAACTCAGTCCATTGAGGAGTCAACAACTCAACCCAGTCCATTGGGGAGTGAACATTTGACAACTCAACTCAGTCCATCGAGGAGTCTACATTTAACAACTCAACTCAGTCCATCGAGGAGTCTACATTTAACAACTCAACTCAGTCCTATTATCACACCATAGTAGCTGGGCTACTATTCTTGCTGAGCAGATATCTGCACTTTTCAGAGCTTCGGTTTTACAGAGGTCAGCTATGATGAGCATATTTATTTGAGATCACTTATGGATCAGAGCAGTATATGTATCAGATATTGATTAGACCTTGTGCCAAGACTGAGCCTTGAGAGCTTGGATTTGATGACCGATGTGACCCTTTGTTCCATACAGTCTCAGTTCAGTGCGCAGTTGTATTATCGCAGCAATGTTTCAGTTATTTATGGATGATTATTATGATGTGATGTGACCTATGGACTTGTGATTATTGGTACTGGATTATTATCTTTTTTTTTTAGTCCCCTTCATAGCATTGACTTGGTACATGATTCATGATGTGGCAGTACTATTTAAATAATGAAATGAAATATCTTGGATGATGTTATAAATATAAAATTGGATGTATTACTTACACACTAAGGTTTTCTGACAATACCCATTGGTTTCATTACCCTCATGTGAGGATAAACATGGTCTTTCTTGACATCTTTGTCTGCTGGCTTAGGCACCACTTCCACTTGACTCCATCCATCCATGACCTTCCTTATTTGGCTTTCACCCTGACTTGCCTTCTTGACTTTTTGATATAGAGGACTTCCCCATTTTTACTTCTGTGTTGGACCGCATCCATGTTTGTTTTGTGTCTCGGCACTGAGTTGGTGATCGAACTTGCCTTTGATGAGTTGGATTGTATGCCTAAATCATTCTGGTCGGTTGTCCCGATGTTTGGCACTCTGCAAAACTCCCCCTAGTCACTTGAGTTATTGTTGGCTAAAATTGAAAGCACATGTACTACTTGTGTTGGAAATGTATTACGAAAGCCTGTGAACTTAAAATTCTAGTATGTGTTTCTTAACACACGTGAATAAAGGTTGTAGCAATGAACTGCTAAAATACCTTGCGAAGGGTATAGAAAGGTCCAAAAAGCAATGGTCAAATAAATGGTATATCTAAATATTGCTGACCTCATGATTATAAATATGCCCTGAATGCAAGTTGCGATTAGTTGTGCTTCTTAGCACATGTGAAATCCTAGAGGGGTCATATAAACCAAAAAGGCCATGGAAATGAATGAATGATCCTAATGAACTTGGATTAGGTTGATGTAGACATGATGCCTAAGTTGAATAAACACTCTCTAAACAACTTATCCATTTGTGAGGCACTGCCCTTCCCTTCGTTATTTTGTCCAACACAAAGTGTTGCTCCCCCTTTCCTCGTCCAAAGTGTCACTTAGTTGAGTTTGGTCAAGTCATCCCCTTTGCTTAGCCTTGTTCTTAGCCTTCACCCTTTGCTAGCAGTTAGGCCATGTCCATTGAATGAGTATGTCTTTAAGGCTTCTGTGCAAGTAAATTATAAATAACATATATATATATATATATATATATATATATATATTAACTGCCACTAAATGATGTTTGTACTTGAAGTTAAGCTGTGAATGTGATTAAATGAACATGTCTTAGTCCTATGCTATAATCTAGTCTTTGGTTGTACGTTGACCTAGTCAAACATAGTTTGACCATGGTCATTCTTGGGATCCGTGATGAGATGGACCAATTGTGCTTATGGATGATGATTTGTGGTCCCACATACACCTATTGATGATTCCATATGTTGGACATATGCTTCTGATGATGATTGATGCAGTTGGTAAGTTTATTATTATTTCCAGATCATCATATTTTACACTGTCCAGTTATGGTGGACCCTAGAGTTGACCCCACAGGTCAACCCATGGTGTATGAGTACTCATTTCTAGTAGATTTGGGTCTGCTGGATCCATTGAGACACTTATCTTTCAGTTCTAGGCACTTCTGATGATGATAGTAGCAGTTATCCACCTGTTGACCAGTTTGGGCATGCTGATCCAGCCTGTCCAACAGAGGCCTTGGAGGCCAGTCGTTGCCTACGGTGCTGTGCAGGAAGGGGGTGGTCGAACCACTTGATTTTACCATTATACCCCCCTTCTAGACAGCCTGGTGCACTCAGTTTGACAATGCAGGCACCCTGGGTGGCAGTTTGGGGCATTTTTAGTGTTTTCAGGAGGATTAAAAAATGGAATAAAAGGGTCACTGAGGAATTCAATTTGAGCAATTGAGGCAAGGTTTTGGCACTTGGTCTTCTCAGAGGTCATCTATGGTGAACCCCCCATCTCCCAGATCTGTTGGCATCAGATAGTGGGGTCCACAGTGGCCACAGGAGGCCTTTTACTGCTTGTCTCTCTCAGTTTTGGAGACAGGATTTTGATCATTTGTGTTATTTGGACATGTCATAGTCCTATTATTTTATATTATTGTGCCATGGGGACGAGCTAGTGTAGGATTGATACCTCCTAGCCCCCCCACCATGTGTCTTTTGAGTCTTGTCCATGTCATATATGGTGGGCCCATGTCACTTAGCCCCCTCTGAGGCATGATGTCACCCTCCTTAGAGACCTTTGAGGCATGCCGTCACCCTCCTTTTGAGTGATCCATGTGATATATTGTTAGGCTCATCTTTATTATCCTATAAAAGGAGGAGACCCCCTATTGTAAAAGCTATCTAGAGATTTTTGGCTCTTGGCTATTGGAATAGAAATATTTTCTTGGGCATCTTGGATCTTGGAGTTGGAATGCTTGTGGTGATTGTAAATGCTTCTTCCTCTGCACTGGCAGACATTGGTGGCCATCTTGGATTCTTTTCTTCAACTAACATTTTTGCAGGCAAAGAAGACGTCTTGGGGTAATTCGCATTGTTGGGGAGGCATACCCTGCTCGTCTCAACAAGTCATTTTGGGTGAGAGGGAGTTGTTTTGTCTTTGTGCCAACAATTTCATGTTTCTTCATATCTCTTGCTTGCATCTACTTCCATTCTTGATTAATTGATTGATCTTTGTGTCCTTGATTGACAGGAATAGGGATGCCGATTTGGTTGAAGGAGGCAAAACGTTGGCAAGAAGGGATTCATCAAGTTTGGCATTTGATCTTTGCGGGAAGTAATCCTCGTTACAAGCAACCTCCATCTTCATTTTCCAGGTATGTTCCATGAGGTATGACATTCTTCTATCCTACCCATCTATTATCTTAGATCACAAAACCCTCATTTTTACTTTTTCCTAGATCTACTTGGATCTATCTTGGCTTTGGGGATAATTTTTAAAACCCGCCTCCATATCATCCACGACAATCCGGATCTATAGTTTGGTGGTGATTGTCCTCCATTTAACCCACTTCCCAAGGCACCTAGGTTTCCTTGAGGCAATTCACATTCCTTGAGAGAGGCTAGTTGGGTTAGTTCCTTTACATGGGTAGGTGAGATCCAACTTGATTTGGATAGATCCACCTTGATAACCTACCCCTAGTGCTTCACCTTGTGGGCCCCATTCCTCATTTTGAGGGTTGAGCCCCACTTGGGTCACTTGGTGGTGCATTTTCAATCTTAGATCTATGGAGATCTAGCTCATACTGCGGCATGCCATTTCAAACCCACCTTGATAATTGCCTTAACTACCCCGATCTACATTTTGGTGAAATTTGGACTCCATTTGCCCCCTCAAATTAAGGCACTAGTCTCCCTTGGGTAAATCGCACTCCTTGGGTTAGTGTTCTTTTGCTAGATCCCATATGTGGGTGTTGCCTCATTCGTCTTAGATCCATAGATCTACACCATTGCATGCCCCTTAGTGCCATCTCACCCTTAACTTTACCTCGTGGGTCCCATTTGGACCATTAACCACTTTTTAAGGAGTGGGCCCCACTTGTGTATTTTCATGGTACTAGATCTATCCATTTGAGCTCCATAAGTGGCCTTAGTCATTCATTGGTTGAAACACTTGTCACCTCTTAAGCCTCTTAAACCACACTTAAACTCTTGGGTCCACTTAATCTAACTCACTCATTGGTGTCCGTGACCTAACTTACACATTTCCCTAGGAACCTTTGGGTTAGCTAGTCTTCATTGATTGGCTAGGGGCTCCCCTTGATCTTGATTAGTATTGATCTAAAGTGAAGAGTTCCTCGGTTATCGTGACACCTAGCTTGCATTGTGAACCATTGCATCTCTTGGGTCACCTCTTTAGTTGTCCATCTCCTCTACTGTCCCGGATGGGATACCTTTAGGGACAACTACAAGTTGTGTGATAACAAGTCCATCAAGCAGTCAACAACTCAACACAGTCCATCGGGGTGTCAACATGTAACAACTCAACTCAGTCCATCGAGGAGTCTACATGTAACAAGTCAACTCAGTCCATCAAGGAGTCAACAACTCAACCCAGTCCATCGGGGAGTCAACATGTAACAACTCAATTCAGTCCATTGAGGATTCTACATTTAACAACTCAACTCAATCCATCGAGGAGTCAACAACTCAACCCAGGTTATCGGGGAGTCAACACGTAACAACTCAACTCAGTCCATGGAGGAGTCTACATGTAACAATTCAAATCAGTCCATCGAGGAGTAAACATCTTAACCCAGTCCATTAGGGAGTCAACATGTAACAACTCAACTCAGTTCATTGAGGAGTCTACATGCAACAATTCAACTTAGTCCATCGAGAAGTGTGCCCATGCACAACATATTAGTTCGTCGATATATCCACAACATAAATCTCTCCCTCACATCGAGAATTCCACCGTTCTGAGTCAAGAGAGAATATATCTCTTGATGCTGCAAACTCCCTCTCTATGAGGGAGACATTCTCCACCACTCCAAGCCTGTCTCGGATGTACACAAAATTCGCCTTGGGAAGAGGCTGGGTGAGAATGTCGGCAATGTGATCATCTGTAGGAATATACAGGAGCTAGACTGCTCCCCTCTGTACCATAATACCACTGCAAGATGCACTAATGTACACTGTTGCTCATCCATCAGTGTCATTTCTCATCAAGTGAGTCTACTGAAATGAGCTTCTTGCTCTCTCTATGTCAATGGATATCACTCCAGACTCCCTCTGGAATTGTGTTGCAGAATCCCTCCGCAACTCTGCATCATACTCTCCTTAGTTAATCCATTAGCTCATACAAGGTGTCACTCTGGATGCCAATCTAAACTGCATCTTGAACACTGGCTCTGCACAACTTCTCACGAGAGTGTAATGAAAATATCTGGTTTGTTGTTATCCAAATACATCAATGACCTGATCAACTGTTTTTTCATGGTAGGATCTACCAAATTTGATTCAGAAGCTGAGTCATTCAACTTCACCATAGGTGTAGCCATGGACTTTCAGTCCATCATCCCAAATCTCCTCAAGGCATCAATACTGCAGAGTTTTAAAAATTGGTCAACTCGGACTCGGACTCGGCCAATTTGATCAAGTTGACCCTCCACCGAGCTGACTCGGCCTTCAAACTGGATCGGGTGACCGGTTCAGTACTGAACCGGTCGAGTTGATGTCCGACTCGGCCGATTCGGTACTGAGCCGGTCAACTCAGCTGAGTGCCAACCTGAATGGACCGAGTTATTTGGAAAAAAAATCAGCTTTGTACAGTTACTCAATAGATTTGGCAATACTAAATGGTAATGTTAAATTCTTAAAGTAAAAGTGATTCTCCTTATCTTTCATTTTCTATCCTTTTACTTAAGTTTTTTAACATTACCATTAATTGTTTCAGGATGTTTGAGAGTGGTTCCAACCTCATTGGACTTCATATGCAAAACGTAGAATTTTAGATCCCATTCAGAATTCAACAGACTTGATAGTTTTCAGGATTCCAAGATTGCAAAGTTTCCACCAAATTCTATCATGTACGAGGGTATGTGATTGACATTTAATTAAGCACATCAATCCCTCGATATAGCTTGATGTTGGTGGTGTTGATTATTATACTCCTCTGTCATGACCTTAATAAAAAAATCTACTCTTCTCTCAAGCAAAATCGCCATAAGTGTGGGAATCTCTTTCAACCTTATTTTAACACTTGTATTTGGAAGTTCCATCAAAATTGTAGGGTGTTGAGTCATTGACTAATGTCTCGGAGGATCA
Organism: Larix kaempferi; assembly: GCA_027924585.1. Lineage (NCBI taxonomy): Eukaryota > Viridiplantae > Streptophyta > Pinopsida > Pinales > Pinaceae > Larix > Larix kaempferi. The sequence goes on from BSBM01001023.1 coordinate 17,499,995, forward strand.
ACTTTGAGATCAAGGATCACCTATGTTGTATATCCCCATTTCCAATTTTTTTTTTGGGGGGGTCACGTTTCAAATGCGTCCCAAACTTGTCCCCGTTTCCCCGTTTCATGCAACTTAGAATCTAACCCTAAAGCTATAAGATGAACCCTAACCTTGTGCTTCTAGGCATTCATCTACTACTATTACTAGTGCATTTATAGATGACCTTGAGGAGTTCGAGCTTGAGCTAGATGATGATGCTATTGTCTATGACATTGCGAGTCTTGATTTTAGTTCTACGTCTAGTTCTAGCAGTGGTGATAAGTTTGATGATTGATCATGTTGATCAATGACATGTATGATGTATGATGTATGATGTAGTGGTATCATATCAAGTTGTTTTTTGGACTTTGCAGGCCATTTGGGCCTCATTGATTATGTATTTTGTTCCAGAATCCAGATATGTATTACACAGTACACTTTGTGTCATTTTGTTATATTCACCCTTCTATGGTATATAGATGAGCATGTTGATTAAAGTTGTGATTGATGCCAACAGTGCTCTGGTGAGGGTCTGTTGTGTCTTGGTGCCCCTTGTGGAACCCTTATGGATGTGTGTACTTGTTTGTGTCCAAGGAGTCCTTTTGACATTGTCCAAGCCCAAGCTTGAAGCCCTTGGAGCCCTTGAGACTTTGTCAAAAGCCCTTGTAGCCCCTTGTCCTAGTTGCGTGTCCCTTGGTTGTTCCTTGGTCCCCTTTAAGTCCTTTGTTGACCTCCTTGACCCTTGTTGGTGTTGATAGTCCTCTTGCTTGTCATCCTTGATGAAATCTCCTTGTTTGATTGGTGTTGTGTACCCTTACACTTAGGTAGCCCTTGGTGGAGCTTGAAGCCCTTAATAAGGTACTTGGTGCCTTGAACAAGCTCAAGAAGCCCATGTTTGTAATTGAAGAAGCCCATGATTGGCCTCTAACTCCTCACGGTTGGAGAGATATTGATTTTTGAAGTTGTGTCAGCCAGCCTAATGAAAAGTTTTTTTAATTAAATTTTTTATACCTTTGTGAAGTCGGCCAGCTTGGAGTTTGTTCACAAGTTCTTGTATAAATACCTAGACGTCTAGCCCTTCATTTGTGCAAAAACAATGTGATATTCTAGCTCTGAAATTCGGGTAGCCTCAGTACTAAAAGTCTGATCTTCTAGGGCGTCCGAACAGCAGCAAGCCTCTGATCTTCTCTGACCTCAGATTGCTATAGTAAACAGTGACTGATCTTTTGAAGGCAGCCAAAGGCAGTTGAAGGGTTGAATTCTTCTTACCTTTGATTTTGGGTATCTCTACCGATGCAGCCACAGTGACTGAGTAAGATAATTCAGGCTACAAGCATGAAAATTTTAAGGTCTGATTTCTGATTTCAGAAAAAGAAAATGCTGAGTTATTCGAACTTCTACAGCAGTGTATCATTCCCTGAGGCAGCCATATTGAAGTTCCTAAACTCAGGTGTCCATTGAAAGGTTCCAACAGCAGTGATTATTGGTTTTAGCAATGAAGAAGGAGAACCAGTGTGCAGACAGTGTGGGAGCTGAACAGCAGAAGACCTCTCTCTCTTGGACTGTCATAACATTTTTGAAGAATCCGAATTCTGTCTTTGATGAAGCAATATACAGAGAAGTTTGAAGAAGGTTTCAGTTTGTACAGTCAAGTGCTTTAACACTTGTATCAGACCATACCCTACAGTCATCAAGTAAGAGTTTGGTTTGTTTGTCTTACCTCTTTGAGTTTTGATAGTGATGACTGAGTCTGGACTGCATATAGTATTGACCGAGTTGTTGACTGATCCTCTTAACCTTGTAAACAATCAGCGATCAGTATCTTGTTGTTCTATAAATTGTTTGACAGTTTTAAGTCTGTATCTGTGTTTTAAAAATCGGCTAAATCGGAATCGGAATCAGCCGATTCGCCTATTTGATGCCTAGTCGGTCCGAACCGGTGGCCAAATCGGCTGAGAGGACCAGTTCGGTACCGAACCGGCTGATTCAGTATCAAATCGGCCGGTACGGTACCGAACCGGTCCGACCGGCCGATTCACGACATAACTCGGTCGAGTTTTTACGTGTGGGCCCGGGCATGAAAAATGGTTTTTTTTTAAATTTTTTTTAGTGTTAACCTAACCTACGGGTCCTACACTATCCTCCGCGATCCGCCTACCCAGCCCATTGTCATTTCTTTGTTTGTAACAACATCGAAGTGGAGAGTGGAGACTGTGTAGTGCAGCCGTAGGTGTCTCTCGTGGAGCTGGAGCTGGCCGATTTGTGGAGTCGGCAAATTGGCCGTGGAGTGGAGTTGGCCGTGGTGGAGTAACGGAGTTAGTTGTGGAGTTGGCCGTGGTGGAGTTGGCCGTGGAGTTGGCCCTGGCGGAGTTGGCCGTGGTGGAGCTGGCCGTGGAGTTGGCCGTGGAGTTGGTGGCCGTGGTGGAGTGGGTGGGCGAGCTCGTGGAGTTGGCCGTGGAGTGGGTGGGCTGGCCGTGGAGTTGGCCGTGGAGTGGGTGGAGTGTGTGTGCTGGCCATGGAGTGGGTGGGCGAGCTCGCTGGAGTGGGTGGCCGATTAGAGGAATAATACAATAACGATTTAACCATAACAATGGTTAATCGAAAGGTAAATGCTTCCATGCGTTTCAATAACTTCATACCTTCTTAAGGAATTCAACAATAAACCCTTATTATAGTTTATCTAAGCAAAACAAGGAATGATATCCATAATCGAGCTTATTAATCGTACTAATTCCATATATATGATAATTGTAGATATGGATATTACACTTTAATTCTATATATCAACAATTAACTAAATAATAATAAAATTCCCACCTATAAAACAATTGTCTATATATTACCTAGATCAATTTATTTCCATGTCAAACTAAGATGATAACCATTTTGCAATACTACTTCCACACACATAATAACAATAATTTATGAATAAATCAATTTCTTTTCATTTCTTTACAACAATAATTAACCAAATAATAGTAATGTTTTTGCACCTAAAAAACAATTACCTATTTGTCATATAGATTAGTTTATTTCCGTTTCAACCAAGATGATGACCATTACTTCATATTAATTTCTGTCCAATATTTGATACATACATTATCATTGACAATATATATTAATATACAAGAGAACCTATACATTTTATCAAGTAATAAAATATATCAATAATCCTACACAAATGATAACTCTGTTTTTTTTTGTCGGGCAGTTTTATTAGCACCTAAACTCACCACACATTTTAACAAACTTCTAATAAAATAAAAAAAATTTTGTCGGGCAGTTTTATTAGCACGCAAACCCACCACAAATTTGAACAAACTTCTAATAAATCAATTTTAACAAACTTCTAATAAATTAATTTTAACAAACTTCTAATAAATTAATGAAACGACCACATCCCCTGAAGATACAGAGATTATCATTATGACACAATTTCCTAAATATAAACAGGGTTTTTAATACTTTCAATGAAAACGGTTTTGCCATTCGATAGATGTAGAGAGCTACTGAACTGAAATTTTCAGCGCATAAACAGAGGTTTGAATATTCTTTAAATAAGAGAGTAGGCCATCAAGAAGATACATAGATCTATTAAACTGACAATTTCAAAGGATAGACAGAGATTAGAAATCCTTTTAATTAAACTAATGAGCCATCGAGAAAGCACATAAATCTATCAAACTGTCAAATCCAACCAAATTAAGTGATTCAGATCCTCATATAGATTCAGATCCTCTATTGCCGATGCCATCAGTTTATACAGGTGTGGATCCCGATATTCCAGCCACAACAGGCACTAGTGGACCAGGACCTCTTACTTATAGGCGACGACGACGTAGGAGTAGGCATTCAGCCAGTACTACTACTGCAGTAGTAGATGACCGTGTTCCTGAGCCTGAGGAGCCTGAGATTGAGCCAGATGTTGATGCCTTTGCTAGTCCTTCAGCTTCGGGTTCTTTTGGTTCTAGTTCTAGTTCTACACCTTGTCGTAGCAGTGCCAGTGGTGATGAGTTTGATCAGTTCGATTGATGTAGTTGACTATATATCATGCTATTTTTTGGACTCTACTGGCCATATAGCCTTCAGGCCTCATGGATTATATATTTTCACTATTTTGTTCCAGTTCCAGTCACCTAGATATGTATTGCACAATACACTTTGTGCCATTTTGATATATTGACTCTTATATGGTATATACATGAGCAGAGATTGGATATTTTGTTTCTAATGCTATAGAATCATGAATTATAATCTTGAAAATATTGTTTTTCTTAAAAAATTAAATATTTTATGTATTTTTGAGCAAACTGATTCATTAAATTCAAATCGACCGATTTATTACCGATTCATTACCGATTCCGATTCCGATTCCAAGTTGACCCTCGTCCGATTCCGATTTTTAAAACCTTGGTCTGTATGTATGTCAAGCTATGGTATGATTTGACAAGTTAACAATATTCTTTGACAGTGTTGTAAGTAAGGGAGAGGTGTTGAGCTAGTTTAATTAGACAAGTTGACTGACCTAAGGTTGACTGCAACTCATTGATTTTGACAGTGTTGACAGTGGTTGAAGTGTTGATTTTTTAAGTGGTTGGTTTTGAAATGTTGTGATAGAAAGTGATTGAATGCATTTAGCCTGATTGCCTACTTGGTTGATTTTTAGCTAGTCTTGGTTTGACAGGTCCACAGGTTCAGTTGAGTTCAGAAATCTAGATCTTTCTTCTTTAGGGTGGTAGGGTGGTGCTAGGGCTCACAATTATAATATATGAGTAGAACTGTTGTTGCAGCTCGTCAGTTGTAGCTGACAAAGCCTAGGGGGTTGTAGCCTCCTTCCAGTTGTAGCTGGAGAAGTTGTATAGAATTGTATTTGCAGTTGTTGCTGGAAAATCTTTTATTATAAAAACTTCCGTGGTTTTTCCCCAGAGCTTGGGTTTCCATGTAAAAAATCTTGTGTACTGTGCATCTTGGTATGGTTCTTATATTTGACTGCTCAATGAATTGTGATTAGCTGTGCACAACTTGCTACTGATAAAAGTTAATTTATTAAAAAGTGTTTCACACTGATTCACCCCCCCTCTCAGTGTGCTTGAATAATCAACAAATCAGGCTTTGGATATTTTGTCTGTAATGCTTTGGAATCTTGGATTAGAATGTTTAAAAAATTGTTTTCCTTTAAAATTTGAATATTTTATGTAGTTTTGAGTAAACTGAGTCATTAAATTCAAATCGGCCGAGTCATTGCCGATTCATTACCGATTCTGAGTTTGAGTTTGTGTTGACCCTTGACCGATTTTGAGTCTGAGTTTTAAAACATTGATCAATAGTATACTTCCCTTGACTTAGTAAGATCTCATCATGTCTTTGCCACACCTCTAATCCCAAGAAATAATGTTTCAGGCCAAGGTTCTTCATCTCGAACTCAGAGACTAATTCCCTCTACTTCTGTCAAGGAATCTCTCTGTCTCGGTGGGGAACAACATCACAATCAAAGAGTTATCATCAGTGTAATAGACATAATATTACATAATCAATAATAATAATAATAATAAATAAAACATAATATTAATAGATTTAACGATGGGACATATCCCTTTGGTGATTAGTCACCATATAAGGCTATATATGCTGGCTACATCCTCATTATAAAACATCATCTTTATATGATCCATTATATTATTTTATCCATTCATGGATTATTGTAATTTGGCTTATTTGTGTTGGTTATTTCTTTAGGAAACGATTTTGTCGTTTCATTGGTATCAGAGCCCCTTCTTGGGCTAAGTTGATTTCGGCTGTTGGCCAGGGTTTCTATGAAACATGCTTTTAGCCATTGAAACAAGAAAAAAGAAGTTCAGAGTTTCTCTGATATCGAGTCGTTGACCACATTAAGATTTTGGCTGTTCAAAATAAAGAATTATGTTGTCGAAGGAGAGAAATCCACTGGCTACAGGTCTGATCTCTCCACTTCACATATCTTCCCCACTCTCCTACGTTCGCTTTCCCACAACTCGTCACCTCGATCTCTCCACATCTGCGCGCCCTTTCATTAATCGAACTCCGCCCCTGCATGCAACCTCCAACCCCTGCCTGTCGTTGCTACGCCCCCTTCCACTTCCTCACCTCTCATCCTCACTAGCATTTCCATCACTGTAGCCTTCTCTTCCCACTTGCTCCAGCATCCCCGTACTCCACCTCCGTGGCCTCCCTCTAGACGTAATCCCACGCCCCTCCACGTTTCCCCCCCTGCGACTGCCCACTAGCCTTCATCTCTTAATATGCCCACACTCCATATACCCTCCACATGTCCATTCACGTGCCTGCACTTCCTCCCTAGCTCATACGCCGCTCGCCAGTCATCCATACACCATGTCCTTCTCCCCATTACCATTCTCGTTTCGCCCTCCATGCCCACCATCCTTCGTCTCTTCATATGCCCATGCTTCATACGCCCTCCTCATGTCCATTCACGTGCTGCACTTCCGCTCTAGCTCATACGCCGCCCTCCAGTCATCCATACACCACGTCCTTCTCCCCGTTACCATTCTCGTTCCGCCCTCCATTCAATGTCGTTCCCTCTAAGTGGTATCATAATAATATTATTATTATTCAACATTACTTTTTATTATTTTTATAATAATAAATAGTATTAAAAATAATATTATTAATAATAATATTATTAATAATATTAATATCATTACAAAATAATAATAATAATACATTATTATTAATTTTGATAATATTCAAATTCTTGAACCTAGCATTGGTCAGAAGCACAAAAAATTGAGTTTAGTGACAAAAAGCAAGAAAGATTCCCTAAGATCTACTCAAAATAGTCAGTAACCTACTAAAACTTGAGGGAACTATTCAAGGAAAAGGTATTAGCATTGCTATTTGTCCAACCATCAAGGAAAATCACATTAGCAATAGCTTGGCAAATCAATTATTAGTCCCAGAATCCATTGTAATCCAAAAGAGAGATACTTATGGTGAGAAGCAATATGAAATTACTGACTTACAACTAACAATTGATGAGTATAAGTTCACATCACAATTCAATGTTACGACTATATATCTAAATGAAGCCGACCTCATTTTGGGTTCACCCTGGATGGAAGCATTAGGGGTAGTCATCTTAAATATGAAGAAAAAGTTTTTAACGTTCTCGTATAAAAAGAAGCAAGTCACACTGCACTGTTGCAGGACGTTACAATGAAGGTAGATTCAAGAGTTGTGTCGTCTGAAGACTTCAAAGAAATCTCGAAGGTGATTTCACAAGACGATCACAAATCAAGACAGAAGATGGAGAAAAAATTCGACAAAGTCGTCATGGACAAAGAAGAAGAGAACTCTCATCTGAGAGATCACAATAAAAAATTGCTTCTTCAAATCAAGAACGCGAAGGATAAAGCACAATAGAATCAAAAGCAAGAAGAGGAATTGAGATCTTCAGAAAAACTATTAGAAAATATCGAAGAAAATGGTCACCTTAAGAATCATAAACAATATCTAATGGATCAGATTACGAAGCTTAAAGATGATGAGAAATTGCAAGAAGAAATGATCAGGAATCTTAAGAATGATAAAGATTCACTGGAAAACAAGTTGGAGCAAATTCAAAAGAGGACATCGAAATCCTCGGACCCAAAAATCCAAGTTGAGGAAAAAGAAGCAAATACAAATCCAATCCTTGTCACCATTCAAAAAGAAGCCAATCTAGTAAAAAAACAAATAACAAGAACTCCTTATCGACACCCAAATTATAAAAATAATTTTGACCAGCAATAGGGTCAAAATGAACATAAACAGAGGAGTTATGATTTCAGAAAAGAAAGAACACAAAATCAACAAACTAAGCAAAAAACAAGAAGTTCCATCCAAGAAAGTGATCAACAAACAACTCCAATGAAGATAGATATTAGATGGACCACCTCACAAATGATGTGACATTTTTTCTTGAGAATTCGTAACTCATATCGTTTCATTTCGTCAAGTGTTGTAGTTACTAACACAAAAGATCGAAAGATGACATCACAAGCAAGAAATCAAATGTAAGCCTCATCTTCAATAAGCTTTGAGGAAAAAGCTTCCCTTAAGGGGTAGGCAATGTAATAGACATAATATTGAATAATCAATAATAATATAATAATAAATAAAACATAACATTAATATATTTAACGAAGGGACATATTTGGTGAATAGTCACCATATAAGCCTATATATGCGGGTTACATCCTCATTGTAAAACATTATCGTTATATCATCAATTATATTATTTTATTCATTCATGGATTATTGTAATCTGGCTTATTTGTGCTGGTTATTTCTTTAAGAAACAATTTTGTCGTTTCAATCAACAATTTGTGCCACCTGCGCATGTTGAATTTTGAACCACTGCTCTAACTGATCATATGCATACCTCCTCATAGGTCAACTGAGTAGTTCTCGTCCTAGAGCATTCTGGACACTCAGGCACAAGTAGTATGTTGAAGTATCAATTACTCTTCATGTGATCCCCACATCTTAGGTAGTATGTTGAAGTAACTATGGAGCTTTAGAGAACTCATCAACTACTACTAACTGTAATTCCTCATGATCATCTTAAGGATGAACATTTGTAGTAGAGAGAGACCAACATTCGTTGGAGCCTCTTGCTTCCAACCATCGATCTCCATATGAGGTCCAACTGGTCCACATATGACTGAATGTACTAGGTCCACACTTGACCCACCCCTAGCCAAGTCTCATGGCCAACATTGGAGAAATGCTCGATGCTCAACCTCTAGGAGGATAGTCCGTGCAACTGAGGACTAATCTTCCCACCCCATCATAGGATGTATGGAAGAAGGCATTGCCCTACTCTGAGCTATTCACCTCTAGCCAAGTCACATGACTAATATTGAGGGAATGCCCGATGCCACAACACTACTTATCATGCAAGGGCCAATCTCCCCACTCCGTCACAGGGTGTTCGAGAGAAGATATTGCCTTGCCACCAGACCATTCACCCTTAGCCAAGTTGTATGGCTTATATCGAGGGAATGTACGCTCGATGCTGCAAACATCTGTATGCAAGATCATCACATCTCCCTTTGTGCTAGAGCGCCCTGCACCCTCTGCATCTGAGCATCTTGTTCCCTCTCAAATATTGAATATCAACGAGATCTTCACATCCATCACTTGTCCTCTTGCTGAACAACTATCATTTGTTCTTCGGAACAAGTCTCTTGTAGGTCATAGCAAATGATCTTTTCCTACAAGTCATGTTCAGTGAAATAGTTTAACAATATTGCATAATCATGAAATTCAGTCAAATCATATTTCAATGCAATGACAATAGTTCACACAGTTATGTAAGTATCTTAACCAATGCTTCAACACAACACCCATCATTATCCCAAACACACTTGGTAACTATCTAGATGCCTTCCATCTTCACTAGAACACACTGTCAAGAGTGTGTACTGCTCTCAGTATGTTAGCAAAGAGGTTTCATCCTAGACTAGCTCCATCAAGGGCCCATGGGATGCTGTGGAACACTATAGGCTATTTACTCAATCATGTACATAACATGCACTACATGAGTCTACTGCTCGTCAATTTCAGTCATGCATAAAGGAAAAATTGTATCGTATGCATTGCATAATCATATCACATGACAAAAACTTCTTACACAAAACATTATATACTTATCTTTTATTGTTGATTTCCTTTTGAGGATTAAATAACTTGACTAGGAGCCTCTTGCTCCTCCCTGTTCATCTCTTGATCCTTGCCTCCTTGCAAAGATCACCGGAGTCCTCAGCTCCCTATCTTCTTTTCTTGTCGGAAGCTCATTGAAAACTGCAACCTAGATCTTCATACATCACCAATGACAATCACATCATCCATAGATAATGTAATCATTGGTGCACACATAGAGTGTACTAGATGAAGTACTCCTTTCGACAATCTTCTGTACTTTCCTCCAGATCATCATTTGTATTCTTTGACCTTTTCAGTGGAGTCTCTTCATCAACATCAGCGGTTGAGGCATTCTGCTTTCTTTTCTTCGATAAGGGACTGTCTGGCATAGTGACCATACTTCTCACATTTGTAGGATTGAATATGTGAAAGATCCTTCTTCTTCTCCTGTTTTGGAAGTGGACCTGATATTTCACCTTTATCTTTTCTGCCATGACTCTTCCTTACCCTTTCTCTTTATCTTCTGGTTCTTGTACCTTTTCATTCACAAATTTCAAAAGATCATTCTCCTCCAAGATTATGAGTACCCTAGACTTCCATGAGTTTAATTTGGAAGCCTCATCAAGTCTATCTTCCACTTTAACACTGTTCATCTTGACTGGAGGTTGGAAAACTGAGATCTGAAATGTGATGCAGAAACCCTAACAAAAGCTAGTTCAAAATTGAAGCTTGTCAAATGAAAACTCTGATCCCAAGGAAAGATGCGCCCTCCTTAGGAGATTTCCAAAACACTATTTTTCAGTAAATTTTATGGACAAAACAACTCAAAATTGGAAGCCCTAGCTTTCCAGTTCCGACAAAGAATAGGTCAAAATTGAAAATTCTCAGATCTGAAATCTGCCTCCATGGATAGGTGTGTCCTCCTAGGGAGAGTTGAATGGTCCTCCTTTTCTTCCGGATCTGTCGACAGAACAACTCAAAATTTGAAACCCTAATTTCCCAGTTTCTGCAAAAATTAGGTCAAACTTGAAAGTTCACCAAACTGGAATTTGCCTCCACAGAAAGGTGCGCTCTCCTAGGGAGAGTTTCCCAAGTGCTCTTTTCAAGTCATTCTATGGAGAGAAACATCCAAACTTGAATGCCCTAGTTTCTGGCAGAGGCATCTATTCAACTCTGCTCTGATACCATGTTATATTTTTAATATAGCAGTATAACTTTAATTATATGCAGCGGAAACAAAATAGGATCACTAAAAGATAACCATGCACAGAAACAAAGAGACACAAAGAATTTTATCCTGGGAAACCCTTCTACTTAAGGGAAGAAAACCCAGCAACCTTTCTTATATAGAGATTACAAAGGTACATCCAGATACAAGAGTGATCTCATAGACAAGCTCTAGACAAAACCTAGAGCCAAAGAGAAAAGCTCCCAAAGACAGCGACCCCAGAAAAGTAGTCTTCTTCTTCTAGGTTTCGTCTTTCTCCTTCTTGCGCACTTGTGTAGCAGATGTAGAGCAAATTGCTTGAGTGAGGAAATGAATGAGGCGTCCTCTTATTTATACTTGTTATGTTTGCCTTTTTCACTTTTCTGCTTGGGGCCGACTTGTCTTTTATGCATAATAATATATTAATATTTAATATTTATTTATTGTTTATCTTCTTTGGGCGGACTTGTGTAGGATACCTCAGGAAACTACAATCACCAACAATTTAGTGCTGAACAGCAGGAGATTATCACCCATTTAAACTTATACTTTGTGAATTTTAGCATTTAGAGTTAGTTCTAGACTTCTACTTTTGTTTGTTTGTTGCCCATTTTCATATTTGCTCTTCTGAATCTGATTTTATTCCGGACAACAGATAATTCATTAGTTCGAGGTCATACTTTTTGATTATAATTGGACAGCTTAGACTATTTAGGGAAGGCCACGTGTGTTTGGAAAAGCACCAACCCAAAGTGTTGCCTCATAGTGTTTCCGTAAGCAGTGCCTGCTCCAAGAGAAGTCCATCTCAATTTCCATCTCCCAGGTACTTACCAGTGTGGTCTGATTCAGATAGAGTACTTCAAGTCTTCAAGTGGATGGGGAGTAAAACATTAACAATACTGATGGGGCAGTGAACGCAAACAATTGTACCGTAGTTCTGAAAAATGTTTCACTGGCATTACTCCTTGTCACTTCCTTGCATGTTTCTAAATCTAAACTCTTAAATCTAGTCCTGACATCAACATGGTAATTGAAAAACATATTTGCTCATCAATTTATACTATTACTGACACTGATTAAATACATATTTTTTTTTTGTGTTTGCCAACCCAGTTGAGGTTATGCTTTCTGTTCTCAATTATAAGTATTGTTTGCAATTTCTATGATGAGTTGTCGATCTATTGGCCTTATTCTTCTCTGTTTGACATTTCAGCACCGCATGGCAGGCCTGGCTGCAATAGAAATTGCTCAGAAGGTATCAAACACATGGCAGACATTGCGAAAGACATGGATATCGCGAAATAAAAGTGAAACAAAGGGAGGGAAGAGATCAAAGAAAAAGGAGAGGAACAATGTGATTAGTGAGAATCGTGGGGGTGCATGCTGTAGCACCAGCAGCAGCAGTGATGCTTCATCGTCTTGCAATTGTCATGAAGAAAAGTCTTCATTGGACCGTTCTACATTAACTTGGGAAGATGTTTACTCTATAGCTGTAAAGTGGAGACAGGTCTCAGAGCCTTGTGACCCTGTAGTATGGGTAAACAAATTGAGGTAAATGTCAGCAACATAATGCTCAACAGGTTTTATGGATTGTAACATCCCAACTGGTGCAAGTATCTTAGATAAGTCTGGATTCTTTTCAAACCTGATTCATTGGAAAGAAATTGTAGATATAATATTGCATTAGATCTCATTCTTTTAAGATTGATGCATTATACTTTTTATTCTGGTCTGTTGTATATTTCACTAAGCATTTCATTGAGATTGTGCTCACTTTAGATAACAATTGGCCTTTTGTGTAGTCTGAGAGGAATATATTGTGAAGGTATTCATTTATTATCAATATCTGTAATGCGTGGCTGATAGGATGCTACTTTATCATGTTTTGGGGGTGAAGGGATAGGGTGATCAAAACAGATAGAGGGGCTTTAGGACAGGTGTCATTCACAGTTCCACGATGCTTTACAATTAGAAAGTGGTTTTCTTCCGTCCATGTTCACTTTGTGATGCTAGATCCCATGACTTTGAGCATATATTATCATTTAAGCAAGTCCATGATGGCTGTAACCAAGAGTTCTCGTTCCTTTTTCATATTTGTTTCCTTTCCAATTTGATATATGCACTGTGTGGTCAAGTTTATGAACAGAATGATGTAGCGTGTCCTCTCTTTTCATAGTCGTTGTGCAATCATCATTTCTATAATCCCTTTTTCTAATGTTATACACCTGATTCAGTGCTGTTGTTAAGATTGACTATCTCAAAAGGCTACTACATGTTACTGTTGTGCTGAATGACATATCAGTAATATTGTTGTCCGCTGAGATGCACACCAGCAGCAGAAATCTTTCGAAAGCTGTCTCTTCACTACAAGTAAGAGAGGTGTGGCCTTGGGGCAAGCAATGAGCTAGGTACTGTCACCTAAATCCCAACTCCTCTGTTTAGGCTAACTCCTAACGAAGCCAAGGGGGGTTGTCCCTACAAAGAGTTAACTATGGCTCACTGTTTTTAAGTGTTTTAATTGTATGGTGATGCGGATGGGTGTTGTTTAGGATTTTTTTGATGATGAAAGACACAAAACTTATATAGATAGAAGATAAAATGCAATCCACATTGCGAAACAAGATGTAGCAGTATATAAAGACTTGTAAATTATAGCATCCACAGATAGACAAATTCCAATGAACAAATGGTTCAAATTAAATTTAAAGCATATGAATATAAAAGACCAGTGCCTTATCCATTGGGTGAAGGAGTAAAAAATGATTGAATGTAGTGCAGTAAAAAATGATTGAATGTAGTGCTGGGGGATGCTGAATATGTAGTCTTAGTAATTGTTTATGAGAACGTTTTGCAATTTATCTTGGTAAATTTAAAGTTTTAATGGTCTTGATTATTAGGCTAAGAACCAACAAGGTAATCAAAAGTCCGGAAAGGTATACTTTTAAGTGGCTCCCTTTTGATGGTATGTCAAGACCGTCCAGATTTCAAAGGGTAAGTGTTCAATGGCTTGACCACCCTGATGTCTGACAACGGTATGTTTCTTTGGCCCACCAGGTTTAGGATCTTTTGCCTCCCACTTAAAAGTTTCTCGAAATAACGTCGGTACGTTGGTTGGGGTAAAGTTTTATTAAGTTATCACTTGTGAGATTAACAAGTCCAACACCTTTCTGAGTACTAGCCCAACCCTTTCAGGTTGGTAGAGCATACGGGTGTTAGATAACGACCAAGATAAATTAATTAATGGGGTTTGAGTTGGAATATTTTAATTGTTGTTTTGAGCACACAGTTCAACTCTCCAATAGAGAGCGCTCTTGACTTAGTCTTAAGATCAAAGTTCAAGAGACTTTAATTAATCTAAATGCCTAATGCAAGGGAAATGCAACAACTAAAATGCTCTCCGACAGAGAGTGCTTGACTTGGATTACGACAAGTTCAAGAGACTTTGTTTGTTTATTAAAATAGAAGCAGATTGTAAGCATGAATACATGTGATAGCTCAACAAGATGGAAAAATAAAAGACACAGATATCACTTGTAGAAATGAACAACTAGCATTCTATAATAAAAATGAAACAAACTATCCAAGACTAAACTAATTTAAGAGAAGTAAACAGGTGGGATGAACCTCCGAACGAGGTGACCACTAGAAACGCTAGTCCCGAAAACCTTCCAGCTAGCTGGATGTCCGCAAGGATGCTAACGGGGAAAGAGATGTAACCACAAAATTATGTGGCCCTGCCCTTGGGATTTCATCCCAAGGATACTATCTCAAATCAAGACTTGGAAGAGGACTAATCTAAGTACAAAAGTGAAATTTAATCTAAGTATTGAAAGTAAATCTACTCTAAGAACTGCAAACACTCTTCGCCAAATGGGGAAGACAACCAAAAAAGGGAGGCCTTAGCCTTATTTTATTAATTTAATACAATTGCCTTGGGATTTTAACCCATCTAAGGACTTTGAAGAGAAATGATCTTAGGAAAGACTTGATACAAGCTTATAAGAACAAATTACAAAGGATAATAATCAAGTTTTGGATCGTCCTTATGGTTTCTTTGAGTTTCGCTTGGTTGGGATCTTGTCTCAATGTTTCTCAAACTTCTTCTCTCTTTCAAACACCTACAAAGCAAATAAACTCAAGGCACCCATTATTTGTTAGGTAAATAAAAGATCTTAACTAAGCATAAGCTAGAAATTAAACAAAATGTAAATCTAGTACAAGATCCTAACTAAGCAAAAGCAAAGATGAGACAATGCCTAAAAAGGAACTAACTAAGATCTAAATAATGAGCATAAAATATGAGATTTAACCACTAACTTTTTGCAAAGCATAAAATGAAATGCCTAAATGCTAACCTTTGATAAAGGAGATGCACTAACTAGAACCTACACTTAACAATACTAAAGCAACAAGTTAATGCTAAAGATCTAACTACTACAATGCAAGATATGAGATCTAAAAGTATGAACTAAGATCTAGATAAAACAAAAACAACCTATAAAAACTAGAATGCCTAACTATCAACTTTCAAAAGATGCATGCAACTACTACCAAGTAACCAACACTTAAAGCTTTAAAATGTTTTGTGTTTTTGTGTGATTTTAGGGCTTCAAGGGACTTGGACGAGAGGAGGAAAAGAGGAGCGAAAGGTAGGAAGGGAGGATGAAGAGGAAGGGCAAAAGCAAGGTAAGATGACCAAAAAGGGGATGAGCGAAAGCTTAAAAGAGGAGGAGGAGAGAATGCTTGAAGGGATGGAAGGAGGAAACGAAAGCTAAAGGAAAGTAAAAGTGAAGTGGGACGAAACTAGGGAGAAGAGACAAATCTAGGGCAAAAACAAGAGGAAGAGAGAAGCAAAAAACAAATGGATGAGGAGATGGCCAAAGCAAAAGAAGTAGACCAGCAAAAACAAGGTGGGATCTACCTCCGAACAAGGTGATCACAAGAACACTAGCCCAAGAAAACCTTCTAGTTAGCTAGATGTCCGTAGGGTGCTAGTGAGGATAGAGAAGCAACCAAAAAACAATGTGGCCCTTGGGATGAAATCCCAAGGTGCTATCTCAAGTCAAAACTTTTGGTATAGAATTGCAGAAAGAAGATTAAAAAGTGTTTTGTAACCAAAGAATGGAGCTTGTTTGTTGATGGAGGAAGAGGCAAGTCTCTTCTATTTGTGTTTCTTCTCTTGAAAAGAGGAGAAGCTTTGAAGACCTGCAAAAGATGTTGATTAGGTGCCGAAAACCACTGCTAAGCAAATAATGACTTAGTCTCTAAGCCTTTCTCCACCTTGGGAAACCCCTGCAAAAACCTTGTTATGAAATACACAAAGACCGAACAAAATATTTCTGAACAAAGCTAGAACATAGATTGAATATTGAATTTGTATAAACAAAGAACAAAGTGAAAGAGATATCACCAATAGTGTGAAGAACACTCCAAAATACTCCAGCTTGGACCACCAAATTCTCAACTTTATTCAATACTTCAAACAAATATTACAACAAGAATTTGGTAGAGTGTTCATGTTCAAAATCTCCATGAGAAGAGAGCCAAAATGGCCTCTCTTTATAGCAAAGTACGGGAGCCAGCTAACCTACTTCAAATTGGCTTGGAGAAGAGAGCCAATAGCTTTGACATAAATCGAATTCCAATCAAATCTGTGTCTAAATCCAATCAACATGTAACTTGGAGTTATATTCCACCATACAACTTGAGTTATGGTCTATGTGGATGGGGAGGTGGCCTCCACCTTGGCAAGGCACCCCCCATCTCAACATAGGAAGCTCCTCCAACAAATAAACCTTTGCCATGTGGCAAACTCAAGCTCCAAAAGAGGTTTGACGTGAGGATGTGGTAGGAACTTGGAGTTGATTGCTCTTAGTTGTCATGAATGCAACTTGCCTTCAATGAAAGCCAATGCATGAGGTGGCCCTTAATTGAGGAGGGCGCCCACCTTAGCATTTACTTCAATCGAATCAAACCACCAAACACTTTCCACATCACAAACTCTACTTTTGCATGAGGGAGGGCAAATTTGCTTGGCGAGATTGACTCGTGATGACTGTACAGTTGACTGGAGTTGATTGGAGATGACTGGAATCCTCATAAATGCCCAGTGCCATGTCAATTAGCCTTTTATTTTAATCTTTTCGGATTATTTTGGAGAGATTTGGATTATCTCCAAAATATTCAATTTTAATATTTTAATTAATAATTTCTCTGTAACTGGGTTTTTTGAGAAATTATTAATTATGAGGCTGAATTGACATCCGAAACTTAGGATAAACTGGTCCGGGGATCATGAATGATTTTTGGCTTAAGGTTGGAGCCTTCAATCATCGAATTTGGACCCTGGACGACTGACATATTACAAATTGAGATTTCTCCATTTAAACTATAGAGAAATTTATTAAAATTTAAAAAATAATTAAAAACCCAAAACCAGAGTACCCAGTAAATTTTTTTCGAAATTTTTTTTGAGGGTCCTAGAGACTTAGGACATGACCAAAACCTATTCTAAGAGTGTCTAGTAGGCTTATATACATTAGTTGGACTCTAATAACCCCCCATGGCTCAGATTTTCAAAATCGGGCATTCCAGCTTTGGAGGAAGCAGGAGAAAACCTCATCGATTATAGCTCGGCTATAGGCAAAGTATAATTGACAAGGGGAAAAACTCCCTAGAATACCTTAGTTGCTTAATCAAGTCATGGGGAACCGAGACACTCAGTATCCTACTAGCACACTTAATTACTAACCCCATGGGGCCATGGTCATGTTGACTGAAAAACAAAACTGATTAGCCAAAATTGGCTAGGCACAAATGCTGGATAATCTGATACACTGGAGTACAAACATTCATCATGTTTGTCAAATGGCGGCTCTTCAGATAATCCAACTATGGTACAAATAAGTTGGTAACAAATATCATTATTGATGTGAGTTTCTATCCAAAGATGATTGGCACTTCGTGATAAAATTTGAAAGTATATTTATGTGCTCGTCCTGGAAATGTATTAGTATGATAAATTTAATAGACTAGGAATTAGTTTTATATGATATTAGAATCTTAGATGTATATTTATAGGAAAAACAATATGAATAGTTAGATATTGATGTTTGAAGATTATTCTCTATGTGCATTAAATATGGTAGCTGAAAGTTGTCACTTGGTTAGATCAAAGAACTTCCAGTGCTGAGGCACAGGTTCAAAATCTCCCGAATACATGTTGCATTTATGTGGCCAACATAATCATACTGCATTGTATACCAAGTGGTAGTCCTGGGGAACGGATGTGGTGTATCTTACTTGGTGAGGCCAGGTGTATAGATTGTTGCAGAATTTTCCGTTTGTTTGGTTTGTTGGAAAGACATTTAGAAGCCAGTTAGTTTGCAGAAAGAATCAATGATTTTAACATTTTTTTGGAAATCACAAGTCAGGTGATTAATTGCTGATGTTTTCCAAATTTATTTTATTTTTTCCTGTTTTTTCGTGATTATTTTGATTTTTCAGTTTTTTTGATATCACTACTTGGTAACTTTTTAGTTTTTACCTGTTGGTTTGTACTTTATTTGCAATATGTGCAGCGCTCTTTTGGATTGGTAAGGGTGAAGATGACAAACATCAATTGCAGAAGATTTTGTAGTAGATAACAGTTCCATTTTCAACAAATAATAATTTTTATGATGTTGAGAGCCTTTTTGAAGCTCTTGATTCATTTTCATTTTCAATGAGATACACCATTAATTATAGATGTACTTATGTATCATCTGGATTCTGAACTCTAATGTTAGTAAGATAATAAGATAAGATTATTTTATTACTGTCCAATGAATGACAAATGCCAAAAAGTAGGTCAAAAAGATTACTAGGTACATTAGAATCAATACACAATTGGTAGTATAAGTGCAATTCCTAAGAAAGCATATCTAATCTATGAAATACAAGACCTAAGAACTAAAGTTTGTCACCAGTTATTGAGATACAAAGTTGGGAATCACAAAGAAAAGGAAAGAAAGAAGGAAATAATCGCTGTCAAGATCTCAAGAGCCTAGGAGAATGTCTTGATTGAAGATGCTAGGTGAGAGTGTTCAAGGTCTATGAAACCAATGATGGAAGTCTGCCGAAATGAGCTGGAGATGTAAGATTTGGAAGAGTGATTCTGTGGTATATCACGTTGTGTGGAAGAGGTTGTTGAATTAATGTAACTTTGAAGAATATTCTACTTGTATTTTATTATTGTAACTCCGTCGGGGATGTTTTGCCTCCGTTCGGGGATGTCATTATTATATTTGGTGATGTAAACGTCATCAGGTAAAACCGCCATTGTAAGTCGGGTCGATAATACCCAAAAGAATGTAATATAATATTATTTGAGTCTTTCTAGTAGAGTTCGGCCCAGTCAGTTAAGTGAGGCTGACCTAGATGGGTTAAAAGTCAAGTGAAAAGTAAAGTATAAATAGAGAGTGACTTCCTCTCATTTGTACCATTTACCGATTCATGCATTTGCGCATTAGAGGAGAGAGAGAAGTCTACGAAGGAGGAGGAGGATTGGCTTGGCTCTAGAGTTTGGGTTTGTCTCTCTTATTTGTGAGACCTATTTTGGGCATTGTACTTTGGTAATCTATATTGAGGAATTTCTTGTTGGGTTTTCTTCCCCTTGAGGGTTTCCCAGGATATAATGTTGTGGACCTGGTGATTGTGTACCTTTCAGAGATCCTTATTATGTTGCTATTGTGAAAATGTATTAAATGCCCATGAAGTTAGAATTTAGTCATTAGTAGCATATAATCTTAACATGGTATCAGAGCTAGACTGAAAAGAGCAACTTTCATAGGGTAAATCTCTCTCTTTTTCTCTGAGCATGAAAATTAGGGTTTCTTACTAATGTGGAATTTTTGAGTGTAAGTGGCATAGGAAAGTGCACCCTTCCTAGGTGCATCTATTGGCACCAAGATCGAAAATTTTCAGTGGGTAAATCTTCCAGAAAGTCAAATCGTAGTTTGACTTTGGACCAAAAAAAACTAGAAAACCCGAAAATTAGAAAAAGCCAGAAACTATAGACCAGAATTTCGCAAGTCAAATTTCAAGGCTGAAATTTTGGAATCTTCAGAGACAAAGTGTACCAGCATACTCGCCTCAGTCAAGCGCGTCTTTTGGTGAGTTCAGTTTTCAATTTTGAGAAACTTTAATTTTTGGTCATTTTCAGCTCTCCGGGATAAGATGGCCCTAAGCACTAAGCTTGATGACAAGTTGGAAGGCATAGAGAATTTTCGTGCTTGGAAATACAGAATTGGACTCATTCTAGAAGAGAATGATCTTGCGAAGTTTGTTAAGGAAGCTCTTCCAGAACCTGCAGAAGTTGAAGCAAAGGAAAATCACAAGAAGGACATGATTAGGGCTAAGAAGATCATAGCAGATTCCATTAAGGATCACTTGATTCCTCAGGTGTCCTCTAAGAAAACACCTAAGGAAATGTTTGATTCCCTATCAAGGATGAATGAAAGAAAGAACATCAATCGAAAGATTAATTTGAGAACCCAACTCAAAAACATGAAGATGAATCAAGGTGAATCTATCCAAGAATACTTTACAAGGGTTTCTCAATTCAAAGAACAACTAGAAGCAATTGGAGACAATCTTGACGAAGAAGAATTTGTAAGGATTGCTCTCAATGGTCCTAGTAGACCTTGGGACTCTTTTATCCAGACAATGTGTGCAAGAAAGGAAAGTCTACAATTTGAAGTTGTATGGGAAGATTGTGTTCAAGAGGAAGCTAGAGTGGCAAATCGAGAAGCACTACTCATAGATGATGATCAAGCCCTAGCTACTCATACTAAAAGAGGAAAGGGAAAATCCCATTTCAAGAAGGAAACTCATAAGGAGTTTCATCCTCCTAAGAAGTTTCAGAAGTACAAGAAAGGAAGCTACAAACAGAAAGACTTCTCTTCTTATCAATGTTATTATTGTGATAAGATGGGACATATTGCCAAAGATTGTCTAGTG
This sequence comes from Larix kaempferi, assembly GCA_027924585.1. Classification (NCBI taxonomy): domain Eukaryota; kingdom Viridiplantae; phylum Streptophyta; class Pinopsida; order Pinales; family Pinaceae; genus Larix; species Larix kaempferi. The sequence continues at coordinate 17,520,906 of BSBM01001023.1, forward strand.
AGAAAAGAATAATACAAGAAGAAGAGTAACAAAAGACATCATGCTCATTTAGTCAAAGAAGAAGAAGAAGAAGGACCTCCCAGGAAGTTACCAAAAGAAGAAATTGAAGAATATGTCCTATAATGGTGGTGCTTCAAAGCACTCTCTCCAATTTTGAAGAAAAGGAATCCCCCCAGAAAGTTTTAGTAGGAGAATAGGAGAAGAAACATACAAGCTTGATTCATGAACTCTGATGATGAAGGAGGATGTACTATAGAAAGAATTTAGAATTAATTTTATATAAGATGCAGTTGTTATTGGGACAAAAGAAAGTGGCTCACTCAGAAACAACTTTGATCTATTGTAGAAGACTTGATCAATATTATAGATCATAAGCAAGAAAGGCACAGGACCTCAGAATCAGATTATGGAGTAGAGGTCACCATCAGACATTCCAGTAATCCCTCCAAGGAGACTAGGATCAAAAGATATCCTACCAAACCAACAAAGATAAGTATTTGAATTGTCATTTTTATCAAATTGTTTAAATAATATTGTTCAGTTGTGTACATATTTATATTCCTAGAAGTGTCGTATGCATGTTAGAACAATTGCATTCATGAACAATATGCTTGTGATGGGTAAGTAGCCTATGGTGCTATACAACATTCCATTGCTACTTATCTAGAGTGAAACCTCTTTGTTGACATATTGGAAGTAGTGCACGCTCTTAATAATGTTTTGGTAGAGATGGAAGGCATCTAGAAAGTTACCATATGGATGAATGTTGTGTTATTGGATAAGATAGCATTATGACGTATGTTTTTATGCATATGTTTTGGAAACTATGAAGTGCTTCTAACCATGCTACTGATTTGACTTGTAGGAAGTATCGTACACTATCACCTACAAATGAAGAATGATGTCACTTGTTCCGTAGAACAAGTGACAATGGTTCAACTATAAACAAGACTTATATAATCAAGCAGAGGAAGTCGACTATGACGAGATGTTGCTCTAGTAGCAGACTCATGGTGTTATCAAAGTAGTAGAAGATATCGAGCAACCTCCAGGATTCAGAGAACCACATGTATACAAGTTGAAGAAGACTTTGTACGGGCTCAGAAGTCACCCATGGATAGAATGATGAGATCAAGGATGACCTAGAGTGATGAGACATCAACCTTTTCTACAAGGTTGAAGATGAGAAGCTCATAGATGGGTGCAAGAGAGAACTTGCAACAAAGTTCGAGATCTTGGTATCCAGTGACTTAGAAAGATGAAATAAATGGATATATACGATAAAACATGCAGTGGATGGAAGTATTGAAAAATACAAAGCTAGATTTGTGGCGCGTGGATTCTCTCAAAAGAAAGGAATCGATCATGAGGAGACATTTGCTCCTGTAGCAAGGTATGCTTCCATTAGAACCATCATGGCATTTGCAACCATGATGAAGTGGAAGTTACACCAGATGGATGTGAAAACAACTTTCCTGAATGGTGTCATTGAAGAAGTGTACATACAACAACCGCAAGGATTTGAAGTTGAAAACAAAGAGACGCATGCCTGCAAACTGAAGAAGGCTCTGTATGGGTTGAAGCACGCTCCAAGAGCTTGGTATGGAAGAATTGATAGTTTTCTGATGAGCTTGAGATTTACCAAGAGTAAAGCTAATCCTAACCTTTACTTCAAGGTTATGGATGACGAACCTGTCATATTATTGCTATATGTGGATGACTTATTCCTGACAGGAAATGAGAAGCAAATTTCAGAGTGCAAGAAGAAGCTCGCTGCAGAATTTGAGATGAAAGACCTTGGGTGGATGCATTATTTTCTAGGTCTCGAAGTATGGCAGAGTCCAGAAGGAATCTTCCTTAACCAAGGGAAGTATGTAGTAGAAATCTTGAAAAGATTTGATATGTTGGAGTGTAAAGCCATGGCCACACCCATGGATACAAATTTGAAGTTGCTATCTGATGTTTCATTAGAATTGGTGGATATGACACTATACAGGTAGATTATTGGGTCATTGATGTATCTAACGAATACCAGGCCAGATACATGCTTTGCTGTGAACACCTTGAGTCAATATCTGGTTGAGACCAGGCGTGTTCACCTTGTAGCTGCAAAGCATGTGATGAGGTACCTAAAAGGTACAATAGACTATGGTCACAGTTATACTAGAGATCATGACTTCAGACTGTTTGGTTACACAAATTCAGATTGGTCAGGAAGTGTCTCAGACAGAAAGAGCACTTCAGGCGGATGTTACAGTCCGGGGTCAGCCATGATCTCATGGCTAAGCAGGAAACAATCCAGTGTTGCTCTCAGCACTGCAGAAGAAGAATATATTGCAGCCTGTTCTTCCAGTTGTGAAGCCATATGGCTTCGGAATTTGTTATCAGGTCTATTTGATTTGGAGTTAGATACCACAGTGATTCTATGTGATAACCAGAGTTGTATAAAGATGACAGAAAACCCCGTGTTCCATGATAAGTCGAAGCACATAGAAATTCGGTATTTCTACATTCGAGATATGGTGGAGAAGGGAGCTATAAAGCTCCAATACGTGAGCACCGATGAGCAAGTTGCAGATGTGTTGATTAAGCCGTTGTCTCATGTGAATTTTGAGCATTTCCGTGACAAGCTTGGTGTAGTCTGAAAGGACTTCCCTCGAAAGGGGGAGTAGTGTTTTGTTAATGTAATTGTAACTTCAAAAGATATTCACTTGTATTTTATATTGTATTTATTATTGTTTTTTATTTGTACCTACGACAAAGATGTTTATTCCTCCGGTCAAGGATGTCATTATTACATTTGGTCATGTAAAGTCATTGAGGTAAATCCTCCATTGTAAGTCGGGGCAATAAATCCCCCAAGAGTTAGTTAGATTAGGGTTATTGAGTCCCCTATAGAAGTTGGCCCAGTCAGGTACAACTGGGGCCAACCTAGCAAGTGAAAAGGTCAAGTGAAAGATAAAGTATAAATAGAGAGTGGAGCTCTCTCATTTGGACAACGCACTTGCTCACAAGTTCGCATAAGTGAGAGAGAGGACAAGTTCGCATAGGAGGAAAAGAAGAGGAGTTGCAGAAGACCATCTTTGTTTTGGGGTTTTACTTTTGTGATATTGTATTGGTGATGATTCTATTTCTAAGGAAGTTGTGGGGTTTTCTCCTTTATGGTTTCCCTGAGGAAATTCTTTGTCTATTGTATTATGCTGTGCATGTTATTCTTTCAGTTAAGATCCTAGATAAATATTGATTAAAAGTAGACAATCTAATATGCTTATGATATTTTGGTGCAGTGGGATTGATCATCCCTAGACAGTGATCCCGTAATTCGAAAAGGAAGGATAGTCTTAAATGTTGATCTTGATTGTGTATCTTTCAAAGATCCTTATTCTGCTGCTATTGTGAAAATGTATTAAATGCTCATGAAGTTAGAATTTAGTCTTTAGTAGCAAATAATCTTAACAAAGGTTTCCTTCTGTTAAGATTTGGAGGAGGAAGAGGAATGTTTGTTGTGGCTGGAAGATTTGTCTTCAGTTTGAAAATGATGCCATTGCAACTATCTCAGGGATGGAGGTTAGATGTCTCGTTGTGATCTCATGGTTCTAGAAGCTAAGGTGTAGCTGATTTTTGCTTGTCTCTTTGGTGTCTTTGTTTGTAAGAACCAAGAAGAGATCATCGATTGATCATCCTTGTGATGTTCACTGGTGGGGGATTTTTCAGGGAAGATCTATGTCCAAGGACGTCCCTCATGTATAAGGCCAAGCATTGTTAGAATGGATATCTAAAGAAGACGTGGATTTAGTTTTAGGACTCTGAAGAAAACGAGGATTTAGTTTTTATGACTCTGAAGAAGACGAGGAGTGAGTTTTGGTACTCTTTGAAGAGGCGATGGTTACGACTTCTGATCTCATAATAGATGGTGCCCCTAAAAATGAAATGCTCCTCTCTCTTAATCTCTTATAAATGGAAAAGTAGGCAAATCTTGTCTGCTTGTGGAATATTGTGATAGACTTCCAACTGTCGTTGATTTGAACCAACCTGCAAATGGGCGAGAGGGATCTTGATTCCATGCATCCATTTGCAAAGTGCATAGTTTTGTTTGACAATGAGATCATCTCTCAGCTCCATGAAAACATTGCATAGAGGGTCATCTTGGGTTTGAGCTTGTAGGGTGGACCTACCCTAGTGCCTTGAATGTATTGTTTGTAAACATCTTTGTTTGACGATTTTGTCCAACTCTTGCTTGATCAATAGTGGATGGTCACGAGCATTCAAAGACTATCTGATTTGGAAAGTTTGTCCATTGAGATGCCTATAGAGTGTACCAGGCATCCAACCTCAACATGTCGACAATATGTCCATTGGGAGGGATAGGTCGAGGTAATGACCTCCAGGTAGAAGTATTTTAGGTAGGGGTACTGATCTTTATTAATGGCTGAATTGGTAAGGCTCTGAGCTTGACAGAGAGGCAAAACCAATCCAATAATGGCCTTGACTTGGAAGCATTGTGTTGAAAACTTTGCTTGAACTATAAGCTGGGAGATAGTCCTCTTGCATTTCATGATGAAGCAAAGAACTAGAACTTCAACCCTCTCCATCTTTTCTCCGTCCTCCACTAACAATCTAGGTTCCTAGACCTTTGAGCCATACAAAATTGTGGGCTTAATAACGTTGTATGAAAACTCCATCTTGGACGGGGAATGTCTTGAAAGTGGTGCTGAAAACATTATTGCTTGAGGAATATTAGAGAACCAACCCTTGTTGATTCAACATTGAAGGTCCTCTCGTAGTCCAAACTAGGGCCCAAAAATGTTAAAAACTGAAGACCCAAGTAAGTGCAAGTTGTGTTGATGCCAATCTCCTCATCTTGGAAGTAGAATTGGTAATCTGATAGGACATTCTTTGAGCCTTTCAAAGTAGAATTGGTAATCTGATAGGACATTCTTTGAGCCTTTCAATATTCTAACTTCAATTTTCCGAAGGTTGATTGTCATATGTTATTGGTCACAAAAACTGGATGATGAGTCTAACTAGCTTTGGAGATCCTTAGGTGTGGATGCCAAGAGAACCACATCATCTCCGAAAAGGAGGATGGAGACCAAGACGTGGTGAAGGAGGAAACCATCCGCATGCTAAATGGATTCTATCTCATCTATATAAATCTTGAACAATGTGAGTCAGAGAGGGTAACCTTACTTCACTTGAATGGTGCTCCTAAAAAAATTTGATAGTCCATGCTTATGCTACGTGGGAGTGACCCCCCCCTCGCCTCTGCTCTTGGAGCTCGCTTTCGAGCAAAGCGTTGAGGAAGCACTCAAGAAGCAAGGTCCCAAAACGATCCCATACGAGATCATTTTTGGGAAGCATGCTCCCAAAACAATCTCGTACGAAATTGTTTTTGGGAAGCATTCTCCGTAGCACTTATTTTCGTTCCCTACCACTGTACAGGTCCACTAAGGGAGCACTAGGGAACGATCTCTCTTTGAGCACTCCCTTAGTGCTCCCGTTAACTCCCTTAGTTGTTCTCGCCGTCGCTCCCATTGCTCCCGAAAACGCTCCTTGGCAAACCCACAGATTGAAGATGGGCATCTCATTTTCTCCTTTTTGGGGGGGTTTGCTTGGGATATCAAGTACTCTCCCACTTATTTTCTCCTTATTCCTAACATTTCATTCATCCTTGCAAGGGTTTGTGGAGCTTGAAGTGTATTTGGAGATTTGGTGACGATCTGGAGAGCTTGGAAGGGAGATTGAAAGATTGCATTTGCGTAGGAGGGGAGATTGAAGGCTGACATAAGGTTCAACCACCATTGGAGAGCCAAAGAGTTAGGGTTTAAACTTTTTTTTTTTTTTCCCATATAAACTTATTTTTATGGCTTGAATGCTTGTATGTTTTATTCTCCTACTCTTTTCCATTCCTTCTCCCTCGTTCCATTGCAGGAAAAAGTTATTCTCTATAAGCAAGATGGGCATGTTAATGTGGTTTGTCTGTTTGGTTCCATTTTATATTATGATGGTGGTGTTTGGAAACCGAGGGAGATGTGATGAAGAGGATGAAGAAGTGGGTAGTGGCACATATAATGGAGAGGCAGGAGAGGAAGAGGAGGAGGAGGGAAATGATAGTGATGGAAAGAAAACGAAAGAGAACCCAACACCCTTGTGGAAATATGTCTAGAGCTTCAAGGAGTGAAAGGGGGTGGAACCATTAAATTTGTATGCTCCCATTGTTGAATAACTTACATAGGTTCATATACTAATGTGAGAAAGCATTTATGTGGGATTATGCCATGGGACGAAAATAAGACTATAGGTCTCAAAACCTGTATGGAAGTGCCAACAAAAGATAGAACCAAATTTAAGAGGGAAGAGTAGGAAGCACAAGTCATAACCAAAAAATCAAAGGGTGAACATGAGACCTCAAGCTCACGTAGAACATTTAGTGGTCGATGCCTATCCATCCTTGTTAGTGGATTCTCGCCCATGCATTTAGGGCGTAGAACAATATCAGATTTCCTTAACCAAGGTTGTAGGGATGAAGTGGATGCAAAAGTGTTCTGGTTTTTCTATGCATGTGAGATACCATTCAATGTTCTTTGCTCACCCTATTGGCATGAAATGGTAGAAGCCAGTTGTTGTGCCCCTAAAGGATACATGAGTCCTAGGTATGACAAAGCTAGAACCATGGGACTTGACAAGGAAAAAGTCAAGATCCAAAATGCTTTGGGACAATTCACAAATGCTTGGAACGAATATGGGGTATCCATTGTATCAGATGTTTAGACAAATGTAAAGGGCAAGCCATTGATAAAAGTTCTTGGGATGTCTACTAGTAGTGCAATGTTCCTTTCATCTCATGACTACTCAGATCGGTTCAAGATCGACATCAATATTGCAAGACTCTTAATTAAAACCATTGAATCTATTGGACCATACAATGTCATCCATGTCCTTACCGATAATGCTTCTAATTGTAAGGAAACAGGAGCAATCATTAAGGATAGATACCCCAACATGTTTTGGTCTAAGTGTTTGCTTCACACATTGAACCTTTTGATGTGTGACATTATCAAGTTGAAGGACCATGATTATAGATGGATTGGTTCATTGTACAAGAAAGGCAAGCACATGCTTAGATTTATTACCAATCATAGTAATGACCACCACATTTTCTGCAGTCACTCAAGGTTGGAGCTATTGAAGATTGGAAAGATTAGATTTGCTAGCTATCACCTCACCTTTAGGCACCTTGTGAAGGTAAGAGAGGCATTGGCTAGTATGGTATCAAGTGAATAATGGAAAATTTTGAAAGACAAGGCTACATCCGCATTTAACAAGCATGATTTTTAGGAGGTGGAGGCAATTTTGGGCAAGTTTTAGGTATGCGTTGCAATTCACTAATCCCATTTATAACATGATTTGGTTTGCAGATACTAATCAGGCGGTAATTGGGGAGGTGTATATGCAAACTGATAGGATGTTAGGCCAAATAAAAGATATTGTTTAGCCAAAAGATGCCATCTTTTATGATCATATTCAGAAGCATGTGGTGAAAAGGTGGGATAATCTTGATGTTCCTCTCCATGCCTTAGCATACGTCCTTATACCAAAATACTACTCTCCATCTTGGTTGGCCAAACAAGCACCTGGGAGTGGGGTTAGGAAAACACCCCACATAGATCCAGAGGTACATAATGGGTACATGCTAGCAATATACAAGCTGGTCCCTGAAAAAGAGGATTTTGCCATATTGCGTGGTGAATTGAGCAAATACCTTAGTCAGCATGGAGTGTTTGCTAATTAGCATGCAAACAAAGATTGATAGGTTGGCTCCTATCGAGTGGTGGAACATGTATGGCTCCTCCACCATATAGTTGCATAAATTGGCCATTAGAATGCTTTCACGGGTGGTTAATAGTTCTTCTGCAGAGAGGTGTTGGAGCACCTATAGCTACATCCATAATGTGGAAAGAAACAACCTTAATGAAAACTGGGTAGAAAGCTTGGTTTTTGTACACTACAACTTGAGGTCGTTGTGTCATTATTGTGAGCGGGCCAAAAATGATAGAACATATATCACTTGGGACAACAACCTGGAGGAGAATAATTTGGAGGATGGAGCCTTGGCTTTATAGCACTTAGAGGTTGAACTTTTGGGTGATGATGATGGTGACTGTGTAGCAATAGAGATTTCATCCCCATCCACTAGCAGTGTTCTAGATGCACGAACTTTGCCTCTAGCTTCACAACCTCCATCGTTGCGTGGGAGTCATGTAGCTGTTGGACATGGTTCACGACCACTTCCACCTTCTCAGGATGAGGAGACTCCTACTCCTAGTACTCTCTCTCTCTCTGCTATGCGAACTTGTGTTAGTGAGTTGAGTGTTACAAATGAGCAACTCAATCTCCTATTTATACTTTACATTTGACTTGACCTTCTACTAACTAGGTCGCCTCTAATGCACCTAACTGGGCCAACCTGTACTCTTTACAATAAAATATTCTTTTCTAATTATTGCAGTCCGACTTAATCAACTAGGGTTTACGTTGACTCTTTCAATGACTCTTACATTATCAATTACACCAATGACATCTCCCAAAGGAGGAATACAATAATACAATGGACAAATACATTTAGAATATATTCCGCAGTTACATTTTTTTAACACTCCCTCTTAACTAGGAAGGTATTCTACAGGAAACATCAATAGCATCAACAATTGTCCAACTAACTTGTGAATCTCTATATGTCGTAGGAAGTTTTTGAATCATCATATGTCTGGGGTATCACGTCATATGCTGGAACATCATCATCATCTTCTGCTGGAATATCAACATCATCATCATCATCATCTTCTGCTGGAATATGACCATCAGCATCATCATCGCCTGCTGGAACATCATCATCAACATCATCATCGTTTGCTGGAAGATCATCATCAACATCATCATATTTTGCTGGAACATCATCATTAGCATCATCATTGTCTACTGGAACATCATCATCATCAACATCATCATTTGCTGGAACATCATCGTCAGCAACATCATCATTTGCGGAACATCATCGTCAACATCATCATCATTTGCTGGACATCATCATCAGCATCATCATTTGCTGGAACATCACCGTTAGTAACATCATCATTTGCTGGAACATCATCGTCAACAACATCATCAGTGTATGAACATTGGAACAACATCAATCATCAGTCGACAAGTTCTGGAACAATAATCATTAGTAAGTGAATATTGGAACAACAACAACAACCATCAGTAACTAAATACTGGAACAACAATATCGATCATCAGTGAATACAATACTGGAACACTATCAATCAACAAGTACCGATCTTCAGTCACCTAAGGACTGGAACTCTATCAGTCGACAAGTACTGATATTCAGTCACCTAAGGACTGGAACTCTATCAGTCGGAAAGTGTTGATCTTCAGTCACCTCAGGACTGGCATCAGTCACCTAAGGACTAGAACTCTATCAGTCGGCAAGTACTGATCTTCAGCTACCTCAGGACTGGCATCAATCACCTAAGGATTGGAACTCTATCAGTCAGCAAGTACTGATCTTCAGTCACCTCAGGATTGGCATCAGTCACCTAAGGATTGGAACTCTATCAGTCGACAAGTACTGATCTTCAGTCACGTCAGGACTAGCATCAGTCACCTAAGGATTGGAACTCTATCAGTCGGCAAGTACTGATCTTCAGTCACCTCAAGACTGGCATCGGTCACCTAAGGACTGGAACTCTATCAGTCATCAAGTACTGATCTTCAGTCACCTTAGGACTAGCATCTGTCACCTAAGGACTGGAACTCTATTAGTCGGCAAGTACTGATCTTCAGTCACCTCATTACTCGCATCACATCACCATCACTCCCTCTTTCGAGGGAGATCCTTTCGGACCCCATTCCTTCTTTTGAAGGAGCTCCAATCATCATCATCACTCCAGGTGATCATCCTATCCCATAGGTGCCTTCTAAGCCCGTACAAAGTCTTCTTCAATCTACACATATGTGGTTCTCTGTAGAGAGTCCCGAGTCCTGGAGGTTGCTCGATTACTTGTTCGAATTTGAGTACACCATCTATCTAGTGTAATATCCACCACTGAGTTTGGCCATTGGAGCAACATCTCGTCATAGTTGACTCCCTATTTTTGCTTTGTACTTCTGTAATATACTTGTTTTCGTAAGTCTTGTTCTACGAAACAAATCTCATCATTCTTTGTTTGTAGGTGATCGTACACGATATTTCCTACAAGTCAAATTCAGTTGCATGGTTAGAAACATTTCATAGTTTCCAAAACATAATAATAATTACAAATTCACACAGTCATGCAACTATCTTTAGTCAATGCTTCAACACAACATTCATCCATATCCCGTATTCATACGGTAACTTTCTAGATGCCTTCCATCTCTAACATTATTAAGAGCGTGCACTACTCCCAATATGTCAGCAAAGAGGTTTCATTCTAGATAAGTAGCAATGGAATGTTGTACAACACCATAGGCCACTTACCCATCACATGCATATTTTGTTCATCAATGCAAACATTCTAACATGCATAATACACATATTAAATCTAGGAACATAAATATGTGAACAACAGGACAATACAAAAAATGGAAATTCAAATACTTATATTTGTTTGTTTGGTAGGATCTCTCTTGATCCTAGTCTCCTTGCAGGAATCTCTAATAGTGTGCTCCACTCCATCATCTGATTCGAGGACCTGTTCCTTTCTTCTTTGCCACATCTTCGAAACATGTGGGTTCTTCTTCAACAAGGTTACACATCAAGGCTACATAATTGGAATATGGCCTTGGTCTCTTGCTTCCTTCTGGAGCACCATATCTTCCTGCATCTTGTATTATTTCTCGTACCCAAGTTGGTCTTCTATTCCGCGGATTTTCTTCATGAGGTGTCTCCTTAGGTCTCTAAGGTTCTGTCATATCATGATCTTCTGGAATAGGTTCTTCTTCAACATTTCTATCTGGTACATTATTAATTTATGTAACTCTAGGAGCATCGTGCTCCTCTTCATCCTCATGAGTCTTCTTAGACTTGTTGAAGGCTGTGTCTTCATCAAATCTAACATCCCAACTGAGCTCAATCTGGCGGAATCCTGGGATGTAGATACGGTAAGCCTTTGATTGCTCACTGTAACCCGTAAATATTCCCTTCTTTCCTGAAGGTTCCAACTTCGATCTCTTCTCTTTTGGAATGTGAATAAATACTGGACATCCAAATATATTTAGATGACTGACTTTAGGCCTTATACTGACAAACATCTCTTCTGGGGTCTTGTTGCCAAGGGTGCTGTGAGAGATCATATTCTGCGGTTCTAGCTGCTTCTGCCCATAGATGCATGGGTAGGTCTTGATCATGGATCATGGCCTTCACTGCTTCCATGAAAGTTCTGTTCTTCCTTTCAGCTACATCATTTTGTTGTGGATTATAGGGAATAGTAAGCTCCCTCTTATTCCTTGCTTGTTTACAAAAATCTTTGAAATCACCTGAAGTGTATTCCCCTCCATTATCTGTCCTTAGAATCTTGATCCTCTTTTCAGAGAGTTTTTCCATAAGAGCCTTGAACTCTTTAAACTTTTCAAAAACTTCATCTTTACTCTTTAGAAAATAAATCCATGTTTTGCAGGAGTAATCATCAATAAAAGAAGCATAGTAAACATACCCGCTTAATGAAGTGGTAGACATAGGTCCACAAATGTCGGAATGAATAATGTCCAATATACCTTTACTGTCACTGCTTGGAAATGGTTTCTACGTACTCTTTCCTTGTGCACATCCTTTGCACACTCCTTCATGATCAACCTAGATTTCTGGTAATCGAGTCACCACCCTGCTTACTATTGGTAAGGCTTTCTAGTGTACATGAGCCAGTCTTCTATGCCATAGTTCATAGGGGCTCATGGTACTAGTCATCAGTGCTGAATCTGCATGACCCTTAAGTTTATAAATTCCTCCTACTACTCCAATGACGACTGCATCATTGATAGTCTTCCCCTTTGACCACATAAGAACTTCACCATCTATAAATGCAATTCTAAGACCTTTCTTATCTAATGCTGAAATAGAAAGAAGATTCTTTTTCAAACCTGGGACATATAGTACTTGCTTCATGTTCATGGACTTTCCAAAGTCCAATTTGTAAGTGACCTCTCCCATTCCAAGCTTTACTTTTGTGGAGAATCTTTCTGCATGAGATGTACAAGAGATTCTTTGTATCTTGTCATAGGTTTTGAGGCTCCACTACCCACTAACCAGGTATCACTTCCATGAGATACTGAACTAGTGAGTGCTGAGATTATCACATACTCTTCACTGGAATCTTCTTCTTCTTGGGTTTTGACTTCATCATCTTATTCACTATCTTCCACTACATGAGCATGAAATCTCTTCTTTTGCTTCTTAGGTTGTCTAGATTTGAGTGGACAATATCTAGCAATGTGTCCCGTCTTGTGACAAGAGTAACATTCAATTGAGAAGATGTCTCTCTTGAACCTCTTGTTCCTTTGAGATCTTTTGGGAGAGTGGTCATGGGTACGTACATCACTCTTCCTTTTCCTTCCACCTTTGGCATGAGTTGCCAAAGCTTGATCTTCATTGTCATTTAGTTTGTCCTCTCTTACTGCTATTCTTTCTTCCTCTTGTACACATTCTTCCCATAGTTGTCTGAATTGGATTAGTTTCTACCTAGTACATATTCCACGAACAAAGGGTTCCCAATCTTTAGGGATAACATTCAGAGTGGTCATCACAACTTCAACATCTTCTACCATGTCTCCAATAGCTTTTAATTGTTCTTTGATCTGGGATACTCTGGAGAAGTATGAGTGCATAGTTTCAGACTTCAGGATCTTCACACCCTTGAGTTGATTTCTTAAGGTCATCTTCCTATTAATGTTCTTCCCTTCAAATAGGCCGGTCAAAGCATCAAACTTTTCTTTTGGGGTCTTCTTTGAGGATACTTGAGGGATCAAGTGATCTTTGATAGAATCAGCTATGATGCTCTTAGCTTTGATCATATTCTTTTTGTGTAATGATTTGGCCTCATCTCCTTTTGGTTTTGTAAATCATTCTTTTATAAAGCCTTCTAGGTCATGTTCTTCAAGAATGAGCATGACTCTATATTTCCATGCGTTGAAGTTCCCAGCCCCTTCAAGCTTCTCATCAAGATTGGTATTGAATGTCATTTTGATAAAATGAGAACCTCAAATGGAAATATAATAGATGTAGGACTTACCAGCAAAGTTGTGCTTTTGAAAATTGCTTCTGCTTCTCATCAAGCTTGGTATTGAATGTCATTTTGATAAAATGAGAACCTCAAATGGAAATAGAATAGATGTAGGACTTACCAGCAAAGTTGTGCTTTTGAAAATTGCTTCTACCTTGACATAGGGTTTGTCAGAGAAACCCTAATTTTCCAACTTCAGGATTTTGGAGAACTGATTGGATGAATAGATGTGCCTCCTCAAGGCGAGTTGAGCAAAGTACTCCTCTTCTTGATTCTATGAGCAGATGATTCAAAAAATTGATGCCCTAGTTTCTCTGGGCTATAGGGGGGGACCTAAAAATGAAAATTCTCAGAATTGAATTCTGCTTCTACAAAAAGATGTTCCCTAATGAGGTGAGTTAGATGCACCCTCTTTTTCAGTTGATCTGTGGAGAGAGCTCCTGGAATAAGAATCCCTAGTTTCTACAGTTGCGGAGGCTACACAATGTTTTCTTTCAAGCCTGCTCTGATACCATGTTAGTTTTTCTACTTGTTTAGCATAATAACATTAAACAATATATCACTGAAAGAAATACAAGCACAACAAGCACAATAAACACAATATTTGTCTCGTGGAAACCACAAGGGGGAAAACCCCAGCAAAACTTCCTCAATATAGATTTCACAAAGTACAAGATAAACGCCAAGAAAAAAATCAGCTTCTCTTCTTGTGTGAGATTCACTCTCTCTCCTATGTGAACTTGTGTGAGAGAGTTGAGTGTTACAAATGAGCAACTCAATCTCCTATTTATACTTTACATTTGACTTGACCTTTTACTAACTAGGTCAGCTCTAACTCACCTAACTGGGCCGACTTGTACTCTTTACAATAAAATATTATTTTCTTGTTATTCCAGGCCGACCTAATCAGTTAGGGTTTACATTGACTCTTTCAATGACTTACATTATAAATTACATCAATGACATCTCCGGAAGGAGGAATACAATAATACAATAGACAAATACATTTAGAGTATCTTCTGTGGTTACATTTCTTTAACAATCATTTGATGACAATTTTATAAGTTATAGGTTATAACTACTAGATGATTGATGTTATATGGTTTAATCCATGTTTTTGTGCTTTTTGTAACTAATTCAACATTCTAAATGGTTTTGTTGACATATATGCATCAAAATATATAAAAATATATATTATATAAAAAACGCTCCTGAAAACTGTCCCACCTCCGAAGCTTTTGAAAATTTCACTTTTTGCTCTGCTCCCCGCTTTCTGCTCCTGCTGCCCGCTTCCAACAGCATATGTCCATGCACTATGTGGAGGTGGCCACAAATAGACTCATAGAGATGCATAATAGCAATGAATAGAATATTTTAGATGCCAATGCTCTAAGTGTCTAGAACAGGGCTTCCCTCAAAACCAAGTCAAATGCCTTTTGAAAGTCAACAAAGCAGTAGAAGACTTTTGAAGAATAGTCTCTCACCTCCTATACAATAGCTTGGAGAGTGAGGACGTGGTCGATGGTTTGATATTGGGGCCGAAAGTCTTCCTGACTCTTGGTCGAAAGAAGTCTTTCATCAAGAATCTCTGACAGTATCCGATGGAGGGCAGTATCCTACGACTTAGAGAATGTGTGGCTCACAATGATCGTTCAATAGTTATTCAGATTAAAGCTGGACCCCAATTTGTGAATTGGGTGTGTCGTATGGTGGGACCATGTAGATGGGTACCCGGAGCAAACAACATGTTCAAATAGATCAGCAATATAATTGACCAGTGACTTAGTACCATGTTTGAACATATCTGCCTGAAAACCCCGCTCATCTGCTGCGCTGCTGATGTTCATCTCCCAAATTCCCTGTCTGATTTGTGAGTCCCAGAAGGTGTGATATGGCATGTTATCATTATGTAAAAGGTAGTGTTAGGAGATTAAAGTTTAAACCCCTGAAACCCCTAATGCTGATATGTGAGTCTGTATATGAACAGCCTACCTCTGGCTAGCCGTGTTGTATACTTGCTGCAACATGAATATATTATTGTTTCATATTCTGTCCACTTTGTCATGTTAAATATCAATGTGCATGCTCACTTATAAAATGATACAAATTATATCATGGTTTTGAATTTGTGGAAAAGCAGCAAGATGACCTCTTGATGATTTGAAGTTTCAGCATCCTCCATGATATTGTCAAAACAAGAGCAGTTCTTTGGACTGAGGCATGGTATCATTAGAGGTGGAAACTATTAGGGAAACATCTGATTATAAGTCATTTGCAGGCTGATACTATATGTGAGTATGTAAATTGTACTGTCACTACTGATTATAAACAAATAATATTAGCGTGAAGTGTACCATATAGATAAAGATAATATCCTGACAGACCCCTAAGGGATATTGTATCCCATGTTACACTCCCTCAGCCATCAACAAAAAATTATATGAGTTTCATAAATAAAACATTATTTAGTAATTTAGATGTGACTATATGCACCATAGGATAAAGTTAACAGTAGCTTGTGATTGATTATTTTGACTTGTTGCTGGACCTTTCCTGCATTATATGAAGCTTCTATTAAATAGCATGCACATTTCTCTCTATTGTAGCTGAACTGACATAAGTCAGTCTTTTATTTTTTGATGCCGAATTAGATAAGGTTTTCTCTCTATACTCAGCAATGCATTGGATATCTGCTAGGATTAAATATAAGCTTATAAATCACATATTTTGGCACTCTGCAGTGAGGAGTTTAATACTGGTTTTGGCTCCCATACACCTATGATTCTTGGACAAGCAAAGATTGTTCGTTACCATCCAAATTTTGATAGGTATGAAATTACTTTCTAATTTTTAAGTTTCAAGTTATTCTTTATGCCAATGATTTGATTGATGGTAGTATATATACTACAGGGCATTTTCTATTACAAAGAATCTGATGCTCGAGAGAAAAGAGGTCAACAATGCTGCCAATAACTTGGTAGATCTTTCAAATCCTGCAAAGTTGGAAGCTGTGAGTACTTGAAATTGTGAATATTAGTTATGGTTCTACATACATTATTTTAGTATGTAATGGCAAATAATTTTGAATTGATGTTAGAAGTCTCTTTTTATTGCCATTCTACCTGGATCTACAAGGTACTTATAGGATTTTAAGGCAATGAGATTTTTCATATACCCCTTTGCCTGTTGTAGTAAAACATATAAATAAAACACCAAGATGTATGTGACTTAAGTGAGAAAATATTCTGTGGGTTACAAAAATAAAAAAAAGTGACATTTTCTAGGAGTCTGCACAGTTGAACTTTGTATTTTAATATTGAAATGAGGATTGAAATTTAAATATATGCATTTAAATTTTCATTTTATCTTTCTTCAAATCCAGGCTTTAATGTCATGTGGATTAGTTTTTCCTCTTATATATATACATATATATATATATTTACCCATCGTCACTGATTACGGCATCCGACCCGGTAGGGACATCAAGTGAGACATGCAACAAAAGCAACCAGGCCCGGGGATAGACCCCGAGACCACCTGCATGAAACTCAATGAACTCAACAACTAGAGCTAACCTTCTGGGCTTCCTCTGATATATATATTTATATAGAGAGAGAACATAATTTTAGCTGACAAGACTATGAGCTCAAACAAATCTCTGCACACATTGATGTCCAATTCAATGTATGATGGCTGTTTTTATTGTCGCAAAGTTCTTCAATAATATTATTGATGCATGGACTGAAAGGAGGCTCCACATCCCTGAACACATGGTTGTGTGTTCTATATCATTGTCTTGGACCATATTTTCTACTTTCTTTTGTTGTTATTGGCAGACCTTGTATCTGAATGTATTCAATGTTATGAATGGCCATTTGATTTCTACCCACTTAAGATAAAAAATGCTATACTCACTGTCAGATGAACACTGCACAAGACATGCAGCACATTCAATCGTCTATCATATACATGCAGCACATTCGTTCACCTATCATTCTGTTCATGTGATTGATATTGTTTAGGGACTGGTACCTTACATAGGGCTATTTACTTTCTCTTCGATCCTTACCTTCTTTCTTGTATCCTTTGTCCTATTTTAACTGTCTAAATTTGACTGGGAGCTTTGCTTTAAGCATAATGCCTGTAATTTATACATTATATCTTACTAAAGGTTCACCTTTTACAGATAGAAGCAGCCCAAAGTTGCTGTGAGCTTTTCAGGACTGTGAATGAGGACTTTTGGTTAGTAACTCCATGTTGGGGCACAGCTTTTGAAGGGTATGGTTTGTTAGCAACACAAGCTTAATTAAGTGAACTCTTTTTACAGTTTAGGCAGTGGATGTGATAACATTTGACTGTTGCTGGATTTGAATGACCCATGCTGGCTGCCCTATGAATCAATTACATTAACATTGATCTTCAGGCTACTCTTATAAGTTATCTTTCTTTGATATTACTTTCTATACATAATAGAGAGATGCTCTATGCATTCCCTATTGATATGGTATGAAATGCATGTAGCAATGGTTCCATTGACTGGTTTTCATCATTCTTGGAGTCTGGATACAGATACAAATTTCTGCCTTCTTTGTTATAAAATTAGGTCTAAGATCTTCACTACTTTTGTTTTGTATACATTTAAAGCTGTGTTACGGGATCTGCCACGCCAATGTGTAGGATCCGCCTTGGATTGCCATGGAAATGGATTCTGATCCGATGAAATGGATTCCGTGGAAAATCAAACAGATCCTGAAATTTTGAAATGGATCCTGAAGCTTCCAGTGCTTTTGTGACCCAGCCATTCCCCCCAAAATTGATTTTTTAATGGAAAAGCTTTTAAAACACTAAACACCTAAAGGCTAAAACCATAAACCCCTTTTCTAGTCAAGGTCTGATCTATCCTTGTGTCAATACCTGCTCTGAAACTCTGATCTATCAGGATTTTCTCTAAGGTTTCTGTTTGATCTATCTTTATGGTCATGTTATGCTGTCGATGTCTTATCTATCCTTATGGGCTACATTGTTGCTCACTGCACCCAAACTGTTATTTAGTTATGCCATAGCCTTCAAGAAAACCAATTTATTAACTGCTGATATGGACATATGGATGTGGCTCACAAGAGCATTTTTATGACCTGCTTCATGTTCATGCTGGAATGGTTTTCAAAATTATCAATTATCAATCATGGTTATAAGTTATCAAATTATCTGTTATGGTACATGAATGGCTACTAGTAATATGCATGAAACTCTCTTTTCTGGCTACAAATTATAGTTCTACTTCTGTGTTTCAAATGGTTTTGATTCTTCATTCTATTTTTTTATTTATTTTAAATTATTTTTATATTTTTTTTGTACTTGCCATTTTCCTGCTGTATTCCAAACCCATGCTTTTAAAAAATCTGGTGAGCCTGTATGCAGATCTGAATCTGGATCCTGGTAACTTAGATTTAAAGTGGTGGAAAGTTATTTGAAATCATTGTGCACAGTGCACACTTACATAGGGTTAATATTGAGGTTTTGTCTAATTTACTTTTGCTCATATCACATTGGAAAACATCTGATTGTCTGGTGGATACACTTGTTCACAGGAAATTTCTTGAAGGAACACGACTGACATTGCAGAAGAAGTACACTCAGAACCTCACCTCATAAGTTTGAAGTATAGAAGAATATTCTGTTTCTTTCAGTAGTCATTGATCATCTGGAAAATGGATTTTGATTAGAATGTTTATCTCTTTGTACAGAGGAGAAAAGGGTTTTGACTTTTCAATAAGGACACCTTGTACTCGCCCTCGGTGGGCAGAATATGAGGCTGAGATGGCTGCAGCTTGGGAGGTACATTTATACCATGAAAACATAACTTGCTTTTTGAACTTGTTTTGTATCTCTTAAGTTTAAGACGTAGATGATAGATTATATCATTTTAAGATAAAATTGACATTCACGGGAGCTTCAAACATTTATTTGTTATTGGGTTAGTCATCAATTCCAGTTATTTGAAGCTGGGATTGCTGTTGATATGGCCATCAACCAAGAATGTGCAAGATAATATTCTTCATCAATGGTGGAGGTTGAAACACTAGTAACAATGTTCACTCTATGGAACCTTAGTTGTGAGGTATATTAGGGCGAAGCCTAAATCTTTCGTGTATTGCATGTTTGTTTGTTTCTGTGCGTGACAGTTGCTTTGAGAGCCTACCCTGCACAATCCACATCTAGTGTTTTCTGTCCATTTATTGTTATTCACCCATTTCATGTATAAAATATGCTTATGGGTAAACTATGTATCCCAAATAATTAGCCTACCTCTTGTTTCAGTACCGGAAATGTTCCCAGTACCAGAAATGTTCCCAGTACTAGAGTATAGCAATGGTGTTTACATACTGATTATTTTTTAGGTGAGACATGGGAAGTGTTACTTTTCATATTGTATGAGGCCCCATTTTTTTTGTGATTTTCATGACATACACATCAGATATTTACAGGTTACTGGGGCAGTTGTTTGACACAGAGACATTATGGTTGGCTCACACACTCTCCTTGATAGCTCCCTTGTGACATTGTCGACAACCTTTGTGGTGGGTGTTGAGGTGTTTTAAGTAGAGTTGTTCTATTGTTATTGGGTTAGTCATCAATTCCAGTTATTTGAAGCTGGGATTGCTGTTGATATGGCCATCAACCAAGAATGTGCAAGATAATATTCTTCATCAATGGTGGAGGTTGAAACACTAGTAACAATGTTCACTCTATGGAACCTTAGTTGTGAGGTATATTAGGGCGAAGCCTAAATCTTTCGTGTATTGCATGTTTGTTTGTTTCTGTGCGTGACAGTTGCTTTGAGAGCCTACCCTGCACAATCCACATCTAGTGTTTTCTGTCCATTTATTGTTATTCACCCATTTCATGTATAAAATATGCTTATGGGTAAACTATGTATCCCAAATAATTAGCCTACCTCTTGTTTCAGTACCGGAAATGTTCCCAGTACCAGAAATGTTCCCAGTACTAGAGTATAGCAATGGTGTTTACATACTGATTATTTTTTAGGTGAGACATGGGAAGTGTTACTTTTCATATTGTATGAGGCCCCATTTTTTTTGTGATTTTCATGACATACACATCAGATATTTACAGGTTACTGGGGCAGTTGTTTGACACAGAGACATTATGGTTGGCTCACACACTCTCCTTGATAGCTCCCTTGTGACATTGTCGACAACCTTTGTGGTGGGTGTTGAGGTGTTTTAAGTAGAGTTGTTCTATTGTAATGCTTTCTAGAGCACATTACCACGAGGACATTGCTTCAGTGATTTATTAGCAATGTTCCCCCAAGGTTCCAAGACGGCGGGACACGGGTGCGGGGAGACGCACATTCGGGACGTGTGGAGACCACCCCAAAATTTTAGAGAAATTCGGGGGTCGGCGGGACGTGAGAGTTATAAATTTTTTTAAAAATATGCAAAATATAAATCCCAACAATAACAAACCATCCCATGCAAATTAGTGAATTACTAAACACTACATTCATCATTGTGCAATCATGCAATGTAAATGCAAAGTTCAAACAAATTACACGATTCATCATAATTATATTAATAAATTTATTTCATAATCCACTATGACTAAAATGATTAGAACATATATATCCCAATTTTAGTTATCCCTAAATATCTTAAAGAATGCGCATCACAACAAATCATTTATTTAATAGCCAACTTTAAAATATATATTTTCTAAATTTCAACTATGAGTGAATATACATGAAATTCATATTTCAACGATAATGGTCTAATATATAAATATTCCTTTCATAATTCGCTTCATGAATTAACTCCCTATATAACCGACTAAAATAAAAGTTATAATTTCCAACCCACTAATTGATAATAAATAAACAATTTAAAATGTACTCATCCATTCCATACAATTATAATAGCTTCTAACTCTCTATTCACCTAACAACAAGAATGATTTAAGTATAGAAATTATAACTTTTAGTTTCTCTAAACTATAACTTCAACTTCAGATCAAAATTAACTTTTTAATTCAACGGAAATATAATTACTGGCCCTGTCAAGCTTTTGCATACGCTCCATGGCCGGTAGGGATGTATCCTTCCGAACTCAGCTGTCGAGAGTTCAAATCGCAGCGTATCCCTCTAGATTTCGATCTCTCAACACATGGTGATGTATAGTCTTATTCACTGAACAGAGGTTCGACATTTTAATAGATTGTAAACATAACCATTGTGGATTCGCGCTACTCATAGAATTGAATCTGGATCTCAGAATAATGTAAAGATAATAATAAGATTCGAAATGGATTCACGCCTCTCATAAAAGCAGAAATGGATTCATGCTACTCATAGACATGAATCTGGGTCTCAGGAATATGAAAAGATTGTATCAGAGTTGTAATGAATTCACGTGACTCGTAAAGTAAATCTAGATATCAGGAATAATGACAAATAGCACACACCCGAAATAGATTGCGCTGCTAACAGAAATGAACATCATATTTCATGTTTGTCACTTTTGAGTCTTTGTCATTTGATATTTCAGTTTTGAGTCTCGCCGGAGTTTCGGAATTTTGGGCGGGACGCCCACAAGTCTCGGAGTTTCGGGTGGGACGCCCACAAGTCTCGCCGAAGTTTCGGAGTTTCGGGCGGGACGCCCACAAGT
This sequence comes from Larix kaempferi, assembly GCA_027924585.1. Classification (NCBI taxonomy): domain Eukaryota; kingdom Viridiplantae; phylum Streptophyta; class Pinopsida; order Pinales; family Pinaceae; genus Larix; species Larix kaempferi. The sequence goes on from BSBM01001023.1 coordinate 17,542,852, forward strand.
CTCGCCGAAGTTTCGGAGTTTCGGGCGGGACGCCCACAAGTCTCGCCGCCCACCGAAACGTTTCGCTGTGCGTTTCGCCAAGTTTCGCCCAAAGCGGGACGCCTCGAAACGTTTCGCATGGAGTTTCGGAGTCCTCGGGACGCAAGAAACGCCGAAACGCGTCCCCTACCCTTCGGGACGCGTCCCCGTGGAACACTGTTTATTAGTGGTACATACTGGTTGTATGATGCCTATTATCTTCATGGTTGTTTTTCATGATTCATGGCTAGCCTGGCTGAGCATTTCATGTATTTCATTCATCTCTATTGTGGTCTATTCTCTTGGTGGCTATGATGGTAATATAGGTGGTGTAGCTGCCCGGAATCACACCTAGGAAAATGCGGCAAAAATCTTCAAGCCGCTCAGTGTAGTCTTGGGGGCAAGCCAGAGTCGAGTGTTGTCACCTGAAACTCGACTCCTCCGTCTCGGCTTACTCCTAGTGAAGCCAAGGGGGGTGGACCCTAAAAAATGAAAAATCTAAGGTGTATAATCTACAAAACTAAAAACTCTAGGAGCTAGAAGTTTGATTACAAGAACAATGCAATATACAATATGATATCATTCATTATCCCACATCATCATCATCATTGAAACATTTAACGTCATAAAATAATCAACAACAAGACCAGTGCTGATAATGGAGTCAAATAAGTGTAGTTGAAATGCTTGAAATAAATGTTTTGCAAGTGTTCTTGGTAAATTTCATTATTTTGTGGTAATGAGTCTTTTATTAGGGATGGGGATTTCCAATATACCATGAGGTACTGGAAATATGTCCGGAATTTGACGCAAGTGGCTCCTCACTTGGAAATGTGGGCTAGATCAGAGTCTCTGGGAGGTGTTCAACACTACACCAAACGAGGGTGCAGTCTAATGGTATCCCGAGGTCACTACCTATTGGTTCCTACTTTGAGGAATTTCTCCACACAGTATCAATAAGCGATTGTGCCGGATTTTTGTAAATGGGAGGTTATTTAGGAAAATTTAGACTAATTCTAGTCACTAAGTCCCTTTCCGGTATGATTAGCATGTTCAGTCAAGCTGCAATGATCTAGAGCATACGGGGACGAAGCCTTGTTAATTTTTATGGATTTTTGAACAATGTTTTTCTTTTTTATTAAACCCCAAGAGTCTCTTTTCTGGCCAGTACTCGTGCAATCCCTTATCCTAAAATCCGTACTTCGGGAAAGAAAGGGGGGTTGATTAAAATTGTAAAAATGGAAATTGTTAAAAAAATGTGAAAAACTAAGTCTTGAGTGAACTTGTGGCCCGCCAATGGAACGGACCAACAAGGTAAATTTTAGTCCTAGTTTGATTTTATTAAGTGCCGAAAAAGCAAATCTAAACTAAAAATGCAAACCACAAAATTTGAGTCGACACAGTTTTCCATTTTTTTTACTTTTGGCTTTTTTGACTATACGTGAAAAATAAAGTACTCAACTACTTAGGAAAGTGGGTTTTGGGGTATAGTGGGCACTTTGAGCTTGAAAATGAGCACCCCCGTGGCAAAAAAGACCCCTAGACCACACTTTTACAACATTTTTTTTATCAAACCATTAGAAAATGGCTTGTTTTTACGGGATTTTTTTTTTCACGGAACTTAAAATACCTAGCACATGTCCATATAACTCAAAATTAGTATCTAGTATGTTCATATACATTGACCTATGGACTTTAACAACCCCCTAAGGCCTATCCACCACACCAGGCATTCCAACTTTGGAGGAGCAGGAGAAAAACTAAAAAATTATGTCCTGCTAAAATGTAAAACATAATTAATAAGTGAAAAACTCCTTGGAATACCTGACTTGATCGACAAGTCCTAGGAATCCAAGTCCTTTACATAAAAAACCATGCTAGCACACATTATTAAAAAGGCCTGATGGACTTCAAATCACCGATAATGAACATATAATATGTTCAACTTTGCCCGGTCACTTGAAAGTCCAACTAAGTACAACTTAGCTGGTAACATGTGGCATTGACATTTTGGCATTAATATGATATGATGTGGAGCTTGCTATATGAGCCATAGTTATCAGAAACGGATTGGTCATTAACCCAGTGGACCTCGGGAACCAGAATCAGATAAAAACCAGTCAACCAAATTATACATAAAATATTCCAAATTTGAAAAAAAAATATATTCATGTGCATCCATCAGAATTCAAACCATTATACACAAATATGCAAAGTTTCTCATGTATATAGCAAGTAAGAGTGCATAAAACCAAAATAGCACCAAGTGCAATCCATATTTGAACCAAAGTACATTAATAAATAGGCTATAATGGATTCTTCAAAACTTAGTTTTGAGGCCACCAACATCAAGGTACATAGAAGGGTTGATGTGCTTGATTAAATACCAATCCCATACCCTCATACATGCTAGAAACCAATGGAAACATTGCAATCCTGAAATCCTAAAAGTTTTTTAAGCTTGGTGAATTTTAAATGTGATAAAAAAAATTACCTTTTGCATCTGAAGTCCGATGAGGTTGGAACCACTCTCAAACATCCTGAAACAATTAATGGTAATGTTAAAAATTTATGTAAAAGGATAGAAAATGAAAGATTTGGAGAATGACACTTTTACCTTAAGAATTTAATCTTACCATTTAATATTTCTAATGAGGACTAGGTTTAGGGTTTATCTTTGTTCTCTAGCTTTATATAGCATTAACAGGAGCTTGGGGTTAATTCCCACCCTCGTCACTTAATTTTTTCGGTTTTTTAAACAAAAAATTAAAAAATTGAAGCAAATCACGCCCCTATATGACCTGTACGGAACCGACTGGTTCTGTACAAAACCTATTGATTTTGGATCAGGGAGGCTGGTTCCGTATGGAATACAGAACCAACCAGTTCCTTACAAGGACCGACCGATTCCATACGTAACTGGCCATTTTCTGTTTTGTGCAGCGGTTTAGATTGCTCAGGCTTGTAAACCAAACAAATTAGTTAGTTTTGTCAAAACTGGTCCGGTTTTGATAACACTGATTTGAGCACCTTAGATGATATTGGTATTTTGATTGTGATTTGATATTCTCCTAGTCGTTGACATCTTGAGGAGACAAAGTAGTGCTCACTTTCCTTGTCATCTTTCACATATTATTAAGAAATGCAGTGGAGAGGAACTTGGCATAAAAGGCTTTAATCCATATTCAACATTTGTATTCACTCGATGAATTGAATTTATCTATGTTGCATGGATATCACTCCTTGGGATTAAGAGACCCGTACTCGACGTCCCCATGTTCTAGGGAGCTTGCGAGCTGGTACAAAATGCTTCAAATTGAGTGGGAGCTTTAGTGGGTACTTGGGATTTTTCAGTTTTTTTTTGCTGCTCAATGTCATTTTGGATACTCGTTTTGATTGGAAACTCTAATCAAGAGATTTAGGAAGCTCCCTATCCATCGAGGAGCTTCTAGTGTTGAAAAATGTAACTTCGAAAGATATTCTTATTGTATTTTTATTGAACTTCCTTCAGGAGATATTCATATTGTAATTGATTATGTAAAAACCCTAAAAGAAATCAAGTAAAATAGACAAGTCTGCCCCACAGAAGTCAGTGGGTAAACTACCCCAAACAATAGGCAGTCTACCCCAAACAATGGATAAAACTGCCCCAGTAAAGGAAACCTAGTTAGGGAAGTCAAGTCAGCCTAGTTAGGTAAAAAGGTCATGTTGTAACTAGTACAAATAAGGGTGGCGCCTAGCTTATTTTGACATCAGTCACTCAAGCTAGTTTGCATTAGTAGAGAGAGGAAGAAAAATTCGCTTGGGAGAAATAGTAGCTGCATTGAAGACATCTTATTCTTGAGTCTCTTTGTTCTCGGGTTATTGTACGAGATTGACATTGTACTTGCCGACGAATCTATACTGAAGAAGTTTTGCTGGGTTTTCTGCCCAAGAGGGTTTCCCAAGATAAATTGTTGTGTACTCTTGTTTATGTTGTGCTTGTCTATCTTTTAGTGATCCTATTGTTTATGGTTATTGTGATATAATGCAAATTGATTGAAGATCTAACATAACCATCATTATAGTATTAAAATTCTAACATGGTATCAGAGCTAGCCTGAAAGAAGACTTTGTGTAGACGAAACTGCTAGAAGTAAAAACTAGGGTTTCTTGTTCCGAAGGCTTTTCACCATAGATTGGCCTGAAAAGGAGGACAAAACAATTCCCCTTAGGAGGGTGCATTTTTCTGTGGAGGAAGATTCCAGATCCGAGAATTTGAATTTTGAACCAATCACTGTTGCTTGGGAATACTAGGGCATCAAATTTTTTATTTTTTTGTCGATCGATTTGGCTGAAGGAAGGGTTTGCTCAACTCGCCTTAGGGGTGCATCTCTCTCTCTCCATTAAGATTTGCAAGATTCCAAAGTTGGAAAATTAGGGTTTCTCTAACAAACCCTAGGTCAACCAGTAAGCAGATATCAGAAGGCATTAGAGCAACCACTTGGTTGGAGCATCTCTATCGGTAAGTACTATTATCTTTATTTCCATCTGAGGTGTGTTACCAACTATTTTGTACCATAGTTGGACTTCTTGTAAGTTGCTAGTTTCGTGAACATGTCAAGTCTTCATCATCAGTGTTCAAGAATTCAGAAGACTTTTTCAGGGCCAATTTTGGCCCCTTTTGTAATAATTGCATGTCCAGACCCCCTTGGGGGAATTGTAATAAGTTGATCTAAGCATGGTCATTTTGTAAAAGACTTGGCTTACCTTAGGTTTGGCTATCAGGGGGATACTCTACAACGTTTTTTCCTTAGGAATTATGCGTTGCGCTTCAGTGGCGTATAATCCCCGAGTTTTTCATTTACACCTCAAAAGCTGGAGTATCTACCATGGTGGTTGAACCTAGGGAGGTTATTAAAGTCTATGTGTCTGTGTATTTTTTATATGCTAGCCATCAATAATAAGTCATATGGAAATGCACTAGGTCCCCTAGGAGTTTGAGTCAATTCCGATAAAAATAATTTTTTTTGTAAAATCAGACCATTTTTTAATGGTATAATTGGAAAAATTTAAAGTGTAATAAAAGCATGGTCCGGAGGTGGAATTTGGCATGGGGATGCTCGTTTTCACGCTCAAAGCGTCCTCTTTAACCTAGGACCCACTTTTCCTAGGTTTTGGGCGATTAAATTGTCATTTGTGGCATTTTTTTTCTTAAAGACGCGACAAAATGACATTTAAATGCTAAGTGTGCTACAAATTGCGCAAATGACAAAGTTGGAAAATCCAAAACAATGATTAAAAAAGGTATGGGAAAAGGTGGCATATTAATTTCTTATGATGTGCGACCTCTTAAGGATGATAAAGCACATGTTATAAAGACAAATTATTAAGTAGTGAATGAAATCGATTTAAGGATGCGCATATCTCACATGTGCATCATAACTGATTTGTGGGAGACTTGGCTCACGTGGATATTTCCCATGCGATGGAGGAGTTTCCAAGGTTTAAAAGGGGCACCTCTCCCATGTGGCAGCCACCTCACCATAATCTCAACAACCATGCACTCGTTAAAGTGTTGGTTCAATGCCCAAATCACTCCTCCATTTGTGGATATGCGCCTCCTACTCATGCGCCCTCTTCTATCATCTTTGGCTATAAAAGCAAGGTCAAGCTCCATTGTTGAGGGTGGATTAGCATCGAACCTTTGCTCATGTATTTCATAATTTGCAATAAGAATTTGTTGAGACTTCGGAGGTCAATGAGGTGTGTAAGATCCATATTGTGACGCATGTCTGTGGTTGAGGTATAATCTTGTTTTGCTTTCATATACTTATTATTTTGAATCTGTGGATTGTTTAGCTAAGAAGGCCTTTGAGCCCATAGAAGCATACATTCATAGTCTTTGAGTTGTTTGCTTTTGATATGTTAGTAAAAGAATAGGGAGTAGTATGTTGATTAAGTTGTCATTGATGCCAACAGTGCCTCGTCATCGATTCCAACAGTGCATTGTAAGGGTTTGTCGAGTCTTGGTGCCCCTTGTGGAGCCCCTGAGGGTTAGTGTTTGGTCTGTGGTTGTCTGAGTCACAGGAGTCTTTTTGTAGTTGTCCAAGCCCAAGATTGAAGCCCTTGGAGGCCTTGGGACAACAACAAAAGCCTTGGTTACCCACTGTCTTGGTAGAGTCTCCCTAAGATGTATCTTGGTCCCCTTTGAAGACTCTCGTTGACCTCCTTAACCCTTGGTGGTGCTTGAAGTCCTTGGTGCCATGAAGAGATCCCAAAGAAGCCTATGACCTTGATCTCGATGAGAAGTTTAAGCCCTTGCTTGATGGTCCTCAAGCCCAAGTTTGAAGCCCTTGGAGGCCTTGGAACAAATAGCAAAAGCCCTGGTTACCTACTGCCTGGTAGAGCCTCCCTAAGTGTCTTTTTCCCTGTTTGGTCTTTGAAACCCTCCTCTTTTGACTTGTGCCCCTACTTGGTGTCATAACTTGTTGGTGGAGCCCTTGCCTTTGAAGCATTTGATGATCAAATTAAAGAAGCCCATTGCACTTGGTAATGATTTGGACATATGAACCATACACATGGGTTGAAGTTTGATTTTTGGCATTTGCATATGTTGGTCATGGTTTTATTCAACCATGCTTTGATGAAGCCCATGTGTATTGTATTTATCCTTGAAGATGTCCATTAAAGTCCTTACCATTCTTGATATGAAACCCTTGGACATGATCTCCTTGCATATGGTTGCTTGTGGCTTGGGACGCACACAATTGATGGCATGATGGATCTTAACTCTTCTAGGTCTTCTTGTATGGTTGAGATGATGATAATGGGTACACTTGGAAAGTTGTCATTAAAGCCCTTGTATATCTTGCTTGAGGTAACTTGGTCCTTAAGCCCACAAGGCTTGGGTCTTGAACCCACACATATGGTGGCTCAAAGGAGCTTGTTTGAATAAAAATCTTGTAAATAAACCTAATGGTGAAGTCGGCCCAGCTCTAGAAGATAATTTTAGTTGAATGAAGCTCACGTGTATTGTATTTATCCTTGAAGATGTCCATTAAAGTCCTTACCATTCTTGATATGAAACCCTTGGACATGATCTCCTTGCATATGGTTGCTTGTGGCTTGGGACCCACACAATTGATGCCATGATGGATCTTGACTCTTGTAGGTCTTCTTGTATGGTTGAGATGATGATAATGGGTACACTTGGAAAGTTGTCATTAACGCCCTTGTATATCTTGCTTGAGGTAACTTGGTCCTTAAGCCCACAAGGCTTGGGTCTTGAACCCACACATATGGTGGCTCAAAGGAACTTGTTTGAATAAAAATCTTGTAAATAAACCTAATGGTGAAGTCGGCCCAGCTCTAGAAGATAATTTTAATTATTAAATAAAAAAATATATAAAAAGATATATATAGCAAGTCGGCTCAGTTTGAAGTCATTTTTTGAACCTGTATATATACACCTTCATTCCATTCATTTCATAAACAGTTTTTAAGAATCCTTGTCTGAAATTCGGGTTTAACAGAGGCAGAAATTCAGACTGAGGCAGAAATTTGGACCGAGGCAAAATTCGGTGGTCTGAGGCAATTATTTCAGTGGTCAGTTTTATGGACCGGTTCTTCTTTTTCTGAAAAATTTGGTGGTCTGCAATATTCGTGAGGTTGCCTCACACTCAATATAGTATCTCTTGGGGTTGCAACAGGAAGATATCTTTCAGCTATTTGCCAAATCAGAAATTCGGGCTACAACAGGGAGGATTTTGGTCTTCTTCAGTTTAAAATTCAGGTTGCTACAGACATAATTTCGGGCTGTCTCTTTTCAGTAATATTTTCGGACTGTCTCCTATTCTCAGGTATACACAGAGAAATTTCAGTGATACACCTATGACTAGTAATTACACAGTGCCATACACAATAATGATTATATGCTAGTGATGATATGTTTAGATGCCCAATATACAGTGTGAAGACAGTGATGTTTAGACTCTTACATACATAGTGACTAAATACACAATGATGACAGTAATGTTTAGTTTCTTACATACACTGTGAAGACTGTAATGACAATACACAGTGATGATGATATTTATCTAGTGATGATGATATTTATCTAGTAATGACAATACACAATGATGTTATAGTAATGATGATATTGTTATATGTAAAGTGATGACAAGCATAATATGCTCAGTAATATGATGATGTGATCAGTAATATGCTCAGTAATATGATGTGTTCAGAGATATGCTCAGTACACAGTTATATGATGTTTACACAGGGATATGCTCAGATCAGTGATGTTTACACAATGATATGCTCAGCTCAGTGAAGTTTACACAGTGATATGCTTAGTACACAATTATATGATGTTTAGACAGTAGTATGCATACTCAGTGATACATGCATGAACATTGATGAGTCAACAATAATGATGAGCCAGTAATGTTTACACAAGTATGCTCAGCTTAGTACACAGTAATATATGTATGATGAAATACAGTGATAATATCACACACTGATATATGCTCAGTAATGTATGACACTCAGTGATGTGATGATGTTTAGTAATGTATGATGATACACAATGTTATATGCGCAGTGATGCACACAGGATTATATATGCTCAGTGATGTATGCAATAGAAACAATGATAATGAGCAGTGAGTACACTGATTCACTCGAGTAGGTTACATGAGCAGATTTCTTAACTCAGATTGGCTGAGTTGTATGAGTAGCTGGTTTGACTCAGGTGGACTGAGTCTCGTGTACAGTTGGTTAAACTCAGATTGACTGAGTCGGATGAGTGGTACAACTTGATTGATATAGCCAGATTGGACAAGTTGATTGTATATGCTGACAAGCAGTGACAGTTGATGAGCAGTAGTTAGTGATCAGCAGTGGCAGTTGATGAGCAGTGGTCAGCATTGACAGTTGATGAGCAGTGGTCAGCAATGACAGTTGCTATGCAGTGTGGTACAAGTGTTGGTTAGCTGGTCCGCAGGATCAGTGCCGTTGTGGTTCAATAGTTCTATCTTCATATCAGGGTGGTAGGATGGGGCAAGGAAATCTAGGGAACTAGGGCTTCCTTCACGTTGTAGCCTGTAAACCAAGGGGTTATAGCCTTTTTATAGTTGTAGCTGGAGAATTGAAGTCATTGTAACAAGGGGGTTGTTGCCTCCTTCCGGTTGTAGCTGGAAAACTATTATTATACAGGCTTATGTGTTTTTTCCCCCAGGACTTGGGTTTCCACGTAAAAAATCTTGTGTACTGTGTTTTGCTATGCTTCCTATGTGATGATGAGAAGATGATATGTGATGATGAGCTATAATTGTTGATATAATGATAATAATGTACTCTGCATAATATTGAATAAGCTGCTGATGAATCATGATTGTTAAAATTGAAAATGTAATAAAATCTATACACATTGTTCACCCCCCCTCTCAGTGTGCTCGGTTTGTTCAACATAGTATGCGTAGTTAGTTATACAATTACTTTTCATATTTTATTACTATCTATGTCTTCTACATTTAATCTATTTGTTCTTGTAAGTGTATGAGAGTTTGTTGCAGGATCTAAGTTGATTTGGAAGCGAACCTAAGCTGGATTCTTTTCCTCTCCAACAATAAGAACATAGTGATCACATGCTAACAAATCGATTTTGCAAATCTTCATAAGCCTTCGCAATCCTCAAGCTTGGGATTGGTTCCACTTTTCTCACCTTTCTTTAAATCAAATCAAACTCTTTTCCCTTATTTTTGTTTACAGAAAGCAAGTACATTTAGATCTAAAAGTGTCATTCTTTAGAATTTATTTGCTTCATTACTAGATCTAAAAAGAGCTTCAAGTCATTCATAAGTTAGATCTATTTATTATTAAGTACTAGAGTGCAAATATTTGATGTATATACATGTACTAATACATCAACAAATTTTAGTGTTGGTTTTTCATGTTTATTTTACAGGAAAGCGGGGAAAGAAGGCCTTTTTGGAGCACAAAGTTATAAACTCATAAAACATCATTTTTCTTCAACCCCTTGCTCTTGTTGAAATACTGAGAGGGGGGTGAATCAGTATTTGCTAATTAACAATCCAAAATTTTTAACTGAAAGCAAGTTGCTAATCACCAATCATAGCAGTAAATCATCAGCAATAAAACAAGATGCACAGTACACAAGATTTTTTACGTGGAAACCCAAGTCCTGGGGGTAAAACCACGGAAGCCTTTTATAATAAAATTTGACCCAGCAACAACTGGGGTTACAAATTTAATACAACTTCTCCAGCTACAACTGGAAGGGGCTACAACCCCTAGGCTTCGTCAGCCACAACTGACAAGCTGCTGCAACAGCTCAGCTCACAAGATTGAGAGCCCTAGCACCACCCTACCACCCTGTAGAAAAATATGATTGCTGAACCTGCGGACCTGTTAACCAATAAACCCTGACCTCTCTGCTGCTTATAACCTTTGTTCCCTGTTTATTTCCACATCAAACTTCACACTGATACACTTTGTACTAAATTACACAACCTGTAAATCTGTCACATACCAATCTCTGTATCTGCTTGTGCACACCATTCACTGCCAAAGCATCCCTGTGTATCCAAGTTTTCTCTCTGCCATAACAATCACATATTAATCACTGAAATACTTCTGCTCATGCCCTGTTTCTGCACATTCCCATAGTCTGCTCATTCAGCAGATGTCCTCAACTTTAATTGCTACTCATAGTCATCAACCTGTCCCACAATACTGCTGCTAGATTATTTATCAACACAAGTGCTTTCAACTCTACCAAGTTATTAGGATAACTCAGCCTTGGACTGATCACACTCCTCATAGACTAGGGCTGTCATCATCACTTGCATGTCAACTTCTAGGTTTGCATCTATGTTCATACTTGTCTGCTCATAAACACATCATGGTTTCTGTATTGTATTTTTGAAGCTGTAAACTATACAAATAACTTTTACAATGTTTTTCATCCGAGGAACCCTTGAAGACAAAGAAATCCGTTCAATCTAAAACATCCAAACTAACCTTCTGCCAGGCAATGTAAAACAACTGTGGTGTGTCCTGGGCAAATACCTGTTTTCGAAGTGTTGACAGTCACAAAGTCTTCCCCAGCTGTATTTACGTTTCCACAGTGAGTTCTTTCAATTCAGACGTATGCAGAGAACTCAGAAAGGGAAAAAGATTGGAAACCCTGTTCCTCGAAAACCTTTTTGCGTTGTAGGGACTGAGATCTGCCTTCAAAAAAAAACGAGCTATCTTCAGCAAAAACACCAATCCAAAGAATTTGCAGACTGCTGTGCCTTCTCCAAAATCGAGCCAAGTAATCGAGCTGTTCAAACAGCTGTGCCTTCAATCTAAACCGAGATTCTCCACACCAATAAAAAATTTGCAGACTGCGATAGAAGCCACGAATTGTTCCTGGTGGTTACTCACGCGAATTTCCTTTTTCAAAAATTAACTCCAAGCGATATTTAGTCTTTACCAATAAAAATCAGTGTTCTATATTCAGCGTTTCCTTCACCAATAAAACTCAGAGCTCTGTGCCAATCGTGTATTCACCAAAAAATCAAGCTATGAAACCCACGTGTCTTCACCAAATAGACGAGCTTTGAATCTGCTGTTCCTTCCAAAAAAACGAGCTCTATCTCCAGCGAATACACTAATACGAAATTCTCCACCAAAAATTCTGCAGACTGTGGTAGATGCCACGGATTATTGCTGGTAGTTGCTCACCCGAAATCTTTATTAATCAAATCACTCCTGTGAATTATTGCTGTGCCTTCACCAAATAGACGAGCTTTTACAGCAGCTGTTCCTTCACCATAAATTCGAGCTATGCCTTCACCATAAACCAGAAATCGAGCTCTGCCTTTACCAAAAAAAAATATCCGAGCTCTGCCTTCAGCGTTGTAAAAAATCAGAGCTTCATTTACACATTGTCTTCACCAGAAATCGAACTCTGTCAATAAAAATTGCAGACTGCTGTTGCCACGAATTATTGCCTGAATTTCACAGCTCATGCGAATTTCTCTTCATCAAAATAACTTCCACGAATTTTTTTTTCAACAACCTCACGCAAAATTTTTATATCGTATTTATAGTAGTTTCTTTTATAACTATATGGAGCCGACTTTTCAAAATCATATACTATTTAAATTTTAATTTTAATTTTATTCCTTAAATTAATGAAACTTTTCCTAAAGTTATAAAAAGTTATTAATATATTAAAATTTGTTTATTAAAATGTTTTATTTAAAAACTTTTTAATATTCCTTAAATTAATGAAACTTTTCCTAAAGTTATAAAAAGTTATTAATATATTAAAAATTTGTTTATTAAAATGTTTTATTTAAAAACTTTTTAATATTTGAATTTAAGCTTTTTCTTTCTTTCTTTTTTTTTTGTTTAAAAATGTCATCTTTGCTTTGCATGTTTAAATAAGTTATTATTATTATTATTATATCAAAAAAAATTAATAATAAAAAATATTTAATTGGTTAAAAATAATTATTTATTAAACCATTTTATTTATTAAACTTTTTGAAATTATTAAAGTATTCAAGTGTAAGTCTTTAAAAGATTTTAAAGTGGTTGAAAGATTATGGGTTTAGGGACTCCTAGGGTACCAAGAACTTAATAGCACACAAAAGACCACTGAAGAGGTTATTTGGACACTAACAACCTTTTCGACCCATTTAGGATTACTTGAACATTCTACAGGGCTTTTGGCAATGTCCCAAGGCCTCCAAGGGTACTAGAGTGCAAATATTTGATGTATATACATGTACTAATACATCAACAAATTTTAGTGTTGGTTTTTCATGTTTATTTTACAGGAAAGCGGGGAAAGAAGGCCTTTTTGGAGCACAAAGTTATAAACTCATAAAACATCATTTTTCTTCAACCCCTTGCTCTCCCTTAGGCTTCTTGAAAGGCCTAAAGTCTCTTGAACTATGTTGCACGAAACTCCTAAATGCCCACGTACCGGTATTGGAAACTCGCAGAAACTCATAAACTTCTCCGAAACTTCTAGGAAACCTCCAAGGGTCCATGAGTGGCTTGGAACCCATAAGAAATCTAAAAAACCCCAGTTTATAGAAAATGAAAACAAATCAACCTCTAAATCATTTCCAAACCTACCTACAAATTAACCTCTCATTAATATTTTACTGTGAGATAATGTGTTATTAAAAAAAAAATATAATAATATATATATCGCGTTTCCCTTGACGTACCCATTTTGGGGGGTCCACGTTTCCAAACATTCCCGTTTCTGAAACTTGTAAAAGTTTCCACGTTTCGTGCAACTTAGCTCTTGAATCTCGCAATTTAAGCGGATCAAGAGCACTCTCTATTGGAGAGTTGTTTATAATTTTGTTGTAATAACTCTAATAAAAAGCAAGTGGGAATACGGTTCCCACACCCTTCTTCTCCCATTTGGGGGAAACCCGTACCTTTTCATTTATTTTTCTTTCTACCTGCACAGAATTAGAATAGTAGCATGTTAGACTAGTTTTACTTACTTAAGGTTTTGTTTGAAAAGTTTATCTTTGCATAGTTTAAAAGCTTACCATTTTGCATAAATATCAATCCACTGAAAGTTTCCATTTTGCAAGTTAGTTAGTTCTTTTTCCAAGCTTTATTTCTTTCAAAGTTTATAGCCTCATTTCATTTTTGTTGAAGTTAGATTTTTTAAAGTTATCAAAATTTCTTGAATCTCGCCATTTGCAGATCAAGAGTGCTCTCTGTCGGAGAGTCTACTTGTTTTTCACTAACCCCCTTTTTTTCCCGAGTACGGTCCTGGACCTAAAAGAGATTCTTGGGTAGCATTTAGACAATTTTTACTTTATGTATCTTTGCATTTACAATTTCTATTGAGTCTTAAGACTCCTTAAAATCTCTTGAATCTTGCTTTCAGTGAATCAAGAGTGTTCTCTGTCGGAGAGCCAACAAAATTGGAATAAACATTTTGCAAACACCGAGTATGCTCTACCCATCGCAGGCTGGTCTATGCTTTGGGATATAAAAAATGGTTGTTTTGCACTTATTAAATTTTCATATTTGATTAATCCACTCATTAATAAAATCAAGTCCCCCAAACCAACGAAAATCCGCTGTTGCCTCGATAGTGGTCAAAAGTGGGGAAATTTCGACTAAGGAAGAAGGAACAACTGGGAGGCGACCTCAGAGCAAAGTTAGACTACACCCTTGTTGGTGTAGTGTTGAACACCGTTCTCGAGACTCCATTCTAGCCCACATGTCCTTGTATGAAGCCACCTAGATCACATTCCGGACATATTGTTAGTTTTTCTACTTTTAATCAATATTATGTAGGATCTTAATTGAAAGAATAACACGCACAACATAACACAAGAGACAGATTTTCCTCGTGGAAACCATAAAGGAGAAACCCCGCAACTTCCTCGGAGATAGAATCGTCACCAATACAATATCACAAAATGGAAAACCCCAAAACAAAATAGTCTTCCGCAACTCTCTCTCTTTTCTCTTATGCGAACTTGTCTTCTCTCTGTCACTAATGCGAACTTGAGTGAGTGAGTGTGTGTCCAAATGAGAGAGCCTTTCTCTCTATTTATATGTGACTTTCCACTTGACCTTTTCACTTACTAGGTCGACCTCAACTAAATCTGACTGGGCCGACTTCTCCAAGAAGACTCAATAACCCTATTACATTTGACTCTAGGAGATCTATTGCCCCGACTTACAATGGAGGATTTACCTCAATGACTTTGCATGACCAAATGTAATAAAGACATCTTTGAACGGAGGAAAAACATCTCCGTCGGAGGTACAAGTAAAATACAATAATAATAACAATATAAAATACAAGTGAATATCTTCTGAAGTTACGACTACATCAACACTCCCTCTTAACTAGGAAGGTATTCTCTTGCCATAGTCGTCAACACTTTTGGACACAAGTCTGGATAACGTCATCATCGTTGGATCATCATCAATGCTGGAACATGATCATCAACACTAGATCATCATCGTCGCTGCTGCCTCAATCCTCATCATGTTGATCATCGATTGGTGACATCTCTCGAATCTACTCATCATAGGAAGTTCTACAGAGCCAGGCCTTTTTCATGCTGGATGTAGGACTAGCCCTCATGTAGGTCTTCATCATCTCTGTGAGAAAGCCATCAAGTAGGTACAGCCCAGGACCAGTCATTACATTGCCACAGCAATCACCTGTGTCTCCTACTATCGCGTCATTGTCTTCAGATCATCTTATCATCACACAGAGTAGCACAGCCCAGATGCACATCACATGTCCCACAACGGTTAGCCCGCGTCTACCAACATGGGAGGACAAACCTGCCACCATGTGAGATCCTTCCTAGGCGCACACACAATGTCTTATGACCGGTGGACTTCACAATGTCTCCAGTATGGGAGGACAAACCTACCACCATACGAGACCTCATCTACCAACCTGGGAGGACTTTCCTACCACCATGCGAGAATGGCTCAGCCCTTACATCTACCAACATGGGAGGACTTTCCTACTACCATGCGAGAATGGATCGGCCCTTACATCTACCAACATGGGAGGAATTTCCTACCACCATGCGAGAATGGCTCGGGCCTTACATCTACCAACATGGGAGGACATTCCTACTGTTGCCCGCCGATGTGCACATAGCAGCAGAAATCTTTTGAAGCTGCTTTGGGAATGTGTGGCCTTGGGGGCAAACAAAGAGTCAGGTGTTGTCACCTGATCCTGACTCCTCCGTTTAGGCAAACTCCTAACAAAGCCAAGGGGGGTAGACCCTAACAAAGAGTTTCTAAGGCTCTTAAGTGTTTTAAATGTTTTAATGGATTAGGATGGGTGTTGTTTTAGGAGTTTTTAGTAATTTGCAATAAAATTGTGTCCAAGTATAACTTTTGCAAGATAGATTACATCCACAATATGATGATAACTAATAAATGAAACATCTACAACATAATATGATAACAAATAACAACAAATTTCAGATAGATAATAAGCAAATGAAATACTGAACAATTGTTGCTTTGTAGAATGACCAATGCCAAAATGGAGTCAATGTCTTGAAATGCTGAGAGTGCTTGAGTGTTTGTAGATGTTTTGCAAATGTCTCTAGGTGAATTGTATTGTACATTTTTGAGGTGAGGTGGATTATTATGGGAAAGAAGATCTCCAAGATATACCTTGTGGTACAGGAGATATGTCTGGATTACAATCTAAGTGTTTTCGTACAAGGACATGTGGGCTGGCCGGAGTCTCTAGAGCGGTGTTCAACCGTACACCAACAAGGATGTAGTCTAACTGGTGCTCTGATGTCTCGTCCTAGTGGTTCCCGCGTCCCCAGGAAGAATTTGCCAACTTTTGATTGTAGCGATCAACGCTGGATTTCTGTTGGTTTTTTTGGGAATGTATTTTATTAAGGTTGTAGTGGAGTTAAATATGAGGAATTAAACAATCTACAACTGCTTCTGGATATCCTACAAGTGGGTAGAGCATACATAGTGTAGTAAAAGGTTCGTTCCAATTTTATTATGTGCTGAAAACAAGAACCATTGACTCTCCGATAGAGAGCACTCTTGATCTGCCTTATGGCGAGATTCAAGAGATTTATGAACAAGAAAGTGCTAAAATAAAACTAAACTACTTAAAGAAAAAAGCTCTCCGACAGAGAGTGCTCTTGATCCACTTCTCAGTGAGATTCAAGAGTCTTTGTGTTCTTTTTAGCAATTTTATATGAAATGAAAAACTAAGCAACTAAGATACAAATGAAAAGGCTCTTCGACAGAGAGTGCTCTTGATCCACCTTGCGGTGAGATTCAAGAGACTTTATGTTCCTTTTAATCAATTTATATCAAAAGACAACTAAATAAAAATTTGAAAGAACTAGGCTAAAGCTACATATGCAAGATCTAGCAACTTATCAAATTGAAACTAATCTAACTTTTTCTATCCTACTTGCAAGTAAAAAGCAAATAACGAACTCAAGACAATACAAGCTTCCCCCAAATAGGGGAAGTGGGGTGTGGGAGCCTTTATCCCTCTTGCTCTTTATTAATAACTTGTACAATGAATGGTGTTAATCTTCTTGAAAGCACAAGTTTAGAAGGGGGAATGAAGAAGAGGGAGGAGTAGAGTTTTTTGTGCTTTTGGAGTTTTCTCTTGCTCTTCTTGGTTTAGCCTTTGGGCTTCTTCTTGTTTGTCCTTCTTATTTTCCTATAAGTAGGAGCTCAAGACAAAGAATGATTAGAATGGTTAGTTTATAAACAATAAAAATATATAAATTGGATGAAAGCAAAAATGCAAACTTTGAGAAATAACTAAGATATAGTAACAAGGAAGTAATAATGATATAAAACTTTGAAGACTTGATCTTTTATGCTACTTGCATGCAGGTGAGTGAATACTCAAGGATGAAAGCTAATGGAGCTCAAGATACTTAGGAGGAGCGAAAGCACTTTGAGTGAGGGTGAATTCTCTTGAAGTTAAACTCTTACTTCATGCAAGGGAGAGAGGAAGCACTTAAGGACAATAACTGCAATTTAGAAGCAGCTGCACTTTTAGGGACAACAAATGCAAACAGGCCAGCAAGATGAGACCTTTGAAAACTGATAAAAGACCTAATGCATGCCCAAAGTGAATAGATGAGGGAGATAGAACTTGCAAGCCAACAACCTAATACACTTTGAAAATCGAAAACTTGAAAGAATGAGCTTTTAACAATGAGATTCGCTTGAGTAACCAACTTGGAAGGAAAAAATATTTATTTTAAATTTAGAAGGGTGAAAAGAGAAGGCGCTTCAAGCCCAAGCTTGAACAAATGAACCACTTTGAAGGATCCTGCAACACAAATTCATTAGCATTAAAGGTAGCAAAGAGGGTTGGAAGCAACTGAACTCCAATTCCTACTTTGCCTTCTGGTAACAACCTGCAACACTTCACCACTAAAAGCAAACCATGATCAAATCCAGTATATTTTAATAAAAGAAATTTCAGAGAGCCTAAGTATAACTGACTACTTTTGGCTACTCCTTGACTTCAAATTTAGAACATAGATAAGCAAATTGAACCTACAAATGCTTACCCTATGGATTAATAATAACCTTCTAAGCTAGGATTGATCAATGATATTGCAAAAAATAAAGCAAAACAGAGAGATATCACCTCAGTTTAGATACATGCCATGAGAAATTGCACTATTGGACCTCCAAAGTCTCCACTTTATTCCAAGCTTGTATGCCAAATAGCATCAAGCATTCAACAAATTTACAGCAGAGGTTCCTTGCACAATCTTCCACACTCAGTGGTGGAGCAAGGACCTTTATTTATAGTACAAAAGAGCTCATGTGAATTGAGGAAGAAGGCTAGGGTTTAGGAGGGCGCAACCACCAACAAGAGGAGAGATCAAAGCCTTGAATCAAAGCTTAACTAAGCCTTGGTAGCTAGGATTAGGTGAGGTGGCCTCCACCTAGGCAAGGCGCCCACCATCAATCCTTGGAACCATTGCCAATCCAACCACGAGCTGCCACTTAAGAAAGTCGCCCAAGCTAAAGAGGAGGGTGCAAATCCCAAGGATAAATCTTTTTTAGTGCTCCGATACTGACTCAAATCAGGTAGGTGATGATTGGAATATTCCCATATGCTGATTGCCATGCCATTTAGCCTTTTATTTTATTCTTTTTCCTCAATTTTGGAGATTTTTTATTTTCTCCAATTTTTTATTTTCTCCAATTTTTTATTTTTTAATTATTTAATTCTCTTTAATAATGAGGAGAGAATTTTTATTTAAGTGAATAATATTCACTTAGAACTTAGGAAAAGTGGGTTTAGGGGTTTTATGGGAAAAATCAACCTCCTAAACCATCTTTTGTCGTTATTCATGATTTTTTATTTAAATCATTAAAAAAACCTGGGAAGCAGGCAAAAATGGTTTTCTTAGAAAAGTCTAAAAATCCTAGGGGACCTAGTGCGCATGTCCACACAACTCAATATAGATGGCTAACATGTAAAAAATCCTAGTCACAAGACACTAATAACCATCTTAGGTTCGACCACCATGGTAAATACTCCAGCTTTGGAGGTGTGAGTGAAAAACTCAGGAATTATACACGACTGAAGCGTAATGCATAATTCCTAAGGAAAAAACACTCTAGGGTATCACCCTGATAGTTAAACGTAAGGACGACCGAGTCTTTTTATAAAAGGACCATGCTTAGACCAACTTTTTACAATTCCCCCAAGGGGGTGTGAACATGCAGTTTATTACAAAAGGGGCAAAATTGCCTTGAAAAAAGAACTCTGAACCTCTGAACACTGAAGATGAACATGTTTCATGTTCATGAAACTAGCGGCTCAATAGAAGTTCAACTATTGTACAAAATAGTTGGTAACACCTACCACCATGTGAGAATGGCCCATGTGCATCTGCGTCTTCTAGGCTCATCACTCCCTCTTAGGAGGAACCTCGATCTGGAGAACACCAAGCTTCTCTCTGAAGTATTCGAACTTCACTCTGGCTAACGGCTTGGTCAACACATCGACTATCTGCTCGTTTGTCACTACATACTGGAGCTTCACTGCTCCTCTTTGCACAATATCCCTGATATAGTGGTACTTGATCTCAATGTGCTTCGACTTGTCATGGAACATCGGGTTCTTGGACAACTTCACACAACTCTGGTTGTCACAGAATATACAAGTCGCCTCTAACTAGAGATCAAACAAATCAGGCAGTAGCTTCCTAAGCCATACTGCCTCACAACTAGCCAAACAAGCTGCAACATACTTTGCTTTGGCTGTGCTCAATGCCACGCACGACTACTTTCTGCTAAATCAGGAGATCATACCGGATCCCATACTGAAGCAACATCCCTTGGTGCTCTTCCTATCAGCGGCACTGCCTTCCCAATCCAAATCAACATAACGCTGCAGGTTAATCTTTTGATTTGCGTCATACTTGAGCCCATAATCAAGTGTACCCTTCAGGTACCTCAATATATGCTTTGTAGCAATCAGGTGAACATGTCTCGGAATCGTCAGGAACTAGCTCAGGGTGTTCACAACAAAGCATATGTCTGGTTTCGTGTTTGTCAGGTACATCAATGAGCCAATCATCTAACGATACATCGTGGCATCAACTGACTCTGATGAAGCATCACACAGTAGCTTCAAGTTCAATGCCATAGGTGTGGTCATAGCCTTGCACTCCATTTTGAATCCCTTCAAAATCTCTACTGCATACTTCCCTTGTCCAAGGAAGATTCCATCTGCACTCTGCCACACCTCCATGCCTAAGAAATAATGCATCATCCCCAAGTCCTTCATCTCGAACTCTGCGGCAAGCTTCCTCTTCGTATCTGCAATGATCTCATCCTCCCCTGTTACAAACAAGTCATCTACATAGAGTAGAAGTATCACTGGATTTCCCACCTCAACCTTGTAGTAAAGGTTGGAATCTGCTTTACTCTTGGTAAAGCCTAAGCTCATCAGAAAGCTATCCATCCTGTCGCACCACGTCCTGGGTGCCTGTTTCAATCCATACAAGGCCTTCTTCAATTTGCACACGAGTCTGCCTGTCATGTGTCTCAAATCCAAGTGGCTGCTCCACGTACACTTCCTCTTCTACTACACCATTCAAGAATGTTTTCTTGATGTCCATTTGGTGTACCTTCCATTATATTACTACAGCCAATACAAGTAAAGATCTGATGGAAGTGTATCTCGTCACAGGTGTGAATGTCTCCTCATAGTCTATGCCTTCCTTCTGGGAGAAGCGACGTGCCACAAACCTCGCCTTGTGTTTCTCAATGCTACCATCTGCAGCATGCTTGATCTTGTAGATCTACTTCGGAGTCACAACAGACTTCCCTTCTGGTCTTAGAATTACCTCCCAGACATCATTCTTCATAATCGATTGGTACTCCTCGATCATGGCATCCGTGCATTCTTTCTTCTCTGTCACTTCCTCATAGTTGGAAACTTCTTTGTCAATGATGTCGCACAACATGGCCTCATAGCTGGAGTATGGCCTAGGTCTCTTACTTTCTCTGTGCATCCCCTGAGGAGCGCCATACCTCTCCGCATCTTGTATCGTTTCTTGTACGCATGCTAGTTTTCTCTTGTGGGAGTTCTTCTCACGAGGTGGATCTACAAGTTCTTGTGGTTCTTCCATATCACGGTCTTCATAATCTTCTGGATTCTCTTCTTTCATAGCTATATCTTTGATCCTGGGAACTTCAGGTTCTTCAGTCTCTTCAATAGGTAGTTTTCTGGATCTGTTGTATGTTGAGTCTTCGTCACTTGTTCTTCGGAACAAATGTCGTCGTCCTTCTCTTGTAGGTGATTGTATAGGATCTCTTTTACAAGTCAAATTCAATTGCATGATTAGAAACATTTCATAATTTTCAAAACAAATTCTTATGCATAAAGACATAGGTCATACAGTCATGCAATTATCTTAGCCAATACTTTAATACAACATTCATCCATATCCTATATTCGTACGGTAACTTTCTAGATGCCTTCCATCTCTACTAGAACATTGTTAATAGTGTGCACTACTCCCAACATGTCAGCAAATAGGTTTCATTCTAGGTAAGTAGCAATGGAATGTTGTATAGTACCATAGGCCACTTACCTATCATGTGCATATCAATAGTGTACTGTTCATTAATGCAAATATCCTAATATGCATAATAAGTATGTACACAACTGAACAATATCATTTAAATAATTAGATATGCAAGAAATGTCAATTCAAATACTTATCTTTGTTTGTTTGTTGGGTAGACTCCCTCTTGATCTTTGCTTCCTTGTAGGAACTACTGGAGTCTCTGACAGAGTGTTCTTCTTCATCGTCTCGTTCTGAGGTCCTGTGCCTTTCTTGCTTATGATCGGAAATGTTGAGCAATTATTCTACACTTGTAGATTACTTGTTCTTTGTACTGGAGCAGACTTTGTGTTCTCCTTCTTCTACATCTTAACTAATGCTGAAATGGATGAGAGGCTTCCATAGAGCATTGATCTTTATTTGTTTTCTGGAGTCCAACTCTGTAGAAGCTTTTCCAACTCCTTTCATGTAATACTGAAAGTCATCTGTAGCTTCACCGTATGAGGTGGAACCTTTTGAATGAACCCTTGTAACCAATTACCTTCATTATAATACATATACTTCATCACTTGGAGAATCAACTCTTTCTTCCTCTCTGGTTCTCTTCCTTGCAGGTTCATCATCTTCTGCGGTGTGAGCATGGTGTCTTTTCTTGTTGGTCTTCTTGTTGGAGCCTCTGTTTCTGGGACAATCTCTGTAGTAGTGTCCCTTCTCATCACATGTATAACATCTAACATTGGATAGATCTCTTCTGGATCTTCTATAGTTCTCCCTCTTATTTTGATGGTGTTTCTCCCTCTTATTGTGATGATGGTGCTCCCTCTTGTTATGATTTCTTCTGGTGTGTGCTGTGAGAGCTTGATCATCATTTGCTCCCATCTTCTCCTCTCATGCCACAGGTCGAGCTTCTTCTTGTGAACATTCTTCCCATAATCTACTGAATGTGATCAACTTCTTTCTGGCACATATCCCTTGAATGAATGATTCCCATGATCTTGGGAGACCATTCAAGGTGGTCATCAAAATCCCTGCTTCTTCTACCTTTTCTCCAATTGGTTCAAGTTGCTCCTTGATTTGTGACACCCTTGTGAAATAAGACTGCATGGGCTCTGCATTTTGAATCTTCACATTCTTAAGTTGGTTCCTCAAGGTCATCTTCCGATTGATGTTCTTCTTTACAAATAGCTTAGTTAAAGCATCGAACATCTCCTTAGGTGTCTTCAATGATGACACACGTGGGATGAGATGATCCTTAATGGAGTCTGCAATAATTCTCTTGGCCTTAACCAAGTTCTTCTTCTGGATGGCCTTAGCCTCATCTCCCTCTGGTGTTGGAGCCTCTTCATTTGCATACTTGTCCAATTCATTCTCTTCAAGTTCAAGAGCAATCCTATACTTCCATGCTCGGAAGTTATCAACTCTCTCAAGCTTATCCTCAAGCTTGGTGTGGTGAGACATTTGAATGAGTACTTCAAATGGAAATAGCAAAGCTTTTAGGTCTTACCACTTTTGAGATGCCCAAACTGGTACTGGTGTTGGTTGGCCTAGGGTTTGTTAGAGAAACCCTAATTTTCCAAACTTGGTGTTACCAACTTTTTTGTACCATAGTTGGATTATCTGAAGCGCCACCATTTGACAAACATGATGAATGTTTGTACTCTAGTGTATCAGATGATTCAACATTTGTGCCTAGCCAGTTTTAGCTAGTCAGTTTTGTTTTTAGTCAACATGACCATGGCCCCATGGGGTTTGTAATAAAGTGTGCTAGTAGGATTCTGAGTGTCTCGATTTCCCATGACTTGATTAAGCAACTAAGGTATTCCAGGGAGATTTTTCCCTTGTCAATTATACTTTGACTTTAGCTGAGCTATAATCGATGAGGTTTTCTCCCGCTTCCTCCAAAGCTGGAATGCCCGATTTTGAAAATTTTAGCCATGGGGGGTTATTAGAGTCCAACTGATGTATATAAGCCTACTAGACACTATTAGAATAGGTTTTGGTCATGTCCTAAGTCTCCAAGGCCCTCATAAAAAATTTCAAATTTTTTTTTTACCGGAGGTGTCCGATTTGGGTTTTTAATTATTTTTAAATTTTAATAAATTTCTCTATAGTTTAAATAGAGAAATTTCATTTTGTAATATGTCAGTCATCTAGGATCCGAATTCAACTATTTAAGGCTTCAACCTTCACCCAAAAATCATTCATGATCCCCAGACCAGTTTATCCTAAGTTCCGGATGCCAATTCAGCCTCATAATTAATAATTTCTCAAAATACCATTTACAGAGAAATTATTAATTAAAATATTAAAAATTGAATATTTGGAGATAATCCAAATCTCTCCAAAATAATCCAAATGGATTAAAATAAAAGGCTAATTGACATGGCAAGGAGCATTAATGAAGATTCGAATCATCTCAGTCATCATCTAGTCAAGTGTACAGTCAGCACAAGTGGATCCCTCCAAGTTAATTCGCCCACCTTCCTGAAATCTGCGAAGTGGGTGATATGTCAAGTGATAAATGGATTGGTGGATGTTGCATTGATGGGAGAGTGAGTGCTTTGCTAAAATTTAGTCATATCTCAAGTTCCAACTCCAAGCAATTCGAGTTTGCAACTGCCACAAGGCTCCAAGCCTCACCACACAAGGGTTCATGCCATCCTTCACTAACTCACGTCAACCTCTTTGAAGCTCTAGTTTACCACATGGCACATTACCATTTGGTTGGTAATTATTCCAATGAAACATGAGGGGTGCCTTGCCTAGGTGGAGGCCACCTCCTCACCTCCTTCAATGCAACTCGAATTTGTTTGGTGGAGTTGCACTCCAAGCTTGGCTTAACATGGATTTGATAGAGATTAGATAGAATTCGATTTGGTGACTCATACCATTGGCTCCCTTCTCAATGCCAATTCGAATTTGGGTAGACTGGCTCTTGTGTTTTGCTATATAATGAGGCTCTTTTTCCTCATTGCTCATGGATTTTTAGCAAAGAAACTTTGGAGGAATTGTAACTTGTTGAATATTTAATAAAGTTGTGACTTTGGAGGTCAATTTGTGGACGCTCTTGGTGGCCATGCTTCATCCCAAAACTGAGGTGATATTGTGTATTACTCATATGCTTAGGAATATTAAGTTTTGATTTATGTTTCAAGAAGGCTAACAATCTAGCACATGCAATCATAAATCTTCTCTTTTCGCTTGAGCATCTTTGTCTTGCAGGTGTTTTCCAAAGTTCTAAGATCTTTTGCAGGTTCTCCTTCACTCTACTTGTGGCCGAAGGACTCTCAATTTTATAAGCATAAGAACAAGAGGATCTTGCTTCTCCCATCAAACAGTCAACAAACTTCTACTTTGATTACCGGTTCCTAAGTGTTTACTTCTTCAAACCTTCCACTTTCTCCTTGATTCTTTTACCTTGATTTGCTAGCCTATTTTCCTCTCACCGTAGATCTACCCTTGTTCTCGTTTTTGCCATCCTATTAGCTCTCGTCCATCCCTTCTCTCCTTGCCATTTCTCCTCCCTTCTTCCCATTCGCTCATCTTCCTCTCCTCCTTCCTCTCGTCCATGTGCACTTAGGGCTTATCTACCTTTCGTTTGTCCCTTTGCTTTCTTCAAAGCTGCCCTCTCGTTTCCCATTGGGTTTTGCCCCAAGTCCCTTCTCGTCCACCTTTGAGATTGCCCTAAAATCACATAAAAGTACAAAAACGAATGGACTCTTTGAGGTTTGGTTAGTTTGTATTAGTTTTATGCTTTGGAAGATTGATAATTAGGCATCTTTGGATCTAGTTTTTCCTTGTTTCATTAGCTAGTTGCACTTTATAGTAGGATTTGCATCTCATTTTCAATAAGTAAAATTTGCATTTAAAAAAAAGGTGATTTGGCATCTAGATCTCATAGTTTCAATTTTTGCATTTAGATCCATTTTTTGCATTTTACATGCTAGAGTTTGGCTTTTTCAAAGTTAGCTAGTTTCCATTTTGTTTCTAGATCTAGTTTTGTTTTGATTTTTTGTACTAACGCTAATGGGTGCCTTGAGTTGATTTGAGTCTTGTAGGTATTTGAAAGAGAAAAGAACCAAGAATATCCAAACTCAAAAAGAAGGAACAAGAGAAGAACAAAAAGTTTTAAAACCAAGGAGAAGATTGAATCAAGAGCACCATTTGAACCAAGATCAAAACCATGAAGACTTAATCAATCTCGTTTGTGATATCTATTGATAGCTTGTTTCAATTATTTCCTAAGTTTATTTCTTTTGAAAGTCCTTACAAGGGTTTCAATCCCAAAGGCATTCGTATTCTCTAAATAAAAGGCTAAGTGGAGGAGTCCTCCACTTATTTGGATCTTTCTTCCCCATTTGGGAAGAGTGTTGTGCGTGCTTAGTTTAGATCTCCTCTCTTCAAGTTCATAGATTAGTTTCTATTTTTGTATTTACATTATATTCCATTTCCAAGTTTTGACTATAGTAAGCTAACTTTGGGATTGTATTCCAAAGGTTACATAGTTTTGTGGTAGCTTCTTGTTCCTTATTAGACTCCCTGTCGAAAGTCAGCTAGCTGTACTTTCTCAGGGACTAGTGGTTCTAAGTGATCAACCTTGTTTGGAGGTAGATTCCACTTTAGATTAACATTGTTTGGTAGAATACTAAGTCTACTTTCAGTTTATATTAAGCATTTTTTCATATCTTACTATCATCCCTTTATTTTCAGTAAATTAAGCTTCACTTGTTTCTTCAAATTTTACAACGGCTCCCATTTTCATAAAAAAAACTAAAGTCTCTTGAAATTGGCCAAATCGAAGTCAAGAGCACTCTCTGTCGGAGAGCATTTAGTTGTTGCATTTCTGTTGCATTAGGCATTTAGATTAGTTAAAAGGCTCTTGAACTTTGGTCTTAAGACTAAGTCAAGAGCACTTTCTATCGGAGAGTTGAATTGTGCTCTAATAAAAAAATATTCCAACTCATACCTCTTCATAATTAATTTATCTTGGTCAATTATCCAACACTCGTATGCTCTGCCAACCTGAAAGGGTTGGGCTAGTACTTAGAAAGGTGTTGGATTTGCTAATCTTACAAGCGATAACCTAATAAAATTTTACCCCAACCAACGAACCGGCATTGCCTTCGAAAGTTACTAAGGAAGTTACCTGAAACAGGTGGTGCCGAAATCCTGCTATCAGACTCAGGGGTGGTCAAGCCAATTGAACACTTACCCTTTTTCAAACTGGGTGGCTTAGACCTATCATCTAAGAGGTTACTAGTACTATTTCCGGTCTTTTGATATCCTTGTTTTTAGCCTAATAATCAAGACCACCTAAAACTTACAATTTACAAAGATAATTTTGCACAACGATCTCACGAACAGCTACATTCAAAGACTTGTTTTTCAGCATCGCCCAATACTATACACACTTTTTACTCCATAAGGCATTGGTCTAAATTGTTGTATTTTTCATATATTTATATTGTTGGGCCATTTGTCCTTTTAAAAATCATTTATCTGTGGATGCTATTTCATTTTTTCAAGTCTTTGATATACTGTTGATCTTGTACTCTTATAACGCAACGTGGATTGCTTATTATCTTGTGTTCATTTTTGTAATTCTGGTCATCAGTATCAAAAAACTCCCAAAAAACACCCATCTGCATCATCATACACTTAAAACATTATAAAATATAAGAGCCTTAGTGAAACTCTTTGTAGGGACTACCCCCCTTGGCTTCGTTAGGAGTTAGCCTAAACGAAGGAGCTGGGATTCAGGTTACAGTACCTGGCTCATTGCTTGCCCCCAAGGCCACACTTCTCTCACTTGTAGTGAAGAGACAACTTTCGAAAGATTTCTGTTGCTGGTGTGCATTTTGGCGGACAACATCTTTGGTGCTGCTGTCGGGGATAAATCTTTTTGATCCTGGACGACCTTAATTTTTTCTAGTTTATTTTACCTTTTTGATAGATTTCATATCTATCTGGCGACTCCACTGCCCTTTTTAGTTTTCCTTTTTGGTAGATTTTTAGTCAAATCACTCTCTGAAATTAGACTTGGATCCACCTGGCGACTCCACTGTCAGTTTACACCTTAAGGTATTCAACTAGAAGAAATTCTGAAGGCTTGCTTAGTTTTATCCCTGAGCCTGAAAAGGTTTATAGGAGAAGACTAAACAAGCTTGCTTCTCGTAAAATCCTTGAAGAACTTAGATCTGAGTCTATTTTATACATCCATTCTCTGTTCCAAGAAAACTTAGAAAATTTTGAAAACAATAATAATTGTCTTTCCGATACAATGGGTGATTTCTATTCTCCCCTCAACATTACTCAGATAGCAGGTCAGTCACATGACATTCCAGACAAGGCTATCAACAAACTTCTCATTTTTACTGGCACTGATGCCATTACTGCTGCATATCATCTCAAAGCCTTCTCGAAATGTACAAGTGGATATGTCAGAGATCCTGCAAGCATGATGATGTATACATAAAGCTGTTTGCTTTGTCCTTAGATGGGGATGCTGGTGATTGGTTCATCGGCTTACCAAACAACTCTTTTGCAACCTTGACTGATTTCAAAGATGCTTTCACCAACAAGTATGGTGAGAAAAAGAACCCCGACGTCAACATGCTGCCTTGACAAATATCAAAAGAAGTGAGATGGAAACCATTGATGAGTTCAACAAGAAATTCACTGACTTATCTAATGCAATCCCTACAAATTATAAGCCAACTCCACATACCATATTGGTTTATTACATTGAATCCCTAAGTGGGGAAATGCAATATGAACTCAGAGACAAAAAGCCCACCGCTTTGTTACAAGCACAAGAAATGGCAACCAAGATAGATAAAAACATGCAGTCTTCCGGTAAGTCAAATCTTCCTGGTTTTTCAAGAGCTCAAACTCCATTGAAATCAATTGAGCATAAAGAGAAGGACCTGTTATCACACAACTTGTAGTTGCCCCTAGTGGTATCCCATCCGGGACGGTAGAGGAGATGGACAACTAAAGAGGTGACCCAAGAGATGCCATGGTTCCCATTGCAAGGTGGGAGTCACGTCAACCGAGGCACTCTTCGCTTTAGATCTAGAAGAATCAAGACCTAGGGGGAGACCCTATAACCAATCAAAGATGAGTGGTCCCAAACAAAGGTTCCTAGGGATGAGTAAATGGTAAGTTACGGAAACCAATGCAAGGTAAAGTGGACCTAGAAATTAAAGTATGGTTGAAGGTAGTTTGAGAAATGATTAGTGTTTCAACCAATGTATGATTTAGGCCACATGATTAGTTATAATGACAAGGTATAGTACCATGTGTTACACAAGTGGGTCCTACTTTCTTGGGATATGTGAAATGGCTTGGACCCACAAGGTGAAATTAAGGGATGCAATTGGCACCAGAGGATATGTAATGAGTAGATCTATGGATCTAAGTTGAAATTAGGAGTACCCACTTACTGGATCTAAGGTTTGACACAATTTCCAAGGAGTGCGACTTGCTTAAGGAAGACTAGTGCTTTGTTGGATGGGTTAATGGAGTCAAAAGATATATCAAAGTGTAGATCGGGACACCTAGAAGTCAAGTCAAGTGGGCTAATTGAGATAGAGTGGTTGGATCTTGCTAGATCAAGGATTTCATGAAGTGACCCAAGTGGACCACAATCCCTTAAAACAAGGAATGCTACCCCCAAGGTAGATTGTCACAAAATGATACTCTACATATAGGTCTCAAGGTATGCCCGTTCCAAATCCACTGAAATCTCAACTACCCAGGTCCTAGAAGTGGGCAAACTCAGTCACCCAAGGAAGTGCAACCTTGCTCAAGGAGGGCTAAAAGGTGGATAAGGTGTGTCAAATCAAGTCCAATGGCCACCAAAATGTAGATCCAAGTAGTTTAGGCACTCATCTATGTGGATCTAGAAAATCAAGCCAATCCAAGGGTTAGATCTTACTAGATCTGAGTTTTAAGGTGCCAAGTAATTCAAAAGGGGGTTTTAATCCCTTAAAATGTGGAATGATGCCCACAAGGTAGAAATCACCCAAGTAAAAGTCTAGGAGTAGGTTATCAAGTGTGTAGATTGCAAATCAAGTGGGATCTCGCCTACCCACATGCTAGATTTAAGCCAACAAGCCTCTCCAAGGAAGTGCGATTTGGTTCAAGAGGGCTATATTGCCTTGAAAAGTGTGTCAATTTTAACCCAATCACCACCAAAATATAGATCCAACTAGGGGTGGATGCTATAGAGGTGGGTTCTTAAGATCTTTTCAAAAGCAAGGCTAGATCTAAGTAGATCTAAAAAAAACAAAATGAGGGTTTTAATTAATTAGGGTTTGTGACCAATGAAGAGAGAATGGATGGAAAGAGGCACATACCTTGTAGATCTTACCTCAATTGCTTGTGGCCACCTTGCAAATTGACAGCATTCTCCTATGTGTATATTCAAGAATGAGATCCAAAAGCTCCAACCAAAACGTCCTTCTCCAAAATAGCCAAATCATCCTCCTCCTACAAGACAAGATCAAAGAAACAAGTCAAGTAAGATGATTATGAAAATGATAGAAAGATGTAATAGAAAGCATCAACTATGTCACGAAGATACAATAATGATACTCCCTGTCACAAGATCAACCCAAGAGAGAATATGTGGATCCCTCCAACAATAACCCTCAAGAAATCGCCCTCCTCTCCACCAATTCGACTTTCCTGCAAGAAAACTAGTAGAAGCACCAAAATCCACAATGATACATAGAAGAGATACTGTATACTCAAGATGCAAGAGAATCTACAAGACAAGAGAGATATGCTCCACAAAGAAGTGTTCTATTCCAATATTCCAAAGCTCCAAAGGTGAGCTATACAATAGGGGGTCTCCTCCTTATAAAGGATAATAAAGACCAAAACCCTATACCACTCTACAATACTACATCAAATGAGTGGTTGAGATTAAAAGATCTCAATATACAATCAATGGCTAAGATGAGCCATAATAACATAACACATGGATCACTCATACAGTGATGACATATAATCTAAAATAGTCATGGAGGGTGACGTCATCCACTAGAGGGGATAAAAGTACCAAAGCCCACCTCATAATGACTAGGACATGACATAAGAAGCACATGGTGGGGCTAGGAGGCATCAATCCTTACTAGCTCATCCCCAAGGCACAATAAAATAATAAAATATGTCCAAGATAATATAAATTATCAAATATGACCTCAAAATCTGTGACAGACAAACAGTAAAAGACCTCCTGTGATCGCTGTGGGCCTACCCACATGGTGAAAACTGGCTGGAAGATAGTGGGATCACCCTGGAAGACCTCTGTGAAAACCAAATGCCAAAACATTGCCTCAATTGCCCAAATCGAATTCCTCAGTGACCATTTTATCCCATTTTTTTACTGCCTCGGTAATTGTGAAAGTGCCAAAACTGCCTCCCAGGGCATCTGCGCTGTCCAACTGAGCCCACCAGGCTCTCCAGAAGGGGGGTAAATGGTAAAAACAAGTGGCTGGACCACCCCCTCCTCATACATCGCCCTAGGTGAATTGGCCTCTCATGGCCCCTGCTGCTCAGGCTAGGAAATCAGCCCCAAATCTGGTCAACAAGTGTAAAACTGCATCAATCACTGTCAGAAGTGCCCGGAACTGAAATATAAGTGTCTCATTGGATCCAGAAGACCCAAATTCACTAGGAATGTGTACTCATACACCATGGGTTGCCCTAATGGGCCAGCTGTAGGGTCCACCATATATGGATAGTGCATAATCTGATGATCTGAAGTAATAATAGAACCTGCTGAACTGCATCAATCATTGTTTGAACCATATGTCCATCATATGATATCATTATCAAGTATGTGGGACCATCAATCATCATCAATAGGTATATATATATGGCCCACATCATCATGGATCCCAATAATATACAACCAAGGATAAATCACATCAGTAGACTAAGACGTGCTTCTCTACTCATTCTCACAGCCAAGCTCAAATTATAACATCCATTTAGTGGCATTAATCAGGTTAGCATATTCCTTTGTTATATAAAATTACTTGCACAATAGTTCAAATGACAAACTCACCCATTGGACATGGTCAAGCTGCTAGTGAAGGATGAAGGCTAGGAACAAGGTTGGGCCAAGGGGTTGACTTGTCTAACTTAACTTAAAAATACTTTGGACTGGGAGAAGGGGGAAGCTACAAACTCTGTGCTTGGACAAAATAACACGGGGAATGGCTGTGCCTCACAAATGGATAAGTTGTTTAGAGAGTGCTTATTCAACTTAGGCATCATGTCTACATCAAGTTGATCCAGGTTCATTAGGATCATTCAATTTCATTTCATGTCCTTTTTGGCCTACATAACCCATCGGATTTCAGGTGTGCTGATAAGCACAACTAGTTGCAGCTTGCATCCAGGGCATGTTTTCATATACATATAAGGTCAACAATTGTTTAGATATAGCTTTTAAGAACCATTGCTTTTTGAACCTTTCTTATACTCTTCGAGGAGTATTTTTAGCAGTTCATCGCTCTTTCCCTTTTTAGTTTCCATGGGTGAATTTATAAGTTTCCATAAGTAGAACATGAGCTTTCAGTTTTAGCCAACAACATCTCAAGTGACTAGGGGGAGTTCGAGCCAATGCCAAACATTGGGACAACTGACCAGAATGATTTAGGCCTACAATCCAACTCACCGAAGGCAAGTTTTGTCACCAACTTAGAGCCGAGACACTTAACAGACAGGGATGCGGTCCAAACATAGAGGTAGAAAAATGGGGAAGTCCTCAGTATGAGAAAGTCAAATGAGACAGGTCAAGGTTTAAAGTCAAATAGGAAAGTCATGTATGGATGGAGTCAAGTGAATATGGAACCTAAACTAGCAGACAACTGGTGTTAGGAAAGACCATATATATGTAAGGTTATAAACCAGTGGGTTTTGTTAAATGACCTAAATGTGCAAACAATTGTCCATTTTATGATTTATAGTTCATTTTAAACAGTTTGCCACATCAGGAATAATATACCAAGCAGATGCTGCGAACATGACTAAATCAACAAGATAATAATCCACAGTCAATGATAAAATATCGATAGATCATACACCATCATCATAGTAATAAACATCATATACCATCTGAAACACTGCTGCAATACATCTCTAAGCACTGAACTGAAACTGTATGGGATAAAGGGTCACATCGGTCATCAAATTTGAACTCTCAAGGCTCAGCCTTGACACAAGTTCTAACATAAGTCTGAATAATACACTGCTCTGATCATGAGTGATCACAAAATACACAATCATCATAGCCATGCTCTAAATAATGGAAGCTCTGGAATGTGTAGATATCTGCTAAACAAGAATAGTAGC
This sequence comes from Larix kaempferi, assembly GCA_027924585.1. Lineage (NCBI taxonomy): Eukaryota > Viridiplantae > Streptophyta > Pinopsida > Pinales > Pinaceae > Larix > Larix kaempferi. Next base: position 17,575,863 of record BSBM01001023.1, read on the forward strand.
CCTGCTACTATGGTGTGATAACAGGACCCTTTATCTGATATAAAGGATTCATACGAGAAAAAAATGATGGATATGTGTGAGAGGATGGAAAAGGTTGAACAGAAACATGTAGTCCAAATCAAGGAAGTGCAAAATAAAATCATAAACATAGAAAGAGCACATGTCCAGCATGTTCAACAAATCCAGCTGACTCAGCCAATTCAAAGAAACTACCCTCCCAAAAATAATTGGCAGAAAAAATCTCCCAACAATGAAAAGAGGCCTCCAAGTCAAATAGAGGCTGCTAACACGAATGAGATATATATCCCATTCTGCAGAGCTTGCAAAGATTTCCATGAGGAATTCGCTTGCTACTTTGCAAACTATGTGCAAGAGCATGGTTTTCCCGGGGGGGGGGCACCAGTGATCCAACATCAAGTGAGCTTGAGTACATAAATGTTGTAGGAAACATCCGCAACGTTCCCAGAGAAAATTGGAAACAGGTCGAGCAATCAAATCATGAGCCAGACAATATGACTAGAAACTTTGGAGAAAGACCATCCAATGAACAACTCCACAATATGCAGAGGTTTAAAGGGGTTGGTTACCAAAGAAGATCAAATCCTGCACCTGCCATGCAACCACCAAAGGTAATTATTCCAACTGAATCAACTGACTCTAGTAGATTAAATTTTGATTGGAATAATTGGTTCAATACTACTAAGGTGCCTGTACCCATAAATGAGTTCTATAAAATTCTTGGTCAAAAGGAAAAGCTGTTGAAAACACTGGAAGTACCCATTCCTACATGTATTATCAAAACCAGTCCACCCACTCCTCTTACTCCTCAGACCCCTAAGAAGGTCACTTTTTCGGACAATGTAGAAAAGCCTTCAACCAGCTCTGGCACAACTTATGAGGACCCTCCAATAATCCTGCATACTAGGGAAACAAGGAAAGAAGCTCACCCCCCTTTTTATATATCATTGATGATAGGTGACCTTCTTCTACACAATTGTATGCTGGATTCAGGATCTGGTGCAAGTCTAATGACCAAAAGAGTTATGCAACAACTTAACTTAAAAACCACCAGGCCCTACCAAAATGTGTGTGTCATGGATTCTAGACTGGTTGAGGTTGAAGGAATGATAGAAAATGTACTTGTTAGATTGGCCAAGTATCCGGACAATCATATTTCCATGGATATCCTTGTCATAGATGTACTAGATAGTTGGTGTATGTTGCTCTCTAGAAAGTGGGGTGCAACTTTGGGTGGCTCTATACAGTTAGATTGGTCTTATGCAACAGTTCCAGCTTGCGAAGATTCACTTGTAAAATTGCACACTGAAAAGGAAAGGAGATACCATGTTGAGAATCCTAAGAGACCATCAAATGAATTTATCTGAAATACTAGTGAAATAGGGACCTATCAAATCAACTCCACCTTTTTAGATCCAATTCATAAGGAGGTTAAAAGTGAAGAAACAAATAAGCTATGGAAAATGAACTTTGATGGAGCATGTTCTAGAGCAAGAAAAGGGGCTGGGGTTGTTATCACTTCACAAAGGGGTAAGATCTTCAACTTTGTTTTCAGATTGGAGTTTGAGGCAACAAATAATGTGGCAGAATATGAGGCACTTCTACTAGGCACAGAGATTGCCAAGGACATGGGAATCAAACTGCTAACTATAAAAGGGGATTTAGATTTAATTGTCCAACAGATTAAGGGTCATTTTGGCTGTAAGTGCCAGAGACTTAAAAAGTACCAAAATGCAATCTGGGACACAATGGAATTCTTTGATGCCCTTAATATAGAAGCAATCCCTCGAGACCAGAAGTGCCGCGGACAGACTTGCAGTTTCAGCCTCAACACTTCAACCTTTAGATGAAATGTTAGAAGGACATTGCCCTTTGGAAATCAATTTCAGACCTTCCATTCCTGATAATATAGAACATTGGCAAGTTTTCAGAGATGATGAACAAATACTAAAGTTCATAAATAACATTGATGAGTTCTTGAATTATAAACCAAGTGATCAAGAGGAAGGAAAAAACTATCAAGATGAGGGTAACCACTCAAATCCTGTTCCACGAGGTTTTGTTGGCTTGGAAAATATTTTTGACAGACAGGATAGGAGAAAGAATAATGTGGACCGGATGAAGCCAGGTGAGTACATTGAAGTCAACATCGGAATGGAAATTGAACCAAAAATACTAAAAATTGGAAAGGGTATCTCTGAAGAAGAAAGGAATGCCCTTATAAACTTGCTAAGAGAATTTAGGGATATATTTGCCTTCACTTATGAGGAGCTTAAAGCATATAGGGAAGATGTCTTTCAACACACCATTCCCTTGAAACCCGAATGTCAAAAGGGCAAGCCTTTCCGACAAAAGCTGAGACAAATAAATCCTAAGCTGGCTCCTATTGTCAAACAAGAATAAGAAATGATGTTGGCAGCAGGCATTATAGCACCCACTCGACATACTTCATGGTGCTCCAACTTAGTGGTAGTCAGAAAGAAGAATGGCAGTTTAAGAATATGTATAGACTTCAGGAACCTAAACATAGCATGTCAAAAAGACAATTACCCCCTCCCAAATATGGAGACCCTCCTCCAACTGGTCACTGGATCAAGCATGATGTCAATGCTAGATGGCTTTTCGGGTTACAATCAGGTAGTCATCAAAGAAGAAGATAGACACAAAACTGCTTTTACAGCCCCTTGGGGAACTTTTGAATATCTAAGAATGCCTTTCGGTCTCACACATGCTGGGGCCACTTTTCAAAGGGCCATGGATTATGCCTTAAAGGAATTGGTGGGCAAAATCATTGAAATATACCAAGATGACTTGACTATATTTTCAAAAGAAAGATCTAGCCATATTGGCCACCTTAGGAAGGTATTTGAAAGATGCAGGGAGTATGGGATTTCTTTAAATCCGGTAAAGTCAGTCTTTGGCATTGAGGAGGGTAAACTTTTAGGTCACATTGTTAACAAAGACGGGGTCAAAGTTGACCCTGAAAGAGTTGAAGCTATCCAGAAAATTCCCCTTCCTAGAAATGTTAAGGGTGTCCAATCTTTCAATGGTCATATCAACTTCATAAGAAGATTCATCCCAAATTTAGCCGAGCTAATGAAACCCATGCAGCGGTTGTTAAAAAAGGATGCTAAATTTTGCTGGGATGATGAAGGGAGGGAAGCCTTTGCAGCCATCAAAGATGCTATTTCTAGATCACCTATGTTAATCAGCCCTAACTACACAAAAGAATTCATGATATTCTCCTTCGTCTCAGAGGACACAATTGTCGCGGTGTTGCTCCAGAAGAACTTCGAAGGGTTCAAGCAACCAATTGCCTTCATGAGTAGAGCCCTCCAATATTCGGAATTGAAATATACTATCATGGAGAAGCAAGCCTATGCTTTGGTAAAACCTCTAAAACATTTCAGGACATACATTGGTTATTCAAGAGTTATAGGATATGTCCCCCATGCTGCAGTAAAGGACATCCTATCCCAGCAGGTTTGCTTAGGAACAAGGGGCACATGGGTATCTAAAATCCAAGAGTATGATCTAGAGATTCGTCCCACTAAACTAATAAAGGGGCAAGGTCTAGCTAAGATGGTAACTCAGAAAAATGAAGAAGCTATTGAAATGAATTGTGCAAACCTTTCATCCAATCCTCGCATGATACCAGCCTTGCAAGAACTTGATAATCATTGGTACTCGAACATTATATACTATCTGCTACACTTAGATGTCCCAGATCATCTTAAGGGGCATAAGAGAAGGGCCCTTAGATTAAAAACCGCTAGGTATTGCCTCACTCAGGAAGGTTTGGGTTGGAGAAACCCTGACGGTGTAATACTTAGATGTGTGCATGAACAAGATTCCAAGAAGATCTTAACTGAATTCCATTCAGGATTTTGTGGGGGCCATTATGCAGCAAATACAACTGCCCATAAAATCCTTAGAGCAGGATACTATTGGCCGACTATCTTTTCAGATGTTTATGAACATGTCAAGTATTGCCAGGAATGTCAACTTTTCACAGGGAAACCTAAATTGGCTGCTTTACCCCTTACACCAGTAGTTGTCATTGCCCCCTTTCAGCAATGGGGTCTTGACTTTATTGGGAAGTTCAAAGATAACTCTAGCAATGGATTTTGTTGGATCCTTACTGCAACCGATTACTTCACTAAGTGGGTAGAAGCTATACCCACCAAAACAGCCACAGACAAGGTTATCATGGACTTCATTGAAGACAGAATCATCACCTAGTTTGGCACTCCCTTGAAAATAACAACTGACAATGCCAAGGCCTTCAACTCAGCAAAAATAAATGATTTTTGTTTTAAATATGGCATTATTCTATCACACTCTTTTGATTACTATCCTCAGGGTAATGGACTTGCATAATCCTCAAACAAGAACTTAATGACCATCCTTAAGAAAACTGTGGGTGATAACAAAAGATCTTGGGATAGCAAAATCAAGTATGCTCTATGGGCGGATAGGATCACCAAGAAGAACTCCATTGGGAAGTCTCCTCTTGATCTTGTTTATGGCATCACGGCAGCATTACCATTCAACATGCAAATACCCATTTATAGAATGCTAACTGATTATGGTACCGAAAAACTGGAATTAGAGGATAGGACAAATCAGATCATTGAACTTGATGAAATCAGAAGGACATCATTGGACAAAATGCTAAGACACCAGGAAAGTATGAAGACCACTTTTGACAAATCAGCTAAACCTAGAGATTTCCAAGTGGGAGATACTGTTCTCTTATGGGACAAAAGAGGAGAAAAGCCAGGGAAACATGGAAAATTTTACAGCCTTTGGAAAGGCCCTTTTATCATACGTTGTCAGGCCGGAACACATTATTTCTTTCTAAATACCATGGATGGGGAGATGATACCATTAGCCTGGAATGGGAAACAACTGAAACCCTTTTATCGGAACAATATTCAAAATGACCAAGAGGTCATCTCAGGAGATCCCTAAACCTTATCCTTGTTAAATTGTTATGCATTTTTACTTATGTACCATATTGATGTATCATAGTTTTTAGCTTTTTGTATCATATTTCATATATATACTGGAAAAGAAAAGATTTTGTTTTTGAAAAATGCAAAAAATATTTTATGTTGATATTTTCATTTTTGGCATTATTTATCATGAAAATGTTGGACTAAGACACTTATGTTTCCATACAGGAAACCGATGTTCTGGGATTCTTGAACACTTTCTTTGATCCATAGATCGAGCAAGTGCCCGTCCCGTAGTTGAAGCCAGATGTTACCAACTTTTTTGTACCATAGTTGGATTATCTGAAGAGCCTCCATTTGACAAACATGATGAATGTTTGTACTCCAGTGTATTAGATGATCCAACATTTGTGCCTAGCCAGTTTTGTTTTTCAGTGAACATCACCATGGCCCCATGGGGTTTGTAATAAAGTGTGCTAGTAGGATTCTGAGTGTCTCGGTTCCCCATGACTTGATTAAGCAACTAAGGTATTCCAGGGAGTTTTTTCCCTTGGCAATTATACTTTGCCTATAGGCGAGCTATAATCAATGAGGTTTTCTCCCGCTTCCTCCAAAGTTGGAATGCCCGATTTTGAAAATTTTAGCCATGGGGGGTTATTAGAGTCTAACTGATGTATATAAGCCTACTAGACTGTACTAGAATAGGTTTTGGTCATGTCCTAAGTCTCCTAGACCCTCAGAAAAAAAATTCAAAATTTTTTTTTACCAGAGGCATCGGATTTGGGTTTTTAATTATTTTTAAATTTTAATAAATTTCTCTATAGTTTAAATAGAGAAATTTCATTTTGTAATATGTCAGTCATCCGGGATCCGAATTCAGTGATTTAAGGCTTCAACCTTAAGCCAAAAATTATTCATGATCCCCGGACCAGTTTATCCAGTTCCGGATGCCAATTCAGCCTCATAATTAATAATTTCTCAAAAATACCATTTATAGAGAAATTATTAATTAAAATATTAAAAATTGAATATTTGGAGATAATCCAAATCTCTCCAAAATAATCCGAATGGATTAAAATAAAAGGCTAATTGACATGGCATGGAGCATTAATGAAGATTCCAATCATCTCAGTCATCATCTAGTCAAGTGTACAGTCAGCACAAGTGGATCCCTCCAAGTGAATTCGCCCACCTTCCTCAAATCTGCGAATTGGGTGATATGTCAAGTGATAAATGGATTGGTGGATGTTGCATTGATGGGAGAGTGAGTGCTTTGCTAAAATTTAGGCATATCTCAAGTTCCAGCTCCAAGCAATTCGAGTTTGCAACTACCACAAGGCTCCAAGCCTCACCACACAAGGGTTCACGCCATCCTTCACTAGCTCACGTCAACCTCTTTGAAGCTCGAGTTTACCACATGGCACATTACGATTTAGTTGGTGATTATTCCAATGAAAGGTGAGGGGCGCCTTGCCTAGGTGGAGGCCACCTCCTCACCTCCTTCAATGAAACTCGAATTTGATTGGTGGAGTTGCACCCCAAGCTTGGCTTAACATGGATTTGATAGAGATTAGATGGAATTCGATTTGGTGACTCATACCATTGGCTCCCTTCTTAATGCCAATTCGAATTTGGGTAGACTGGCTCTTGTGTTTTGCTATATAATGAGGCTCTTTTTCCTCATTCCTCATGGATTTTTAGCAAAGAAACTCTAGAGGAATTGTAACTTGTTGAATATTTAATAAAGTTGTGACTTTGGAAATCAATTTGTGGAGGCTCTTGGTGGCCATGCTTCATCCCAAAACTGAGGCGATATTGTGTATTACTCATATGCTTACGAATATTAAGTTTTGAATTATGTTTCAAGAAGGCTAACAATCTAGCACATGCAATCATAAATCTTCTCTTTTCGCTTGAGCATCTTTGTCTTGCAGGTGTTTTCCAAAGTTCTAAGATCTGTTGCAGGTCCTCCTTCACTCTACTTGTGGCTAAAGGACTCTTGGTTTTATAAGCATAAGAACAAGAGGATCTTGCTTCTCCTATCAAATAGTTTGTTATCAACTGATTTGTACAATAGTTGAAACCATATTGAGCCGCCAGTGTTGGAACACATCAGTGTTCACTTCCAGAGTATCTGGGTTTCATATATTTTGGTCTAGCCAATTTTGTCTCGCCAGTTTTGTTTTTTGAGTCGACATGACCATGGCCCCATGGGGGTTTGTAATAAAGTGTGCTAGTAGGGTCTGAGTGGCTCGGTTCCCCATGACTGGATTAAACAACTAAGGTATTCCAGGAAGTTTTTTCACCGTCAGATTATACTTTGCTTCAGGCGAGATATAATCTCTTGGTTTTTCTCCCGCTTCCTCCAAAGCTGGAATGCCCGATTTTGGAATTTTTTGCCATGGGGGGTTATTAGAGTCCAACTGTAATGTATAAACCTACTAGACACTATTAGAATAGGTTCTGGTCATGTCCTAAGTCTCTAGGACCCCCAGGAAAAAATTTCGAAAAATTTTTACCGGACGCGTCGGAATTGGGGTTTTTAATTTTCTAATTATTTTTAAAATTTTAATTAAATTTCTCTATAGTTTAAATAGAGAAATTTGAGTCTGTAATATGTCAGTCATTCGGGGTCCGAATTTAGTGTTTGATGGCTCGTTTCATAAGCCAAAAATCACACATGACCCATGGAGCAGCTAAACCCAACTTTCGGATGTCAATTCAGCCCCATAATTAATATTTTCTCTAAAAAGTCATTTACAGAGAAATTATTAATTAAAATAATAAAATTGAATATTTTGGAGATAATCCAAATCTCTCCAAAATTAATCAATTTGATTAAAATAAAAGGCTAGATGACATGGCAATAGACATTTATGAGGATTCCAATCAACTCCAAGTGATTCCAGTCAACTATCCAGTCACCAGAAGATTATCCACTTGAGCCAATTCGCCCTCCTCATGCAAAAATCGATTTAATGTGTTGTCATATGGTAAGTGGGTTGGTTTGTTTGCATTTAAAGCTAGGGTAGGCGCCCTCATGACTCATCAATCACCATTAGGCTTGGCTCTCCTTGCAAGTCAAGTTAGTACCTACCACACTACACTTGTCACCCACCATGCTAACTCGCACCTACCTCAAGCTCACGTCATTCCTCTTTGTCCTCACGTGAATCCTAGTTGGAGTGTGTTTATTGGTTAGTGATACTTCCTATGCAATCAACAAAGTCGAGCCTTGTCACCTATTCACTCATACCTACCACTAGAGTCGAGTTGTGCCACCTCTTCCATTCAACCTACCACAAACTCAAGTTTATCCATTGTATTAGCTCCAAAGCTTGTGATTGATTGGAATTCGAACTACATGTCATTTCCAATTCGACCTAGGGTTTAGCATTTAGATTTTTACTATAAAGAGAGGCCCTTTGGGGTTATTATCTCATGGATTTTTGGATGTAAAGTTACTCTGCCATTTTGTCATTACAAAGCCATTGGCTTAAGGAAATAAAGCGACTTTGGAGGTCTATGTGTTGTCAAATGCTTTTCATGGAAATGTCTTCATAATATCAAGGTGAATTTGTTCTTGTTATTTGCTTATAATCTCATATTTTGATCTATAATTTGCTTAGAAGGCTTTTTTAAGCCCATAGGATGGGCATTTGAATACAAGTTGTCCATTGATGTTTGGTTTAAGTGTGATTTAGAAGGAGTAGATTGTAGTTGGAAATACTTATACTATTCTAATCTCACTTTTATTATGCATACTATTATGATCAAGATGTGTTTATGAGTGATTACTTGTGCAGATCCAACAAGTTTTCAAGAGAGATTTGAGCTAGGTTGCATCTTTCATCTCTTCAAAAGGCCTACATTTTCTAACAAATTGTGTGTGATTCAGGATCTCTCTAGAGTCAATCTCAAGCATTGAAGGATTTGGCAAAAAGCCTAAATCTAAGGTTCCATCTTTCAAATTCATTTAAAAAATCAACTTGGTTACTTTAGGCTTCTCTTCTTCAAGCCATCTTGTTTTCTCCTTGAACCTTTTGTATTGATTTGCTAAGCCTTTTCTACCCTTCCTAGATCTTGATCCAAGATTGTTGTTTGTCTTTTCAAGCCATAGATTAGTTAGCCATAAGGTTGAAGTTCCTTCAACTTTGGGGAATAGCTTGGGATTTGTTCCCTTGTGCTCTCTTCAACACTTGTTGTCGGCGTATCACCGGTTAACCGGAGGATTTCCAAGACAGTGTTTTTACCGTCTCAAGTGTTCCACTTGAAACTCTTTGCTTTTGTTTGCTAGCACTTTCCTCCTTGCCCTAGCTTCGTCCTACCTCTTTTTCCCATCTTTTGTACCATCTCCCATACCCTCTCCCCATTCGTTTTTGTCCTCCTCTACCATTCGTCCCTCTCTTTTTTGTCTCTTCTTCATCCTCTCGTCCCCTTTCTAGCCTAGCTATCTCTTTCCATTCGCCATTCCCTTCTTGCTCTCGTTTTACCATATCTTTGTGCCTCTTTTCCTTCTCGTTTTACCCTACCTTGAGTGCTTTCTTCATCATCGATTCGTCCCATCTCTTTGGGGCCTCCTCTCTTGCTCTCATCCCATCCTACTTTTGCCCTATCTCCTCCTCCTCATCCCATTTCACATTAGCCCTAAACACATAAAACACAACAAAAAACACAAAAGATTTGTTAGTGATATATTGTAGCATTTATATAGTTAGGATCTAGTTTCTTGTTAGTTAGTTTGTTTAAATTTTAATAGTTAGTTTACGTTATTTCAAAGTTATATTTGTAGATCTTATCCCTTGTTGTTATCTAGTTTCATTTTGGGTCAACATACAAATTCACTAAATTCCATTTTTGTTGAGTGTGTTGGCTGCCATCTAAACAGTGATAAGTTGACTGTTATAAATTAAAAGTTCATTGGCTACCAACAGTGATAAGTTGACTGTTATGAATTAAAAGTTCATTGGCTGCCATCTAAGAAATGAGTTGACTATCATAAAGTGAAAATTCCTTGGCTGCCACTTCAACTCTTTCACTCAACCTTGCAAGTAGTTTAAAATTTCAATTTGTTTTGATCATCTAACATCTAATGGGTATTTGAGTGGCTTATTTATGATAGATTTTTCTTTGAGAAAAATAGCATTGAGAAGAGCTTGAAGCAAAGTGAAAGTCAAGAAGCTTCTAATCAAGAAGCCATCAAGAATACAAAGGGACAATCCATACAAAGATTAGTATTATCCTTTTGTAATAGTTCTTAGGATTTTGTTCCAAGTTTTTACAAGTTATTTATTTCAAAGTCCTTACAAGGGTTTCATTCCCAAGGGCAATTGTACTCTCATAATAAAGTTGCAAGTGAGGTTTTTAAGTCCCCACATTCACTTCCCCCATTTGGGGAAGTCTTGTAGTCTTGATTGAGTGGTTTGATTTTCTAGTTTAGATCCATTATATGCTCTTAGATTAGTTCTCATTTCATTAAGTCATTTTGTTGTTATAATTTCCGATTTACTAACCCCCATGCTCTCCCGAGTACGGTCTTTGACCTGAAAGAGACTCTTGGGTAGATTAGATTTATTTTCCGTTTAATATTATCTTGTATTTTCTCTTTCAAACCTTGACTAGATAATAGCTAACTTTGGGATTGTGTCCCAAAGACCACATAGTCTTGTGGTAGCTTCTCATTCCCCCATCAGCTTCTCGTGGACATCCAGCTAGCTGGAAGGTTTCCAGGACTGGTGGATTCTAGTGGTTGATCTTGTTCGGAGATTGATCCCACCTATTAGATTAGATTTTGTGTGGTAGAACACTAGATTTATTCAAAGTTTCATTTTATTTTGCAAGTAGTATTGTTAGCAGTATTTCACATATTTCCAATCTATTACATTGTCTAATCACTTCAAGTTGGAATTTATTGCTTTTACACAACTACTATCTACTTCTTAAAACGAACCAAAGTCTCTTGAACTTGTCCAAATCCAAGTCAAGAGCACCCTCTATCGGAGGGCATTATTAGTCTTGCATTTTCCCTGCATTAGGCATTTGTTAATTAGCAAGTCTCTTGAACTGTGGTCATAAGATCAAGTCAAGAGCGCTCTCTGTCGGAGAGTTGAACAAAGTGCTCTAATAATAAAACTCTTCAACCCATAATCCCGCTTAATTAATTTATCTTGGTTTCCGTCCTACACCCGTATGCTCTGCTAACCGGAAACGGTTGGGCTAGTACTCAGAAAGGTGAAAGACTTGTTAATTCACAATTGATAACATTAATTAAAACTTTACCCACAACCCCAACCAAGACAAATCACTGAGTTCTTCCTACAAGAGGTGGTGCCGGGAATCCACTGTCCTAAGATTGCCAGTTTTTTTCTTGGATAAGGTTCCACTCCTTTTGATACCTTTGTTCTTAGCCATAATAATCAAGACCATTAAAATCTTAAATTTACCAAGATAAGCTGCAAAACGTTCTCACAAACTCGTATTTCAAACACTTGTATCAAGCATTTACAATCACTTTTATATTTGACTCCATAAGGCACTGGTCCTTCATCATATACTTTCTTTGCTTAAATATCAATATTGGAGTATTTGTTCTAATTTGCATAAAGGGTGTTTTATTTCTTGTTCAAGTATATCTCTTATATTCTGTTGCAACGTGGATTGCGTTATCTTGGTTTCATTTAATTTTTTTTTTGTGTCTCTCATTCTCAAAAAACTCCTAAAACAACACCCATCCGCATCACAACACCAAAAAACGCTATAAATACTAGAGCCTTAGTGAAACTCTTTCTTAGGGACTACCCCCCTTGGCTTCATTAGGAGTTTGCCTAAACGAAGGAGTTGGGATTCAGGTGACAGTACCTGGCTCATTGCTTGCCCCCAAGGCCACACCTCTCTCACTTGTAGTGAAGAGACAGCTTTCGAAAGATTTCCGCTGCTGGTGTGCAATTTGGCGGACAACACAGTCAACAAACTTCTACTTTGATTACCGGTTCCTAAGGGTTTACTTCTTCAAACCTTCCAGTTTCTCCTTGATTCTTTTACCTTGATTTGCTAGCCTATTTTCCTCTCACCCTAGATCTATCCTTGTTCTCATTTTTGCCATCCTATTAGCTCTCGTTCATCGCTTTTCTCCTTGCCATTTCTCCTCCCTTCTTCCCATTCACTCATCTTCCTCTCCTCCTTCCTCTCGTCCATATTCACTTAGGGCTTATCTACCTTTCGTTTGTCCCTTTGCTTTCTTCAAAGCTGCCCTCTCGTTTCCCATTGGGTTTTGCCCCAAGTCCCTTCTCGTCCACCTTTGAGATTGCCCTAAAATCACATAAAAGTACAAAAACGAATGGACTCTTTGAGGTTTGGTTAGTTTGTATTAGTTTTATGCTTTGGAAGATTGATAGTTAGGCATCTTTGGATCTAGTTTTTCCTTGTTTCATTAGCTAGTTGCACTTTATAGTAGGATTTGCATCTCATTTTCAATAAGTAAAATTTGCATTTAAAAAAAGGTGATTTGGCATCTAGATCTCATAGTTTCAATTTTTGCATTTCGATCCATTTTTTGCATTTTACATCCTAGAGTTTGGCTTTTTCAAAGTTAGCTGGTTTCCATTTTGTTTCTAGATCTAGTTTTGTTTTGATTTTTTGTACTAACGCTAATGGGTGCCTTGAGTTGATTTGAGTCTTGTAGGTATTTGAAAGAGAAAAGAACCAAGAATATCCAAACTCAAAAAGAAGGAACAAGAGAAGAACAAAAAGTTTTAAAACCAAGGAGAAGATTGAATCAAGAGCACCATTTGAACCAAGATCAAAACCATGAAGACTTAATCAATCTCCTTTGTGATATTTATTGATAGCTTGTTTCAATTATTTCCTAAGTTTTTTTCTTTTCAAAGTCCTTACAAGGGTTTCAATCCGAAAGGCATCTGTATTCTCTAAATAAAAGGCTAAGTGGAGGAGTCCTCCACTTATTTGGATCTTTCTTCCCCATTTGGGGAAGAGTGTTGTGCGTGCTTAGTTTAGATCTCCTCTCTTCAAGTTCATAGATTAGTTTCTATTTTTGTATTTACATTATATTCCATTTCCAAGTTTTGACTAGAGTAAGCTAACTTAGGGATTGTATCCCAAAGGCCACATAGTTTTGTGGTAGCTTCTCGTTCCTTATTTGACTCCCTGTCGAAAGTCAGCTAGCTGTACTTTCTCAGGGACTAGTGGTTCTAAGTGATCAACCTTGTTCGGAGGTAGATGATCCCACTTTAGATTAACATTGTTTGGTAGAATACTAAGTCTACTTTCAGTTTATATTAAGCATTTTGTCATAACTTACTATCATCTCTTTACTTTTAGTAAATTAAGCTTCACTTGTTTCTTCAAATTTTACAACGGCTCCCATTTTCATAAAAAGAACTAAAGTCTCTTGAACTTGGCCAAATCCAAGTCAAGAGCACTCTCTGTCGGAGAGCATTTAGTTGTTGCATTTCCCTTGCATTAGGGATTTAGATTAGTTAAAAGTCTCTTGAACTTTGGTCTTAAGACTAAGTCAAGAGCGCTCTCTATCGGAGAGTTGAACTGTGCTCTAATAATAAAATATTCCAACTCATACACTTTCATAATTAATTTATCTTGGTCGATTATCCAACACCCGTATGCTCTACCAACCAGAAAGTGGTGGGCTAGTACTCAGAAAGGTGTTGGATTTGCTAATCTTACAAGCGATAACCTAATAAAATTTTACCCCAACCAATGAACCGACTTTGCCCTTGAAAGTTACTGAGGAAGTTTCCTGAAACAGGTGGTGCCGAAATCCTGCTGTCAGACTCAGGGGTGGTCAAGCCAATTGAACACTTACCCTTTTTCAATTTGAGTGGCTTCGACCTATCATCTAAGAGGTTACCAGTACTATTTCTGGACTTTTGATATCCTTGTTTTTAGCCTAATAATCAAGACCACCTAAAACTTACAATTTACAAAGATAATTTGCACAACGATCTCACGAACAGCTACATTCAAAGACTTGTTTTTCAGCAACCCCCAATACTATACACTCTTTTGACTCCATAAGGCATTGATCTAATTGTTGTATTTTTCATATATCTATATTGTTGGGCCATTTGTCCTTTTAAAAATCATTTATCTGTGGATGCTATTTCATTTTTTCAAGTCTTTGATATACTGTTGATCTTGTACTCTTATAACGCAACGTGGATTACTTATTATCTTGTGTTCATTTCTTTAATTGTGGTCATCATTATAAAAAAACTCCCAAAAAACACCCATCTGCATCATCATACACTTAAAACATTATAAAATATAAGAGCCTTAGTGAAACTCTTTTTAGGGACTACTCCCCTTGGCTTCGTTAGGAGTTAGCCTAAACGGAGGAGCTAGGATTCAGGTGACAGTACCTGGTTCATTGCTTGCCCCCTTGGCCACACTTCTCTCACTTGTAGTGAAGAGACAGCTTTCGAAAGATTTCTGTTGCTGGTGTGCAGTTTGGCGGACAACACTTGGAATTTGGAACTTCTTATTGGACAGGAAGATGCGCCTCCTCAAGGCGAGTTGTCCAATGTACTCACTTCTTGAAACCTGTGAACATAATCCCAAAATAGCTGATGCCCTAGTTTTCTTCCGGCAGTAGTGACAGGACCGAAAATGAATATTCTCGAAATTGGATTCTGCTTCGACAGAAAGATGCGCCCTCCTAGGGTGAGTTAGCTTCCTTTTCTTGATGATCTATGGAGAGATGACCTCAAACTTAGAAGCCCTAGCTTCTTGCAGCTGTACAATGTCTTCTTTTCAAGTTAGCTATGAAACCATGTTAGTTTTTCTACTTTTAATCGATATTATCAAGGATCTTAACTGAAGGAATAGCATGCAGAACATAACACGAGAGACAAAGATTTTCCTCGGGGAAACCATAAAGGAGAAAACCCCGCAACTTCCTATAGCTACACAATGTCTTCTTTTCAGGTTAGCTCTGAAACCATGTTAGTTTTTCTGGTTTTAATCAATATTATCTAGGATCTTAACTGAAGCAATAACATGCACAACATAACACAAGAGACACAAAGATTTTCCTCGGGGAAACCATAAAGGAGAAAACCCCGCAACTTCCTCAGAGATAGAATCGTCACCAATACAATATCACAAAATGGAAAACCCCAAAACAAAATAGTCTTCTGCGAATCTGCAACTCTCTCTCTTTTCTCCTATGCGAACTTGTCTTCTCTCTCTCACTAATGCGAACTTGAGTGAGTGAGTGTGTGTCCAAATGAGAGAGCCTTGCTCTCTATTTATACTTGACTTTTTCACTTACTAGGTCGGCCTCAACTAAATCTGGTTGGGTCGACTTCTCGAGGAAGACTCAATAACCCTATTACATTTGACTCTAGGGGATCTATCGCCCCGACTTATAATGGAGGATTTAGCTCAATGACTTTGCATGACCAAATGCAATAATGACATCTCTGACTGGAGGGAAAAACATCTCAGTTGTAGGTACAAGTAACATACAATAATAATAACAATATAAAATGCAAGTGGATATCTTCCGAAGTTACAATTACATCAACACATATTCCCTGTACTGCAAGGTATATCGGGAATCCCTTCATCCCTTCGTACCCTTGTTGGTGTAGTGTTGAACACCGCTTGGTGTAGTGGTCACTTCACCAGAGTTGTGTGAAGTTGTCCGCGAACCTAGTGTTTCATGACAGGTCGAAGCATGTAGAGATCAGGTACCACTATATTAGGGATATGTTGCAAAGAGGAGTAGTGAGGCTTTGTTATGTGGCGATAGTCGAGCAGATAGCCAATGTGTTGACCAAGCCTCTGTTGAGAGTGAAGTTTGAGTACTTCAGGGACAAGCTTGGAGTTGTCCAAATCGATGTTCCTCAAAAGAGGGAGGGATGAGCAACATAGCACGTGTGAGATGTAGGTAGTCACGCAATGACGTAATTTGTGCTCCTGGGTGGGTCTCCACCTTAGGTGATGTGGTAGTGGGTGGTCACTTTGGTGACGTGATGTGGGCTCTCGTACTACACTCATGAGGATGCAGTAGGTAGTCACATTGGTGACATAATTGAGTCTCTGTTGATGTATATGTAACTTCGTAATGTATTTCATCTATATATTTCATATATATTTATTGTACCCTTATAAGAGATGTGTTATTCCTCTATAAGGAAGTGTTGTCATGTGGATTGACAAGTATCGCAAGTGTGTGTACTTGCCGATGGGTTATTAGACCACCATGTGTGGGGTCGGCCCTGAAATATATATTATATTGTCGATGTATCTAGATAGACAAGTCGGCCCCATATTGTAACTGGGCAAACAGGTTAGTATAAATAGAGATCGGGAGATCTCTATTTTGATCATTCAGAAAGTCACACTTCTCTCACACAAAAAGTGGCGCACTAGTGAGGAGGAGGATCATCTGCTACTAGGAGACTATCTCAGTGTATTTTGGTTGTACTTTGGTTGAGCCATTGCTCTCTCTATCTCTGAGGAAGTTGTGGGGTTTTTCACCTTAGGGTTTTCCTCACGGAAACTCTGTGTCTCTTGTCTCTCATGCTTTTGATTCTTGTGATGCTTGTCATGCTTATTGTGATTGTTATGCATTGATATACTGTATATGTTATTCTCTTAGTGAAGATCCTAGAGTATTGTGAATTAATGCTCAAAATTTAACATGGTATCAAAGCTAACCTGAGAAGAAGACATTTTGCAGTGACGAAAACTTGATTTTCTTGTTTATTGGGTTTCTTTCCACATATTTTGGAAAAGCAGTATAGTAGATTGACTCTACTAATCAAGGAGAATCCATCTGTCTAATCAGAATTCAATTCTAAGCATTTTCAGATTTGGCCCTAAAAATTAGGGTTTCCACAAAAATAGGAATTTCTGAAATTGAAGACATAGCTGGAAGCTCCTTTCAAAAATCGAAGTTTAGAGCTTTGGATCGAGATTTTTGGCTAGTAGATCTCCGGGAAACTCAAACCCTAATTCAAGGCTCTCCCTAGTGAACCCGGGAGGACAAAAAGTCAAATCTGAAGCGTCCAGGCTGATCAGCTCATCAAGGCGCATCTTTCTATCCTTTCAGAAAGTTGAAATTCATATTTTGAATTTTTAGGGTTTTTCCAACAAACCCTAATCCGGGACCATATCCAGTTTTCAGCATTTCAAGTGGTAAGGCCTAAATCTTTTCTATTTCCATTTGAAGTACCCTTTAAAATGTCTCACCACACCAAGCTTGAGGATAAGCTTGAAGGGGTTGATAACTTCCGAGCTTGGAAGTATAGGATTGGGTTAATCCTGGAAGAGAATGAGTTGGACTCATATATAAAAGAAGACATCCCTATCCCAGAGGATGAAGAGGCTAAAGTATTGCATAAGAAGAACTTGGTCAAGGCAAAGAGAATCATTGCTGATTCTATCAAAGACCATCTCATACCCCATGTGTCTTCTCTAAAGACACCCAAAGAGATGTTTGACTCTTTGACCAAGCTATTTGAAGGGAAGAACATAAATCGGAAGATGACCCTGCGGAACCAATTGAAAGGAGTAAAGTTTCAGAATGGAGAAACCATTCAATCTTATTTTTCAAGGGTCTCCCAGATCAAGGAACAACTAGGAGCAGTGGATGAAATGGTGGAGAATCTGAATGGCTTACCTAGGTCATGGGACTGCTTCATTCAAGGAATCTGTGCAAGAAAGAAGTTGATTTCCTTTAGTAGACTACGGGAAGAATGCTCACAAGAAGAAGCAAGGCTTGTGGCACGAGAAGAAAAGATGGGGAATGAAGATCAAGCTCTCACAGCTCACACCAAGAAAGGGAAGTCCAAGAGAGAGCCATCTCACTCCAAGAAATCTTCACATCACTTCAAAGAAAGAAGAATATGCTTCACCTGTAATGAGAAATGACATATTGCCATAAATTGTCCCAAGAACAAGAAGGACGACAACAACTTCAACAAGAAGAAGAAGGACAGCAAAAGAAGGTTTCATGCTCATGCTGCCAAGGATGATGAACCACCCAAGAAGAAGGCTAGGGCAGAAAGTGATGATAGTAATGATGACTCATCAAGTGAAGAAGAGTATGTTCTGATCTTTGCTCTCACATGTACTATCTCCCATGGTTGTAATGATTGGTTAATTGACAGTGGGGATTCCAAACACATGACTGGGTTTAAGGAATCTTTTGTGAACCTATCTGAACATGAATCACTCCATAAGGTTAAACTTGGGGATGATTATCAATACCCAATCAAAGGAAGTGGTGAAACCTCCTACAACCTAGATTCTGGAAAATCTTTGAAGATGAAAGAAGTCCTTTATGTACCTGGGCTCAAGAAGAACTTACTCTCCATCTCTGCATTGGATGCAAAAGGTATGAGGGTTGCATTTGTGGATGGCCAAGTCGTAATGTGGCCAAAGGGAAAGACCATAGATGATGCAGTAGTGATTGGAGAGCAAGAGGGAGGTTTGTATAAATTAAAGGGACAACCTAAACATGCCATGGTGCATGAATCTATGGAGCCAAGTGAACTTTGGCATAGAAGACTTGCTCATATGCACTATAGGGCACTTCCAATTGCAAGCAAGGCTGTAGAAGGTCTTCCTGAAATCAAGACCAAACATGAAGGTGTTTGCAAAAGATGTGCAAAAGGTAAGAACATTAAGAAGGCTTTCCCAAGCAGTGAAAGCAAGGCAAAGGATATCCTGGAAATCATCTACTCAGATGTATGTGGTTCTATGTCATCTAGTTCTCTAAGTGGGTATGTTTACTATGTCTCATTTATTGATGACTTCTCCAGGAAGACTTGGGTATACTTCTTGAAGAACAAAGATGAGGTGTTTGATAAGTTTAAGGAATTCAAAACTTTGATGGAGAATCAAACTTACAAGAAGATCAAAACATTCAGATCCTACAATGGTGGATAATTCACCTCAGGTGACTTCAAGAAGCTTTGCAGTGATTCAGGGATTAAGAGGGAGTTGACTGCTCCTTACAATCCACAATAGAATGGAGTTGCAGAAAGGAAGAACAGAACAATCATGAAAGCAGCAAGGGCAATGCTGCATGACCAGGATCTGCCTATGCATCTATGGGCAGAAGCAGCTAGAGCAGCTGTATATGTGCATAACAAAACACCCCACAAGATATTGGACAACAAGACACCAGAAGAAGTCTTTTCTGGTAAAGAAACCTGAAGTTAGCCATCTTAGAATATTTGGTTGTCCGGTATTCACTCATGTCCCAAAGGAAAAGAGGACTAAACTAGATCCTTCGGGAAAGAAAGGTATCTTTGTGGGTTACAGTGAAAGCTTGAAGGCTTACAGATTATACTTTCCAGGGTTCAAGAAGATTGATGTCAGCAAGGATGAATATAAGTTCAAGGACATGTAATCCAGGAAGCAAAGATCAAGAGGGAGCACACTTCAGCAGCTCCTGCAAGGATGCAGATTTTCAGAGGGAGTTGACCATCTTCCTACATTCCACAACAGAAAGGTGTAGAAGAAGCTACTTCAGCCGCTCCTTCCAGGAAGCAAAGACTCAGAGGGAGTCCACCCAACAAACAAACAAAGATAAGTATTTCAATTATCATTTCTTGCCTATTTTTGTTTAAATAATATTATGCCTATGTTCCTAGACTTAGGAGATGTATTGTGCATATTAGAATGATTGCATTAATGAATAGTATACTACTAATATGCATGTGATGGGTAAGTGGCCTATGGCACTGTACAACATTTCAGTGCTACTTATCTAGAATGAAACCTCTTTGATGACATGTTGGGAGTAGTGCAAACTTTTAACAATGTTCTGGTAGAGACTGGAAGGCATCTAGAAAGTTGTGGAACATGGATAAATGTTGTATTGAAGCATTGGCTAAGATAACTGCATGACTGCATGACATATTTCTTTGTGTAAAGAATTTGTTCTGAAAATTATGAGATGTTTCTAATCATACAATTTAACTTGTTTTGTAGGAAAGACCGTATATCTTCAGCTACAAAAGAAGGACTACAACATTTTTTTCCAGCAACAAAGATATCTATTGAAGATATTGAAGTTCCCAGGATCTGGGATGAAGAAATGGAATGCCATGATCCGTCGATGATGAAGAAGATGTTTGGGATGCAGTCCCAAGACTTGACAGGGAGTCATATGTGTGCAGATTGAAGAAAGCCTTGTATGGCTTGAAACAAGCTCCCAGAACTTTGTATGGTAGGATGGACAGTTTCCTATCTAGTTTGGGATTTACCAAGAGTAAAGCGGATTCCAACCTTTACTACAAGGTTGAAGAAGGGAATCCTGTGATTCTACTCCTGTATGCGGATGACTTATTTGTAGCAGGGGATGATAGATTGATTGCAGATACTAAGAGGAAGCTTGCTGCTGAGTTCGATATGAAAGATTTGGGAATGATGCATTATTTCCTAGGTATGGAGGTGTGGCAGAGTACAGGTGGGATCTTCCTTGGTCAAGGGAAGTACACAGTAGATATCCTGAAGAGATTCGGGATGATGGATTGCAAGGCCATGGCCACACCTATGGCATCGAATCTGAAGCTTCTATGTGATGCTTCATCTGAGCCGGTTGATGTCTCTATGTATCATCAGATGATTGGGTCCTTGATGTACCTGACGAACATGAGACCGGATATTTGCTTTGCTGTGAACACATTGAGCCAGTTCCTGAAGGATCTGAGGAGTGTTCACCTGGTTGCAGTAAAGCATGTTCTGAAGTACCTGAAGGGTACAGTGGATTATGGGCTCAAGTATGAAGCGAATCAAAAGTTTAACCTGCAGGGTTATGTTGATTCAGATTGGGCTAGCAATGCTGCAGATAGGAAGAGCACATCTGGATGTTGCTTCAGTATGGGATCAAGTGTGATCTCTTGGTTTAGCAGGAAGCAGTCCTGTGTAGCACTGAGTACAGCTGAGGCAGAGTATGTTGTAGCCTGTTTAGCTAGTTGTGAGGAAGTATGGCTACGGAAGCTACTGTTTGAGTTATTTGATCTCCCATTGGATGCTACTTGTATCTTCTGCGATAACCAGAGTTGTGTGAAGCTGTCTGAGAACCCAGCGTTTCATGACAGGTCGAAACACATAGAGATCAAATATCACTACATCAGGGATATGGTGTAGAGAGGAGCTGTGAAGCTCCTGTATGTTGCGACAGACGAGCAGATTGCAGATGTGCTGACAAAGCCACTAGCCAGGGTGAAGTTCGAGTACTTCAGGGAGAGGCTTGATGTTCTTCAGATCAAGGACACTTCGAGGAAGAAGTGATGGACACATTTGCTGAAGCCATTCCAAGCATGTTGGAAGGAGGATCCTTCACATGGCTGTGGATGTAAGCGTTGGATGATGAGCATCAGGATGATGTTCTAGTTTCTGCTTTGTATGATCAGTTGGATCATTTATATGTATATGTATGTACGCATCATGTTGGATGTTGGATATGATGAGTTGGATCATTTATATGTATGTACACATCATGTTGGATGCTGGATATGATCGGTTGGATCATTTGTATGTATTTTGTATATGCATCTGTTGAAATACTGAGAGGGGGGTGAATCAGTATTTGTCAATCATAAAATTTTTAATCAAGAGCAAGTTGCTAATCACCAATCATAGCAGTAAATCATCAACAATAAAACAAGATGCACAGTACACAAGATTTTTACGTGGAAACCCAAGTCCTGGGGGTAAAACCACGGAAGCCTTTTATAATAAAATTTGACCCAGCAACAACTGGGATTACAAATTTAATACAACTTTTCCAGCTACAACTGGAAGGGGCTACAACCCCTAGGCTTCTGCAGCTGCAACTGACGAGCTGCTACAACAGCTCAGCTCACAAAATTGTGAGCCCTAGCACCACCCTGCCACCCTGTAGAAAAAGATTGCTGAACCTGTGGACCTGTCAATCAACCCTGTACTGTCTGCTGCTGATAACCTCTATTTACTGTTCACTGCCACGTCAGCCTTGTCACTGACAACCTCTGTACCACATAGCACAACCTGTAAATCTGTCACATACCAATCTCTGAATCTGCTTGTGCACAAGATTCACTGGAAAATCATCCCTGTATATCAACAAGTCTTTTTACTGCCATACCCTTCTCATGTATAACCTTGTACACTGGATTTTACTGTTATGAACTCAGTCCACTGCTGGCACTGTCAATCAACTGCTGCAACTAATCTCTGCTCATCATATAAACTCTGCTATAACACTAACAACACTGCTGGCCATTCATTCTTCACTTCATTACTATCGTGTTATGGATGTACTGCTGTAGGTGTATTATTTCATGAATGCACTACTGTACTACTGCTTGTACACATCATCGCTTTCATTAGTCATGCAGACCCAGTCAATTCTGAACTTGTGCATACCATGCTTGTCAAGTTCAACGCAGATTAGGGCTGTCATCATACACCATCAATCTCTAATACTGTTCCATCAATCTTCAATAGGAAATAAAGACTTCAGACTGTTTGTAAATAACAAACTCAGACTGGGCACCACAGTCTTCACTTTGGCATCAAATACAGGGCCATGCACATATGCTGGGAAACTTGAGCAATAATGTAACCTCTATCTGTTGAGATCAATAGATCTGAGGCTGCCTCAGAGGTTTGATCTCATCTCTTTAGCTATCTGCTCATGCTATCAAAGGTCTGCTCATTTATGTCAATTCAAAATAACGGTTCATCTACTGCTCATACATTTCTCATACCGGGATATCAAAGATTTGCTTATAGTAACATTTATCAGTAGGTGTATGCCAACAAGTCAAGCCTCAATTTAATCAAAACCTTAGTCAACAAATGTCATTAGGGCTTGACCCTACTTCCCAGTTTATCTAACAAAGTTTCAAGGTGTCCACAAACCCTTGCACATTCATCTGTATATCCCTGAGCATATATAACATCACTAGGCATTGCTAAACATTTTACTGAGTACTAGACAACTGTGTAATCAGCATTGTGTATGGTCAAACAATTGTGTAATGTAGGTACTGTGTAAATTACTTACTTGTTTCACCTTGCAAACATGAGATAAGGATAGTCCTGAGTTTTGAAAAAGCCAGATATATAGAGAGTAGACAGTGCGAATTCTGAAGCAGCCCTGAATTTGCAGAGGTGTAGACAGACTTTGGATAGCTAGCAGATAACCTCGGGTGCCCTGAAAGTAACCTCGGATGCCCTTGTTTATTCACACAAACTCAGTACAGAGAGCTGCATTCTATGAATCCTTCTGTATTGTGGATTGGAATAAGATCAATACTTCATTTATCATAACTTTGGCTGCCTTAAAACTAAGTTTCAACAGATCCCACGTTCAGGCTGTGATTTTGGATGCCTCCACTAAGTGCTGTGGCTATGTTCAGATCATACCTGTTATCACCTAAACTGTAGTTACCCCTATGGATAGATCCAGTCATGGATGGCAATAGGGAAGGGCAACTCAAAAGGTGCAACCACGATCACCTCGACCTCCAATATATGGTTGTCACGCCAGTCGAGGCAACCTTCGCTTTATGTTATCTAGCCCAGACAACAAAGGGGGAGACCCGATCTACTCCCGACAGGAGAGATCAAAACCAAGACACCAAATCAGGGTATTTCCAAGTGAAGTTAGGTGTATGGTTTATCCTAGACCTAAAGATGAAGTCACAAGCCAAGTGGGGGTTCAATAGGTATAGCTTTGGTTCATAGTTGATGTGAGAGTGACTTATAATGCTTGAAGTGAGATCTAGGATGAGTGTACTAGTTCAATGTTGGAAAATCCACTGCCTTGGGAACTGTGTCCAATGCAGGGTTGTTTAGGGGTCAGATTGGGGCTAACTAGTACATGAGACAAGCTTGACCATGGTTCATGATGTCTTCAAAGGTATAGTTTACCATGCATAGGTCAAACCACAAGTCAATCCAACAATCTAGGAAAGTTGAATTATCTTGGAGAGAAACCAGTGCCTTGGGAATTGGGAAGTGGAGTCAAAGTGGGGTTGACTTATGGTTTAGGACTCCTACAACATGAGATAAGTGGGCAATATAGGTCTTGATGGTTGAATGTGTCTAGGTCTAGGTTTGACCCAAGTGGACCACAATCCCTTAAAACAAGGAATGCTGTCCCCAAGGCAAGATTTGACAAAGTGATAGTCTAGCCCTAGGTTTTGAATTATTCCGGTTTCAGATATGCAATAATCTCAAGTACCCAGTTCCTAGAAGTGAGTGAACTCACTTCTCCAAGGTGGTGCGACTTTACCCAAGGAGGCTGAAAGTGGGGTTTAGGTGGGTCAAGACAAGTCGGATGGCACCCAAATTTTAGATCCGGGTAGATCAGTCAAGTAGGGGTATGGATCTATAGTTTCACGGTAATCCGATGGCTAGATCTTAGTAGATCTGAGTTTAAGTGTTCCAAGTGGTCCAAAATGGGGATTAAATCCCTTAAAATGTGGAATGGGGCCCACAAGGTCAATTTCAGAAAAGTGACAACCTGGGTGTATGTTATTTGATGTGTAGATGTCAAATCAAGTGGAATCTCAAACACCCACCACCTAGATCTAGGTCAACTTGCCCAACTAGAGAAGTGCGCCTTGCTTGGGAGAGGCTAAGTTGGCCTGGGAAGGGGATCAAATGGAGGCCAATCCTCACCAAACTATAGATCCGGGATGCCTTGGATGCTATAGAGGTGGGTTTCCAGTATTATGCCCAACAACCCGCTAGATCTAAGTAGATCTGAGAAAATGTAAAATGGGGGTTTTAAGATAATTAGGGTTTTAACAATTTATGAGTTATGTCAATGGATTGGATAAAGGAAAGAGAAACAAACCTGTGGATCTTACCTGGTTAACCTTGTAGATGCCTTGATGATGATGATCTTATGCAAACCCGATCAATTTGAGAAGCTTTGAGGTAGTTTCTATGCAAGTCGATTTGGTCCAAGAAGCCAATGCGCCCTCTCTCCTGCACAACAAACGTCAACAATATCAGATTTGATGCATCAAGAGATAAGACTAATGCCACAAAAGAAGTAACAGAAAGATAGCATAGATCACAATGATACTAATGATAACCCCCTGATACAAGCGAATGCCAAGAAAGTCGATTTGAAGAAGCCTTGCAAAATCGCCCTTGTTGAAGTCGCCCTCCTGTAGACAAACAATGATTTCCAAAAAAAAAAAAAGATCTTGCCACAATTTCCAAATGCTAGGTTGCAATAGACTTTCCAATCACCATCTAAGAACACCAGATGCAAAGGAGACCACAAGAATTTCCACAAGAATATTTTTCTATACCAATAATCCAAGAGCCAAAGACCCTTTACAATGAGAGGCTCTCTCCTTTAAATAGGAAGGAGAGGCACCAAAACCCTAACCACTTTTTGAATGAGTGGCTAAGATTATAAGATACAAAAGTCTAATCAATGGTTGAGATGAGCTCAACAATATAATACATGGATCACACATAAAATATAACATAAGTGGACAAAATCGCCCTAGAAGAGGGGAATCCCACCAAATCATGATGATGAAATATCATAAGAGGCTTATGGTGGGTCCAAGGGGTAATTTTATCCCTCCTTGGTCAATCCCCATAGCACAATAACCAATAAATAATCATGAATGTACCAAATCGTGCCTCCATAGTGAAGTCGTGGTCCTCAAAAGACCTCAAAAATCCACAGAAAGTGCCATAAATGATGGATGCGGGCCCCGATGAAGCTGAAACTGCTGGAGGAGGTGTGGAAGGTCCCGATCTATCATCACTGATCATCCCATGCCATAACTTTGCCTCAGTAGCCCAAATCGATTTCCTCAATAACCATTTCTACCAATCCTGAAATGCCTCGGGAAGCGTGAAACTGCCCCAAACAGCCTCCTGGAGTGCTGGCGCTGTCAAGGTGAGGGCACCAATGTGTCCGGAAGGGGGGTAATATGGTAAAAACAAGTGGCTGGACCACCCCCTCCATCATCAGCGCCCTAGGTCAACCGGATAAAAATCACATCTGCTCCGACAGGGCCTCCAATAGACCAAAACTGCACTGGGATAGCCTACTGAGGCTCAATCATCACTGTAAGTGCCCGGAACTGAAAACAAACTGTCCCATTGGACTCAGAAGGTCCAAATCTATCCAAGATGTGTACTCATACACCATATGAGTCTCTGCATGATCAAAATATATATCCAATATACCGGAACAAGGCCAATAATAATGCTCTGTAAATGATCAAACACTGCTGTATCCCAAGAATCATCATCATAACCTTGTAGCTGCTGCATAGAATCATCATGTATGTGTACATAGACCATATATCATCTATCCATATCCTCATAAGGTCTAACATCTCATGTCCCATGGTCCTCCATGGTCAAACTAGGTCCAACCATGACCAAATATAACTCAGTCCATCATCCAAGGCTGCTGAAAAGTATCAAGGTTAATACATGCTTTACAATTTATTCAAATAGCAATTATAACACAGAGTAATCATGACTGGCGATCTAGATCCAAATATATAGTGTCATTAATTATTATTATTACTCAGATTAGACTTTCAGGATCATACTCACTTCATAGTTGTGATCAATTTGCTAGTGAAGGGTGAAGGCTGAATTAACTGGCTAGGCTAAGGGATGACTTAGCTGTCTTGACTTTGTGACACTTTGGCAAGGGAAAGGGAATACACCATAGTATATACTGAATGAGCAATAACACAGGGAATGGCGGTGTCTCACAAATGGATGAGTTGTTTAAAGAGGGTTTATTTACCTTCACAGATGCGCACAATCCATAATACAAATAAGGCCAGCAATTGTTTAGATATAGCTTTTAAGTTTCATTGCTTTTTGGGCCTGAATTTTCCATAGCCTTGATCTATGTGTGTTTATAAACACATTGCATAGATTTACATTTTTCTTTAGGCTTTCTGCTGCAGGTGTGTTTTTAAGGCACTTGTTTACCTGAGCACTTCTAGGTGTGTCATGGACAGCTTGTTTACCTAGGTATTTATTTTCCAAAAGATAGAACATTTTATTTTTATTGCCATGTTCATTTGGCATGCCTCTCATTCATGTGTGTTTAGAAACACATTGCATGAATGGGCTTTTCATACAAGATATAGCATTTCATTTTCCAGATTTTGTATTGATGGCAGCACTAAAAGTTTCAGGTTTAGCCAACACAACTTTAGTGACTAGGGGGAATTCACAAGGAACTCCAACTCACCATAGGTAAGTTTTGTCACCAACTCAGAGCCGAGACACAATAAACAGGGAAGCTCATCCAATACAGAGGCTACAGTGGGGAAAAGTCCTCCATGCCACTAGTCAAGTAGTAAGTCAGGGTGATAATCTAAAAGGTAGGCCATGGATGGATGAAGACAATGAAATGATGGAGCCAACACTAGCAAGCCAAAGTATGGTGTAATGATCACCTCTATTCTCCCTAAGGAGGGTAAAACCAATGAGTATGAATAGTGAACTTCTAAGTCTGAGTAGGGACAATATGATATATATAATAGGTCAACCAGGTCCAAATATCTATATGATCGCCAGATCATGACACTAAGTGCTAAGACATGCTATAAGAATAAGTATAAAAGCAATCTAACCATAACACAATGATATACCTGCTGAGTCATATACCTGAAAGCTCATCAACCTGTACCATCATCTGTCCTCTGAGACTGCTGCTGTAACTCTGGGCACTACTGTCTGCTCTGTACCAATGATATAATGGCTACATCGGTCATCTCTCTGAGTGTCCTGAAACTCAGTCATGGCATGGGGAATGCAACTGCTGTCCACAATCTGATAGTGATCCAATATAGATGCTCATCTCAGCATCTCAAATGTAAGGGAACTGGCTGAACAGTGTACTGGAATGAGAAAAATAATGTATGGTAGCCCGACTACTATATATGTGATAACAATACCCTAAGAACTTCTTCACATAACTCCTGCAACCCCTCAGTTGATTATATACCAAAATTTCAGAGCTCGAACCTGCTCCTCTAACCCTGCAGCTCGCACTATATCTCAGCAAATATAACTCTTGCTGCTCGCCCTATATCTCAGCAAATATCACTCCTGCTGCTCGCACTATATCTCATCCAATATAACTCCTGTTGCTCGCACTATATCTCAGCAAATATCACTCCTGCTGCTCGCACTATATCTCAGCAAATATCACTCCTGTTGCTCGCACTATATCTCAGCAAATATCTTAGCCCTCGCTATATCCAGCTCATACGAAATTCTCCCCACCAAAATGACACTTTTGACGAGTTATATATAGTTGTTTTCATAAAAAAATTTATGGAGCCGACCTTGCAAAATATAATTTTTATTTTGAATTTTTAATTTAAGTTATGGGGCCGACAAAGTTACTAGATCATTTATACTGGTTTTTGTCCCCCCAAAAAATTGGCCGACCTTGCAATAAATAAATTATATATATAGTTTATTATTTTTAATAATTAAATTAATTTTTAATTTGAATTTTTAAATTTTGTTTAAATATTTTTTTATTAAGTGACTGGGTCGTCTTGTGAAAAAATACTGTCATCATACCACCTTTCGTTGGTTGAATGGTTGTTTTTTTTTTTAATTGTGCATAACAATGTGTGTGAAATATTAGGGCTTCCACAAGCGAGGGTATCATCATACCAAGGTCCAAGGGCTCACCACATCAACATGTTAAGACACGAGCTTTATGAGCACCATCATAAAAGAGCTATATGCCATATGTAAGAGGGTCCAAGAGACATCATACCACAACATATGTGGGTGCCAAACACTTTCTCATGTACTGGATCCATCTTCAAGGGTTCCAAAACCCTATTGCAAACACAAATGACCACAGAATGGGTCATTTGGCCTATTGCAACACGCCAAGGACACATTCTAGGGTATTAGGGCATAGAAACACCTTAGGGGTCACTCAACCAAGTTAATGGGTAGCCAGAGCTTTTGGCAGTGTCCCAAGGCCTCCAAGGGCTTCAAGCTTGGGCTTGGACAAAGTCAAAAGGTCTCCTCTGACACAGACAATCACTAAACACATACTAACCCTCAGGGGCTCCACAAGGGGCACCAAGACTTAACTGTTGGCATCAATGACCAGACATTGTTGGCATCAATGACAACCTAATCAACAGCATCATGTTGGATGCTTGGACCATGTATCTGTATATGTATCAGGTGGATACATTGTATGATCAAGTAGATCATGTATATTGATATGTATCAGGTAGATCATGCATGTTGATGGATACATTGTGTGGATCATGTATCTATATCTCAGGTGGATACACTATGTATGATGATATGTATCAGGTAGATACTTGGTGTGCATCAGATGGATGCATTGTATGATCAGGATGATCGTGGATGACGAGCTTCTCCAGATGACATGCAGCAGGATGTTGCAGTGATGATGATCATGTGTACATCAGGATGATGTATGGTGAGTATCAAATGATACTTTGTGCCCTGGGAGATCTTCAGGTCGGAGTTGTGTACCCGTAACATCTTGAGATGCTCTTGCGAGGTTTTGTCCTATGGCATGTATTTTGCTCTTGGGAGATCTGGATAGGATGAAAAAGGCCTCAGATGCTTCAGCCAGGTTTTGCCATGACCACATGTAATTTGCTCCTGGGAGATCTGGACAGGATGAAAAAGGCCTCAGATGCTTCAGCCAGGTTTTGCCATGACCACATGTAATTTGCTCCTAGAGATCTGGACAGGATGAAAAAGGCCTCAGATGCTTCAGCCAGGTTTTGTGGTGGACCACATGTAATTTGCTCCTGGGAGATCTAGACAAGATGAAAAAGGCCTCAGATGCTTCAGCTAGTTTTTGTGGTGAGATCACATGTAATGTGCTCCTGGGAGATCCGACAGGTAGAGCTGTGTGCTCATAACAGCCTGGGATGCTTCAGCTAGGTTTTGTGATGGGTCACATGTAATGTGCTCCTGGGAGATCCTACAGGTAGAGCTGTGTGCTCGTAATAGCCTGGGATGCTGCAGCCAGGTTTTGTGACGCACATAATAAGTCCTGAGGATTCCACAGTATGGCCAGTGATGATGAAGACCTGCAGGTGGTGGGCCTACATCCAGTATGAAAAAGGACTGGCTCTGTAGAACTTCCTATGACGAGTAGAGTCAGAGATTGGTTGAGATAGCAGCAGCAGTGACGATGATGATGACGATGATCCTGAGAAGAAGACTTGTCTAGCAGAACTGTGTCGAGAAATACGTTCCTAGTTAAGAGGGAGTGTTGATGTATATGTAACTTCGGAATGTATTTCATCTATGTATTTCATATATATTTATTGTACCCTTATAAGAGATGTCTTATTCCTCTATAAGGAAGTGTCGTCATGTGGATTGACAAGTGTCGCAAGTGTGTGTACTTTCCGATGGGTTATTAGACCACCATGTGTGGGGTCAGCCCTGGAATATATATTATATTGTGGATGTATCTAGATAGACAAGTCGACCCCATAGTGTAACTGGGCAAACAGGTTAGTATAAATAGAGATCGGGCGATCTCTATTTTGATCATTCAGAAAGTCACACTTCTCTCACTCAGAAAGTGGCGCACTAGTGAGGAGGAGGATCATCTGCTACTAGGAGACTATCTCAGTGTATTTTGGTTGTACTTTGGTTGAGCCATTGCTCTCTCTATCTCTGAGGAAGTTGTGGGGTTTTTCACCTTAGGGTTTTCCCCACGGAAACTCTGTGTCTCTTGTCTCTCATGCTTTTGATTCTTGTGATGCTTGTCATGCTTATTGTGATTGTTATGCATTGATGTATTGTATATGTTATTCTCTCAGTGAAGATCCTAGAGTATTGTGAATTAATGCTCAAAATTTAACAGTCTCTTCACTGTTGGTGCTATGTTGGGCACACATGACATGTGCGAAGACGTAGGTGGTCATTGGGTGACATAATTCGTGGTCCTGGGTTGTTCTCCACGTGATGTGACGTGATGGCAGGTACTACGTTGTTGGAAATCACTCTGCCCCCCCTCGAATCGCTCCCAATTCGTGATACGGAAGGAATCTATGAGGAATCGATTCCGGAATCGTGATTCCTCATCAAATCCTCCTAGAATCGATTTTGTAATTCGCACTCCCTTCATCAAAAAAACGATCCCTGGTTTTCTAGGGAGCGATGAGGAATCGATCTGGAATCGACGATTTCGAATCAATTCCAAGCTTAAAAATTGCTCCCGAAATCGATCCTGAAAACGCTCTTGAAATCGATCCCGAAAACGCTCCCGCGGGATTGGCGGACTCAACCACGAAAATTTTGATTTTCACATTTTTGGGGGGGGGTTTTTTGGATGGGCTAGGGTTAGTTTGGGCCAATAAAGGGTGTTGGAGTCCATTTAGACTCATTCCATTACTCATTTCATTGATTGGGAAGAGCTTTGAGCTTTGAGTGAGTTTGCTAGTTGTTTGAGAGCTTTGAGCTTTGAGTGGGAGATTGAAGGGGAGAGCTTGCAAGGGAGATTGAAGCTTCCATAGAGACATTCAACCACCATTGAAGAGCTAAAAGGTAGGCTCTAAAAACCAGTGTAGTCAGACTTGGGACTCGACAGATACTCGGCTGGCTTGGGACTCGGCAGACTCGGATAAGACTCTGCAAAGACTCGACAAATATGAAAAATATGAAAAAAATTAAAAATGTGGTAACTATTAAGCACAAAAAAACATAGATAATGACATTTCTAATCCATATAAGTTATAAAAACAATTCTATGCAGAAATTCATTAGATAAACAATCACCATAATATAAAAACATTTGTAATCCATAATATATTATGTTTTTATTTGTATTTTTTTATGTCTGGGTGCTGGGCCTGTTGGCATCCTGTGGAGGCTGCCATCGTGGCCTGTAGGCCACCATGGCAGCCTGTGGAGGCTGCCAACAGGCCCAACACCCAAACATATAAGAAATTAAAAATAAAACATAAATAATTTAAATAAAAATTAAAAACAATATTACAAATAAAATTTAAAAAAAAACTTAATTACAAATATAAAACAAAACTTGATTTAAAATTTGAAAATTTGAAAACATAACTAAATTAAAAATTGAAAAATCGTAAATTACTAATTAGTAATTACTAAATATTTAAAGTTTTAAACTTTAAACTTTAAAAGTTTAACTTTAAGAAATATTAATATAAATTTAAATTTAAAAATATATTAATTTTTTTATTTGTTAAATTTGTATAGTTTTTTTTTTAATTTTTATGTATGCCCGTATGGTTATTGACTGAATGTATTATTTAGAGATAGGTTGAATTTAGCATGCATTTGACTGAAGTATCACTGATTAAAGATCATTAAACGCATGAAAAATCGATAATCTCATGAACTCCAGTCGATCAGTCGACAACTTGACTGGTCGATAGAATAACTGGTTAATCTCTCTATTGGCAGTCAATTATTACAGGCAACGACCAGCTACACCAGTAGGTGTTATCCGACTGCTCTGGTCGACTACATATATTTTTGTCTTTTTGCAATGAGTTTATATATGCCCGTGTCCGTACTAAAGGCCCGACGTCGCGCATTTTGGCAGCATTTCCACAGGTTGCCAAAAGGCCGCTCGCCTCCTGTCGGGTGGGGCTTTCCCGCGGGTGACGGCGAGTAACGGCGAGTCTGTTGAGTTCCTGTGAGTAACGAGTCCTGCGAGTGTGGGCGATTGATGGCGAGTCGCGAGTTTGGGCATTGAGTTCCTGGCAAGTAACCGGCCCGGCTGTCACTCGGGCAAACTCGGCCAGACTATGTTAAAAAATGTAAACCTTGCAATGTTCTCTTCTCCTACTCTTTCCAATTTCTTCTTCTCCATCATTCGATTGCAGGCAACAAGTGACTCTCATCTGTAATCAAGAAACATGATGGGTATGTGGTTTTGGCTTTTCATTCCACTTCTTCTCATTATGATGGTGTTGGGAAGTAGATATGGTGGTGGTAGTGATGAGGGGGAAGAGGTAGAGAGTGACACATACCATGGAGAAGAGGAGGAAGGGGAAGAGGGTGATGATGATGAGAATGAGAGTGATGTAGGGAAAAAACAAAAAGACACAACACCTTTGTGGAAGTATGTGACAAGGCTTGAGGGAGGGAGAGGGGGTGGAACTACAAAGTTTATATGCCCCCATTGTAATAAAACTTACACAGGTTCATATACCCGATTGAGAAAGCATTTGTGTGGGATTATGCCATGTGATGAAGGTAAGTCTCATGGAGTCAAAACTTGTGACAAAGTGGGAGCTAAAGAGAGAAGCAAATACAGGATGGAAGAAGAGGCCGCTCAAAACAACTCCAAGAGATCAAGGGTTAAATCTGAATCCTCACAGAGAATGTTTGGTAGTGGCGCTGGATCATCATCGGCTCAATCGCGACCCTCATCTCCCCAGGGAATCTCACCTATGCGAAGAACATTATCCGATTTCCTTGATACAGGTTGTAGAGATGATGTGGATTCAAAAGTTTATAGGTTTCTCTATGCATGTGGTGTGCCATTCAATGTTCTTCGCTCACCCTATTGGCATGAAATGGTACAAGCCATCAATGGTGCCCCTCAAGGATACAGAAGCCCTAGGTATGACAAAGCTAGAACTGTGGGACTTGACAGGGAAAGAGCCAAAATCAATGGTGCTCTTCGAAAGTTCACAAATGATTGGTCCAACTATGGGGAATCGATTGTATCTGATGGGTGGAAAAATGTTAAAGGCAAGCCATTGATAAATATTCTTGGCGTTTCTACTAGCAGTGCGGTCTTCCTTTCAGCCCATGACTACTCAGATCGCTACAAGATCGGTATTAATATTACACAACCTTTACTTAAAACCATTCAAGAGATTGGGCCATACAATGTCATTCAAGTCATCACTGATAATGTTGCTAATTGTAAGGCAGCAGGAGCAATCATTGAGGATAAGTATCCCAACATATTTTGGGCAGGGTGTTTGGTTCACAAATTGAACCTTTTGATGCATGATATTGTTAAGATGAAGGATCCTAATTACCGATGGATTGGTGCCTTGTACAAGAGAGGTAAGAAAATGATCAAATTTATTACCAATCATAGCATGGCCCACCACATTTTTCGCAATCACTCTAAGTTGGAGCTATTGAAGATTGCAAAGGCTAGATTTGCTAGCTACTACCTCACCTTCAGGAGGCTTTTGAATGTAAGAGAGGCATTGGCTAGTATGGTCTCAAGTGATCGATGGCAGGAATTGAAAGACAAAGCTGCAAGCGCATTTGTTAGAAATGACTTTCAGGAGGTGGAGGACACCGTTCTTGATGGTCATTTTTGGTCACAGATTAGGTATGTTTTGCAGTTCACCTAGCCAGTTTATAATATGATTCGTTTTGCAAATACAGATCAGCTAGTGATTGGGGAGGTATATGAGCAGATGGATAGCATGCTTGGTCAAATCAAAGACATTGTTGAGCAAAGAGATGCAATCTTGTATGACCATATTCATAAACATGTGGTCAAAAGGTGGGATAATCTAAATGTTCCACTCCATGCCCTTGCATATGTCCTCAACCTAAAATTGGCCCAACCTGCACCTGGGGGTGGAGTTAGGAAAAAGCCCCACACAGATCCAGAGGTGCAAACTGGGTATATGCTTGCATTACACAAGTTGGTCCCTGATGAGGATGAGTGTGCTCAAGTACGGAGTGAATTGAGCGAATATATTAGTGAGCATGGAGCCTTTGGTTCCCTGTATGCAACCAAAGATCGAGACAGATTGGATCCTATCCGTTGGTGGAACATGCATGGCTCTAGAGCCACATATTTGCATAAATTGGCGGTGAGGGTGCTATCACAGGTTGTTAATAGCTCTTCTGCAGAGAGGTGTTGGAGCACCTACAACTTCATCCATAGTGTAAACAGAAACAGTCTGAATGTAGATCGTGCAGAAAGCTTGGTTTATGTGCACAACAACTTGAGGTTGTTGTCCCATTATTGTGAGGTGGGCAAGAATGATTGAACATTTTTTACTTGGGACAACAATCCAGAGGAGGCTAATGTGGAGGATGGAGCCATAGCATTAGAGCGCTTGGAGGCTGAACTATTGGGTGATCGTGATGATCCAATTCAGACTACAAGTACCCGTACAGAGATGCCACCCCCAAGGAGAAGCAACTTTCCAGATGCAAGAGTTTTGCCTTTAGCTTCACAACGTCCAAGTTTAGCCCGTGGGGGCCATTCATCTTCTTCTCATGTTCCATGATCACTTCCAGCAGCACCTATTCCACCTAGACCACGAGAAAAGAAATTGGAAGTTTCTCGTGGCAAGCAGAAAGCTTAGCAGATAGAATCATAGATTCATAGTACTTCGGATTTCATTTTCATGTTTATTTTGGCCTATTTTGTAAACATTATGGCCTAGTTTGATGGCAAATATTATATGTTGAAATTTGAAGGTTGATGTTGATGATTGATGATTGATGATTTGATGATGATCATTTAATGACAATGTTATAAGTTATAGCTCCTAGATGATTAATGTTATATCAATGTGTACGAAATGGTTATATGAATATCTAGATTCTATGTTTCCATGTTTTCTATAGCTAATTTGGCATAATACATTTTTTTTAAATTTATATGCATCAAAATATATTCAAATATATATTATATAAAAAACGCTCCCAAAACGGAAGCTTTTGAAAATTTCACTTTTCACTCCCGCTCCCTGCTTCACTCCCCGCTCCTTGCTTCGCTCCCCGCTCCCAACAGCGTAGGGCGGGTAGTTACTTCGGTGACATAATTTGTGCTCCTGGCCTATACTCACGAGCTTCGTGTTGTCGAGATGTGCAAAGACACAGGTGGTCATTGGGTGACATAATTCGTGGTCCTGGGTCGTTCTCCACATGATGAGATGTGACGTGCTAGCGGGTAGTCATTTCGGTGACATAATTTGGGCTCCTATGCTACACTCACGAGATGATCTGGACACGTAGTGTGGTAACGTAGGTGGTCGTTGTGGCGACGTAATGAGGGCTCCTGGGTTGGACCCACTTGATGGCTTGCACGTACAGAACTTCTAGTGATGTATAGATTCAAGAGATGCCAAAAGTCAATGGTCCGAGTACAGAGTTGCAGCAGCGGTGATGATGATGATAGTGCCAGAAGAATACCTTCCTTGTTAAGAGGGAGTGCTGAAGAATGTAACTTTGGAAGATATTCTTATTGTATTTTTATTGTACTTCCTTCGGGAGATATTCATATTGTAATTGATCATTTAAAATCCCTATAAGAAATCAAGTAAAATAGACAAGTCGGCCCCACAGAAGTCAATGGGTAAACTGCCCCAAGCAATGGGCAATCTGCCCCAAACAATGGGCAAGATTGCCCTGGTCAAGTCGGCCCAGTTGGGTAAAATGGTCATGTTGTAACTAGTATAAATAAGGGCGACGCCTAGCTCATTTGGACATCACTCACTCAAGCTAGTTCACATTAGTAGAGAGAGAAAGACAAGTTCGCTTGGGGGAAAGAGTAGCTACATTGAAGACATCTTATTCTTGAGTTTCTTTGTTCTTGGGTTATTGTACGAGATTGACATTGGACTTGCTGACGAATCTATATGGAAGAAGGTTTACTGGGGTTTTTGCCCCAAGAGGGTCTCCCAGGATAAATTGTTGTGTACCCTTGTTTATGCTGTGCTTGTCTATCTTTCAGTGATCCTATTGTTTATGGTTATTGTGATATAATGCAAATTGATTGAAGATCTAACATAACCATCATTATAGTATTAAAATTCCAACATCTAGAAGCTCCTCGATGGATAGGGAGCTTCCTAAAGCTCCCAGTTCAAGTGTACCCTTGGTTGGGTGCTTTAGGAAGCTCCCTATTCATTGAGGAGCTTCTAGAAGCTCCCAATTCAAGTGTACCCTTGGTTGGATGCTTTAGGAAGCTCCGATCCATCGAGGAGCTTCTAGAGGCTCCCCGATGGATAGGGAGATTCCTAAAGCTCCCACAAAGTGTGGGCCCAAATTTTTTAACTTAGCAAATTCAAAAAACATTTTCAAAGTTTTGTCATTCCCCATTCATTACTCATTTTCAAAGTTTCCAAGTAAACATCTGCAAAACAGTTTGTTAGTTTTTTGACCACACATCAATGACTAGCTAGTAGACTGCCCCCTTTGGAACGAGTATAGAAATGTCTTATGGTATCAAAGGGAAAGCATAATGTTTGACCACCATCATCCTAAGGTTTCTCATACAATGCTCTTCAAGAAATTCCCTGCACTTTAATTTTGTATATGAAAAGTCAAGTTTCAGGCCTGCTCTGTAATCCAGAAACTGGCAGCAATAATAGGTTTAGCACTTCTTATTTTCAACTCTGAGCTCATGTTAATATTTTTCTTGAAATTCTTGCTCTAATATCCCAATATGAACAAACCTATAAAATACTGGAATTTTGAGCTCTCATAATTTCAGTATAGACCCGAAACAGATTTTTTTTTTTATGAATATGTACATATATTTAATATTTTAATATAACCATGATATAAAAGGCATGAAGGCTCTTCCCTTTCCCATGTACATCATCTCTAGGACCATAGACTCTTTCAAATATATATATATATATATATATATAATTAATCTGATTTTCTTGGTTCTGATATTTTTTGGTGCATTTCTGAACATTTTCATGTATTTTTTTGTTGTTTAACTTTTCAATTAGAGCCCTAAATTCTTACAAGCATGTTTATTGTTTACAAGTCTGGACAAAGATATCAGTTGAAGATGAAGTTGTAACTTTTCAAGTTTTCTGTTTTTGAATCCATGCATATCGCATAAAGAGGATTCATGTTACCTGTTGATGGCTTATGGTTCCAATGCCCAACTTGTATATAGTTAATTCCTAATAAAATTAACACACACCTAAGTCACCTGACACGAGGACAGTGGACACAGAAATACGAGTATCCGAAATGGACACGGTGACCCCCAGAATCAGGACACAGAGGACACTATCTATCTATCTATCTATCTATCTATATATATATATATATTAAAAATATAAACATATAGACAAATTTTTACAAATATGAAATATTCAATAGAAATTAGGATCAATACGCAATGCACATTAGTAATTTAATACTCAAACATTCACAAATCACAATGAGACACATAGATGATAGATCAAGATGTTGGAACCATATTTCTCATTGACATTAAGTCATCAAAAGGTATTACGTAGATGTCAGAATGCCATCGGAAAATAGAGTCATAGACTAATAGTAAATACAAAAACAGGTAGATCAAGATGGAAGAATCTTATCTGTGACATTGACTGTCAATAGTCCTCCTCTATGCCTGAATCAACAAACTCATCATTGCTCTCTTCTTCGTCATCGTCGTCCTCCTCTTCTCTGCCCATCTGAGGATCTGCATCTGCTGGTGTGGAGGATGACCCCTCCAAAGGATCACTATCATCAAAAGTGACTGGCTCTAGCATTGGATCATTAAGATCCAGGTTGGCTAATGCCAACTCAGTACTGCTGTCTAAACCCATATCATCAGGAAAGACATCCCACATCTTTGTCTTTCCCTTCACCCACTCCTTCCTTTTCCTATAAATAAGACGAAGGTTGGTGTGCACATACACCATCGTCTTTTCCCTAGACTGCTCAAGCCTGCTCTTCTTCAAACTGTACAAGCAAGGTTACTTGGGAGCAAGAGCAAAAGTGGGAAGCAGGAGCAGGAGTCGAAACGAAAAGTGAAATTTTCAAAAGCTTCTGATTTGGAAGCATTTTTTATATAATATATATTTTATATATATTTTAATGCATATATGTCAACAAATGCATATAACATCATTCATCAATCATCAATCATCTGGTAGTGAATTCGTCAACCCTAGGTCAAGTATCCATAACATTTAAAGCTTCAAATTTTCAATATATAACATATTGTCATGACTAGTACTTGTAACTGAACTATAGTCTATAACAGAGAACATCAACCATGAAATAAAAATTGAAAGTTGAAACAATTCACGAAGCATCATATTCATTACCAAAGAGTTATAATATGCTATAAGAAAAATTCAACATGATTTACCCCCTTGTGTCCCTTTTATCATGTTGGGCACGTGATTGTCTCATGTCCTGACCTGCGTAATTCGTGTCTTGAAAACATGACACAAAAAAGTGCACACAGGAGGCCCACGGTGGGTTAGAACCTAGTTTTTCTCTTTTGTTTGGTCATTTGCAAGTGAGGAGAGAGGTGTGAGAGTGGTTGTGTTTGCAGGTGAAGAGCATTTGAAGGATTTGCAAGGGTTTCCAAGTGCTTTTCGAATTCGTTGGGAGGATTTCAAACTTACCATTAAGCAAAAAGAAGAATGTCTCAATTGGCTAGGGCAATTGCTAAAGGGAAAAAGAAAGGGAGAAATGCCCCATCTGGTGTCTCCCCTCCTCTTCCTCCTCCAAGACTAAATGCATCTAATCCTGCTAGTGCTCCATCTGCTGCTAGTGGAGCTCAAACTCCATATAACCTTGTATTAGCAAGACAACAAGCCCAAAAAAGGCCCTTTGTGGAAGTATGTGACAAGGAAAGAAGGGCCTGGAGCAAAGCTTGGTGGTGGAGGTAATGTGAGTTGGAGTTGCAATTTCTGCAAGAATAAGTTCAAGAGCACCTATTACTGGGTTAAGGGCCATTTGTTGGCCCTTCCTTGTGGGCTTGTTGCATGTAAAGTAGTGAGTGTTACCCAAAGAAGGGAGATGGAAAGAGAGGAGAAGGATGCCATCAAGCTTGGGTTCTTGGAGATTGAAGAAGGTTGTCACACTCACTACCATTGGAGAGCCAAAGAGGTAGGCTATAAACCCATTCTTGTTGATTTGCTTTGTGTTTGAACTTTGAACTTTGATGATTGATATATATGTTGAATGCTTGGAATCTAGATTCTAGAATATAGATGTTCCTCCCCTACTCTTTCCCATGTTTCTCCCTCATTCTATTGCAAGCAACAGGTTAAATCTCTAGTTCCACTTCCAACTTTCAACAAACATGATGATGGGTATATGGTTTGTTTTGTTGGTTCCATTTGTTATTTTGATGATAAAGATTGGAAACCGGAGGAGGAATGAGGGAGAGGATGAAGAAGTGGGTAGTGGCACATACCATGGGGAGGAGGAGGAGGACGAAGAGGAGCAGGAGGAGGGAAAATGGAAGAAAACCAAAGAGGACCCATCACCCTTTTGGAAATATGTCACAAAGCAGGGAGGAAGCAAAGGGGGTGGAACCATCAAATTTGTTTTCCCCCATTGTAAAAAGACTTACACAGGTTCATATACCCATGTGAGAAGACATCTATGTGAGCACATGCCATGTGATGAAAAAAAACTATAGGAGTTTGTGTTTGACCAAATGTGCCATCAACACAAAGAGCCATGTATAAGAAGGAAGAATTTGAAGCACAAAACAAATCAAAAGGATCAAGGGTTGACCAGGACACCTGTTGCTCACAAAGAACTGGAGGCCCATACACCCAAGGTAGTGGATTCTCACCCATGGGGTCACGCAAGACAATATCAGATTTCCTTGACCAAGGTGGTAGGGATGACGTGGATGCAAAAGTGTTCTTGTTTCTCTATGCATGAGGCATACCATTCAATGTTCTTCGCTCACCCTATTGGCATGAAATGGTAGAGGCCATCCGCACTGTCCCAACAGGATACAAGAGCCTCGGGTATGACAGAGCTAGAATTGTGGGGCTTAACAAGGAAAAGGGCAAGATCCAAAGTGCTTTGGGGCAATTCACAAATGCTTGGAATGATTATGGGGTATCAATTGTATCAGATGGCTGGACAAATGTAAAAGGCAAGCCATTGATAAATGTTCTTGGTGTGTCTACTACTGGAGCAGTCTTCCTTTCAGCACATGACTACTCAGACAAATTCAAGACCGGCATGAACATTGTAGAATTCCTACTCAAAACGATTGAAGCTATTGGTCCATACAACATCATCCAAGTGTTTGGTTCACACATTGAACCTTTTGGTGCATGATATTATTAAGTTGAAGTAGAATGATTACAAATGGATTGGTGAACTGTACAAAAAGGGAAAGCACATGATAAGATTTATTACCAACCATAGCAATGCCCATGGCATTTTCCGCAGTCACTCAAAGTTGGAGCTATTGAAGATAGCAAAGACTAGATTTGCTAGCTATTATCTCACCTTCAAGCGCCTTTTGAAGGTAGGAGAGGGATTGGTTAGCATGTTATTCAGAAGTGAATCATGGCAGGTCTTGAAAGATAGGGCTACATCCACATCCAACAGGGATGATTTTCTAGGTTCCGCCTTATTGTATTCACTCATTATTACTCAATATATATTTATATACATTACACATCTATGTGTTAATAACTTAATTTTACAAATGTGCTTGCATACTTGTCTGCTGCTGAAAGTCCCCCAAACTGATAGTAAGCAGTCTCAATTTCATTAATGAGGTGAGATTTAGTCTAGCTTAATTGTCTGATTACCTAAATCTCATTCAATCTGTTAGCTCAAATAAATAAAATGCCCAAAGCTATGAAGAATTAATTTCATTTCCCAGTTTTCTTTGTTTTTCGTCTGTGTTGTAACTGAATTATAAGGCGCATCAAACTAAAAGGGAAAAAAATAATTAATAGGTGTAGAAATTTAAGGGATAAAAACAAAAATGGTCTTTATTTCCAAAAAAATGTCTCTTTGAAGAGCCCAGAAGTTTGTCCCCTACATGTTCAGAGTAACAGTACCAGTTGAGGGGGTCGATGCCTGATTTTTCATGCATGTATATTCCTGGAAAACAAATATATATTATGAAAAGAATGAAATGGAGTTATAATTGCCCTGATTGACTTTATGAAGAGAATGAGTGATCCCAGTTGTCCAGTAGATTAGCTACTAATAATTTCATTTATCTGTTATGGAGATGGCAGTGGTATGTTTTGAGTATCAAGAAGTCCTTTTAAAATAAGACAATTAACCTGATAAGTATTTCAAACTTTCATTTGAACTCCTGGTATCTATGCAGGCACTTTGTGAGGCATATTGTGGTGAAGTATATGGGTCAACTGACATAAGTCGCCTGGAGAAAGTTCAGGAATGCATATTAAGGTTATCCTTC
Source organism: Larix kaempferi (assembly GCA_027924585.1). NCBI lineage: Eukaryota > Viridiplantae > Streptophyta > Pinopsida > Pinales > Pinaceae > Larix > Larix kaempferi. The sequence continues at coordinate 17,618,025 of BSBM01001023.1, forward strand.
TACTGGTAAGGTCACCATACTATTTCTTTTAAAAGCGTTGGCAAAGAGATGGATCATGGGAATACATGTGTACAAGTTGAGGCTTTATTGATAAACTTCTATGGAAGAAATGCATCGACTACTCTTTCGGGGTCAATCACATATGCTGTTCTAAAAAATCAAATATGATGTCCATCTACACAGGTATAATTTCATGCCTTTAGTACGAGGAACAGCTGCTGTTGGCTTTATAGTATTGCTTGGTTTGTTTCTTGCAGCAAACATTGAATTCATAGGGCATATCCCAGAAAGATTTCAGGTAAGGAATATATTTAAACTGTTTATAGTTTTAAAATATTCCTTTGGAATTGGATTAAATTAGGGCCATATTCAAGCTCTTCAGTCTCTTCGACCTAAAGTCCAATCTATAATTTGATAATATTTTCAGTGATGGTTATTCTGCACATCTGATTTTCACTTGTCTTGAACTTTACATTAAAGGCATATTCATTTATATTTCAGGTAGACTGGGAAGCAATCCTGTCTCCAGAGTTGGAAACATTCATGCAAGCTGTGCAACCTTGGTTATCTCCATCATTGAAATCAGACACTTCATGGCAAACTCTTCCGAATGTCTCAACAACATTTGTAACAACAGGATCTGTTATTGCAGCATTGAGTTCATACGATTGATGCTTTTTGTTTTTGTTTTTTAATTCGACAGTAGCATTTGTAACAAGCATAGTTGTATATCGGGGTCAATTACTGTGAAAAGTGCACTTGTTTATTTTTTGGCAGTATTTGTTGGCTAAGCAAATGTATTCAGAGAAATGTAACTATTTTATTTTTTGCTACTGAGACTCAGTGCTCATATTTATTCAGTGCAGTGTTTATTTGACCACAGTTGATGTTACATGTATGAGTATTATTTGCCAATTTACTGAAGAGTTTATTGTTACAAAACCCTGACCAACCTAAACAACAGTATAGATGGGTTTCTCCACTAGTGCAAATTTAGCAACAACGTCCTATACATTGATCTATATTCATGATGGGTCACTTCAACATCTGTATATATTGTGTGCATTGTTTCTTTCATCTCTATTGTCTTTATTATCTCACAGTTCAATGTAATGAACCAGAGTGGTTAGTATGATGAATATCCAAAATAAATAGGACAACAATGATAAATCTATCAAGGATAAATATAATATTGAATATATAATATTATTGCTATAACTGATGATTACAAAATACATAATATGATTGATATAATTGATGATTATAATAGCATGTCATGTGTACAAGTATACTGTGAACGGTCATACCTTTTAGACATGTCACTCTTGGTTATTTAATATTGTTTATTATTATTATCATCATTATTATTTTATGTGTTATATTGTCTTCCCTCCAAAGATGCTTTGTTCTCACATCATAATCTAAAAAAGTTATATTTTTGTTTTTGCATTTAATGCTTTCACCTAATGCTGCCAGGGTTGAACAAAGAAATGCTCTGAAACAGGACACATCCCTTGGGGACTCCATTGTTAAAATTTAATGCAAATCTGAATAAAAATTATTGTAGCAGAATAGTGACTGATATTTTCACTTTTAGCAGAATTTACTTGAGATCATAAGCCATTAACCACAGATCAAAACAAATCAGACAGTAGGCACAAATTTACCCTGGGGAAACCTTATAAGGAATAAAACCCCAGCAAAGAATAATCTTCCTTTATATGAGATGACTTGAAATTACATGAGATGAACATTGCAGATGAACTTGCCACTAGGGCACACATACCAAGAGAAAACTAAAGATGAAATGCTTAGGAGAGATAGGTGAAGAGCTGCCTGCTGATATAAGCCCTTCAAAAAGATAATGTCAGCTCTGATCTTGCCTTCTAGGCCCTGTCCAAACTAATGCAGCCCTGATCTATCCCTCTAGGGGCCTTTACTTGCCTGTTGCAGCCCACATAGACCTGTTCCGAGGGATATCTCTGCCTGTCGTTACCCACAGTGAGCGTTGAGCTCTTTGAGGGCTGATCTAGCCTGCTGCAGCCTATGGTGCCCTCTAGGGTCTTATGACTGCCTGAAGTGTTCTGATTTGAGCCTGCTTGGGCCTTCACTTGCTTGTTGTCAGCTTGACCTAGTCTTGTATCAGCCTTTTAGGGCCTGCGGCTGCCCACTTTTACTTGCATCGAGCCCTGACAGGGCTGTCTAGACCTGCGGATGTCCTCTAGTGACCAGATCGGACCCTGCTGTCAGCCTGGTGTCACCTGCGTTGAGCCCTTTAGGGCCTGTCTAGCTTGCTGGAGCCCCTAGTGACCTTGACCGAGCTCTTCTAGGGCCTATCCAAACCTGTGGCTGCTAACGTGACCTTAACCAAGCTCTTCTAGGGTCTGTCCAGACCTGCGGCTGCCTTCTATACCCTACTTTCAGCTCTCTAGACCCTGCGGCTGCCTTCTCCAATGCTTCACGTTGAAGAGAATGAGATAAAACCAGCTCAGAACCCCATACGAATTCTTTTGGACGTATATGATAATGATAGGATGTGTTTATCTTTTGAGAGAGCTTCCTTATTTATATTTCATCATTGAGTAACATAAGGGGCAAGTTCCATAAGTCAAGGAACCAAAAAATAATTTAAATATTTAGTTAGGGTCCTTATAATTTCATTGTGGGCTTTTAGCACTTTATTAGGGCTATGTAACCACATCTTCTTAAGCAAGTCATCTTAGGCAATTTCTTAGCCCTTCTCTTGGTCTCCATGGTCCACATGTGCCAAATCAAAGTACACCATAATATACAAGAAATATTATTCTTTGTTTGTCTTGTTCTCCCCACTAACACCAAGGTTATGTGCCAGTTACTCCAACAAGGGGTGGCCAATCCCGTAAGGAGGTCCCATAGCCCAATAACCAAGGAGAGGAGTACACCATCTGCCTAGACCTAGTCCAGGGCTTTTGTGTTGCCTTAGTAACTGACCAGGTGCCTTAACCCCATGCTGAATCAAGTTGACCACTAGTCAACATCTTGGTAACAAACCAAGTGCCTCAGTCCCAAACTGAATGATATTCCTCATAACTGACCAGGTGCCTCAGCCCCAGGTTGAATCAAGTTGACCATAGTCAACATCTTGGTAACAGACCAAGTGCCTCAGTTCCAGACTGAATGATATTCCCGGTAACTGATCGGGTGTCTGAGCCCCATGCTGAATCAAGTTGACCACAGTCAACATCTTGGTAACAGAGCAAGTGCCTTAGTCCCAGACTAAATGATATTCCTGGTAATTGACCAGGTGCCTCCATTCTCCCATAGAGTGGCTCTCGATGTTGCTCAGAAATCAACATCCATGTCTGTATTTCACGTGTTGGACATGCATATGCTAGTGCACATGTTTGGCATGTCTCCTGGACATTATACATACCATATAGGTGTTTGACATGTGTCCTAGATGTGTCCACACTCTAAAAACCATTTTTCATTGTGTTTTCTCACTTTTAGTTGTAGGGAAAAAGACGTCACCGTCTCCTATTGTGCAGGTAAAGGGTAAAATCAAGATTTTAATGGATTCCACGTGTTTGTAAATGTTATAGTTTTAAAAAAAATTGGATCTTTATGTCCATATTTCATGTGTGTGTGTGTGTGTGTAACTGTGTCTTGTGTCCTCATGTCAAGTGACTGTGTTGAAAACCATTGTTGCATTGCATGTTGATCGATCTATCTTAAGGCAATCTTCATTGGATCTTTTTGTTGGTTAGTTGTTTGGACATAATTTCTCGTCTTGTGTTCCCAAGTAGGGTGTTGATTTCATTTCCACTCTATTTTGAGATTGTGATTCTTTCGAGTCTATAAAGAATGTTGTTTACATTCATATCGATTTTGTTGTTGGTCAGTTTATTGAGCAAAATATGATGAATTTTATGATTTGGATGACAAGTATCCCATCTCTTGATTTCAATGTTGGAACATTTGTTGTTTGTCACATTCGGTGATTCGTTCATTGATAACATTCCAACACAAGCATCGTTCTAATTTATGATGATGATAGTATCTATGTTGGTTCTCTTCTCCATGGTTTGAACTATATCCTCATGAAATTTGTATAGTTCAATTGGGTTGGTTAATGTTTCTTTTTTATTGCGTTGTTTATTCTATTTTCTCAAAGACACTTGGAAGAGATTGAACATCGAACCTTTGGCAAAAATGTTTGATAGCGAGGGAAGGGAGATTTTTTAAAAAGTGATTTGGTTTCCATAATAGCAAGACATGCTTAGAGCATTGCACGAATTTCATGTAATGTATCAATTTCGAACTTTGAAAAGAGTGCACCACTTTTTGCAGATGAAAAAGTTGAATATGGAAAGTGTTGAAATTGATGGATTTCATTTGTATCACTAGTGCGCATACATTATTTCAGATTGCTGCATTGATATTGTGAATTGGTAAATAGTATTCCTCTTTTAGGGCATACTTGATAGCAACATATGCCTTGAAGGACGATAATGTTGACTGTATAATGAAAAAACTTAAGATACGATTGAGATGGTGGACCTTTCAAATGTCATCAATGTCATCACAAAGAATGCATGATCATGCAAAGCCATTGTTGCCATTATTAAGGCCATACATGGCCAATTTTTTGGACCCCATTTGTAACTTTCAATTCTACATTTTAGTCATTGAATGTAGGATTACAAACTTGGGAATCTTTGCAAAATTTGACATGGCATATGATGATATCTACACTAGTTTCGAATGCATAGTTATAAATTCTATGTTTTTTTTTCTTAGTATTTGTCCCTACCTTGGGGACAGCAAATACACCCCACCCATTCTTTTTATCTATTTTGATTTGCACCAGTGAATTGTGTAACCATGTCCATGGTGCAATATTAAGAGCCTTCTCCTATGCGTGCACCAACAATAACAAGGTTATGCAAGCATATTTGGATCTTATAGTTGGACATCTTAGGACTTTTCATAAACTCTAGAGTTTCCCCAATTTATTGTGTGACCCTTGCTTAAGAATCACATATGGGTAACTAATCCATCTAGTGGCTTGGATATGGCCAACTAAAGTGCTCGTTGATTTTCTTGAAGAGCCACCTAAGCACATTACATTTCTCTTATTTTTATTACAATAAAAATGTAGTTATCAATCAAGGGTGGCAAGTGTGTTGTGTGGGTTTTTCTCGTGGGTGGTGTTATAGTGTCTTTATGAGCTTGATGGAGAAGACAAACCATCTTTCGTCTAGGGAAATTAGATAATCAACCATTAACAAGGCATAAGCTCTTGCACCATTCAAGTAATCAAATTCTTACTTGAGATGACCTTGGATATTCATATTCTCATATATTCATATATCATCCTTCTAGTCCTCAAACAATTCTCACTCTTCCTCATCTCACATCAATACGACAATTCAAAGAACAGTTTCCCTTTAATGATTCGACAATGTAAACTTTTTCCATGTCTAGTGTCATCTAAACAATGGAATAGAGGCAATGGCAAAGCTATGGTTACTTACGAGAAGGCAATATCATTCTTCATGACTCAAAAAGGATAAGAAAAAATGACCATGTACATACCGTCATTATTGCACTCCTTGCAAATGACACTCATAAGTTGGCAATGTGTGTTAGGTGGTGGGATTGTTCCAAGGAGGGCCTCCATCTCTCTCCATGAATTTTATGCTACATGTACCCTTTTGCTAGGGAAGGATGCCACCTTCCTTCTTCTCTTGTGTCATCCCTCCTTGATGCCATCTTCCACACCCCTTCCTCATTCCCTTTAGAACCTTCATGATCCTCCCTCGTGACAAAAGCTCCTTGGTATATCTACAAAGCCTTTACCTTGAAGACATAGTTATCCATCCCCATCTTGTATGTCCTTTATGAACCCTTTCCCCTTCTGCATAGTGTTCATTCTAATGGTTAAGGGTAGTTGTTAAGTGTTGTTTCTATGCATTAACAAGGGAGGTTGGACTAGAATGGAATCTTAGCATCAACGACTGTCATTTGATGATACTAAGGACAACTTCACTTACATTGTTTTCAATCTAGGTGGAAGACTCAATCGGAAAATCACTTGGGATAGATTGAAAAGAAGAGAGAAGCTTGCATGATGGAGAAAATGAGTGTTTACATGTAGCAGATAATTGAGGTATATTGGAAAGTGAGGCCTCTCTCCCTAAATCACCTCAAAGAAAAGGATGTAGAATTAGAGTCTAAGTAGCCCTTTTAGGGTTGTTTATGCAAATTGCCAATTATGTGAGTTACATTGCTATGGTCGGACTCTCGCTTGCCTTGTCATGTGCAGATGGGCCAATGGAAGAAACTGAGATAGAAACCTAGGTAGTATCAATTGGCAGTTTCACCATGAGGTTTTAGTTTATATATATTTGATGTGTATTTTTCGTTTCCTGTTTTTAGTCGATCAACATGTTAGACAATGTCCTTGTCTAGAAATTTTCTATTTTGTAATCAAACATCGTGTAAAATGGAGTTTCCCCACTCTAGAGACAAGACCACCTATTTTTGTAAAGTTATTTTGAACTATGATCAATTAGGCCAAAATGAAGTTTTCTATAAATATATGTAATTGTTGTTATGATCTATTTATTTATTTTATGTTGTTCTTAGTCTCTTTGGTTTATCATGCGTCTTTGGCTACATTGTTTCAATCAACTTCTCTATGCTAGTTACACAAGTGTGTTAGATTTTTTTAGGTTAATTGTTATCTATTAACTCCAATCATTTTATGTTTTGTCATTGCACTTGGAAATAATCATATCTTGCTCTTTGGGGGATAGTCTCAACCTTTTGTTCATAGATATTTTTGTACATTTTCTAACTTGTCTTTTGGGGTATAGTTCATGCTATCTAGCTTAATCTATTGCAAATGTGATTTATGTTGCATATGGTTGGAATTTTTTTTTCCCTTGAAGTAATTATGGGCCAATAGATCTCATTTATGCCCCTTGCCAAGAAGATGTTTGAGAACATTATACTAATCATTGCACAAGTAATTCCAAGGATTTAAAATATCATCAAAAATGGCTCACCACTCATCTAAACTTAGAGAAAGTTCAGACAACCATAATTCATGAGCATTCATGTGCACATGATATCTACTTTCAAGGAAGTAGGTTTAAATTATTCATATAATTTTATCAAAAGTGCCCTTCCAAGGTAGGTATGCCATCATTTTACCTTTGTGTATCTTGTGAGAGAGTGTGAATAAGAAACATTCACACAAAACAAACAATATTAGCAAGGAGAATCAAGTTGCAATATCTTCCATACTCAACAACTTTCACTTACAACCCATCAACGGCCTAAGGCAAGAATTCAAGTAACTAGTTAATGAAGGCTATTCTCATGAAAGAATCAAGAATGAATAAGGGGAGAGTGTGAGCCATTCTTCTCTTTTGATGAAAACCAATAGTCCAAGAGATGAGCAATAAAACTTCATATAGATGAATTACAACCAAAGATGCTTAAGTCAATTGCCAAGGAAGAACTGCAACATCTCTAGCATCCAAAAACTTATTGAACCATTCAACTATTCTTACATGCATGAGAACATCGTGATATAGAGTAATAATCTAGAGAACCCCTTACAGTGAGGGACACCATCTTCAATCAATAATCTCAATGACGCAGTAAGAAACATAAGCAACCATGATGGAGTAACCATGCAAATTTGGATAGTCCGAGAGAACATTCCTTGCCAACACAGCCACATAGCACAATTGAGTCATTTAGGCAAAGACATTAAAAGAAAAATGTGGGTAACATTATTTAACTAACAAATAAATTCTAGACATTCATGTGCATTCGACTAATAGGGTCAAATAGGAAAACCACTCAAATAATTAAAAATCATTTGTTGGGAAAAATTGTATCCAAAGATTGAGCTGGAAAGAGAACGAGTTGTGATAAGTAAGGCTAAAATAGTATTCTTTTTTTTTCCTGGGGAGCATATTCATTAAACTCTAGGAACAGTTGAGGCATCTAACAAATAGAGACACATTGGATGAAGCCAAGAATCTTTGATAGAAACCACTAAGCTTTGAACAAGATGCAAAATTTATATTTATTTGCTTTACATGGAGATCAATGATCACTCTCACAAACAGACTTGACCTACTTATCACATGTATTGCATATAATAATAATAATAAATAATGAGATTCATTAATTTTAGCATGAAACAATGATATGGGCTATAATCATGATCATAGGTTTATTTATATTAGGGGTGATTTTTTTCCCTACGTGAAATAGAATATCCCTTGAGGATTGATCCACTATTTATTAGTGTCCATTGCCCCAATACTTGCAAGTGTCCATTGGCCCATTGGAGTCGTCACAAAATCACTAATGCTGCTCCACTACCAACCAAACATCTAGACATATAGCTTTACTTCCTCTCCCAATCTTTTTAAATTTTTTTTAAAACATTTTGCTTGAGGAAAACAATCAATATTTTTTCTCTACACATGAAATAGAATATCCCTCGAGGATTGCTCCACTACTTGTAAGTGTCCATTGCCCCAATACTTGCAAGTGTCCATTGCATACACATGAAATAGAATATCCCTTGAGGATTGCTCCACTACTTGTAAGTGTCCATTGCTCCAAAACCTTGCAAGTGTCCATTTCCCCAATGGAGTCATCACAAAATCACTAATGTTGCTCCACTACTAACAAGTCGTCTAGACATATAGCTTTACTTCTTCTCCCAATCTTTTTAAACTTTTTTTAAACATTTTGCTTGAGGGAAACAATCAATATTTACAAACTTGATGGGGTTGATAATCTTCTACTAGGTTTCATTAGGGTTGATCATCTTGTAATGGGATTCATTACGGTTGATCATCTTCTATTGGGATTCATTAATATTTGTTAGGCTTGGATTTTTGAGTATCCCTTATTATATTTTCAATCTTGGATTTCGAACTTTCACCATCACATGACCAACTCATGGAGTTCTTGGGTATGTTAATTGTTAATTTGAACTTGCTTCTAGTTAATATTTAGCAGCAATCCATCTAGAAGAACCTTAGGTTTCATAGCAATGGAAAATCACTATCTACAAACATGAGTGTGAGCAATATATAAGAAAAACATGGTCTAACCATGCCATGTGCATTAGCTTAGCCTAATCCATGCCACAATCATACTTGTAGAGTGAAAAAAAGCAACAAAAAAAGTTGCTAGAATTAAACAAAATAAAATTTAGCTTAAGCACAACAAACTAAACTCAACGAGGAAGCACATCTATAAAAGCAAACAACTAAAAAGAACATGAGGGAAAACACTATTTTAAGAAAGAAAAATGACTCGTGTATATCCTCCTTAAATGCATTATACACAACATCCAATACTACAATACAAGGACATAATGTTGCATTTAATAGTGGTGCAGTACATTTTTTACAATAAATAAATAAATTGGTATGACAAAATGTGAAGCATGTGGAGACTTTGTATTTTGGGTTAGATTTGTGTCACTCATTTTGATGAACACTCTTGAAGCATCATCTAGTTACAATAGAGGGAAGTATTTGCGTCAACTTAGTGTCTTAGTTTTATCTTGGTTGCATCAATAATGTTTGGAAAACAACTTTTCATAGTCATGTTTGTGCTTTTTTTGCATTGTTTGAGTTGGTATGCATTGTATTAGCATTGTTGTTAGTATCATTAGTGTCGTGTTGGCAATGAAGTTTAACTTATTATAATTGTATTAACATCAAAGTACACAACGTTTGCATCATGTTTGCGTCTTCCAAGCACCATATTATTAGCCCCCCTGCTCCATAGAGAGTATAGCAATCGGTTGGTCACCATATTTAGTTGACTTTTTTTTCAATTTTTGTTTTTGAATTTAATGTTAACCAACGTTTTTTAATTTTTTGGTATTAAAATGAGTTTTCTAAAAATAAAAATAAAAAATAAAAAATATATATTTTCAATTAATTTTTTTTTAATTTCTTTATTTTATTTTTGTGATTGGTGGAGTACACTCATTTGAATGATTTGATTATTTTTCCCTATTGTATAAAATAAAATAATTATGAAATTAATAAAAAAAACAAAAAACTTGCTCCGTAGAAACGGTCGTTAATTAATTAAATAATATCAAGCATATGGCATTTAATGTCATAAAAAAATCGTGGCATGTCCATTGAAAGATATTAGTGACCCATTCGGTCATATAAAATAAATTCCTGTAAATGATGTCTTGTGCCATTTATTATCTCTGCCGCAAGCAGGGTATATTGTAATCGATAAAGCATGGACTCCATATTAACCATTACGTTCACCAAAACTTCATCAAATTTTTCTAATGTAAATTTAATACAAATAAATTTATATTTTTTATAATATAATTTAATTATAATTACCTACCATGCAGGCTTCAAATTTGAAGCCTTCAGTGCCCTTCAAAGGCCATTTTACTTGTCATAGAAGGCCACGATGAATTTTACCATGCAAAAAAAGATTAATTTTATGTGAAGCCCTTCAATAATGAAATTCAACACGCTTGTGTAAATTTGCAACAGAAGGGAAGCTCTAAATTTTCTTTGTCCAAGGGTTATTAGTGACTTAGTGGGAGACTCAAAGTCTAGAGAGTCGGAGACTACCCAGTTCCCTTTTGACCTCCGTCCTAGTGGGAAGAGAAGGCTCAGTGAGTTGGAGACATGTGTCAAGTGACTCGATTGGACGGTCGACGTTGCTATTGCTAATATGCCATCTTATTGTCTTAGCTTACAAATTACTAAGTTATGTGTTTGATTAAGTGTTAAAAGCATTTAATGGCATCACCAAACTTCATTGAACCTCAATCTGAGAGGCTGCCAACTCAATTTTCCATCTTCTTCTTCTTGTGATCAAACCTGAGTATAGGATGTGAAATTAAATGCTGGGATCATGAATAGATTTGGTAACTTACTAGGGATAACCGATTACCGGAGGTCCTACCCCGGAGAAGAACAAGGTAGCATATATGGTTGAGCTATTTTTGCGTCAACCAGAGAAGAAATAGGAGAAGATAAAGATGCTAGAGTAGGTGGAATGGTGGAGGTTTTTTTGCCTCCATTTCACTCAGAATTGATAGTAGATATCTAGATTTTGGGTTGTATAGATTATTGGGATTCTTCAATGCAGAGATGTTAGCTTGTTTTGGTGACTTGGGTGTTGTAGTTAGGGCTAGATTTTGATACCCAATGGTTTTTTTTGGTTAATTTTTGCTGGAGGGTTTTGTTACTTCATTGCTCACAGCTCATAAGATAACTCACAATCCACATTGGGAAAAAATAATGCTAATTTTTTGGGTTTTATATTTAGTGAGATTGAGTTGTAACTTTCATTCCTTGCCAGAGAAAGTTCCGCATTGTAAGTATTTCTATGGTTTTAGCTTTTTATTCTTACCAGAGAAAGTTCTCTCTTTAGGTTTTGAGCATTTCTTTGTGATCACTGGTGAGCGGCGACGTTGTTGTATCTTAGGTAGGGCCTGGCAAGTGCCGAGTCCATGTGAGTCGGCAGTTCACTGACTGAGTAGAAACTTGGTCGACATGTGCAGGATGAAGACCAAAACTACAACATTTCTTCGAAGATTGGAATAATAGGTTACAAGTGTGGAAATGTGGTGGTCTGATGCAACTGATCATCCTAACAACATAAGCATAGGAATAATATAATAGGTCATGAGCAGAATGAGTCGAGGATGAGGCCACTAGGGCGAGATGATGGCATCAATAGGGTTCAACAGCAGGGTTGCATTTATACATTCAAATCTTCACTGCATCTGTTGGATGGAGTTTCAAAGGGTATATCCACTCCTCACTAGAATTTAGAGGGTAAGATTTGACCCTTTTTCTATTTGCTTTCGTTGATATATGTCGATTTTCTCCATCCCTTTGCACATGTTACATTTTGTAGTTCGTAAGTCTGGATGGGTTAGGTTTTAAATTAACTAAATTACCCAGATGGATTAGGTTTTAAATAAACTAAATTACCTTCCTGTCAGGTGTCCCTTCAAGTTGAAATGCTCTCCTCTGTTTTTATATTGTAGATTTATTTGATTAGACGGACTGACATTTGCTTAGCTATAAAATTTGAGCTACTTAACATTATTTTTTGCAGTTTTCTCTTTTGGATTGAAGCTATTCAAATATTAAAGCTACAACTCTCGTCTACTTTGTTGTGGGTCAAATTGGATGCTGTTGCAAGTTCGTAGTCTAACATTTATTCTTCATTGGTAATTTGGATTTTTTCCAAGTGTGATTAAAATCATTTTAGTTTAAATTTCAGTCCAAGACCTAATTTTGATTTTCTTTTGGTTTAACTTGACCTAAAAAATTTAAGTGCAAATGAAATGGAACTTTGCGTTAAATTTTTATTTATCTATAAAATCCTTGAAGGAGATTATCTCCTACTTGAAGTAAAACACTTAACGTACATATTTCAGTCGATTTTAATTTAACTTGTAGGAGCAATTACAAAATATGGTTTCTTGCAATTTTTGAGGTAGAAAAATGAATACACTAGACTATCACTCTCTAACCTAGGATTTCCTTCTGGCATACCCTTTTTTGAAAAAAATAAAAATTTAATGTAATAATAACTTTGTAAGAAATCTTAGTAGATATCAATCTCAACATGGTTGATATGATTTGTATGTATTTTTTCCTAACATACTGGTTTTTTCGAAAAGCTTGCTGGAAATGTTGGCATAGTAGAAATAAGGGGTTGAGATATCACAATTAGGGTTTATGTAGGTCCCAAATCTATTTATGTTATTTATGCATTAAAAAATGGATTCTGAAGAAGAGAAAGGCATTTTTCATAATTTAAAGATTTGATTATTTTTATGATATTTTTCACCAAAATCTAGTTGGAATTGTTGACATTCAAAATATAAGGTGTTGAAATGGCACAATCAAGATGGAATGGGGATTTTAAGAGAGATGAATCTATTATGAATTATGAAGAATGAAAAGTTAAAGTCCTCAAATTTTTAGACAACTCTTTCTTTTAAAAAAAAATCATTTACACACCCTTTTAACTCAATTTTGACATAAATTAAGCATTAATATCTTGTTTTCTTTGGTGTTTTTTTTCAAGATCAGTATTGAAATCACTTCAATTTCTCAATTGCCATGAATATTGGTTTGGTTCAACCATCATTAACAAACTCCCCTTTAGATTGAGAATCTTTTCAATACTTTTGCGTTTATTTTTCAATTGCTTTTCTTAAAAATTTAAAATTTAAAATAATGCCTTCTTTTCTCTAATTAGTTATTTTCATTATTAATTTGTTTATTTTCCATATTTCTATTACTTTTTCCTTCACTTCTAAATTACCCTATCCTTACCAGTTAGCACAACCAATTGCCCTATCTTTATGACCACTGAGCACAACCAAGTGAAGTTTGAAGAAGGGCAACTTATTAGACAGAAAGCAAACCAAAAATAGAAATGTTGATCATATACTATATTATGTTATTTTGTTATGATGTTTGAGTTATTTTCAATTTCAAAATGTTCTTTTGTTATGATATTTGAGTTTTTTTCAATTTCAAAATGATTTTGACAAAGTTTTAAAAAAATAAAAATAAAAATCTATTTCTATTAACATTATTTGGAAAATCAAAAAATACTTAGATTTTTATGAGATTGAAAGAAATCATACATTGAATAATTTTTTTCTAAACAAACAATTTAGTATAAACATTATTTATTAAAATCTTAAAACTGAATATTGCAAATATTATTACTATATTAAGAAATTTAATTACATTCTTTTTAATAAACAATGAAATCTTACTATATTAAAGAATTTAAGAAATTTGATTACATTAATTTTAATAAATAATAAAATTTTGATATATAATTACATTTTCAAATGAATTTTTTTTTTATTTTTACATATCAACTTTGAAATTTCAATATTTCATAGCCCTTCAAAGTGAAATAGGACCCTACCCTTCAAATTTGATCCCTGCGTACCATGTGATTGGCTTATGGATAAGAGGTTCTTATTTTGTAATCATAATGAACAGGTCACTTCACCTTGTATTGGCAGTCGCATTTACTACACCTTGGTAAGCGATCCATTTTTCCTTAACATTATCTTTGATTTAGATTTATTTAATATATTTTAACATGTACTAAATGAAATTCATTAAATGCGACTTACATTTATTTTTATTCATTTGCTAAAGGTCGGCAACAAGCCTTATCATAATGATTGTTTGGCGGTACAAAATCTTAACAACAAAGTAAATCCCACCAAACAAATGGTGACATGTCATCAAAAATACAAATGACTAAGATTTTTCTCTCTCTATTGTTTACTCGTTGGCCGGGCAGTTTCTCTCTCGCGCTACTCCCTATATGTAGATAAATGCAACAAGACTATTGATCCCGGTCTGGGTTTGGTATCTAGGTAGTTCACATGACAAGGCACATTGGATGATTTAGAGAGGTTCCCAAAGTAAAAAAAAAGTACAACCAGACAAATGACGAGGTTCGATTTCAAGTACACCTACCCTCTTTCTACGAAAATGAGAAAACACTTAACACTTTTCATGTTCACACACAGTCTCCATGATCCGGTTTCCTGTTCTAGCCGGGTATAGCTCCTTGCAAGACTGATAGGCTGGCGTGGCACCCTCAAATCATATCTAACATGTCCAGGAATGTCGTCAACATCTGCTAGACTAGTTAAATGAATTTATAGTTCATTTACAAAGTAGTTAAATCAGTTTATAGCTCATTTGCAAAGAATTTATTTCTTAGAGTTGCTCCGAATATCAATTTTGTACCGCCCATACCAGCTGTATTATGATTTAATTGCCATTAAATGAGCTTTCATGGAAAATAATTTCATAATAGAAGTGGCATCAATTGGCTTAGGCACGTAGATCCTTCTAGCATTTTCTAATTTCACGTTGTTATATACACTCATTATTAACATAACAATATTTCCGTCGAGTTCACATATTTGGTGACAGTTGTACGGTTGTTATTATATCGCAGAAAACAAGAGTGGGGCGATGCAATTTTTTTATTCACTCACATTATGTGATTCATAAAAAAAAAAAAAAATTCAAGTCCTACAGTATATTTCTACTATATAAAGAATTGCGTTTATCGTAATGGGCTAACTCTATTGTTTTCAACTTATGCTAATTTTACAAATCACATAATAGCCAACTCTAATTTTACAAATTCCTACGATAAATTTATAAAAAATTGGATTGCAATACCAATATTCATTGGAATTGCATGTGTTCTAAGTCAACTCATTACATAGCCAACTCTAATTTTACAAATTCCTACGATAAATTTATAAAAAATTGGATTGCAATACCAATATTCATTGGAATTGCATGTGTTCTAAGTCAACTCATTACATGTCTATTATTTCTTAATAAAGGTGGGTTGATTACCATTAATTAAACAAATGCCACTCATTAACATTATGCTCAATTAGGTTGGAGACTAGGCCAAGTAACTATCTGAGAGGAAGTTTTAGTAAGCATAGGCCATTCGTAAAGGGGTGGGTAAGAACCAACACAAACTTAAACTTAAACTTAGCTTGCAGTATTTTAAAACAATCATTTCATCGTAAAGTGAAATAGACTTTGTTATCCTTATCTCGATACTATATATGCTATCCCTGTCTAGATAGGATCTTATTCTCGATACTATATATGTTATCTCTGTCTAGATAGGATTTTATTCAATTGATTTCACATTGTCATATTTGTTGAAATGTAATCAAGTTATTTATATTACATTTCTTTTTTATGTTTTAAAATGTTATTTATCTATCTCTAAACTAAGCGGCAGGGACTAGCTATTATGTAGCATTTGTTTAATATGAAATGTATATTAGTACAAGAAATTTATTAATAATATGAAATACAAGTACCCATTGAAAGATATTAAATACAATTATATTTACTAATAAATGTATATCTCAAAGCAAGGATACAATCAACGAGCTTGAGTAGTAGTCTGTGGATTCAATCTTTTAAGTGCTCTGTGGATTCAATATTTCTTGTCTTCATCTGCATATAGGTATGTCCAAGGTTGATTTCCAGCTCAATAAAATAGGTAGGCTTCCACGAGTTGTTTCAAAAATATATGTTAGCTTTGATATTCCTGTGGACTTCTGCACATTGAGCACTGTATTGTAACCATTATTTACAACATCTCATACTCTACGAGTTTGAAAAACATGTTCATAAACAAACAAAAATATCCTATCACACGTTCAATCCCTAGATCTTGGCTTCTCTAAATGACCCAACATAGTTGTTAAAATAAATATAAGATTTTACAAAATTAGAATACATGTAGATGAATGTCTTGACTTACAATCATAGTGACATATGGGGAAACTTGTGGGCAGTATAACCCACTGCCATATAACAGACAGGACCACCACAAGGGTCAGTATTGCATAACGTTTGGCATTAAAAGCCATTGAAGCCATTTCTTCCTCTGCTTTACTGAAGCCATTATTTGTGCCTCACTCTTCCAGTGGCTTCAACCTCCACTCTAAACCAACCACTAAATTCATGGTAAAGTCCACGCAGCTAGTCATGTTGGGAAAATATTATCCAGCATGCTGCAGGTCGTTTAATGCGGCGGCGACAGGCTGGTTGGCTTGAGATCCAATGACAAACCAGCCATCTTCCACCGCATTAAATGGCCTCTAGTAGGCTGGATATTGATCTCCGTCACGTTCCAAAAGAGTTATTCTTACCAATTTCACATGACCCGGAAATTAATGCTATTCCATTCTAGTTGTGTGACAAAAACGTGGAAGAGTTAACAGACATTTATTTTGATTGTACATTCTTGTTTACAAATATCTCTTCTCCCTCAAAGCTATAAAAGAAAAAATAAAACACAGGTGAAACGAGGACTTGTTTTCAATCATGTTCTTTGAAATGTCTCGTGGTCGATTCCCTCCATTGGAGTTTCACCTGTTAAATCCACTCCAGGAAACGAAGCAGAACAACCGACATCTCTAACCCTCCATCAAAATGCACTTCATCAAGAGGAAAAATCTTTCTTGGGCCAGTCAGATTTCCAGAGCCATGATACAAACACTAGACTATCCACGGCTAAGCTTAAGTTTAGCCTATGCCAATTCCCGTGTTTTGTTACTTTTTCTTTTCTTTTTTCTTTATATTTAGGACAAGGAATTCCCCCATGCCTTTTTGGATGGGTATATAATCTCGTCCAAGGAAAGCCTTAATGTTGACTGGAAGAATGATCTGCCCACCACGAGAGGAACTCAAACCAGGTTTGTGCGAAGATGAGGACCTCCTTGGACGCCCCACAACTTAGCCTTGTTTCGTATGGCTCCCATCCTCAACCTCTAACCCACAAGATTTGAACTAGTAACCTATGGAGACTTAACCACCACTTTGTTAGATTTTATACAATTCTAGAAGTATAATTTAATTGCAGATAAAACAACAGGATCACTAAGAGAATAACCATGCTCGGAAACAATAGAAACAAAGTTTTATCCCAGGAAACCCAACAGGGAGAAAACCCAATAACCTTTGTATAGAGATAATCAATTCAGAGATCAGAGTACAGATACAAGAGAGAGAAAGAGAAACTTCTCTAAGTATAGATGCCCCAAAAATACTTCTCCTAGCTATTGTTGTAAACTTCTCTCTCTCCTTGAGCAAACTTGCTTGAGATGAAATGAATGACCAAATGAGGAATTCGACCTCTCTATTTATACACATCAAAGTGACTTTTTCTCTTACTGGGACAATATGATTAGGGTAGTTCTTCCCATTGTATGGGGCATACTGCCCATTTTTTGGGGCAGTTTACCCACCAGGCCAACTTGTCATGGAGGAATACAAATTTATTTCCTTTGGGTAATTCTAACCCAAGGTTTACATTGATTCTTTCATGATCTTTTACATAATCAATTACATTAATAATTTCTCCCAAAGGAGGTACAACAATAATATAATAAATTACATTAAGAATAACTTTAGAATTTACATTATTTCCAACACTCCCTCTTAACAAGGAGGTTATTCTTCGGACACGGTCATCATCAACATCATTGGACACAATCATCTGGATCTTAATTGTACATCACATTTATCTCAAACATCTCTATACATATGGAAGGTCTTCAACACAATATCAATCCATTGAGAAGTGTCATCGTGCATCTACTCCAATCAGTCCATCAATGGATCCATACATCAGCTCAACAACTCTGCACATTCCATCGGAGAGTCCATCATGCAACAACTCAACAAATCTGCACAGTCCATCAGAGATTCCATCATGCATCAGCTCAACAAATCTGCACAGTCCATACAAGAGTATCAGTATGCGTCAACTCAATCCAGTCTATTGGGGAACATGCACCAACTCAACCAGTCCATCGGTGAGTCCATACACGAGTACCAGTGTGCGCCATTGTGCACTATCCTCTCCATCTCGTCTCAGGATGTTTGGTAGATCTCCTAACTCTTTTGAGATTGATCGGAAGAATGCACTAAATCTCTCCATGATAGATCTCCTCACTCCTTTCAGAGTGATCGGGAGTGTGCGTTGGACTCTCCATCTTGTCTCGAGATATCTCATAGAACTCCTCACTCCATATCGGAGTGATTGGAAGAATGCAGTGGCCTCTCCATCTCGTCTCAGGATGTCTGAGAGATGTCCTCACTCCATATCGGAGTGATCGGGAGAATGCAGTGGCCTCTCCATCCCATCTCAGGATGTCTGAGAGATCTCCTCACTCCATCTCAGAGTGATTAGGAGAATGCAGTGGCCTCTCCATCCCATCTCAGGAGGTCTGAGAGATATCCTCACTCCTTTTGGAGTGATCGGGAGAATTCTTGGTCTCTGTATCATTGTACTTCTCTCTTAGCAAGGGATATAATCATGGAACCAATCTCCTCACTTCCCTCTCGGAGTGATAAGGAGAATATACATGCACACATATCAGCTAATAGAGGAATCAAATATATCCGGGCAAACATTTATGTCCTGCCCTACTCTAGTCATTAAATGAAAATAAACAAATCACATGACAAAATTCATGCACATGTATGGGATAGTATCAAGAAACTAGTCTCCCCACCTCATCATAGGGTGTCTGGAAGAAAATGTGGTATTACCATCGGACCACTCACCCTTAGCCAAGACACATGGCTAATAATTACAATCATTCTCATCACATCTCCCTTTGTGCCGGAGCGTCTTACTCCCTCTGCATATGAGCATCCTTCTCCCTCTTTGGTTCTATCCACAGGTAGGTCCATCAGCCTACCACTTTGGGTGCCAATCTGAGCACCAGCTTTCACAAAGCAACATTCCTTACTAAAATGTAAGTATCCATCCTGGTGACAACCCGGTACATCAAGGATCCTTTCAACTCTCTATCTGAATCAACCAGCAGTGCCATTAGTGTATTTAGGTCATTATGTTGGATTTGCTCATGATCTCAACCATGTTCTTCCTTAACCTAGGAAGATCTCATCAGGTTTCTACCATACCATCAATAGGCCAAGATCCTCATCTCAAGGGATACCTCCCTCTATATTGGTGAGTAATAGATCATCAATATATGATATCATCATCATAAATATGTTCTAGATCCTGAGGCACATATCCTCAAAAATTAACTGACTAAATCTCATCCTTCAAGACATGACCTACTGGAAACCAATTGCTTTCTACAATCATTGAAGAACCAAACATCTGCTGTAGAGAGAGACTAACATCCGTTGGAGCCTTCTTCTCCTAAACACCAATATCTATATGAGATCCTCTAGGCCTTTGGGTCATGTATCAAATATAGTTGGATGTGTTAGGTCCTCATTTGTCCACTACTATATAGTCATTACTTCCATCTAACTGCTTTATCTAGGAGTCATCCATCTAGGCTGAGATTCATGGTCCTAAAAGCTTCTTGCTTTTGAATAATCTAAACATCGATGGGATTCATGTGTCCACCACTTGTTCATCGGAACAAGTCTCATCATCCTTCTCTTGTAGGCCATATCATATGGTCATTTCCCTACAAGTCAAATCCCATCAGATGGTTACCGACATTTCATAATCAAATTTAACCAATTTATATTTCAATGTAGTGGAAATAGTTTACACAAGTATGTAGGCATCTTTAGTTAATGCTTCAGCACAACAATCATAAACATGTATCCCAAACACATATGGTAACTATCTAGATGTTTGCTATCTCCACTAGAACATGCCATCAAGAGTGTGCGCTACTCTAAGCTTGTAAGAATGGGATATCATCTAAAATAGCTCCAATAGGTGTACATGGAATGTTGTGCAACTCATATGCATAACAAGTACAACAAGTGCCTACGGTACATCAATAAGTGAACTATATCAAATGATCAACAAACTTCCTAATAGATATGCATAAAATTTGTTTTGAAAACATTTAAGACAAAAAAGATCTATGTGAGAAATAAATTCAAATACTTATATTTATTGTTTTTGTAGGTGGGCTCCCATTGCCTCCTTGTGGGAACCATGAGAGACCTATGTTCTTCATTTTCTTGCTGGGAGACATCACAGTCTGGATCTTCATATCATCACCTCAACATGGGGAGAAATAGAAGAACTTTGTATGATCATCATTCCTTGACTTCCTGTGAGGAGTGTTTTCATAAACATTAGTAATTAAGGCATCATGCTTCCTTTTGTTTGAACTTCGACAATATCTAGCATAGTGGCCATACTTATAGCATTTGAAGCATTGAATATGAGAGAGATCTTTCTTCTTTTTTTGATCTGGTCTAGGGCTTGATCTTTCACTTCTGTCATTTCTGCCATGGAATTTATTTCCCCTACCTTTTCCTTTCTTGGTATGAGTTGTAAGGGCTTGAGTCTCTTCATGTTGAGTACCATGCAATCTGCTTCTGGTCACAAGTCTTGTCTCTTCTTGAGTGCAATCTGCCCATAATATCAAACTTGGGCATCTTTGTTCGTCCACTGAGACTCTGAATAAATGATTCCCAAGAAGGTGGGATACCATTAAGGGTTGACATTTAACAAGTTATTTTTCTTCAATTGCTTCTCCAATAGTACTTAACTGATCTCTGAGTTATGAGACCTTCATGAAATAGGTAGCAATTGAATTTGACCTTGACATCTTGAGATTTGAGAGTTGTTGTCTCAAGGCAAGGGAATGGTTGATATTGCTATTTTCGAACAAATTATTCAATAATTTAAACATCTTCCTGGCTTCCCTTTTCTGATAAATTTGAGGAACGAAGTGGTCTCTTATTGTATCTATCCAGATCGTTATTTCCCTAGCATCATTCTTTCTCCACTGGTTCTTTCTTGTTTCTTCTTCTGGTTTTGGAACCTTCTCAATTACAAACTTTAATAGGTCATTTTCTTCAAGAATTAGAATAACTCTAGACTTACAAGAACTAAAGTTGGAATCCCCATCCAACCTATCCTCAACCTGCATCCCAATCATCTTGACTACAACTGGATCAGAAACCCTAGCAGGAGCTAGGTCAACTTCAAACCCTAGCAGGAGCTAGGTCAACTTTGAAGTTGAGATTCTTGAAAAATTGATTCTATAGGGAGATGTGCCTTATCAAGGCGAGTAGAATACCCCTTCTTTTCTCTTAGATCTATGGACAGAACATCCAAAAATTGGAAACCCTAGTTTCTCGATTCTGTTAGAGAATAGGTCAAAAAAGAATTTTCTTGGATTTGAAATCTGCTTCCGCAGATAGTTGTTCCCTACCAAGGCGAGTTGAGGAGAGGTAAAATTGAACCAAATATGTGGACATAAGGGTTAGAAACTCAAAACCCTAATTTCTACAGAAACTGTAGTAGCTAAAGAATTAGGTCAAAATTGAAAATTCTTGGAACTAAAATTTTCTTGCACCAAAACATGTGCCTTCCCTAGGGAGAAATTACCAATGCTCCTTTCAAGCCAAACTGATAAGGTAAGTCTCTGAAATATGAAACACTAGTTTTCGGAATTGGCTTCTTTTAGCACTACTATGACTCTATGTTAGATTTTATACAATTCTAGCAATATAATTTAATTACAACTAAAACAACGGGAACACTAAAAGAATAAGCAAGCACAAAAACAATAGACACAAAGTTTTATCCTGGGAAACCCAACAGGGAAAAA
This sequence comes from Larix kaempferi, assembly GCA_027924585.1. Lineage (NCBI taxonomy): Eukaryota > Viridiplantae > Streptophyta > Pinopsida > Pinales > Pinaceae > Larix > Larix kaempferi. The sequence goes on from BSBM01001023.1 coordinate 17,640,226, forward strand.
ACCCAACAACCTTCGTATAGAGATAATCACTTCAGAGATCAGAGTATAGATACAAGAAAGAGAAAGAGAAACTTCTCTAAGTATAGATGCCCCAAAAATACTTCTCCTAGTTGTTGTTGTGAACTTTTCTCTCTCCTTGAGCAAACTTGCTTGAGATGAAATGAATGACCAAATGAGGAATTCGACCTCTCTATTTATACACATCAAAAGTGACTTTTTCTCTTACTGGGCTGGCATGTCTTTTCTTAACTCAGCGAACTTGATTGGGGCAGTTCTTCCCATTGTATGGGGCAGTTCTTCCCATTGTATGGGGCAGACTGCCCATTGTTTGGGGCAGTTTACCCACTAGAATGACTTGTCATGGAGGAATACAAAGTTACATTTATTATTTATTTCCTTTGGGTAATTCTAACCCAAGGTTTACATTGATTTTTTCATAATCGTTTACATGATCAATTCCATTAATAATTTCTCTCCAAAGAGGTACAACAATAATATAATAAAGTACATTAAGAATAGCTTCCTAAGTTACATTATTTCCAACACACTTTTCACCAACCCACCTATAACTATGGACTCTATATTCTGGTACTTTATAAGCTGAGTTCAAACAATGCAGAAGTCACTATATTCAACCTACAACTCTGTATACGATCACTCACCGCAAATTATTAAAGATTTATTCTCTGGAAGGTAAATTTGTTCGACACTTCAAATTATTTACATTCAAAATATTACAATTCACTTTATTTACATTCAAAATATTACTGCCTCCTCGCAGGGGCCATTTCTCGCATACCCTCTTATTATTGCAAGAAAACATTTAGTTCAAGATTTTGACAAATAATTGATGTGATCACAGTCCATAGCACCAAAAATGACAGCCGTGTGAACAAGTTTGGTTACCACAATGATATTTTGATCAAATCCAGTCATGATCATGTGCATGGACTTGGAACGCTTTCCAGATCCTATCTGCACCACAACCTTCTATGTATCATCTCTCATAGTTCCATGGCCATAAATAGAACAATATCAGAACTATCAATGCTCCTACACAAACTCCTATCACAACCCACAAGAAACGCTCTGGTTGTTGAGGATCCTCAGCGTTGTAGATGGATTTGCTAGAACTGTACACCTTTCAAAGTCACCTGCGGGAACCGAGTAGCTTCTTTCAGCATGGCAACCAACTAAGGAATCCAGCAGATGAGAAGAAGATATTGAAGAATGTTGCGAGAGATAGGAGAGCTGGTTTCTCCCTCCATCGTCGTGCCACTCCCTCGTATACGGATTCAAGCGTAGAATGGCCTGCCACTACTTTTTAAAGGACCGCCATTACAGGTAGCATGGAGAGCTTCTAACTACCATGTCACCAAATGCTAAAATGCCAGACCATGTGCATTAGGGTGCATGTACTAAATAACAATATGTGAAACGAACAAATGGGTGGATCCATTAGACATTTGTACAGCCATGTTTTCTATCGATAACATTATATTTCACTCTCTTCAGGTTCAGATCACAATAATTTGACAAGGTGTAGATATAATATTTATATCAACATTGTGTTTGTACAAAAAGAAGTCAGGTGCTTTACAATCTAGTATAGAGAAGATGTTGTAAATTGTAACATAATGTTATCAAAATAAAAAAGTAATTAAAAATTAATGTCCACTCATAAAATATAAAATATAAAATATATTTTTTCTTTATGTAAAAAATTTAAAATAAAAAAATTTACAGATGAAGAAATGGATCTCTCTCAGTGCTTGATAAATCTGAATTTAAAATGAATACTATTTCCTATTTTTGAAATGCATGATCACACTATAATTTAAAATTAGTGAACATTAATATGGTCTGGCCACATTAGGTTTTATATCTTTGTTTCTTTGTTATGGCATTGATGTATTAAATTAGTAGGCTCTCTTAGAGCTGGGAATTCATGGATCATGCTGATGTTATTTTAACCTCACAAATATGTGATTCTAGGATCAAACTTGTATTATTAACAATGATATTATTTTGATTAATTTAATTTTATTATTATTATTATTATTTAATTATAATTAATTATTTTTATTAATTTAATTATTTTTTATAATTATTATTTTTAAGATATTTAAATCTGATTGATGACTAAAATAAGTCTATCAATTGCCATGCATCTACAAAGGTAATTATGAAATTTTACCACATTGATTCAGTAAATTTCACACCATGAAAGCAAAAAACCATGTACATATAATGGGATGATGGGATTTTAAATTAAAGCATAAAATAATCATATAATTTTTTTGCTTGTCAATAAGTGGTAAACTACCACACGAGGAAATGTCAATTTTGTATACAATATTGTATGAAAAAATATGTACACTTATAAAGAAAATATATGAGTTTGATATAGGAAGTTGATTGAACTATTGTTAGTAGCCTCTTCATATTTTGAACCCTCATCATCTTAAACACTTGTCAATATTATTAACTTTGGGGACTACTTTGACAATGCTTACACCATGTTTGTGGGTGCTTCCTGAGATTTGGGGTACATGGTGTATGATTAGCACCTTGATGGTTTGTAATGAATTTTCACATGGGATATGGTCCATAATGGATTTGTGAATTGTATATTCCTTACTCAGTGGTTGCTTAACCTTAGTTGGGTGCTTCTATGATATTCTCCCTAAGACGTTGGAGATATTCAGAAAGTTTGGTGATGCTATGTGTGTTTCCCACATGGAGATAGTTATTGTTTAAAGAATTCCCTACAATGAAGGAGGATCATTTTGCATCATGGAAAATGGTTTTGATCCCTACAATGCCTGGGGTATCTTAGATACTTGCATGGAGGCATGGAGTTGAATTGGGAATGTTGAGGTTGTGGCAATGTTCATGTAGGGGGAGTGGACCTAGTGGAGTACATGGATTAGGAGTTTTAAGTTATTGGAGGTATGCAGGAGGAGAATTGGGTACATTTTGTGGAATGATTTAGCATTTAAATCCATAGTTATGGAAGACGTCACCTTGGATATTGACACATGTGTGAGTTGACACGTGTCTTTGTAGATTTTTTGCAAGGGCATATGCCCACATATGTATTGTTGGCATCCCTTACCTATCTTATACATAGAGGAAGTAGAGAGGTATTTAACATTCATTCATTCATGTGCATGATCTTATGTTAGAGATGTCATCAACATGAGTGAATTAGTCTTATTCTCTTGTACTATAACTTTCTCTCTCTTGTTTTTAATCTCTAGGGTTCCTTGGAGCTTCTTGGAGCATCTTGAATACTTGAATTAGGGTTTGATCCATTTGAGACTTGGATATTTGGTTTTGAAATGAAACCCTAGGTTGTACTTGTTAGATAGAAGAAGAAGAGGACATGATTTGCATTAGAGGACATGCTTATGTGTTGCTAGCTTGTTGGAGATCCTTTGTGTGAACTATGTTTTTCATTGTTTTCCTTGGATATGATTTTGGAGAGACAAAGAATTGTACTGTCCTTGGGGTAAGGCTACTGTATGTACATGAACTTCATCTTTATGCATATTAATGAAGTTTCCAACTGTCTGATACGTGTGTAATTTCACACTTGATTTTCAACCATTTATTTCTTCATGGTTTTGTAATTTCTATCACTTACATGTCTTATTTATTTGACATAAATTAAAGTTGAATTGATTAATTTATTTAATATTTACATTGAATAAGGGCATATATTTTGTTGTATTTATAGTTGTCATAAGTGATTTTAAGATCTACAATATGCATGACAGTATTTCCCTGGAGACCTAAACTGTATCGACACACATTGGTATCTTACCTCTGGAATTTCCTAGTGAATCATGGTTGTTAAGAGTTGAAATATTGTATGTTGTTGTTATTTTTATAGTTTCATTTCATAACAACCTTAAGGTTGAAAATTCACATGGTTAAAATCTCAAAAATATCTAGTTTAGAGGTGAAATTTATGTTTTTCATTAATTGTCATATTTCTATAAATTCTTACAAGTACCTTTAATTCCTTCAAGTCATTCTCATCATCATCAATCTGAAAGAATGTAAAATATTTCAATTAACGAATGAAAATTTCCATATTTATCTAAGCTAAAAAATAAACACATAATTAACAAATAACTACATTGAGCATGGGTTGCATATCTTCCACCATTCTTTTGTAAAGGCCTTCCTCATGGCATGCTTTAGTTCTTAGTTAATGGGTTCATGATTACATATGTTTAAATGCTTGAATAAAATAAAACCATAATAGTCATGTATATTAGCATAATAATTTAGATTATATTGATAAACTTACAAAGTGCCCTCGGATTTTGGATTTCTTGGCCTTTGACCCAAAAAATGTGTACTGATGACTTTATTTGTATCCATCATGGATATACCTAAAATATATAAGATCAATTAACTTCATCAATGTGCAACAAATCACCACTTAAGTATGTCAAATGTACTTCAAGATTAGATCTAAGAAATATAACAAATTAAAAACATATAAAAATAAATAACTACAAACATACAAAAATCAATAACTTCAAGCATATATTATTTATTACCTTTGTGGATTTTGTTGTGGTGTTTCAAGGTCCACTTGTGATCTCTTCTCTTCATCGAGTCTTCATGCCTCCTAGAAATTGTTCAGTATTTTTTTTAATATAGATTTGTCAATATCATAGGGTCTTTTAGTAATGAAGTCACCTATAAAATTTAGTAATGATACATTATGAAATATAAAGGGTGAAATACTAAAAACATGAGAGAGTACATAGATGACTAATTCAAACATATTTCACCTGATACGGTCTCTCCTCTTCTTGATAGATTTAAAGAATATTTGAAGAGTTCATTTATAACTAAATCATAAACTTGGGACCCTTCTACGTATTTGTTATAATTTTTTTTCTTACTAACATTAACTTCCCACTTTTCTAGTATTCCTTTATCCACTTCCTCATGACTATTTCAAAATTTTCATTATGGACAATTGTACCATTGCCAAATTCTAAAATCTATCCTTAATAAGTAACATGTATATCATCATAACTGAATGTATTTTCTCTATATTCTATTGATGAAACAAGTCTTTGTCTCTATTCATCGTCATATTTGCACTCCATGAGCTCAAACATTAATATGTATGTCATAGAATGAATAAGTGTAACAAACAATGTAGTATATTGGATACGATTACATTCTAAATTTCTCTAAAAAATGTAGGACATGTCATACCATGTCTATCATGTTTAGGTCTAGTACGATTAATACCAGTAGAATTTTATCCTCGTTGAATTGAATACAAGTAGTCCATATCTAGGTGTCTTTCTTTTTTTATTATAATCTTTAGAAATGATGTAAGGTTTTTAATCAAGCTTTTCTCCAACATAAAACACAGTACAATCAGTATTAATTGGAATTATAAACGCAACTCTTTGTAAAATAAATACATATTTTTCAATACTATATGCAATCTTAAAATATGTAATTACAACTCATCAAGGACTTGTCGTTTCTATTGTCTTCGTCAATTAGAATATTTTTCCTTTTCTTCTCTCATGTTACTTATTTCCCTATGTCTAGTGTCATTGTTTGAGAAATATCTACTGGAATTTGTATAACCTATAGATCTATTACAACAACATTCTACTAAGTTAAGTACAAAAATTCATGTAATAGAATATATACATAATTTGACATGAACATTTTGAAAATATACATGTATAATACCAACATCCAACATAGGAAGAGACACAGAGACTAACCTCTAACTTAAAGATATATGCATAGGCTAACCCTTCAACTCTCTAAGCTACTCACCAAAAACATCAAACCACTCTTTTTGTTAGCTTAATTTGTGTAAATTATATTTTTCTATAAAGAAATCACAATGTGTGAGAGGGTTTAAGAGATACTAATGATGGGTGATATGCTTTACAAGGGATAAGGGAAATGTGGAGGATTTATATTGGGTTACTAATTACGAGTCAAATTGTTATACCTCAAAGTTCCACTTTGAGCCTCCGTATTGTATCTTCATGTCGTAACACCATGCGACACTTTACGACACTACCTCCTAAACGAGTGTTGAACCATGTTGGTCCCTCCTTAGCCTCATCTGGATTCTTTGGAGACAAATCCACCTTGCTTTGGTCGAATGGCACCTCACTTGGTCACTTGCCACCTCACCTGACCATCTTTTACCATAATTTTCGCAGCTTTCTAGTGTTGCAGGACACGAAATTTCCTCATTTTCATGCTATGCATACCTGTTGGGGCGCGAAAATCCCAACAATTTAGAGCTATGCTTAGTTCAAGGGGCGCGGAAATTACCTTAACAACCTTTTGGCTTGGGATATGGATCTCACCCTCTGGGATATTTTCTTGGGATTGAAGCCCCTCTTCGACCCTAGCTTACCTTCCTCGATTAGCCTGGCTCAACCTCTTGATCCACTAATCACTCACCTAGAGCCCCCTTCCTCTCTAAGTGGTTGGCCTCCCAAACCCTATAAGAAGGAGGCCATCCATGAACCAAGGGGAGAGCATTTGGATGCATCAAAATTATGGTATTAGGAGTTTTGTAGAGGTAGCAAGGAAGGAGACTTTGGAGCCAAAGGTTTTCTTGGACATCAAAGGATCTCTTTGTAAGTTTCTCCCACTTTCCATTAATGATAACTTGCCTTATTTTCCCATTTCATGTGTTATGTTTCAGTCATTTACATGAAGTGTTTCTGTTTTGATTTAGATCTAAACTAGTGTACAAGATATTTGGAGTGTTGCTTTGCTTGTTGTCTGTTTGATTCCAACAGGTTCTGCTTGGGATATATGAGAGAGAAGCTAGAAGCGGGACAAACATCTAGTTCAAGGTGAGTTACATTAGTTCTTAATCTCTGAATAAATTTAAAGTGTGTATGCATTGTTAGATCTACAATCTTAAGGTAGCATTTGTTTGTTAGCTGTGTTATATTAGGCCTAGTTAATATCAGTTTAATCGAAGGGTAAATCTAACAACCCGTAAGACGGATTTACTACTACAGAAATTGGTGACTCCATTGGATTTAGATTCAGTCTTCTTTTGGTCTTCAAATTTTGATTTTCTTTCCATTTGAGTCCTTTTCTCTGCATATTTTTAACCCTTTTTACCTCTAACATCAATTTGATAGTCTACTTTTTGCTCTCTGGGTCTGCAAACCCCAAAAAAGATAAAATTTTCTTTCAAAACTTGCGACCTTACTCACTCACAGTAAATTTTGCGCCCCCTTCCTACTTACCAGTGCAAAAATTCCAAAATTTCTGCACCCTTGTGGTGTTCCAGAACACGAAAAATCCTCAGATTTCGCACCTGGGTTACTTTGTACCCCGCAAAAATTTCTTGTGTGTGCATCAATTTGGTTTTTTTCTTGATTTATTTTTGAGTTATGATCTTGTGGACTGATTTCATCTCTCTGTCATTGATCAAACTTGCGTGATCTAGGTTAATCCCTGCATTTGTCTTGCATTTGCTATTGAACTTCTTTTAGACTTTTTGCTTGGATTATTGAGTGCATTGGTAGAAGTTTGAGTACATTTGAATTTAGGGAATTGTCTTAACCATTCACTGCACCCTCACAGCCTTATCACACTTATGCATTTGGTTTCCATACTCACTCTTATCCTTATAAGAAATTTTGCAGCATACTTTGGCTTGTTTGATTGATTTTTTATTGGTTTGGTTTTCATAAGTTAAGGTGAAAAGAAAACTTAAGTCATTTTCCTTCTTAACATTTTATTGCACAAATGATTTTTCTTGGAAATTCAAGGCAGGTCTGTTCCATTCATTTTGTTCCTTGAAAGAAGTTTTGAGAATTCTTATTACTTGAAAAAGTTTCTTTGCATTTCGCTTTATGTAATCCTCTTAGAAAAGTTTTCAAACTTCCTTGTTCTCTCCTTCACTTAAAGTCACAATACTTGTTGCAATTAGAAGACACATTCCATCCACTTGTCATATAGTGCACTCATTAGAAGTAGAACATTGATTGGATTCATTTCATTTCAAAAGAGTAAGTTGTACTTTGGCATAAAAGAAAAAAAATGTGAGTGGTTTTTCTATTTTGAAAAGTTTGTGCTTGTTTAGTATTGTTGGAGTATTCTCACCATCATTTTTTATATTCTGCATGCATGCATGCCTACTGCATGCATCCAGTCATCAGTATGGTAGTCTCCCCAACACTTGGAGCCTATTTTCATCCCCCTAGAGCCTGTTTCTAGCCCTCAGTAGCCCTCCTACCTACCTAGTGCACCTTTTTTTCCTCACCTGGGTGACATATGCACCCTACTACACTACTTGGATCACTAATAGTTAGTTGCAGCATTGATTGACCATTTCTTGCATTTATTGCTCAATTTAACTTCCTGTAGCTTCCAATTGTCTGTATCAGAGAGCCACTTGACTTACTGACAGCCTCATGTGCCCTCCTTGGAGTCTCCATCCCTTGATTTGTGCTCACATGGCTCGGTTAGACTCAGTTAGACTCATTTGACTGACTTTTGACTATTTGTGACTACTGCCACTGATTGGGTGATGTCTCCAATGTTATACAAGCCACACATTGAGGAGATTTCGAATCACCTTTGGCTAATTTGAATTCACTTGACAACTTCATTATTGTATTCAGTTTTCACAGTGCCAGCTTACAGCTGATGTATGATTATACTATAGCTTTCTCCATTTCTGAGTTTATGAGTGATAATTGATTCATTTCTTCTTCTTCTTATCTGCAATTCTTGAGTGAGATTTGTGAGGTTTACTCTAGCAGTGTGATCAATCCTGTTGAATTATCACATGGTATCATAGCTGGATTCAGCTATTCTAATTGCATCAGTAACAGAAGTTGCAGCAGTTGCAACAATTCATTGAGCACCAGAAGCCTCTGGATTTCCACAGCAATTCCTGGTGCAATTGTCTTGAATTCACTGGAGAAATCCAGTGATGTCTAGCAAGGTGTGAAGGATCCAGTCACATGTGCTCATTGTCCTAAGGCAGTGTTCTCTCGATTTGTAGCAAATCTCCATCATCAATTTCATTTTTTTTGCAGGTTTATTCCATCAATCGAATTGATCTTCAATTTGACTTCAACGGCTACCAATGGATCTAAAATTGAATTCATTCAATTATTTCAAATGGAAGGCCAAGATGGGAATCTTCATGAAGTCCAAAAGCCTCTCTAGAGTATTGAATGGGACTGCATTCGAACCCACTGGTACAGTAGATAAATCCAAGTACTTGGATAAACTTGATGAAGCAGTAGGACTGCTACTCCTCAGCATTTTCGAAGACCTCCATTTTCATGTCATAGATCTAGCCACTCCAAAAGAAGTTTGGGACAAGCTCGTATCTCTTCTTGGAAAGAAAGATGACTTGAAAGGTCACAAGTTGGAAACTTATGAGCTTATCTCATTGAGCCCTTGCATCTTTGAATCCATCAATGAGTTTCGTACCAAGTTTAAAAATTTGATTTCACAATTGAAGAGATATGGAATAGATAAGGAAGAGAAGCAACTCATCCTTGCCATACTATCAAAATTGATCCCTAACTACTAAGTATTTGTCTCTACCTTTCAAACAAAGAAGCTATCCATCCCCAAATGGAAGTTTCCCACTCTTGATGACTTCATCCAATCTCTCACACAAGAGGAGGAGAAGTTGATTCAAATTGGAATGATTAAACCCAATATGGATTCAACACTTGCAGATGCTGAAGTGAAGAGAGTGAATGGAAAGCAAAAAAAAATTGACAGAAAGTCGAATGAGAAGAAGAAAAAGGGGGCTCCCTATCAGTCAGAAGGGGATTCAAATTCCAAGAAGGACAAGCATTCTCAAAAGGATAAATCCAAATGTACCTATTGCAATAGAGGATTTCATCCTGAGAGTTCTTGTATGAAGAATACTATAGACTTGATGGCTCATTTACTTGAAAAGAATAACCTCCCAGTACCTGCATGTGCTAGGAAGAAAGAAGTTGAACCTTCTAGATCTGAGGACATGGAGAGATGCCATGCTCTCATGGTAGGTGCATCAAGAGAGTCCTCCTTCATCATAGATTCAGGAGCATCAAGACACATGTCTTCCTCCAAATATCTCTTCATTGGTTTTGAATGCACTGTTGGCCCTTCCATCATGTTGGGGAATGATTTTGAGGTCTCCTCTGAGGGGATTGGAAGGATCAAACTTGATCATGGATACTTCTCAGATGTACTCTATGTTCCTACACTTACTTCCAATCTACTTCTGGTCTACCAAATGACCCATATTGGAGAGCCCAAGAGGGTGATCTTCTCTCCAAATGAGGTCGAAATACAAGACATGGTTTCAGGAAATATCATTGCAAAAGGTGTTGCAAACCACAATTCGAAACTCTATGAGTTCTCTCACTTTATTCCTCTCTCCAAGCAGTATTATCTTCACACTCATGAAAATGAAGAGAGTAGGCTATGGCATGAAATATTTGGGCATGTCAACTGCAAACACTTGCAAGACATGCAAACTCAAAAGGTGGTTGACGGTGCAAAGGTTGCTTGAATGGCAAAGATCCATCAAAGAAGATTGAGAAAAAGATGACTCGTGGAGAAGTGTGAATGCTAGATCCAGATCCACAAGAACCTGAAGATTTAGCACCTAATGATCCAACTCTTATTTCTAGATGGACCACCACTACTCCTTCTTCCGCCATTGATCTTGTTGGATATAGATCTGATCTCCAACATACAAGAGTTTCACTCTCTCCCACAGATCCATTTCTAACTGAGAGATGCTTTCTTATGATTGGATCTGATCCAAAAAAATTCTTTCAAGCCTCCCAATATCCAAGATGGGTAGCTGCTATGGAATAAGAGTATCAATCTCTTTAAAGAAATGAGACTTGGGAGGTTGTCTCTCTCCCTCCTGGGAGGAATCTTGTTCAATGAAAGTGTATATACAGAACAAAGATGGACTTAGATGGAGTCACAAGCAATTATAAGGCTCGATTTGTTGCAAGGGGTTTCTCCCAATTTCATGGGATTGGCTATTCTGAGACATTCGCACCTGTTGCTAATATGGATTCCATTCGTCTTGTTCTTTCTCTTGTTGCATCCAAGCACTGGGATGTGCATCACATGGATGTCGAGAGTGCTTTCCTTCATGGATATCTAGAGGAGGAGATCTACATGAAGCAACCTGAGGGGTACATTGATGATCCTTCACTTGTGTGCAGATTGAGGAAGTCCTTGTCTGGGCTTAAGCAAGCTCCCCGAGCTTCGTATGCCAAGATGGATTATTTCTTGCATTCGCAAGATTTTCAAAGATGCAAATCAGATTTGAATGTCTACAAGAGAAATGATGGTAACTCCCTACTTCTTATTGTTCTTTATGTTGATGATTTGTTGATTACTAGGAGCAATACTTCATGCATTAGATCTATCAAAACTGCTTTGCACAGCTCCTTCTCTATGTCATATTTGGGACTGCTAAAGTAGTTTCTTAGTCTTGAAGTCACTCAGAGTGATTCAGGAATCAGAGTTGCATAGTCCAAATATGCATTATATCTACTTGACAGATTTCATACGAGCAAATGCAAACCAACAACATTTCCTTTTCTTTCAGGGATAAACCTTGAGGATGGTTCTTCTACACCTTTGGCAGATAATACTTTGTATCGGCAGTTGATTAGGAGTCTTTTGTTTCTTACACATACTCGACCTGATCTATCCTATGTAGTTAGTGTTGTCTCCAGATACATGTAGGAGCCTCATGAGATTCACTAGAAGGAATCACAGAGGATCTTGCATTATGTGCAAGGGACAAAGACACATGGCCTTTTCTATGCAGCCGGGTCTCCATTGAACCTATTTGGGTATACATATTTTGATTGGGCTGGAGATAGCTCAGATCAGAAGTCTACATCTGGTTTTTTTTCATGATTGGATCTGGACCTATCTATTGGTCGAGCAAAAAGCAGACTGCTTTAGCTCTTTCTTCAGCTGAGGTCGAGTATAGAGGTGTTGTGAATGCAGCCACATAGTGCATCTGGTTGCGGGGCATCATGTCAGAGTTTGGGATTCGATTCAATACTCCACTAGTCATCTATTGTGACAATCAGAGTGCCATCAGGATCTCCACATATCCGGTTCTAAGACAAAGAACCAAACATATTGAGATACACATGCATTATATTCAAGGATTGGTGCATGAGATTACCATCACACTGCTCTACTGTTCTATAGAAGAGCAGATTGCAGATATCTTCACCAAGACCTTCACGGTGAAGAGGTTCACTTACCTTAGATGTCTTCTTGGGGTGAGTGATTCCATGCTACATTATCATCCTTCAGTCTATTTTTTTGGGGGGGGGATTTCTTCCCACTGGGTTTTCCCTCTTTCCTCACTTTATTTATTTAGATTATTGTATAGGGTGACCTTTTGTCTTAGTCACTAGGGACCTACTAGTTTTTAGTTATTTCCTCATAGTATAGCTTGTAGGGGGGTGTTGGAATATTCTCTCCATCATTTTTTATATTCTGCATGCATGCATCCAGTCATCATGCATTCATTTGCATGCATCCAGTCACCAGTATGGTAGTCTCCCCAGCACCTGGAGCCTATTTTGATCCCCCTAGAGCCTGTTTCTAGCCCTCAGTATCCCTCCTACCTACCTAGTGCACCTTTTTTTCCTCACCTGGATGATATATGCACCCTACTACACTACTTGGATCACTAATAGACAGTTGCAACATTGATTGACTAGTTCTTGCATTTGTTTCTCAATTTAACTACCTGTAGCTTCCAATTGTCTGTATCGGAGTGCCACTTGACCTACGGACAGCCTCATGCGCCCTCCTTGGAGTCTCCATCCCTTGATTTGTGCTCAGATAGCTTAGTTAGACTCAGTTAGACTCATTTGACTGACTTTTGACTATTTGTGACTACTGCGATTGACTGGGTGATGTCTCCAATGCTATCCAAGCCACACACTAAGGAGAATTCGAATCACCTTTGGCTAATTCAAATTCACTTGGCAACTTCATTATTGTATTCAGTTTTCACAGTGCTAGCTTACAATTGATGTATGATTATACTGTAGATTTCTCCATTTCTGAGTTTATGAGTGATAATTTATTCATTTCTTCTTCTTCTTCTCTGCAATTCTTGAGTGAGATTTGTGAGGTTTACTCTAGATGTGTGATCAATCCTATTGAATTATCACAAGTATTTGGATCGAAGAACTCTCCCTTCCTTGTAGCTAGAGACTTTCATCGAAAAGAAAAGTGCATTGATTCATTCACATTGCATGGTTTGAGTCAAGTCACAACACCATCAATTTCACTTTAACTACCTGCTTGAGTAAGACAACCAACCACTAAAATTTACCCCTAACTCAACACATTTTAACCTCACTTGAGGATACAAAATAATTTGTTAGTTAGGTAGAACATCGGGGATAGGAATCCAAATAATTCCCCCTGACACTTCACATTTGAAACATAGTTGTTGTCTTTTAGGGTACTAAAATCCTCTATTATTTGTTGACACGGTCATTGACCAGTTTGTTGAGAGGGCCTCCCGTTCCACGGGGGTAAGCAGCGAGGACTGGTTCCGGACGGACTTTGTGGAATTTCGCACTTCACTCAGTACCTAAGGACATCGATCCGTTGTCTTCCTTATAGTTTCCGACCTCCATACCGGTTGTACGAGGGATCAAAGGCAAAAGCTCTAGTTAACCTTCTCGGACGTGTCATGTACGAGGTAGATTAGTGGCTTTTATTCTAGGGCTCTTTTACCTAGGATCCCTTTTGGTAGAGGTATATCCTTCCACTTTGGTCTCTCACTCCATATTGTTTGACTTGGATTTCATCACCTTGTGAAGGATACAATCTGTTGAGGTCTCCAAATCCTAGTTAGTAAGTTTGCCTGCTATTTCATCTTTAGAAGGTCTTTTTATTTCTAGCGCTGCTTGTTGGAATTCTGGCCATTTTTTTATAGCTCGCTTACTGTGACATCAGTCCGAGTCAAGTTTTTTTAGCTTGTTCTTTTGGCCTGCGCGCCTTTTTTTTTCCTAGCTCCCCTTTTGCACACTCGGTTTCTCTAGGGTTTTTGAGTTCTTTTTCACGAGACTTTCCCCAAAACACTTAATCTAGGTCCATGGAATATCAACGGAAATCACGTAGACAACAAGGGAAGAGTCCCAAGATAGTACCTCCGGTCAGTTGACCCTCATCTTCACGTATACCCACACCCCCTACTAGAAAACTAACTGGGCGAGGGACCATTCCACCATCAACTAGTAAGACACCACCAGCTGCTATGGTACCCCTAACACACAGCACAGTTCTAGAGACTAGCACTATTCCAGAACTTAGTACGGTAACTGAGACTAGTGAAGTACCACAATCCACTGCTGCATCAAAATTCGGCATCGCAGTGGAAACTACTTTATCTCTTGAAGTTAGTGTCTCACCTCAAACTACTGTTATTCCGGAAGTCATCATCCTTCCTAAAGATATCACCATTCCAGTTATGCCATCATCATTTGATCTTCCTGAAGGATATGTCAATATTATTGAATAGTCCGAACCTCCACCTCCTAGAACATCCCACTTAGCTACCAAATTTAGCCGACCTTCTATACAATGGGGAACCCCACTTGTTATAACTACATCCCCAGTTATGCGTAGCTATGACGTTGGATCTTCTAGCAATCAATATTTCATAATGCCTTCCCCCGACCCTCCTTCATCCCAAGACATCATGGCATCTATACAAGCCAAAATGGCCATTCTATCCAACGAACAAGTGGCAACGGAACAATTTAGACGTGAAGCTGCTCAGAAACTGGCTTCAACCTAGCAATACCTACGTAAGACCGCTTATCAAGCGGTAATCTCTCATGATTCCAAAATGCCCCGATCTTCATCCCGTTATACTACTTACGGTGAATCATATGTAGGTCGGTCAGGACCCACGGACTGGACCCAACCAGAATGCTTCCCTGATAACTCAAGAACAACAAACATCTTCGATCCAGCCTCCTCATTATGGAACACAACTCTGGGCCAAGTCCTCGATGATTTTCACACTCTTTCCATACCCATGCAATTTACGCTCCAAAGTCCTCTTGAACCTTCCCCACATCTATTTCCAAAAGCCATTTTTGGCACTTCTTCGAGGAATACTCCTACTATGAGAAAAAAACCTACTTTCTCATCATCATCTATACCATATGGAACTAGTGCACCACTATCTTCACAAGTCGACCCTACTCGTGCAGTCAGTCAATCTACACAACCAAACTCTTCTAATGTTTTTGTTGGGAGATCATCTATTCCTACTGTTCGAACACCTAATGTGACTCGAGTCCATTCTTCAACCACAATTTACTCTATTTCTGGAGGACAACCATTTATTGGAGCCCCAAGCGGAACCATCAACCAACCTCCTCTATATGGATCATATACTACTTGGGGACCACACACCTCACCCATTGGAGGACAACCAATCAACAACCTCCTCCATCAGCATCATTTTCTCCATGGGGACCATACACCTCACTTTTTGGAGGACAACCATTTGTTGGTGCCCCGTGTGGGACCAATCAACAACTGCGGTGAACGAATCCGTTCACTAAGTTAATAGTCGAATCCGACTCTCATATTGAGTAATAGATAATAATAATATATTTGATTGATATAAAGATGATAGGATAAAAGATTACAATAAGATGGCCTTTATAAGGATTGAAGAAGCATAGTGAAGGGTTACGCCTTTTCATTAGTAACCTAATAAACTATTAATTTATAATTAATAATATTAATTAAATATTCATAGCATTGCCTTCCCCTTAGGAAAGCTTTGTCCTCAAAGCTTGAGTATTTTCCTAATGTCGTCTTTTATTCTGGCTTTATGTCGCACTGATGACCTGAGAGGTGCGATTTTGATTACGACCATTGCTTCCTTTTGTTTCTTTTGCTTCAGAATCTGTATTAAATCTATATTTGGTGAAGTTTTGTTTATGTTTTTACTGCTTGCTTGGTTGTTACTTTTAACTATTTTTGTTCTTGATTGAACAGACTCGATCAACTTTCCCATAATAACTATTTTCATGTTGTTATTCCGATTAACCTTATAGTTGTTATTAATGTTCTTAATAGCGGTCCTTATGATGACATCTTCTCTTCGTGTGTTTATGTATGTGACATTCTTGTTGATGTATTGATCTTCATTACTGCCCTTTTCTTTAGTCTTTATCAAAAGTTCTTTTATATTTTCTTCCTTTGTGCATACAACTTCCTTCAGATACTTGACTGCATAATTGGCTTGCTTCTTGCTGCAATTTTGATCAAGATCCATACTCTCTTCTTGGTTGACATAATAGTTTTTTGTATCTTCCTCCTTATCAAATATTTCGTTGTTGGTGTCTTCATTAATCGGATGTGTGGTATATTTGTCTTGCATATTATCTTGA
The DNA here is from genome assembly GCA_027924585.1 of Larix kaempferi. Lineage (NCBI taxonomy): Eukaryota > Viridiplantae > Streptophyta > Pinopsida > Pinales > Pinaceae > Larix > Larix kaempferi. The sequence goes on from BSBM01001023.1 coordinate 17,656,716, forward strand.
TCAATGCCATTACTTTCATCATGGTTGACATAATGGTCTACTACATCTTCTTCTTTTACCTTAGTTTTAGTGACTTCTTCTACGGAATTTTCACATACATCTTCATTTTCTGTAAGTGTTAAATTGTTAATAGAATTTTTTATTTCAATTATATCCTTACTGATTTGTTCAAAAAGCTTGATCAATTCTTCATTGAATGACGCCATAGGTCTTGTAGAGGGGGATACCAATGCTATAAACCGAATCCGGCTAACAATGAAGAGAATCCATCTTCGAGAATAATGTGATAATAAATGAATAATGATAATTGGACGATGAATGTATTACAAGAGAGCTCGCCTTTTATAAGGCTTGAGCGTGCTTGAGGAAGGGTTACATCCCTTCAATTAAATAATCAATAATTTACTGTTTAATTTAACATATCATTTAATATTCATAGCATTGCCACCCCCTTTAGAGGGAGCTTTGTCCTCAAAGCTGTATTTGCAGTCATTGTCTTTTATATTGACATGGTCTGGATTCTTGTTGTGTTGTAATTCTTTGTTCTTAGGTGGAGAAACTCTCGGTCTCGGTCCATTCAGTCGGTACTTATTTCCTTTCCATTCAAATTCCATGTATTGTTCTTGCAGGTTGGTAGAGTAAGTCCCCAACGATGCTAACCAGTCGATGCCTAATACCATGTCTACTTCCTTGATAGGTAAGGCAACACAATTGAGGTGTAGGTGTAAGTTTTGTATGTACAACGGCACCTTATGACATTTTCCTACTTCTTCTATGTCTTGATTAGCGATGGTTGAGGCTTTAAGCCCTTTTGCAGGGAACACAAAAATATTTAGTTCCTTTGCCTTATTGATGTTGATCAAATTATGGGTACTTCCCGAATCGACCAAAATTGTGACATCCTTATCTTTAATTTTCCCATTAAGTTGTAGTCTTTTTGGTCCTGAATTCCTAGATTTTGTTACTTGGAATATGAATTGTTCCGTTTTAAGAATGTCATGGTTTCTAAACTGAGGTGGCAGATATTTTCCTGCGAGTGCTTGGCTTTCCTTCTGTTGGGTGTAATCTTTCTCTGGTGTCTCTACCTTTTCTTTCTTACCGACTTGTTGATTACATGTAACCGTCGCAACTGATGCTTCAGATGAGCTTGTGTCTGTATCCGAATCAACTGTATCTGCCTCTCTTGATACCTGTACTTGCTTCCCATTAATGATTTTGCAATGTACTGTGTGATTGGTCTTGCATTTATGTCCTGGGAACCAATCTTCGCCACAACGACGACAAGTATTCTTCTTGTTTTTCCTGTCACTATTAGTGTGACTACTCGATGTTTTTGAGCTTTTCCCAACTTCATAGCCATATGACTGATATTTGTTACATTGATGACCGGGTGACCATGTATCTTTGCAATACCTGCACTGGGTCTCTTGCTGTCACAAATATCCCTTGTTAGGGTTCTCTTGTCTTGATTGTTTGAATTTTTCTTCAATCAGTTTTGCTTTGCGCCTAGCCTTATCCAAATTGGACACGTTATGCAATTCTAATTCATCTCTTATGTATTGTTTAAGACCAGAGATATATGTTTGGAGTCGTTGACCCTCTGTTAATTCTGGTACGCGCGTTGCTAGCGCTTCCCATGCATAAGTGTATTCTTCCACGTTGCCTTCTTGCTGTAGCCTAGTTAGTTTGGAGAAAAACTCTTTCTCTGTCACATCTTCGAATCTTTTAAAGAAATCATTTTTTAATTTGTCCCAATTGTAGGCACATATTGTTGTCATCTTCTTCCACCACATGTACCAATTGTATGCCCGTCCTTCGAGCTGCATGGAGGCGTATTTAATTTTTTCATCATCTGACAAGATTTTGTGAATGTAGAAGAATTCTTCCGCCTTATTGATCCACGCCACGCTTTGTTTTGATTCTCCATCGAACTTGGGTAACTCCAATTTAGGTTTCATTGAGTATCCTCCCATCGATTGCATTGTGGCCCAATATGGTTTATGATGATTGTAGTCTCTATGGTCTTCTGGGATCTCCTCTTTGGGGTAATTTGATTGATGATCATTAGTATCGGTTGTTTTGCGACATGAATGGTCTCCCTTCGGCGACTCGCCATTTTTAGCGTCATCCCTGTCCTTGAAAAACTGCTTGATATTTTCTAATCCTGCATCGAAGTATGCTTTCATTTCCTCTCGTACCTTCCTCATTTCCCATGAGACTGCTCTGGCAACTTCGTATTGCACCTTGCACGAAAACTCTTCTTTTTCTTCTTGAAACTCTTTGTCAAGTTTGTCCATTCTAGAGTTTAGATTTTCCAAGATTTTCAAATCTCTAATTTGGTCTTTTTCTAGTTTCTCCAGTCGATCCTTCATTTCTGTCATGGTTCTCGATCTAGTGTAGGGGGGTGAATATGGGAGATCAATTTTTGGTTTTAAGGATCAAGAGTATTTTTTTAGGTGATAGGGTGAGGGATAAAATAATAATTCAATAAGTATTATTGAATTCTAATAATAATTTATTATATATTAAAAATAATAATACAATAATTATTATTCAAATTACAATAATAATTTATTATGTAAAAAAAAATATAATAATAATAAAATTATTATTATTATTTTTATGTATTAACTTTTTATTGTTGAAGGGTGCAGGTCGTTGAGATGGAGTCTGCGTGGGAGATGGAGCGGAAGAGTGACGGCGTAATGGTGGCAGCTGGGGGAGGTGTTGGGGGAAGTGTGAAAGGTAGGGCACGCGTGGAGGGGAGGAGGCGGTGAGTGGAGGACGCTGGTGAAGGACAAACTGAGTGATGAGAGTTGAGGATGAGTGGAGTGCAGGAGCTGAGATGGTGCGTGAAGTGCAGGAGCTTAGCCGAACGCGGCTCTGATACCAAATGCGGTGAACGAATCCGTTCACTAAGTTAATAGTCGAATCCAACTCTCATATTGAGTAATAGATAATAATAATATATTTGATTGATATAAATATGATAGGATAAAAGATTACAATAAGATGGCCTTTATAAGGATTGAAGAAGCATAGTGAAGGGTTACGCCTTTTCATTAGTAACCTAATAAACTATTAATTTATAATTAATAATATTAATTAAATATTCATAGCAACAACCTCCTCCATCAGCATCATCTGCTCCGTGGGGACAACATGACCATCAACCTGGAGGCAAACACCTTTTTGTTAACACCCAAAGTGGAACCAATATACCAATTCCTTCGTCAGGCCCAATTCCTTCTTGGGGACCACATATCCCGCCTACTAAGGGGAATTCCATACTTGGAAACCAGAACCAAGCTGGGGGGAACCTAATCAACATCAATCCTTTGTTCCCCCTAACTTGAATTTTGGAATACCCTATTCTGGTGCCTCTAACACTCAATGGAACCCACCCCCTCAAACCCCGTCTCTTAATCAAAGCGGAACAAATAATCAATGGAATCCATTCTTCCAGTCACCTCCCGCCTCTCAAGGCATGGGAAATCCACCCAATCAAGGATTTAGAAATATTCCCTGGACTCAACAACCCCAGGTCTCTACACCATTCATTCCCACCCAACAGTATGTTCAACAGCCGGCATCCAACTCGAATCCAAATCACTTGATCAATCCTTTGATTCCCAATCAACAACCAGTTAACCAAAGGATCCCAAATGCACAAAAATTCCAACAGTACCCTGCGGGTAATATGTACGGGTATAACATGCAACAATACGCAGTGTAGGGCCCGACTGAAATCCCTGCACCCGATCAATACTATTCATTCCTGCAACCCAACAAACAACTCCCATTTCTAGCAACATTGGATTGACTCGACTTGTCAAGACTCATTAACGATCCCATTTGGAACGAACCATATTGGCCACCCATACCTGCCAAACTCCCATCAGACACTCCCAAGTTTGATGCTAAACCCGGGGAAGACTGTTGATGTAACTGTAACTTCGGAATGTATTTCACCTATGTATATTGTACTCCTATAGATATGTTATTATTCCTCTATACGGAAGTGTCATCATTTGTATTGACAAGTGTCGCAAGTGTCACAACTTGCATGTGATGGGTTATTAGACCACCAAGTGTGGGGTCAGCCTTGATTAGTATTACCATGGGTTATAAGACTGAGTTAGACAAGTCGGTCCTGCTAGTTTATTAGGCAGGTCAGGTCATGTATAAATAGAGTGCAGGAGGCACTCTATTTGCTCATCTCATTATTCACTTCTACACTATTCGGGAAGTGGTACACTAGTGGAGGAGGAGGTTTAGCTGCTAGGAGGACTATCTCTGCGTACTTTGGTTGTATCATTGCTCTTTCTATCTCTGAGGAAGTTGTGGGGTTTTTCACCCTTATGGTTTTCCCCAGTGAAACTCTGTGTGTCTATTGTCTCATGTGATTGCTTGGTGTGATTGATATGCATTGTTATACTTGATATGTTGTACATGTTATTCTCTCAGTAAAGATCCCAGAGTATGTTGAATTAATGCTCAAAAATTAACATGGTATCAGAGCTAACCTGAGAAGAAGACACTATGCAGTTGTGGAAACTAGGGTTTCCTGTTTATTAGGTTTCTCTCCATAGATATTGAAAGTCAGTAGGGTATTTTGACTCTCCTCAGTAAGGTGCATCTTTCTGTCCAATCAGAATTCAATTCTGGGTACTTTCATTTTTGGCCCTAAAAATTAGTGTTTCCACAAAAATAGGAATTTCTTAAATATGAGGACATAGCTGAAAGCTCCTTGGAAAAATCGAAGTTTAGAGCTTTGGATCGAACTTTTTGGTTGGGCGAAACTCCAGGAAACTCAAACCCTAATTCAGGGTCCTCTCCAGTGAATCTGGAAAGACTAAAAGACATTTCTGAAGGGTGAAACTTTGTAGATTTCAAATTCTGAATATACCAGGCTAATCATCTCATCAAGGCGCATCTTTCTATCCTTTCAAAAGTTTGAAATTCACGTTTTGAATTTTAGGGTTTCTATAACAAACCCTAATCCAGCACCAAATCCAGATTTCTACAAATCAAGTGGTAAGACCTAAATCTTTTCTATTTCCATTTGAAGAACTCTTTAAAATGTCTCACCAAACCAAGCTTGAGGATAAGCTTGAAGGGGATGGTAACTTCCGAGCATGGAAATATAGGATTGGGTTAATCCTAGAAGAAAATGAATTGGACACCTACATAAGTTCTGAGGTCCCTATCCCAGAGGAAGAAGAGGCTAAGGCCTTGCCTAAGAAGAACTTGGTCAAGGAAAAGAGGATCATTGCTGATTCTATCAAAGACCATCTCATACAACATGTGTCATCTCTAAAGACACCCAAGGAAATGTTTGATTCCCTGAACAAGCTATTTGAAGGAAAGAACATAAATCGGAAGATGACTCTGCGGAATCAATTGAAAGGGGTAAAGCTTCAGAATGGAGAGACCATTCAATCCTATTTCTCTAAGGTCTCTCAAATCAAGGAACAAGTTGAAGCTGTGGAAGAAGTAGTGGACAATGGTGAAGTTGTCATGACCACATTGAATGGCCTACCTAGGTCATGGGACTCCTTCATCCAAGGAATCTGTGCAAAGAGAAAACTAATCTCCTTAGTAGGCTGTGGGAAGAATGTTCTCAAGAAGAAGCTAGGCTTGTGGCCCGAGAAGAAAAGATGGGGAATGAAGATCAAGCTCTCACAGCACATGCCAACAAAGGAAAATTCAAGAAGGAAAGATCTCATAGGAAATCTTCTCACCATACACACAGGGAGAACTCTAAGAATACCTCCCATGGTAGATGCTTCACATGTAATGAGAAGGGACACTTTGCCCGAGATTGTCCAAAGAACAAAAGAGATTCCAACATCAATAAGAAGAAGGGAAACAAGAAAAGATATCATGCTCATGCTGCTGAGGATGATCAACCTCCCAAGAAGAAGGCTAGAGCAGAAAGTGATGACTCATCAAGTGAGGATGAATATGTTCTAATCTCTGCTCTCATAGGTACTATCTCTCATGGATGTAATGATTGGCTTATTGATAGTGGGGCTTCCAAACACATGGTTGGGTTTAAATAATATTTTGTAAATCTATTTGAACATGAGTCACCCCATAAGGTGAAACTTGGGGATGACTACCAATATCCTATTAAAAGAAGGGGTGAAGCTTCCTACAACATAGACTCTGGGAAGTCCTTGAATATGAAAGATGTTCTATATGTACCTGGGCTTAAGAAGAAACTACTCTCCATATTTGCATTGGATGCAAAAGGCATGAGGGTTGCATTTGTACATGGACCCCTAATGTGGCCAAAAGGTAAAACTATAGATGATGTAGTAGTGATTGGAGAGCAAGAGAGAGGATTGTACAAATTGAAGGGACAACTTGAACATGCTATGGTACATGAATCCATGGAGCCAAGTGAACTTTGGCATAGAAGGCTTGCACATGTACACTATAGAGCACTACGAATTGCAAGTAAAGCTGTAGAGGTTCTTCCTAAAATCAAGACAAAGCATGAAGGGGTTTGCAAAGGATGTGCAAAAGGAAAGAACATTAAGAAGGCATTTCCAAGCAGTGAAAGCAAAGCTAAAGGAATCTTGGAAATTATCCACTCCGATGTATGTGGTCCGATGTCATCTAGTTATCTGAGTGGGTATGTATACTATGTCTCTTTCATTAATGATTTCTCTAGGAATACTTGGGTTTACTTCTTGAAGAACAAAGATGAAGTGTTTGATAAGTTCAAGGAATTCAAAGCCTTGATGGAAAATCAAACTGATAAGAAGATCAAGACATTCAGATCCGACAATGGCAGAGAATTCACTTCAGGTGATTTCAAGAAGTTATGCAGTGATTCAGGGATTAAGAGGGAGTTGATTGCTCCCTACAATCCACAACAGAAGAGGGTTGCAGAAAGAAAGAATAGAACAATCATGGAAGCAGCACAGGAAATGTTGCATGACCAGGATCTACCTATGCATCTATGGGTAGAAGCAGCTAAGACAGTTGTATATGTGCAGAACAGAACACCTCACAAGATTTTGGACAACAAGACACTAGAAGAGGTATTCTCTGGTAAGAAACCTGAAGTCAGCCATCTCAGAATATTTGGTTGTCCAGTATACACTCATGTTCCAAAGGAAAAGAGGACAAAGCTAGATCCTTCAAGAAAGAAGGGCATCTTTGTGGGGTACAGTGAAAGCTCGAAGGCTTACAGAATATACTTTCCAGTGTTCAAGAAGATTGATGTCAGCAGGGATGTAACATTTGATGAAGACTCAGCTTTCATTAAGTCAAGGAAGGCACCTGTTGAAGATCATGAAGAACCAAAGGAAACCAGATTTCAAGACACCACCATGAATGAAGCAATTCCAGAGCAGATCGTGAAGTTGAAGATCCACAAATACCTGTAGATCCACCCCGTGAAAAGAACTCTCACAAGAGGAAACCTGCATGGGCTAGAGAGCTCATTCAAAATGCAGAAAGGTATGGAATTCTTGAAGAAGAACACAGAGCAAGGAAGATAACTAGATCTCATACCAGCTATGTTTCCTTAATCTGTCACATTATGAACAAAGAACCTTCCAGTTATGAAGAAGCAGCGGAAAAGAAAGAATGGAAGGATGCCATGGTCGAGGAATACCAGTTGATCATGAAGAATGATGTTTGGGATGTAATCCCAAGACCTGAAGGGAAGTCTGTTGTGACTTCTAAGTGGATCTACAAGATCAAGCATGCTGTAGATGGCAACATAGAAAAGTACAAAGAAAGATTTGTAGCTCGTGGCTTCTCCTAGAAAGAGGGAATAGACTATGAAGAAACTTTTGCTCCTATAGCCAGGTACACTTCCATCATATCAGTACTTGCCCTGGCTATAGTGATGAAATGGAAGATACACCAGATGGATGTCAAGACAGCTTTCTTGAATGGTGTAGTCAAGGAGGAAGTGTATGTGGAGCAGACACTAGGTTTTGAGACATATGACAGGGAGTCATATGTGTGTAAGTTGAAGAAAGCCTTGTATGGCTTGAAGCAAGCTCCTAAGACTTGGTATGGTAGGATAGACAACTTTCTATCCAGTTTGGGCTTTACTAAGAGTAAAGCGGATTCCAACCTTTACTACAAGGTTGAGGAAGGCAATCCTGTGATACTACTCTTGTATGTGGATGACCTGTTTGCTATAGGTGAGGATGGTTTGATTGTCGATACCAAGAGGAAGCTTGCTACCGAGTTCGAGATGAAGGACTTGGGGATGATGCACTATTTTCTAGGCATGGAGGTGTGGCAGAGTGCAGATGGAATCTTCCTTGGACAAGGAAAGTATGCAGTAGAGATCCTGAAGAGGTTCAGGATGATGGACTACAAGGCCATGGCCACACCTATGGCATCGAACCTGAAGCTTCTGTGTGATGCTTCATCTGATCCGGTTGATGTCGCGGTGTATCGTCAGATGATTGGGTCCTTGATGTACCTGACAAACATGAGACCAGATATTTGCTTTGATGTGAACACATTGAGCCAGTTCCTGACGGATCCCAGAGGTGTTCACCTGGTTGCTGTAAAGCATATTCTGAGGTACCTGAAGGGTACAATTGATTATGGGCTCAAGTATGATGCGAATCAAAAGTTTAACCTATAGGGTTATGTTGATTCAGACTGGGCAGGCAATGATGCAGATAGGAAGAGCACTTCTGGGTGCTGCTTCAGTATGGGATCAGGTGTGATCTCTTGGTTTAGCAGGGAGCAGTCCTGCGTAGCACTAAGTACAGCCGAAGAAAAGTATGTTGCAGCTTGTTCAGCTAGTTGTGAGGGAATATGACTTCGGAAGCTACTATCTGAGTTATTCGATTTCCCGTTGGATGCTACTGGTATCTTTTGTGATAACCAGAGTTGTGTGAAGCTGTCTAAGAATCCAGTTTTCCATGATAGGTCGAAGCACATTGAGATCAAACATCACTATATCAGGGATATGGTGCAGAGAGGAGCAGTGAAGCTCCTGTATGTTGCGATAGATGAGCAGGTTACGGATGTGTTGACGAAACCACTAGCCAGAGTGAAGTTTGAATACTTCAAAGAAAGGCTTGGTGCTCTTCAGATTAACAACACTTCGAATAAGAAGTGATGGACACATTTGCTGGATCCATTCCAAGCATGGTGAGAGGAGGATCCTTCCCATGGCCGTGGATGTAAGCGCTGGATGATGAGCATTGGGACGATGCTCCAGTTACTGCTCTGTATATGCATCATGTTGGATGCTAGATATGATCAGTTCGATCATCTATATGTATATGCATCATGTTGGATGTTTTTTATGATTAGTTGGATCATGTATATGTATATGCATCATGTTGGATGCTCGTGATGATCAGTTGGATCATGTATTTGTATATGTATCAGGTGGATATATTGTATGATCAGGTAGATCATGGATGATGATATGTATCAGATATGCATCAAGTGGATGCATTATATGATCAGGATGATCATGGTTGATGAGCTTCAGGATGTTGCTCTAGATGATGCGTATCAGATATGCATCAGGTGGATGCATTGTATGATCAGGATGATCATGGATGATGAGCTTCAAGATGTTGCTCCAGATGATATGCATCAAGATGATGTTGTGATGATGATCAGGCTGATCATGTGATGTACATCAGGATGATGTATGGTGAGTATCAAGTTGATACTCTGTGGTCGTGTACAGGTTGTGCAGACAAGCATATAATAGCACCCTGGGAGATTTGCAGACACTCTTGCTAGGTTTTTTCGATGGCATATAATAGCTCCTGTAACATGCCCTTTTTGCTGAAGAACATTTTATGTTGGAAACATTATGTTAACTTTTATTGTAAAGTTTTTATGTTGGACAAGTGTCCAAGGATGACTGAAATTTGCACAATATTTTATTATTTAATAAATAAAATAGGAGGCAAACACCTATGGGGACTGTTGAAAGAGTGGTTACCAACCCAATAGGTGGAATGGAATCTGGGGTAGATGGAAATGGACAAGTGGCATCATGATGATGAAATTAACTAGTTGTTGGTATGGGACAACTCCCTTGAAATGTGGTCATAGTGCCTTGGAAGGTGGGACTGGAGCTTGAGGCTCATTTATTCAAAAACTGACCACTAAAGACCTAGGAAGTCTATATAATAGCCATCAAATTATGAACTGAAGTTCATCACTTTTCCTGACGAGGAAATTTTCCTTGGGGTTTTGCTGTGCTTGCACCCAAGAGATTTGATGAGGGGATATGCTAAGTTTTTTATCATGTTGTGAGTCTTCCCATTACTGCTGAGTGCAGAAATTACATCGCTGAGTGTAGAAGGCATAAATAGAGTGCAGAAGTTTTACCACAGAGTGCAGAAGTTTTACTTAGTGCCTTGCTTCTACACAGATTCCATCTACTTAGTGGTTCAGTAAGTAGGCTTGGGGGTCCATAGGAAGCCAGTAGTTTGGCTACTTCTTCTGGAGAAGGTTGGGAGGAACAAGCCTACTTGGGTGTTTGTCGGCCCTATCTTCATCTACAGGTTCTATTTGTTTATCTGCCATTAAGTAGTTAAATTTGTTTATCTGCAGATATTTAATTCCTATTTACAGAATGTATCCTTGTTTAGATGCATCTATTTTTCAGTTTCTAAATCTAATTAGGATTGTGAATTGTAATAATAAATTGAATAAAATATTCTCTGCATTTTTCCCCATGCTAATGGATCTGCATCGTACTCTAGTAAAGAGAAGAGATTAAAATAGATAAAATGATAGGCATATTGCCAGATGAATGAGAAGATTAACACTGAAGTTTTTCATTAAGTTTTTCCTATCATTAATATTCTGTAGGAAATAAAATAATTTTATGTTCTTCTTTTATTATTCTTTTCTCAGTTAAATATTCAAAACAAAAAAAATCTATTGTATTTTTTTTTTACCTAACTGTATTGAGATAACAGCTGCAAAATATTTACAGTTGCAAAAATAATTATATTCCTAAGTACACAGTATTATTACCCATTACTTTTATCAAGTTTATATATCTTGGAAAAACAAAACAGATATCATATCTAAGAAATAAAATCTAGCATTCTGATACACAGTATTTAGGAAAACGTAGTAGTTGAAATTTAAATAATATCTTTCTGTAGTTGATTTCATTTCTATTTTCTTTTAGTCATAGAATAAAACTAGGGTTTTCATGTTTCCATGTCTTCTTTTCAATTCTCACAGTATTATCCTTAGCATTTATTAGTTCAAATAGGAGTCCGTCAAACTCTTAAACAAATAGCAGCAAAAAAACTCAAACATTTTATTTCAGTTTCGTCAAATGTTTCTAAATAATCGATTAAAAACCTAACACTTTAACATTTATTTCACCAACAATTGTATTATACAATAGAGCTATTATTTATATACTTAAACAGTATCAAAGATTTGAAATCGCATTCTATGGTCATTTGACCAAGGGTCATTACTCTCTCGGTGAAAATCATTCGCACTTATTTCATTAAATATCGATGCAACACAATCCTATCATTAGGATGAAATTATCGATTTGAAAACAACAATTTTATTTCAAAATTTATAGAAACCAGAAACACCCATTCTTAAGTATTCGTTACAGCATCAAGACGGAACAACAACCCTAGCGAGTGGTCAAGCCACTTAGTTAATCCTTTAACTATCCTTTGAAAACATTAAAACTGTAAATAAATTTCAAACATAAAAAACAACACACAACTGGGCCGGTTATCAAATTATGGCGAGGGGTCACCCTCTATCCATTACAACATTACATTAAAAACTTTTTTGTGTATGCCAAAACGATGCCAGGAACCAGCATCGATCCTGACGAACAATGACATCATCAAATGGTGCCAGGAGAACCTACGAGGAGTTTAAACCATCGAGGCTTACCAGTTTGAGCGAGCTGGTGCCATTCCACTGAAGCTTTTGAACATTACAACCTCCAAACAGCGTCAGTACCTGCCATTAAAACATTTTGAAGTTAAATATCTTACTAAAACAAAAGAGTTGCACGAAGTTCAAACTTAAACAATTGCAGACAAAGCTCTTAGATTTAAAATCATTACCTATGGCTGCAGGAGCCAAAGCTGGAAATGCCATTACCATTTAAGATTCAAATCTGCTTAACAAACCACTATAGAGAAGGCACACAAACTCCACAAACTTCAACATTCATCCTCAGTCAAGATCTTTGAAACTACAAATCGTGGAAACCCTCTATAAAAATTTATGACGAAAGCCACAGGGCTATTAACATTCAACTCCATAAAGAAAACCTGAAAACTATCAACATTATAACCAGAGATTCCACCATCGAATCCAAGTATGAGTTCACAAGCAACCTGCTATCAAACCCTATTACCATGCGGCCTGTCGGCCTCTCTCCAAGACCAGACCCACCAAATGAACGCTAAGGAGTAAAACAAAGCGTAAGAATAGCATGAGCGGTTAGGGCAAAACCTAAACCTGAGGACAGAACCAGATCAACGGAGCAGATCAAGCCAGCTGGGGATCACAAAACTCAAAGCACCTGTACATACAAGATCATTTATAACCTCATTAATGCCGAAGGCTAGCTCAAAGGAAGCTCGTCGATTTTTCTCTTTACAGCTCAACTTGTCACACATATATTCACGTGGAAACTTCCACATGGATATCCAACAGGACATTCCACTGAAGGAGTGGATGGAAGCATTAAAAGATCAGTGCAGACACGTTATTGTCAACCAACGAAGGACTGCAGAGAAGTAAAGAACCGTCACATCCATTAACGTTGTTTGGGCACGAATTTCACTACATTAATTATCCATGTTATCAAGGCTTTCGCATGGTATTGCATATAGAATTACATTTCAATTTAAATCAAATCGTCGTTATGGCATAGTTCATCAATCATATAGCTAGTTTCTTGCTACTTAGGTTGTAAGTACATATAACATATGGTTTCCATACTATTCAAAGGTATTACTACAAATAACCCTTGGTAAACTGCGCTATGTAAAACATAGTATTTGTAGTATTGGGTAAGTGCTTAAGAATTTGAACCCAATGCAATTAGCATTGTAATACTTTGACATGTCTAAACCCACACAATATCAATACACTAGTATAACAACTAATAGAGATATTAAATGAAGAAAACATTAATTTACTTTTGCATAGTCAACAGATATATATTGTATGTGAATCTACTTGGCGTTATGACGAAATCTTTATAGAAGGAAGTCTCAATACATAGGTTAAAAACCATTACAATGTCATAAGAAATGCTATGATAATGCCTTAAAGTTCTAAATAGGATATCAGAGGATCAATCTAGATTTACATAATTTCACCATTTCACATTTGAGGTATCATTCAATAATAGATGCGTCATGTAGGATTAATTTTTACAATAATACTGGCACTTGGAATTTGTAAGAATTTATCTAATCCTTGCAAAATTTGGAATAGAAAGCAATTTATATTTCTAGAATGTAAATCAATGTAAAGGTTGGAGTATCAATATATTTTAAGCAGATAGTAATGACAGTTATGTCCACAAACTTCATGAATAGCCAGGATAATACTTGTTAAATTGAAGGAACAAAATTGAAGATCCATACCTTTAACATCTTTCTTATACAGAAAATACTTTCACTATTTTATTGCATTGACGGCTAGCAGAAATAAATATTGAATTACTGGAAGTACTTGAATTACTGTAATACCTTACCTGCAAATCTACGAAAAGAGACAGGTTCAATGCTTTAGCTATCCAAGCTAAGTAAACCTCGAGGCACCCTGTAGGAACCCCTTCATCAACATTCAAACATAACTGTCAGTAATTATCACAAGAACCTTATTGCATAGGAAATTACATACTGCTGTAGGTTTATATTTTATTGCAAAAGAATAATTGTCTTATCATGTTTAATAAGTACGATGTGTTACTTTGTTGAACTGGTTTTAGTTAAGGGGTTAGCAAACATTTTATTTTCCGCTATCAGCATTTTAGAATTTAATGCTACTATAAAAAATTTAAATTTTATAGCACCTTGGGAGATTTACAGATACTCTTGCTAGGTTTTTCCTATGGCATATAATAGCTCCCTGGGAGATCTGGTAAATGCTCTTGCTAGGTTTTGTCCATGGCATATAATTTCTCCCTGGGAGATCTTGCAGGTTGTGTTGGGCACGTAATCAGTCCTGGGATGCTCTTGCTAGGTTTTTTTGGTTGCATATAATGTCTCCCTGGGAGATTTGCATATGATCTTGCTAGGTTTTTCCTATGGCATATAAGAGTTCCTTGGGAGATCTGACAAATGCTCTTGCTAGGTTTTGCTTGGTCACATGTAATAGCTCCCTAGGAGATCTTGCAGGTTGTGTTGGGCACGTAATCAGTCCTGAGATGCTCTTGCTAGGTTTTGTTGATGCATGTAATAAGTCTTGAGGATTCCACAGTATGGTCAGTGATGATGAAGACCTGCAGGTGGTGGGACTACATCCAGTATGAAAAAGGACTAGCTCTATAGAACTTCCTATGACGAGTAGATCAGAGATTGATTGAGATAGCAACAACCGTGACGATGACAATGATTCGATGATGATGATCCAGTGACGATGATCCAGAGAAGAAGACTTGTGCTAGCATATCTGTGTCGAGAAATACCTTCCTAGTTAAGAGGGAGTGTTGATGTAATTGTAACTTCGGAATGTATTTCACCTATGTATATTGTACTCCTATATATATGTTATTATTCCTCTATACGGAAGTGTTGTCATTTGTATTGGCAAGTGTCGCAAGTGTCGCAACTTGCATGTGATGGGTTATTAGACCACCAAGTGTGGGGTCAGCCCTAATTAGTATTACCATGGGTTATTAGACTGAGTTAGACAAGTCGACCCTGCTAGTTTATTAGGTAGGTCAGGTCATGTATAAATAGAGTGTGGGAGGCACTCTATTTGCTCATCTCATTATTCACTTCTACACTACTCGGAAAGTGGCGCACTAGTGGAGGAGGAGGTTCAACTGCTAGGAGGACTATCTCTGTGTACTTTGGTTGTATCATTGCTCTTTCTATCTCTGAGGAAGTTGTGGGCTTTTTCACCTTTATGGTTTCCCCCAGTGAAACTCTGTGTGTCTATTGTCTCATGTGATTGCTTGGTGTGATTGATATGCATTGTTATACTTGATATGTTGTACATGTTATTCTCTTAGTAAAGATCCTAGAGTATGTTGAATTAATGATAAAAAATTAACAAAGACCCCAAGAATCATGTTATGACATTCCATCTCTGGTGTTCTTCCAACTCACTAATGGATGATTCCATACGATTGAGTCTTTTCCAATGCACACTTACCAATACGGAAACAAAATGGTATATCGAGCTGCCCCAACACTCTTTCTAAGACTTCAACACCCTCGATATGCAGTTTTTGACACACTTACAACTTCCCATTCAATCTGATACTGGAATAGACCTTTTAACTTTGATACACCAATATACTGCCACCCATATCTCCGATCACATAAATGAGTGGTGGAGACGCTGAATATTAATCAAGGAACCTATCCTGGACCAATTACTGGCTGATTGGTTTACCAAGTCATTACTTCCACCTATTTCCAGGGATGTTGCAATGGGCGGACCTATCACGAAGGAACAAGCAATTGCTCGTGCATAATATATGGATTTGGTTTATTCCCAATATGGAAAACTATATGAACTTATTCCTCACTCCCCCCACCCCACTAATGATCCATCAAGGCCTGCCACCGAACCTCCTATCAATGGTGTAGTTGGGTATGTGAAGGCCCAGCCTACAACTAAATCGAGTGGACAACAAACTACTACTGCTCCACCCTCAACTCAGGCTGCATCCAAAACTTATACTTCTCCTGCTCAGACCTTCGAGGTGAACGTCATTCAATCCTCGCCACAACAATCTGGAGGGAAAAAGAAGAATAATAAAGGAAAATACAAAAAATATTCTACTTAGCAGGAAAACCCCAAACCTCAACAAACCAAAGTTGACCAACCTAAACGGAAAGCTAAGTTCCCCTACCTCATATGTCAAGAAGATCACTACACAAAGGAATGCCCTTATCGCGAGGAAGTCAATAAATTTGTTAAAGGATCTTCCCGCCCAGAAGTCTTGATGAACCCTTTCCCACATCAACAACAACAGATGGTTTCACACAACCCCTTGCAAGGGGGCAACCAAAATGACAATAACCAAGCAGAGACATCTTCACACCGCGATATCCTTATGATGAGTAACGAGACTGTTCACATAACCACTCGTTCAAAGACATATGATTCTCCATCCATCCCAAACAAGAATGGGAAATCCAAGGACAAACCTACTATGGAATACATTCCAACACCACCTATATCAGGTTCTCTTCATATTGAGAGACCTCCCGTTGACACTGTGTTGCATCCACCTAGACCACCATTCGAAAGGCGACATTTAATCCCAATGCGCGAGCTACCCAAAATTACAACATTGTTGAGGACTTAGCTCAAGCACCCTGTGCGATGTCAACTCTAGAAGTTTTACAACATTGTCCTACTCAATGTAAAACCCTATTGTCAGCACTTGGAGTTGTTGATCCTGATTCTTCCAACACATTCATGTTCAATTTGGAATACTTTTAGCCATGACTGTCTCATCGGTTGGCCTTTCATATTTACACTAAAATCTATGGAAACAACATCCATCGTACCATTTTAGATGAAGGTGCTTCCACATCAATCATGTCTTTATCCTGTTGTAGAGATATTGGCTCTCCCGAAGTGACTCAGCCCCCCACCACTCTAAAATCCTTTGACGACCGCGGTTTCCAACCGTATGAACTCATCCCATCACTCGTTGTAGAACTAGGGGGAAAAACCGTCTATATACATGTTGAGATCTTCGCTACTCCATTATATTATAACATCTTACTCGGTTGGAATTGGTTTTATGCCATGACTGCAGTACCATCCTCGGTCTTCTGTTTGGTCCAATTTTCTCATCAGGCGAAATTTTTTACCATCGATCAATTAGACTTTTGCACTTTGGACGTCCACTCCAAAACCGCTAATAATGTCCCATTATTGACTCAAGCTCAACATCATTATGAGGACATTGGTGTCGGTTTGCTGAAAGACTCCTCCATCATTGGAGTATTTCCAGAGCTCCCCTCCATTTTTCCAATCCACGTGATCTCTTTGAGCATCATTCAACCTCACAAATATCATGATTCCTGGGTTGTCTCGAGTCCCGTCGATTACGAAATCAATGGTGACTGTATGCCTCTCAACCATAATCAAGCAACCTACCATGTGATCCAATCAACATCTGATTGGATCGATACAATTGACCACCATAGTGTGGCGCCCCTCCCGCCTGGAATCAACTCATCCTTACCCATTATCGACCTCCTTTCACATACTTTTCTGTCTGAAGAATCAATCATGGATATTTTGAGCATCGATGAGCCACCTTGGGAATATCACCACCATCGGTCTTCTTTCCCAACGATTCAGAGGGTTGATCTCGATACAAAATCCAACACTTCAATGGACATTGTCAACACTACGTTTCCTTCTTCTTCACATGATGTGTTTTCTAAAGGAAACTTAGCCAATATTATGGAGACCATTCCTATTAACATTTCCGTGAAGCCTAGTATCGTGGAACATATCCATCTAGGAAAAACCTGTACACCTACTGAGGTGCAATTCTATACTTCCTTATTCAAAGAGTTCCGCGATGTTTTCGCTTGGAGTTATGAAGAAATTCTAGGGATAGCCCCTCCATAGTGGTTCATGAAATACAAGTCTATCCCCGTGCTCGACCCGTTCGGCAGAAACTCTGATCCGTTCATCCCCACAAAACTACAACTATTAAAGCGAAAGTTGAAAAACTTCTTCATGCTGGTTTTATATACTCTGTCCCATTATCATATTAGGTTTCTAATATTGTCCCTGTAGCTAAGAAACAGGGAACAATTAGAGTTTGTGTTGATTATAGATACTTGAACAAATCTTGTCCCAAGGGAAACTACCCAACTCCCTTCATCGACCAGATTATCAACAAGTGTTCCGAGAGCGTCATCTTTTCATTTATGGATGGATTCTCTAGCTACAATCAGATCGAGATACTCCCATATGACCATCATAAAACTAATTTCATATTCCCATGGGGGACCTTTGCATATCGCAAATTACCCTTTGGTCTCAAGAATGTTGGGGCCACATTTCAACGGTCCATGTCATATGCATTTCACGATATCAAGCATGTTGTGGAACCCTATCTGGATGACCTACCCGCGCATTCCAATTCACGAGAGGACCATCCTGATCATCTGAGTACAATATTCTCACGATGTCGTCACTACAACATTCACCTGAATCCACATAAATGCGTATTCTGTGTCGAAGCCGGTAGATTGTTAGGTTTCATTATCTCCAAGGACGACATATGCCTTGATCCGTCGAAGGTGGAGGCTATTTTAGCCTTACCTTCTTCCAATATTCCAGAACTCCAGAGTTTGCAAGGGCATGCAAAATTCTTACGCTGCTTTGTCTATAACTTCGTCGAGATCACTAAGGGCTACATGAGGCTTCTCAAAAAAGACATTCCTTTCATTTGGGATGATGAATCCCAACGGTCTTTTGACAACTTGAAAAAGTCCCTTACTAATGCACCCGTGATACAATCCCCCGACTATACATGGGACTATATTTTATATCTCGTCGCCTCTACTACCACTGTTGGCATGGTGTTGGTTCAAGAAGATAATAACGGTCAATAGCGTGTTGTGTACTATCTCAGCAAGAGTCTCATTGACTCTGATACACATTACTCACATGTGGAGAAGCTGGCTCTGGCCACAGTCTTTGCGATCCAGAGGTTCAGACACTATATTTTGCTTCGCAAAACCATTATTATCGTGAACTTCAACCTAATGTACTATATCCTAACACGTCAAGTGCTAGGGGGAAAACATTCCCATTGGATTGTCGTTCTTCAGGAGTTTGATTTGGAATTTGCCAAAGCAAAATCCAAAAAATCTTTGGTCTTTGCCGAGCTGATTTGTGCATTGCGCCGTGTCGATGATCAATCGGATACCATTGATTCATTTATGGATGAATCTTTGTTTCTCATCGGCACGACTGACCCTTGGTATGGAGATATCATTTTGTATCTCCAGACCCAACATTTTTCGTTCTGATCTTGATCGTGATGAACGTCGCCGTATTCGACACCACGCTAAGTATTATCTTATCATTAATGATACATTGCATCGTCATGGTATTGACTCCATGTTGCGTCATTGCTTAACCATCGACTAGGCCGAACATGTGTTGAATGACTTCCACTCCAGAGCATGTGGTGATCACCTTTCTGGGATGGATGCTGCCCAGAAGATCTTGTGAGCGGGTTACTTCTGGCCTTCAATCTTCAAAGACTGTGCTGAAGCAGTTAAGAAGTGCCCCCCGTGTCAATTCTTTCACACTAAGAAATGCTCGCACCCCGCTCCTCTCCACCCTGTCATTTTCGTCGACCCCTTTACAAAATGGGGTATTGATTTCATGCATTGTAAGCCCACTTTAGCCGAGGGAAATAGTTATGCCATCTTCGTTGTTGATTACTTTACAAAATGGGCTAAAGCCATGCCTACATACACCAAGGATGGAAAAATGAAAACACTATTCATATTCAATCACATTATAGCTAGGTTCGGCGTTCCGCGGGCCATCATAACTGATCATGGTTCCCACTTCAGGAATCACATGATGGAAGAACTGAGTGCCAAACTGGGTTTTCTCCATGAAAACTCAACCCCGTATTACCCACAATAAAATGGTCAAGTAGAGGCAATTAATAAATCCTTGAAACGCATGATCCAACGCACCATGGGCACACAAAAATCAAGTTGGCACTTAGCTCTCTTTTCATCTCTTTGGGCCTACAAGACTTCGATTAAAAACGCAACTGGGTTCACACCATTTCAACTGGTGTATGTCTTGGAAGCGATCCTCCCAATTGAGTGTGAAATACCATCTCTGAAGCTAGCAGTAAAACTTTTACCTAACACCACCGCCGACGAGGAACGGTTTCTATATCTGGCCAAGCTAGATGAAACTCGTCGAGACGCCGCACTCGCTAATGAAGCTCACAAAAAGAACGTCAAAGATCAGTACGATAAATCCGTTCAAACTCGGGTGTTCAACAAGGGTGAATTAGTCTTTACCTACGATCAGATGCATGATAAATTAGGTAAGGGAAAATTGGAATCCATGTGGTATGGTCCCTACGTCGTAAAACGTTTGTTAGAGAAATGAGCTTACGAGCTTGTTGATTGTGATGGTATACCTTTGGGAGAACCCCACAATGGGATCTACCTAAATATATTTTATGTGTAGGTCTATCCTGTGTACAACATCTTGTACATAATGTATTTAGTTCACTTTTGTGTGCGATTCGACATACCTGGAACCTTGCTTCCACAACATGGGTACTGTATTCCCCTGTCGTCGAGTTGATATCCTCAAGTGGCATCTGTTTAGGCCCCGCAACAAACAACATTGCGGAGTACCATGCAGTTATCGAAATCCTAACTGAAGTTTCTTCTCTCGAGATCCACACTTTTTTAGTCTACCTAGACTCTCAACTTGTGGTATCTCAGTTGAATCGTGTCTACACCATCCCTGACCCTACATTAATTCGATTATTCAGAAGGGTACGCCTCTTGGAATGATCATTTGACTATATCCAATATCAACATGTACCGAGAGAATTCAATATGGTGGTTGATTCGTTATCTAACTATATATTGGATTGGAATCTGGCCCACATATTGTTGGAATATTTTATATTCCTTGGAAGGTAATAATGTCTTTGTATTATGTCGGAAGATATCCACAATCTTATGTAAAAGAGTAATACATTATATCCCATATTCATTATGGTAAAATATACTCTTGATATTCATTATTATATAAAGAGATATTATTATGGAGAATTATATTATCCCACATGTAATAGTGAGAGTAATTCCTCCTCATCTCTTAGTATATAATAGAGTCAAGGGAGTCACATCACAAACATGATCTTTACTTATTCACACAAGTATTGTTATATTGTATTGGGGTTATTGGCATTGCTCTCTTGTAAGCTTGAGGGAGATATTTTGGAGATAATAGAAGACTAAATTCCCGTGGATGTAACCCAATTGGGTGAACCACGTATATCTATTATAGTCATTTCTCTTCTTTTTTTTGTACTTATTCTTGATATATTATTGTTTTGCATAGATAGGTAAGCTAGTTTAGCTAGATCCATATCTCTGACATGGTATCATGGCTTGTTGCTATGATCTAGCACCTTCTATTTCTTTCAAAACAATATTTTATCATTTGGGAATTGTTTATTTCTTGTAGATTTGCTTTCTATCTGGTAGCCATTAGGCTTCTCTTCAGATTTGGGCATGTTTCTACAATTTTTTTCAAACCCTAACCCTGTTGTGTAGATTTTTGCAGAAATTTTTTCAAGGGTTTGTTGATTTTTTTTTTTGTAGATCTATATGATTTTCTGATTCTCCTCAAGGAGATCTATCTTCTGGTTTTCAAAACGATAGTTTTCATCCAAGTTTGGTAGACTTTGTGCAGGTTTCCGTCTTCGACAGATTCGGCACTATTTTCGGCCTTAAACTGGACACTCGCGACTTTTCTTCGCAGAACCCGTGGTTAACCGCGACTGTACCTACTGTGAACCCGTGAGTATACTACAGACCTGCGAATTCTAGTGAGAAGACCCGCGTATTCTACAGCATACTCACGACTATTCTCACTGCTAGATTGCGTTTACTTCAGTCCAATCACTACCCTCATGTGCAAAGACCCACGAGTGCTTCGGCACAGCCGTGAATTTACTGCAAAGACACCCGTGAACACCCCGATCAGAACCACGACATTCTCCTTTATAGACCCATGAACCTACGGCTGACTCTACTGTAAACCCGCAAGTAACCACGACCTTTGTCATGCATAACCTGCAAGTATCAGTGTTTATTCGCTAGTTTCTTGTTGGCAGAACAACGAGTGACTTTTCTTGGCACTTTTCAAAAAGGGTCTTAAGTAAAAGTTTCTTTCCTTTATTTTTTTTTCTACTGTGTCTCTCCTACCACTCTTTGCAGAATCTGATCAATTTTAGGCAATGAATAATTATCTTTAAGGCAACATCTGTTCAAGTTGCGGAAATCCATGCAGAGCCTTATCTCTCCATTTTTCTTGTGCACCGGCACAAGATTTGCTACCCAAGATGAATACCTGAGCAGTACAATAATTTTTGCATCCAACAATTTTTTCACTTCTTTTTCAATAACTGGCAGTAATGCTGGATTAAGCCTTCGAAGTTTATGTTTAAAAGGCTTAGTGTTTGGTTTCAATGGGATCTTATGCTGGATAATGCTAGTATCATGAGTTCTAATATCCTCATATGACCAAGAAAAAATGTCCACAAATTCCTTTAGCAAACTGATATATTTTTTCCTCTCTCTTTCTGAAAGTGTCTTAGATATTCTGATAATTTTGGGTTCAGCTTCAGAACCAATATTGCAACTTAAAACATCTTCTTCAGTGGTATGCAATGTAGGTTTCAACAATGTGTCATCCTTTGAGAACAACCTTTTCAGTGGGACAAGTCCCTTAGGAATGAAGTTTCCTTTTAACTCAACAATTTTATGGTCAGCAATTAAATATTTTGCATAGGAAACTTTTTCAGCCAAGTCAACATCTTGATCTTGGTCAATTGAATCATCTGCAAATTCAACTGTTAATTCCAAAAAATCCTTTATCTCCTTATCATCATGAAAGACCTTACAGTGTTTTATGTCATCTAGAACAAATGGCCTGTATCTTACATCAATGGCATACTTCAAATGTGTTAATTTTGTAACTTTGAAGTAAGTTGCCGCCAAAGCTAGTGAATATGTTGTCTAATTATAATCTCTTGGATATAAGTTATATTGAAAGCTAAGAAGAAATTATCTATCAAATCCCAAACTTCATTTCTATAGACTTTCAACAATTTCTGTTTTACCTAATAAACATTCTTGACATGCTGAACAATCAATTTGGAGTCGCCAAATACAGCAAGCTTTTGAATATTTAAATATTTTGCAGCTCTCAATCCCAGAACCAATGCCTCATATTCAACGGTATTATTAGTTGTTTGAAATTCAAGCTTATACATGAGAGAAATAATTTCACCTCCAGCAGAAATGAGCACAACACCTGCTCCTTCCATACTTGATGCTCCATCAAAATACATTTGCCATATACCTTCCTGCTCTTCCTTCTTTTGCTGAACAGGATTATCTTTCTACACTTGCAAAACCTCTGTAGAATCATCATTCTGAACTTGTAATACACCTGTAACATCATCATTCAAATGTAACATCCAAGAACCCATATATGTTTGTACTGAGTAAATAGGATGGTTTGTAGGGTTCTTATCATCACTTACAAAGAATGCTAGCTACACTTCTCTATAAATCCTTCTATATTCTCCTCCAAATATAGGTACTGAAGCATAAGACAAATCCATCTGAAGGGTTCCTCCTACCCTTTTTTCCCATGACTGTGATAACAACATACCAAATCTAGGAGTTACATCATCTACAACAACATCCATAAGTATACTTTTCATCGAAAGCTGTGCAAGGCTGACAACCAGATATTTGATGACCCCTAGACATTTCATTGCTCTAGAATCAAAGGTATACAAGTCATGATAAGGTTTAGTAACATAAATCCCTAAAGCTTCCATGACTGCCTTAGGCATGAGATTATGTGAAGCACCTGAGCCTAGGAGACAGTTATGTAACATTTGATCATGAATAGTGAGTGTGATATAAAATGGAGGAGGATAAACAAATTTAGCATCTGGTTAATCAGCTGTTTTTGAGCCAGTACTAATAGTTACATTTTCTTCTTGCAATCAATCACATCTGAAGGAATGGAAGCAACTGAAGAATTCAAAAGTTTAAGAGTAGGCTCTCTGTATGATTTGTTCCTAACCATCTCAGTCAGTGGAATAGAAAACTTAATTTTTTTTATTTAATGTTCTAGATTAAAATTAACAAGCTTTCCTAACTCTTATGTTTCTGTGAATTTACTCTTATCCTTCTGTGTCTCTTGCTTTTTCTCAAAAGGAAAATGTTCTTTAGTAGGAAAGGTCCTTACCTTCTTTTTGCCAATTGCTACTTGCTTCACTCCTGATCTGAGACCATATGACTTCTGTTGGGCTTCTTGATAAATTTATGTTTCCTGCTCAAAACAATCCGATTCATAATAATCTGCCAACTTTGCATCATGATAATCAACCTTAGTTACAAAATTAGAAGAAGGAAAATCATCTAATTGATTGATATTAGGTTCTAAATCTTCAACCTCTCCTTCATCTATTTCATAAGACTCATCATCCCTTATCAAATTATTTTGGAAAGGTGGTTGTACCCTTTGATCCTCATTATCTCTTCTCTCCCTTTGAATATCATTATTCCTTCTTTCTCTTGGAAAAAACTTGGGGCGAAAGGGTCGTCTAAACTAATTTGGGTTTCTATTATCATTGTCTTGAATAGGCCCATTTTGACTTTTATTTTCTGTTTCCATCCAATTAACCTTTGCAGATAAATTTTTGATAATCTTACTCATTTCATCCATCTTACTATCTGAGGCCTTTCCTGTAGGAGTAGATGGAACCATTTCCTTCTTTCCTTTTCTATCAACCATTTGACATTCTACCTCTTATTTAAGTTTATTTGAAGCAAGTATGTTGGATTCAACTTCTAAGGCTGCTTCTTGCATATTCAATAGAGACAAAGATTTTCTTTCCCTTAACCATAAAGAAAACTAATAATCAAAAGCATTTGCATAGGTTAACTTTGCTGATGTTTCAGTAGGTTTTATTTCAGCTGGAATCTTACTGTACATTTTGTTGAAATATTTAGAAAAATCTCCAATAGGCTCATCCGTCTTTCTTTTCAGTGCTCCAAAATCTGTGATTTAATATAGGTAATCTTTAGTATCTCCCCATTGTTTCATGAACACTTCTTCTAAAGCATCAATACCATCTATAGAGTTTGGTGGCAGTTCTCTAAACCATTTTCGTACTTCACCAACTTGACTTTGAACAAAAACCCTCATCCACACATCTTGATGTTCAAAGTTATGATTATCAGCATAACTAAGGTATGTATTGCAATGCTCCTCGGTTGCAACACCTCCCTGGCCATTGAATCTTAGGAGATATTTCTGATAGTCTCCACCTGGGAGAGCATTTAAAGGATGAGGTAATACTAGAGGGGCATATCTGGCTGCTACCATAGCAGCCATCCTATCTGTGGGTTGACCAACCATATTTGGTGGATTAGATATCTGTGAGGAAGATGGTTGATTTTGTGGAGATGGTGGTTTAGTATGTGGAGGAGATGGCACTTCAATTTTCAATTGGCCAATAAGAATTATGCTAGTGAGAGATATATAAGGTGTTGTCAAAGACTTTAAAGTAAAGGTTAAATCTGGTATATGTTTATGTTTAGAAGTCAGAGGATTTGAATAAACCTCAAAATCATCAATCTGAGTAGGATTAAAGTCTTCGAATTCAGGAATGCACACAGATAAACCTAATATTCTTTCTTCTTGAGTATCTAACAATTCAGAAGGTATAGTTGTAGCTGAAGAATACTGAAGGTTACTGGATGATGGGAAATCAATTTTCTTTTTTCTAGCTTCTCTTAGAATCCTTTCTGGATCAAAAACCCCTGAGTGCAGAGGAGATAAAGGATTTCCTCGAGTCCCTATCTGTCTTGAAGCCACTGTAACTTTCTAAAATACAAGGTGAATGTGTAGTCTGCAAACAAATTATCCTGATCTTGTTCACCCTCCAAAATCAGATGTAAAGATGTAAAATACCCAAGGAAGACGTACTTTCGTTTCTCCGTCCCTGGCAACGGCGCCGGAAGATGTTATCACTAGAGTTGAACCTAGACAATTGGGGTTCAAGCCTAGAGAAATATTAACAGTAAATAAAAGATAACTGGAAAATAATTTTATGGAATTTGGTGGTAGGTAGACAATCACTACAGAAATCAAGGTAGGTTTAAATATTGAACAGCAGGAAATGTATCGCTATCATGGATATTAATAAGACAGAGCTACAAGCATAAGATTATGAAAGAGATGAATCGGTTCTGCATCAAGCATCTAAAGATAGTTGCATATTAATCATAAGAATCTTGTCATGGATTAATGAGACCACATACAAGACAAAATCATGACAACATGTAATTCATTTATTAAAGCAAAACAGGCTCATATGATCATAATCCATTCAAAGCAGCTATTTCATATTAACACAAAGCAAAGTGCATACATGCCTGCCATTCATGATTAAAGTCTGACTTCCATAATATGTTCCAACCCCTATCATATCTCATCACTGTATATTATATACAAAAGTTTCCAACATTTGAAACAGTCTTGAGATCCTGTTTTCATGGACCTCGACCTTCTCAAAATAGTAACTTGTTTTTATCAAACTAATTCAAAAGTCATCTTAACTTTAAACTTGACAAGTGTAACAAAAATAAGACAAGTCTATCTATTGCTAACTGTGAAATCTTAATCATTTATCCACAGAATAACCTGGCTGCATCAAAAAGTAGTAGTATCTTCTCCATCAGGATTCTTTTGTCTCCAAAATTTGAAGTCGGGTTTTCAATTCTTCATTTTGCTGCTGTGTCACCCATTTCTTTGTCATGATCTATTTGGACATTTTGAGAACTTCTTGATACTTTGCATCTCTTTCCTGTAAATCTTCTCGGAGTCTTTATTTGCCATCATTAACTCTTCATTTGATTTTTGAAGATGTAGGTTATGTTCCTAAAGAAAAAGACCTTTTATCTTCATCCAACTCCAAAATCAATTTTATTTTCTCCATTTGCACAGGGGATTCATAAGTCTCTGGAATTTTTGAACTTGCACTGACTTCATACTCAATAATTCTTTGTTTATCCCAACAAAACCCCTATGGTATCTGCTCAGCATCATCCCTTTGGATTTCCATCATCATCTATTCTATCCTGAGACACTCCTATTCTGAAAGCTGCGCCTTTTCTTCAGTAGAAGACCCTTTTATGACCATAGCCTCACTTTTCTTCGATTTCATTTCCATTTCAAATTTTCTTCTAGATCTGGTTCTGGGCTTTAAACTCGGATCCTTTACTTTTAATATTTTACCCTTTTTTTCATCTTCTGAGCTTGAAATCTTTATAAATGTGCTAGGCATATCAGGACCTTTTAAATCTTCCTCTGTACTCTCAATCATGTTTCTCCTGTCATTTTCATGACTGATGCTTCTGAAAACTGATCATTTGCAACATTTGACCTCTCTACAAGCTCCTTATCCTGCTCCTTTGCTAGTTTCATTGCATCCTCTGTTTGCTTGCATGAACTTTTTGACTTGTTTCCTTTTCCCTTTTCTTTAACAAGCTTTCGCTTTTCTGCTTCAAACCCTGATTCAAGGAGGAAACCATTCCAAGTCTTCTCATTCTTATTCAAGTGAGAAATTATCAACAATTTTATTAAACCTTGATGGAAAATGGAATGGGTAGTGTGTTCTGGATGGCCCTGAACCGATGTAATCATCTTTTGCAAACTTTTAAATAAATAAAATGGCAAATTAAGCTTCAGATTTCCATTAAGGTGCATTAGAAGTCGTAAATGACACCTAAGCACTCTGTCATAATGACCCTCACAGGTTATATAATTATTCACCATTTCTAATGGAATTTTCCAATTTGACTTAAGCTTGCTTATATGTATACCATTTTTCCAATCTAACCTTTCAAACCCTGGTAACAAAAATTCACTATAATCACCTTCAAACGCTTGCTATTTGGACCATTTTTCTCCTTATGCCATGACACCAATGGCTTTTGCAATGTAATCCTTATTAACCATAACCTCTAAGCTTTTAAAATACACAACTCCATCTTTGTAATTTTCTGCAAAAGATTTGGTCACTTGTATGTTGTAATCTTGCAATCTTTCACAGAAAGGAAACCATCTAGCATCTCTCATTAGTTGCGTTGATTTAGGAAACTGAGTAATCCACTGTATATTGTCTAGTTCGAGCCTACAAATCAAACCTACGGGCTTCTTGGTCTTCGTCATGGTGCAAGATATTCCCCACGGCTCATCCCTGTTTAACTTCATAAAACACAAACCAGAACAAAATGAAAGACACTGCAATGTTAACTTGAAAGCCGATAACTCATGTCCATCATTCGTGATGATGTTCATCAATACATGTACAACTTTGATCTGATTGTTTTCATTCTTAGGGAATGCCACGATCTCGTACCTATTGTCTTTGCTTTAATGAATATACATTGTATGTCAAAACCATAATACAAGCTCTTGCCACCCGTATCCATTTAATGAATGTGCATACTTATTACTGGCAGCTTTATTACCCTTAATATTTTATATATGTTGCTAGGCTATAATTCATTAATCAATTGAAGAATACCAATGTTCTAAGCACGATAAAACTAAGCAAAGCATTTGTGTCATTTTAACTAAGAAATAAAACCTTTTGAAATTCAAATGAACCATGAGCCTTGTTTTAATTTTAATAAGTGAAACATTTAAAATAAAAAACAAACTAGGGTGAAAATGAAAAGAAGAAAAACAAAGACTTAAAAAGAAAACTAAGTTGATATGAGGAATAGTAACTATACAAGGTTAGGCATTCTAAAGTAAATCTAGAACACAACCCTAGAGATAACAGAACCATTTTACGGAAGCTCTGAAGAACTTGAAGTATCCAAACACTTCTGATTTCAATTTGAGAAAGTACACCCAATTGAATCTAGAATAGTCATCAATGAAAGTTAGGATATACCTTGCTTTGTTCAGAGATAGATTTGGAAGTGGACCTAAAACATCATTGGTAATCAGTTCAAGAGGTTGAGAGGCTCTCCTCGCCTTCCCTTTCTCAAACTTATGCTCTAGATGCTTTCCAATCAAGCAACCTTTACAAGTTCCTTTAGCAAATTTGATGTTGGGTAGTCCTTCAACCATTTTCTGATTGTGCATGTCTTGCAAATACTTGTAGTTGAGATGCCCAAATATATCATGCCAAATTCTACTCTCTTCATTTGAATGTGTGAGAAGAGAACTCTATTTTGAGTAAGGTAGGAAGTGAGAAAACTCATAGAGTTTCGAGTGATGATCAGCAACAACTTTTGCAATGATGTTTCCAGTTGATATCTCTTGTATTTCGACTTCATTAGGAGTGAATATGACCTTCTTGGGTACTCCTGTATGATTCATTTGGTATACAGAAATAAGATTTGTTGCAAAAATAGGAACATAGAGTACATCACTGAAGTACCCATGCTCAATATTGATCCTTCCAATCCCCTCAAAGGAGACTTCAGAATCATTTCCCATCAATATTGAAGGACCAACTATAGATTCGAAACGAGAGAAGAGATTCTTGCAAGAAGACATGTGCCTGGATGCCAGAATCAATGACGAAGGAGGAATATTTTGAAGCACCAGCCATCAGTGCATGGCACCTCCCTTTGTCCTTAGATCCGGGGTCAGATTCCTTCCTTCTAGCACCTATAGGTATTGGGAGGTTGTTTTTCTCAAGTAGCTGGGCCATTAGATCTATTGTCTTCTTCATACAAGCACTCTCAGGATGGAATCCTCTGTTACAGTAGGGACATTTGGACTTCTCCTTTTGACCTTGCTTGCCTCTCTTATAATTTGAAGCCCCTTCTGACTGATAGGGATACTCTCTTGGCTTCTTCTCATTCGACTTATTCTCTTTACCTTTCTGATTCCCTCTGCCATTCACATTCTTCCCTTCTACAGTTGCAAGATATGAATCCATCCTTGGTTTGATCATTCCCATTTGCACTAGTTTGTACCGCTCATGTGAGAGAGACTGGATGAATGTTGCAAGAGTGGGAATTTTCCAATTTGGAATGGATAGTTTCGCTGACTAGAAGGTGGAGACAAAAACTGAGTAACCAAGACCCAATTTTGACAGAATGGAAAGGATAAGCTGCTTCTCTTCTTTCTCTATTCCATATGACTTTAGCTATGAAACCAAATTTTTGAACTTGGTAAAGAACTCATTGATTGAGTCAAAACTGTTGGGGCTCGGAGAGATAAGCTCATTTTCCAATTGGTGACCTTTCAAATCATCTTTCTGCACAAACAGAGTTTCGATCTTGGTCCAAACCTCCTTGGGAGTGTTGAGACCAATGACATGAAGTGTAGATCATCGAAAATACTGAGGAGTAGCAGTCCAACTGCTTCATCAAGTCTATCAAGATATTTGTATTTTTTAGTAACACCAGTGGGTTCGACTGTTGTCCCATTCAACACTCTTGAAAGGCTTTTTCTCTTCATGAAGATGTCCATTTTGGATTTCCATTCGAAATAGTTGAAGGAGGTGAGTTTTAGATCCATAGTAACTACTGATTTCACTTCTGAATGATGGAATAAACTTGCAAAACAAATGAAATTTGGTTGAAGATTTGTTGCAGAATCTAAAGAACACTTCTTTAGGATAGTAAGCACTTTTATCCAGATCCTTCACACCTGGATAGACCCCATTCTATTGCTCCAGTGAATTCAATGCAATTGCACCAGGATTTGTTGTGGAAATCCAGAGGCTTCTAGTACTCTATTGAAAAACAATTGTTCAATAAACTGTTGCAACTCAAATAGCTGTAACAAGCTCTGATACCATGTGAAATTCCACAGGTGGAGATCATTTTAGCTTGAACAAACCTCACAATTTCACTCAATAATTGCAAAGAAGAATATACAAAAGATGATCAAAATTCACACATGAAACTCAAAGAATGTGGTAAACTGTTGTTGTTACATTCATCAGATGTACGTTGGAAAAAAGTTGACAATACAATAGTATGAAGTTGATATCATCCAAGGTGATTCGAATTCTCCTCAACGCATGGCTTGGACTGCATTGGAACCATCACCCAAACAGTGGTAGTGGCCATCGATAGTCAAATATTAGTCAACTTGAGTCTAATTGATGCATGTGAGAACAAATATAGGGAAGGAGACTCCAAGGAGGACACAGTCTAGCTGTCAGTGGTCAAGTATAGCTACTCTAGTCTCTGTAGCTGTCAATCTAAGAGCTCCAATCAGTTAATTGAGTAATCAGTCCTCAAATCAAGGAATTGATCCCCAAATCATGGAATTGACTGATAGATATCCTAAATCAGTGGAAGAGAGCACAATTGTACTCCAATGATGGAAACAAGGACGCATCAGTGGCTAGGAGGGATAATACTGAGCAGAAACAGGCTCCAAGGGGCCCAAAACTAGGGACTAGGTGCTGGGAGACTACCATACTAATGACTGGATGCATGCAGTATGCATGCATGCATGCAAATACAAATGATGATGGTGAGAATATTCCAACACTGATCCTAAACTCAGTTAACTGAAGACACAATCAATTAACTGACCAAGGAGGGTGCATCAATGAGTTTGTCATGCAAATCACTCAGAAAAGGGTGCATGAGGGCACAATCAATGGCATTCAGAGCACAAACCCCCCACAAGATTTAGCTAACTCAGGTGAAATGAACTGGAACATTGAGTAGGCTCATAAAAAATAGGGAACTGACTCAAGTGGTCCTAAAATGATGCATGCAGTGCATAGAATGTGGTAGATGGATCCTGGATGACATATGCACACCTATAGGGTGGAAATGACATCATCGACTACTAGTAAAATGAAATAATGCTAGGTAGGACAAGGATGGAGTATTAAACTATCCTAACAATTTGCACAACATTGGAGTCACGTAATTATGTAACTATGAAAGGTTCCAACTATTGCATTTGTAACTTCCCTAGATTCTTTAGGTACTTGATGCCATATAGGAGAAAAATATTGCCTTTAACAAAGTTCTTCATCTTGATATGGTGATCATGCCAGACTTTCTATATGGGCTTCTCCATAGATTGATGGAAATGAGCTAAAACATGGGACTCCTTTAATTGCAATAGATTTGATTGTCATTCCACAACTAATTTCTCCTCAGTCATATGAGTGACATGAGAAATGTATAGAGTGGGTACCACAAACTCGGCTTGAGTAATAGCCTCTCAAACATAGATTAGTTGAAACAATGTGTTCTTGTACAATCACTTATTGGTGGTATTGTAGGACTATAACACAACAAAGACCTTTTAATCCTATTTTTATTGATTTGTAGAACAAACCTCAATCCCCTCTCCAAATTTTTAAAAGGCCTCAACTATTCCATTTACTTGGGGATGATATGGATTTATCTTATGATGTCGAATGAGAAATTCTAGAGTCAAATTAGAAATAATGATGCTGATAAAATCCATGCTTTGATCGCTTGTAAGGCTCCTAGGATACCCAATCTAGGTAATGATGCTGTCAAAAATAAATCATGTTAATGTATTCGTGGAGTAGAATTTTATTGGTTCATATTCAATCAATGGGTAAGGTAGTCATTTCCATTCATGATATACCATAGCTTTGATTGTTAGGTAGGAGGATGAATTATCCCAACTAAGTATTCAATCCACTTCTCAAATGGTTGCAGGGTTTGCATTGGGTGTATGGGTAATTCATTTCTTCTGGAAGGATTCTCAACACATTAACAAACATCACAGGCCTTGGCATGGTCCTTGGAGTCCTTAAAGACCATTTTCCACCAAAATCCATCTTGAAATGCCTTTTGACTTGTTGCTTTCCCATTTTTATGTCCTCACGCAACTCCTTGATCACACTCCCACAAAATATCCTTATTTTCGTGGTCCATTACACACCTATGATGAATTCGGTTGATGCCAAGTTTACACAAATATCCTCCAATTAATTGGTATCCATAAACCCAACAATGAGGTGTCATTTATGGGTTCCATAATAGTCCTATGGTGTAGAGCTAGTGGACAACAATAATGTGATCTCAAGTAAACAATTTGGGACAACTTCAAATTTGAACAATTGCACATATGGAAGTTGATCATCTACAACACCTCTTGATTCTCCCAATCAAGATATGGGTATTTCCCATGTTGTTCTTTCTCAGTTTAACCACATCATCAAAATAAAATTCCTAAAACAATAGCCATAAGAAATTTTTCCTTCTAGAACATGCTTATTAACCAAATATTTAAAGGTAGAATGATCTGTGTAACATTTGAAGTGGCCACTCAATAAATATTGGTGAAACTTTTGTAGCCTATATACCATCGCCAATCCTTTCCATTCCATGGTTGTGTAGTTGTATTTGTCTTGTGAAAACGTCCTACTTGCGAATTAGACAGGATGTCAATGCTACCTTCACCTAGTTGTGCAAGGACAACTCCTAGTTCTATCTAGAATCATCCATGTAAACATGAAACTCTATGTTTGAATAAGGGTATATAATAATTAGAGTACTCAATAGATTTGTTTTTAGTAGTGCAAGCATTTCTTCACATTCTAGAGTCCAAATAAATATTTCTATTTTCTTCACGAGTTGTTCCAAGGGTGCAATGATAGAAGCATAGGTGCAAATGAACATTTGATAGTATCCTGTATGAGCCAAATTGGATTGCAATTGTCTTACATTTATTGGAGTTGGTAAATTCACAATGACAATGACTTTAGGATTCTCTACCAAGACTCCTTCTTTACAAACAATATGACCTATCAAGTTGCGAAAAGGAACACAATAAACGAATTTCTTCAATTTTAATGAGATATGAAGTTGTCAACACCAATTAACCATAATCCAAAACAAACTAGCATGTTGTCTTAATAAATTGTAAGTTGTCTAGTCATCCATGTAGACTTCCAAAACTTATGGATAAAGTCACTAAAAGAAGGAATGAAATTGACTAGTGCATTTTAAAGTCCAAACAACATGACATTATAGGAAAAAGAGCCCCATTTTGTGATGAAGGTGGTATTCTTCTTATCTTCCTCTCCAATTATTACCTAGTGGTATCTAAAGGCACCGCCAGTGAAAGAATAATCTTCCTTTCATGTAACTTGATACAATACCTCATTTCTAAATGAAATTGGGAATGGATCATGAAAACATGTTGAATTTAGGATTCTATTGTCAAGATAGACTCTAACATTGTTAGTGTCTTTATTACTTTGGATCATAATAGAGATTATCCATTTAGATTCATCAACTAGAAATATTGACCCTATCATTATCATCATATCAATTTGTTTTTTGACCTTCTCTTTAACTCGGGGGTTGAGTTGGCAAGGTAAATTTTTAATGGGCTTAGCATCTAGTCACAATTCAATTTTCATTTCCCTTAGATCTCCATTGATTTGTTTTAGTTTAGTGAAACTATGTGGAAACATATCCCTGTATTCTCTAAGCAGAGTTGTGATCTTAAAAGTAGTATGCTCATCCCAATAATCATCAATATAGGTGAGATTAGGCTTGTCCATGCTCCTAATGTTGAATTTATTCAACTTCAAACATAATGTTGTGTATATGTTGTACTAGCATCATCCATATTTTTCCCTTTAATTGTTATGGACCCTTCATACTCCTTAAATGAAAGATGCCTCAAGTTTTCCAAATCATCTGCATCCTCCCTAGTCCAATCAATCTTCCCATAGTACATGGGAGATGGAAATTGTCTATCAAGGATTCTAAAATCAACTAGTCTATGGTGGTGACATATAATAGGAGTATGGTAATTCCACAAATTGTCAATAAATAATATTTATTTAATCAAATTTAGAGCTACCATCACTTTAGGATATTTTGTCTATCTTCTAGTTTCTTTGTGTAAGTACCAGGCCTTCAGAATGGTACCCAAGCTATGGAAGAAACTATGGACCCAAAACTAAGGCTACAAATCCTCACTTTCCCATTTATGAGTAAAAATTTAAATGTGGATAAAAGGCTATATCCTTTCATCGTATATTTCCACAATCATAATATCCTTACCTATGGGAAGGGGTAAATTTAAGCATTTGAATTCTGATGGGGGAGAAAACCTATGCGTATTTTCCACCTATACGGAGCACTAATTTTACATATATTCGTTATGGGTGGTCCACTATTTGATGGGTTCACCTTGTAAATACGTATATGTTGTAGGGATTTGTTGGTATTCCTCAACCTTATTGTTCATGTCTGCAAAGGAAATATTATAAGCTTAGGATTCCATCATATATAGGAGGGTATTTTACCTTTGGGTAATGTTCCATTTTTTCAGCACCAAAGAGTAGCCAATGACCCATCAAACCCCGTGGATCCTAGTGGAACAGTATTAACAAGGGAGTAAATTTTGGCCAAGTACCTTAGGAAATTAAATAAATTATCTAGGGAGATAATTTGGACTATAGTTGTTTTAGAATAAATTAAATTGGAGGTGATGCAATTAATATTTTTATATTTAAATTATTATTAAATGTGATAATGAGTTGGGAGATGCCATGAGGGTGCATAAAAGAGATAAGGCTAGCTCAATGAGTTTTCAACCAAATAGGAAATTGAAAGAAAAGCATAGCAAAGCAAAAAAGAAGGAAGCTAGCAAAAGCAGTGAAAAGTAGGCAAGTACATAAAGTAGGAAAATGCACAAAGTAGGCAAGTGCAGAAAAGAAGCCAGTCTTGAAAAGAAGGAAACATCCAGAAAGAAAGAAGGCGCAGTTTCTAAAAGCAATATAAAGTCATAAAGCAAGGAAAGTTGGAAAAGGCAAAAAATAAAGAAGTTTCTTGATGTGTGCAACTCAAGAAGGATTAGAAACATCCAGAAAATCTATAGGGTCCAAGTTTAGCAAGTGAGGACGCATCCATGAGGCTAAGTGGGTCCAAACCCAGTCCAACTAATCAAGGAAACATCCATGCTTCCTCCAATTCAAATTTCTAAGAGGATAAGATCAACCATAAGGAGAAAAGTCTATAAAAAAAGTAGGAGAACTCCATTTCACATATTTTGGCAGTTTATGATTATGATTGAGAAAGCTCAGTGCTTCTCTAGGCTTTGAATATGTGCCCTTAGCAACCTGTGGGAGATGTGCCCCATATTTATTGTTCCAGTATTCTGCATATGATTCAGTGTATCCATTGATGAATTATTTGCAGGTTTGATCCAACCCATTTCATGAAGAGATAGATCCTTCATAGTTTATGAAGATATTCAGGCAGATTTGATGTGGTTTTGATGAGGTTCACTTAGAGAAGGAGAACAATTGGAGATATTGAAATCCTGTAAGAAGCTTTAGATTTTGGGTGCGCCTTTCGTGATTTATTATAAATCCATTATCTTTTCTTGGGCCTGATCCAATGGTTTCTACCCTTCTCTCGTTCTTCCATCATAGATTCTTGCTTCCATGAACTCAGATCTTGCCCTTTGTGAGCTATATGTTAGAGTTGGAACTTGTATGATTCAATTAGTGATATAAAGATAAAAATGGATGTTTGATGCTACTAAATACATGATATTATATTTATTATGAGAATGAATTTGTGAGCTTCCATAGTCACTTGTACTTCAATTTTTAAAGTCTTTCTCTTTTTGCATAGGAAACTAGCTAGCTTCATTGAAATTATCACTGGAGGAGTTCTGTGAAACTATTTTTCATTCTATAAAGTGTAGCAAGTCCTTAATACATCCTTGAACTATTTCCAAGTCTCATAACTAAGTTTGTTGCAGGTCGTTTGGAAATGGTTCAGGTCGTACAGTGTCCCCAGCAGTCCCCAGCAATCTAATGCATACCTGAACCATTTCCACTATGAAGGAGTCTCTTAAGAAGCATAATATGACACTCCAAGATCTTGGGATGAGTGTGCAACATATTAAAGAGATCTTAAAATCACCATTAGGAATGATAAGTCTCGAGAGATTCTTCTTTGGTTTGTCTGAAAAGAAAAACTCCAATTTTTTTTGTGAAGTAGGTGGTACAAGTAACAATGAATCTACATTGGAGGATCAACCTTTAGGGGATCATGAAGAGTGCAAAAATCAGCATATTTTTGGAAGCCATGATGATGAAGAAGCCACAAGCCACTTGGAGGAGGATGAAAAACAAGAAGAAGCACCCAAAGACCAAGCAAAAGGTGCTGAAGTTATGAATGGTGTGGAAAGAGATTCCACTTCGCGATCTTTGAGCTTCTTTGTTGGTGATTTCAAGATCACTGTAGAGGATATTAGTTTTGTTGATGGTGGTGAGACTTCTTTTGGATTAGATCCAAAAGAAGAACATAAATCAGATTCATAGTCACCACTTGAAAATCATAATTAAGTAGAATACAAGCACACACCAGTTGGATGTGAGCCAGAATATTTGGTGGAAATAAAAGCAACCATAGCTCCACCACATGAAGAGAAAGATATGATGCAAAGGTATGGTCACCATTTAGATTTTTGCATTCCCTTATGTCATAATGAATTTTCAACCACATCAGAGGAGGCTTGGCATGGTTGAGTCTTTTGGTATTGAGGCTCAAATCTCTGGTGTTAAGGATGAATGCAGTGATTGGGATGAATCATTGGAAGGGAGTTTGCATGATGACCACATGATGGATGAGATCACATGTGGAAGCAAACATTATGTTGTCAATGATACATTGAGTGACTTGGAGAGCCTATTCCTAGTCACCAAAGAAAGGATTCATGAGCCACCTAGTTCTCTAAGTGCCGAACCGAAAGAATACAAAACTGAAATCCTTATTGATGAGGATTGTGAAACAAAAGAGTAGGGTGTTCACTCCTTGGATCCTACCACCAATACTATAGAAGAAAAATATAGAGAGACAAGTGGCACTCTAGACATGGCTAAAAGAGCACCTACAGATGGATGCTCAAGTCTCTATATGGGTGACATAGAGATAAGTTTTGAAGAAATTGTTGCAAGAACAAATTCCCTTGAGTATGAAGATGAAGATCTTGTAGCAACATAAGTTTTTCCAGGATCAAATTTTTAGTCACCACTTGAACTACATGGTAAATTTGAACTCATTGAAGAAGACGAGGTTCATCCTAAAGAACCTCACTTCCTTGCATGGCCCTTGAATATGAATGAGAGGAAGATCAAAGAGGCCCTGAAAATTCTCCATGAAAATTATGCATTGGTGTCTCATTGTTGTTGGAGAACTGCATCAATGGAGGAGAAACCCTCCCTCGAATATTTTGAGCACATTCGCGAAGCAATAGAAAGCCTAAGAGGTATTTTTTTCAATTGCTTTCTGATAGAGATCATTTACTTGATATTGTTGAGTTGTATCATGGCACATCCTTAAGGGGTGAAGAGAATATTGGGAAGCTCACTCTAGAGTTGGAGTCCACCCATGATTCTTTGAAGAGTAATCATAGTGCACTTCAAGAATCTTAGCATTATATTGAGTAGCTTCATGAGACGTTGCAAGGATCACCCTCCATCACCTACATTGTAGAAAAACATTCTTATATGGTTGATTGCATTCATGACTCAAAGGAGGAACTTCATGTGATGGTGGCACATGAGGTACATTATGGTTTGCATGTGATTGAGTAGTTTGAGGTCAAGAAAAATGAATACCAAGCACCTATTCATTGCCAGAGAGATTATGAGTTTCCTCTAGGAGGCAGTTCCATAGTTTTGGAAGAGGCACATGATCTCACTTCAGTTGAGCCAACCACAAATCTGATGGATAATTGTTTCCAAGATTTGGTTCACTATCCTTCATCCCACACATATATGGAATCCAACACACATAGGGATGAAGTTTGGGTGAATGGATTTTTCCTATGGGTGCCACATGAGTAGCACGAGGCTCCCACATATTCCATTGATGACTTAAAGGTCAATCCATGTGGACTGACAAGTGCACCACTCCCTTTCCAGTTTGAAAAGTAGCAATAGAGGCATCTATCTGATGTCTCCATAATGCATAGCAATGCATGGAAGTTCCACTTGAACCATTTGAGTGGAATTGTGACAGTGAGTTGAGCTCTTGCACCATAGTGAATATTTCTCATGGGGAAGTTAAAAGCTTTCAATTTGGATGCTTCTATTGGAGTGTTTGTTCATCCTTTGGTTTGGTGGATAGATGCACCACAAGGATGGAGATTCATCGAGGTAAAAATTCATTTTGCCTTTGTGATAAAAATTTTGGTTATACTGACATTGCTTTACCATGTGAGTGTGAAAATCCTCACAGCAGATCTAAGAGATGATGTATACCTCACAAGAAAGAATTTAGGAATAAGATTAAGAGTGGTCAATGTAGTAAGATGAGTAATAGAAAATAATACAGTAGAACTCGGATAGAAGCAAAAATACTTCACACACCCTAATTAATTAATCACAATATGGACAAATAAGTAGTACAATGCATGAGGATTCGAATGCCAAGGTGTAAATTCGAATTAGCCTTCATGGAGTGATCAAAAGATCACTAGAGTGTCATCGGAGCACAACTAGTAGTCTATCTCATCATCGGTGGAGTCATCAATGCAAAGTAACTGTCAACCGTTAGTCAAACTGAGTCTAACTGAGTGTGGTAGGTGTAACTGATTGTAACTGGCACATGGAGACAGTAACTGAATGAAGGAGGCTCAGTGGAGGATGCATGAGGAGCTAACTGGAGTCAGAATGGGCAGTCAAGTCTCACTGGAGGTCCATCGGAGTGATACAGTCAATTGAGAGTCGGTACAGACTTAAATCAAGGAAAGAACTGAAGATAATTGAATATAACTGAATGGTAGGTAAGGAAGGGCGCCTTTCTCATGCAGTAGGTGAAAGGAGGGCGCACTAAGCACTAGGAGGGCTGAAACTGAGTGGAAAGAAGCTCCGAGGGCTAGCTAACTAAGGGCTACGTGCTAGGACTGATGACTGGGATGCATGCAAATGCATGCAAACCCTAAATAATGCATGCAAACCCTAAAAGTGCATGCATGACTGAAAATGCAAAGGATGAAAATGCTAGTAGGACTAGGATGGAGTATAGGAATATCCTAACAGTGAGAAGAAGCAAGGGTATGCATGGAATCCCTTGGATATTTTCAGTACACATACCCCCATGGATTGGGTGTGCAAGTACATGGAATATTTGGAACTACTATGCAAGAGAAAATCATCTTGCATACAAAGCATTTTGGGAACAACAGAGCATGTAAGCAATCAGTTTGTACAAGAAGAGATCCAAGCACTGTTGGAACAAATGACAAAGACCTTTAGGTGCCTTGGGAGTGAGGAACTTACAACATGGTGGTGGATGGATCTTGGCATACCATAGAGTGATAGGTTTTCACAAGTGCTAGTGATGATGGATGGTATGCACCAAATGCCAAGGGATCTAGGCATTGATGGGTGGTTTTAGACACCATTGATATTTTGGAGGATGCAGAGCAGACGGTGGGATCCTGGCATTCTTCTCAGTTGTCTTAGTTGGGTTGAAAATTGTGTTGAAGAAGATTTAGTCATTGGGGGAATTACTATAATCAGAGTGGTGCAACAGAAACATGGTGGACCTTTGGTATTTAACTTGGAATTGAGGATTCCAATTATAGACATCCAACAACATATTTTGAAGAGTGAAGTCACTGGTTGGCTTCATAGATGGTTGGAGTTGGTTTTTTTCCTTGAGGAAAAGCAATTTTGGGAGGGGAGGACTGTCATGTTCCCATTTTTTCAACACCGGGAAGCATCCAAACACCCATCAAACCCCCTGGATCCTAGAGTAAAAGTATTAGCAAGGGAGTAAATTAAATCAATTAGCTAGGGAGATAATTTGGACTATAGTTGTTTTAGAATAAATTAAATCGGAGGTGATGCAATTAATATTTTGATATTTAAATTATTATTAAATGTGATAATGAGTTGGAAGATGCCAAGGGCCCCGTGAGGGTTCATACGGAGATAAGGATAGCTCAATGAGTTGTCAACCAAAGAGGAAACTGGAAAAAAACCATAGCAATGAAAAAAAAGAAGGAAACTGGCAAAAGCAGTGAAAAGAAGGCAAGTACATAAAACAGGAAAGTGCACAAAGCAAGAAATTCTAGAAAAGCAACCAATCTTGAAAAGTAGGAAATATCTAGAAAGCAAGAAGGTGCAATTTCTAAAAGCAAGAGAAAGTCATAAAGCAAGAGAAAGTCTTAAATCAAGGAAATTTGGAAAAGAAAGAAATTTATCAAAAGCAAAAAAGAAAGAAGTTTCTTGATTTGTGCAACTCAAGAAGGATTAGAAACATCCATAAAAGCTACAGGGTCAAATTTTAGCAAGTGAGGACGCATCCATGAGGCTAAGTGGGTCCAAACCCAATCCAACTAATCAAGGAAACACCCATGCCTCCTCCAATTCGAATTTCAAAGAGGATAATCTCAACCATGAGGAGAAACATCTATAAAAAGAGGTTGAGAACTCCATTTCACATCTTTTGACAGTCTATGTTAAATTTTTTATGATTGAGAAAGATTAGTGCTTCTCTAGGATTTGGAGATGCGCCCTTAGCCACCTGTGGGAGATGTGCCCCATAGTTATTGTTCCAGTATTCTGCATATGATTCAGTGCATACATTGATGACTGATTTGTAGGCTTGATCCATCCCATTCCACGAAGAGATAGATCCTTCAGAGTTGATGTAGAGATTCAAGCAGATTTGATGTGGTTTTGATGAGATTCACTTAGAGAAGGAGAATAGTTGGAGAGATTGCGCTCCTGTAAGAAGCTTTAGATGTTGGGTGCACCTTCCATGATTTATCATAATTCCATTATCTGTTCCTGGGCCTGATCCAATGGTTTCTACCCTTCTCTCATTCTTCCATCATAGATTCTTGCTTCCATGAACTCAGATCTTGCTCTTTGTGAGCTATATGTTAGAGTTGGAGCTTGTATGATTCAATTAGTGCTATAATTATACAAATGGATGTTTGATTCTTCTAAATACATGTTTATGAGCTGTTATATTTATTCTTATAATGAATTCATGAGCTTCCATAGTCACTTGTACTTCAATGTTTAAAGTCTTGCTCTTTTTGCATAGGAAACTAGCTAGTTTCACTGGAATTATCATTGGAGGAGTTCTGTGAAACTATTTTTCATTATGTAAAGTTTATTAGGTGCTTAATACATCCCTGAACCATTTCCATGTCTAATAAATAATTTTAGTGCAGTTCGTACAGTGTTTGGGTCAGCCTGAAGGACGTACTCCCCAATAGTCTTGAATTGCCTAACTTCTCCCAAGTCATCCCAAACTCAATCAAACATCCCCAAATCCTCAAGATAATTTGTGTGAAGGTATATTGGGACTTATTCATAGGATATAAACCTTCTGATTGCATCCAAATCTTGTGTAAAGGATCTATTCTACATATGTTGGTGTACCCAGGAAGCCTTGTGTAGACTTCAGTGGCAATTGTTGTTGAAACATAAAAGGTCCCAGTACATTGTGTAGAGGATTCTTAAGAAATATTATGCATGTTTTTTTCTTCTGAAATATTTTCCCCGCTCTCATTATATATAAGAAATTCCAATTTTGAAGTTAGGTGGGTTTAGCTGAGACTATGACTAGATACCTCAACACTAGTTTTAATAACTAGTTCATAGTTTTCTTTAAAAAAAATTGATTCAAATATTGGTTATTAATTAATATTCTCATAATATGATATGGGGATATTGCAATCTGTCTCGATCCATCATACTAACTTAATAGTTGTGCAACATCTATAGGAAATTTGATGTCTCATATTTTGCAATAGCTCAAACACTTCATTAGAGTCACTATCAAAAGAGTGGATACTCCTCCAGCTAATTGAACCATTTGATATAATATTATTGTAGTATTCTTTTTTTTTTACAGTAACGGCTAAGAAGCATTATATTAAAAAAAGAAGATCTTACAAAATGATTGGGAAGACTGTACCCAACAAAAGGAGGGCTGAAGGCACCTCATACCCAGTCTTTTAAGTTCATACATAACTGAGAATTTAGCAAACAGGGAAAATAAACAAACATTTATAATTGCCGAATACATAAAGAGAAAAAATTCAGAGCTGAGATCACTTGGTATTTATCTGACGAGCCTTGAGCTTGCTTCCTTCTCCCATGTCCTCATTGTTTTCCATGCCTAGGAGTGCGACTGGACTGTTGCTCTTGCTGGTTCTGACGCAATCAACCTTAGCTTCCACTATCCTTAAACAGTTGTGCACAGACTCTACTTTTCCAACCAGACCTTCATAATAATCCTTCATCTTGGAGCAATTGTTCCTAATGTCAGAATTTGAAATCTGGACAAAGGTGGCAAGATGAGAGATTGCCTTCTTCATATCCCCGAATTCCCCTCGCAGCCAATTTACCTAAGATTCTATGTCTTGCAGATGGGAGAGCACACCAGGAGAGGGAATATCAGACCCTAGGGGAGAATCCAAATTCACCACTCCCCCAATTTCCCTATTCTGATTCCAGAGCTTGCCATTGTTCAATTCCCCAGGGCTACCACGAACTTGTTGCAGAGTGCTACCCTATATGTGATAGGTACCTGCATCCACAGGAAGCCAATTCTTACCAAATTCCTACTCAGAGCCAAACTGAACACCATTTGCAATGGGCTTAAGGTTCTGCCTCTGTCCACCATCCAACGGAGGCCAGTTTCTTCCTGTCTCCACGTTTCTAGGGCACCCACGCCTAACATGCTTGGTCGGCTTGTTATTCAACCCATGAGCTTCATTTCCAGCGCTTTCGTGACCCTGCACCACCTCCAGGGCCAAGAGATATCTCTTCAACCCAACATCCCCATAATTAAGTTGAATGCAGGTCTTGCAATGACTGCATTGCAGAGCCAAAAG
Source organism: Larix kaempferi (assembly GCA_027924585.1). Taxonomy (NCBI): domain Eukaryota; kingdom Viridiplantae; phylum Streptophyta; class Pinopsida; order Pinales; family Pinaceae; genus Larix; species Larix kaempferi. Next base: position 17,700,600 of record BSBM01001023.1, read on the forward strand.
GAAAAACCTTCTATCATTCCCACAAGCCATACTGCAATGTGAAGGCGTAGAGTGGCAAATATTGCAAAGTAGAGCGAGGTGAATGAGGGCAGGTTCGTCACCCTGATCCATGAAATAGGAGTTGCGTCCCCTGACACATGCCTGCATTGAAGGCTCACATGAGAGATAGGTGGAGTCAGACTGAGGACGCCATTGAGAATGTCTTGGGGAATCATGAGTAGATCCCGATGAGATCGAGCTACAGAAGTGGGAGCTGTCCTCGATCATGGTGGCCCAATGAGGTAGAGGGTGCAAGTTAAGAGCGCTAGAGGGGTCAGGGTGACCCATAGGACTATGGGACCCATTCATTGGCGAGATTTTGTCCATTTCTAATCACAAGACCACAATTTAACCTCGCTCCAATATTTGCCATGGAGTCAGCTTGTTGATTGTTTTTTTCTAAGAATGTGGTAGAGTGAGATAGACCTTATTTCTTTGATCTTGTGGAAGAAATGGAAATGATACTTAGAGGAGGTCTTACGGAAGTTATTGAATAAGGCCCTTGCTTCTTTGATCACCAGGAGAGAGTCACCAATAGCTATTAGTTCCTAAACGTTATTTTCCTTAGCTATTTCAATTCCTTTGATTAGGGCAAGCCACTCCGCATCATTGTTTGTCTTCCTTCCAATCCCCCATGCGTAGTCAATCAGCTTGTTTCCTTCAGAGTCCAGAAGAACTCCCCCCGCACATATTATTGTAGTATTTTCTCCATATATAAATTAGGATATATATATTCTATGTAACATCCTTTTAAATATCATATGTAGTAGGATACATATATCTAGGCACTTGATATGGATCTAGGGGCTATGTGAGTCTCACACCATCAACCTCAAATATCAGTCTCCTTTTTTAGATCAATAACAACATAGTTCTTTTTTAGATCAATAACAACATAGTTCTCAAAATCCCAACCAATTCCAAAAAAGGCTAGGTAAGGATATGTTCTATCCATTATCTCTATTACCTCAAAATTGAAAAACAAAATGACACCTGCTAAATCAACCTCTACATTTTCCAACCTACCAATATAGAAAATTATGTATTAGTTGGCCATACATTTGTATGGTATAGTAAACCAGTCGACAGCTCCCTATGGCCTTCAAATAATTCTCTTGAAGTATATTTAAGTTTGACCCAAGGTCTAGGATCATGTCTTTAATATCATACCCATCCACTTGGTTTTCTAACTTAAATTCCATTCCCATTCTCCTTTTTTTTTCTTCTCACTCTATGAGTCTTTATTTCAAGAATGTTAGCAAAAATCAACTCCTTCTCTTCTTCAATTCCAAAATTCATGTCAAGTGTGTTATACAAATTTCTAGTCGGTTATTCATCTTCTAAAATATCATCAGGCAATGCGACATAGAGGTCAAGTATATTCTTGGAATTACTTAAGACTTCTACTTCTAATTGTCTTCCAAAACTTTGAGGTATTGGGGTGGGTCCATATATTAGTTCCTAGTGTCATTTCAACTTCATGTCAAAAGGTCACTAGTATATATTGGAACATCTTAGTTGTTTCTTTAAAAAATCCCTTCTACTACACTGGATCAAACTTATGAATTCACAACCTCACATTTTGAATTTTGGGAACATCTATGTTGTTATTGTCATCTCTAGTATGGGATCCTTCTCTAGTAACAACATTGATGGTAGGAGCTATTCCTTCATCATCAAACCTAGGCTCCAACTTGATCAAATTTGATGGTCTTGTCTTGCTTGGTTCTCCCATTTTGCATTCATATCTAGAAAATCTTAAATACCATGATAATTAACCCTACATTAAGAGAATTAGGGTCATCTAGGTAAAGGAAAACACTAGGAGAGATGTCCCACCTCATAAAAATTGTAGCATCATACATATCCACCTCTTCCAATGGTTCCATCTGCTCTGTATTCACCTTCTCTTCTGCAACTAACTCCTCTTCGAGGTCATGAATTGTTGGTTACTCAAAAGGTAGTTCCATCTAATATATTAGTGAGGGAATCTAAGATCTACATGTATCTATATTGTGTGTGGAAGTACCACTGAACTCATAATACATTGTATTTGGAACTTAAGAATACTTCTACAAGATCAAGCAATGTTTGGGGGAGTTCCCATATGTTTTACATATTTCACAAAATTCCACAAGATAAGAGTTTTGAATATTTGGAAAAAGCATGATATTGTAATGGGTTATGAAATGGAGTAGAGGTAGCCACGTGTGGAACTAATGCAGATTATCTTCCTAGAAAGGATCCCATAGGGGGGTTGGACAAACCCCCTCACCTCGTCCTGCCCCCCTTAATTGAAGACACTCAAATAATAATGTCCCTCGTTCATAAATCTCGTGAACCATACTTATTCATGACCAATATTGGGTATTGCTATCTCTTGTATCTTTTTGGTGATGGAAATAATTTGGTACCAAACCTATGATAAGTCTAGACTTGCTATTGGTGTTGTAGTGTTGGTACTTCCAATATATGTAGCCATGGACTCTACCTTCATAGCCTATCCCAATGTAGCTCTCAATGTATCAATATTTCATTGTGTCAACTAGATTTTAGTTAATAGAATCAATTAATGAATGAACCATTATTCATTATGGGTATCATGGATAGGAAAGGAAAGCCTACCCATCAAATCCAAAAAATATAAGTGCATACTCCCAAGTAGATTCTCTTTCAAACAATCAAATTTATTTTAGTTCTACAATACTTTGTTGTTCCAACTTAGGTAACTGAAATTCTGCAAGAAATTGTTGCTTCACTTCCTAGAAGGTGAGATGTACAAATCTAGGAGGACATTATACAAATTTCATATACCATTTTTATTCTCTACCCCTTAGAGTTGTAGTGAATCTCTACTAACTTGGAGGGATTATGAACCCCCTTTGACCTCCATATGGATTTACACAAAAATTGGTGTTGTTATACATCTTGTTTGATTCCCTGTCCTTACAACTTTAAGTACATCATAGAAGATCCACCATGGATTCTCACCATCCTACTAGGTTGAAATCCAACTAAGATAAATACAGTGGGAACTGATTATGTAACCAAATTAGAAAGAACCACTCAAGCTAAACTACTACTACTTAAAGTGCTACTTGGAAATCCTAAACTAAGGCCATTAATCTTCCTCCTGACAATGCTTCAACTTGAATACTACTAATGATATTAATATGACTATACCAAGAAAAAATCAATACAATATTTAAAATGTAAATATCATATGATTCAAGGGTGCTAGAGGAGTGGTTTAAGTCAGAATGGTTCCATTACCTTTAGGTATATGTTTTTTGACCTAGAGGGTTCTGAATCTTGGAAAAATACTCATACATCTACAAGGACATTGTTTTGATTATTCTTTTCTTCAACAAAAATTAGATCACTTTCCTCAAGTCATTTCACAACATCTTTTTTGGTCAACTTTGCATTATTAGTCTAAATGGAAGCATAATTATTCTTTACTTCTTTTTCTTTCTCTTTTAACTCTACTAGCACACCCTCTCCCTAGATTCCTCCTATTGGTATCCCTTCCATCATTATCCCTCTCTCCTTCAATTATGATTTGTCCAACTCTCCATTCATTCACAACTTCTGCAAATCATGCAATCTTACTTCATATTTTTCTTTATTACTTATCTATTTTTGTAACTACTCACTTCCCTTTCTTGTTTCTTTCATTTGATTTATCCACCACCTTTCTGTAATGGCTGACCTCCTCAAAACTCATTCATCCCTTCCACTATTCTCCCCCCCCCCCCCGCATATTCTAGATCTTTACAACCACTCCCCTATGGTGCAAAGTATCTACTCATCAATTATAGTGTGACTAAATGACAAAAAATCATCTTCTACCAACCATAGCTTAATCCAAAGTGATATTTCTCTTACTAGTCTTCCTTGGGCCCCTTAAACGAGACCTATTCTCTAGAGAAAGATTGATGATTCTTCGCAACAAACTCCACTATGTATCCATTGAAAACGTTGTCTACCCAAACATCTATTTCTTATGTAATCAATGTGAAACCTCATGGTTAGAAGAAGTCCACTGAACACTTTCCTTCTACCAATCTCAATATTCTAGGGCTTCTCCAAGTTTTTTCAACCATTTATATAGACTTATAGGGAAATCACACCAGAAAATTTCATAGTGGTCCAAATAAGGTCAATCATATTACAAAAACTCCCTACATATAGCCAAGTTCCATTCTCGTAACTTTTCTTCTTGTAATACAAAGTCCTCAAATTTCTTATGTCATCAATATTTGATCCTAGATTTATAGATCTCCCTTTCCACCGAGATAGTATTTCCCTGTTGATTAGGGTCCCAAAAACATAAACATTTGTTGGCATTAAGTTGAGACCGAGTTTCCAATGGAAGGCCAACAAAGGGTTCGTTGTAGTTTAGTTGCGTTGGCATTTTCAATCTTCCCGAAAGGAGGAATATTTGGCCTAAAGTGTAACAAGTACCATGAAAATATGGGAAAATCTTGGAGGATGGACACAACTTGAGACATATGGCAGGTTCAATGACTATGCATTATTCAAAAATCAAAATGGATAACATGTAACAGATACAAAACCAAATCCATTATAATATTGTTAAACAAAGGTTTCACCAAATCAATATATAGATAATAAAACAGATTCAACATTCATACACATTTCCCACAAATTTGAAAGGCCCCCCAAGTATTATCCTTTTATTCATGCCTCCATAATGAAACCAAAATGTGTTCCATTACATTGGAGAAGCTTAAGACATATTTCTCATCAATAGGCCCATCCTAGCAACCTCCATGACACAACATTCCTTACAACAAAAAATGAATAAAAACATTAAAAATAAACTCATTAGTATATCTAGTAATACATTTTCCTAACATCAGTAAACCCTTTCCCTCAACCTCAATGTGTTTATATACAAAATGAGTTGCTAAACTTCACCTTGTTAAGATAGTTATAAAAAATATAAGAACAACTAAGTTGATCCATTACCCAAGTTATTGCATTAATTATATTCCATCCTCTTATCTATTGGTAGTCAACTTACACATTGTCCTCTTTATGTATTTTTTGCATCTCCTATGATGATCCCCATGTTATTTTGGTGCTCTTCCTATCTTTCCATCTTCCAAAAAATTCTCCCAAAAACTAAGGGACCAAGAAAGTTCTACTTGCTTGGTTTCTACATCCAAGCCACCTTTTATTTCACAGTAGGCAAACTTACGATACTAGGGTTCAATCCTTGTAAAGTTTTCTATTCTCCCACACTTCACTTTTGCATTGATTTGATTCTTGGGTATTGATCTAATCTCCATCTACCATCTTCATTATCTTGGGCACTTTCACTCCAATGACATTTCTATGCACCAATTATCGACTCTTCTTACTTCCATTTTCACATCCTTTTACCCTTGGAGGGGATCTACATTGTCTTTGTATTTTCTCCCTCACTAGGAGAAATATTATTCATCATCCTCTTCATGCCTTTTTCTCCTGTGTATATTTCATTGGTAGTTGTATTTTCTTTTGCGTCCAACCAATGCACTATGTATTCTATTTATGAATATTCTTCCCATGTTCAAGTATTTGCATAAGAAATCCTTTATAAGAATATTATAATAAAATTAAATTAAAGAACAAATGATAAACCCTAACTTATCATGTCGTGAATACTTATTGAATAGATCATGATACAAGAGGAAAATAAATCATTGAATTTTGACAATGTATGGACAAATAAAAGTGTGGAAATGGAATTGATGGAAGAGAACAAAGTGAGAATAAATATTGTAGCCTCATTCAACCAATCATGCAATGATTCATTCATATGCTATGAACCTTCCTTCATATCATATGCATTGATTCATTCATATTCTATGAACCTCCCTTCATATCCTATATTGACAAATATTTCTTCACCTTGTTCATGTAATAAGCATTTTCAAAATTTGGGTCTAGAAGAGCTGATTCATTCATATGCTATGAACCTTCCTTCATATCATATTCATTGATTCATTCATATTCTATGAACCTCCCTTCATATCCTATATTGACAAACATTTCTTCACCTTGTTCATGTAATAAGCATCTTCAAATTTTGGGTCTAGAAGAGCTTGAATAAAATTAGCTTCCATTAATTTCCTCACTCACATAACTTGACTTTCTATTAGTATAATCTCTAGAAGAATCATTACACGTGAATATATACATTGAATTCTCATCAAGCTTGTTGTTTATGTGACATTTTGGATAAAAACACCCAAATGAAAACCTAAGGTCTAACATATGTGAAGAACATGATGGCTATGTGATAAGTGATGTGCTTGTACAACTCCAAAAATTGTAAAGACATTCATTCTCAAAATTTAGGCATGTTTTTGTGTGATTTTAAGTGTTCATTGGATCTATTCACATATAGAATGGGGTTTCTCTTCATCTACCTTCATATTGATTTTTTCCTTGCCAAAAAGGGATAGATAATTCCCTTGAATGCTAGTTATGTAACAACCCTTTTGCTCACTTTTCAGATCTATCTTTATGATAGCTTTGGAAGGATATTTTTCCCAATTGATTTCTTGAAATCGATTGCTAATTGATGGCCTAGATTATCATCACATTAAACAATGCCATCTTCACCATCATGAAGAAATACATTATATTCATCGTGTTTCACTAGAATATCTCCACATTGATCTTTGGATTAATCATCAATGAATGCCTTCACATAAGCACCTTTATTATAGGAATATATTTCCACTAGATTGATTAAGGAAGGATCAAATGTTTCCTTATTTCATATTCACAAAAAAATCATCATCATTTATATGTGATCCAAGATTCAAATTCATATTTGATAATGTTGGAATGAGAATCTCATCTTATTGGTTGCTATCATTAGAATTAGGATTTTCAACTTCCTTTCCATATAAAAGCATGCACCAAGGAAGTTGTATAAAATTAAATGGAACTTCATCTTCCTTAAGATATCATGCTTCTCCATTGCTATCACACCAACACCTTGCGATGCTCAAAGCCTCTTCAGATTTTACAATGTTTAATCAACTCATTTATACAAGTGAACACCAACTCTGCATTACCACAAACAACCAAAGAAAAACATAAACAAATATTTGAGGAAATATTTGAGATCTCTGATATGAACATAGGTGGAGACCATTTTTCTTGTTGACCCAAATGCATTAGCCAAGGCCAAACAAAGTGAAAATTACAACTCCAAACTAATAATATATGACAGGAGTTGGAGTGATTCTTGATAGTACTCTCTAAAATTAAACAGCTTGAAAGATAATTAGACTTGCTCATATTTGGATAATGCACAATCACTAACCCATATCTTAGTACAACATAGAATACAAAAATATTTTAGCAATTCCCTTGAATCATAACCACTTAACCTTAGATCAATCAATGTTAATATTATTCCAATGATTAATATGTAAATTAATAAAAAAAAGTAGCCCTATGTCCAAAGCCCTTAGCCTCAAGAAAACTCAATTTTAAGGTTATTCTTACAATCCAATAATCTTTCAAACTCTTTGTTTCCATGAATATTTTCAAAGGAAAAAACATGAAACTGTTGTTGCTACACGTTTCAATGCCTCTCCCATTTTTATTTGTTCAAAATTGTCCTAAGAAAAGGTTCCCAAGAATTGAGTTGTCCCTTGCTCCACCTCCTTATCCCTTGTTTCTACTCTTGTTAACAAACATACCCTCTTTCAAATCTTACATGTCAATAACTACCAAGAAAATTTATTCATATCCACATTACATTTACATACTTATTGCAATCAATCTTTGTTCATAAATAATCACACTACATCTTACAATTAAGGGAAATAAATCATTAGGAAAATTTAAGAGCACCATCGTGAAGCTAACACCATGATTAGACATGGGCTCAATCCAAGCAAGTGATATATCCAATTATTATTTGTGATCAAAGCATTTCAAAACTCAAATTTCACCCAACAATTTACAAGCATCAATTATTGGTCTTAGACGATAGTCTTTGCTTGCACAAAACAATATAATTAATTTGAAATGGCAATTAGCTTGTAAAGGTTCATGCAAATCTAAGCAAGTTCAAATTAATCCACATAAATAATTCAAATGCTCTTATGGTTTTGTTGCTTGGGTTGTAAGTGAATTGATTCCTCTCCTTGGATGTCAATATCTCTACCAGAACCTTCTAATGATGATTGCTTCTATATGAAAAACATGAATCATTGCCCCCTTATGTGATTGGCCATAAGTAAAAATATTGTTGGTTCTTACCAAATCAACTTCATGCTTGTCTTGGATGATTGTTAAATATTACCACTAGTTTCATGTATCCTTTTAACGAATGGTAAGATTCCCAAATACTGTAGTGTAGTGTAGGAATATACCAAGAATGAAATCATTTTGCTATGGGAATAAAAAATTGAACCAAATGGCTTGGAGGTGTAAGAAATGTGCAACACCAAATTAATGAGAAATTCAATGAAAGGAAAGGTGCTTGGCCACCCAAAGGCATTGTGCACAACCCTCGTAGAAACATAAGACTTTCCTACAAACCCACACATGCTTGGAAAATTATGACTAGTAGGAGAAGTCTCTAAGGTGAGCGATTTTCTTGCCTAAAATGTCTCTTCCAACCACACCATCTAGGAAACCTTCCTAACTTTTAAAACAACCCACACACTGAGCTACAAGACTATGGGTTCAAGTATTAAGTCCCTAGGCTTGTTGGTATTTGACTAAATTTTCATTTGTCTCGTTATTGTTTAGAAGAAGCATGTCATTATCTAGAAGGTGTTAGTCATAATTTATAAAAGCTAGGAAAAGCGAATTTGCTAAGAAGTACAATGCAAAAATCCTTAGCAAAATAAGTCCATACAATTAAAAATGGTTCCCTGACTTTGTATCTTCATAAATGTTTATTCAATCTCTAAATTTCATTTTGTTCGATTGTGGGAGTAAAGGGAAGTAAGAGGTTTCCAAATTCTAGTCAAACTCCATGTTTTATCATTCCTAGAGTGTCACCTTTTAAACTTAAGCAGAAAAAGGATTGTGGACATGATTTTTGTTTAAATAATTTTCTAACTTAAGGAGCTCATATTTGATTTATCTTAATTCTGTAGTGATTGATGACCCCCAAAACCTTACTTCAATTTCTTTTAGTGTTGATTGATTGATGACCCCAAAAACCTTACTTCAAACTCCTTTAGTGTTTGACAAAGCTAATTCTCCAATAAATCCAATGAGAAACTCCTCCACAAAATAACTCAATTAAAATGGTTCCCTGATTTTTAGCTTCGTAAATGTGTAATTCCCACACTCAATTTATGAATTACATTTTGTTTTATGGTGGGTTTAGAGAAGTTGGGAGATTTGTAACTCTTAGTCAAATTCCATGTTTTGTCATTCCTAGAGTGTCTTTAAACTTGAAATGGAAAATGGTTTATTAACAAGTTTTTTTTTTAATGCATTTTCGTACTTATGGGACTCACAATTGATTTATGTTAGTTCCATAGTGATCAGTGACCCCCAAAACCTTAGTTAAAACTATTTTAGGGTTACAAAAATTTATTTGGTTGGACCATGAAATTTTTCACAGCTATGCTCTGCTAGCTAAAGTTTGGTCCTTGTTTGGAGTGTTGACTCAATACTCTTGGAAAATTTTTGCTAGCATGTCATTCCAAGTTATCATGCTCTAACTCATCACAGAGAATCAAACAAGATATACACAATAACCTCTTAGGTACTAACACATAGACATGTTCTGAAAGTTGATCGTAACACTTTGTAAATCAAATGAGTGATCATTTGCAAGAAAGAGAAGTTATGAACAATCATGATCAAGATATTCATTTATGTAAATTGTCATTGTCAACATATCCTTGGATTTCCCTTTTCACTTACCTTTTTGCATTATGGTTGCAAACTCAATTGTTAGGATAGATAACACACTATCTCAAGCATCCATTTGTATAATATACCGCACACAATTCTATGAAGCATGTCACCTAATTTTGATGACCATGATGACCATCACTCTCCATTGTTAGGGAGAAACCGAAAACATTCGACGCCACCTTTGGGAATAAACGAGACCCACAACATAATTGGTATGGTGTTCACATGAGTCACCTAGTTTCATGACAATCTTTCCTTGCAAATTGGATCATTCATGCTCTTGAACCTATTAGTGAATAGCCAAACATTATCAGTTTTCCCTGGTGCACTTCTTCTTTTGTCAATCTATCTTTGTTAGGCACTTTGATTTGGAAGGCACTGCAATACTTAACCAAAGCAATAATAGTGTGTGGTAAAAGAAAACCTATTATCATTCCTTTCACCAAATGGAATTTCATAATTCTAACTTTCTTGGTGTCAACCTTGGCTCATGTTATTGCGTCGAGAGAGAGAGAGAGAGAGAGAGAGAGAGAGAGAGAGAGAGAGCTAGCTTCTAGTGACTTGCTTAACTACAACACTTTCCCATCTAATGTGATGATGCATTCATACAATACTTATGTAACATGGATGTGAAAGGTTCATGGATATGATGCGTGTTTACATACACCTTGAATTCCATGCATTAGAAACTTGACCATGTCATCCTTGCATACATGAAGCATGCACCAATATAAATAATTTTAAGCTCCTCCATAAGTAAGAAAAGGAAAAATTGCAATCAAGTTGTTATCTTTAACTTGGGCACTTCTCAAGACCCTCTCAGGATGGAAAGACGTTGAAGTGACTACATCTTCATGTTCACAAGGCAATTTGTTAATCTGAACCTCCATTTAGAATCAAAGGTCAAGGCACTAGATTAGAATAATTTATGTGATTCATACAATACAATTAGTTCAATAAATCCATTAACAAACTTCATGACTCACCATGCATTTAATTCTCTAAGTAAGAAACTACTTTTGCTAGTTCATACATATAATTAACATTCCATTGAGTGAAATCATTCATGTAATAGATATGACAAGCACTTAACAATATTGTTAGCAAGGTGAATCCAATATGGACCACGAGATTCCATTAATACCCTTGACATCAAGATGTTTGAGAACATTAAATTGATCAATACATAAGTAATATTAAGAATTTCAAATATCATTGGAACTAACTCATGATTAGACTAAACTTAGAGCAAGCTCAAACAACCATCAATTCATGTGCACACAACATCAACTTTCAAACAATATATTCCAATGAGTCACATAATTTTATCTAAAATGGCCTTTAAAAAAAAGTTGTATCTTTGGATACCTAAACAAAGAATGTAAATAAATAACATCTTCATATATTAAACAATATTAAACAAAAACAATCAAACCCTACAATATATTTGCTTTAACTTTACCCCTTAACTTTTAATTATACATTTTATGACCTCTCAATTATCATAACTCCTTAAAACCCTCTCCAAATAAATTTATCAACAACCTCTCGAGAATAATTGATCAACCTTCAAATTTAAACGCATTCAACACACTAACACACTTATCCTAAAAACCTACTCCTTAACTTACTCTTAAATTTGTTTCCAACACCTACCATCATACAATACTTCACCTCTATAATCATGTCTAGCACATCACATACAAAGCGTATTTATTTGTTACAATACATTAATTTATTGAAAAATCATTGGTGGAATGATTAACCCACTCAAGTTCTTTAGTTTTGTATGTCATTATTTTATTAAAATATTTAGCTAAATTAAATTTTATAAAATTATTTATAGTATTTTTATAATATAAAAATTAATATATTATCATAATTAATTAGTTTTGAATTTAAGTGAATCTGATGATTAAGTACTTATATTTTTTTTAATCAAATTATAGGTTCAAATCTTTATATAAAGGGTCCTTTGTTTCACAAACAAAGGGTCTCAAACATTAATTTGATGTTTTATTAAATGAAAACTTTAAAAATAGATTTTGAATTTGTTTATAATCAGTATAGTTTCATGGATGAAAATTCTAGGAATGTAGTTCTTTCATGCTCCAAAAAATTGAGGGTTTTTTTAACTAATCCAAAATCTCCAAATATGTATAAACAATTTAGCACTATGCTCTCTCTAAATTTTTGTTTCTTTGGATTATGACAAAAATATAGTTTTTTCTGGCCGTTTTGGATAATATATTTAATGTACCCTATATTACTATTAAAAATAAGTTAATGACTCAAAATTCTAACCTCCATCATAACAACTACATTTATTAATTGAGGGAAAATCGCTCTGCAACTAGGGTTTGAAGTCGGCCCTCGAACGATCTTGGCGGCCATGGTTTTTTCCATGGTTGCCCACACCCAACGTTGACGGATCTCTGGTGCATGGAGTGGGGGCAACGCTTTAGCGCGGAGACCCATTGTTCACAGTGGCGGCGGTAGCGACACACTGAGCTGCAGGGCATTCAACAGGGTGGAGCGTCCATGGCTCGTCGGTGACGCAGATCACAGTGGCGGCGGCGGCACACTGATGTGGGGGTTTACAACGGCATCCAAAGCTCATAGGCGACGGCGGCGGCACACTGATGTGGGGGTTTGCAACGACGTCCATGGCTCATAGGCAACGGCGGAGGGGGTGTCCAAGACTCATAGGCGACGGCGGAGGCGGCGTTCCATGCCCCAGTTTTCCACTGCCGACGGTGACGTCCAAGACTCATAGGCGACGGCGAAGGGGGCGTCTTCCATGCCCCAGTTTTCCACTGCCGACGATGAAGGCGCCGAAATAGGTTATGCGGAGCATTGCCTCTCTCATGCGGTGACGGTGGGGGCTTTTCATTTGGTGGAGGCATCTGGGGCTCTTTTCAGGGACGCTCGGCTTGCTACGACGGTCTGCTCCAGACCAAAATGGGGTTTGTCTGGCTGCTTTTCCATCAGGGGCTTGCTTGTTGGCTATTTTCGCCAGTTTGGGAGATCTACCGTGTCTGCTGCTCTGTCCACAGACATGGATCTTCTGCTTCCTCCAATGAGGGTTTCGGTTTTGACGGATCTATATCTTTCTGTGGAGGGCCTGCTGCAAAGTGAGCTGTGGCTGGTCATAGGTGATGCCTAGGGTTCTTGGAGGCCGGCGGGTGTTTGTGGCACCCTTTCTCCGGATCTGTGGTTGTGGAAGTGCTGCATTTCCTCTTCTTTCTGATTCTAGTTCTTGTGTGGCTATGGTGGATATGAGCGGGTTCTGCTCATTCTTCTGTAGTATTTTCTGTTTTCTCCATTTTTCTGTGCAATGAGGGTTTGTTCCCGAGCTCAATTACTGTACCCACTTATATGTGACAATGTATGGAGCAGCTTATGCTCTCCATATATCTGCAGAATGTAATTTTGTATCTTTTGATAATAAAATTACAACTTTTTCCAAGAAAAACATCCAAGGAAAAAAAACTACATTTATTAATTCACCACCTTTATTTAGAGTGAGAATAAGTTTATTAGTGGATGAATTCAACCTTCTTTCTATACAAATTCTTTTCTAAATTTAATAAAAAAATTACGAAAAATTAGACCTTAAAAATATATATTTAAAGATTTTAAAACCTAAATTATAAAAATTATAAAAATAAATAAATCAATATAAAAATTTCATTAATTTTAAAATTATTAACTCCATTAAAAATAAACTTAAATAATAGATAAATTAAATCACAAATAACTTTATCTATAAATTGTTTATAATTTTATTTTTATAATAAATTAAATCCAGAATGATAAGGTATATACCTCTTCTTTATCTTTGAGTAAACACATATAAATTTAACTTAAACTAATATAGATCCATTTTAAAAGAGGATTTATCGAGGGCTGAGAGGGATCAAATCTCTCTAGGTACAAACCCCTTTTTAGAGTGTTGTTATTTTTTAAATATTTAATTATTTTGTTAAAATGACACATGTCAACTCTAGGATAAACATGAAGGAGTTACACATCCCCTACTAAGCTATAGAATAAGCTTCTTTTACTAAACATAAAGTATAGACCTCTTCTACTCATATAAATTTAACTTAAAACTAAATATAACAATTACATGAAATTACATATTAAATTATAATTATTAAACTGATGCCATAACAATATTTTTATAATAGATTTAAATTTAGAATTATAAGGTATACACCTCTTCTACTTATATAAATTTAACTTAAAACTAGATATAATAACAATTATAATTAACACTTTACCCCTTATACGTGAATTAACTTATTTATATCTACACGCCGAGATAGGCCGTCGAAGAATCTTGATTGTTTTTCACTGAAAGGGCAGAATAAAATAAAAATAATGACAGAAAATGAGGCATAAGGCATAGGATAAAAGACAACTAAAACACTCAGCTTTTTTGGTGATTTTGAGATAAAAATCGATTAAATTTTTGTTGAAAATTGTTATTTTAGTAATTTTGTAATTTTAGCAATTTTGATTCTCTATTTTAGATTAATTGTTCAATTTTAAAACTATCTAGATCATCGAAATTATGATCTAAACACTCCAAATTATAATTTTAACAAGAATTATTTTACCTAATTCCGACAAGTCAAAAACATTTTAGTTAACCCTTATACAACTCCCAAAAATGCAATTAGCCAGACTGACGGAGTTGATAACCAACTACACCACAGCAGTCGGCACCAACCTGTTTTAAGGTGCCCTGTACAAATATACAAATTAATTGGATGTTGTCTGTATTCTGGACATACTTGCAGTTATGTCCAGGAATTATATTATAACTATATATTGCTTTTAGACTGAAATTGTAGGAAAATACAAATTAACATTAACAGATTTCAAGAATCAAGATCTGCCATCTAGCGATTGTTCTCAGATTGTACCGGCGCCCCGGCGCCCTTACAATCCCATATTTTTTCCCTCATTGTCTAATTTTTAAACTCCAATTATATATTAACTCTGATGTTCTAGATTTTTCATCTAGACCGCATAGCGCAGTGGATTAGCGTGTTTGACTTCGGATCAAAAGGTCGTGGGTTCGACTCCCACTGTGGTCGGCTTTTTATTTTCGTACACTTTCTTCTTTTCTCCTTTCGAAGAAGAAAAATGAAGACCGTTCAGGGAAACCATATTTCATGTTGTTTTCCCCACTCAGTGTGTTTCCGCCTTGGCTTTGCTACCCTGTAGTTCATGGAAGGTTGCTGGATTTTAGAGTTGATTATGTTATTGGGGATTTAGATTTTGAAGTTGATTATGTTCTAGATTAATTAGGTTAAATCAGTTATGGCCAGTATTATTGGTAAAATACATGCTCTTAGTTGTATTTATAAGATTCAAATCTTAGGCTCTATCAAGCGTCGAGAGGGATCAAATCTCCCAATTATGTTATTAGGGATTTAGATTTTAAAGTTGATTATGTTCTAGATTAATTAGGTTAAATCAGTTATGGCCAGTATCATCGGTAAAATACATGGCTTTAATTGTATTTATAAGATCCAAATCTTAGGCTCTATCAAGCGTCGAGAGGGATCAAATATCCCGAGGTGCAAATTTCTTCTCAGGTATTGCACTCAAGGAGCTTTTACAAGATCTCCCTCATATTATTACTTTTTACTTTTTATTATTACATTTTATTTATGGCCGACAATATCGACAAACACTCACTCACAAGATATCTCTCATATTATTACTTTTTACTTTTTATTATTACATTTTATTTATGGCGGGCAATATCGACAAACAACTCACAAGATCTCCCTCATATTATTATTTTTTACTTTTTATTATTACATTTTATTTATGGCCAACAATATCGACAAACACTCAACTCACAAGATCTCCCTCATGTTATTACTTTTTACTTTTAATTATTACATTTTATTTATGACCGACAATATCGACAAACACTCCACTCACAAGATCTCCCTCATACTAGGCTGTAGAGCGCCTCTCGGCGCAAAAACTATGTTTAGTTTGATTTTTTTGGTTTTGTGATTCATTGGGGAACAATATTTGAAGGTAGGGTTTGGGATTTTAGGGAAATAATTGCAAACCTATGGGTAGTGTTTGTAAATTTAGGGGTAGATTTACCATGAGTACAATTTCATCAATAAAATCCCAAACGTTACCTTCAAATATTGTTCCATGCCCCTGGATGTGTTGGATTTTATATCACACTTTTTGCAAATAAACAAGCAAAGATTGACAATTTTTTACACTATGGCCCTATATTGTAGTAATGTTTGTTGTGCTTTTGTAGACTTCCTTTGCTTCTCTACAGTAAATGAGTGATAATTAGTGGGGGACAGGATCATTGTTTTCCAGGAGGTGGCACTAGAAACCTTGAATATAGAAGGGGTTCCAAGGGTTTTAGTTCTAATGGAAATTTCTGGGGGATTTCTACTTAGGATTATTTTGGTTTGTGGAGATGTACAATGGAAGCAAATATTGAACTATAAAAAAATCCTTTCTTGGTTTTGATCTAGTCATAATATTGGACATATCTTCCATGTCTATCCCAACCAGTATGGAGACTCTAGGAAAAGAAAGGGAAATGGTTGCAAGGTCCTGGGAAAGGTCTTTAAGGTTTTTCATAAGGTAAAGGATGACAAGAGCACCTCCCTTGACATAGGTGGGGTTCAACCTCAAAAAAATAAGGAAAGTGTTGGGTCTATTGAATCAATGAAGGCAAATAATAAGTTCAATGTCCCTAAGCAATCTATTGTAGATCCTATCTACTTAATGGAATGGGTGCCGCTGTCTAATCTAGGTTTGGTCAATCATAAGGGAGACATATTTAAACTTGTTTATAATTTACAATCATTATTGACAAATGTGGTTTAGGAGAGCCATGAATTGGTAGATAAGATGGGTATGAGAACACTCTTATTAAATCTTGGAGCAGATAAAGTAGGATCAATCCTACCGAAGGATACAATTGTAGTTGTGAGCACCAAAAGTGATGGTCTTGTTTCACATTGCATGGATGTTGATCGTGAGAGGTGATAAGGGAAGAAGTGTTTCAAGTGTTGGACATAGTTCAATGCCAACTCAATATGTTTTGAGAAGTCCTCCCTATTAACTTTATTCTCAATTCAACACCAATGGTTTGCAAAGTGTTGCAAATTTCAATCATTGACTTTGCTTCAATTCATTTCTTCAATTTCTATGACTCCTTTGGGAAACATTGCACATAGGCAAGGTGGATACACCATACCTAGCCTTTATGAAAATTTTAATGAGATGGTTGGGGAAAAAGAGTATGGGTTGATCTAATACGCCCATGTCATATCTCATGGTGGGCACACACATGGATACCACCTTCCTAAGCATTCAAATTTCATTTATGTGTGTCTTTCATCTTGTCACTCTGTAATCTGGCCTAGTATTGCCAGCCTAAGATTTCTTAATTTCGATCCTACAACCATTTTTGCCTTCATTTAGTCAACTTATACCATGAGCTTGAACACTATTGATGATTGAGGATCCTTGGAAATGAAGGATAGTCTTGCAGGTTTGCTCATTTGGAATAGAACAATAGTTGTTGCACTTGCTCTCCATTGTTCCAGGTATGATTTCTAACTAAAATCTTATGGAATTGGTATTGATTTAATCTGGTTGGTTGGTTAGCCTAAACCTCCTCCCATTTACTCTTGTCCTCTGTTTAAATGAATAGTAATGCCTAGGTAATGTTAACCATTTTTATGAATTAGATGAGGACGCAGAGGGAAACATCCCTATAACAATAGTTGATGGGTAGGCTATCCCTCGACCTACGAAAGGCACTTTGTGAATTTCTTTGCAAGTGGTAACTTTATGAACAAAATCTCCCCCCTATGTGCTTCATGCATCATGCTCACCTTGCCCTAGCTCACATGTGAATCCTAGTGGGTGTCCTCCTATATTTGGCATCAAATACACATTTTAAAAGAAAAAAACGGTCATCGGTTTAAAATATAAGTATCCTCTATTCTTGGGCACCATTAAATTAAAAAGGGTTTAGTTGTTTTCAATTTGAGTCATTCTATTTACATGGAATTACAAACAAAAAATATTTTTCTCACAAGAGGCTCAGCTTCATTGCATGTCACATGACCTGGGAGTTTTCTTTTCTTTTGTGTATTCACCTTCCTGAGCTTCCATTTCATTGTCAACCCTATAGGAAAACACGTGAAGTGATTGTCTATATAGTCATATTTGTGACCCTTTACAAATGACTTTATATGCCAATATACTCTCTCAACCAATATCTATCCACTTGTCTTAAGTCTTTCCCCCTGCTAATCTAGTTGATTAATTAATATTTAATTATGCATATTCTTGGTTGTGGTCATGCTTTTTTCAGTTTTATTGTATTCATGAAGTGATAAATTGAATGTATTGATGATTATTTGGATGTTGGACGAGTTTCTTTAGTAGAGGATCAAGAAGAGGACGGAGATGTAGACCAAACATTATATGGAAAGAAAGCAAGAGGAAGAAAATTAGATTCTTCATGTATTTTGATGCGATCCTGATGAGTTTAACCAACTTGCACTAAATATTCATCTATTCCTGGCAGGAAAGCAATTCAACATCATTTAATGCTAGCCCCAACCTCGCTACAACCACATCATCCTAGCATTGTCAATGTCCCTGAGAAAGCTAACGATGTTTGGTATGTGAACCCTAATCCACCTTATCAATGAGTCGCGGGTTAGGGAATACATGAACCTGGACAAAAAGCTCTTGCACCCCACTCCATTGTTGTAGATGATAACTCATCCTCACGTTTTGAAAATCATGCCAACCTTGTGCCCCCTGTGACCGAACAACCCCTTAGAGATAAAGGGAAACATATCGTTATTTCTCCCAATTCTAGAAAATTGCATGAAACCCCTCTTGCTTCCTACCATCCATAAGAGAATATTATTAAATAAAAAATAGGCACCGGGGGCTATCACTTATTTAGATATGCATCTGAAAATTTCTTATTGTTGATAATGATATGGTGTATTTTTGTTATGTGTTGTAGTTTAAGTTATTTCACTTAATTGAGCATCATATTTTTTGACTTGGAAATGAAAAAATGGAATTTGTTTAATGCATTGCAAAATTTTGATTGGTATATTGAGATACTCACTTAGTATCACTTAGTAATGTATCATGTTTTGAATAATATATATGGTTATAGGACAATGCTTGGTTATGGGAGATGCAAGTGGAAATTGTTTATGTTGGTTGGTTGTATGCATTACGAAGAAAGCATTAACGTTATTTATGATATGGTTGAACGTTATTGGTTTATTTCTTTCTCTTGTTTGGAGGTTGGGGTATATGGGAAACATAAGGTGTTTCTTTAGCCTCGGGATTTCACCCCCCTTGATGGATGGTTGTGGAGGATATATGATGGGACCCCGCCCCTTCTCTTTTTCACTTTATATTTTTACTCAATTCATTTACTATTGTTACTTTTCCCTTCTCCAAACAACCGAAATGGAAGAATAAAAGGAAAGAGAAGAGACTAATTGGGGACCATAATCTAAGAGAGAAAAGGGTATGCTAAGAGCTTAAATGTTGATTTCCATTAGTTTTCATTTGCATTCCATGATTTATTTTCTCTTTGATATGTTTGTTGACAACAAGGAAAGTTTCACAAAGTGATAGAGGATGATGACGTAAAATCATATTTTGTTTGTATACGAGAGGTATTTGTTTATATGTCTATGTCTATTGTATATTGGAAGTCCCACATCAATTGTTGGTGCTAATTAGTGGCATCATATGTAGATAAAGGATTTGGTGCAGCATATTGATTCAAGTATTGCTCAGCCCAGACTATGTTTTACTTCATTTCTTTGTCTACTTGATTGTTGTTTATACAATCGTGAAGCTGCCATGAACAATTTGAGTCATTCCTGGTCCAAGTCTTCGCCGAGATTTGTAAAATTTATTAGATCTCAAAAATATTTTGTGGAGTTAATGTATTTTAATAAAGTGCCATTGTTGGGCTCTTTCATTCTCCAATGCTTCTGCAACTTTCTTTCTATTCTTTCAAACACGTTTGTTTTCTTTGTTTGAACATTTACAGTTAGCTTATCCTTGTTATTTTCTTTTTGTCACTACAAGTTTTGTATACTTTGTATTTTGCTTCATGGTGTGAAAGCATAGTCAAATACCATAAAATATCAAACTCATTTTTATTTATTTTTATTTAGATGCTTACAATTGTAGTAATTTCTCATCTTTATATAGTTTAAGTTTCAACACTTTCGTTTACTAGTTTTGCTTCAGTCAATATTTTCTTTGTTTAGTTCATTTCCACACGTACACAAAATTAAAAATATATTAACAAAAACAAAGCAAAAATCCTAGATTCTTGAGAGAACTTGACTTACTAAGGATTTAATGCACATCTTAAGGAGGCTTTAACCACAGGGTACTATTCTTTCCTCTTCCCATTTAGCCTCACATGAGGTTGAGTTTGTTGATCTCAATAGACACATTTTTGAGATCAAGTCTCCATCTTCGAGTTTGAATTCTTTTTATCGTCGACCAATGCCTATTTCTTTAGTCTATTCTTCTCCTACAAAGGCTTCATCACTCATTGTTTAAAAACTCTTTCCATCAAAGTTGTCCGATAATTCACATTCTTCAAATTGATGGTTTTCAAGGGAATACTTGTAGTTAATGAATGTGAAGAAGCTGTCAAGGATCTCCTTTTATTTAGTGAAGAGATCCTAACTAGGATTCTTTGCCTCTTTAAGCTATCGCTTTGGTGATGAGTATGTCTCTGAGAGTGGTTACTCTTTGAAATAATTTCTAGTAGTACGGGGCTTGAGATCTGACAAGCATCTTGTCAATGTGGCACAATCACCATAAAGTATATTGCTTTTGATGACTATGTGAAATGGTATTGATTTTTCTGTTGTTGTAAGATCTTGTTGTAATGATTTCTATGGCTTACTTTTCAATGAATTTCTTACTTGGCTTCGAAGAAAGTTTATCTAGTGTTTTGCATTGACGTCAACTTTTGTTTAGAACATTGTGCATACTCACATACACAATTCTTGCAACAATTTGGTTGAGAGTCTCACATTATTCAATGTATGTTCTCTCTTGCCATCTATCCTTGAGATTGAAAAGTAGTTTTGTTAGCCATAAAATCATCAATATACAAAGATAGAGAGAGATACGTGATACATATATGATTCCTTTTATATTCTTTGCACTTGTTTGTGTACCAACTCTAGTATATATTGTGAAAGGAAGAAATATTAGACACAAATTAGAAACCACTTGCCTCTGATTTGCATGCAACTAGTAATACATTTGACCAAATGTCACATTGGCATCTCGTATGAACTTTTTCTCTTTTTGAGAACTTCACTTAATTATTGAAAAATATCAATAACATGATGAGAATCACCATAAGCACATTCAAATACTTCTTTGAATTGTTTCCAACCTTGGAGCAATTGAATACGTAATACACTAGACCAATCCTACACTTTTCCTTTAAGAGTGAAAGGGAATAACCTACAACCAACGTATTCATGAACAATGCTAAGTAACCAAAATATATATTCAAAATTTCTAATATGGTCAACTATAGTGGTTTTCCCCTCACCGTTAAATTTTGACAAAATATCCACTTCCTTTCTTGGAATGTCATGTAATGTTCTTGGTAAACACAAAGCAATATGGTCCTGAATCTTCCCATGTAGGAATTTGGAGTAGAGCAATGAGTTGATAATGGATTCGTGAAAATAATGGTTCTATGTAAGCCAACTTTTCATCTGCCTTCTTTTTAGTGCCAAAATGTTAACATGGGAAAATTCCCCTTGTCAATTTCGTAAGATTACCTAGAAAAGGTCCCAAGTAGACCTTTCTTCATTGATTAAATATGGCAAACCCTCCAACCCTTGTCAATTTCACAAAATGACCTAAAAAAAGTGACCAATTATATAGTGCTTGTTGAAAATGGCAAGCACTCTAGTTATGTCATGACTATTGTAATCTAGGTTTAATGTTATGATATCATCCTTAATCTAACCGATAGATAAAATACAGTATTTGTTGGGCCACGAATTTGTCCATATTTTCATCACCTATCGACATATATTTCATCCCTCTTCTTCCTATTATTATCCATTTATCATTTCATTTTCCATCCATTTGCTGTAACTGCACGTAAAATACCATATTACTTCCATTGATGCTTTAGTGGTTAATCATGATTATTTTCCTCTATTTTTAATGAATTGAAGACTATTATGCATAATTCTACTGATAATGGTTTATGGAGTGATTTTTCATATTAGCAGCAGTAGCAGCCATGGTTCAAGCCTCCAAAGTGGGCATGCTAGCACACGTCTGCATGAAGATTCACAACATGGTTTCATTCCTAGGATTGATTATGTGGATTTGTGATTTCAATTCGTGCTCAAGTCCAACATGGCAGCCTCCAGCTCATGATCAAACGACCTTAACCAAAAACGCATTCCAGATAAGAAAACATTGATTTGCATCGCGATTTGTGGGAAGATGGAGAAGAATCTTGAAAATATGGGACATGGGTTTTGCGTAACGGCCTCAATTACCTGTTTTGAGGGGAACTCACCAAACAAAGCCACGGTTTGAGATATACGGCTGGTTCTGTAAACGTGTAATTCTTAGATTTACTGTTGCGGCCAGTTTTATAAATTAGCAATTGGTTGAAACAGATCACAAGTTGGGGATTCGGTTTCTCATTCTCCTGAGAGGATTATATGTATAAATATGTAATCATTCTGATGTATTGGGGGAGGGGGAGAAAGTAATGTTATGTTGTAGAATTTGATCCAGACTCTGTTGTAATCATTCCATTATGATAATACATGCTGGCAGTTTCTTAATTCTGGAGTTGTAGACTTTCATTGTGCAGATCCAGCTTTGCTCAGTGGAGGAAGGCCCCTCTTCCCTGAGCAAATTCTAGTAGTGTTGATTGTAGTGTGTTATTATATAGATTTGCTTATTATTTAGTTCATGCTTTCATTCATTAGATTTATCATAGATGTTTTCTTGTTAATTCATTTTGATAGATCGTTGGCCAACATAACACTTTTTTTAGATTCATGCAATTAGATCTTGTTTCATAAGAATTGATTTTGTTTGAAGTGTGAGTAGATTTACAATGTGGATTTATGAATAGGTTTTGGGTTTGATTTCTTTTCAAGAAGGTGTGATCTAGTTTACAATGAGTTTTGATTTCATACCAATAGATCAACAGTGTCAGGTAGAAATTGGACTTGCATAGATATTGCACAATAACTTTGAAATAAAAGACTTTCTCGGGTTGGCAATTTATGTTCTAGTAGTTTCAGTTGTTTAATTAATTAGACAATTAATCTAACCAACATTTTGGTGTCGTTGCTGGGGAAGTTATCAATGGTGCAAAAGTACATCTGACATTGTTTTGTAGATGCATTGTTAAAGTAGAGCATGTAGGTTGCATGATTACCTTTCAGTTTATTGAATTTTCTTTGAGTGTGGATTTTTTTTTATTTTTTTTTCCATTTAGTTTTATTTAATTTTAATTTTTGGAGCGTAAATCTTATCATTCCCCTTAGTGGTGTTGTAAGCACCACCCATTATGCTAACACGTTGATAGGAACATTCGAAGGAGGAGCCTCAAGATAACACATGAAGAATATAATGAAGAGATGGAAAATAAGAAAGATGCAAAAGTTGTTACCTTTGAATTTCCCATCAAAGATTCAGGAGGAGTGGCACCAACGAAAAGCATTCCCCCACATGTTCTACCAAATTTTCACGGTTTGGAAAATGAAGACCTTGATGTATTTTTATTTCAATTTGAAGTACTTTGTAGAGTATATGGTTATTTTTCTAATGATCAAAAGTTGAATGTGTTTCCCCTTACTCTAAAAGGAACAACCCTCCGATGGTTCATGAGCCTCGGTGGGAATTGTAAACAAACTTGGGAAGACATGAAACATGTATTCTTGAAAAGGCACCAAAATTATTACAGGGTCCATGAAGACATCTTCGAAATGACACAAGCGAAAGAAGATAGTTTAGAGCATTACATGGAACGCTTTCAATACAATCTTCAAATATCCAAACAAAGGAAACTAGGGAAAGAGACCTTGAAAACACTCCTACTTAAAGGAATCCAAGTTGAATCTTTAGAAATATTAAATATGATGGGAATAGGTGATGTATTTCAGTTAGAATATGATAATATTTGTGAGTTATGTCGAAGGTGTTCAAGAGGAATATTCAAGACTGGTAAGAATTCTAGTAATCCTTCTTTTCAATCTTTGAAATCTGCTGCAAGAACAAGAGTTATAGGAGTTGAAATCAGCAATTTATTTGAAATTTGTAAAGCTAATTCACAATTGGATGCTTTGCAGGTTAAGGAAAAGCAGGAGGAGATAAGAGAAGCAAGGGATTCCCCTTTGGATAGTCTTGAAAGTTGTGGTATATGTGACATGAAGCATTCCACAAATTGTTGCCCCTCCTTACCAAAGATGAAAGAAACATATCAAAGAGATCTAAGAGTTGCAGCAAATTCATTGCAATAGTCATGGCAACTGTGGCCTACATGTATGGTTCAAAACTCTATCCCTCTATTTCCTTACTCTCACACTCAATCATTGAATACTCCTCCACCACGGCAGCTGTTGCAGCCCCAATTTAACTCTTACCTACCTTATCCACAAGGTTGGAATGGCCTAACTTATGATCACATGGCCACTCTCTTTCATGCTGCAACACAACTTGGTCCTTCAATATCAACCTCACAAACCAATCCTCTACATCAACCACATCTATCTTCTCATCAAACTCCTTGGTATCCAACACAATTTCCTGTCCAAACCACCCTCCACCCTAACCATTATAAAGCAGTACAGTATGCCTACAGTGTTGAACTGCAAAATTTTCCTACATTTCCCTCATGTTCTACCTCACCTACACCGCTGCAAAAAGACTGTGCACCGTTTCAGCAAATCCATATGAGGCCTGAACATGTTTTAAATCCAAGACTTGGAAGTGAAGTTTCTTGTCATCATCAACAAGTTAACAAGATTAGCAAATTTGATGAAGAACAAACATTTGAACCAAATATTGAAGCATCCTTCACATCATTAGATCCGAATCTCTTATGCATTTAGGAATATCAGTTTAATAAGGAGCTTCATGGTGTAACAACCATGAGAAATCAAGGGAACAAAGACTATATTGAAGCTTGGTTTCAGTCTTTCATTGGTCTGAAACATCATTCCTTACTTCACCGATTCTTGGCACCATCATTTCAAGGGAAGTTGATCTCTCATATCCTAACATTCATAAAGTTATATTTTTCTATTGGGAGTATGAGAATACTTGAGTCATTTCTTCGAAAGTAGCTCCATTGGAAGTTTTCCTACACTTGAGAAGAATTTGTTATTTCCAAGTAGTGTAGGACATTGTAAATAAATAAAATTGGTAATATCCCATTCAATTTTTCACTTAGATCTAGGATGCATCGATAGTATCATTTTGTTTTGAATAAGAACTATTGGACACATGGTGCAATAAGAGCCACCCATATTACTAATCTCTCTTTTTCAGGAAGTTGGTAAGAGGAAGGAAGCATTGGTGAAAGAAGACTCCACGAGAAAATTAGCCAAACGATTATGGAACCCTTCAAGCTTGAAACTTATGCGATCATCATGCTATGTGTTTAGTTTTTATTTGTATATAACACATCCAAAAAAATACACAGACTTTATTTCAACATTATATCATTTTTTAAGAGTTGCAGTTGTAGATGCAACACACTGTGTAAGTCAATATAGGTACTCAATGCTTGAAATTTTTGGTATGAGTGTGTGTTCTATTTAAATTTATATCATTAAAAACATTCACACCTATTCCGGTGACTTTTTGGGAGCCAAATTTCATTTATTGGATTTTTGGGGCATTTTGGCTTGAAATTTTTACTGAGACACAGTCGGGACAGTCCGTTTTTGGGAGACCAAATGGAATTTTTTTAAAACTTGTTTACATCCCAAGTATCCCTTTGAATCTAGTTTAAAAAACAATTTGAATTTTTGATATTGGGCATCAAACGAAAAATTTATGGTCAAAATACTAATGGGGTTTCAAGCAGGCAGCTTAGGAATGGAGCTGGGACAGTCACTTTTTGAATGCCTTATTGGATAAATCTTGAAAACCTATTTCGTTGGTATATTCCCCTATGAATCTAGTTTACAACACAAGTTGAATCACTCAATTATCGTACGCAAATTTTATGACCAAAATACCGACTGCCTATCACAAATCAACATTTTTAAAACTCAGTTTCCTAGACTGTTCATTGGACTGTTCGACTCATGCACTCTTATTAGATTCAAAACATGTTTCTATTGGATATCCCTACATGAATCTGCTTTCATATCCAATTGGAATCATGTCAATCCGTTATCAAACAAAAAATTTATGCCTAAAACCGTAACTGTTGGTCTAGTCCAGAATTCGAAAAACACCTTGTCATGTAGGCTGTTACTAAGCAAATTGGAATATCATCACATAGAATTTTTAAAACCTATTTCTAATAGATATATACCTATGAATTTACTTTCATTGGGATTTTGAATCACTCAAATCGGACAAGGAACAAAGAAGTTATGATCAGAATATTGTTGGCAAGTCTAGATGGCCATCACTCTCCCACAGGTATAAAGGGGATTTTGCTTCGTTCATTTTTCTTTGGATTTGTCTTATAAGTAATTGCTTGTTGTTTTTTTCATAAGTATTGGATGAAGAGAGATCGATCACCTCTCTTCTTCCATGATCTCATGTTTTACTGCAGGCAAGTGCTAGGTTTTTGCAGGTCCTTGGAAAAAGAAGGTCAATACATGCACGAGTGACTTTCGAAGAATTTTTCTCAATTCACAATGGAGAGATTGATGTGCAAACCATATGAAGACCAATTTTCCATAAGTTAAGTTCCTTTGCTACATGAATTGATACTAAAGAAGCCTCCCAAAAAGACCTTTTTCCCATCATGCTCATTCACCAACACCATGATATGCCTATACATTTCCTTCTTCACTCTACCATTATATTCATTCCATTACCTTCTGCTTCATTTAATCACTTCCATACTTCCCACTCCATTCACTACTCACCCATGAATAAAGTCTTTCATAGTGCCATGGGATTTGCATACATCAATGGCAGATTTCCTTGTTGTTAATCATGTGGATTCATCAATGCCTCTTGATTGACAAATCTTAGAGCTCACTATCATCAAAGGTGAGTTGCTTCGCATTGGTTAACGACATACATTAATGGTCAGTAAACCAATGATTTCTTTCCATGCTCGACTTCAACACATTCATTCGCATGGTAAGAATTGTACCTCGATTTGGTAGCAGTTGAAGAGTATATGATCTCATGGTTTCAACAATGACTTGCAACATCATTTGTTCCAATAGTTTTGCAGTTCCTTTTCATTTTTCATTCCAGCAGTTGATTTTCAGAATAAGAGAAGAAAATCTCTGCCTTTGTGGTAGAATTCCTCCTCATCATTTGCCTCAGCAGTTAGTCTTACATGCAACACATTTCATAATGGATCATATTCAGCCTTCATAAGTTTCATCCTCCGGCTATAAAATTAGTCACAGCAGATCTAATGAACAAGTAAATCAATCACAACAGATGAACATAGAAAATATGGTGCAAAACTGTGCAAAACATGCAGCAGTGCTCAATATCCCAATAAGGGTGAATGAATTACAATAGAATACAATATCTGTCAATGAGCAATTCGAATTGACTAAGTAGGCCATTCGAATCACTGAATGGAGTAGCTTGACTCCAACTAGGAGTCCTCATCATCAATCGGTGGTGGTCATCAATGCACAAGAACCAGTCATCCAGGTGTCAATCTGAGTCTAACTGAGTGTGTCATGTGTAACTGAAGTGTGTAGCACTGATTAAGGGAAGGAGGCTCAGTGGGGGGCGCATGGGAGGCTAATTGAAGTCAGAACAAGTCATCTAGTCAATCTGGAGGTCCAACGGAAGTGAAACAGTCAGTCAGGAGTGAAACTAGCCTCAAATCAGGGAGAATCGGAGCTAACTGAATGTAACTGAAGTGGAACTGCAGTGGTAGGTGAACAAGTGCGCCCTTCTATGGCAGTAGGTGAGAAGTGGGCGCCTTTCAGCCTAGGAGGGCTAAAACTCTGTAGTAAGTGGCTCCCGGGTGCCAGAATAAGGTGGATAAGGTGCTGGAGGCATCAAACTGGTGACTGGGATGCATGCAAGTGCATGCAAACCCTAGATTTTGCATGCAAACCCTAATTGCATGCAAGATCCTGAAAAAGATGATGTGGATATCCGAACACCCCCCCTCAAGCTAGACTATGATGTGCAAAAAATAATGTGGGGCCCTTGTAACTAAGACCAAAGGTCACCCCGATACAATAATCCAAAAAATGCTGAAAGTAAACTAAGTGAGGAAAGAGGGAAAACCCAGTGGGAAGAAAGCCCCCCCTCAAGCTAAAGCATAATAATGAATCAATCTGTCTCCACCATGATGGAACTCACCCCCAACAGTGAACGGAGGTAAGAGAACTTCTTCTCAGTGAAGCTCTTGGTGAAGATGTCTGCAATTTGCTCATCAGTAGGGCAATATTGCAGAATGATGGTGCGGTCATGCACCAACTGTCGAATGTAATGCATATGAATCTCAATGTGTTTGGTCCTCTGCCGCTGAACTGGATCTGTGGAGATCTTGATAGCACTTTGATTGTCACAAAATAGGACAGTCGAAGTAGTGCCACCAAAACCAAACTCGGAAAGAATACCCTGCAACCAAACTGCCTGAATGCAGGCATTGACTGCCCCTCGATACTCTGCCTCTGCTGAAGAAAGTGCAATGGCTGCTTGCTTTTTGCTAGACTAGAAAATAGAACCATGACCAATCATGAAAACATAACCAGAAGTGGACTTTCGATCAATGCTATCACCTGCCCAATCTGAATCAGTAAAACCAATGAAATCTAGCTCAGAATCTGCAGCATAATGTATGCCAAACTGTCTCGTACCTTGCACATACCGCAAGATCCGCTTGGCTGCTCGCCAATGAAGCTCATGTGGCTGATGCATATATCTTGACACGGCACTCACGGCATATGAGATATCAGGCCGTGAGTGTGTCAAATAAAGTAGTGAACCAATCAACTGTCGATACATACTGTAATCTGCAAGCGGTGTGGAATCTCCCTCCTCAAGACTGATTCCTGAGAGGAATGGGAATGGGGCTGCCTTACCTTCAGCCATATTAAACTTCAATAATAGGTCGGAAGCATATTTTTGCTGAGATATAGTGATCCCATCAAAATTTTGAGCTATCTCCAAGCCCAAAAAATGACTCAGCAAGCCCAAATCGCTCATGTCAAAAGCTAGATTTAAGGCAGATTTTAGCTTGTTTATTGAAGTAAGTGTGCTACCAGTAATGAGCAGATCATCAACATAAAGTACAATAACCAACAAATTACCTTTAACTCTCCGAAGATACACATTCGGATCATATTTGCACCTTTGGAAATTCTGAGAAAGAAGGAAGGAGTCCATCTTTGCGTACCAAGCTCTTGGGGCCTGTTTTAACCCATACAAAGATTTCTTCAATCTACAAACCAATGATGGATCTGATGTATAACCCTCTGGCTGCTGCATATAGACCTCTTCAGCAAGGTCTCCATGTAAAAATGCACTCTTCACATCCATGTGGTGCACTTCCCAGTGCTTGGATGCGGCAATAGCTAAAACAAGGCGGATGGAATCCATCTTTGCAACCGGTGCAAAGGTCTCAGTGTAGTCCACTCCTTGGACTTGGGAGAAACCTTTTGCCACCAACCTTGCTTTATATTTTCTGATAGTTCCATCAGCAGCAACTTTAGTACGGTAGACCCATTTACACTTCACTAATTTTCTTCCAGGTGGAAGAGAAACTAGCTCCCATGTGTTGTTCTTTTGAAGAGAACTATACTATTCATCCATGGCACTTTTCCATCTCGGATCTCGATGAGCAGAATAGTATGATGTAGGATCTGAACCAGCCATCAAATAACAAATCTCAGGAAGAAATGGATCAGCAATAGAAAGAGCCATACCTGCTCTTTGAAAGTCTCCTCTTGTTCGTCTCGGATCAGCAGGATTTCCAAGATTCGAACCAGCAGAATGTAGAGTGTTTTGGGCCCACTTTGGTAACTGAGGAGGATCATAATGGTCGGATTCCGAACCTGATATGTCATGATCATCATATGCTGCTACAATATCATAAATATCAAAACTCATACCTTCATTATCGCTGCTCAGATCTTCTTCTGGTGAAGGCGGTGAATCGACAGTCTTCTCCTCGACTAGTTGCAATTCTTGAAGCGGTTCTTCAAATTGCACACTGCGCTCGATGAATATCTTTTTAGATCTGATATCCATGAGTTTATATGCTTTTGATTCTTCCCCATATCCTATCAATATGCACTCGATACTTTGTGGATCCAAAGCTCGTCTCTTCTCAGAAGGAATTCTAGCCCATGCAGTAGAGCCAAAAACTCTCAAATTTGACACATCCGGTTTGTGACCAAAGAATGCTTCGAAAGGAGTCATACCTTTCACGGATGAATGTGGAACACGGTTCTATATGTATGCAGCAACATTGATTGCTTCAGCCCAAATATTTTCAGCCAAACCTTTCGATTCAATCATGCATGTAGCCATCTCTTTCAGTGACCGATTTTTCCTTTCCGCTACACCGTTCTGCTGGGGTGTGTAGGGAACTGTATGTTGGATCTTAATTCTGCTTTGGGCACAAAGTTGCAGCAACTCGGACTTGATATATTCCCCACCATTATCAGATCTAAGAGCTTTGATCTTTCTCTCAGTGGTGGTCTCAACATAAGCCTTAAAATCCTTGAATTTTCCAAGCACTTCTGACTTGTTTTTGAGAAAGAATACCCATGTAAAGCGGGAAAAATCATCAATAAATGTCAAAACATACCTTGAACCATTTAATGACATATGGGGCAGCGGACCACTGATATCAGAATGGATCAATCCCAAAATAGTAGAAGCTCTGCTAGCTTTGCCGCGGTCGAATCTGTGCTCGGGGTGCTTCCCAATGATGCAACCAGTGCATATTCCCTTCGAGGAACGGAGTTGTGGAAGCCCATCTACCATGGATTTGTTTGATAACAGCAGCAAATACTTATAATTAAGATGTCCAAATCTTTCATGCCAAATCCTACTAACCTCATTACCATGTGTGCGAAGAGCAGTGGGCTTTGCAAGCGGAATAAAGTGTGAAAACTCATAGCATTTTGCAGTGTGATTTGCCTTTCCGACTGCAACTAGTCTTCCAATTTTGATATCAGAAATTTCAACTGTATTAGGGCTGAATGTAACTTGCTTTGGTTCACCAATGTGTGTCATTTGATACACAGAAAGGAAATTTGAAGCCAAGGAAGGCACATAGAGAACATTCTGAAAGCTTCCGTGTTCTACATGAATCATACCTTTGCCCTTTGAAGAAATTTTTGAGTCATCTCCCAAATGGATGGGGATGGATCTGTTTGGATCGAATGAGGAAAAAGAATCAATATTTGCAGCCATATGATTTGATGCACCCGAATCTATCAAGAGAGTAGTGGGCTTCGAAACCGTTGCCATGAGTGCTTGTCCTCTTTCATGATCATCATTCCTATCCTTCTTCCTTGCACCGTCAGGAAGGGTTGTGTTGTTCTTTTCCAAAAGGAGGGCCATTTGATCTATAGTCTTCTTCATACATGAACTTTCGGGATGAAAGCCACGGTTACAATAAGTACATTTAGATTTTTGGTTACCTTCTTTGCCCTTTTGCTTGGATTTCGAACTGGATGGTGCATCCATTTGCTTGCCTTTGTCTTTTTGCTTGTGAGGCTCGAATTTGGGCTTCTCCTTCTTTTGCTTTCCTTTACCATTCGAGATCTTGGGTCCTTGAACATATAGGGCTGAATCTTTGGAGCTTATGGATCCCATTTGAATCAACTTGTCATGCTCTTTTGTGACGGACTCAATGAAGGCATTCAAGGTAGGCATCTTCCAATTCGGGGTAGTTAGCCGACCGGAATTGAAAGTAGAGACAAATACCGAATAATCTTTCCCAAGCTTGCTTAGAATGGAGAGGATCAATTGTTTATCCTCTTTGATAACTCCACTGTTCTTCAATTGCAAGTTCAAGTTCTTGAATTTTGTGAAGAATTCATTGATGGTCTCGAAATTCTCAGGACTAAGGGCAATCAATTCATTCTCTAATTGAAAAGCCCTAAGCTCATCCTGCTTGCCAAATAGTGTTTCAAGTTGCTCCCATATAGCTTTTGGAGTCTTCAATCCGCTGAGATGGAAGTGAAGATCTTTGGAGATGGAGAGACAAAGAAGACCATAAGCTTCATCAAGCTTGTTGTAGTGTTTGGTTCTATCTGATAGATTGCTTGGCTCCAATTCAAGACCAACAGTGACTCGGTAGTAACCTTTTGAACGTAATATGATCTCCATATCATCTTTCCAATCAAAATAATTGAATGGGGTGAGGATAGGCTTTGAAGAAGAGTATTCCATTGCTAGGAGCGAGTCAAACTGATGTAGGAGAGGCTTGCATGCACAATATAGCGAATGCAATTGCTGTAGGGAAGCTTGCATGCACAATGTAGCGAGTGCAATTGATGGATACAATAAACCTGCAAATCACAATAAAACAAACACAATAAGGTCGAACAATCCACCCTTTTAGAGTTGCATCACACCTGGGATTGGAGATCAAACAATGTTGAATGGGTCCAATGTATCAGATCCAGGAATTATGTGGAAACTCAAGCTTCTGGAGTGGTATTGGAATAATTTTCAAGCTTTGCATGCACAGGAGCGAATGCCCTTGAGATATCTCATGCCAAAACTTTTTGCAATTTGAGCAATTCAGTCAAATCTTCTTGTACAAACACCTGTAGAAAAGAGATCTTGTCCCTGCAATGGCTCTGATACCATGTAAAATTAGTCATAGCAGATCTAATGAACAAGTAAATCAATCACAACAGATGAACATAGAAAATATGGTGCAAAACTGTGCAAAACATGCAGCAGTGCTCAATATCCCAATAAGGGTGAATGAATTACAATAGAATACAATATTTGTCAATGAGCAATTCGAATTGACTAAGTAGGCCATTCGAATCACTGAATGGAGTAGCTTGACTCCAACTAGGAGTCCTCATCATCAATCGGTGGTGGTCATCAATGCAGAAGAACCAGTCATCCAGGTGTCAATCTGAGTCTAACTGAGTGTGTCATGTGTAACTGAAGTGTGTAGCACTGATTAAGGGAAGGAGGATCAGTGGGGGGCGCATGGGAGGCTAACTGAAGTCAGAACAAGTCATCTAGTCAATCTGGAGGTCCAACGGAAGTGAAACAGTCAGTCGAGAGTGAAACTAGCCTCAAATCAGGGAGAATCGGAGCTAACTGAATGTAACTGAAGTGGAACTGCAGTGGTAGGTGAACAAGTGCGCCCTTCTCTGGCAGTAGGTGAGAAGTGGGCGCCTTTCAGCCTAGGAGGGCTAAAACTCTGTAGTAAGTGGCTCCCGGGTGCTAGAATAAGGTGGATAAGGTGCTGGAGGCATCAAACTGGTGACTGGGATGCATGCAAGTGCATGCAGGTGCATGCAAACCCTAGATTTTGCATGCAAACCCTAATTGCATGCAAGATCCTGAAAAAGATGATGTGGATATCCGAACACCAGCTACATTACTCCAGCATCAATACATTCATGTCAACCAAGGCTTCCATGGAGGTAAAACTTGAGGTAAAATAGCATAAATTTTTTATTTATTAAATATTTAGGAAGAACCACTAAGCATTATCCATTTTCATTTTCTATATAGCATTTTTTTGTCCATCCATTTCCATCATTTCCCACTCAATTCTAACAATTCATCATTCCAATTTATGCACACCCAATTCAAGTACTTCCAACATCTTTCTCAACATCCAAGTATGAAAGAATTATCTATTGCTTCCACACAAGAACTAGCAGTAGGAACATAAGGCATTGTTGTTGCTTCATGCGAACCTATAGTGGAAGAAGTTTATGCTGCCATACAACAGAGAATACATTCAGAAGGTTTCCATCCACACAAATTGAAGATAAGAGACTATATCATATGGTATGAGGATTGTCAATTTTTAAAGGTCAAAAATGTTGCTGATTTCTTATTAATGCATGGCTGTCCCACATGGATCCTCATGGTTGAATGCTGCTAGAAATATGAGTACAGTCATTTTAGAAGTTTTACAAGTAATATTGTGATCATATTTGAGGCAAGCAAAAACTGTATATGGAACATCAACATTATCATTTTGGTTGGGGGAAATCTCTCATACAAAGTCCCTCCATGTTATGAAAACAAATTCATTTTGCTTATGGGATTTATTTCTTAGTTGCTTTGTTTTTCCTTCATACATATGTAAACCAAATATTCTCAAAGACATCACAGCAGGTCCATGGCATAAATATGACCTCCAGGATAGTAGCAAAAAAAAATTGGGTGGTTGACATCATTACAACTTACAAATCATCTCTTTGTTTTTGTCCCACTTCTTTATTCAATATTTTCTTTTCCAAGGACAAGGCATCCATTGAGTTTAGGGGAGAATGGAATTTTCTGCACTCTATGGAATTGAAACTATTTATTCACACAATCTTGGAATTGTTTGGGAGAATAATTGTTTTGTGCAGCCTTCATCCACAACTCTGTTATGTACAATTCATGTTGGCAAAGAAAAAATTCATAGTGGGTAGCTTGATTGCATTAACTAGGCAACATGATGCACATTAATATCATTGGCCAATTATGAATTTATGGAGAAGTTGATAGGACTGTTGAATTGAGTTTGATTATTATGGAATGCTTGGCCTAATGTTTAAAAACTTCAGCAAATAATACTTCATACTCCATTCAAGTGGGGCTAGAGAAAACATATTGAAATTTCTAGATTTTGTCTTGGGGGTAGCAACATCTTTGCCGGGTCATCTTAATTACATGGTAAACTTGGCATTTTGATACCATGAGCTGATTTGAATTTGGTTTGATGCTATCACAAAATTTATCTGCATGAGTTTTTTTGAGTGATGGAAATCCATATAAATATGATGTAGCAACATCCTAAACACATCTGCGATATGTTCTTTTCCATGGAGAAATGGGCCAGCTATTAAAAATGAAAATGTTTGTGCAAATTTGAGAATCACTGAATGCTGCATATATTGGTTTATATCTTCCAAGGCATCAGAGAATGACAACATGTTAAGTTTGGGGGAGATGGCTACTTTCCAAGTAAGCTAACAACTCTTACTTTCCATGAGGACATGGAAATTATTCAGTTTGGGAGAGGAGCTACTATGCTTGTTGGTTTGTCATTCACATTCATATTGTCCATGCACATTATTTTTCCATATTTAATGCAGAAATTGATTTGAGCATATATTGCAATTGGTAAGTTGGATCTTCATGAAACTTGGACAGGGAATGCATAACATCATGAAGAACAAATCTGGTAAGTTTCAGCGCAATCCAATTCATGGTTTTTGAGAAAATGGCCATCATCACCTACAACCATTTTTCCTATATCTCGAGATCCGTGCATCAGATGAATTTGAGCTTTGGGGAGCAGAATCATTATGTTAAGAGGAATATACTCACCAATTTTCAAGTAAAAATACTTCACAGATTGCAAAAAAATGGCCATCATCACCTACAGCCAATTTGCATTTTTCTCGAAATCCGTGATGTGGGTATCTCTGATTTTTGGAGTGGAGAGCATTGGACTTGTAGAAACTTGCTTGCAAAATTTCAGCCAAACCCAGTTTGTATTTTGTGAGATATTAGCTCCAGAAGTTTGCTGAAACACCAGCTACAACACAGCTGCAACACCGCCAAATTTTTTGTCAAATCCTCTGCTAAAGCAGCTGCAACACTGCTAAATTCTTTGCTAAATCCTCCACTAAGCAGCTGCAACACTGCTAAATTTTCCGCCAGCTTTTTCTGCTAAGCAGTTGTAACTCTGCCAATTCCTCCGCTAAAGCAGCTGCAACACCGCTAAATTCTTCACTAAATCCTCCACTAACCAGCTGCAACACCGCTAAATTTTTCGCTAGATTTTCCTTATACACCAGCTACGAATCCGCCAATTTTGTCCATTTTTCCTATTCTCGCAGTTGTGACTCTGCCATATTCGTCCTATCTACCAGTTGCAACTCCGCTAGATTTATCCTATCTATCAGTTGCGACTCTGCTAAACTTGCCAATTTTTTGGCTGCAACTCTTCTGGATACAACTCTTCTGGCTTTGGTCACTATGCATGGTAAAATGAAAGCAACAGTCAAATGAGTCCTTCTAATTTGGATGCTACACAGGTATAATTGGGTTGCATGAGGACATACAACAAGTTCAGTTTGGGGGAGATGTTGGGTCACGAATTTGTCCATATTTTCATCACCTATCGACATATATTTCATCCCTCTTCTTCCTATTATTATCCATTTATCATTCCATTTTCCATCCATTTGCTATAACTGCACGTAAAATACCATATTACTTCCATTGCTGCTTTAGTGGTTAATCATGATTATTTTCCTTTATTTTTGATGAATTGAAGACTATTATGCATAATTTTATTGATGATGGTTTATAGAGTGATTTTTCATATTAGCAACAGTAGCAGCCATGGTTCAAGCCTCCAAAGTTGGCATGCTAGCACATGCCCATGTGAAGATTCACAACATGGTTTCATTCCTAGGATTAATTATGTGGATTTGTGATTTCAATTCATGCTCAAGTCCAACATGGCAGCCTCCAGCTCATGATCAAATGGCCTTAACAAAAAATGCATGCCAGATAAGAACGCATTGATTTGCGTCACGATTTGTGGGTAGATGAAGAAGAATCTCGAAAATATGAGACATGGGTTTTGTGTGTAACGACCTCAATTACCTAACTTAGTGTGGAACTATCCAAACAAAGCCACGGTTTGAAATATATGGCTGGTTCTCTAAACATGTAATTCTCAAATTTACTGTTGCGGTCGGTTTTATAAATTAGCAATTGGTTGAAACAGATCACAAGTTGGGGATTTGGTTTCTCATTCTCCTAAGAGGATTTTATGTATAAATATGTAATCATTCTGATGTATTGGGGAAGGGGGAGAAAGTAATGTTATGCTGTAGAATTTGATCCAGACTCTATTGTAATCATTCCATTATGATAATACATGCTGGCAGTTTCTTAATTATGGAGTTGTAGACTTTCATTGTGAAGATCCAGCTTTGCTCAGTGGAGGAAGGGCCCTTTTCCCTGAGTAGATGCTGGTAGTGTTGATTGTCGTGTGTTATTATATAGATTTGCTTATTATTTAGTTCATGCTTTAATTCATTAGATTTATCATAGTTGTATGCTTTCATTCATTAGATTTATCATAGATGTTTTCTTGTTAATTCATTTTGATAGATCGTTGGCCAACATAGCACTTCTTTTAGATTCATGCAATTAGATATTGCTTCATAAGAATTGATTTTGTTTGAAGTGTGAATAAATTTACAGTGTGGATTTATGAACAGGTTTTGGGTTTGATTTCTTTTCAAGAAGGTGTGATCTAGTTTACAATGAGTTTTTATTTCATACCAATAGATCAATAATGTCAGGTAGCAATTGGACTTGCATAGATATTGCACAATAGCTTTGAAATAAAAGACTTCCTCGGGTTGACAATTTATGTTCTGGTAGTTTCAACTGTTTAATTAATTAGACAATTAATCCAACCAACAATATTTATACAATATGGAAATGCAACTAGCTAAATACTAAATAAAAGAGCAAAGAGCATGTTTGGAATGAAACAAGATTAAGCATAAAATATAGAGGGAATAGTCCATCAAGTATAACTAAAGAAAAATCAAGGAGACCTTGAGTAACCAAGAATAACCATCAAGTATAACTAAAGAAAAATCAAGGAGACCTTGAGTAACCAAGAATAGTCCACAAGTCACCAAGAGCCACCTTGCCTCATATAAATTGTTATCAAACAAAAGATAATTAAGAGCAAACATTACAAGTAATAAACTAGTCCACAAGTTGAATTTCCTATGATTACAAGCATCACAAAAATCAAGAAACGAGACAATATTATGTATGATCAATCAGAGTTTGTAGCAATATCAACAAAACAGCTAACAACCATATCTTATTGACATATGGAGATAAGTTACAATGCCAATAAGAGAACCCATTAGAGAATTCCCTCTATTTATAAGTTTAGATTGAGGCTATTGTCCTTCCAATTCTTTGGTTGTTCAGTTGCGCTATAATCTTCAACTATCTTGTGCTCACAAGACTTTTGCAAATTTCTTGTTTACCATCATGTTCACTATTCAAATCAACTGGATAATTTAATTTAAATATTCCATAATTACAAATTTAGTAATGCAAGGTGATTCTCACCAATAAAAACAATTCGATTAGTGTGCATACATGTTGAACACAAGTCCTATGACTTTTGAACAATACGTCTTGCTTGTTTGCTTTGTACATACAAGTCACATTTTATTTCACGGTAGGCATTCTTATGATTCTTAGATTCAATGCTTGTAAATTGTTTTCTTCTACCACACTTCTCTTTTGCATTTCTTTTGACCATGGTTACATATCGATGTAAGATTCATCTTCATTGTCTTAGAAACTTTCAATTTAATGGCATTTCTAAGCTCCAATTCTTCTTTCCATCTAATCTCACATCCCTTTTCACTTCGATGGGAGCTACATTTTATTTCTGCTACTTATCTAGAAGCAATATTCATCCCCCTCTTCATTCCTCTTGCTTCGGTGTGGGTTTCATCGGTAGTTGTATCTTCCTCTGTGTCCAATCATGCATTATGTATTCTTTTTTATGAATCCACTCCCCCATTTGAGTCTTTGCACAATATATCTTTTGTATGCACAATATAATAAAATAAAACTGAAGTACAAAGGATAAACCCGACTTTAGTACAAAGGATAAACCCTACTTTAGTAGTTCTTGGTTACTTATTTAACATGCCATAATATAAGAAGAAATAACTAGTTTCATTTTGAGAATGTGTTGTAAGGAAATTTATCCTATGGCTGGGGTGAGACCATCAACATACCAAAGAAGAGAAAATAAACATCTATATCCATGCAAGTACCAAGACAAACTTTGTAAAATATGGATGTTAAACTAAGAGATCAAAATAATGTACCTTGTTTAAGAAGGTTGGTCATAACTCTTAATAATTCTTTAACATATGATCTCAAAGATTCATCCCTTTCACTGGAATACTTGCAAAACAGATACAATACCTTCCTCAAAACTAATGGCTACAATACAATAGATATCAATTGAGACAAAGACATTAATATGCATTTGAACATATATACTACATCTCGATATAAAAATCTAACCATTTCATTGAACCAAACTATAACACAATATTGGGAAAGGAAAGATGTCTTTTCTTGATGAACAATAGCAAATACAATTATACCTTGCTATGGTTGGGCACCTCATGAAACCTTGACCTAGGTTCCCTTTCTCCTCTTCTCCACAAGCTCCAATTATCTCCAGATGATGGGAAATAGGAATATATAAGTCATATAATATAGGGGATTAGAGGGAGACTAAATTCTTCCAGTGTTTCATTAATCATGAGCCAAAAGCCCTCCTCAATTCCAACCTTTCTTACTTTTATAATAGAAGCATGCAACCCTCAAATGGATAGAGGCCGTAACTGTTGGGGGAAGTTATCAAGAACTACCCCAACTGACTCAAAATTCAATTTTATTTTTATTTTTTGAATTTTTATGAGTCACACACAGGTGGAAAACATACATCGTGCATGTAACACGTGATTAAACTCTTTTCAGAGTGCGTGCAAATTTTTATTGGACACGCAGGTGTGGAAACCATCAGACTATGCGTAACACATATTTTGCATGACTATCAACTACACATATGTCACAAGCCAAGATAAACAAAATAGGAAAGTTGGATGAATTGGGAATGCATTATGCAATGAGACTAGGTATCAAGTCAAGGCTCTTCCATCCATAGTGTCCTTTTGTGTGGCTGACAAGTTTAATGTAGTCACGGATGGAGAAGTGTCATTTTGACTTATAACACAATGTATGCACAAATAAAAATGAAAAATGAAATTTAAGGACAATAAAAAAGTGAGAATAAAACCCACAACCTCATTCAATTAATCATGCCTTGATTCACATCAATGCTTCACTTCCTTCAAATCCTATGTTGAAAATATTTATTTACTTCATTCATGTCATAAGCATCTTGGAAAACTAGGTCTAGAAATCCTACGTTGAAAATATTTATCTACTTCATTCATGTCATAAGCATCTTGGAAAACTAGGTCTAGAAATCCTATGTTGAAAATATTTATTTACTTCATTCATGTCCTAGGCATCTTGGAAAACTAGGTCTAGATGTGCTTGAATTAAATCAACTACTATTAATGGACTTCCCCACATAATTTGGCATTGTACTAGTATAAGTTCTAGAATAATCATTCCAAAGGATTGTATACATTTGTCTTCTCAACAACCTTATTGTTTATGGGATATTATTTTTCTAAACACCCAAATGAAAACCCAATATTTGACATATTACATGAAGAACTTGAAGCCTATGTTATAGGCAAAGCACTTATAGAAATGTACAGTTTGTAGAGACTTTCGTGAGACTTTCAATCTCAAAATCTAGGAATCATTTTTATGTTATTTTAAGATCTCTTTGGATGATTTCATTGTCACATAGAATGGTTTTTTTTTTATCCACAGTCACTCTAACTTTGTCCTGTCACAAAATAGATAAATAATACCATTGAATGTTGTTCATGTAATGGCCCTTTCTCTCACTTTGCACATCTACCTTTATGATAGCTTCATAAGAAAGTTTCCCAATTATTTTCTTGATATTAAATAGTTTCTCACTGGATATATTATCATGACATTCAATAATGTCATATTAATCACCATCAAGAAAGATCATTACCTTCATCATGTCTTACTACAATAACCCCATATTTATCTTTAGCTTCATAAACAACAACTGTCTTTGCATAATCACCTTTACTATATGCATATGCTTGCATTGGCTTGCTCGAGGAAAACTACCTTTTCCTTCTTTCCATATTCATCTAACACTTCATCATCATCTATATGTGAACCAAGAATTAAATTCATATTTGATAATGCTGGAACAAGAATCTCATCCTTTTGGGTGTTATCATAAGGAATATGATTTTGGTTTTGCTTTCCATAGAAACCGGTATGAAGGAACTAGTAGAAAATTAGATGGAGCACCATCTTTCTTATGATATCAATATGCTTCTCCATTTTCATCACACCAACACCTTGAATTTATTTTCTACAATCCTCTTCAAAATAGACATTGTTTTATCAATCGATTTATACAGCCCTAACACCACCTCTACATTACCATGAACAATTAGAGAAAAACATAAAAATATTTGAGGAAACATTCTAGACCTCTATTCTCAACAAAGGTGGAAACAAAGTCTCCTATAGACCCAAATGCATTATCCAAAACCAAAGAAAGGAAAAAGTATAATTCCTTACTAATAATATCTTATGGGAGATGGAGTAGTGTTGATGTATATGTAACTTCGGAATGTATTTCATCTATGTATTTCATATATATTTATTGTACCCTTATAAGAGATGTGTTATTCCTCTATAAGGAAGTGTCGTCATGTGGATTGACAAGTGTCGCAAGTGTGTGTACTTGCCGATGGGTTATTAGACCACCATGTGTGGGGTCGGCTCTGAAATATATATTATATTGTGGATGTATCTAGATAGACAAGTCGGCCCCATAGTGTAACTAGGCAAACAGGTTAAGTATAAATAGAGATCGAGAGATCTCTATTTGGATCATTTGGAAAGACACACTTCTCTCACTCAGAAAGTGGCGCACTAGTGAGGAGGAGAATCATCTACTCTAGGAGACTTTCTCAAGTGTATTTTGGTTGTACTTTGGTTGAGCCATTGCTCTCTCTATCTCTGAGGAAGTTGTGGGGTTTTTCACCTGTGGGGAAAACTCTGTGTCTCTTGTCTCTCATGCTTTTGATTCTTGTGATACTTGTCATGCTTATTGTGATTGTTATGCATTGATATACTGTATATGTTATTCTCTCAGTAAAGATCCAAGAGTATTGTGAATTAATGCTCAAAATTTAACATGGTATCAGAGCTAACCTGAGAAGAAGACATTTTGCAGTGACGGAAACTTGAGTTTCTTGTTTATTGGGTTTCTCTCCACAGTTTTTGGAAAATCAGTATAGTAGATTGACTCTACTCATCAAGGAGAATCTATCTGTCTAATCAGAATTCAATTTTGAGCATTTTCATATTTGGCCCTAAAAATTAGGGTTTCCACAAAAATATGAATTTATGAAATCTGAAGACATAGCTGGAAGCTCGTTGCAAAAATCGAAGTTTAGAGATTTGGATCGAGATTTTTGGCTGAGTATATCTCTGGGAAACTC
Source organism: Larix kaempferi (assembly GCA_027924585.1). NCBI lineage: Eukaryota > Viridiplantae > Streptophyta > Pinopsida > Pinales > Pinaceae > Larix > Larix kaempferi. The sequence goes on from BSBM01001023.1 coordinate 17,743,262, forward strand.
AAACCCTAATTCAGGGCTCTCCCTAGTGAACCTGGGAGGACAAAAAGGAAAATCTGAAGCGTAAAGCTTTGCTGATCTCAAATTCTGAATACACCAGGCTAATCAACTCATCAAGGCACATCTTTCTATCCTTTCAGAAAGTTGAAATTCACATTTTGAATTTTTAGGGTTTTTCCGACAATCCCTAATCCGGGACCAGATCCAGTTTTCAACATTTCAAGTGGTAAGACCTAAATCTTTTCTATTTCCATTTGAAGTACTCTTTAAGATGTCTCACCACACCAAGCTTGAGGATAAGCTTGAAGGGGCTGATAACTTCTGAGCTTGGAAGTATAGGATTGGGTTAATCCTGGAAGAGAATGAGTTGGACTCATATATAAAAGAAGACATCCCTATCCCAGAGGATGAAGAGGCTAAGGTATTGCATAAGAAGAACTTGGTCAAGGCAAAGAGAATCATTGTTGATTCTATCAAAGACCATCTCATACCCCATGTGTCTTCTCTAAAGACACCCAAGGCTATGATTGACTCTTTGACCAAGCTATTTGAAGGAAAGAACATAAATCAGAACATGACCCTACGGAATCAATTAAAAGGGGTCAAGATGTTGAATGGAGAAACCATTCAATCCTATTTCTCCAAGGTCTCTCAGATCAAGGAACAACTTAAAGCTGTAGATGAAATGTGGAGAATGGTGAAATTGTTATGACTACTTTGAATGGCCTACCTAGGTCATGGGACTCTTTTATCCAGGGGATCTGTGCCAGAAAGAAGTTAATCTCCTTCAGCAGATTATGGGAGGAATGTTCTCAAGAAGAAGCAAGGCTTGTGGCAAGAGAAGAGAAGATGGGAAATGAAGATCAAGCTCTCACAGCTCACACTAAGAAGGGCAAGTTCAAGAGGGAGCCATCCCATCACAAGAAGAAATCTTCTCATCATTTTCACAAAGACAAGAAAGATCTAAGGTGTTTCACTTGTAATGAGAAGGGTCACTTTGCTTCAGAATGTCCCAAGCATGAAAGGGACAACCACAACAACAACAACTCCAGCAAGAAGAAGAAGGGTAACAAAAGAAGGTACCATGCTCATGCTGCTGAAGATGATGAATCTCCAAAGAAGAAGGCTAGGGCAGAAAGTGATGATAGTAATGATGACTCATCAAGTGAAGAAGAGTATGTTCTAATCTCTGCTCTCACAGGTACTATCTCCCATGGTTGTAATGATTGGTTAATTGACAGTGGGGCTTCCAAACACATGACTGGGTTTAAAGAATCCTTTGTAAATCTGTCTAAACATGAATCACCCCATAAAGTGAAACTTGGGGATGATTATCAATATCCCATCAAAGGAAGTGGTGAAGCCTCCTACAACCTAGATTCTAGAAAATCTTTGAAGATGAAAGAAGTCCTTTATGTACCTGGGCTCAAGAAGAACTTACTCTCCATCTCTGCATTGGATGCAAAAGGTATGAGGGTTGCATTTTTGGATGGCCAAGTCCTAATGTGGCCAAAGGGAAAGACCATAGATGATGCAGTTGTGAATGGAGAGCAAGAGGGAGGCTTGTATAAATTAAAAGGACAACCTGAACATGCCATGGTGCATGAATCCATGGAGCCAAGTGAACTTTGGCATAGAAGACTTGCTCATATGCACTATAGGGCACTTCCAATTGCAAGCAAGGCTGTAGATGGTCTTCCTGAAATCAAGACCAAACATGAAGGTGTTTGCAAAGGATGTGCTAAGAAGGCTTTCCCAAGCAGTAAAAGCAAGGCAAAAGATATCCTGGAAATCATCCACTTAGATGTATGTGGTCCTATGTCATCCAGTTCTCTAAGTGGGTATGTTTACTATGTATCATTTATTGATGACTTCTCCAGGAAGACTTGGGTATACTTCTTGAAAAACAAAGATGAGGTGTTTGATAAGTTAAAGGAATTCAAAACCTTGATGGAGAATCAAACTGACAAAAAGATCAAAACATTCAGATCCAACAATGGTGGAGAATTCACCTCAGGTGACTTCAAGAAACTTTGCAGTGATTCAGGGATTAAGAGGGAGTTGACTGCTCCTTATAATCCTCAACAGAATGGAGTTGCAGAAAGGAAGAACAGAACAATCATGGAAGCAGCAAGGGAAATGCTGCATGACCAGGATCTACCTATGCATCTATGCGCAAAAGCAGCTAGAACAGCTGTATATGTGCAGAACAGAACACCCCACAAGATATTGGACAACAAGACACCAGAAGAGGTCTTTTCTGGTAAGAAACCTGAAGTCAACCATCTCAGAATATTTGGTTGTCCAATATACAAAGAAAAAGAGGACCAAACTAGATCCTTCAGGAAAGAAGGGTATCTTTGTGGGTTATAGTGAAAGCTCGAAGGCTTATAGAATATACTTTCCAGGTTTTAAGAAGATTGATGTCAGCAGGGATGTAACATTTGATGAAAACTCAGCATTCATCAAATCAAGAAAGGCACCTATCAAAGTTTATGAAGAACCTAAGGAAACTAGATTTCAAGACACTACCATGACTGAAGCAATTCCATAAGTTGTTCGTGAGTTTGAAGATCTGTAAGAACCTGTAGATCCACCTCATGAGGATAACTCTCACAAGAGGAAACCTGCATGGGCTAGAGAGCTCATTCAAGATGCAAAAAGATTTGGCATTCCAGAAGAAGAACACAGAGCAAAGAAAGGAACCAGATCACATACCAGCTATGTTGCTTTACTCCGCGACATTATGAACAAAGAACCTTCTAGTTATGAAGAAGCAGTGAGACAAAAAGAATGGAAGGATGCTATGGTTGAGGAATACCAATCAATAATGAAAAATGATGTTTGGGATGTTGTCCCAAGACCTAAAGAGAAGTTTGTTGTGACTTCCAAATGGATCTACAAAATCAAGCATGCTGCAGATGGCAGTGTAGAGAAATACAAAGCAAGATTCTTAGCTCGTGGCTTCTCTTAGAAAGAGGGAATAGATTATGAAGAAACTTTTGCACCTGTAGCCAGGTATACTTCCATTAGAATAGTACTTGCCCTAGCTACAACAATGAAATGGAAAATACACCAGATGGATGTCAAGACTGCTTTCTTGAATTTTGTAGTTGAAGAGGAAGTATATGTGGAGTAGCCACTTGGCTTTGAAATACATGACAGGGAGTCATATGTGTGCAGATTGAAGAAATCCTTGTATGGCTTGAAGCAATCCCCAGAACTTGGGATGGTAGAATGGACAGTTTCCTATCTAGTTTAGGATTTACCAAGAGTAAAGAGGATTCCAATCTTTACTACAAGGTTGAGGAAGGAAATCCTATGATTCTACTTCTGTACGTGGATGACTTATTTGTAACAGGAGATGACAGATTGATTGCAGATACTAAGAGGAAGCTTGCTGCTGAGTTCGATATGAAATATTTGGGAATGATGCATTATTTCCTAGGTATGGAGGTGTGGCAGAATTCAGGTGGGATCTTCCTTGGTTAAGGGAAGTGCACAGTAGATATCCTGAAGAGATTTGGGATGATGGATTGCAAGGCCATGTCCACACCCATGGCATTGAATCTAAAGCTTCTATGTGATGCTTCATCTGAGCCAGTTGATGTCTCTATGTATCGTCAGATGATTGGGTCCTTGATGTACCTGACGAACACGAGACCAGATATTTGCTTTGCAGTGAACACATTGAGCCAGTTCTTGACGGATCTGAGGAGTGTTCACCTGGTTGCTGTAAAGCATGTTCTGAGGTACCTGAAGGGTATAGTGGATTATGGGCTCAAGTATGAAGCGAATCAAAAGTTTAAATTGCAAGGTTATGTTGATTCAGATTGGGATGGCAGTGCTGTAGATAGGAAGAGCACATCTGGGTGTTGCTTCAGTATGGGATCAGGTGTGATCTCTTGGTTCGGCAGGAAGCAGTCCTGCGTAGCACTGAGTACAGATGAGGAAGAGTATGTTGCAGCCTGTTCAGCTAGTTGTGAGGCAGTATGGCTATGGAAGCTACTGTCTGAGTTATTTGATCTCCCATTGGATGCTACTGGTATATTCTGCGATAACCAGAGTTGTGTGAAGTTGTCTGAGAACCCAGTGTTTCATGACAGGTCGAAACACATAGAGATCAAATATCACTATATCAGGTATATGGTGCAGAGAGGAGCCGTGAAGCTCCTGTATGTTGCGATGGACGAGCAGATTGCAGATGTGTTGACGAAGCCACTAGCCAAGGTGAAGTTCGAGTACTTTAGGGAGAGGTTTGGTGTTCTTCAGATCGACGGCACTTTGAGGAAGAAGTGATGGACACATTTGTTGAAGCCATTCCAAGCATGTTGGAAGGAGGATCCTTCACATGGCTGTGGATGTAAGCGCTGGATGATGAGTATCATGACGATGCTCTAGTTACTACTCTGTATATGCATCATGTTGGATGCTGGATATGATCAGTTGGATCATTTATATTTGTATGTATGTACGCATTGTGTTGATTCTGGATATGATCAGTTGGATCATTTATATTTGTATGTATGTACGCATCGTGTTGATGCTGGATATGATCAGTTGGATCATTTATATGTATGTACGCATCATGTTGGATGCTGGATATGATCGGTTGGATCATTTGTATGTATTTGTATATGCATCATGTTGGATGCTTGAACCATGTATCTATATCAGGTGGATACATTGTATGATCAAGTAGATCATGTATGTTGATCTGTATCATGTATTTGTATTTGTACACTGTATGATCAGGTGGATCATGTATGATGATATGTATCCGGTAGATACTTGGTGTGCATCAGGTGGATGCATTGTATGATCAGGTTGATCATGATGATGAGCTTCAGGATGTTGCTCCAGATGATATGTACCAGGATGGTACAAGTGATGATGATCAGTATGATCATGGGCATCAAGATGATGCCTCGTGCGATGATGATCCGTTGGATCATGAGTATCAGGTTGATACTTGGAGGTCAGAGATGATATGTGGCAGGTTGTGCAAATAGCATGTAATCAGTCCTGGGAGATCTTGCCGGTCGTGTTGCAGCACATAAATGTTCCTGGGGTACTCTTTCCGATATTGCTATGTAGTATGTAATCAGTCCTCAGATATCCGATAGGTTGAGCTGTGTGCTCGTAATCAGTCCTGGGATGAGGTATTACTACGGAGACATGTAATCAGTCATGGAGATCCAAGAGGTTGAGATGTGTGCTCATAATTAGTCCTGGGATGCTCTTTAGAGATATTTCTAGTCATGCTGCGGCACATAAATGTTCCTGGGATGCTCTTTAAAGCTTTTGTCTATCCACATGTAATCAGTCCTAGAGATCCGAGAGGTTGAGCTGTGTGCTCGTAATAAGTCCTGGGATGCTCTTTAGAGATCTTGCCAGTCGTACTGCGGCACATAAATATTCCTGGGATGCTCTTTAAAGGTATTGTGGAGGAGATGCATGTAATTAGTCCTGGAAGATCTTGTCGGTCGTGCTTAGGCACATAAATGTTCCTGGAATACTCTTTCCGGTATTGCATCCGCACATAAAATTAGTCCTAAGAGGCCACCTCTATCAGACCGTTCGCACAGATGATGAAGACTTGTAGGTGGTGGGCCTACATCCAGTATGAAAAAGGACTACCTTTGTAGAACTTCCTATGACGAGTAGAGTCAGAGATTGGTTGAGATAGTAGCAGCAGTGACAGTGATGATGACGATGCACCAATGACGATGATCTCGAGAAGAAGACTTGTCTAGCAGAACTATGTTGAGAAATACCTTCCTAGTTAAGAGGGAGTGTTGATGTATATGTAACTTCGGAATGTATTTCATATATATTTATTATACTCTTATAAGAGATGTGTTATTCCTCTATAAGGAAGTGTCGTCATGTGGATTGACAAGTGTCGCAAGTGTGTGTACTTGGTGATGGGTTATTAGACCACCATGTGTGGGGTCGGCCCTGAAATATATATTATATTGTGGATGTATCTAGATAGACAAGTCGTCCCCATAGTGTAACTGGGCAAACAAGTTAAGTATAAATAGAGATCGAGAGATCTCTATTCGGATCATTCAGAAAGACACACTTCTCTTACTCAGAAAGTGGCGCACTAGTGAGGAGGAGGATCATCTGCTCTAGGAGACTATCTCAAGTGTATTTTGTTTGTACTTTGGTTGAACCATTGCTCTTTCTATCTCTGAAGAAGTTGTGGGGTTTTTCACATTAGGGTTTTCCGCATGGAAACTCTGTGTCTCTTGTCTCTCATGCTTTTGATTCTTGTGATGCTTGTGATGCTTATTGTGATTGTTATGCATTGATATACTGTATATGTTATTCTCTCAGTAAAGATCCAAGAGTATTGTGAATTAATGCTCAAAATTTAACAAGTAGTGCTCAATACTCCTCTCCAAATTTAACACCTTGAAATATAGTTGGACTTGTTAATATCTAGATCATGCACAACCACATACAAGAGAGCTTCCACAAAGATTTTGCAATCAACCCCTTGTATCATAATAGCTTAATCTCGGATCAACTCTGAGGTAATGTTATTCCAATGCTTAATATGTAACTTGATGTAAAATGTATCCCTATGTCTAAATTCCTTAGCCTCGCGCAAATTCAATTCTAAGGTTATTCCTGCAATCCAAGAAGCTTTCTAACTTTTTGTTAAAAAATGTCGTAGGAAAAAAAAGGCAAACCATTCTTGTTACTTGCTTTACTGCCTCTTCCATTTTTCTTTTTTTAAAACTTTGGTAAAAAGGGTTCTTAAGAATGAATATGACACTTGTGCCATCTCCTTTTTTCCCTTGTACTTTCTTATGGTAACAAGGTAATGTTATTTCAAATCTCACATTTAATGATTACCAAGAGAATTTAGTCATATTTGCATTGCATCTACATACTTACAACAATCAACCTCCATTCATAAATCATCACAATGTATCTTACAATTAAGGGAAATAAAGCATCGAGAATATTTAGGGTCACCATCATCAAATTAATAAGATGACCAAACATGGACTCAAACCAAGCAAGTGAAATATCTAGTTATTGTGTATGATGAAAACATTTCAAAACTAAGATTTCACTCAACAATTTTTGGGCATTAGATAATGGTCTTGAACAACATCTTTGCTTTCACAAAACAATATAATAAAATTGAAATGACGATGATCTTATAAAGGAACATGTAAAGCTATGAAAATTCAAATTAAGCTAGATAGATGACTCAAATGCTCTTATTATTTTTCTCCCTAGAACATAAGTAAATCGATTCCTCTCCTGGGATGCAAATATATCTTCCAGAACTGTAGCACCCTTCTAAACCATACATGAATATGTCTATACACTCGTTTATATGGTTTGATATACTTTTTCTCATTAATAAAAAACAAAACATTTTCAACATATACTCAAATTCTAAATGTATTAATACACAATTTCTTATAAAATATAAACATTGATGCAAATAACAAGAAAGATAACTTGATTTGTTTTGTTGATTATCTCCAAATGCCGCGATGAAGTTGATGTCACAAGGCCTTGTAAAGCTCATGTTGGTGTTGTTGTCTTGTCAATCCTATAGATCCACTGGTTAACCACCCTGCCTGCTCCCAATGGGTACTCTTCTTCCCCAGGTACCCCCGAGCTGCAATGGGATTGTATGGAATAAGCATGACTAACACGATTGGATAGTGTAGCTCAAAGCCATTAGGCCTCCCAACCTTGAACACTTCCAAATGGCCAAACTCTTCAACAATTACCTCTAACTTTCAATATTATCTCAACCATCCAACAATAGGAATCCAAGATGTCCTTAGCTCAAGCCTTTACCTTTATTTTATATATTTTTAGGATTTTGACACATGCCTCTTTCATGCAAAATGAGAATTAATTTAATAGCAATTTGATTTATTACACACCCTTCCATGTGTATTCTTCTTACCCACTTGCACAACTAATTTATTTTTAAGAATTATTAATTTGGGATTTATTCTTACCTTCTGATCAATCTTCCTAAAATCACTCCTAAGTGTTCCCTTGATTTCCTCTTCTTTTCCTACATGTGTGTGTGCACTTGAGTTCACTATCTCTCTTACTCGATTCCCCTTTTTAGTTAGATTTTCCTATTCTATTTCTTCTCCTTAATTAAAGGACTATGTTTTAGTTCATTTTCTCCTTATTTAACTAAATAATTTTCTTCTTGTCATGCACATGTTTTTATTTAAATTAATTTATTTTTCATTATTTTCTTTGCATAAACTCATCATAGTCATGACCTTGTCGGCGGGTAGGTTAATAGTCTCCTCGGTTATTGGTGGCGTGGCTAAAGGATTTGACAGGGTTGGTGGGAGAGCCACTCGCCCTCGTCCTCTCCCAGCCCTACCTCTACGACCTCTTCGATCCATGATAAAGTTTGTCTGGTCATGGAAATACAATTTCAATTAGTTCATCAATATTTATTCAAATTTCAAAAGTTCATAAGCAATTTAAACTTAATCTTTGCGGAAAGTGCTTTGGTCCTAACTAGGTTCGACATGGCTCTAATACCAAAATGTGGCGTCGGGTCTCTCTAATCATCACATGGGTGGTCATTTTTTTTTCTACAACACTTAGAATCATAAAACCTCTTTCTTCTAATTACGACTTCTATAGTTACAAATAATTATGTTCCATCAACATTAATTACATTATCATTTTGTTTCTTCTATATTTATGCACATTTAGATTTCTTCAAGGATCCTCTATTACCATGATTCCTTGGCATAACCCTTTTATTTCCTATGGGGATTTATTCATTATTAATCTTTTTCAAGTGAATAAATTTTACAATAATAAATTTAAACCATATATCTTTTTTTTTAAAATATCCTAAAATATATCGTGTTAAGATTCAATATGCTAAGATAGATAACCTCAGTATTACATTCCCTTTCACAACAATAGCATATACAGGATCACCGAAAGAACAACAAGCACATCATAAACACAAGAGACACATTTTATCCTGGGAAACCCTCATGGGGTAGAAAACCCAGCAAAGCTTCCTCAATATAGATGACCAACAAATACAAAGATGTAATCCCCAAACATGAGCTCCTTCTCCTCCATAGCAGATCTCTCCTTCTCCTATGCAAGTTTCACAAGTGAGTGTGTGAGTGTGATAAATGAGGAACACATCTCCTCTATTTATACACTACCTCACTTGACTTTTAACCTTAACTAGATCGGCCCAAACTTAACTACTCAGCATAATGCTGACTGGGTCGAACCCACTAGGAGACTTAAACACCCCATTACAACTGACTTTGGGCCGACCCCACTAGGGAATTCTAATAACCCAAGTTACCACATTCCAACGGAGGAATAAACATCTCCGTATATACAATAAGGTCTCCACGGAGGAATGAAACATCTATGGAATAATAAAGTACAAATATAATATTCTTAGAAGTTACAATATCTCAACACTCCCCCTTAATGAGAAGGATATTATAACAACATCTGCAGGATCAAGGAGTCATCAACTACATGATACATGATACATCTATAAATCATTGGAAGCTTTCTTCATCAGTAACTCAAACAGTTACTGGAACATCTTCAAGATCTTCAATACTGGAACATCAACATCTTCAGTACTGAGTCTTCATCTTCTACAACACTTGATCAACCACAACATCAATATCTAGATCTTTTGATCAACAACATCATCTGGATCTCTCGATCAACGGGATCATCATCTAGATTTCTCGATCAATAGCATCATTTGGATCTCTCAGTCAACATCATCATCTGGATCTCTCGATCAACAGTATCATCATCTGGATCTCCCAATCAATAGCCTCATCGTCTGGATCTCCCGATCAACAGCATCATCTGGATCTCTAGATCAACAGCCTCATTGTCTGGATCTCTCTATCAACAACATCATATGGATCTCTAGATCAACAACCTCATCATCTGGATCAACAGCATCATCTAGATCTCTAGATCAACAGCCTCATCGTCTGGATCTCTCTATAAACAGCATCATCTGGATCTCTAGATCAACAACACCATAGCAGCATACCCTGCAACACACATGATCTATTTATAGGATGATGAATCCTTATCCATTTAATAAACCATATCATTTCTAGGGACGATTTAGTCCACTCGTTAACTTGGACAAAGTCTAAGGACCACTTCTCGGAGACATGTGTCTACGGATCAATTCAAGGACCAAAGTCCAGGGATGATACAATCCCTCTCGTCCACTAGGGACCACTTCTCGAAGACATCTGTCTACAGATCAATTCAGGGACCAAAGTCCAGGGATGATACAATCCCTCTCGTCCATTAGGGACCACTTCTTGAAGACTTCTGTCTACGGATCAATTCAGGGACCAAAGTCAAGGGATGATACAATCCCTTTCGTCCACTAGGGACCACTTCTCGAAGACATCTGTCTACAGATCAATTCAGGGATTGAAGTCCAGGGATGATACAATCCCTCTCGTCCACTAGGGACCACTTCTTGAATACATCTGTCTACGGATCAATTCAGGGACCAAAGTCCAGGGATCATGCAATCCCTCTTGTCCACTAGGGACCACTTTTCGAGGACATCTATCTATTGATAAATTCAGGGACTGAAGTCCAGGGATGATACAATCCTTCTTTTCCACTGGAGACCACTTCTCAAAGACATATGTCTACGGATAAATTTAGGGATCGAAGTCTGGGGATGATACAATCCCCTTGTCAACTTAGACCAATTATTAGGACCACTTATCAACCTTATCATTGATATCATCAACCTCATCATCAGGACAGGTAACCTCATCATCGACCTCATCGTCGGAATAGGTAACCTCATCATCGATACATGTATCCTCATCATCGATACAAGTATCCACATCATTAATACAAGTATCCTCATCATCGATACAAGTATCCACATCATCCATACAAGTATCCTCATCATCGATACAAGTATCCACATCATCGATACAATATCCTCATCATCGATACATTATCCTCATCATCGATACAGTATCCTCATCAATACATGTATCCTCATCATCAACCTTACCGTCGATATAGGCAATCTCATCATCGATACAGGTATCCACATCGATACCAGTACCCAAATATCATCATCAACCATATCACTCCCCCTTTCGAGGAGGGTCCTTCTGAACTACACCAAGCTTGTCTCAGAAATACTCAAACTTTACTCGAGACAGAGGTTTGGTCAATACATCAGCAACTTGCTCATCAGTTCCCACATGCTCAATATTTATAGCTCCTTTCTGCACCATATCCCGTATATAAAAAATATCGGATCTCTATGTGCTTTGACCTATCATGGAACACTGGATTCTCATTCATCTTGATACAACTCTGGTTGTCACATAGGATCATAATGGGGGTCCATCTCCAAGTCAAACAATCCCGATAACAATTTCCGAAGCCATATCGCTTCACCACTAGCAGAGCAAGCAACTATATATTCCGCTTTAGCCACACTAGACTGCTTCCTGCTAAACCACGAGATCATGGAAGATCCCAGACAATAACATCTGTCCGATATGCTTTTCCTGTCTGATACACTTCCTGCCCAATTAGCATCTATGTAGCCATACAATCTGAAGTCATGATCTCAAAGATAACATAGACCAAAGTCTATCATACCCTTTAGGTACCTCATCCCATGCTTTGTAGCTATCAGGTGAGCACGCCTAGGTTCTACTAGATACTGACTCAAGGTGTTCACAGCAAAGCATATATTTGGCCTGGTATTCATTAGATACATCAATGACCCAATAATCTGTTTATAAAGAGTCACATCCACTAACTTTGATGAGTCATCAGCTAACAACTTCAAGTTGGAATCCATGGGAGTGGTCATGGCTTTTCATTCCAACATGTCAAATCTTCTCAAGATTTCCACAACATACTTTCTTTGGTTGAGAAAGATTCCTTCTGGGCCTTTCCATACTTTCAGACCTAGGAAGTAATGCATCAATCCGAGATCTTTCGTCTCAAATTATGTAGCTAGCTTCTTCTTGCTTTCCATGATCTGTTTCTCATTCCTTGTTAGAAAGAGATCATCCACATACAATAATAGTATGACAGGTTCATCATCCATAACCTTTAGGTAAAGGTTACGATCAACTTTATTTTTTGTAAAGCCCAAGCCTGTCAAGAAGCTATCAATTCTCCCTTTGTGACTGGACATCATTCACACTCTACATTGAGTGATCTTCTGCATATCTATCTATGCCATCTCTTGTCGGATGAGTCTACTGATATGAGCCTCAAGATCATTCGAACTCTGTGGTGAGTTCCTTCTTGCATCCATCTAAGAGAAGAATGTCATCTGTATATAGACACCATATTCAACCTTGTTACAAAGGTTGAAATCCACATCACCCATGGTGATCATTAAGCTCATCAAATGACTATCGATCCTAGGTATCCGCACAGAGCTGTCTTCAATTGAATCCTGGGAGTTTTCTCGATTCATACTTCTTCTTCAATTACACCATTAAGAGAATGGTCTTATCTAGCCACTTGGAGCAAACATCTCGTCATGATCCTCTTCCTCCTTCTAAGAGAATCTTCTAGCCACGAGCCTTCTATAGTATGTTTGATTTGTAAGTCTTCTTGTTGAACATCCATCACTTATTCGATGTTCACCATCCTTCTTTTTGTTAGGATATTCCTATATTCCATCCTAGTCCCACCAGTATTTTGATCATTTACATTTTCAGTCATGCATGCAATTTTAGGGTTTTCATGCATCATTTGGGGTTTGCATGCATTCCAGTCATCAGTCCCAGCACCTAGCCCTCAGTTAGCTAGCCCCCGGAGCTTCCTTCCACTCAGTTTCAACCCTCCTGGCCTGTCATGCACCCTCCTTTCACCTACTGCATGAGAAGGGAGCCTTTCTCACCTACCAGTCCAGTTTACTTCAGTTAGCCACCAGTCTTTCCTTGATTTGAGGCCATACTGACTCCTCACTGTTGTTATCACTCCGATTGACCTCCGATGAGACATGACTACCTGTTCTGACTCCAGTTAGCTCCTCATGTGCCCTCCAATGAGCCTCCTTCATTCAGTTAGTGTCTCCATGTGCCAGTTACATTCAGTTACACCTACCACACTCAGTTAGACTCAGTTTGACTGGCGGTTGACAGTTACTTGTGCATTGATGACTCCATCGATGATGAGATAGACTACTAGTTGTGCTCCGATGACACTCCAGTGATCTTTTGATCACTCCATGAAGGCTAATTCGAATTGCCACCTTAGGCATTTGAATCCTCATGCATTGTACTATTTATTTGTCCATATTGTGATTAATTAATTAGTGTGTGTGAAGTATTTCTGCTTCTATCCGAGTTCTACTGTATTATTATTCTGTTGCTCATTATACTGCATTGACCACTCTTCTTCTATTTTCCTGCTTAATCATAATTATTCTCTTGTGAGGTATACATCATCTCTTAGATCTGCTGTGAGGATTTTCACACTTTTGTATATCATACCACATGATCTTTCCTACAAATCAAATTTAATTACATATTGATTAGTAATACTTCATAATCATCAAATCATGTTGACATGATAACCTATAATGCATACAGATATGATTCACATAGTTATGCAACTATCTTGACCAATACTTTAGCACAACACTTTTCCATATCCTATATGCATACTGTGGTTATCTAGATGCCTTCCATATCTACCAGAACATATTATCAAGAGCGTGCACAACTCTTAGCATGCCAGCAAAGAGGTTTCATTCTAGATAAACAACAATGGAATGTTTGTCCAACTTACCTATCATATGCATACAACTATTACGAACAATATCATTAACTATTCAAAGATTCAAATAACAACTCAAATACTTATCTTTTATATATTTGTGTGGTTTCCTCCTGCTTGATCTCTATATGTCTTTGAACTTCTATCCATTCTGTACCACTATGCATGCTTAAGTGCGCACTAGTGTCATCCTCACAATCTCATACATAATCATATATTCATTAGTATAATCTCAATACTATCAAAACATTATTATTCTAAATAATCTTAAGTATGTATGGTCATGATTATTTCTTAAACATGTATACTTACCTAAGATCCTAACACAAAGTAGGATTCTAACTTGATATAGGAAAACATACATGGATTATCATCCTTGGTTATGTCTTATCATACCCAAACAATATCTTCATTGTTCTCTTCAATGATTTAGATATCTTGTGCTAGAACCTGCATATCTCATAAGTTAAGCATAGTAGAACAAAGTCATACATACCTCGTAAGTAGAGCTTTTATGTGTTCAAAGACTATAGACGAGTCTTTGTCTTCATGTCATCATGGTCATAGAACTTGATTTATCTTTCTTGATGTACCTGTATCTTATTAGCGGACAATATCATCCTCATACAACACCATAGGTGCATTAGTACAATCGTAAGTGTCATAACCCTAATAAATGAATGTCTTCTATCACTCACATGAATTCATTATCAAACAATCATAATTGTACTAACCTTAAATGATGACAAACATATTATGAACTTAATCATGAATTAGATTTCAAAACATACCTATGTCTTCTCAAGTCATACCTGACGAGTAGTCTTCTCTATAGGGGTAAGACCCTAACCATCCACGGTAGAGTACTTGTAAAATATCTTGTATAGGTTCATGGTGCTAGGATGATAAATATCAGTGCCATTTAAACCTCCTTTATTGCTGCCCTATGAGTCTCCCAACTTTGCTAGGGTTTCTTCTTACTTGGAAACCCTAATTTTCAATCTCCTTCCTCCCACAACATTTTGATGGAGGATCAATATATATGATGAATGGATTTCAAATCCATTATCAAAGCTTCCAATGTTGTATCAAGTGTCTCCAACATTGTATCAAGTCCTTCGAGACCTAAAACCTGAAAACCCTCAGTGAGAGCTTCTTCCTCCTCTTCTTATATTTCCTCTGTTGAGCCATTTCAGATGTGCCATATTGATTCTGGTTTATCTCTGCAATTTCAGATCTGCAGGGTCTGAAACTTTGGCCTGTGGTAGCCTAACCTGTCATATTTCCAACCCCATAATTTTGAGCTTTAATGGATTCTCTGAGAGAGAGTTATGCCAGGTGTTGCAACATGACCTGTTTATGGGATGAAACAACATAGAAAACTTGTACGGAGTTCCATGTGTCACTGTTTCAACTTCGGCCTCTAAAAAAAGGACTTGTCAAACTACAATTTGTGCCCTAACTGCCACTTTTTACAAAATTTCATTTGGAGCTTCCTATCCCGAGATATGACCTTTTTTCCTAGGTCACCCATTTAGGATTGCATTCTGGAAGAGGCAGAAACCCTAACTTGTACGGATCATAAATCACAAAGTACAACGAATATGAGGCTAAGCTTCAGAAAAAAGGTACACAGGGATGTTATCTTCGACCTGTAAAAGTTTCAGATCCTAAACCTTTGCCAAAATGGAGTTATAGTGAAAGTGCCACGATGACTGGTTTTGTTTACTATATAAAACCCTAACCTTCAAATTGTCACAAGTGTCGTAAGTGCCATACATTGCCTTCCTTCAAGATAGCTCTGATACCATGTTAAGATTTAGTATGATAAGATAGATAACATCAGTATTACATTCCATTTCAAAACAATAGCATATACATGATCACTGAAAGAACAACAAGCACATCATAAACACAAGAGACACAGATTTATCCTAGGAAACCCTCATGGGGTAGAAAACCCAACAAAGATTTTCAATATAGATGACCAACAAATACACAGATGTAATCCCTGAACATGAGGTCCTTCTCCTCCATAGCATATCTCTCATTCTCCTATGCGAGTTTCACAAGTGAGTGTGTGAGTGTGATAAATGAGGAACACACCTCCTCTATTTATACACTACCTCACTTGACTTTTAACCTTAACTAGGTCGGCCCCAACTTAACCACTTAACATAATGCTGACTGGGCCGATCCCACTAGGGAAGTCTGATAACCCAAGTTACCACATTTCGACGGAGGAATAAACATCTCTGGATATACAATAAGGTCTCCATGGAAGAATGAAACATCTCCGGAATAATAAAGTACAAATATAATATTCTTAGAAGTTACAATATCTCAACATATCATTCAACAATATTATTTCTAATCCTTGAATATCCTTTTCAATAATCAAATTAAATCATATTAACAATTTTTAAATAATATCATTTATAGTTCTATATATCAACTATACTAGTTAATTTCCGTAGCATCCTTTATTCCAATAGTGTCATTTAATTCTGAAATAAAATCGACCATATTTTTTTTTCCTTTTTTAAAAGTATAACAATGAACTAAAAGACATCATTCAAATTCCCATTTTAACAATATCATTTAATTCTGAAATGGAATCGGCAATATATTTTTCCTTTCTCAAAAGTATAACAATAAACTATAAGACATCGTTCAAATTTCCATTTTAACAATATCATTTAATTTCTGAAATAGAATCGACAATATCTTTTTCTTTTTCAAAAGTATAATAATAAGTGGAATTAGCATCAAAGCTGCTTATTACCGCCACTTAGAAACAAGGAAAAATAGTAATAAAGCTAATCTACAAATAAATAATATTTTCTTATAGCAACAATAAAAAATAATTATTAGAAAATAATATTATTATTACTATTATTTTTAAAATTTAATTTAATTTAGTGAACACAACTTAACTAATTATACTCACTAAAATTATATATAATTTAACATTCATAACCATTATAAAATTTTAACGCTGCAAGTTTTATGAACCAAAACTATTTGATATGATACCTTGTGTGTCAAGTTAAAACTGCGCTTTTTAATATTAAATATTAAACAATGACCCAACATGGTCACATCATGCATTTTAAAATAAGATTTATTTCTATATTTAAAATAACAATTTTATCCATTCAAATAATTTAATTTAAAAAATTAAATCTATAAAATATTTAACTTCCTTCCAAACATTTGTATAATAAAATTTTAAAATAATTTCAAATCCTATTGTTAACACCATTAATTGCTGTACACGTACTCTTCATATCTTTTAGGAAAATAAATTTAAATCTCTACAATACTAATAACCACTTAATCCAAGAAAAAACATAAAAATGAACGAAAGAATTAAAGATTTAAACATAACAAAATAATCAAAAGCATTAAAGATTTTTTTTTCAAAATATTCCAACGCATTAGCATAAACTCAAAACATTATGTGTAATGTACAACAGATAAGCTGATCGATTTTCTGTGTACGTGTTGTATTCATAATGGACAAAACACGTTCTTGCTGAGATAACACGTGCCATTCTGCCAATAGTTCTAGAGACAAGTACCCTACTGACCACAGGTTGGAAGATAATGGTATCGGAAGGTCTAAGCCGAAATTCGTAGTTTAAATCAATCATTCGTCGCTATATTAATGAAAATAGTGAGAAGTTCAATGAACAACAGAGAACACGGTATCCATCCGGTTGATTAGAGTACGAAACATTTAAAGTTGGTAAGAACCAAAGTACAAAAACATGATGTATGAAAATCAGATGGCAAGCTAATGTTTTTTTTGAATTTTGTAATTTGAAATTATTTTTTATTTTTCAAAATTTCACATCCTAGGCAGAGGTAATTAGTCACTTCATTGTTAAATCAGATTTTTGGTCAATCATTATTGTCAATTCAATAGTTTCAGCCAATGATAAAACAGGAATTTTAATTTCAAATATTAAAAAAAAAATTAATTTCAAAATATTAAATTTAATATAAAATTATTTTAAAACATTTGAAAACAATATAATTTTTTTTTAAAAGTTAAAATAATTAAAAGTTCAAAATCCTAATTGATTGCTATATTATCTACCTTCGGCAATAATAATAAATTAAATAACATTATTCAATTACCAATTTAAACAATATCATTTAATTTTGAAATAGAATCAACAATATTTTTTTCCTTTCTAAAAGTATAATATATTTTTCCTTTCTAAAAAGTATAGCAATAAACTATAAGACATCATTCAAATTCCCATTTTAACAATATCTTTTAATTTATGAAATAGAATTGAAAATATCTTTTCCTTTCTCAAAAGTATAATAATAAACTAAATGACATTATTCAATTCCCCATTTAAACAATATCATTTAATTCTGAAATAGAATCGACAATATCTTTTCCTTTCTCAAATGTATAATAATAAACTAAATGACAGCCTCACAAGCTACGCGATCACACAGAGACTTGGAGTCTAAGTTTATGTTTGGCAATTTAAAGGTTTGCAATCATCTTGATTGGTGGTTACGGTGCAGCCATTAGCCGTCAAGTCACAGAACGATGATACCTAGATTCAGTTGATTGTAGATGTCGTCGTAATTAACTAGTTACGGCTGGATGGTGGGTAGACATGCATCCGTTTTTTACTAGATCAGGAGAGACCCATGCTCAAGAGGGTTGTAAACACAAAAAGTCTTATGGTCAGATATTGACTTCGATCATAGTAATTTATTCTGTCGCTTTGAAAGAAGGAGGTATTTTATTTTATTATGTGTTAACTTAATAGATCTACGCCTATGGTTGAGTGCTGATAACAGTTTACAAAACAAGGTTTTCGCCATGGATACCCCGATCAAATTTCTCAACAGAACTTATAATAAAATTTGTACAGGTGTTACAATTAAAATTTACATTGGCCAGCTTCTTCCCGACTACACTTTCCTTAAATCTATATTAAAGTGTAAAATAGATTAAAACTACTCCATTTTTAAAGAAAATGGGTTCTTCCACAAACTTTATTTCGAACTGTAATAAAGAAATATCGTAAGGGGATTTCTGGAACAGAGATCTTGGTAAAAATGAGTTCTTTATTTCAAACTGTAAAAAAATATCGTAAGGGGATTTTTGGAACAAGATCTGGGTTTAATACGAGTTCTTTATTTCAAACTGTAATAAAATATCGTAAGGGGATTTCTGGAAGTTTAACCCCATTAACATGTACTTATACAAAAAGCCAATGGAGTGGTTCAATCTAAATAAACGTCGAATAAAATTTACGAGACATATGATCCCGTGCTCGATCTACAAGATCCTGAGCGTCAATAGTTAACAAATCGGACTTGCAGTAGCTACTATTAAATTTCTCTAGTTAATAATATAACAAAATAGAATTCTAATCGGACTCAAATTTAAGCTAAACAAAAGTTTGTAAGGAAGATAAACATGTCCATGATAACTCCTGTAGTTAATGAGATTTATGGAGAAGTTGCTGCTTGATCCTCTTCCAATCTTCAACGTATTACCGAAAACCCCTCAATTGACCTCCCTACCTTATCGGGAGTAATCTTCTTCCTCCCGAACCCCCGAGCAGTTGGGGTCGTAAGAACATACCAAATTTGACCTTCTGATGGGATCTCCCAACCCCTGGATGGATATTAACCAAACTCCAAGGAATCACACTCAAATAGAAACTTCTATTACGAAGCCCATCCAACACTAGGGAGTAAGAGAGCCCTCTCTCCTTCTCCTCCCTTTCTTATATAGCATAAGTCTTGCATGACATGTGTCCTCTCATGCAAAATAGACTTTTAATTTATTAATTCATTATTATTCACTTTCTTTCAGCAAGTGTCACTTTCACACATTGGTGCATCTAGTTCATTTATTATCTCTTGCTGTCTCCTTAGTCTAGTATTCCAATTCCTAGATCAGTGGGTGTTGGGGGAGTTGGTCTCTAGATGAGTGCTACTCTATCTTTTGCTCCATAATTTATTAATTTGAATATTATTTGCAATTTAATCCCATGCATATCCCTCCTGAAATAATGGGTGTATATCTACCCCAATTACTCCCTTTTCTAATATTTCACAAATTAAATATGCTCTTTTATTCGATTTTCTAAATTTCTATATGCAAATTTTAACATATATGCATAAATGTTTTAAATGCAAAAAGGTGTAAACATTTCTTTTCCTTCTGACAAATTTGTTTTCTTTGCGTGGGGAGTACTGTGTAGCAATCGGGGAATCGTTACCGCGATCTTTCGACTACACTTCCATGGAGACTAATGGCGGTTGAGGAATAAGATCATTCTTATTGCGCGCCCCTCAACACCTCGTATGCAACCAAATCGTTGTGGCCTCTCCCGTATGACACACGATTCTCCGAGTGAGTTGAAATGGATTCCGACCCATGTGTGGAGTGCTATTTCAGGGTCGACAGTCCATCGTCGTACCCCTAGGTATTTTTCCTATTCTTACGACCCTTATTATTCCATTGTGAGTCACTCAGTAAATCTTTTTACCTGCTACTGCACACACTCAAAGTGCACATTAGTAGCGCTGCACCATAAAAATCATTTCACTGTGTATCATAATCTTCATTCAATTCTATTTAAGTCAATGCCATTCATTCACATCTATGGAAACAAAATCATCATTCATTGCATTTATGTAGAACATCATCATAATCTCTCAATCAATCGAGCATATTTATCATTCATCTGTTATTCAACCATTTTCATTCAATAATATTCATAGCATAATCTATTGTTCATGTTTTATTTAACTGGGTCACTTCTATATCAGTGCCCTCAATAGTCCAATCTATTAATGTATTAAAGAGGGCATTACAAGAATTATATGTTTCATGAAATCCATCTACCCCACTAAAAACTAGAAAAAAACACTAAGATGTAGTCTACAGGAACCAACTAGGAATGCTTCTTACATAAATCCTCGATAATCCTCCCTACTTCGTATTTGCACCATATGTACCCTAAATTATTTTTATTTTTGAATCACAGTTAATCGTTAGTTTAAAAGGCATTAAGAAGGCATCACTTGCTTTTAGGTTAAAAAATAATCTAAAAATAATAATGACATCAGTTTTAATATCCCTTTGAACTCAATGAGAACTTGAAGGGATTGTAAAAATTACCCTTTAAAATTATGAGTATAGTAAGCTTTATTATTTTGTTGGATTGTTTCTTGTATAGCCATTTGTATGTGTCCCTGAAATCCTTTGGGGTGTGAGTTTAAACGGGCCATGTAGAATGGTGGTATTTGCTCAGATCGATAAACCGTCAACTCCGTTGGATTCAGGACATCGGGATAGTGCTAGGGGTGCCCCTCTCCTTCGGTTCCATGGCCCAGGTCTCATCTTTTAGGTCAATATTGGACTATGCTAGGGGTTTTGCTTAGTAAGGGACTATGGAATTTTTGCACATAGGGGTCAGCTTTTCAAAATCATCGACCGAAGACTTATGGCTAGCATTTCCAGTTGAAAACTTCCTAGAGACACTTGCTGGACTTCCTGGAACCCGATTTTGTTGCACGGTTGAAATTCTATGCCCCTAGTAGGTATCCAACATGTGTCCCTGAAGGCCTTTGGGATGCGAATTGGAACAAACCATAGAATGATGACTGTGGATCAAATCGAAAAATCGTCAAATTTGTTGGATTCAGGACATCGGGGTAGTGCTAGGGGTGCCCCTCTCCTCCGGTCCCATGGCTCAGGTTTCATATTTTAGGTCGATTTGGAAATTAGGGTTTTGCTCAGTAAGGGATTGTGCAATTTTTGCACATAGGGGTCAAATTTGAAAAATCATCGACAGGGGACTTATGGCTAGCGTTCCTAGATGGAACCTTCCTAGACACACTTACAAGACTTCTCGAAACCTGGTTTTGTTGCATGGTTGGAATTCTATGTCCCGACAGGTATCCAACAGGAGTCCCTGAAAGCCTTTGGGATGCTAGTTGGAACGAGCCATAGAATAATGAATGTGGCTCGGATCGAAAAACCATCAAATCCATTGGATTCAATACATCGGGATAGTGCTATGGATGCCCCTCTCCTCTGGTCCCATGGCTCAGGTGTCATCTCTTATGTTGATTTTGGAAACTAGGGTTTTGCTTAGTAAGGGACTATGCAATTTTTGCACATAGGGGCCAACTTTGAAAAATCATCGACGGGGGACTTATGGATAGCGTTTCCAGTTGGAATATCCTTAGACACACTTGCTGGACATCCCAGAAACCGGTTTTGTTGCATTGTTGGAATTCTATGCCCTCGATAGGTATCCAACAAGTGTCCCTCAAAGCCTTTGTGATGCGAGTTGGAACGAGCCATAGAATGATGATCGTGGCTCGGATTGAAAAACCGTCGAATCCATTGGATTCAGGACATTGGGATAGTGCTAGGGGTGCCCATATACTCCAGTCCCATGGCTCAAGTGTCATCTTTTAGGTTGATTTTGGATAAGGGACCGTGCAATTTTTGCAAATAGGGGTCAACTTTGAAAATTCATCGACCGAGGACTAATGGCTAGCGTTCCCAGATGGAACCTTCCTGGACACACTTGTAGGAATTCCTGGAACCCAGTTTTGTTGGACAGTTGGAATTATATGCCCCCGGTAGGTATCCAAAAGGTTTCCCTGAAAGCCTTTGGGATGCGAGTTGGAACGAGCCATAAAATGATGACCATGGCTTGGATCGAAAAACTGCCGAATCCGTTGGATTTAGGACATCAATATAGTGCTAGGAGTGCCCCTCTCCTTTGGTCCCATGGCTCAAGTGTCATCTTTTAGGCCGATTTTGGAAACTAGGGTTTTGCTAAATAAGGGACTGCACAATTTTTGCACATAGGGGTCAACTTTTCAAAATCATTGACCGGGGACTTATGGATAGTGTTTCCAGTTGGAATATTCCTAGATACACTTGCTGGACTTCCCAGAACCCGGTTTGGTTGCACAGTTGGAATTCTATGCCCTGGTAGGTATCCAACAGGTGTCCGTGAAATCCTTTGGGATGAGAGTTGGAATGAGCCATAGAATAATGACTATGACCTGGATCGAAAAAACGTCCAATCCATTGGATTCAAGACATCGGGATAGTGCTACGGGTTCCCCTCTCCTCTGGTCCCACGGCTTAGGTGTCACCTTTTAGGTCGGTTTTGGAAACTAGGGTTTCGCTCAGTAAGGGACTGTGCAATTTTTGCACATAGGGGCCAACTTTGCAAAATCATCGACCAGGGACTTATGGATAGTGTTTCCAGTTGGAATATTCCTAGACACACTTGTTGGAATTCCCAGGACCCAATTTTGTTGTACGGTTGGAATTCTATGCCCCCGGTACGTATCTAACATGTGTCCCTAAAAGCCTTTTGGATGCGAGTTGGAACGAGCCATAGAATGATGATCATGACTCGTATTGAAAAACATTCAAATCCGTTAGATTCAAGATATCATGATAGTGCTACGAGTGCCCCTCTCCTCCGATCCCATGGCTCAAGTGTAATCTTTTAGGCTGATTTTGGAAACTAGGGTTTTTCTTAGTAAGGGATCGTGCAATTTTTGCAGATAGGGGTCAAATTTGAAAATTCATTGACCAAGGATTTATGGCTAGCGTTCCCAGATAGAACATTCCTAGACACACCTGCAGGAATTCCCGGAAACTAGTTTTGTTGCACGATTGGAATTCTATGCCCCCGGTAGGTATTCAACAGGTGTCCTTGAAATACTTTGGGATGCGAGTTGGAACAAGCCATAAAATGATGACCGCGGATTGGATCGACAAACCGTTGAATCCATTGGATTTAAGACATCAAGATAGTGCTAGGGGTGTCCCTCTCCTCTGGTCCCATGGCTCAGGTGTCATCTTTTAGGTCGATTTTGGAAACTACGGTTTTGCTCAGTAAGGGACTGTGCAATTTTTACACATAGGGGTCAACTTTGCAAAATAATCGACCGAGGACTTATGGCTAGCATTACCAGTTGGAACCTTCCTATACACACTTGTTCGACATCTTGGAACCCATTTTTGTTGGGCGGTTGGAATTCTATGGCCTTAGTATGTATCCAACAGGTGTCCCTGAAAACCTTTAGGATGCGAGTTGGAACGATCCATATAATGATGATTGTGGCTCATATCGACAAAACCTCGACTCCGTTGGATTCAGGACATTAGTATAGTGCTAGAGGTGCCCCTCACCTCCGGTTCTATGGCCTAGGTCTCATCTTTTAGGTCGATTTTGGAAACTAGGATTTTGCTTAGTAAAGGACTATGCAATTTTTGCACATAGGGATCAACTTTTCAAAATCATCGACTAGGGACTTATGGCTAGCGTTCCCAGTTGGAACCTTCCTAGACACACTTACAGGACTTCTCGGAACCCAGTTTTGTTGCACAGTTGGAATTATATGCCCCTGGTAGGTATCCAACAGGTGTCCCTGAAAGCCTTTGGGATGAGAGTTGGAATGAGCCATATAATTATGACTGTGTATTAGGTCGAAAAATCGTTGAATATGTTAGATTCAGGGCATCAAGATAGTGCTAGGGCTGCCCCTCTCTTCTGTTTCCATGGCCCAGGTCTCATATTTTAGGTCGATTTTGGAAACTAGGGTTTTGCTCAGTAAGGGACTGTGCAATTTTTGCACATAGGAGTCAACTTTGAAATTTTTTATTTTGATTCTAGAAATAGACATTCAAAGAGTGGCAATCAAACCTACCACATTTCACCCTTGGTATATTGTTATGTCCTTAGTGTGCCATGACATTTAACATCTCCTTAGTGTTCCACTATATTTGCATTTTGAGTTATTAATGTCGTTTTTAAGACTTCAAAGTTCGAAATAAAAAATGGAGGCGATATTTCAGCGATTATATCCCTCTAATCCTTGATAGATTTGTTATATCAAAGTCACCATCAACCTTTGCCATCAAGTTATGGGGGAATACTTTCCAAATCACAATGAACAACCATTACATCATCATTTGTATCAATCAAGTGCATTCAGTTTTAAATACATTTTCATATGAGGATAATCCATCCTTTTTACAAACATAGGACCATGAACAACTTATTTTACTTCATCAAAACAACATTATCAAGGAAAATCATTAACCTAGTTAGGTATTTCATTTTCTATGGATTATGTATGATTACTTTTGCATTACACATTTTTTTATGCACATTCAACATATTTAGAGCCATGATTCACCACTGAGATATTTTTTGCAATGACTCATGGTCCAGGCATGTTCAGGACCCTAAATATTGAAAGGATGTACATTTAAACATGAATTAGAATTATGACAAGTGGAAAATGGACATATGAAAGAGGTAAAGCACAAACCAGGGTCTTACATACTAAGGTTTAGTAAGGATAGGGTTTATATCTTCAATGATTTTATGAGAGTGAATTCATGACCATCTATTGGTTAGCATATTGGAACAAACTAGGGTAGATTTGTTGTAAATTTGACCATATGTACATGAAGGCCCAATGAATTTTATTACACTTTAGTTCATGCATTCCCTGCCATTGTACTTGATACTTTGCCATTGTTTTTAGCATGCTAGAGTAGGCACACTTCAACCGAACTTCATAGATGCTCATGTACGTATCGTATCATTGATGAAATGTGTAGCATCTATTAGACTTCCTCTTAGTTTGTGAAAATGTCATAGGATTACATTGATGATATGCATAGCATGTTTTACATGACAAAGGTTATTCAAACATATTTTGACTTATTTTGTTAACTTTTGTTTTTTTCTTGCAACATATTTTCCTTGCAACCATAATCCTGATCAATGGGTATGAATCCTTGGAGTTGACAAAAACCACAATTTTAAATTAGATATAAAATTATCATGCATGTACTGAGTTCATTGAATTGTTGAAAGATATTATTAGTTTGTTCCATTAAGATAATGTTTTCATAACACAATGGTGAGATGTTACTTGATCAATGCAATAAATGTAATAGAATAAATATTGATTAAAATATAATTATATAAATTTCAATAGCATAATTTATCAATTTGTGGAAGAGATAAATCATCCCAAGAACAAGTGGGAACTCAAGAGAAAATATGCAATATATTGTATCATGCATTGATAGCCGAATGTTTGTAATACAAAATATGGAAAAGTAGTCAGCCCTTAAATGACCTGTCAATGTACATGTATCCCTAAGTACAACAATGGCTACAATCACCAAATGGGGAAATAGTTAGACATGCATGAATAAACAATATAGTACCATGGTTAAATACTATGCATTGTAATTTTTGAAATAGTTACCTCTGAATGAATTGTTGCTATTACAGATGCGGCACTAACTGCAGCATTAATGACCCTTGTTAGGTGAGGTGTAGATGGATCTCATGTGTGTATGCTATAGAGGACATCCAAACCCTTTCTATTATACACTTGTCCCTTCTGCACATTTGGACTCCGAGGAGAGGCAACTGCTAACTATTTCCTAAATATAGCAGGTGGTGGATACAATCACCAATTACTAGCGTAGTTAGAAATGCATTGGTAAATGAAATAACACGTATTAACAAACTGACAATGATGAAATACATATCGATGTATGGTATGCTTCAATCAATTCTAAGAAAACTTCTACCACATGTTGATCCCCTATGGGTTGTGTAGCACTTGTCTCCCCACCAGGGGGTGATCACTAGATGAAATCATTTCCCTCTGAGGGGGATCTACAACCTACAATTTAAAAAATTGTAAATATTAGATCATGTAGCATTAATTAAGTAACACGTGATAACAAAATAACATGTATTAAAATAATGTCATGTTGAAATAGTTACCTCAGTGTGAGTTGTTGTCGTCGAAGTTATGAAGACATCATGTACATCAAACGGTTTTGGTGCATGAGCCTCTCGACTATCATGGGAATCATCGACGGAAAAGTATTGCCCCTCATCTTCTTCTTGTAGCAACTGTACAAGTTTCAAAATCATTAAAAATATTAGCAATCTATATATGTGTATAGTAAGGAAAAATAATTTACAAACAACACTAAATTGTTAACCATTTACTTACCTAAGTAAAATACCCAGTAAAGCTATCATCTGTCTGGACAAGACCAAAGCAAGGATGGCCACATACTGTGCATGGGTGGGGCTCTCGGTTGTGCTCATGATGTGCAAGCCTAGTGCTACTATTAGATGCTCCTCGACCACTCGAAGGTGGTGGATCTACCCCACTGAGAGGTGGTGGCTCTACCCCACCGGTAGGTTGTGGATCTATTCCACCCATAGATGGTGGCTCTGATGGCCCTTCCC
Source organism: Larix kaempferi (assembly GCA_027924585.1). Lineage (NCBI taxonomy): Eukaryota > Viridiplantae > Streptophyta > Pinopsida > Pinales > Pinaceae > Larix > Larix kaempferi. The sequence goes on from BSBM01001023.1 coordinate 17,770,420, forward strand.
AGTACATACCTTGAAGATACGTGCTATGGATAACAACTGCATGTGCCAACAATAGGAATGACTCTTGCATTTGTGGGACCAACTGATGTGCAGGCGGCACATCTAGCCTAGGTATCTGCCTACGAGGTGGAACTACTGGGAGATTGGGATCTATGTGCCTCACATTGGGATGTTGTTGAGGAATCCCCATCCCAATGCCCTGGTACTCCAAGATATCAAATAATTAACATGCTTCCCCAAAACAAATTCTCCGTACAACTTTCTAAGAAAATATAACGACATTTCCATGTTGTTATGTGGTGGTACATCAACTACCATGTACCATCAGTCCATCCAATTATCTATGAATGGTTGATATGTACAACACTTGATAGAAATATGCCTTTTGTTTACATTCGGTATTTCACTCGTCCGTGGATCTCTAAAAAGGGAAATATATGTTTTTTTGTTATCTTCAACTTCTTAACTTCCTTGTAACTAATTCCATCAGCATATTCTTGCCTCTTTCTCTCTCTGCATGTTGCAATATCTTGGAGTGCACCATTTGACCTAATAAAGGTCTCTATCATTGCATCCAAATTGGATGCAAGCATACGATTCCTATCATCAACAATAACAATTGAGGCTCGAATGTCTCCAAGCCTTTGAATTTCTCTTTGGATGTTTGTATGTGCATCCATGATCGTCACTGCAATCAAAAAATAAAAATAAAAAATCATTAGAAACATATACATGTGCTATAATGGCATCTCTCAAAAATGAAAAATGTAAAAACTTTGTGCAAGAACAAATACATTACAAACATAAATATCATCTCAATATACTATAATAAAAACTACATGCAAACCAAAGTGGAAGGTGAGGATTAACTACATGTAAATCGATTAATGATCGATAGCAAAGAGCTCCTAATTCAATTAATATTGAAGGATTGAGACAATGGGGGGCTTAAAAGAACTTTATGTACACCTTTATAGAGCCAAGGTATTGGAGAAGATGTTATTTGTCATCCTCTACCTTCAGAAATCTCTCCTTTGTATCTAATTCATTTCATTTTCGTGGCCCTTTTGCTTGTTCAGAATCTAATGTATGATGAGGAAGATTTGTGGTGAAGTCCTCTGCATCATTAAGAAGGGGCAAGGTTTTGAATGTGAGGGTTGATCTACGCTTGTTCCATGAAGTAAATATCTTATCAGTTGATAGGTATGAAGTCCCAATCCATCGATTGAGTATCTTGGTGGTGAAGAAGGTCAAAAAAGATGTGTTAGTTCATCTTAGCAACAAAGTAAGTGGTGTGTATGAAAAGGAGGGGAACCTAGTCCCTTGGGTTTTGGGGGATGATGTAAAATCCATCATACCATTGGGTTGGATTCACAAGCATTGGTTGGAAATTTTTAGGGTAAAATAATGTGTGGTAAAAAAACATAGGGTTTGGTTGAGTCAAGTCTAGAAAGCAAGCCTAAGTTATAGTCCATAGTTCCTCCTCCTTTCCAAAGGGTGGATGGCTTTTATTTTCCAATTTGCAATAGATGTGGAAAAAATATTGAGTAAAAGTTGGTGTTGGCATTCAAATCCCTTTTTGCTTAGGTTGATTCAAAATTCATTAAGGGGATTGATAGTATGGAGAAATTTCCATATGTTAAATAACAATTTTGAAAAAAATTGGTTTTGGAATTTTCATTTACATGGATTTTTAATTTAGGGCAATATAAAAATTTATATTTTTATTAAGGAAATGAGGCAACGATGAAAATTTGGATGCCTACCTTTCCAATCCTCCTTGCTCTTCAAATTCACCCTCCTTACTCTTCGAATTCACACTCTCTCCACTTCTCCACTTCCACGTTAGTAGTCCTGAATGCTCGAGCATTTTTGTTTAATTCGGTCAATGAACAGTGAAGGCAAAGTGCGGAACCGACCTGTTTTTTGGATTTTAATATATTAGCAAGAACACATGAGCATTATTTATAACAATAACGATCGAGCGTTATAGTAATACATAATGCTCATGCATTATGTATTTCTATAACGCTCGCGCGTTTTCCTTTCACTAAACTTTAGCGCATTTCGGGAAAGCACGATTGCATCTAAAATGTCCCTGAACTTTGTGCGAGGGCCCATATATATATATATATATATATATATATATATATAAAGTGTTTAGTGATTTTATTATTGTATGCTTAAAAATTAAAATTAAAATCAAATTTTGGGGTATATAAGACTTGAGTATTAGATTGGTCAAGAATAGTAAGTGCAAGTATAATCCAACCATTTATCTCTCTCTCTCTCTCTCTCTCTCTCTCTCTCTCTCACGAAGTTGGGTGACCCTTTTGGTGCAATCGTGCATTCACAAAACGCGCGAGAATTGTGTAAATCAGAAACAAGTGAGCGTTACTTAAAACTAGGCATGGGCGGACTCCGACCCTGCCATGTCAATTGACATGTAGGATAGGAGTCCAAAACGCGTGCGCGTTATAGTGATACAAAACGTGCATACGTTTTGGTTAATATAAACAAACAAAAAACAGTCTGCGGACCGCGGCACTGTTTTACCCATTGTTCCTTCAAAACGCGAACGCTCGAGCGATTTCGTCTTGCCAAAAACGCATTGGAGAAGCTCAACGTGGGATATTTGGAAGCTCAACGAGGAAAATTTCATCTTGCACAGAGGATTGGAAAGGTAAGCATCCAAGTCCTTGCTTCATTTCATCATTAAAAATATAAATTTTGATGTTGCCCTAAACTAGAAATTTTTGTAAATGAAACACCAAAACTAAAAATTATAAAAAATTGTTATTTAACATATCTTAATTCCTCCCTACTATCAATCCCTTAATGAATTTTACATCCACCCTATTAGACACAATGTATCACTTCAATATCATATTCATCCATGAACTATGTACCAATGACGTGCCATTCATCAAGTAAACACATCAACACATTGTACAAGAGACACAAGATGTAATTTTTGTAATTTTGTCTCCATAATTTCCTCATCAAATAGGAAGCCGACTTGTCAATATTAAATCAAATTTTAATTTGATTTCCATAAACACCTCATAAATTATAAATATATATATGTATATATTTATTTAGACTTTCTTTTTCCCACCTAAACGTGGTCTTTATACCCACATCATCACCATTTTCTTTTGCTTCCAGCATGCCCACTCTAGCTTGTAACTCATGCCCGCAAAGGCCATATTTATGCCTTTGAACATGCCTGCAGCTAGACCTTCAATTTCCCACATGGGGGTCTTTGGCATGCCTCCAGGATGCCCGCAACTTCCACAAACATGCCTGCATATGCATCTTCAAGATGCCCGCATGTCACCTTGTCCACATGCCTGTTGATGTATATGTAACTTCAGAATGTATTTCATATATATTTATTGTACCCTTTTAAGAGATGTGTTATTCCTCTATAAGGAAGTGTTGTCATGTGGATTGACAAGTGTCGCAAGTGTGTGTACTTGCCGATGGGTTATTAGACCACCATGTGTGGGGTCGGCCCTAAAATATATATTATATTGTGGATGTATCTAGATAGACAAGTCGGCCCCATAAGGTCACTGGGCAAACAGGTTAAGTATAAATAGAGATTGGGAGATCTCTATTTGGATCATTCGGAAAGACACACTTCTCTCACTCAAAAAGTGGCGCACTAGTGAGGAGGAGGATCATCTACTCTAGGAGACTATCTCAAGTGTATTTTGGTTGTACTTTGGTTGAGCCATTGCTCTCTCTATCTCTGAGGAAGTTGTGGGGTTTTTCACCTTAGGGTTTTCCCCACGAAAACTCTGTGTCTCTTGTCTCTCATGCTTTTGATTCTTGTGATGCTTGTCATGCTTATTGTGATTGTTATGCATTGATATAATGTATATGTTATTATCTTAGTAAATATCCAAGAGTATTGTGAATTAATGCTCAAATTTTAACATGGTATCAGAGCTAACTTGAGAAGAAGACATTTTGCAGTGACGAAAACTTGAGTTTCTTGTTTATTGGGTTTCTATCCACAGTTTTTGGAAAAGCAGTATAGTAGATTGACTCTACTCATCAAGGAGAATCTATCTGTCCAATCAGAATTCAATTCTAAGCATTTTCAGATTTGGCCCTAAAAATTAGGGTTTCCATAAAAATAGGAATTTCTGAAATCGGAAGCCATAGTTGGAAGCTCCTTGCAAAAATCTAAGTTTAGAGCTTTGGATGGAGATTTTTGGCTAGGTAGATATGTGGGAAACTCAAACCCTAATTCAGGGCTCTCCCTGGTGAAACCGGGAGGACAAAAAGGAAAATCTGAAGGGTAAAGCTTTGCTGATCTCAAATTCTGAATACACTAGGTTGATCAGCTTATCAAGGCACATCTTTCTATCCTTTCAGAAAGTCGAAATTCACATTTTGAATTTTTAGGGTTTTTTCGACAAACCCTAATCTGGGACCAGATCCAGTGTTCAGCATTTCAAGTGGTAAGACCTAAATCTTTTCTATTTCATTTGAAGTAATCTTTAAGATGTCTCACCACACCAAGATTGAGGATAAGCTTGAAGGGGTTGATAACTTCCGAGCTTGGAAGTATAGGATTGGGTTAATCTTGGAAGAGAATGAGTTGGACTCATATATAAAAGAAGACATCCCTATCCTAAAGGATGAAGAGGCTAAGGTATTGCATAACAAGAACTTGGTCAAGGCAAAGAGAATCATTGATGATTCTATCAAAGACCATCGCATACCCCATGTGTCTTCTCTAAAGACACCCAAGGCTATGTTTGACTCTTTGACCAAGCTATTTGAAGGAAGATGACCTTGCGGAATCAATTGAAAGGGGTCAAGATGTCGAATGGAGAAACCATTCAATCCTATTTCTCCAAGGTCTCTCAGATCAAGGAACAACTTGAAGTTGTAGATGAAATGGTGGAGAATGGTGAAATTGTTATGACTACTTTGAATGGCCTACCTAGGTCATGGGACTCTTTTATCTAGGGGATCTGTGCCAGAAAGAAGTTAATCTCCTTCAACAGATTATGGGAGGAATGTTCTCAAGAAGAAGCAAGGCTTGTGGCAAGAGAAGAGAAGATGGGAAATGAAGATCAAGCTCTCACAGCTCACACTAAGAAGGGCAAGTTCAAGAGGGAGCCATCCCATCACAAGAAGAAATCTTCTCATCATTTTCACAAAGACAAGAAAGATCTAAGGTGTTTCACTTGTAATGAGAAGGGTCACTTTGCTTCAAAATTTCGCAAGAAAAAAAGGGACAAAGACAACAACAACAACTACAGCAAGATGAAGAAGGGTAACAAAAGAAGGTACCATGCTCATGCTGCCGAAGATGATGAACCTCCAAAGAAGAAGGCTAGGGAAGAAAGTGATGATAGTAATGATGACTCATCAAGTGAAGAAGAGTATGTTCTAATCTATGCTCTCACGGGTACTATCTCTCATGGTTGTAATGATTGGTTAATTGACAGTGGAGCTTCCAAACACATGACTGGGTTTAAAGAATCCTTTGTAAATCTGTCTGAACATGAATCACCCCATAAAGTGAAACTTGGGGATGGTTATCAATATCCCATCAAAGGAAGTGGTGAAGCCTCCTACAACCTAGATTCTGGAAAATCTTTGAAGATGAAAGAAGTCCTTTATGTACCTGGGCTCAAGAAGAACTTACTCTCCATCTCTGCATTGGATACAAAAGGTATGAGGGTTGCATTTGTGGATGGCCAAGTCCTAATGTGGCCAAAGGGAAAGACCATAGATGATGCAGTTTTGATTGGAGAGCAAGAGGGAGGTTTGTATAAATTAAAAGGACAACCTGAACATGCCATGTTGCATGAATCCATGGATCCAAGTGAACTTTGGCATAGAAGACTTGCTCATATGCACTATAGGGCACTTCCAATTGCAAGCAAGGCTGTAGAGGGTCTTCCTGAAATCAAGACCAAACATGAAGGTGTTTGCAAAGGATGTGCAAAAGGTAAGAATATTAAGAAGGCTTTCCCAAGCAGTGAAAGCAAGGAAAAAGATATCTTGGAAATCATCCACTTAGATGTATGTGGTCCTATGTCATCCAGTTCTCTAAGTGGGTATGTTTACTATGTCTCATTTATTGATGACTTCTCCAGGAAGACTTGGGTATACTTCTTGAAAAACAAAGATGAGGTGTTTGATAAGTTCAAGGAATTCAAAACCTTGATGGAGAATCAAACTGGCAAAAAGATCAAAACATTCAGATCCGACAATGGTGGAGAATTCACCTCAGGTGACTTCAATAAGCTTTGCAGTGATTCAGGTATTAAGAGGGAGTTGACTGCTCCTTATAATCCTCAACAAAATGGAGTTGCAAAAAGGAAGAACAGAACAATCATGGAAGAAGCAAGGGCAATGTTGCATGACCAGGATCTACCTATGCATCTATGGGCAGAAGCAGCTAGAATAGCTGTATATGTGTAGAACATAACACCCCACAAGATATTGGACAACAAGACACCAGAAGAGGTCTTTTCTGGTAAGAAACCTGAAGTCAGCCATCTCAGAATATTTGGTTGTCCAGTATATACTCATGTCCCAAAGGAAAAGAGGACCAAACTAGATCCTTCAGGAAAGAAGGGTATCTTTGTGGGTTACAGTGAAAGCTCGAAGGCTTACAAAATATACTTTCCAGGGTTCAAGAAGATTGATGTCAGCAGGGATGTAACATTTGATGAAAACTCAATATTCATCAAATCAAGGAAGGCACCTATCGAAGTTTATGAAGAACCTAAGGAAACTAGATTTCAAGACACTATCATGACTGAAGCAATTCCAGAAGTTGTTCATGAGTTTGAAGATCTGCAAGAACCTGTAGATCCACCCCGTAAGGATAACTCTCACAAAAGGAAACATGCATGGGCTAGAGAGCTCATTCAAGATGCATAAATATTTGGCATTCCAGAAGAAGAACACAGAGCAAAGAAGAGAACCAGATCACATACCAGCTATGTTGCTTTACTCTGTGACATTATGAACAAAGAACCTTCCAGTTATGAAGAAGCAGTGGAAAAGAAAGAATGGAAGGATGCCATGGTTGAGGAATACCAATCAATAATCAAGAATGATGTTTTGGATGTTGTCCCAAGACCTAAAGAGAAGTCTGTTGTGACTTCCAAAAGGATCTACAAAATCAAGCATGTTGCAGATGGCAGTGTAGAGAAATACAAAGCAAGAGTCGTAGCTTGTGGCTTCTCTCAAAAAGAGGGAATAGATTATGAAGAAACTTTTGCACCTGTAGCTAGGTATACTTTGATCAGAACAGTACTTGCCCTGGCTGCAGCAATGAAATGGAAAATACACCAGATGGATGTCAAGACTGCTTTCTTGAATGGTGTAGTTGAAGAGGAAGTATACATGGAGCAGCCACTCGGTTTTGAAATACACGACAGGGAGTCATATGTGTGCAGATTGAAGAAAGCCTTGTATGGCTTGAAGCAAGCTCCCAGAACTTGGTATGGTAGGATGGACAATTTCCTATCTAGCTTGGGCTTTACCAAGAGTAAAGCGGATTCCAACCTCTACTACAAGGTTGAGGAAGGGAATCCTGTGATTCTACTCCTGTATGTGGATGACTTATTTGTAACAGGAGATGATAGATTGATTGTAGATACTAAGAGGAAGCTTGCTGCTGAGTTCGATATGAAAGATTTGGGAATAATGCATTGTTTCCTAGGTATGGAGGTGTGGCAGAATTCAGGTGGGATCTTCCTTGGTCAAGGGAAGTACACAGTAGATATTCTGAAGAGATTTTGGATGATGGATTGCAAGGCCATGGCCACACCCATGGCATCGAATCTAAAGCATCTATGTGATGCTTCATCTGAGCCGGTTGATGTCTCTATGTATCATCAGATGATTGGGTCCTTGATGTACCTGACGAACACGAGACCAGATATTTGCTTTGCAGTGAACACATTGAGCCAGTTCCTAATGGATCCGAGGAGTGTTCATCTGGTTGTTGTAAAGCATTTTTTAAGGTACTTGAAGGGTACAGTGGATTATGGGCTCAAGTATGAAGCAAATCAAAAGTTTAATCTGCAGGGTTATGTTGATTCAGATTGGGTTGGCAGTGCTGCAGATAGGAAGAGCACATCTGGGTTCTGCTTCAGTATGGGATTAGGTGTGATCTCTTAGTTCAGCAGGAAGCAGTCCTGCGTAGCACTGAGTACAGCTGAGGCAGAGTATGTTGCAGCCTGTTCAACTAGTTGTGAGGCAGTATGGCTACGGAAGCTACTGTCTGAGTTATTTGATCTCCCATTGGATGCTACTGGTATATTCTACGATAACCAGAGTTGTGTGAAGTTGTCTGAGAACCCAGTGTTTCATGACAGGTCGAAACACATAGAGATCAAATATCACTATATCAGGGATATGGTGCAGAGAGGATCCGTGAAGATCCTGTATGTTGTGACGGACGAGCAAATTGCAGATGTGCTGACGAAGCCACTAGCCAGGGTGAAGTTCGAGTACTTTAGGGAGAGGCTTGGTGTTCTTCAAATCGACGACACTTCGAGGAAGAAGTGATGGACACCGATTTGCTGAAGCCATCCCAAGCATGTTGGAAGGAGGATCCTTCACATGGCTGTGGATGTAAGCCCTGGATGATGAGTATCAGGACGATGCTCCAGTTACTGCTTTGTATATGCATCATGTTGGATGCTGGATATGATCAGTTGGATCATTTATATTTGTATGTATGTACGCATCGTGTTGATGCTGGATATGATTAGTTGGATCATTTATATTTGTATGTATGTACGCATCGTGTTGATGCTAGATATGATCAGTTGGATCATTTATATGTATGTACGCATCATGTTGGATGATGGATATGATCGGTTGGATCATTTGTATGTATTTGTATATGCATCATGTTGGATGCTTGGACCATGTATCTGTCTCAGGTGGATACATTGTATGATCAGGTAGATCATGTATGTTGATATGTATCATGTATTTGTATTTGCACACTGTATGATCAGGTGGATCATGTATGATGATATGTATCAGGTAGATACTTGGTGTACATTAGGTGGATGCATTGTATGATCAGGTTGATCATGATGATGAGCTTCAGGATGTTTCTCCAGATGATATGTACCAGGATGGTACAAGTGATGATGATCAGTATGATCATGGGCATCAGGATGATGCCTCGTGCGATGATGATCCGTTGGATCATGAGTATCAGGTTGATACTTGGAGGTCAAAGATGATATGTGGCAGGTTGTGCAAATAGCATGTAATCAGTCCTGGGAGATCTTGCCGGTCGTGCTGGGGCACATAAATGTTCCTGGGGTACTCTTTCCGGTATTGCTATGTAGTATGTAATCAGTCCTCAGATATCTGATAGGTTGAGCTGTGTGCTCGTAATCAGTCCTGGGATGAGGTATTACTACGGAGACATGTAATCGGTCCTAGAGATCCGAGAGGTTGAGATGTGTGCTCGTAATTAGTCCTAGGATGCTCTTTAGATATCTTACCGGTCGTGTTGTGGTACATAAATGTTCTTGGGATGCTCTTTAAAGGTTTTTTCTATCCACATGTAATCAATCCTGGAGATCTGAGAGGTTGAGCTGTATGCTCGTAATAAGTCTTGGGATGCTCTTTAGAGATCTTGCCGATCGTGCTGCGGCACATAAATGTTCCTGGGATGCTCTTTAAAGGTATTATGGAGGAGATGCATGTAATTAGTCCTGGGAGATCTTGCCGGTCGTGCTTAGGCACATAAATGTTCCTGGGATACTCTTTCTGGTATTGCATCCGCACATAAAATTAGTTATGAGAGGCCACCTCTATCAGACCGTTCGCACAGATGATGAAGACTTGCAGTTGGTGGGCCTACATCCAATATGAAAAAGGACTAGCTCTATAGAACTTCCTATGACGAGTAGAGTCATAGATTGGTTGAGATAGCAGCAACAATGACGATGATGATGACGATGCATCGATGACGATGATCCCGAGAAGAAGACTTGTCTAGCAGAACTGTGTCGAGAATACCTTCCTAGTTAAGAGGGAGTGTTGATGTATATGTAACTTCGGAATGTATTTCATCTATGTATTTCATATATATTTATTGTACCCTTATAAGAGATGTGTTATTCCTCTATAAGGAAGTGTCGTCATGTGGATTGAAAAGTGTCGCAAGTGTGTGTACTTGCCGATGGGTTATTAGACCACCATGTGTGGGGTCGGCCCTAAAATATATATTATATTGTGGATGTATCTAGATAGACAAGTCGGCCCCATAAGGTCACTGGGAAAATAGGTTAAGTATAAATAGAGATCGGGAGATCTGTATTTGGATCATTCGGAAAGACACACTTCTCTCACTCAGAAAGTGGCGCACTAGTGAGGAGGAGGATCATCTGCTCTAGGAGACTATCTCAAGTGTATTTTGGTTGTACTTTGGTTGAGCCATTGCTCTCTCTATCTCTGAGGAAGTTGTGGGGTTTTTCACCTTAGGGTTTTCCCCACGGAAACTCTGTGTCTCTTGTCTCTCATGCTTTTGATTCTTGTGATGCTTGTCATGCTTATTGTGATTGTTATGCATTGATATACTATATATGTTATTCTCTCAGTAAAGATCCAAGAGTATTGTGAATTAATACTCAAAATTTAACAATGCCTGCATGTCCATCAGCTTCATTCCTGGATGCCCACAGATGCCATAAGAGATGCCCCCAATATCCTTTCCAAGTGTCAACTTCAAGCTTCTTTGTTCACTTTATGCTTCTTTGTTCATGTCACTTGTTATCTCCAAGTCATCCTTGTCCAGGGTATTAGGACCAACTCCAAATGACCATAGTATGGGTCATTTGGCTCATTAGGTGTGCCAATTCCCATCACCTTGTCTTTTGTCTTGTCTTTCCCATCCTTAACCAATAAAAATACATATCTTTTCCACATCATCATGGTCTTTATGCCTGCATGGTCTCCACCCTTATGCGCATAAGGACCCATAATGTATGCCTGCAATGGTCATATGAAATGATTTTTATGTTTGTAATGTATGCCTGAGATGATATTTATGTTTGCAATGTATTCGTTCTTGCACAAAGTTTGTACATTTTTCATTCTTGAGAGATGTCATTATAGCACATGTATACGTTTTTAATTATTTGTTTTATTTTATTTTATTTTTGATTGTAGTGACGACTATGGATGCACACTCAGACATCCAAAGAGAAATTCAGAGGCTTAGATAAATTCGAGCCTGAATTACTATTGTTGATGATAGACATCTTATGCTTGCATCCAATTTGGATGCAATGATAGAGACCTTTAGTAGGTCTGATGATGCACTGGAAGATATTGCCACATTCAGAGAAAGAAAGAGGCAACAGTATCAAGATGGACTTAGCTACAAAGAAGTCAAGAAGTTGAAAATCGCAAAACAACATATATTTTCCCTCTTTAGAGATCCATGTACGGGTGAAATCCCGAATGCAAACAAAAGGAACATTTCTATTGAGTGGTGTACATATCAACCATTCATAGATAACTGGATCGACCGATGGTACATGGTGTTTGATGCACCACCACACAACAATAGGGAAATTTCCCAATATTTTTTGAGAAAGATGTACGCAGAATTTGTGATGGGGAAGCATTTTAACTATTTTGATATCTTGGAGTACCAGGGAGTTGGTATGGGGATGCCTCAGCAATGTCCCAATGCGAGGCATATAGATCCCAATCGTCCAGTAGCTCCACCTCGTAGGAAGCTACCCAGGCCAGATGTGCCACCTGCACATCAGTTGCTCCCAGAGACACGAGAGTCCTTCCTATTGTTGGCACAGGTGGCTGTTCGCTATAGCATGTATCTTCAAGGTACGTACTGGGAGGGGCCATCAGAGCCACCATCTATGGGTGGATTAGAGCCGCCACATGTCAGTGGGGTAGAGACACCACCTTCCAGTGGTGGAGGAGCATCTAGTAGTGTCCCTAGACCTTTACATCATGAGCACAGCCGAGAGTCGCACCCATGCACAGTATGCGTCCATCCTTGCTTTGGTCCTGCCCAAATAGATGATACCTTTACTGGATACTTTACACATGTAAGTAAGTGGTTAACAATTTACTGTCATTTGTAAATTATTTTTCCTTACTATACACATTATATAGATTGCTAATATTTTTGATGATTTGAAAACTTGTAGTTGCTACAAGAAGGGCACAGGGTTGAAGACCTTTGCATCGATGATGTAGAGCATAGTCCACAGGCTCATGCACCAGCAACAGAAGGGATCGAGGGGCAAGAGGGGCAAGAGGATCACGCAACAACACCGCCCAATGATGACGATGTTGTCATACTTTCAGCCACAACATCTCACACCGAGGTAACTATTTCAACATGACATTATTTTAATACATGAGTAAATCCAATTAACAATTTAGTGCCATTTGTAAATTATTTTTCCTTACTATGTACACATATATAGATTGCTAATATTTTTAATGATTTTAAAACTTGTAGTTGCTACTAGAGGGGCATGAGGGGCAAGAGGCTCATGCAGTAGAACCTTCTGAGTTACAAGATGTTATCATACCTTCAACGACAACATCTCACGCTGAGGTAACTATTTCAACATGACATTATTTTAATACATGTTAGTTTGTTATCACATGTTAATTAATGCTACACAATCTAATATTTACAATTTTCTAAATTGTAGGTTGTAGATCCCCGTTAGAGGGAAATGATTTCATATAGTGATGTCCCCCCTAGTGGGGAGACAAGCGCTACACAGCCCATAGGGGATCAACAAGTGGCAGAACGTTTCTTAGAATTGATTGATGTATACAGTACATCAGTATGTATTTCATCATTGTCATTTTGTTAATACATGGTATTTCATTGACCAATGCATTTCTAACTACGTCAGTATTGGTGATTGTAGCCACCAGCCTCTATACTTCATAGACTGTCAGTAGTTGGATCTCCTTGTAGTCCAAATGTGCAAAAGGCACAAGTGTATAAGAGAGGATCCACTCCTAGAAAGGGTGTGGATGTCCTCTATAGCAGACACATGAGAGATCCATCTACCCCTCACCTAACAAGGGTCATTGATGGTGCAGTTAGTTCCGTATTTGCAATAGGAACAAGTCATACAGAGGTAACTATTTCAACGATCACAATGCATAGTATTTAACCATGTTAATATATTGTTTATTCATGCATGTCTAATTATTTTCCCATTTGGTGATTGCAGCCATTAGCGGCAGAAGTGCCCGACCCCTCTGCTCAATCCATGGTTCTGATCGGTCTCCTCTTGTGGTGAGATGTTCATTAATGACCAAGTTTTTTTATTCAATTTACCCAAACATGTTGATCAATGTTGAATTGTTGAATTAATTGAGATATGATCTTTTATTTGCAGAGCACAACTATAGAGAGGCCTTCCATGAGCACACCGCTCACATCTATATCCCATGAGGATTTGGTGAGTGTTTGTCATAAATAATTTGGCCATAAGTTAATTTTTTAAGTTTGTTAATGGTAGGGTATTAGTGCAGTTATTTGATAAAAATAATGATTTTTTTTGTAGACTCCTGAGATGCAGAGCGATCCCAGGGAGATGGTCGATAGAGGAAAGTCGGGGAAAAACAAGCGAAATATTGATTTTTGATGTTGCATAGTCTTGTATATATGTATTTTGACATGTACATGTACAAATTGTTGTACTTAGGGATACATGTACATTGACAGGCCATTTGAGGGCCGGCTACTTTGTCATATTTTGTATTACAAACATTCGACTATCAATGCATGATACAATATATTCCATATTTTCTCTTGAGTTTCCACTTGTGCGAGTGATGATTTATCTCTTCCACAAATTGATAAATTATGCTATTGAAATTTATATACTTACATTTTAAGAAATATTTGTTCTCACATTTATTGCATTAATCAAGTAACATCTCACCATTGTGTTATGAAAACATTATCTTAATGGAAAAAACTAATAATATCTTTCAACAGTTCAATGAACTTAGCAGATGCATGCTAATTTGATATCTAATTTAAACTTGTGTTTTTTGTGAACTCCAAGGGTTCATATTTGGATTATTAATCTTGATACAATCAACACCTACAACCATTAGCCTATGTGTGTGTGCATTCTCATGTTATTGGATTACTCATCTTATGCATCCTCATGTGTGCATCCATTTTCCACTCATCATAATGCAAAAGTAATCATATAGAATCCATGGAAAATGGAATACCTAACTTGTTTAATGATATTCCTTGATAATGTTGTTTTGATGAAGGAAAATAAGATGTTCATGGTCATATGTTTGTAAAAGGGATGGATTATCCTCAAATGAAAATGTATTTAAAATTGAATGTTCTTGATTGATACAAACGATGATGTAATGGTTGTTCATTGTGATTTGAAGCCGACCTTGCTTCAATTTAGTCTTTATTTATTTATTTTTAATTTCATATGCATGCCCACATTGTCACAAGTTTGGGCTAGTGTTAGTGTTATGGACAAACAAAATGTGCTCGTGTTTTGGGAATATTAAAAATAATCGTAGGAATTTAATATGTTTGGTGCACGGCTAAATAATTCCTACTTGCACAAAACAAGAGAGCGTTTCTTCATGTAAAAACGCGCTAGCGTTATTGTAATCATCAAAACATTATTCAATAGTTTATTTAATATTTTCTATGGGTTAGGGGGTTAAATAGAGATTTGGCGTTAGGGGCTTAGGGATTAGAGATGGGGGGTGGTTAGTTAGGGGTAAGGGGCTAGGAGGGGGGTTGGCGAGGGGGAGAGAGAGAGAGACTGAGAGAGGGGGGGGGGGGGAGAGAGAGAGAGAGAGAGAGAGAGAGAGAGAGAGAGAGAGAGGTGTAGAAGCCAAGAAGAAAGAGTAAGAGAGGGGGGGTTAGTTAGGGGTAAGGGGCTAGGAGGGGGAGAGAGAGAGAGACCGAGAGAGTGGGCTAGTAATGGTGGGGGGGAGGGGGAGAGAGAGAGAGAGAGAGAGAGAGAGAGGGTGTTAGTTGTAGGGAGTGAGAAAGAGAGATGGCAGGTGTGGTTAGAGGTAGGTGGAGGTGTAGGGAAGAGAGATGGACTAAGAGAGCTCAGGTTAGTAAGGGCTAGGGAGAAGAGGGGAGAGAGATAGAGAGGAGGGGATTCTAGGATATGGGGGAGTAGCAAAGAGATAGAAAGAGTATGATGGTTAGAGATGGGGGAGAGGTTAGGGAGAGGGAGAGGGGGTTTACAGAGAGAGAGAGAGAGGTGTAAAACCAAGGAAGAGAGAGTGATGACGATGACGACGCCGACGATGATGATGATGATGATAATGAAGACAACGATGACGATGAATATCATGATGAAGATGGTGATGATGATAATGAAGATGATGATGATTATGATGATGATGATGGTGATGATGATGATGACAATGATGAGGAGGAGGAGGAGGAGGAGGAGGAGGATGACGTTGAAGATGATGGTGATGACGTTGAAGATGATGGTGATGATGAAGACGATGAAGATGATGGTGATGACGACCACAAATGATGATGAATGATGAGGAGGAGGAGGAGGAGGAGGAATATGGAGATGACGATGACGATGATGAAGATGGTGATGAAGATGATGATGATGATGAAGATGATGTTGAATATGATAATGAGGATGATGAAGATGAAGATGATGGTGATGGTGATGATGATGATGATGATCAATCATCAATGGTGATGATGATGATGAGGAGGAGGAGGAGGAGGAGGATGAGGATGATGATGATGGTGATGAAGATGATGATGATGATGATGATGGAGATGGAGATGACGACGACGACGACGATGATGATGGTGATGAAGATGAGGATGATGACGACGACAACGACGATGATGATGATGATGATGATAAAGGGGGTGAGAGAAAGATGATGATGATGAAGATGAAGATGGAGATGATGGTGATGAAGATGATGATGGTGATGATGATGATGAAGACGATGATGATGATGATGATGATGATGATGATGATGAATATGATAAAGATGATGAAGATGGTGATGATGATGATGATGGAGATGAAGATGATGATGATGATGGAGATGAAGATGATGATGATGATGATGATGAAGATAGAGATGACGACGACGACGACGACGATGATGATGATGATGATGATGAGAATGATGAGATTATGATGATGAAGACGATGATGAAGACGATGATGATGATGATGATGATGATGATGATGAAGATGACGGTGATGAAGATGAGGATGATGATGATGATGATGATGATTATGATGAATATGGAGATGGCGGTGGTGATGATGATGATGAATATGATGATGATGATGATGAAGATGATGGTGATGACGACGACAACGATGATGATGATGATGAGGAGGAGGAAGATGGAGATGATGAAGATGGTGATGATGATGATGATGAAGATGATGATGACGAATATGGAAATGGCGGTGATGATGATGATGATGACGATGAATATGATGATGATGATGATGAAGATGATGGTGATGACGACGAAAACGATGATGATGAGGATGACCATAAGTACTCTTTTCGCAGAGATTCGAAAGTTGTAATCTACAAGAACACCAATCCATAACGGTGAAAAACAAGGTAGATCAAGTAAAGTATTATTTCAGTTGGATGTGTTCAGTCTTCCAAGTGATTCACATAATCCTATTAAAGGGTCACTACTACAACTCTGTTACAACTGCTTCCATGGATGATGACTCCTCGGCAATGATTTAATTTTCATGGGCCATGGGAGTTTATACGGTGAAAGGAAAATATCATTTTGTAATAATTATTGCAAATAAATACCTACGTTTCTTTCTATATTTTCGATCTGTTTTCCCACTTTTTCATGTTCCCAATTTATTTATTTATTTTTTTTAAAATTTTTTTTTTAGGTCAAGTTTATGCTTACGGATATTTTCTGATAATTTCCCAGATGTTCCATATAAATCTAAATCTTTTTTTGGACACTTAGAGATATGTGCCCAAACAATATTTGCAACAATGTGTTCCTATCACAACAAGGACACATTGAAAATAATAATTGCAATGAAAATGATGAGTTTTTAGTGTACATACCTAGTAATAAATTTCCAAAAATCCTGTGGTGTAAGAAGATTCACTTTTGTACAACAAGCTTGAGGTATGAAAACAATTTTATTTCAATCTCTATGAATCAATGAAACAAAAGTTGGAAGGAAACCCTTTGTATAGAACTATGGAATTCTCAAAATATTTTGATAGCCCTTAACTTCACCTAAATTGATTGCATTCTCTACATAGGAGCTAACGAAGAGAAGGACTGGTATTTATCCTCAACAACGCACATGCATTCAATAAGAATATGATATAACTATTGAAGAAAATAATACCAATTAAGAATATAGTAATGAATAGTTCATATCCATTAATACTAAAAAGTTATCTAAATTAATAAACAAAACAATCATTTCATGATTTTGAATTCTTGATCAAATATTGCTTTTGTGGTTGTAAAATAGAGTCAATATGAAGCGTCTTAACTGCAAAATAGGGCAATGATTTTAATTCCAATTCAATGTCTCTGCTAAAGACAAAAACAAGAAATGGGGACTATATTGTTCTTTGCCATAGTCATAAACAATGTGTGTGTAATTTCTTGTGCATTTGCGGAAACACTTGCGTACTGTTTTCTGGATTTGATCAAATGCTTGCATTTACTTTTCTGTCATTAAATTATACTGGCACAGGTCATAGAAGCAGCTAAGGAAAGGCCTATTATATTAGTAGAGGTTGGATTGGAATACAGATACATGCCACCCATAGCAAAATTGATCGTAGAGGTGAAGAGCGGGGTGCTTGGGTGAGTATCGAGAGCATCGATTTCCTTTCATACATGTATTGTCAAACCAACTCAAAGATTTGAAAACATGGTTTGCTTTCATACCCGTGGACAGATATCATGCAATTTGCAGAAAATACAAAAAAAACCGTGTGCTATTTAGCCCCACCATCCAAATGCTTCCATTTTTTACTTCCTCTCTATCGTAGCAGTGTGTAAATCACACAAATTTTCAAAAGCATAGCATGAGAGTCAATTAGGGATTAAAATAATATCTAATGGATCAAAAGCTTTCTCTCAATCTTCCATATTACAACATAGATTATATATTTGAAAATGGGCATCTGTTGGCATTTGCGTTTAGTGTTTTTAGTGAGTTTTGTGACATGGGTTAACTCGTCTAGTGCTCTTAGTGAGTTTTGTGACATAGGTTAATTCTTTCTGGTGGATCCTAACTTTGACAATTATAGGGAAGATTAACACCAACAGGTTTTGGTCTAACAACAATGGTACTCCAAGAGCACCCAACAACCATTGTATTCATTAATAAACACTCTCAAAATCCCGTGCATGCCTCACCCAATTAGACTCCAAAGTGGAACTTATGAAATTTGACTTAGAACTGGTTTAAGATAAATACTATATTAAAGCGTTGCATGCATGAGAAGGATGGGCTAAGATTGCATTGTCAAACAATAAGCTACTAAATAAGAAGCCATCCGAAGGTTGACTTGGGGTTTGACTAGTGACCTTGCACAATCGTAGTATAAACTTGGTGATATTAGTAGATTACCTATATTGACATGTGTACATTTTTTGCAAAAATTAGTTAAAGCAGTTAACGTAGAGTTTTATAATAAATCAGAAGATGATGTTTTTCATTTAAGTTTTATTTTTATCTCAAAATTTCTGTAATTGTATGATTGAAACGAGGTGTTCTACAATCTAGTATGGGATCTCTTATAAGTTAGTAACAAAATAATTTAAAAAATTCATGTTGATTCATAAAATAAAAAATTATGGAAAATATTTTAAAAAAATCTATGTTGATTCATAAAATAAAATATTATGAAAAGTAATTAAAAAATAGATATTTAGAAATTTCATGTTTAGATGATTATCAAGTTAAGATTCATGTTCCTTTTCAATATGAAGATCTTAACATTGTTGCTAAAAAACTTGTTTAATACTAATCAAAAAAATATTATTTTGTTAACTTGCCATATGCATAAGATTATAAAGGTACTATAAAGTTGTTTCTCGGAAGGTTGATGCATATTAGACATGACTTGAAGAGCAAAAGATATGAAAAGAAGAGATTGCAGATTTAATTAAAAAAAGTTTAATTGAGAAAAGTACAAGTTTGTGGACTACCTATTAGGTAAATAAGCATCACAACAAAACGAGGAAAGAAAAAATTGAGTTAATTGAAATTGACTTATTATATGTTTAACAGTTTTTATATTGAAAATCAAAAGAAAAGTACAAATGTGATGAAAAGTATATACTTAAGCATGAAACATAATTTTCAACTTTTATTCACGCAACCTTTGGAATTTCTCAATTGTTTTTAAGAACAAATAAAGTTGTTTCTTGTAACATTGTTAATACAGTATAACCAACTTGGATATTGCTATTATGAATTAATTTATTGACTTTTCAACATTTTTCCATTTTAATAAAAATAACATACATTATTGTTAAAATAGGTATAACTATTAAGAATACTTGTTTCTTTTTAAAAGAATTGAAATGAGGCTTGAAATTAACTTTAACTTTAAATTATTATTATTAAAAATAAATATAATAAAAAAAATTAAAATTTTAAATTAATTTATATTAAAAATATTAATAAACTTAATTTTCTAACCTTATAATCAATTATATATAAATATAATTATTATTCTATAAATACACTACAATTGTTAACATAATTATTATTTTATAAATACAATACAATAGTTATCAGCATAGATCTATCTTTTAAAACACATCTTCAATAACCGATATAAAGTTTTTTTGTTGTTTTATTTTGTGGAACATCATGATACATAAACATCTTAGAGCACTTTCCCTTTCATTGCAATAAATTCATTTAAAATTTTGCAACAAATTTATTTTAAATTTAAATTAAATTAATAAATGTAAAGGCTCAAATAAAAACAATGATATAATAAAAATAACGTGTGTAATGTATTATATTTAATTACGAGGGTGAGGACGACGGAATCTATAGTCGTCGTTTCTGCTAGGGGCGTCACGATGAATGTACCTAGGATGATTTATGTTATGAATGTTGCGGTCAAAAGTGTAGTATATCCATCCATCATTAGCAGCATCAGCAGCAGCTGATGCTTCAGCTGCTTGTTGCGGTTTGAGCTCACCCTCTTCGATATCCATGTTGTCTGATTCCATGGCAATAATTTGGGAGAAATCTTGATCATGATGGGTATGACCTAATAACCCATCTGCAGCCGGTCTCTCTGCAAATGCCTGATCAGTATTTTCCAATATCACCTCCTCCGAGCCGATACCCAAATTTGACTTGATATAAAAGTTTCCCAACTGCATAACGAAATCTGTGAAGAAAAATGTGCTACGACTGTTCAATAAATCTATTACATTCCTTAAGTTTCTTTAAAGCAACAACAAAGTTCAATTATTTAGTTAAACGCATTTATACCTATAATCCGCACGGAAGAGGAAATGCCGAATCTGAAATACCAATCTGATGGAAGCAGACGGATTTTTAGTATTTTAGAGGCAGTCAAAATTGCTCCAGCAACTATAACTTGGAGCTCATACTGAAGAAAAAGCGTTGTGCGCAATCTGCATGCATGCAGAAGAAACATAAACCCTAATCAATAAAATCAAATAAATGGTACAAAAGCAAACGAAGGAAAAATCCAAATTAATCTGTCAACACTGACGAGTCATTAATGAAGGCTTGAACCAATCTCCGCATCTCAGGGTTTCTCAAATCTATAGTTTCTTTATCAATTATTGTAGCCAATTTATCAAGAAGCTCATCTGGACATGAATTCATGATAAGACCAGTCTCTGTAAGCGTTTCAACTACTTGTTCCTCTGTCTGACCAACGTTACTCTGAATCAAAGGAAGAAATCACAATTACTCACTAACATTATATATAAACTATTGGGAAGATAACGCTACCTAGTGGAATGGAAAAGGTTGACTTTGATTTATCTTTGTTGATCTGAACAGAATTAGCCTTACCGCATTCAGAATAGTTATAGCTTCTCTGTCAAAATTTTCTAGAATAGAAAAAGCCTGTTTCTTCACTTCTGTATACAATTCGTCACAAACAGGCACGTACGAATCTCTCCTTATAGCAATTCGCAGACATGCGCAGGCGATAACCTGTACATAAACAAAACCTAACCCTGCATTAGCCCAAACCAAACATTCCATTTTTCACATCAATATTGATAGAGTATTTCTGTTTAGTTTGAGATTGAAGTTAACGTTGTGGTTAATAGAAGTTCAGTAATTACATATCTGCAATTTCTGATGTGCGAAAGCTGCGTATAAAATCGGTGGCAATACACAATTGCTCTGAAAGGGATGTGTGGAGGGCTGCAACGTGAGTAATACACACTAATTACTACCGTTTTGAGTAGGAGAAAGCGAGGGATATGGGTACATCATAAAACCTAAAATTTATCAAATCAGATTATAGATGCAACGAGTTTATTTTATTATAAGTAGTGTACAGATGATTGAGTGGTAATTACAGTTGTAGATTGATGCCCAATAATCTGATGAAAGAGCAATATGAGTATCGTAGAGAATCCTCGATCTGCTTGGGAATGCCTTCCTTTCTCGATGGACTTTTATTCTCGATTTCTGCTTTGGTAAAGTACCATGCAGGCAATGACCTTAATGATGATTCGCCGGCCATTTCGATCACGATAGAGCCTGAGATTGAGATTGCAGTTCAACCTCTCGTGATTATTCAGTAGTATAGACTCCCGCTTACTATCTGTATGCAGAGAAGGAGATAGAATGACAAAAGCCTGCTTAGACTCTCACGGCCTCATCCTATATTGTCTTTTCTAAAGGTTGCGACCCTTAACAAACAACTTTTGAATATTTATTTTATTTGATTAATTACTTTTAGGGAACTACTAAATGTTGTAGTCATAGTATGTAAAGTCGGTTTCTTCTCTATATATCATTAACCAGATAAAAAACAACAATTTATCCTTAAACAACTCTTAATCAACCATTCAGATCTCGGTCAAGTAGTAAGAACTCTAACATATTAGTTATACGTAGATCGCATGAAGCGATGTAAACAAGGTCTTTACATAAATATCATTTGAAAACAATTCACGGTCAGCGATTAAGCTGAGAACGATACCAAAAACAAAGTATAACATTTAACAGCTAAGATACAAATCGAACTCTGCACCGACCTTCAACCACACAAAACAATATTTCTATACCAGTGAGATAATCCGAGTAGATAGCATTCAATATACAGCAACGCCATCATTCAATAATTAAATAACTGTACTACATCTATTCATTCGACAATGGGATCAGGCATATGAAGCCGTCCTCTCCCATTCTGAAACTTCAAAGGTAAGTCACGTCCCCTTGACTGAGATCATATCGCTACTATGCAGATTTAAAGGAACACTTCTATGTTTTAATGGTTTAACAGTTTAATGTACTATGTTTTGGGCGTTTTTGTCAAAAATGCTCTGAGGAAGGAAATAAATTATTAGAGTTGAAATTGAATGATATGGAAAAATTATTAGACTAAAAATTAATTTTATAAGAAAAATGCTGTGGAAAATGAAACCAAGAGAAACATCCTTTCCTCCATTTGCCCGGAGGGTATGTGGACCTGCATTATTTAATTGATTAATATCCTTTATGATCAAAGGTGGTGGGTTCGATTTCCTTATAATGGCGTCGTCGCTGGGTGGAGCGGCCCTAAAGTCCTGCCACTGTCATGAGAGCTCAATCAACACTCTGAAACATTTTAATTATTTTATTTGAAGATTTCAATTATTTTATTTGAAAGTGTTGATTGAAGATAGATTTCTTTTATCTGATAATTTTTTATATTACTTAAAAAAACATTTTAAACGGTTCAACAAAACTATTGAACTTACTATTGAAAAAAACAAAACTATTGAACTTAATTAATATCTAACACATTTAAATTAAATATTAAATTTACATTGACATGATTCGAAGGAAATCAAACCCATCATTTTCTCATAATGAACGATATTATAACAAAAAAACGAGAACGCGAGAGGTTATAAAGTTAGCTTTTGGCGTAATTTATCATAACAAATTCGTACCTTAAAGGTTCACATAAGAATGTCTTTTTAACGAAATTTAACCAATATTTTAGAGGAAAGAATATATATGAAAATAAACTACTTTTAGACTAATAAATTTTTATTAAATATTTAATATTTATATAATAATTACAACCTGATTTGTGTTAAACTTAACTAACAAAGCATAACATCTTCTCTATGTATATATTTAATTTTATAAATTAATTGATGCTTTTCAAAATTTGAAGTTTTTATTAACATTGTAGTATGGTTATCAAATTCATTGCATTTTAGTTATATATATATATATATATATAAAGCTAGTAATGGTTCATATAGTATAGAAAGTGATTTTTTATAATAAAATGTTAATATATATTTGGTGGAGTTCAACATCAAAATATAATTTAAGAATTTATGAAAAAATTTATATTGTTTTTCTAAAATAATTTAATTTTAAATTATAAAAAATAAAAAATAAAAAATTTCTCAGTTTCCAATTACAAACTAAGTTGTATTATCTTATAAATAATAATAATTAATACATCAATAAATAAAAATGAAATACCACTATTTATATAATTTTGAGAATATTAAAATAATAAAAAATTGAATGATAACATGTAATCTAACAAATTGTTTATTTCATTGAATTAAATATTTGATCAATTAAATCACAATAAAGATCAAATAAATCAAAGTAAAACTTCAACAAGTAGAATAACATAAAATATGAGAAAGCATACATTATTGCACACATAATACTGTATCGATTAATTTGATATTTCAGTACATTTGAGTCCATAGGACTTTATTGTTGGTTTAGATTGTTTAGGTTATGAGTGAAACCGTATTAAACAAGATGTTATGGGTTTCCTTGCTTTCACCATTGTGAAAACCCAATAAACAAGATGATACTATTGATAATAGATAGGGTTTGTGTGCTTCCACATTGTGTGTTTCCATTTATGAAATGAGTTTATTGTAATGTAAGAATAGATGGCTAACACTTTTTTATATGAGAATGAAAGATATTTTTAAGAAAACCATGTAGCATAATTTCAAAATAGTACGAACCCTAAATTTCCTAAAAATAAAAATAAAAATTGTTTTATCCAAAACATAACTGCAATCCTATATAAATTTTACTAAATACAATTCCAATTACTGATTAACGTCTTCACACACACAAATGTATAGACTATGATGCAATAGTATGTGTGACATTTATTTATATAATGGTAGATGAATGGCTAAAAGAAAACATGTCATGTCTACTCTACTAGTAAGTTCAAAACTGTTTACCCTAGCTACACGTGAATAATGCTCCAAGAGTTATTTGTAAAAGTAAAAGATTTGCTACTTCATTCAAGTTAAGGTTCTGCTTGTTGGAATGTTTTCATTGAACAACCTTCGCGCTTAAGGGAACCTTCGGACAACCCTGGCTTACTTAGGTTCTTTAGCTAAAACATGCCTTTTTTTATTATCTTGGAACAGGGTTTGTAGGAGGACAAACCAAAATCAAAGTCGTGACGAGGACAAGCATCAATTCTAAGCTAACTTGGACCGAGAATGTTAATGTTACACCAGTCTTTAACTTAGTCCTTGGTTGAATTCCTATGTTATGACCCCGTGGTGATAACCTTCATACCTTAGCAATCAACCTGACGCAAAGCTATGATTTTTCCTTAATTCATTTAATACCATAGTATCAAAGGTAAAAAGGAGTGAAAGGATTTATAATTAATGCTTTCGAAAGGACAACGCTTAAGTGGAGGACAGACTGTCGAAAATTAATGCAGCCTAACGTTGTCCAAAGGGACCTCGACGATTTGAGTTGGTCATTTTCCGGAATTGGGGGAAGAAGAGGGGCTCTCGGCCGCCATGGCCGAGGAGCTCTGCGCTACAGCAAGAAAATGCTAAGGTTACGAAACTGGTGTATGAGAGCAGTAGGTGGGTACGTCTGAGCTTGCCGCATTCCATACAAAAGAACGAAGGTAATGTATCAGTGCCAAAAAAAGCCTTGTACAGTTTATTTAATTTTTAAAATATCTCTTTGTTATTTTTGTTTTAAAAGTTGAACTCTATCCTTACAGGTGGCGAAGGGATACAATGCTGGGAAGGGAGGTCTTTCATTGCTATGGTGTAGAGTAGACCGTCAGGTAAGCCACGATTGTCCCTGGAGTCCTACGGCACGAGGGTTTGTTCTTTGATTGTAAGAGAGGAAGTTACGGCTCTGTGGTGGATGTTTTGCAGCTCCAAACTTTGGGAGTTTTTCGAAAATATATAGCAGGGTTATAAAATTTCGGTTGAACTCTGCGTTTTTGAAAGTAATTTAATATCTTTTGGTTTTAGAGCATTTGTAATCATATATCATGGTTGATTTTACTATTTTTGGATCTGCGAAGATGTAGCTTCTGCGTTGATGGCTAAAATGCCCGACCTGGGGTTTCACTCTGTCTATATAAACTGTAACCAAAACTCTTCTCAGTTTTCAAACCAAGTTTCGAATGGTTAAGTGATATCGTGTTTTGATTAATGTAAATAATATGGTTTCCAGAATGAAAGTGAATTTCCAGTTTTCTTGTTTTGTCAAAAATTCCTTATGTCTGTGTACATGGTTGAAATCATTGCTTTAAAAGGAGATAGGGATGGCAGTAAGCCATATACCTGAATCGATTTTGCAAGGTTTAAAAGCTTGGTAAAGCAATATATTCTTAATAACCCTGAAAACGCATTCTGAAGGTGAAAATAATAAATTTTCTGGGTTTGTCTTCAAAGGTTTCATCTGCCAATTCCATGATAAAAGAATTAGTGATTTGCTTCAGTTTGACTTCATTCTTTGTGTGGAAGTGATATAAATAACTAGAGGATCTATAGTCGTTACCCTAACCATAACCCTAGCTCACTCATTGGTAAACATAATCCAAACATTTTATAAAAACAAACTAAACCCTATTGGGTTCGATCCTAGATCAGTCGTATGAATGAAAAAGAAATAAAGGGTAATAAAGAAATGTCCTAATTAGATTATTTAAATGTTAGTTCTGTAATTGTAATAGATAGTTAAAAATGTGAAGGACAGAAACCCACGATAATGTTTTCTGAGCAGTTATTAAAGAGGTAGCGACCAATCCTATAGCTGGGTTTCATTTAGTTTGATGAAAGAAAGGTATAGCCGTGAAGGTGAAGGATGGGATCTAAAATGTAAATCTGGAATTAAAAGTAATACTACCAGAATGTAATAACTGGGTAAAGCCCTAAATCTATTTCAAGGCATTACAGAGTTTAAAACGAATTCTATGTTCTAGAAGTAAAGTGATTTATTTATGAGGGTAGCATGATTCTAATCTTAAGACAGTAAAGAAAGGAAAAAAGAAATATTACGCTTTGATTATAGGATGGGGATTATGATTTATAGGATTCTTAAATTATAAAATATAACTGAATGCTTGCATGTATTATTTACTAAGTAAGTAATAAAATTCCTAACATAAGATTTTGTATTTGAAATATTAGTTGCTCAAACTAAATATACAGAGTCTTTATTATATATATATATCTAAGTATATTATTTGACTGCTAAAAGATTTGCATGTAAATAAAGAAAAACTAGCAGCTATTGCGATAGAAATTGAACTCCATGAATTAGAAATGGTTCGTAAAACCCTAAGGATTATCAATCCTTGTTTAATTACATTATATTCTAACTGTACAAAGTATTAATCCCATTTGAAATAATATTGCTAACAGAATTAGAATGAAAACCTGATACCAATGTGGGAAAACAAGGATGGCTTTGTCGTTCCTCCCAACCAAACTCCTAGAGCAATCAAGCTCCAGAACCCCCAAGCTCGTCTGCTGAACTACCTGAGCAAAAATCCACATGCGCCATCTCTTGTTTGAAATTCACAATCCTTGTCCAATGCTAGCCTCCTGCTGCTCATGGACTTACTATTTGTAGTATTTGCCTAGGACTTGGTCAATTATGAGCCTCCTGCTCTTTAGCACTCAACTAGGAGTGGTGACCTGATTTTTAGGGATGATGCCTCATGCATGTTTAATAGCATTTTCCCACTTGTCTTTTTCCTCAAGTAGTTCAGCAGACACTCTTCAACAGTTAGATCCATCCTTATCTCTTGTTTTATTATATTAAATAAAAATAATATCTTCAATACAATTTGTTTCATTTTGACTTCTTAGTCAAAGAAAATAATAAAATAATAATTGTTCTAAATATTCTTTTACCAGTAGAAATAATTAAAATGTTTATTATTTTGGGGGCATTACATACACCTCCCCTTAGAAGGTAACACCGTCCTCAGTGTTACATTAATTATTCATTCATCCATAAGATCTTCTTGGAACTAGTTTGGATATGCCTCTCGCATATCGCTCTCTAGCTCCCAAGTAGCTTCTTCCGGACTAACGTGTTCCCATTGCACCTTGACTTGTCCGATGATACATTTCCGGAGAGTGATTTCTCTCTTGTCGAGAATGCATTCCGGTCCCACCTGGAACTCTCCTTCTGGTTCCACCTGGATTACATTCCAATCAATTATGTGTGAGGCATCATGAATATATCTTTTCAGTATTGAAACATGGAATAAATTATGCACCCTAATATTAGGTGGCAGGGCTAGTTGGTATGCAACTGGACCTATTCTTGCCAAAATTTAAAATGGCCCGCAAAACCAGGGTGCCAATTTGGAATACTTACCCAGCGTTAAGGAAATTTTCTTAGGCTTTACCTTTATGTAAACATGGTCACCCACCTGTAACTCTTTAGGAGTTCGTTTTAAATCAGCATAACTTTTATTCCCGTCTTGGGCAACTTTTAAATTTTGTTATACATGTTGCACAGTTAGTTCCATTTATCTTAATAGTTCAAGTCCTACATAAGCCTATCTACTGGGTTGCTCCATGAGATTGGAGTATTGCACCTTCGTCCATATAAAAATTCAAATGGACTCATACCTGCAGAAACTTGAAAATTATTATTATACGCAAATTCTACTAAATGCAAATAGTCTTCCCACTTATCGAGTGTGTTCATAACATACATCCTCAGCATGTCTTCCAGAATTTGGTTGACTCTTTCAGTCTGCCCATCCGTTTGTGGATGGTATGCAGTGCTAAAATTCAACTGGGTTCCCAAACCTTTAAACAATGCTTTCCAGAAATTACTTGTAAATTTTGCGTCTCTATCCGAGACTATCACCTTTGGTATGTCATGCAACCTAAATATCTCCTTCATAAAAATATCTGCAGTGTTAACAGCTTTATATGTAGACTTCACAGGAATAAAGTGAGCAGCTTTGCTTAATTTGTCTACTACAACCATGATCGAATCATGTTGTCTGAAATTTCTTGGTAAACAGGTTATAAAATCCATGCTGATCATTTCCCATTTCCATTTCGGAACGGGTAATGGTTGCAGCAATCCTGTTGGATGTTGGTGCTTGGCCTTGACTTGCTGGCATTCTAAGCAACGAGCTAAGTATTCTACTATTTCTCCTTTCATGTTTGGCCAATAGAAATCCTTCCTAGCCATGGTAATCATCTTTTGATACCCTGGGTGCCTTGTATAGGGTTGTTTATGTAATTCATTTAAAACAGTTAACTTAATTTCTACAAAATTGGGTATGTAAAGTCTGCTTTTAAACAACAATAATCCCCTTTCATTAATACGGAAATCAGGTTTTAACTGGTTATTTTCATTTTCAACAGTTTTCTTCTTTAAAATATGGTATTCTTTATCAAAATTTTCCACATTTAAAATTTGTTTTTCCAAATCAGATTCGTAATTACTGCTTGCATACAACAAGTTTGCATGATGGCTTAAAGCGTCTGCAACTTTGTTTTCCTTTCCTTTTATATGTTTTATTTCAAAGTTGTATTCGCTTAAAAAGGACAGCCACCTGGCTTGTCTAGCGTTTAAATTTTGTTGGTCAAATAAGTATTTTAAGCTTACATTATCTGACATAAGTACGAATCTTCTTCCGATTAAGTAGTGTTGCCACATTTTTAAGGCATGAATAATTGCAGCAAGTTCCAAATCATGAGTAGCATAGTTTTTCTCATGATCCTTTAGTTTTCGAGATTCATAGGCTATAACATGGTTTTCTTGAGTTAAAACTCCGCCTAATCCTTCGTTACACGCATCAGTGCATACGACGAAATATTTTAATGGGTCAGAATTTTTTAATATAGGAGAAGTAGTTAAAAGATGTTGTAGTTTATTAAAACTTTCCATACATTTTTTGTTCCAATCAAATCTTTTTCCTTTCTTTTGTAGCGAGGTTATGGGGTAAGCTATTTTCGAAAATCCCTCTATGAATCTACGATAGTAGCCCGTCATCCCCGTAAAAGGTCTTATATTAGTTACATTTTTAGGGATTGGCCATTCCATGATAGATTTAATTTTATCGAGGTCAACCGAGATTCCATCTTTAGACACTACGTGTCCGAGATAATGAATTCTGTCTTTATAAAAGTCACACTTGCTGAACTTAGCAACGAGTTTTTGTTCTCTTAAAATTTTCAGCATTGTTCTTAAATTTTCTTCGTGCTCCTGTTCGTTCTTCGAATAAATCAGTATGTCATCAATGAAGACAACGACAAATTTATCCAAATAGTCGTTAAAAATATTATTCATTAAACTCATAAAAGCTGCAGGTGCATTTGTTAAGCCAAATGGAATTACAACGAACTCATAATGACCATAACGAGTTCGGAAGGCTGTTTTGAAAATTTCTTCGTCCTTGATCCGTACCTGATGGTAACCGGATCTTAAATCTATTTTTGAGAAGAGAGTCACCCCTTGGAGTTGACCGAATAGGTCGTTAATTTGAGGTAAGGGGTGTCGGTTCTTTATAGTCATTTTATTCAATTGCATGTAGTCTATGCATAACCTTAAGGTTCTGTCTTTTTTCTTTACAAATAAACCGGCACTCCCCCAGGGGAAACACTGGGCCGAACATATTTCTTATCTAAAAGTTCTTGTAGCTGAGTTTTTAACT
Source organism: Larix kaempferi (assembly GCA_027924585.1). Classification (NCBI taxonomy): domain Eukaryota; kingdom Viridiplantae; phylum Streptophyta; class Pinopsida; order Pinales; family Pinaceae; genus Larix; species Larix kaempferi. Next base: position 17,800,648 of record BSBM01001023.1, read on the forward strand.
CTGTGAGTTCAACTACAATCATTATGTATGGAGCCTTAGATGCCGGTACTACTCCTGGTATTAGATCAATTGTAAAATCTATATCCCTTTTTGGAGGCAATTCCTGAATTTCTTAAGGAAATATATCTTTAAAGTCTTAGAAAATTGGTATATCATCTAAATTTAATTTACTTTCAGATTCCCTACTATTCATTATGTAAACAACAAAAACCTTACATCCCTTTCTCACAAATATTTTTAATTGTAAGGCAGATATTTGTCTAAGAGTGGTTTTTCTGGGGATTCCTGTCATCTTAACTGTATTTCCTGAAGTATCTGTGCAAGTGAAAGTTTTATCAAGACAATTTAATATAACCTTCTGCTCCTCTAACTAGTCCATTCCAATCAATAAATCATAAGAACCTAAAGGTAGAATATTCAGATTTGCACTAGTATTTAATTCATTCATAAAAAATTCACAATTTTTAACATGACCAGTGACCTTGCGTTTAGTACCTGCAGGTAACTGCACCAACCATGATTTTTCAAAATTTTCAAGTACTAGATTACATAATTCTACAATTCGGGGTGCTACATAACTTAAGCTTGCACCCGAATCAATTAATATAGAAATAGGATGATTCTTTAACATACCTGGAATTTCAACCATTGATGTTTGGTGATTTTCCTGCCGATTTTCTAGTGCAACGTTGATTCTAGGCATGCTCTTCGCCATATCTCAAACTGTGATGGCTTCCTGTAGAGAGTGAACCTTATATAAAGTTTTGTTTCTTTTAGGGAAGTCCTTAAAATAATGTGGGTCGCCACATTCCCAACACTTTAATGGATCTTTTTGAGCAGCATGCTTATTAAAGGGTTCTCTTTCTCTTATAGCAGGGGGTTGGGGTTTGTAATTTCTATGGTTGTTACCATGATATCCCCTTTAATTGTTTCCAATATTTCGATAAAATTTATGATTATTGTTTCTCTTGAAGCTATCCCTTTTCTTCACATTCCAGCTTGGCATACTTTCCCTTATGTTTTTGCTCTATTCGTAACAGTAGTTTGCCTTCCTCATGGTTTCTTCTAATGTATTTGGGTTATCAAATTCAATTCGTTCCTTGAACGGGGTAGGTAAACAACTGAGGAAGCGCTATATTTTTGGATTTTCATCAACTATATAAGGCACATAACGGAGTAGACTTAGAAATTTACTGTTGAGCTCTTTCATATTCATGGCTCCTAATTTCAACTCGTAGAATTCCTTTTCCTTTTCTTCATAAAATTGTTCTGAAAGATATTTCTCTTTAAATAACTTCTTAAAAGTTTTCCAATTCACTCCCCGCTCCTTTATTCCCTTAACTTTCTTAACATCTTGCCACCATATATTAGCCTTTCCACTTAGGCTGTATATGGCCATTTTTGCCTTAAGTTCATCAGAATAGTTGTATATCTGAAAATATTTCTTCATGCCTGATAACCAGGCTTCCGCTTCTTCACCTTTTTCAATTTCGCCATTAAACATGGGGGGTTTGATTTTCTTAAATTCCCTCAAAATTTCCTCATATGGTTTGTACTTCCTTTTACTTTTATGCTGGTCACTGGTTTCACTGGAATCTTCATGTTCTTGCTTTAATGATTCATCACTGGACATTTAAGTCCTTTGGCGAGAAAAATCCAGCTTTCTCCCTTTTTGTTTAGGGGGTGTGGCTATCTTACCCTCCTTAGTTTTTTTATGTTTATCCTTCTCATTATTATGTATCTTGGCTAATAAGATAGTATTCAGCTCCTCTTGAGCCTTCATTATCCGTTCATTATCTTCCATAACTTTTTTTAACTCTGCCCTTAATTCCTCAACATTATCTCTGCTTTCATTCAGCTGCACCCAAAGTCTGTTTCCTCCAGTATCTCCTGGTTCTCGTGGGGGTGTCTCTTCAGGCATTCTGAATTCTGCCATTCCTTCCTGGACAACACAGTTTGTTTTCTAATATCTGAAATTAGTAAAAGTACAAAACAAATACAAAATATATCATTAGTTTTGAAGTTTTTAACAATAGCGGAAATGTTTTGAACCGCTTTAGGCCAAGTGCCGTAACAAAGCTCTGATACCATAAGTAAGAACCCTAAATTTTCTATAAAAAAAAAATTGTTTTATCCAAAACATAACTGCAATCCTATATAAATTTTACTAAATACAATTCCAATTACTGATTAACACCTTGCACACACACAAATGTATAGATTATGATGTAGTAGAATGTGTGACATTTATTTATATAATGGTAGATGAATGGCTAAAAGAAAACATGTCATGTTTACTCTGCTAGTAAGTTCAAAACTGTTTACCCTAGCTACACGTGAATAATGCTCCAAGGGTTATTTGTAAAAGTGAATCATTTGCTACTTCATTCAAGTTAAGGTTCCGCTTGTTGGAATGTTTTCATTGAACAACCTTCGCTCTTAAGGGAACCTTCGGAAAACCCTGGCTTACTTAGCTTCTTTAGCTAAAACATGCCTTTTCTGATCTTGGAACATGATTTGTAGGAGGACAAACCAAAATCAAAGTTGTGACGAGGAAAAGGATCAACTATAAGCTAACTTGGACCGAGAATGTTAATCTTACACCAGTCTTTAACTTAATCCTTGGTTGAAGTCCTGTGTTACGATCCCGTGGTGATAACCTTCATACCTTAGTGATCAACCTGACCCAAAGTTGTGATTTTTCCTTAATTCATTTAATACCATATTCTCAAAGGTAAAAAGGGGTGAAAGGATTTATAATTAATGCTTTCGAAATGACAACGCTTAAGTGGAGGATAGACTATCAAAAATTAATGCAGCCTAACACTGTCCAAAGGGACCTCGAGGGTTTGAGTTGGTCATTTTCCGGAATTGGGGGAAGAAGAGGGGCTCTCGGCCACCATGACCGAGATCCTTGCGCTACAGCAAGAAAATGCTAAGGTTACGAAACTGGTGTATGAGAGCAGTAGGTGGGTACGTCTGAGCTTGCCACATTCCATATAAAAGAATGAAGGTAATGCATTAGTGCCAAAAAAAACCCTGTACAGTTTATTTAATTTTTAAAATATCTCTTTGCTATTTTTGTTTTAAAAGTTGAACTCTATCCTTGCAGGTGGCGAAGGGATACAACGTTGGGAATAGAGGTATTTCATTGCTATGGTGTCGAGTAGTCCATCAGGTAAGCCACGATTGTCCCTGGAGTCCTACGGCACGAGGGTTTGTTCTTTGATTGTAAGAGAGGAAGTTACGGCTCTGTGGTGGAAGTTTTGCAGCTCCAGACTTTGGGAGTTTTTTGAAAATATATAGCAGGGTTATAAAATTTTGGTTGAACTCTGCATTTTTTAAAGTAATTTAATGTCTTTTGTTTTTAGAGAATTTGTAATCGAATATCATGGTTGATTTTACTGTTTTTGGATCCGCGAAGCTGTAGCTTCTGCGTTGATGGCTAAAATGCCCGACCTGGGGTTTCACCCGGTCTATATAAACTGTAACCAAAACTCTTCTTAGTTTTCAAACCAAGTTTCGAATGGTTAAGTGATATCGTTTTTTGATTAATGTAAATAATATGGTTTCCAGAATGAAAGTGAATTTCCAGTTTTCTTGTTTTGTCAAAAATTCCTTACGTCTCTGTACATGGTTGAAATCATTGCTTTAAAAGGAGACAGGGATGGCTATAAGCCATATACCTGAATCGATTTTGCAAGGTTGAAAAGCTTGGTAAAGCAGTATATTCTTAATAACCCTGAAAACGTATTATGAAGGTGAAAATAATAAATTTTTTGGGTTTGTCTTCAAAGGTTTCATCTGCCAATTCCATGATAAAAGAATTAGTGATTTGCTTCAGTTTGACTTCATTCTTTGTATGGAAGTGATATAAATAACTAGAGGATCTATAGTCGTTACCCTAACCATAACCCTAGCTGACTCATTGGTAAACACAATCCAAACGTTTTATAAAAACAAATTAAACCCTGTTGGGTTCGATCCTAGATCGGTCATATGAATGAAAAAGAAATAAAGGGTAATAAAGAAATGTCTTCATTAGATTATTTAATGTTAGTTTTGTAATTGTAATAGATAGTTAAAAATGTGAAGTACAGAAACCCACGATAATGTTTTCTGAGCAGTTATTAAAGAGGTAACGTCCAATCCTGTAGGTGGATTTCATTTAGTTTGATGAAAGAAAGGTAAAGCCGTGAAGGTGAAGGATGGGATCTAAATTATAAATATGGAATTAAAATTAATACTACCAGAATGTAATAACTGGGTAAAGCCCTAAATCTGTTTCAAGGCATTACAGAGTTTAAAACGAATTCTATGTTCTAGAAGTAAAGTGATTTATTTCTGAGGGTAGCACGATTCTAATCTTAAGACAGTAAAGAAAGGAAAAAATAAATATTATGCTTTGATTATAGGATGGGGATTATGATTTATAGGATTCTTTTATAAAATATAGTTGAATGCTTGCATGTATTATTTACTAAGTAAGGAATAAAATTCCTAACACAAGATCTTTTGTATTTGAAATATTATTTGCTCAAACTAAATATACAAAGTCTTTATTATATATATCTCTAAGTATATTATTTGACTTCTAAAAGATATGCTTGTAAATAAAGAAAAACTAGTAGCTATTGCAATAGAAATTGAACTCCATGAATTAGAAATGGTTCGTAAAACCCTAAGGATTATCAATCCCTGTTTAATTACATTCTATTCTAACTGTACAAAGTATTAATCCCATTTGAAATAATATTGCTAACAGAATTAGAATGAAAACCTGATACCAATGTAGGAAAACAAGGATGGGCTTTGTCGTTCCTCCCAACCAAAATCCTAGAGCAATCAAGCTCCGGAACCCCCGAGCTCGTCTGCTGAACTACCTGAGCAAAAATCCACATGCACCATCTCTTGCTTGAAATTCACAATCCCTGTCCAATGTTAGCTTCCTGCTGCTCATGGACTTACTATTTGTAGTATTTTCCTAGGTCTTGGTCAATTATGAGCCTCCTACTCTTTAGCACTCAACTAGGGGTGGTGACTTGAATTTTAGGGATGATGCCTCCTGCATCTTTAACGGCATTTGCCACTTGTCTTTTCCCTCAAGTAGTTCAACAGACACTCTTCAACAGCTAGATCCATCCTTGTCTCCTGTTTTATTATATTAAATAAAAATAATATCTTCAATACAATTTGTTTCATTTTGACTTCTTAGTCAAAAAATAATAATAATAATTGTTTTAAATATTCTTTTACCAGCATAAATAATTAAAATGTTTATTATTTTGGGGGCGTTACAAAAATGAGTTTAAAAGTATGCATCAAAATATTTTTATGGGTTTTGGGGCTAGTGTAAGCTGCACTGAGTATGAAAATTGTGTTTATAAATGCATTGTAGATGAGATGGTCATTCTAGATCCCTATATAGAAAAACATCCATGTGTTTAAGTTGTGCTGACTAGAGGTGAAAATGCTTATAACAAGAGTGAATCACTCATTGTAGGTGATATACACATGTGGTAGGAAATAATGATAGTATCAATTTCCCACCAGATACCCTATGGTCCACAAACAAGCAAGGTGTACACCAATTTAATGTTTCACTAGAATGCAACTTTAAAATTAGATGATTATTTTTATTATTGTTCTTATTGTTAAAGATAAGCAAAGTTTTACTTTTCTCTTAAATAATATCTTTTGAAATAATAAGTTATTCTTTTAAAAAAATATATGTATATTAGACGGGAAATATGACAAAAACCCATGTTTAAATTTTTATTCACCATAATCATAGTAATAACAAGAGCCATGAGGTGGTGATGTCCCCGACTGTGAAGTTGGAATGTATAATGCCATTGCAAATGACATATAAATCAGTAGAGGAAATTTTTTCAAGAGCAGCAGACAATAGCGAGGGAAACTATTTTTTATGTTAAGTGGATTGTTGCGCACTTGATTTTCTAAATCTAAAATGATTGCACGATGGCATACTTGAGAAAATGAGAATTCTGAAGTTGGTTGAGAAACCGTATGCGAAAAAGTCTAGAGCAATATGGTGTTCATATATTTGCAAGTGCAACAAAGCTAACGGCGAAATCATATTATTGATCAAAATCGAGATACCAAAAACACCATTGCATGATTTGTTTCAATTGTCCGAAGTCCATAGCAGTATGGTATGCATATATGTCTAAGTGCAACAAACTAATACCGAAATTATTCTATTGACAAGTATCGACATCTAAAATCTGTTTTGAAATCAAGATTTGTAAATCTGTTTTTAAATTGAAGGCTTTTAAAAGAATAGCAAATAGCCAATGTTTATTTCGATTTGCTCTTAAATCAAAGATTTAAATTTACATTTTTCTATGTTTTTGATAAGAAAAATGTATCTAAATCATTTTATGGCATCAAAAAGTACATTTGAACATAAAAAATCAATAAAATTGTGTTTTCAAATGGTATTATTATTGGGCATTTGTTAGTGTATGAAAATAAGGGCATGGCAACCAGCCTTGTCAACAACAAAAAGCTGCAATGCAATAAACATTTCAAAGGCAAAGAGAAGGGCCACCAAATATGTTGGTGGTAAATTTTTTTTTTTTTGCATTGGATAGTTAACATTATGAAGAACAGTAAGCAATGAGAAGAGAAGAGACATTTTCTTGTATATCAAAGATTTTTTTTCTATTATAGTTGTTATAACATGAAGGAAACACAAGAGAGTCTAACAAGTCTTCCAAAATATATTGTTGCAGTAATCAAATGCTTGAAAAGTATATCATATAAAAGCGCAAAATTGTAAAAGTAGAAAACTAGGTGTATGCCTCTAGAAGTATTCAAATGAAGTTCTTTTTCTTGACCATGTTTATATATGTTTCGATCAAAATCATAAGAAGAATGTTTGGCAACATAGAGACAGGTGTTGTATAGATCAGTACAAAACTGTAGCAGCTGACTATCCTGATTCTAAGGTCACATCAGAAGTATCCATGTTCACTTGGAAAGACCATGAGTATATCAAAAAAACAATTTTTTTTCAAAGTTTTTTTCTTTTCTTTATATGGAAGCCGGTGGAAATATGCATAAGTATTTTCCAGATGTCGATATCTGCTTTGCAAAATTCCAGCTGAAACCATTATAGCCAGTGTGCTTGCAAGGGTGCTGTAATTTTGTTCCTGCGCATTGGGAAAAAGGAAAATTTTATGATTAAGAGCAAGAGACAATTGAAACCAAAACATGTTACAGAAAAGTTAAAGCTGAATAGTAATTGCAATGACTGTAAACAGTGATAATCAGCAGGCAAGAATAGTAGTCACACAAGTACAATGTAGGAGTTGGATTTGTTGATTGTTGCAAGGACAGAATACATGAAATCTGAGATTTTGTAAATTTGATTGGAGCATTTGCAAGTGCCTAGAAATCTAGGAAGAAAAAAAATTCATATAGCAATGAATGTAAATGCATTTATGTAAACATGAATTTGGTAGCCAAAGGAGTACACATTTGCAAAAGTCCATAGTTGAAAAATTCTTGTGAAGTTGATGTGCAAGTGCAAAAGAGGAGAGATAGGAAAGATTATAAACTATTTCATACATCTCTGAATGTTTGAACTCTAAACATGATAAAATCATATTAAAATGGATGTAGAATAACTATACAACGAAACCATAAATGCTAATGAAGACTCTTTATTAAATTCGATAAAAATAATTTAAAACTAATATAAATCTTATTGCAAGTACTTTTCAACCATAAGTTATATGACTTTTCCAAAAATGTTTAGAACGTGAAGCAAAATCAAGTGAAGAGAAACTAAACTACAGCCAAGTCATTAGATTCTACAGTCAAATCATCAGATTCATTATATGGAGCAAAGAGCTATTCAAAATTTGATACAGCATAAGCAATAAATGGTAATGAACATTCTTTATTAAATTTGATAAAAATAATTTCAAACTAATATAAATCTTATTGCAAGTACTTTTCAATCATAAGTTACATGACTTCTTCAAAAACGCTTAGAACGTGAGGCAAAATCAAGTGAAGAGAAACTAAAGTACAGCCAAGTCATTAGATTCTACAACCAGGCCATCAGATTCATTGTATGGAGCAAAGAGCTATTCAAAATTTGATACAGCATAAGCAATAATTTAGTTCAGTTTGCTTTGCTTCCAAAAGAAAATATAATGGATGCAAAAGGTATTGTGTCTGCAATGAGTTGAAATGTCTTTATGCACATTGCTTTGCAACAACAAAGCATTCAAATTCAATGTTGTAAGAAACAACTGATGTAAAAACATATAAAAAATGCAGTTGACATAAACAAGTGACAAGTGTTATGTTTAGGGTAAGTACAGATTAGCTTTTGGTTCCTTGTTCCATGTTTTTGTTTGGTGCATTGACAAATTTTTTTTTTTGGATATGGGAAAAGACAAAGGAAAAATTGAAGACAACTATATGGAGATCAGAAATTCTGTCTGCAATTTGCACCATTTTTTCCCTATAGTAATGTGAGAATAAGCTATGCAGTCAAAAGCCGAAATCCAATTCTGAAATTAACACGGTATACGTACATATTGAAATTGAAAACAGAGTTTGTGGCAATAAAAAAGATTAGGTTACAGGACCATGACAGAAAACAAAAATATGCAGCGATGTATAGGCATATAGCAGCTATATATTTAACATACCTTTTGTTCAGATTTTTTAAAATTCAAGTACATGGTTGTTCATTGCCAAAGTGAAAACTCCTTGCTGATTGAATTTGCGGAGATGGTAAACAGTTGATGAAACTGAATTACAATATTGTTCATTTGATACCGCTGCAATAGATCGACAGTATTCCTTGAGTTGTAGCCCTCGAAGAGTGCATTTGATAATGCCGTCATCTGTTTCCAACTTGCAATGTAAGATATGTTCAAATGTCGTGCATGTTGCATGGTTGCAAAACCAACAATAGGCTGTGCTTTGAATCATAGGCAGCTTGCATTCTGAACATGTGCATTGGAAAGGTGGTGCAAAGGCATTCCTAATTTTGAGTTTTCCAAACATTTGTTACAGGTTTGAATATCAGAAATAAGAAAAATGTGACATTTAGTAGGGGTCAATAGAAGTTGCAAAGAAAAGTTGAAAGTGCAGTATTCAGTGCAAGTATGTGAATTGTGTTTTTCAAATTGTCATTTGAAATGCAATAGACATGACATTAATCTATGTCTCTACTTTTAATTAGTTCTAGGCATTAATAGGAATATGAAACCTGCAATGAAAAAGAGTTTTTGGACATGTTTTTTTTTAATCGATTTGAGCAAGCAAATCTATTGACTAATATATAGAACAATCAAGTTTGCTTGAATGGAAAAGTTGATAGCAATTGAAAGTTGTTTGTGTTGAAAGAGAAGTAAACAGGAAAATATAATATTGGTTAAGCTTGTGAAGAAAAGAAAAACCATGTTTAGGAATGAAATAAATTGAAATGTGAAATAATTGAATGCACTATCAGTATTGGAAGGGAATTGCAAAATGACTTTAACTATGTTTGTATAACTGTAGTATTTATGCCCAGAATTGTATAAATGCAGAATGAATGTAGGAAAGCAAATACTTCTTTCATTGTACTAGTTCAAAATGAATAGGGAAAGGCATTTTTGAATGGCTCACCTGTGTTTTTGCATCAATTACTGGTAGCAAACTCTGAATTGCAAATTCATCATTCAAAGGATCAATAAATGTTGCTTGGGAAGTTCTCATCAGGTGGCTGCCTTTTGGGCCTGGCCTGATAATGTTTTTTATTAAATAAAGAGGAGGTTCGTCCTGTGCAAGTTGTTGTTGAATGCGTAGGAAGAAACTTTTATAGTTTTCATTGACTTGAAACTGCAGAGGGGAAAAAATGAAACAGTAAGATAGCAGAAATCATGTCTGATGAACAAAAGCATATGCCGCAAAAGGGAATTTCAATGTATTTAAGGTGCAAACAACAGGGTGAAAGGTTTTTTTTTGGCAGAAAGTTCATTAGAACTAAACAATATCTCTATGTATGTAATCATTTTTAATAGATAAAGAGTGAGCAGTGTACAGTGGCATAGTCATTTGCAATTTCACCATCTCTGATGTAGAAATCCAACTGCTTGTTGATGTATTGACAGCTGACCACCATTATTGCAAGAGTACCAACAACATATGTTTCGTCCGATGACATGAGCTCTGAAATTGTCATGTCAGGAGGAAGACAACGTGATTTATAGACCTGTTCTATTGTTTCAATACAGGTGGAAGGCAATATTGCTATTGAATTTATAGCATCTCCGCAATCATACTGTCCTTTTTTTTAATTCAAATCCAGTTATTCGTATGCTCTTGCCAGCCAAGAGAAAGTTACCAAATCGGTTTATGAGATTGTCATTCATTGTAGCAGTAATTGTCATCAATCCATCTTTGTCTACAAGGTCTGCGTGCAAAATCTTTGTCTTTACAGGTGAGTTTTGGCTTCGATTCTGTGAAGGACCGTAGACAACCAAAATATCACCTTCAAAAACATGTGTATGTGACATAGTGCATAATTGTATGACAGATGATGCTTCTACTGAAGCTTGTTTCAATCTGCAAGGACAATAAAATGAAATGGTCAAAAAAGGAAAGCAATAGTCTATAGAAAGTTTTGCATTTCAAATTGCATATTGGAAATGGGAGGTTCAAGATCCCTATGCAATAAAAATTAAATTTGAGTTAAATCCATCGTAATGCTAGTGAGACGAATTGTCAAAGCACTCAATGAGATAAAGACATAGTAGGCATGGGGAGCTGAGAGGAGAAATTCAATGCAAAAGAAAAGAGCATTACCTTTTTGGACTGCTTGTTGTTGCATTTGTAAGAGGGGAGGGAATTGCACTTGAAATAGTATTTGTAGCATCATTTGAAGGAGAGAGACTTCTCCTAGCAGATGGACTGTTTGGTGTTTGCATCATTGCCATGGCGGTTTGTTTTGTAGAAATATGCTTTCCGTCTTTGCCTTTGTTTAAAGCAATATAGTTGCTTCTTGATGAATTTGCAAAGATACATGGATGTGGAAGAAGCAGATACAAGCACCATTTTTTTTGGTTCATATTAATCAAGAAAACAGTAGTTTTGATAAGCCACAAACATAAAACAAATCAAAGAATGTGTATTTGATGAAAGGCTGAAAGATATTTTCCATTACTTGGTAGAAAAGAGAAACAAGCAAAAAATTGAAATGAAAATGATAAGAAATGTAGATGAAAAGCGTTGGAAAGTGACATAACACATAAACTTGTTCAAAGACATTTGGAAAGAAAGAATATTATTTGTTAGAGTGAGCAATGTTTGCATTGGAAGATGTTGGATTATAATCCATTGTTGTTAGAATGAAGTATATTGTTGACAACAACATTGAAATTTGTTGTTTGATGACATTTTTAACAAGCATTTAGCATAGGCAAGTGAGATTTTGTTTTTTGCCAGGCACAATTGCGGTGAGCGTAATTGCAAGTTGTAGAAAGAGGGCTGTTGAGGCTGTTGATAAGGTATTGTTTAGTTGTAGATAAGTGCAAAAAGCTACTTCCTCATTTTTATTTTTATTTTTGCTTTCTCTCTGTACCTATTTTTTGTTTCAAAGTGAAATTGCCTAAGCAATGCAGAATCCAATGTAGATGCCATGGCCGTTGCAACAATTTTTTTATTTAAACTAGGATCAGAATTGAGAAGATATGGACTTTGAAAGAAATTACAACAATTGCAATAGCGTGAGACGAGGAAGTGAAATATGTAAACTAAATGGATTTTGTCGAAGTAATGGGGATTGACAGGAGACCAATGAAATGGTCAGACCAGTATGCATCAGAGACAGTAGATGAAAGGATGTCAAGCTGTAGATGTCCAGAAGTGGTCAATCATTGAGCCGTAGTTTGTTGTAACTTTATTTGTTTTCAATTTTAGGTTTTTCATTTGCATAAACTATTCCAATTTTATTTTCTGTGGTGTTTGTTTTAACATATCAATGTTAAGGTCGCCTGCAACAACAATTGGCAAATTGCTGTTTTTTTTGGAAAAAATAGAGTCCAAGACATGGAACAGCTGCTTGAGAATGGTGTTTGGTCTGTTGTAAATGTTTACAACCTTTATAACAGAGTTAGAAATATTGAGATCAACAACAATTGCCTCTACATTGTTTTCTTTATAGATTGTTGTTTCTAGAATAATGATTTCTTTATGTACAGCTGTTAGAACACCATGTATTGAATAGGTTGCAATACAATTGTATTGGTTTCTGAATGTATCATTGCTGGGAGGAATTGGCATGTGGGTTTCCTGAAAACAAAGAATATGCGATTGTAGCAACTCAATGTCATTTGCGACATCTTGAATGCGCAAAACCAAACTGCGAGTGTTAAGTGACGATATCAATAGGTGTCCAGTAGAAGGAACTGATTTAAGGCCAAATTGAAATTGCAAAGCCACATTTTTTTCTAGTCTATCCAACTCGGTGAGTAATTTTGCTGAGACAAAGAAATTTTTATGTTCCAAGCGATTGAGAAGATAAAGAGAGTCAATTGCTTTTACATGAGAAAGTTCAGTGTAAACAAGACCATGTTTTGTAACACCTTTTGGATCAAATGCCAATTTTTGAAGAGTTAATCCCTGGGCTCTGTGAATTGTCCGAGCACATGCCAGCTAAACTGGGAATTGAATTCGAGTGAATTTTTTTTTATTTCCAAGGCAAAATTGTGTGACCATTCTTTTGATTGGTGTCCAAGTCTGGATAATAGAATCAATATACAGGCCTTGCATATTTGCACGTGTAATTGAACCAATCTTTGCATCAGTAAATTCGATCCAGACGATGTTTGGGTTTGTTTGATCATAGTGCCTAAAAATACCTTATGCGCCATTGACAAGGCCATCTTTGAGTAGATAGTTTCCACCAACCAATTCAACTAGCATGTTTTTTTCAGGGTAATTGTGAGAGGAAGTTGATTTTTTTTTGATGTTCAAAAGTGTTTTCAACATGATCAACTTTAGTGTCTTCCGCCAAAAATGTAACGGCCTGTGTTTGTACAAGTGACAACATTCTAGAATTGTGTTCATCAACATCTTTGTTTCGATAAAAGAGAAAGGGGAATGATGGATCGATTGGTGGTTTCTTATGACAATGTGTGTTCAAGTATTGGATATCATTAGGTGTTTGGTTGCTTGTTCTTATTCTATTCAAAATAGCAATGAAAATTTCATTTTTTTGTCTTACAACTGTTTTAAGCTCAAAATATTTCACATTGTCAATCCAAAAGTTGTAAGGGAATTTCTGTTGCTGGAAAGATGGAAATTCAAAGAGCCAAGAATCATGTATAGGTTCGGCCTGGAAAAAATCGCCACAAAAAATGACATCAACATTGCCAAATGGTATTGTCGGTGTGTGCATAATTTGATGAAGGCGTTTGTCCATGTTGTGTAGCATACGGGATCCTATCAAGGACACTTCATCAAGCAAAAGCACATGTAATTGTTCAAATTGTTTAGACATAAGATCTAGAGTATTTGAACTTAAAGGGAGCAAGTTCGCAGAGTTCAAAGGAAGCTTGAAGGCGGAATGAATAGTGACACCATCAACATTATATGCAGCTTTCCCAGTCAATGCGGAAATTAGGCCTTCTCTTTTTAATGGGTCACTGCGAAGGTCCTTGTCATAGAAGAGTACAAGGGCATTGTAAATAGCCTTTGCAGTATGTGTTTTACCTGTGCCTGCACTTCCTGTCAAGAACAGATATAGTGGCTTCGAAGGGTTTTTGTTTTGGGGATATAATTTCTTTGATTATAGATTGTTGTTCAATGTTTAGTTCTCTTCATGTTGCAATATAGGTATCTATGTCAGGGACAAATGGTTTTGTGTTTACATTTGACATTCTCATTTCTGTTGGCATCTGTCGGTTTTTTTTGTGCAAAATGTCGTCACGGATATCATATTGTTCAAAAGCAGTTGTATGATTGGAAGACTTGGTCTCTGTTTCCAATGTCTTTGCCATTTCAACTTCTTTTTCAACAATTGTTGTTGCGTTGTTAATGTTACACCATTTTGTTGTTGGCTTGACAGCGAACTTTTCCTCGGCAATGGCAACTTGCAATTTGTTTTTTGCATATGCTTCTGTCCATGTTTGCATTGCCTGGGTCAAAAACTTGGTGACGTTTCTACGAGGCATGAATAGCAACAGTTTTTCTCTTGCGAAGTTCTCAGGATCCTTGTCCTCATTATATCAGACATATCGAATAATACATGGTCTATTTCTCTTGACTGTTTTTCCATTTATGAAGCAAAAGGAGGATGCATATTCAGCTAAAGAAACATTCTCCAGGTCAACAGGTCGTTGAATGTATCTGTCTATTATTGATGGAGCAATTATGTCTTCAGAGTCATCAGACTCTCTTTCCAACAAAGATGGTTTTTTCAACACAACAATTTGTTTATCATCTGGTGCAGTGTTTATGAAAATTGTTTTCCTTGATGATGAATGCAAAGGAAAAGAAAGCACAATATGAACTGCTTGTCTAATGGACATCTGTTGCATGTTCAGCGGTGTGTTCCCAAGCTTTTGTATTGTTTCAAGTTGGCTATAGTTTTTTGAAACATCCTCTTCCTTTATCTTTTTTAGGGCCATTGTCATAGGCCTATCTAATTTTGTTATGTATGAGCTTACGTATCTTGCAGTAGCATATGCATCTAAAATGAATTGAGCATCAGTGTTAGCCTGCCAAAAGTTTGGAATCCCCCTTGCAAATGGATTTATCCAGATATCTGCAGGGTCTCTTTTTAGTAGCAATGTTAGTTGCTTAATCAAACAAGACAACATCATAATGTAATTGTCCTTGGTGCAATTCAATTCTACAAGGAATGATTCAAAGGACACGTCTTTTGGATATTGTTTGTATTCAAGAGCATTGTAAAGGAATGTTGTTTTTTTGTCCAAGTTGTCAAAATCATTGTCTCTAGGTTCCAAGACTATTGTTTTGTCAATTGGAAACATAGGGAAGTGAAATCTACATTTTGAATTGTGATGTTTTCTGCATGTTATTGTATGTTGATGAGTTTGGATCTTGACCATTTCTTTGGCAAGCAAAGAAGAATCTGTTGCAATATATTGATCAACAAAATATGTTACTTCCTGATTGGTATTTTTTCCATAGACTGGTGCATTTTCAATCCAAAGAAGCCCATGCTCATGTTCATTTCCTCTTTGTTGGAATTCAGTTGTAAAGAAGTAGTCACTCACCTTGCCAAAGAGTGTATTATTTTTTAATATCAAAGATTTCAGTGAATTGAATTTATGTCTATAATAACGACTACACACCACAGGGTGTTTTCGTATCAAGTTGTCAATATCAATGTTCGAAGCCAAATTTGATGGGTTGGTGAGTTTTTCCTATTCAATTTTTTGCAAAGAATTCGACAATGGTTTCCAAAGATGTCCAGCAGCTGTGAAGCTCACAAAAAAGGTAGGTGGCCCTAGTTGCCAAATCATTGTGAAAATATCTTTCTTCATGTTGTCAAAGTAGTCAGGAGATGTACGAATGGCTTTTAATGTACAATATGCAATTGGAGTTTTGATGATTTTTTGGAGATTGGTCTTTGACTTCACATCTTTTGCTGTCAATTTTTTTCCTTTCAATTCTCCTATATGAATTGATATCCAAGCAGTACTAGAAATTTGTCCTATCAAGACTTTTACTATTTTGAAGAACAAGTTTGTAGGATGTGCTTCAAAGTCCGTACTTTCATGTTCCAATTCCCATTGGACGACTTGTTGATATCGATATCGATTGTAGATGTCATTGGGTCGGCTACATCCATAGAAAAGTGTTGGGAAATTCAACTCTTCAGAGAACTTGTCTTGGAAAATGCCTAGTGGTCGATAATTTTCGGAAGGTGCAATTTCTACAAGCTTGCTATCCAAATCGTCCATTAGATGTGTCTCTCCATATCCATGCACCATTGTTTCAGTGACTGGCTCAATTTCTGTTTCTTGAATGGGTTTAGTGGTTTCTGTTGATGATGTACAGTTGCTATCTTCGTCAGTAGAAGAGGGAAGTTCAAGCTGGTTGGACTCTTTCTTTGCTGATTGAATGAACTTCGTTTCCCAGCCAGGCACAATAGAAATATCTTCTTGTTTGTAAAGTTCCATGCTACAAAGCATTTTTAATGCAAGCATGACAATGTTTGGGCGCACGTTTCCTGATATGTAAGCATTTTTGTATTCCAATTTCCGCTTTAGCATTATTCCAATTGTCATGTCATCTTCAAGGTTTCTCGGCAAAGTCTTCTGCACTTTGTCGAGGGATGCAGGAACATTTATCACTATTCCAGTCAACCCTAGTTGTGCTCGTTTATAATCTAGTTGTTGAATCTATGCGAAGGAAATTATTGGAGAGACAAGTCGCTCTTCCAATGGTGTCAACATGTTTACAATTGGCAATGCATTGTTGCGACGAATGTTTAATGGCATTGCAAAGACTGGTATCTCTGAATGCGAAACATTTTTTTTGCAGTATTTGCAGATGTGCATGTCCAATGCAAATGAAGGAGCCATATTCATCCATGGCAAGGATGTCAATGCAAGGAAAGTGTTTTCGTTGATTCGGCGGATGTCTTTTTTGAAATGCAATCGTTTGCATATGCAACAAGCATTGATAGGTGTATCTTCAATAGCTTTCAAGTATTGGGAAGTTGCTTGCTTGGCCTTTTGCGTTTCTTTTTGTTTTTTAAAAGCTTAAGATGTTGCAAAGCGCATAGACCTCTTTGCTGAGCGCAAATTCTTGAATCGTTGCACGTTGTTGTTTTCTACATTGTTTTGATTTGGATGGCAATGATTTTGAATTACAATACATGGACATTTGTCTATGTCATGGTTCTCTGCCATTGTTTTTTTTTTGCTCCTTTCGCATGATTTTCTGGATTTTTTCATTTTCGCTGGAGAGTTATTTTGGAGGCCTTGATAGAAGGTGTGTTTTCTGAAGCAGATGCAAAAAGAAATCGTTGGTCAACATGATCACCCCCCATACTTTGAGAAGTATTAAAGCAATTTGATATGCATTTTTCCATTGCAAAGGACCTTGCTAGGTGATTTGTTTGAAACAACGGATGGAAGTGACAATGGTCTTGGTTTTTTTCAACTTGCAAGATAAACATGTTGATTGTAGAGGCATTTGTTGAGTAATACCGAATTTGAATCCTGGCCAGGTGTGTATTTGAAATGGAAATGTTCACTCCCAACATCTCTGACAACCATTGAATTCCAAAGTCATCTCCATTTACATGGCCAATATTAAAGGGCGTTGCTAAATTGATAACAAAAGTTTTCCAACTAGAAACAATACAAGCATTTTGTACTATGGATGGTGTAAGATATGTAGTCAAACAATGGAATGATCTATTGTCATTAGACTGTATGCAATTGAAGAAAGTTTGTGCGAGTGTCTTCCTAAGACTCATACTATCAAAGGTTTTTGACAATTTTGAAATTGATTCAAATAACGAATCAAAATAATGACCTTCAATTGTAGAGAAGATGTCAAAACCTTGTTGAAGGAGAATTTCTCTTTAGGGAAATATCTCCAAAAAAGTGTTACAACAAGAGCTATTGTAAGTGCCGTGTGAAAATTCTTGATGCAGGAAATGGTGAGATATAGTCGATTTGCAAGCAAGCAATGGTTCAAAGTGTCCAGCAAGTGGTATATGATCATGGAACAAGATGTTGTAACAGTAGCCAAGAAGTGTGGGATTGAAATGGAGGTATTTTTTTTTGCTTGTCAATGACCAGACATCAACTGGCACATTTAGCCAATGTGCAAACCACTTTATGCAGAAGACATCACCCCATAGGCCACGAAAATTTGCAGTGTCTAATTGCGAAGCAGGTTGGGACATTCATTGGAGATAAAGCTCTTTGTCTTCTACACCATGCAATGCAGACAAGTACATAGGATCAAGCTCCAAGTTGAACGAAGAAATTGCAGTAGGGTCCATTTCAGCAAGACGAAGGCGGAAATGGTTCACAATAGCCTCTCTTATTTCTGTTGATGTGTATCAAAAATGCAAGAGAATAGCAAATGAATCAAATAGACAATCACAATTTTTGAAGTGGAAGTCCTTTAGCCGAAGCAGATGTTGTTTTGACAATGCAATGTCAATTTCTTCAAGATCTCGATGGCCTGCTGCCAAGTCCCTTGAAAGGAAATCTGGAGGCTACAAAGCTCTTAGCATCTTTATGGCAAAAGAAGTTGCAAAGGAGACATCTGCAAAAGTATTCTCCACGCACTCACTAGCGAAAAAAAATGAGAGTTAGAGAAGGTTTTTGCAAAAGTAAAATTTTAAACTGGATATGGATCACATTAAGGAGAGTCTATGGCAAAGTAAGCAATTTCAAGAATGCAATAAAGCTAGGAAGACACAAATTTGCATCTCTCGACATTTGCAATTTGAGTGAAGAGTACTATTTGCAGGAACATAGAACAAGAAATGTTTCAATGGATGAGAAATTTGCTTAATGCACTATGTTAATTATGGCTACATAAAGAATTTTTTTTCTAATCTAGCAATCTTCAAATATAGTTGCATATGCAATTAAGAACAATAAAATAGCAAAATGAAAGAACATTTGCACATAATCAATGCACCTAACATGTTCCATATCGATGAAAGAGTTCAATCAATTGCATAGCACAGCATAGATTAGAATGTTATAAGTGCAAGAGAAGAGCGACATTTGATCCAGCATAGCATCATTGTGCTTAGTGTTGAAATGTGGCAATTAAGGTTTTTTGCGTACTAGTTATGTAAATGATAGCATAATCATTGGCAAGACTAGTTTGCATAGTTATTAGCGATGTATGGAACGATGTCAGCTATATTGAGAAACTTGAGTTGTCAAATGCAAATCGCCATATTTCCATAACAGGAGGAATGAATAGACTTGTCACAGAAAGTAGAATTTAGGAAAAAAGGATATCATAGGCATCGTCTGCTATGCCATATATAAATATGATTAAGACATTGAACATGTGCTTGGTGAAATGACAAGGGGAATATTTTAAGGTACATTGCCATGTGATTTGTTTTCATTATGGTAGCTATGAACTAGTAGACAAAGCTGGGGAAGAAAGTTTGCATCATTGTAGATAACTATTGAAAGCATCCAAAAATTACATGATGCATATAAACATAAAAAGATATCAAATCATAAATTTATATTTTAAAGAGATATATTTTTCCCAAAACAGTGATTACATACTCGATGTTTGAAACAGATGTCAAACGATGGATTCTAAGTGTGTGGACATTGCTATGGTGGCAAATTTGAAGGAAATTGTTGATTTCAATTCAGTTTTAATCAATCTATCTATTTGTAGACAAGTGGCATTTTTTTTGCAGGGTAAGTACCAAATACGACATGCAATGTTTGTTTTATAGCTAGTAGACTAAGCTAGCATATATTGTTGACCTTTTCATCACATATGTTTTATATGTCAAGATCATAGTTTATTTTGTGGCAATTCTTGTGCCGATGATAGTTTGTGATACATGGGATTTCAAATTTCTAGATAAGTAGGGGATGCAAATGGACAAAGTAGCATTTCATGCTATTGCAGTACTATTTGCATTTGCTAGCCACTATCAAAGTTGGAAAATTGGAATTTGGACATGGCTAGGAAAGCAAAGCATTCAATGCTCATGCTATTGATGTTTCAAAGGGACACAAAAGCTACAAGCTGCTAAAAAAAGGATAGCAGAACATAACAAAAAGGATGGCTTATTTTTGTGGTCTGCTGGAGAAATACCAATTGACAAAGGATACTACTAATAACAATCTATTGAAACAATGGCTGCTCGCATGCATCAATGCAACAACCAAAGTGAATTGCACTTCAAAATCAATAGAGTAAACTATGTAAAAAAGACCAGTTTATTTTGCATGAACAAGAAAGCGGAAAAAGAATTGCACTAGGATATGCAGCAGCATTTTTTTATAGACAAAATGGTTGGTATCAATTTTGCTACCTTTTTAACTTGTTCATAGTTTATTGCAATGTTTCCATTTCTTGATATATGAAAGCTAAATTGTAAATCAAGCTATTGCAGAAGCTAAAGTGTTGTTTTTTTGCTTCCAAGACGTAGTAAATTTTGGCCTTAATGCCTGTGTATGGTAGAATACAGATTTTATTGTAACAGGGAAAAACTAAGAATCTATGAATATTGTATAAGTTGCTTGGTATAAGAACCATGACAACAGGTGTTTTTTTTTCTCAATGTTCTAAATCCATGGCCACACCAAAGATGCAAATGAACGAGACAAAGAATGCAAGCAGAGCTGCAAAGCCACACAAGGAATATGGACATTGAAGAATGATTTAGGCATCAACTCTCAACCTAGCTAGGCCTTAGTATTTGTATGTAAACAAAGTTACAAACATAATTGTTGAATCAAAGATCAAGTTGATTCAAAGCAAAATTGTTCTTTTGTTGACCAGATTCCAAGTTTTTGCAATATGACATAGGCAAAATCAATGTGCATTGCATCTATTTCCCTTTTCAAATGTTTTGGTTACATAATTGGTGTCAGACGTTGAAATTTGAACTGGGATGGACAATTGCTTTGTGAATTGCAATTGTTTAATTGCTTCTAACACTGCAAAAGGCACCAGCCTATGGCCTGCAAAGTTTTTTTTATTCAGTCTATTAGACAATCGAAAGCAAAAAGAATTTCAGTAGAATATCAAATAGGGTGTTTATGTAGGTAGGATGCATCACATCACTGTTGCTACCTTTTTAGGTTATTGACAATGTTATTTGCAATGTTTTGGTTATTTGATATATGAAAGCTAAATTGCAAACCAAAGGCATTGTTTCTATTGCAGGAAATATCGATGACATGAAACAATATCAGTTTAGCAATACCATATAGAATTGCTTGATATAAGAATCTAGAAAACAATTCTTCTTCTTCTTCTTTTTTTTTTTTTTTTTTTTTTTTTTTTTTTTTTTTTTTTTTTTTTTTTTTTTTTTTTTTTTTTTTTTTTTTTTTTTTTTTTTTTTTTTTTTTTTTTTTTCCTTTCACCGTTCTAAATCTAGCCCACAGTACACAAACTATGCAAACACAGACACAGGCAAACACAAGAGGCATGGACATGGAAAACTGAGTTAAGCATAAACTGTTCACGGGGGCTTCACTCAATAAACCGCTATCATAGCACGTTCGTTCGTGGCATATGAAACAATACCCCTAATTTCACTAAATATTGGAAAATACCTTCCAAAATCGTTTTTTTTAACCCCCTCCCAATATGCCTTCCCAATTTTAAAAAAACCCTATTTTCACTAGATATTGTATGTATCGATTTTTTCATTAACATCTTTTATACCCCTTTATATTTCTACCTAGTATATTGATATGATACCCCTCTTATGACCCCACATGCATTCTACAATGCACCTTGCTTCTTTCGATGTATATTGTGGATGCACATTACTTCACCCACAATGCAATTACTCAACCACATATCATTATGCTTTGCAACATCTAATGGTCTAATGAAGAGATAGGAGATCACTTCTTGTATGTCACTAGAGCCAATGCACATAGTACAACATTTAGATTGCATGTTACAGTTCCCCAATCGCTGACTAAGCCTGTTGTGGGCTAGATATCCAAGCCCCCAAGGCCTGTAACAAGCTCTAGGAGGCTGACTAAACCTCCTAAGGCTTGTAATAGGCACGAATGGTTGGGTATTCAAGCCCCCAAGGCCTATCGAGGGCCTATAACAGGCCCTGGAGGCTTAGAGCCTCCCAAGGCTATTGGTAACAACTGGCTCAGTGTTATTGGTAATAATTGGCTGTCAATGACCACTGTCTCTCGACTATGATTGACTGGAAACCCACTTCACCACGAAACCCCATAGCCTCAAGCATGCCTCAAGACACGATTTCCCTGCGTATTGGTAAGCCCGATCCTTGCCTCAACCCGATTTCTCATCCAGCCGCAATCTCGCCATCTCCATTTGGCGGATATTTGTCAGCCCACCCATATAAAAAAGACCCCAAAGTATTTTTGTATTGTTACATTAAATAAAAAAACCCTTTGCCCCTTAATATATAAGCAATATATTTTTTAGGTTTTCATGAATATTTAATACTGCAATATGAATGAACGTGGTATTATATTTCCTTCTATTGAAGCCCCCGTGAAACTGTTAGGCTAGGAAAATCTCAATATTCGTACTTAATCTTCGCCATAAACAATGTTGCTGCATGAACAGTAAAACTAATAACAAGCAAAAGTGTTCTTCTTCTGAAGAGACCTCAAGTTTTTGCAAACTGAAATAGATACAATCGATGGACAAGCCATCTATTCTCCTAGTTGAATGTTCTGACTATGCAATCTATGCTAGATGTTGAAGTTTCAACATGCATCGAGAAATTATTCCTCAATCGCATCTGTCCGTTTGGCTAAAACGTTGCAAATGGAGATGGCCTATAGCCTGGGGAGTTTTTTTATTGAATTTATTGCAGAAGTGTAAGTGTTATTAGTTACTGAATCACTGCCTTAAATAAAAAACAAAGGAGCTCAAGACTGGTTCAAGACGAAGGATTTGAAGATCAGTTTGATACGTTAATCTACGAAGGGCCATTAAAAAGCCAATATCCACGCTTTGTATTATGCATGGTTATGCTAACAGAAATAGGCCACAGTCGCCAACGACATTCAAAATGTAATTAAACAGGTATGTTGGCAATAACAGTCGCCAGCCCATGGACCATAGTTAAATAGTTTCTTCTTTTGCTAGTATTTGAAGACATTTTTTAAAACGGGAAAACTGAAATAGAAGCTTGCAAACTGAAATCGCTATCAACATGTCCAAGGAACTGCAATTTTGTATCTGCAAAAATGTGCATCAGCTAACACAATCATTTTAAAATAACTAAGCTTCCAAGATCAAGTTCTAGAAGGAAAGGAAAGACAACAGGGAAAATAGGAGAAGTCGTGGCTGAAGCGTGTAAACGCATGCAATCGGCAAGGAGCCACCCCCCACAGCAATAACTTGCCTTTGCCTGAAACACAAGCACATCCAAGGCAAGAAGCAAAGAAGTGTAGTACCAGAAAATGAAAACGAATAAGCCAATTTAGGAGCTTCAATTCTATTTTTAAAATTCTATTAACAGATTTAATATCCTAAATGGGAACATTCTTCTTCATCCGCAACCAAATTCAAAAGATAAAGGATGAAAAAATTCCAAGTGATAATATGCGTAAACTAGTGAGGAAATTTATTTTCTAAAGGCATTAGAAGCCATAACATTTGGCAGCCAGTAAAGAAATCTACACCTTGAAGCCATGACAGCTAAAGCGACCAAAATTGGCTTGCACCGCCAAAGTGTAAGAAAAGTCGACATGATGAATATATTAATTTTTTATTTCTAATTTTATATTATGTTAAAATGGTCCGAAAAGTTGTTTCGGTGTTTTTGGGAACAATGCATCCTGGTGCCAAGGGGCAGCTTTCAAAATGAATTGCTGTCACCACACTGCAAAATGCAAGGAATCTAGCTTTAAGCATCGAAGAATAGAAAAAAGCGACAGCAATAATTGTACATAGAATGACATCAAACTGCAATTTTTCCTTGTCTTGTGACATCGGAGAAGGAGACAACTTTATTCTCTTCCTGCATCAATGTTTGGAGATCTGAATTGGGATGCTGACATTAAATTGTTTTAAGGTCGAGCTCGGCTTTGGGAAAATGGTGAAAGTAGAGGCGACTATCGCGGTCGGAGCTGATGGAGTCACAATCGCCAAGATGACGAATGCAGGAGCCAATGCCTCGGCATCAACAGGCAAGGTCTTTAAACGAATACTATAAAAAAAATAAAATCATAAACGTGAGCCCAAGATAGAATTCTTATGTATTTGAGGGTATCAATGACGAGTTAAAGACGTTTGTTTCCATCATATTCCAGAGCTAAAAATCCTTATTTTTGCAATATTAATTATGAAACATCCTATGTTATTTTCGGTCGACTTTCAGGAAAAGCCAGGGTCGACCATCAAATTCACTCCAATATTGTTTTCCATACAAACCCCAGTCCTCTGACTAGAAAAACAAGTTATTTGGTGTAAATTTCAATTTTGGTCAACCGCAAACGCAAACAATGACATCCATAAAAACATTACGTCCAAGCAGAAAGCGAAAACAGACTGTTGAAGCCCCAGTGAAGGTCTGCAAATTTCTATTTCAGTCAACCGCAAATGCAAATAACCACATTTATAAAAATAATAGGTTGAAGCTTGGTCGACTTTCAGCAAAAGCCAGGGTCGACCATCAAATTCACTCCAATATTGTTTTCCATATAAACCCTAGTCCCCTGATTAGAAAACAAATTATTTGATGTAAATTTCAATTTCGGCCAATCGCAAACACAAATAATGACATCCATAAAAATAGTATGTCCAAGCAGGAAGTGAAAATAGATTGTTCAAGCCCCAGTCAACCTTTCCAAATTTCAATTTCGGTCAAACGCAAATGAAAATAACCACATTTATAAAAATACTAGGTCGAAGCAGAAGCCAAAACACACTGTTCAAGCCCCAATCAAGCTCTGCATTTTTTTTTTGCATTATGCACAGTATGGAAACAACACTATGTCAACAAGTTAATAAAACATTCCAGTCGACAGTCCACATATACAAACAAAACAGAATCCATCACCAGTAAAACCCTATGGACATGCCATTCAACATATTTGAACACGAAGAAACAACAGGGTAAAGCCGAAGAGCACCTGTCCAATGCAAAATAGCAAAATGTAGGAACACAGAGACAGTCGGAGAGCACCTATCCAACCACCGCGAGGGAAAACCTGCAAAACCCAAATGTCGCTGTGCTTTGAAGCGGAACGTCGGACGAAAAGGAGCTGTCCAACCACTGTCAAGATATAGCCACAAAACTCAGAAGCTGGTCTGCTTCGGGCAGAAACGTTGACTGCAGCAACTTGCAAATCGGAACAGGCACCCGAAACCACAGGAAAAACACAAAAGCAACAGTCACCAACGCTTGCAGAGCGATCTATACAAGCTCTTGAAACTGCCGACGCAAAATGAAACCAGCTGCAAATGCGAAATCCCACCATAGCAATAAAAGGAGGGTCTAAAACCATCGCACCACAATAAATGGTGAACATGACGCCAATAAAACCCTCTGCAGCCAAAAACCAACTGCAAATTCAAAAACCTCTACAAAGCCGAAGGTCCATGCATCGAAAAGCTTCAATGATTTAATGAACCGATTTAATAATGAAACTGTCGATTGGATTTCCCTCCATCTCACCACCTGACAGAACACCAAACACCAGTGTCCACAGCACATTAAACCCCCCTGATCCGCAGGCGCCATTAAAACAGCCCATCAACCGCAGGCAAAAAACATTTCAACAATCCCAAAATGTTTACAAAGCCGAAGGTCGATGCATGAAACAAATTTAATACTTACTGCCACCCGTCTTGGCACACACTTGCCGGCAGCTGCATTAAACACCAGGACGACAAGGTAGATCGCAGTTGGATTCGCGCCATGCCACAACACAGAGATCGGGCCACCTGGAAGGACACCAAACGCCAGCCCTGACAGCACATGAAACCCCCAATCTGCGGCCCTGGTCTACTGATGCAAGAGCGCCGCCGCGTCCTGGGGCACACAACCCCAGGACGACGTAAGCGCGGAAACGGCCAATACAATTGTAGAAAAAATGCTATTTAAAAATTAATTGGAATTAAAATTATTTTGAACTATTGCAAAACATTTGGGAATGAAAAAATTTTGCAAGCGACCTTCCAATTAATGCCCCCGACCGAAAACATTATGTCGAGGACATAATAATTTTACTATAAACTTAAAAAATAATAATAAACAAGTTAACTCTTGTATCAACAAGATCTTTTTATAAATTAAATTAAATTATGTTAAAAAGGACATAATCCAATTAAATTAAATCATAAAAAATAAATAAAGAAGAAAATGAATATGTAATAATATAATGTGAACGAAAATCACGTTGAAATCCATGCCTCTCCCTTTTCTCCTCATCCCAGATATAAAATGACATCCCAAAAGGCATCGAAATGATAGTCCTGTATTTAAAATTAATGAAAAAGCCTTGTTCACACAACCTATGAAACTAAATTCCACATTAGAAGAGTGGAGGTTGGCAAATTAAACACTTTGACTCTCAATGTGATCTTATCAAATTGCAAGTTTATAAGACAATTACAAGTGAAAATTGAAACAATGTTCTCAAACTTCACTAGATTTTATTCAATAACATCATTCTATGAGAATGAAACAACAACATTTTCATAAATTAATGTTAAAATTAACTATATTCTTCACTAGTAAAGGGGTTCACAAGTCAAAATTGAAACAATGTTCTCAAACTTCACTAGATTTTATTTAATAACATCATTCTATAGGAATCAAACAACAACATTTTCATAAATTAATGTTGAAATTAACTATATTCTTCACTAGTAAAGGTTTTGAACCCAAAAAGTCCAAAACAATATAAGTCTTCCACTAACAAGTTTATTTAAGAAATATCTTCCAAACTAAGACTGTGATCATTAAAAACAAAACAACAAGATAAGCAATCCTCTCAATGGCTCATTAAAATTTATATTTAGGTAAATAACTAAATAAAATATCTTTTAAATAAGAAACCGTAGCCGGATTATGATTTAAGGCATACTGGAGGTCTTATTCAACGACAACATTCCATCGGAATCGAAACCGGAATGTTAATCTATCTACTCTCGGATATATATATTAATTTGAATTATGATCTGGATATAAACCATCACCAGAAAATTTGATAAATATTAAAAGTTAAAAATCCAAAAAATCATAGGAGTTTAGACTTTTAATTAAGAAATGGTCATGAGCATAGGGAGGTAGGTGCAGTGGGGTTCTTTATGCATTTAAAGGAATAATTTTGGAAACTTATGCATGACGATTAAGATGCAAGACGAATAATGAAGTCTAAGAAGCCATGATCCAATGATCCATGAAGTATAGCATACAAAGCTTTTTCATTAAAAATTATATTTAAGTAAATAATAAATAAAATCTACTTTAAATAATAAACTAGATTTAGTGATCAAAATTGAAGTGGTCATCGCGTTTTAAGAGTCCAAAAATTATTTATTATGCAAATAAAATTTAAATTTTCAAATTAAAAATTATTAGTCAAATCTGAAATTAAGTATATTTCTATTTTTTTTATTTAAAAAATAAATAAATTTCTCATAGTAAATTATACTTTTTATTATTTTTATAAAAAAAATTCTCTACAGTTAAAAAAAATGTTTTCACATTTTCAATCAACAATCAAATAAAAATAAAATATTATATGTTTACAAAATAAAATATAATACTATATATTTATAAAACAAAATTCACTTATCAATGAAAATAAAATGCTATATGCTTATAAAATAAATTTTACTTATACAAAATTGCTTGCTTATGTTATGCATATTTTATTGATATTGTATATATATATTTTACTTTTTATTTACGTCATTACTTCAACCACTCACTTGATAGTGGTCCCAGGATTAGAGAGTAGTCGAGGTTTGTCCAAGTTGTATTGAGTGTAAAGGATTTAATAATTTAGTTGATATAGGTTGGAGGAATGTCTTAAAGGTAACTCCTTTTAGTGGAAAGGCTAAAACTGCTTTCAATGAAAAGGTTGAAAATTGAATTGAATTTGGGGACTCCAACCAGACAAGTTAACATACATTTATCATCTCTATTAAATGTATTGTTTAAAATATATTATCATTTATAATAATAAATGATCTCTATAGTCTTGTTCTTTATCAATTATAATAACAAAAGACATTTGCAAAATCTTTGTATAATTGGTGAGCTTACCTATCTTTAAACAATCCAACAATTGGCGGTGTGATTTAAAGCTATGAGTCTTTTTTAAATCAATGAGGTTAATCCACTCAGGTTTAGTGGAATGGGTTGCATCATGTGCATCAACTCAAAGTCACAAGGTTAGGGTGAATCGATGATAGCCGAACAAGTCCACAAGGGTTGAAGGAATTTGATGAGATAGATCTATTGTCATTTTTAACTCTATGAAATTTGAAGAAGTTGGGATTGGAAAACACTGTCATGAAAATCCTTCGCAATTGTGGAGAAATCCCACTGACGACTTTTTAGGAAATGTAGTTAGGAGTTTGAAATCCTCCTAAAATGCCACCTTTTGTAACTCCCACTTTCATTTCGCTGAATTCTTCTCCTCCTTGTCATAATTCGTTCATACTTAAGCCAAACATCATGAAAAATGGTTTCCAATCCTCGGGACCCAATCGTTCATACTGAATTCTTCTCCTCTTTTGCGTATTAAATTGCTTGTGGTATGATCTTATTATATATAAAAAAGGATATAATGGTTTTTCATAATGTTAACCGTTATATATAATTGTAATATTGTTTTAAAAACTAATTTTATTTTTTATAATGTTTGTTTATTATAAATTGTTTTTTATTAATTTTTTGGTTTGATTGCATCAAGAGTAGTTAGGTGTTTGGAATATGTTTTCAAGTTTGTTATGTTTACTATATAAATGTTTTAATGTCAATTTATAACTTATAAAAATAAAAAATAATTAAAAATTCATGTCATTTTATAAAATAAAAAATTAAAACCAATAAATAGGAATGCTAGTTTAAAATGGATTTATATTTATCTATAATGAAGTTGGAATTTAAACATAATCTTATTTTGGAAATTGTTTTAATAATAAAATTAAGTTTTATTTTAAAAATAATTTTATTTTAATAATAAAGTCAAATATGTGTAAATAATTTTCTTAATAATATTTATCATTGTAAAAATGTTATTTTTTTTTATTTATATAGTTTTAAAAAAATATAATATCTTTATTACATATGTTTTTAAATTGTACGTGTTAATACTCTTCTATGTATTTATAATATTATTATTTTTAATTTGATTTATTTCTTTATTATTTTATAAATTTTTAGTTTTTTTAATTTTATTATTTATTAAATATATTTTACTGGTTTGAAAGTTATTTTGGTAAATTTATTAATTTAATATTTTAAATTTATTAATTTAACATTTTACATATTTTAAATATATCTGTATTCATGTTATTCAAAGGCATCAACCAAAATTTAAAATCAATAATTATATATAGCTTTGTGGACTTATAAGTTACATGAGTTTTATTAGTATATTAATCAAGACAAAAGAATATTAAATATAAATGTGTGTATTAAAATGTCAAAACCAACATATTTATGTTGCTATAACATTCTCATAATGAGATTCATTTGGATGTATTAATTTAAATTTATAAATATAATTAATCAATTTTAAAAACAAATTTCTTAATTATCTTGGAATTTTGTCTTCCATCCTAAAAGATTAACATTAATTTATTTATTCTCTTTCAACTACCTAGAAAAAGAGGATTTATTTATAGTATCATTCTTTCTTATTATTTAGTAACAAAAACATCATTCTTCTAACGATAAAGCCAAATTCAAGTATGTTTAAATTGATAAACATTTCAAAACTATAAATTTTAATGACATTGTTTATCCCATCATGCCTACATTTTATTTTGTGTAACTAACAATCCCTTTGTGTTTGGTCTTTACAAACTTTTTATCACATATTTATTCATAACATGATAAATGAAAATTTATGAAACTTTATTTGTCCAACAAATATAATTTAAGTATATATTATAAATGTAAATATAGTTTTAAAACAATATTTAATATTATACAAATGCAATATAGTTAAGTTAATTTGGTTGTGAGTGAATAGGAAGGGTGATGTTTTATCAACTAAGTACAAGAGAAATGAATTTTCTGTGGATGATGAGCGAACTGCGGATAATCAAGATTTAAGGAATGACACTTGTCTCATGAAGGATTCTATTTTATCAAAGGATGAGGATCATAAAGAAGGTGATTATGATAATGCATCTCGAAGAGAAAAGAAAGTGATCCAAGAAAAGAAGGTCTCAAAATCGCCTTCACACAATACTAATAACTTTCCAAAGGATTTAGATACAAAAGGAGAGATAAGGGAGTATGTCAGAAATAATTTGAAGATAGTTGAAGGTTTTGTAAGAATAAAAGAAGGAAGTGTGTTAATTTGAAGAAATCATTGATGGATATGGTAATAGGGGAATATATCAAAATGAATGAAGTGGTTGAATATAGTGAAACCTTTTTGGTGTGTTGATTTTTTGGCTTCAGAGTTGGTGACGGGAGAGTTAAAGAATGGGTTGGAAACGTATGGGAAGGAAAATTTGAGTATAAACCAAATTCGTTCATTCTCCCAAGATGTTGGATGGCATTCCAATTAAATTATGGAAAAGACACAACCCTTGTTCTCAACAAAGAATGGAAATGGAACTCATATTCAGCTTTCTTAAAAAGATGGAATTCATTATTTGATGTAAGAAAGGAAATATTGGATAATATGAAATTATGGGTCAAGATGCACAATATGTTTATGGAATTCTGCTCCCTTGATATCTTTCGAGATGTTGTGAATGTTATGGGTTCTTATGTGGAATCAGACTGAACGTATTTGGCTTCAGGAGTGTTATGTGTGGCCTGAATTATTGTCAATCTGGATTTGAGGGAGAGATTGGTGGAAAACATTGAGATATCAGTAGGGAACCGAGTTCATGTACAAACCCTATATTACATCAAAGTGCCTTTTAAATGCAATATGTGTCATAATTATGGACACATCGTTGTGGAATGTCCTTTAGAATCCTTTTCACAAAAAATTATGGGAGAAAAAAGGTGAAGGAATGGAAGTAGGAAAGGTTATAAAGAATACCCAGAATATTACCCAGCATGTTAACTCAGTGGCCTATTTGTTATGGATCTTGAAAAGACTTATTGGGGATAAATTGAAAATGGTGGAAAAAATAAGCAATTCAAAATCCTAGAGATAGCAAGAAAAAGTCTGATGGAAGGGAATACAGTTCTTCTTGACAAAGACTCATTTCAAGAGGACAATTGTGCCCTAGTTGAACAAGAAGATGTGTGATTCTCTACTCCAAGTATGCTATTGAAATACCTTGCTCCTTTACATTTAGAAATGTCTGTTGGTAATATTATTCCTTTTGAGTTTTGATATTTATTTAGTAACCAACTTAAAAGAAAGGGAGTTGTCATAAATTTGTAAGATAAATTATTCTGGAGAGAATCTAGGTGAACTTTTAAATCTTGTTTTAAGGAAGGCTTTTAACTCTCCTATCCAAAATGAATCTTTAATCAAAGAAACATAGATCAGGGATTCTCTCTAATCTTTTTAGGAGGATAATGTTTCCTTCTATACTCCTACTGAGAAGGAGCTTCCTAAGCTTAAACAAAATATGTAGGAAGGGTGGTATTTCCTTCAGTATCGAGAAGATTGGGTATGAATGTGGATAGTTTAAAAATTAGAAAAGACAAAAGATAATTCCTTCAGGTAGCTAAAGAAAGGGTAGCGTGAGTTGTTGCAGCAAGAAAGTAGAAAATGGTTAATGGGGTGCTTAGAGCAGTAGAAGCCTCTGGTAGGTGTTTCTTATGATCTGTGTGACTCTAAACTGTAGGGGGATTTCTGGCACCTCAAAGAAGCTATCTTTAAAGTGGTGGGTTCGAAATTTGAAGCCAGAGAGAAACTTGTGAAGGAGTTGGAAGTTGTATTTAGAGGTTGGGATTTTGGGTTTACAGATGAAAAAGGCAAGTCGGGTGGTTTGATTTCGGGATGGAGAGAGAAAAATATGAAGTACATTAATTCTTGGGATTTCGAGTCAAGTTTGGGCATATTACTATTTTCTTGTGAATTGAATAGGGAATTTATTTTCTTGAACATTTATGGGCCGTATAGTGACAATATTAATTTTTGGGATAGAGTAATGGAAAAGACAGTTTTGAAGGAAATAAATCTTATATTAGGAGGAGACTTGAATTTCTCCCTAGGAATGTCAAAGATTTGTGGATCTAATGCAAGAGCATATAACTTATCAAACTTCTTTTTTAATATGATGGATAGTCATGGATTGCGTGATATTGCACCTTTAAAGTTAAAAGCAACCTAGCCTAATAGAAGAGGGGGTACAAATAATGTTCCAAAATGACTAAATTGTTTCCTTCTATAAGAGGATTTGGTGGAATCTTTTGTATGTGTCCAGCAATGGACTGGGATAGGTGGTGATTGAGATCATAATCTAGTGGTTCTTGAATTGGGGTTTTTTGAAGAAAAACCTTCCTACTCGTTTAAGTTTAACCCAATGGGGAATGTGTGCAGATGTTGAAAAATCGATGGAATCCCTTTGAGATAAATTATTGGGAATTGAAGGCCATTCAATTTTTTCACAATCAGGGGAGCAAAAAAATCATCTATTGAATGGGCCCAAAACAAGAGATTGCACAAGGATAAAGACATTCTAAATATTGATTCAAGGATTTTGATCCTATATGAAGCATAGGGACTTGCATTTGCATATGAGGATATAAGGAGATAACTGACAGAACTGGAACAAAAAAGAAGGAAAATACTAAATAATAAAGAAGCGGAGTGGAGGATGAAAAGAAGGGATTTATGGTTGGCAAGAGGTGATGAAAACATGAAATACTTCTAAAAATTTTCCAATCATTAGAAACATGTGAATACTATCTCGAAATTAAAAAATGAGGAGGATGAAGAGGTTACAAGATTTGAATATTTGGAAAAAGTGGGGGTAAATCACTTTGGAAAATAATCTTAAGAGGAGGAAAAGTTTTCTATGGTTGAGATGGTTAAATTAGCTCCACTTTATCCAAATTTCATAAAGGAAGAGGACAATAGAGAGCTAATGAAATAAATTATTAAAGCAGAGTTGGAGAAAACATTATATTCTCTAAAAAAAAAAAAATGTGGGGCCTGACGGGATGCCAATAGAGTTCTTCTTGGGAATTTTGGATTATGTGGAGGCTGACTTGCTTAGTGTGGTTAAGGAATCTAGGAAGAAGGTTAAAATGATGGGGGATTTCAATGCAACATTTATAGCTCTAATACCGAAAAAGGATAATGCCAACTGTCTTGACGATTTCAGGCCAATTTCATTATGTAACTCCATTTATAAAATTGTGGCAAAGATAATAGGAAATAGGATAAAGGGATTATTATCAACAATTTTTTTCTAATGAACAATTCATGAATTTAGCAGGAAGACAGATCCATGAGGCTATAGGGATAGTTGAGGAGGGCCTTCATTCAATCAAACATAAAAAATCAAAGGTAGACTTGGTGATAAATATTGTGGCCTCTCAAAGGTTTATGACCGTGTAAGCCGGTCTTTGCTGTGATTGGTTCTATCTCAAGTTGGTTTCTGTGTCCCATTTATAAAGTGGATTATTGCTTGTGTGATGACAATTTCCTTCTCGGTGTTAATAGATGGTGCGACGTCCTTGTTTTTCAGACCTAGGCATGGATTAAGGAAGGGTTCTCCTATAGCTCCTTTGTTATTTCTACTTGTAGTAGAAGGGTTTAGTCTAGAAATTAAGGAGGCCAAGGGGACTGGATTCTTTAAAGGCATATGTATTGGAGGAATTTGTGTCTTACACATCTATTGTTTGTAGATGATATATTGATTTTCAATAATGGAACGAAGCAGGAAATGGATAAGTTAGCCTCTATTCTTGAACTCTGTAGTTCCATAGGGATGCTAGTTAATGCGTGAAAGTCTACTCTTTCAGGTAATGGAATTGAGGAAGATGATTTAAGGATTTTCAATTTACAGTTTGGGTTTAAGTTGACTAATCTAGATGAAGGATTGAATATGTAGGTTTTCGCCTTAAACCATCATCTTATGGGTTCAAGGATTGGGATTGGTTGGCCATCAAATGTGAAAAGAGTATAGCTAATTAGTGCTTAAGGTGGCTTTCAAATGGAGTTATATGGACTTTGATAATCCCAATTTTGATGTAAATTCCATTGTATCGGTGCCTTTCAAGATTCCTAGGGGTATTTGGATAAGATAACAAACATAAGCATGAGGTGCTGCTAGTCTGGAAATTAAAAAAAAAAAGGGAATGCTAGGATGAGATGGAAGGAAATTTTAGTTCCAAAATTAATGGGAGGATGGGGTATAAAAATATTGATTCCCTTTTCCACCTCTCTTGCAAAAAAACGTATCTTGAGTATTTTAGAAGGAAAGGGGCTTTGGGAAGAGCTGGTGGAACATAAATATATCAGATCTTTGTCCTTAGATGACTGGATTAGGAAGCCAAATAAATCAATACAAAAAATATTAGTAATATGGAAAGCAACAGTGGCGGCATATGATTTGATTGAGAATGGCTTGGTTTGGAAGGTAGGTGATGGTCGAAGTCTGTGATTCAAAGAGGTCTATAGGTGGGGAGTGATACTCCCCTTACTTTTCCTATGCACATGGTCGAGTTCCTTAATGAAAAATGTTTTTCTACTCTTAATCAAATTAAGATTGAGACATATACTACAATATAGGAGCAAGGATGGGTCAAACCAAATAAGTTGGGGTTTAATGGAGAGGATACCAAAGTTTGGGATGATTATATTATAAATCTTAAATCTAATTACGTTCGTCTTCAAGAGAATAAGGATGATCTAGTCTAGTCTTATGCATTGAATGGGAAGTATTCACCATCAGATGGTTATAAATTGCTTTTGAGGAATGTAGGACAGGGGGCACCGATATGGTGGTGAAGGATTCTCTAGAAATTGCATTGTCCATTAAAACCAAAACTCTTTTCATGGCTCTTGATATCAAATAAATCCCTCACTTGAGACCGTTTACAATGTATGAATAGGGTCGAACCAAGTAGGTGTTATCTATGTAAGGTAGCTGAAGAGAGCAACTTTCACCTAATTACGGAGTGTATCTTTACCAAACAAGTTTGGAGTAACATTGAAGATTAAGGACCATGAAAGGAACTATGTGAACCATGACTTAGAGATGGAAGCAATTATTCACACATTGAGAATGTGGAGACATCACCTACTTGGGAAGATATTTTTGCTAAAGAAAAATAATATTGGGTTGAAGTATCTATTCGGACAACGTAACCTGAATTCCCCCGACAAGCAAGATGGTTGGATTTCTTAAAGTGAATATGACTTTGAAATAAGGCACATTAAAGGAAAGGAAAACAAAGTTGTCGACACTCTCAATAGAAGTGTTCGACTCACTTTACTCCACAAGTATCAGTACTATGGAGACTAATCTCAAAACAAAGATAA
Organism: Larix kaempferi; assembly: GCA_027924585.1. Taxonomy (NCBI): domain Eukaryota; kingdom Viridiplantae; phylum Streptophyta; class Pinopsida; order Pinales; family Pinaceae; genus Larix; species Larix kaempferi. The sequence continues at coordinate 17,836,005 of BSBM01001023.1, forward strand.
GAGCTTCCTATGAACAAGATGACTATTACCAAAAGATCTGGTTAGGACTACAAACTGAGAAGACAAACACCAAAAGGAAGACTTCAGTGTCACCACTGATGGACTACACATGTAAAAAGGAAAATTGTGCATTCATAATACACCAAAATTAAAGGAAATGATGATGGATGAGTTCCATAAACAACCATATTCCATACATCTGAGATACCAGAAGATGATCATTGTAGTAAGGAAATAGTACTTTTAGCCTCAAATGAAATTTGAGATCGCTAACTATATTTCTCATTGTTTGGAATGCCAACAAATAAAGGTGTAACATAAGCATCCAATTGGCTTGTTACAACCTTTTCCCATTCCAAAATGGAAATGGGAAACGATCTCCATGGATTTTCCTAATGGATTTCCAAAATCCAAGACTCAACACAATTCGATTATGGTTTTTGTGGACAAGATGAGCAAGGTTTCTAACTTATCCCAGTTAAATCTACTTTCAAGACTATAAGTATTGCAAAAATATTCTTAAAATAGATCTTGACCAAGTTGCGTAGGATACTTAAACACATTGTTTTAGACAGTGATGTGAAGTTCACATCAAACTTTTGAAAGGATTTATTTGCAAGTCTGGCTACTCACTTAAACATGAGTAATTCCTACCACCCTCAGACTAATGGATAGATTGAGATGAATAACCAAATTTTGGAGGATATGCTTTAGATTTACGTGATGGATAATCCCAAAAAGTGGGAAAACTATCTACACCTGGTAGAGTTTTCCTACAATAATGGATATTAGATGTCAACAAAGATCAATGCTTTTGAAATTATGTATGGTAGGAAGTGCCATACTCCTATCACTTTGGACAACCCAGTGGACAAAACTATGCTTGGACTTGACATGGTAAAATAATTTGAACAAATTGTTAACAAGGTTAGCAGGAACTTGAAATTGGCTCAACACTATCAAAAAAGTTATGCAGACCCGAGTAGAAGGCCATAGGAATTTGAAGTAGGAGACCACATCTACCTTAAAGTAAAATCATAATAAAGTTCATTGAACCTAGGAATATTCTCTAAACTTACTCCACGATATTTTGGACCATTTGAAATCCTATCTAGAGTGGGACCTGTAGCCTATCAGTTAACTTTACCAAGTAATGTTAAAGTACATAATGTGTTTCATGTATTGTTATTGAATAAATATATACATTATAGTAAGCATGATGTCGATTGTCATGTAATACAGGTGGAACTAGAAGGAGAATTCCATCTAGAAATATTATGTATCCTAGACTAGAAGGAAGATGTACTCCGGAACAGGACCATCCCCTAGTTAAAGGTACAGTGGAATCACTTCGACCTCGAGGAAGCTAGCTGGGAGATGGAGGAAAAAATGTGAGGCATGTATCCATCTCTATTCCAGGATTGAGTTGGGAAGTTTGGATGGTGTTGTTTCAAGGGGGAGGGGATGTATTACCCCAGAATGCCAACCCTTGTATGTGGCTAAGTATTGTAAATAGTGGAACCTTATGTTTGGTAAGTGCTATGTATTTGGTTTGTTTATTAAACTATTTTTAAAAATGATTGTTTTGGGGGGCTAACCAATAAATGAGGGGTCTTGGTCTCTTTTGGGAAAGAACTAAGATAAACGAAAATAATTAAGAAGGCTAAACAAAAAAGGAATTTAACTAAAATAAAAATAGAAATAGAAATTGAATCAAGTAAATAAGAAGGGAATAAAAGAAGAAGAGGAAGAGACTCTTCTAGAATTGTAACTCCTACATAGTTTGCATCACCTAATAAATTGACAAAGAATAGTAAATGCCTCTTCTACAAAAGAGGGGAAAAATAATGACAAGGGGTTAATCTCTCTTGATGGAAGAAGTAAGATACACCTCAAAGAATAGAAATATGGAGAACAAAAAGAAAAGAGAAATCTAAAATCTAAAATAATGAAGAATTTGTAATGAATTGAAAGATGGACAGCTGAAGGGAAGAGAGCTAGCCTATGGTATCTGCTTGCAGAAAACCAAAACGAAGTTCAGTCATGGTTGAAAATATCTATGGCCATAGAGTGTGGGAATTGAGTTGATGTGCAGTAGATGGTAGGAGGACCTACCTAGGTACTGTTAACAGTAGTATTGTCTATATAGTTTGGAGTATTGTGTGCTAGTTAGTAGCATTATTGTCTATGTAGGCTAGATTACTGGTTGTTGGTTGGCAGGTGTACTTCCTTGACTGAACCATGGACATTGGTATGGTGATTTTGCTAAGCTAAGACCCTAAGATGGAATGCATATCTGCTAAAGTAAAAGGAATCTAAAAACTATAAGAACCCTAAAATGTATCCCTAGAGAGACTGGGACTTAGCTCGGGGGTGACTGTGGGGAAACCAGGGATAAAGTTTCCTACAAATCTACTATTGGGTGGATTAGGGAAAGCCCCGCAGCAGTGGCAAACAGATCAATAACACTCAGAATAAATGAGTTCCTTGCACTTTAAATCTTTATGCCCTTAATATTCATGAGTTTTGTATCTATCTATGCTAATGCTATGATGGTTTATGCATGCATCTATGTTTGAATCTATTGGATTATCTAGATTGTCAACTATGAATTTTATATCTATCTATGCTAATACAATGATGGTTTATGCATGCATCTATATCTTGAATTTGATGGATTAGCCAGAGTATCTAATATGAACATGTATGATATATCTATATGAAGCTATGTGGTAATTGATGATCTAAAGTAAGATTTGATTATATGACAGATCTAGAAAATTCCACTTGATCATATGTATAGCTATGATGAAAAAAATAACCAACAAATAGTGCTAAGTTATGACATAAATGCTAGTAAAATCTATGATTCTACGAAGGACTAAAAACACGCATTCTTGACTGATATAACTTATGTTCTAGTTATTATTATGAGTGTGGAATGTTGACGTAAGTTATTATATTGTATGGTTAACCGAACTACTACATTGGAAATAAAAGTTTAATACAACTGTATTAGAAATTATGTGTAGTTAAACTAACTACTACATTGGGAAACACAGTCTAGTACAATTGTATTAGCAATTATGTGTGGCTAACCTAACTGCTACATTGGGCAGTAGAGTCTAGTACAACTTTGTTAAAAAAATTAATGCCTGATGGCTGCATTCGGTAGATAGTCTAAAATAGTTGTTAAAAGAGTTGATTGTACTTAAATGTGGCATTGGGCCACAGACTCTACCAGAAACCAGAACTGAAAAAAAAATCTAAGAGGTATCAGTAATGATATCCTACATATATCTATATATATCTAAACTACTGTAGTAAGAGATTGTTGATTGAATACACAAAATGATATCTAGCACCTCTATGACTCGATAGTTGAATAGTATAAGACTATGAACAAAAAATACCTAATAGAATTGCAAGTATGCTACCTAAAACTGAAATCAACAATAGTACAAGATCTATGGTTGCCACGTGGGAAACATGGCTAGTTATAAAATAATAATCACAATCTGAATAAACAATCCAAGAGAATTTTATGTACAGACGTGTTACATACTATGCTTTTTTTAAGAGTTAAGGGATCCTCGATTACACATCAATTACATAATATGTCACATAGTGAGGTTTGAACCTGGGTGGGGAGTATAACAACATCCCTCCCAAGCACCCAATCTACACTCAATTGACTACTTGTTACATACTATCACCTAGTAATCTAACTGTTAAATAAAATAATTAGGGGGTGATGATAGCCCAGATATTTACTTACAAGAGTAAGTAAGCATAGATGAAGGGGTCAAGACCTTATCAAACAACCCTCAAAAGAGTAGTCCCCACATGCAAGAAAGAATAGCATTAGTTCGGGGACAAAATCATCTAAGAGCATAATAATTAAAATAACAAGGTGCTAAAATACACAGTCACCTAGGAGCCGAGTGGCCACCCATCCAAGGATCCCTACATACAACATGTAGATATGGATCAATAATATATAACAAGTATGAACAATAATCAGAAAAAAAAAATTAGATAAATAAAAGTATACATATGACTTAATTAATAATAATGCCGGCCTTGACAAGATCAAGAAAAATGATAATAAAATCTAACTAGATCATACATATAAGACAAGCTATCATATTGAATGATCATATGATGCTAATATGGGAGGGTTTCCCTAATATTAAGGGAATTACAATGAAGACCAAACCAATTTAATGATAAACATACAAATACTTCCTATCAATGTTAATGACCAAATCTGGAGACGAAGATAAAAGCATATATACATGCATGGGTTTATAACCAGTAAGCTATGCCTATCTATATGATATGCAAATGCATGCTCGTAAATATATGTTTATACATGTGATTATCAACATGCATGGATATGGGTAAGCCATATGTAAATGGAAGATCAGTAAGCTATCCATAGCCTAATAAACTGAAATCGATTTAGCTTGTCCATTCATAAGAAGGGAATCTTTTAAATACTTATACGATGCACTAACAGCTGCTATGCAATAGCAGTGATCTTGGAAAGGACATAGCGATTCATCTATGAAATCATAACCCTAGTATACTTGGTTGAGTCATGACTAATTCATGCTCATAACCAATATGGTTGAATGGGTAAACGATATACTTAAGGGATCGAGTGTTCGATCCAAAGGATTGATGGGCATGAGTTATCATACCTATGCTAGCTTGATCTCGGGGCAAGAGGACTTGTCCTCATCACTAATTTAATTCAGTAGAGTAACACATGCACCAAGTACAACGAATCCCCAAACTACACGGCCAAGTCAAGGAAGGGATAACCCCTTAGATAAGGTTGCAGATCAACCAAGCACTAACTAGTAGAACGAATGATAATTAATATATAGCTATGAGATCTATGAAGTATCAGGCTTGGAGTACTTAGCATAGTGTTGGATGGCATAGTTGAAGGCAGACACAGACATCCCTCCCACATGGTAGAGCTTTGGCATGATATGCCGTCACTGACCAAAAACTTAGAGACCCTCTCGTAACTGAGATGAGGTTGTCTTGATTGTCATCACCTTGGAACACATGCATCCCCCATGTGGCTCTGCGTGTTTGCATTATTGATTGGGATAGGTCATGGCTTGGACACCCTCCCTTCCAAGTAAACAACAAATACACCCAGTCTTAAGAATAAACAATTGCAAAGATAGAAAATCGCATAATGGAGAAGGAAGACTTGCAACAAATATTACCTTACCCGTTGGAAGATAGAGCTAACAATTACACTTCCTTCTGAAGTTTGAACCCTTGATGTGTGATGAATTGGTTCTCTTGGTGATGGCCAAATGTGAGACGAGAGGGAGGAGAAAATCCTCTTAACATAGATGAAATGAGGGTATGTTGTTTCCATTTAAGCATGAGCATGATTTGTGGAGTGCTAGACAAAAGAAAGGCAAGTTCCACCTTGACAGGTGCCTCTGATATTTCCATTAAATGCACTAATTGCCACTCCCTCATGTAGCAAAGTGTACCTATGATCTAGTTGAGCGTGACAGTCATCCCTCCTCCTTGGACATGTCATGGATAAGGCTCCACGATTGGGGCCACTCATCAACTAGACCGTAGTCTAGTGGAGGCCGCGACATGGGTATTCTAGGCAAGCTCGTGGCATGGGGATTAGGTTAGGAATTAATCTAACAAGTAACTGGTATATGATATATAAACTACTTGTTGTATAGTGGTAAAGGTTGGCCACAATATCGTGCTAATGAATGACCATGTTAGTGTATCAGTGGTGGCCTTGGAAAATGATAACCCTACATATATGTAGGGTTGGTGTATGAGTACAATAACCCCTTAGGTAGTCCTCTAGGTAACGATAATGATATTATAATGTATATTTAGAACATAGGTAATAATAACCCTATATGATGTATGGTGAGACTAGGATTTATAATCTTAATTGTCGTATGCTAGGCCTAGTAACTAAGTAATACAAATATGAAGTGTGTGTGTGTGGATATTATTAATTTTAACAAATTGAAGTATGGGAATGTATAACCATGCATGAATTAATGGGAATAACCCTATGGGTGGATAACTAATACAAATAATAAGTATAGCTATTATTCCACTAGAATGAATAATTATATGACTAGACGTATGTGGATGATGAAAAGCTGGCATCATGGGACAGTGTAAATTACGGTCAGGAAACCTACTTAATGGATATAAGACAAGAAGGATGTGATGTATATAATTGATGGTATAGGGAAGATGATCATTGCAAGTAAGTAATAAGTACGAGGTGAATACCCGATGCATGGATTCCCTCTCTAAGATAACTAATAAAGAGTAAGTTAATGATAGAACTAACCATCAGTTGGATGACCTAAGAATCTTCTAACTATAGTAGAAACGGGGTGAGTAGCCCATCTTGCATCCAGAACTAGTTAAAGGACCAAACGTCCAAGAGGGTGTTCTTATGTGTTTAATTTTATAATTCATGACTAATAATCCTAGCTATGACTAAGATAGTGGAATTTGTTTAACCGATCGTAACTAAGTAAATATGACATTGAGTGAAGGTAAGCACTCATCCTCTTACTTATCTACCTTATATTAGTATGTTATGACTTAACGTATTTAAAAAAATCATTGAGTGTCATGAGTACATGACAAAGTTGTAACATCCCTCAAAATTGACCCTTATTTACTATTATTATTTTTGTAAATGGCCCTGGTGAGAAGCTCAAGGCCAAGGCCCCACCAGAGTTACTTGGAGTATTGTTATGTCATTTTCCTAAATGTTACCAATGACATGAAAACTACTTAAAATGGTTAGTAACTAATTCCTCTAGGATAGAAAGAGAGGTCATCTTGACTATAAGGAGAACACTAAACCATACCTTGGGCAAGGAATCCCACATTGATCCATTGACTGTCGAAAGGACAGTAAACCACTAAGAGGTGAGATGGCAGAGAAGCCATGGGATTCAGTTACGACGACATGTGTCACCTTAATGCCATGGGTAAGGGAGGATAATAAACGGTTTTCCCCTAATAACCTAAATATTTAGGTTGCCATCCATTTGGAGATTAGTTCAATTGGAGTGGTCTGAACCTAGGTACTATTAAACTATCTTAGTTAAAAACTAAAATAGTATTCTCTTAAAGTTTTATGTTGTTTACAGCAAGGTTCCCCATTTCACTGGGGTAGAGAAAATTTATGCAAAATTATTCATATGAGTACTATTTAATATTAGTAGCTTCATTGTCATGGCATTTGGGGGATGGACGAATAAATACTTCAAATAAGAAAAATACTATGATAAACTAAAAGTATTTATTTCATTTATCTTAAATATAAAGGTGACAAACAAGGAGTCCCTTGTGCATTTTAACAAGGTATAGTGTAATAATTATAAAAGAAAAGGGACAAGAGAGGGACTTATATATATATATAAGAGAAGAGGTTGAATTTAATTATAAAAGTGTATTTTAATAGAGTTAAATATCTAAAGGATGTTGGGGGACCATTTAAGGGAAGGAGATAGAATTATGTATTAAAGTTCTTTTATATATATATAAAAGGCTGAGAACCATATAAGCTATATAGGAAGGAGGGGAATTTAATATTTGATTATAATCCATTGAATTCTCTATACCTAGAAGAAGATCCACATTAATCAATATATATATATATATATATATATATATATATGAGTAGAAAAAGGTATCAATAGATATGTCTTTATACCAATACATAGTATAAAACATTAATTTATCCATGTTATAAGTATAACTGGATTAGCTAGGTGTTTCGACTAGTTTCAGGAGTATGAGGAGAGTGAACCTCATTACTTATTGATTGCCATTTGGCAAAGGCAAACATCGGATTCTAGGTTGGCATGTTTGTTTCAAAATTGCCATTTGGCGCAAACAAGGACATTTAAAACTCACAAGAAGCCAAGTATCGATAGGATCCATCTGTTGGACGGACTCCTCGAGGTAGACGCACAGTCTACTGTACGTATAAGTAAGGGCAAGAGGAAGTTTATAGGGGGCGACCAATGGAAGGGATCAGGATGTTTTGGGTACTTGTCGACCTCTGCATTTGGATGTATGTCTACCTCTGCATTTGAATACTGGTGGAGTTTCACGTTTGATATCTATCTGCGCGTGGGTCAGGATGGCTCTCTAAAAATAACTCGACCCCACATCTTCTTGATTTGGCATAGGTATATAATTATGAGCTTTAACCTTTGTTATTGTTGCATCTTGGATTTTATTGTTTAAAACATATTTTTAACCTCTGCTTAACATATTGTTGGATCGAACTTTGAGTTGATCTTTGCTTCGGCTTATGTTATGGTTGGACGGAAAAATGCTTTAACCTCTGATGTAGTTGCATTCTAGATTTATTTTCATCTCTGTAATTGCATGTGTTGGGTGCGTCTTGCATTCTAGATGACGTCTTAAATTCATCCTGGCGATTTCATGTGCTAAGTGCGTCTTGCATGGGAGGGCGATCGGGTACTATTGCAATAACTTACTTTTGTTTAAATCTTCTTTACACCTTTATACCCAATCAGCCAACCGCTCGCAAAGGAGGCCGATCCCCAGGTGTTAGGTATTTTTTTAGGGAAAACCCATTTTTCTCTTTATCCTTTTTTGTTCTTCTATTACATTATCACTGCGTGGAATCCAAAGGATTCCGATCCCAATGTAAAAAGGTTGTGAAAATATACATATGTATATGTTTAATTTCAACGTGAAGGTTTGACAGGAGAGGCTAAGCTCTAATATCTCAAAGTAAATAGTAAAGTAGTTAAGATTAAGATTTGAATGATATTATATAGTGGATGTAAAGTCCTCACGTATTATAATAATAAGAGTAAAGATTTGAATGATATTTTATAGTGGGTGTAAAGTTCTCTTGTATTATAATAATAAGACTAAAGATTTGAGTGATATTGTATGGTGGATGTAAAGTCCTCTTGTATTTAATAATAAGAGTAAAAACATTACCCATTGGTTGGATCAAGTTTAGTGGTGAATGGTACACTAGTTTGTGGGTTTGCTTATAGACAATGTTCACATCTAGTGGTTGTAGTAAAGTATATATATAGATATGAATATAAACGAGTAAATAGTGGAAATGTACATAAGATTTAACTTAATAATTGAAAGGAGAGTTAGGATCATTATCCTCCTTAGAACGTATAATGTATATTCTAAGTAAGGGTTAGCAATGATGGTAAGTTATAGTTATTTTTCTAAAGTAGCAAAATTGCTGATCTTTGGTGTTGGAATATTTTGAAAATACTCTTAGAGAGACGGTGAGAAAATTGAAAGAAATTGTAGCAACAACCATGTTGCTGGATGTAACCCTTGAGTTTTGACTAATACTAAAGCAACATCTCTTTGTGGACGTAGCCCAAGTTGAGAGTGAACCACGGTAAAATGGTGTACATGGTAAGTATCTTTTTGCATCAGCTCTTGTTAACTATGATGGCTTTGTGGTTTAAATTATTATGCAAATGTTTATTTTTGAGAAAGATGTTCAAAAGTAAATGTAGTACCCTCCATTTACTAGCTTTTACAAATATGTTAGAAAGGTATTGAATCCATGCATTCAATAAGTATGAAGAGTGAAATAGAAGTAATTGTTATCTACACATTGAGGAATTTGACAGGTGTTGTGTTGTCTGAAATTGTTTGTATAATTAAGAAAGGTCAATGATGGAAGAAATGATTATGCATGTTCCATATTCCTAACGGAAAAATTAACCGACATATGTTTGAAGAAATTTGTGTATTTCATCTCTTATTAATGACAATGGTGAAAAATATTAAAAATTTACCAAAATAACTGGTTTAGAAGATTGGGTTCGTTACAAAAGTGGTATAATATCCTAGGTTACACCACTTGGACCTTATGGACTCAGCTACATGTTGGAAATATTGATTCACAAAAAATAAATTAGTTGACCTTCAGGCAGCCAGAAGAAGACAGGTTGAAAAGTGAACAAGTAACTTAGACAACTAGAAGCACATAAAAAGAATGAGTGAAGAAACCGATCAAACTAAGGTGGGAGAAGGATCCCCACCTGAATCGAATGTATGGGTTGAGTTGGACTTGGCCAATGAAACAACAAATCTTGTAGTGATGTTGGAAACAATAAAAAGCATGCAAGAAGAACTGCACAGTTTTAAGGTTGACAATGTCAAGAACTTGGAAGAAAAATGTGTGGATCAATGTCATCTTAATACAGACCCTGACTGACATAAAAAACATTGTACATCCTACCCCTACCTTCAGCAATGGAGGAAAAAAACATTCACAGTAAAAATGTTCCCATAGTAAGGAACCAAGATCAAAACCTCCACCTAAGGAGTTTGGAAACGCATCAAGCTGCAAAGAGGTTGTCCCTATAGCTCAAACAATCAAATCACTATAAGATCACCTCCCAAGAAGAAACATAAATATAAAATCTATAACAAACTTTAGGGGGATTTCAAAAATATCAAACCACCTACCTTCAATGGCATGGTGAAAACATGTGAGGAAGTTGAGGCTTGGATATTGGGAATGAAGAAGTACTTTCAAATATACAATTTTGATGGAGACATGAAGGCTTGATTGGTTGTGTATAACCTCATTTCCAAGTGTTTTCTATGCTATATTTAAATATTGGTATATCTGAAATGGTCCTGCATGAACCGAAAAAGAGCATGGACATTTTGCTTTGCTCTTATGCAAAAGAATTATATAGGAGAAAAATATGTTTTTGGAAATGTTTGTTAGGGTTAACCTTGACTCGGGATTGAGCAAATTTGGTTAGGTCTAGCACATGTTTTTTGGGCACATGGTTTTTTCTAGCCCGTAGTATTGCCCTGTGGTATTGCATGTAAGGAATCCTTTATAAGGCTTGACGAGGCTCCATTGTAAAGTGGCCTGGAAGTGAGCGGGTGAGCTCACTTGGCCCGGATGGCCGATTTTGGCCATGTAATGAAGATTTTCATTGGGTGTTGGTTTTGCCCGTATGGGGTTTCCAGGGTATATTGTGTGTCTCAAGTGTATGCTTGTTATTTTTGTTTATTTCTCTCGCAAGTTATTATGTGTACATGCTCGTATAACCTAACAATGTTAGCTACTAATATTGATGTTCATTTTGTTGCACTATATTAGGCTCGTGACCTTGAAGCATGGCTTCAGGATTAAGCAATTTATATGCTCAGGATTGAACTCATATCGATGAGTTCGCTTTAGATTTTGCTTCATAAATTCGAAGCTGGATACATAAGATTTGGTTGAAGTATTGCTTTGCTTCAAAGAAAGTCTAAGAAGCATGCACAAGGTGTTGGTTGGCTATAGCTGATGATCAATTCAAAATCCTGGTAAAGGTCAGTAGAATTGAACCAAGAGGTAACTAGTGGTTTTTCCATTGAGCAAAATCATTGACTACATTGTTAAAATTCAATATGCTAAGACAGAAAATAGCAGCATTACATTCCATTTCACAATAATAGCATATACAGGATCACTGAAGAAACAACAAGCATAACATAAACACAAGAGACAGATTTATCCTGGGAAACCCTCATGGGGTAGAAAACCCAGTAAAGCTTCCTCAATATAGATGACCAGCAATATACAAAGATGCAAACCAAAGACATGATCTCCTTCTCCACTGTAGCAGACCTCTCCTCCAATAGGTGCGCCTCCCTTGAATGAGTGAGTGTGTATAATGAGGAACACACCTCCTCTATTTATACACTACTTTGATATGTATTTTACACAAGTACACGTAGGCTCGTATTTAACCAATAGGTTAAATAACCCACTACAACTAACTGGGCCGACCCCTCTAGGGTGGTCTAATAACCCTTTGACCCACATAACACATTTAGGGCCGACCCCCACTAGGGAAGTCTAATAACCCGAGTTACCACATTCCGACGGAGGAATAAACATCTCCGGATATACAATAAGATCTTCACGGAGGAATGAATCATCTCCGGAATAATAAAGTACAAATATAATATTCTTTGAAGTTACAATATTTAACACTCCCCCTTAACGAGAAGGATATTATAACAGTATCTGCACGAGCAAGGAGTCATCAACATCATACATGATACATCTATAAATCATTGGAAGCTTTCTCAACATCATCAGTAACTCAAGCAGTTACTGGAACATCTTCAATACTGGAACATCAACATCTTCAGTACTGAGTCTTTATCTTCTGCAGCACTCTCAGCATCGTCATCATACGATCATCAGCATCGTCATCATACGATCATCGTCATCACACGATCATCAGCATCGTCATCATACGATCATCAGTATCATCACCGCACGATCATCAGCATCGTCATCATACGATCATCAGCATCGTCATCATATGATCAGTAGCATCGTCATCACACGATCAGCAGCAAGTATCCTACAACAACAATACGAGTATCCCACCGATACAGATAACCACATCATCAATACAAGTATCCTACGGATACAAGTAACCACATCATCAATACAAGTATCCTACCGATACAAGTAACCACATCATCAATACAAGTATCCTACCGATACAAGTAACCATATCATCAATACAAGTATCCTACCGATACAAGTAACCACATCATCAATACAAGTATCCTACCGATACAAGTAACCACATCATCAATACAAGTATCCTACCGATACAAGTAACCACATCATTAATACAAGTATCCTATCGATACAAGTAACCACATCATTAATACCATTACTTTCTCGGAGACCATTCGTCTACGGATCAATTCAGGGACCGAAGTCCGGGGATGATACAATCCCCTTCACGTACATTTTGAACTATCAGTTCCGGGATGATGCAATCCCCATCACGTACATTTTGAACTATCAGTTCCGGGATGATGCAATCCCCATCACGTACATTTTGAACTATCAGTTCCGGGATGATGCAATCCCCATCACGTACATTTTGAACTATCAGTTCCGGGATGATGCAATCCCCATCACGTACATTTTGAACTATCAGTTCCGGGATGATGCAATCCCCATCACGTACATTTTGAACTATCAGTTCCGGGATGATGCAATCCCCATCACGTACATTTTGAACTATCAGTTCCGGGATGATGCAATCCCCATCACGTACATTTTGAACTATCAGTTCCGGGATGATGCAATCCCCATCACGTACATTTTGAACTATCAGTTCCGGGATGATGCAATCCCCATCACGTACATTTTGAACTATCAGTTCTGGGATGATGCAATCCCCATCACGTACATTTTGAACTAAGGTCCAGGGACGATGCAGTCCTATCTTCTATTCTCGGAGACCTCACGTCTACGGCTCTCTTTAGGACTGAAAGTCCAAGGATGATCCAATCCCCTCAAGTCCACCAAGGACTTCATTCTCGGAGACCTTACGTCTACGGCTCTCTTTAGGACTGAAAGTCCAGGGATGATCCAATCCCCTCAACTGTCCACTAAGGACTTCATTCTCGGAGACCTTACATCTACGGCTCTCTTTAGGACTGAAAGTCCAGGGATGATCCAATCCCCTCAACTGTCCACTAAGGACTTCATTCTCGGAGACCTTACGTCTACGGCTCTCTTTAGGACTGAAAGTCCAGGGATGATCCAATCCCCTCAAGTCCACAAAGGAATTCATTCTCGGAGACCTCACGTCTACGGCTCTCTTTAGGACTGAAAGTCCAGGGATGATCCAATCCCTTCAACTGTATTCTCATCCATACAGGTACAATCATATATCACATCAAAACATGTATACATCACATCAAAACATGTGTACATCAAAACATGTATACATCAACACATGTATACATCACATCAAAAAAAAAATGTGTTCATCATCACTAATCAAAACATGTGTACATCAAAACATGTATACATCACTAATCAAAACATGTACACATCACATCAAAACATGTGTACATCAAAACATGTATACATCACTTAATCAACACATGTACACATCACATCAAAACATGTATACATCACAACTAGCATGTATTCTTACTAATACATCTAATATCAAAACATGTATACATCACAACTAGCATGTATTCTTACTAATACATCAAACATCAAAACATGTATACATCACAACTAGCATGTATTCTTACTAATACATCAAAACATGTATACATCACAACTAGCATGTATTCTTACTAATACATCAAACATCAAAACATCTATACATCACAACTAGCATGTATTCTTACTAATACATCAAAACATGTATACATCACACCAAAACATGTATACATCTAGCATGTATTCTCAGCAATACATCTATCATCAAAAGCATGTATAAGTAAAGCTAAGTATTCTAAGTATAAGAGTCCTAAATCTAAATATTTCTAAGTAACTGGGTGTAGAGAACAGCTTACCTCATCAACGACCTTGTTGTTTGATGAGACAATTTCATCAGTAGTGACTATACTACTCCCCCTTTCGAGGAGGGTCCTTTTGAACTACACCAAGCTTGTCTCGGAAGTATTCAAACTTCACTCGAGACAGAGGTTTGGTTGGTAACTTCTTCTCTTGACGTAGAGGCTTGGTTAGTACAACGGTAACCTGTTACAAATTCAAACTTTTAGAGTTCCTTTCTGTGTCATATCTTGTTAGTTCCCTATCTTCTTTGACTTATCATGGAACACTAGATTCTATGTCATCTTGATACAACTCTAATTATCACATAGGATCTCAGTTGGTTCTATCTCTAAGTCAAACAATCCTAAAGCCAAACTTCTTCACAACTAGCAGAGCAAGCAGCCATATATTCCGCTTGTGCTTAGAGCCACACTAGACTGCTTCCAGCTAAACCACGAGATCATGGCTAATCCCAGACAATAACATCCTCTCGATGTGTTCTTCTTGTCTGATACACTTCCTGCCCAAACAGAATCTGAATAGCCATCTGAAGTCATGATCTTCAAGATAGCATAGATCAAATTCTATCGTGTCCTTTATGTGCCTCATCACATACTTTGCAATTATCAGGTAAACACATCTAGTTTCCACTAGATACTAACTCAAGGTGTTCATAACAAAGCATATATCCAACCTAGTATAT
Organism: Larix kaempferi; assembly: GCA_027924585.1. Taxonomy (NCBI): domain Eukaryota; kingdom Viridiplantae; phylum Streptophyta; class Pinopsida; order Pinales; family Pinaceae; genus Larix; species Larix kaempferi. Next base: position 17,851,121 of record BSBM01001023.1, read on the forward strand.
GTTAGATATATCAAAGACCCAATAAATTGACTGTACAAAGTTATATCCACTAACTCTGATGAGTTAACCCCTAACAGCTTCAAGTTGGAATCCATAAGAGTGGCCATTCCAACACCTCAAGTCATATTTCTCATCATACTTTCCCTGGTTGAGAAATATTCCTTCTGAGCCTTGCCATACTTCCAGACCTAGGAAGTAAAGCATCAATTTGAGATCTTTCAATTTTCATTTCTGCATTGAATGATCTTCTGCATATCTATCTGTGCCATCTCTCGTTAGATGGGTCTACTGATATGAGCCTCAATATCATTCGAACTCTGTGGTGAGTTCCTTCTTGCATCCATGTCATATGTGTATCATATTCAACCTTGTAGCAAAGGTTGAGATCCACATCACCCATGGTGATCATTAAGCTTATCAATTTATTATCGATCCTAGGTACCTATACAGAACCTGATTCATACTTCTTCTTTAATTACACCATACTTGGAGCAAACATCTTGTTGTGATTCTCTTCCCCTTTCTAAGAGAATCTTCTAGCCATGAGCCTTCTATATTTTGTTTGATTTGTAAATCTTCTTGTTTGAACATCCACCACTTGTACGGTGTCCATCATTCTTCATGACCTTTCCTACAAATCAAAATTAAGTACATGATTAGTAATACTTCATAATCATCAAAAGATAACCCATTATGCATACAGATATCATTTACATAGTGATGCAACTATTTTGACCATTACTTTGGCACAACACTTTCCCATATCCTGTATGCATACAGTGGCTATCTAGATGCCTTCCATCTCTACCAGAACATACTATCGAGAGTGTGCACAACTCTCAGCATGTCAGCAAAGAGGTTTCATTCTAGACAAGCAACAATGGAATGTTTGTCCAAGCATATGCACATTAGTTGTATACTGTTCAATGCTCTATGAATGTTTACACTCAGCATTATATATTCTAGGAATACAAATATGCATGCAGGCAATATCATTACTATTTCAAATAGCAACTCAAATACTTATCTTTTATGTTTGTGTGGCTGCCTCCCGCTTGATCTTCTGTATGTCTTTTGAACTTCTATTCATTCTGTACCACTGTGCATGCTCAAGAGTCATCCTCATGATCTCATATACAAACATACACTCATTAGTATATTCTAAATGCTATCAAAACATTATAGTACTAAATAATCTTGAAAACGTATAGTCATGATTATAGTTAATAAACATTAGTATTCAAGATTTCAGGGAAGTCTTCTTTTACTCATGCGTATCATTGATAAGAGATATAATATGCATAATCCCTTGGTTACTAACTTTATGAATGAGCATAACCAATCATTCCAAGTATACTTATATAAGGGATCCTAACACAAGGTAAGATTCATGGGAAACATACCTGGATTATTATACCTACTTGGTTATGTACAACATACCTAAACAACCTCTTCAATGATTTAGAGATCCTGAGCTAGAACCTGCATGTCTCATAGGTTAAGCATAATATAACAAAGTCATACATACCTCGTAAGTAGAACAAAGATTATGGATGAGTCTTTGTCTTCATGTTTTCATGGTCATGAAGCCTGATTTGTCTTTTGTGATGTACCTGTATCTTGTTAGCAGACAACCTCAACCTCACACAACACCATAATGCATTAGTACAATCATAAGTGTCAACACCCTAACCAATGAATATCTTCTATCATGCATTCATAATTTTGTTAAGGTGATACAACAAATCTAAAATCAAGATTGTACTAACTGTAATAATCATGAAGACAAACATACCATAAACTTAATCATGAACAAATCTCAAAACATACCTCGATGAGTCATACCTATCGAGATCGCTTGTAATCTCCTTATGTAAAGCCTTAGCCTCATCTCCCTCTGAAACATGAACTCCTTCACTTATGTAGGTGACCAATCTATCTTCTTCTAGGATTAACCCTATCCACTTGATTTGCAAGAACTGGACCTGGAGCTGGATATGGGTTTGTCAGAGAAACCCCAAAAATTCAAACTTTGAATTTCAGACTTCCGAAAGGATAGAAATATGCGCCTTGATGAGCTGATCAAACTGATATATTTAGAATTTGAAAACTGCAAAGTTTTACTCCTCAATTTTGCCTTTGAAACTTTCGGATTCACTGGACGTGACCCTGAACTGGGGTTTGATGAAGCCCACTCTTTTGCCCCATCAAAAAGTTTGAACCAAAGCTCTAAGCTTCTATTTTTCTGAGGAGCTTCCAGCCGTGGTCACAGATTTCAAAAATTCCTATTTTTACAGAAGCCCTAATTTTCCACTTTTCTGATCAAAGTCCCGAACTAGGGTCTAATCAAGCCCGGCCTTCTGCCCAACCAAAAATTCTGATCTTGGTCTCTAAATTTCTATTTTGATGAGTAGCATCCAGCCGTGGTCTCCGATTACAACAATTCCAACTTTCTTCAAAGCCCTAAATTTCGGAAGCCATGAATGAAGGTACCAAAAAATAATTCTGTTTTGACAGAAATATGTACCTGATTGTTTCTGGTGTAACTCCGAAATTTTTGATCCACAGGGTCTGAAAAAGTTTTCTGAGATAGCCTGACCTGTTAGCTTTCCATCCTGACAGGTCTGACCTCAATTGGATGTTCTGAGAGAGAGTTATGCCAAATGTCGCAACGTGACCTGTTTTGGGAAAATACAGGAGAGCGAACTTGTACGGCGTGCCACGTGTCACTGTTTGACCTTCGGCCTCTGAAAAAGTTTTCTGAGATAGCTCGGCCTGTTATCTTTCCATCCTGACAGGTCTGACCTCAATTGGATTCTCTGAGAGAGAGTTATGCCAAGTGTCGCAACGTGACCTGTTTATGGGATAATACAGGAGAGCGAACTTGTACGGCGTGCCACGTGTCACTGGTTCAACTTCGGCCTCTGAAAAAGTTTTCTGAGATAGTACAGTCTGTGTACTACCTGTCACTTTTCACGAAATTTCATTTGGATCTTCCTAGCCCAAGTTATGACCTTTTTCCCAAGGTCACCTGATTTTGACTCAGATCTGGAAGAGGCAGAAACCCTATATTGTACAGATCATAAATCACAAAGTACAACGAATTAGAGGTTGTCCTTTGGACACAAGGTACCTGGAGATCTTAGCTTCGTCCTGTAACAATTTCAGATCCGAAAACTTCGCCAAAACGGATTTATAGCGAAAGTGCTACGATGACTGGTTTTTGCTATGTAAAACCCTAACCTTCAAATTGTCGTAAGTAAAGCAAGTGTCTTTAGTGCCATACCTTGTCTTCCTTCAGGTTAGCTCTGATACCATGTTAAAATTCAATATGCTAAGACAGAAAATAGCAGCATTACATTCCATTTCACAATAATAGCATATACAGGATCACTGAAGAAACAACAAGCATAGCATAAACACAAGAGACACAGATTTATCCTGGGAAACCCTCATGGGGTAGAAAACCCAGTAAAGCTTCCTCAATATAGATGACCAGCAATATACAAAGATGCAAACCAAAGACATGATCTCCTTCTCCACTGTAGCAGACCTCTCCTCCAATAGGTGCGCCTCCCTTGAATGAGTGAGTGTGTATAATGAGGAACACACCTCCTCTATTTATACACTACTTTGATATGTATTTTACACAAGTACACGTAGGCTCGTATTTAACCAATAGGTTAAATAACCCACTACAACTAACTAGGCCGACCCCTCTAGGGTGGTCTAATAACCCTTTGACCCACATAACACATTTAGGGCCGACCCCCACTAGGGAAGTCTAATAACCCGAGTTACCACATTCCGACGGAGGAATAAACATCTCCGGATATACAATAAGATCTTCACGGAGGAATGAATCATCTCCGGAATAATAAAGTACAAATATAATATTCTTTGAAGTTACAATATTTAACATACATGTTATCATTATGTTTGCTACACTATATTTAAAGATCAGTATATTTTAAATGGTCATGCATGAATCGGAAAAGAGTATGGACATTTTGTTTTGTTCTTATGCAAAAGAATTATGTAGGAGAAAAATATGATTTTGGTAATGTTAGTTACTAAACTTAACTTTCAGTTACTGCACTATATTATGATATGGTTGTCTCATGATCTGGAGCATGGATTCAAGATTAAGCAATTTATATGCTTGAGATTGAACTCATGTAGATGAGTTGGCTTTAGATTCTCTTATGCAAAAGAATTATGTTATATTATGGGTTGTAGGAGAAATATCTGTTCAGGGAATGATAGTTTTTCATATCATGATGCCCTGATTGCAAGAAAGGCAAACAACATATGAAGAATGTAATGTTTTTTCTTAATAAAAATGTTATGAAGAATGAAATGTTTTTTCTTAATAAAATTTTTATGAAGAATGTAATGTTTTTTCTTAATAAAAATGTTATGAAGAATGTAATATTTTTTCTTAATAAAAATGTTATGAGTTTTTTTTATGTGGAAAAAAAATACAAATAGAGTTGTAATTTTATGTATAAATGTCATGTTTTGATGACTTAAAATTAAAATTTGTTAAAATTTTCATAAATAGTAAGTTTTAGTTTTATGAAAAGAATGCTTTATTTTATCTTGCCACTCAAGAAGGGTTACTAAGATGTTAAATTTTCAAATTGAAATATAACCCTTCCCTTAAAATTTGATCTCTAAACCCTTCTTGGTGTTAGGATTATTATTATGTTATCTCACTGTTCACGTGAGGATAAGACCAAAAGTCATTGGCGAATAGGAAAAGGTCATTGGGAATCCAAGAGAATTCTTGGGAATATGAACCGAAGAGGCATTCTCATTGTATAAATATACATTTAATTAATAAGAATGATGTGCTTAACGCTTATCTTTTATGTCCTTGTGGTTATTCTATTTGTGTATTTGGATTGTGTGCTCATCCAATCATTCATCTGCCCATAGAAGCTTCTAATAGTGGTATCCGAGCTCTTATGAGCCTATGGCATGTGCTCAGACTTTCCCATTCAACTACCCTCTGCTCCTTATCAGAATTCTGCCATATTCCATGTCATCCTCCGATATTATCTGTGCTCCATAGAGAAGACTTCCCATAATGGAAATATATTACCTATTCCTTCCCGATAGTCTGTCCTTTGTGTTTCCTCATTTATAGTATATTCTTGCTCCCCTTGCAAGCTCAGGACTATGTGATTCTTTTTTCCAAAACCTAATTTTGTAGTGTCATTCCTCTCAACATTTGGTTTCATTGCTTTCCTTTCCTCCATAAGCATTTATCCTCATACACGTAAACCCTATTCTCCATCTGTGTAGACCCATATTATAACGCCTCTATGTATTTTTGGCATTGGTTCATTACTCGTTTCTACTATGTATTGTTATGTATACAACATTTTTCCACCTACCTCGGGGAAACCCTAATCCTACTTAGAAAGTGTTTGCAATTGATTTTGAGAGTTGAGAGCTACATATCTCATCCTCTTTTGTTTTCCATTTTCATGGAGATGATCACTCTCTCCTCAAGGCATGAACCCTCATAAAACTCCAAGTGCATGAATCCCATCTTCGTGAAAACCTCTGCGTGAATTCCTTGGAAAACCTCTGTATGGATAGACTATGGTATTATCCTTCCCGTCGTGAGCTCTCTCTGCAAAGTGTATGGGCTCTCTCTCTCTGAAAGTGTGTGGGCTCTTTTTCACGTTGGTGTGCCAAGTTATCTCCTCCATATCACGGCGCACTGTTGTTGCATTTATGGGATTTGCTTTCATATGATATGTGATTATTAAAGCGGAAAAACGGGCCTTAACCAAACTGAAAGATGCTCAAGTGAGTGACAAGCGATGTGGTGTGTCACCTAGCCACGCAAATGACACCTTTTACTTGGGAAATATTTGCAAGACATGGAAAAAGGATGTTGTAAGAGAAAAGTTGAACGAGTACGGAATTGAGAACCTTGAAGAGATGGCCTTAATGGATGATCCAAAAATGAGGGTCAAAATCGTGGCTTGGCAATTTTGGATTTTACTACTCATCAATATGCCATGGAAGCGTACAAGCGTCTACAAAAGCGAGATGTTGTATTAGGTTGTGAAAGAACTGCAGAGGTTGCATTTACAAAATATTACATTCAGTTCAATGAAGAACTCATCGAACATGTAAAAGTTGTATTTCTTGATGGGTTGCTTACATCTTGGGATGATGAGCGAATTAAAGAGGATCTCAATAAATATGGTGAAATTGAGAAAGTTCAATTATCTAAGCCTACGAGCACCGTTGATGCAATTTCTCTCTTTGAAGAATGACGTTGAAGCTTGTTGGAGAAGACTTCAAGTATTGTAGCCTGTTGCAGAAGACTGTATTGCATGGTTGAGGCTACAACAACTAGTGAATCTCAACCGTTGGATGCCCATGGAATTTGAGATCAAGGGTTTCCATGAAGAGACCGTTGCTATTATAGAGTGAAATTTCTAAATTGCCATTCCCTCCAACTATTGGTTATTAATATGGGCGTATTGTTAACCTGAGCAAAGTGCATACATACTGGGCAGTCTATTCAGCATGGGTGATTTGCTCACAACTTTGAGATTCTCTACTTACCTGGGTGACTTTACAACTCAGATAACATTTTACTACGTGAACCATTAGTGCCTTGGGTGTTTCATTTATTGAGAAGTTCATTTTTTAACTTGTTGGGCGCCATTTGTTTGCTTGTCAATTTGTGGCATATTGTTTTTCTCTTATTATATTTCTCATTGGATCATATTCTATTGGCTCTCTTCATTATTGGAACCAAATCGCCCAGCTGCTACATGTTTTGGGAGTAAAGCATGGCAAGGTCGATTCGTTAAGAATGACAAGAGACCCCACTGCTTGAAGGAGAATCCACATTGGGAGCTTAAGAAAATACGAGGAGTTTTGGTTGGTGTATTGAAGTTTGCTAACATTTGAAGTCTATTTTCGAGCAATCTGGAGACTTGTTAGAAAAACTAGATCGCAGAACAATAACATAAAATAAGATGCATACATAAAACACATAAACACAATACAAGAGAGACACCAATATACGTGATTCACCTAATCTGGGCTACCTCTCTAGAGAAATTTTTCAGTCCTTTTATTATATCATCCAACAAATTAATGAAGGGATACAACCCGTAGCACATCTGCTACAACTTCCTCTTCACTCTCTCACAGTCTCTCTTACACAATCATAGAGATATTTACAATACTACAATACACACACAACTGTATTACAATACCTTCATTTTAAAAAGGTATTACCATGGGAAAATACCACGAGATACTAAATATTATGGGCCTGTAAATCACCCATTATTGACCAAGTAATGACTATGAAATTACAACATTTTACCAGGAAGTTTTTCTGAACCCTGAACCCCCACAAGGTGGGGGGGATCCCAAAATGTAGTTGTCGCCCCCCCCCCCCATGGCGACTATAGTGGGGGGCAATCCCCCCCACACCCCCTCGTCATGGTCTGGGATCCAAACATGGTTGAAACACGACCTATGAATATGGAAGATCGAGCTCCACAACCAACAAGACTCTCTTTGTGCACTCCTCCACCTCCGTGTAAGTAAAGCATGTGTATTGAAGACTGGAAGGTAATAGATGGGTCAGTGCAAGCTAATGAGGGTCACTTTTGGCGCGTTAGATGCAATAGAAAATTGAAAAAGCATGCATCCCTCAACTTACTTGGATTTTTTGAGCTACTTACGCAAAATATCTTGCATTGAGTAAAAAAGATGAAATGTAGGAAATTGAATCACGTTTCCGAATATATAACTTTTATGTATTGAAAATTTGCATAGCTATGTCAAGTTTCATTTTTCCTAATAGACACTTTTTTATTTTTTAGGCAAATGATAAGGTATATGTTTTTGTGGGTTGAGCCTTTGAGGGCCTAAATGATGGAATCAAGCTACAAAAATAGGCATGCATGTAGAGAACACATAGCACTTGTGCGCCATTATTTTTCGAAAATTAAATTAGTAATTTTATAAATTTTTTATAATTGTCTAAGTGATCAAACCTCGAAAATAGTACCTCTTTTGTGGGTAGAGCCTTTGAAGGTCTTAATGCAAAAATCTTGAAATGGGTTTTTCATAGAACGTGGAGGTTAGTGTCCTCTTGTGCACCATACAATTTTTTTTTGAAATGATCGACAATTGAAAAAGTTATGGAAGAAACACTAACAATGTGTTTCACGAGTTAAGGAAGTAGGACAGAAAAGAAATTGAAAGAAAATAGGAAAAATTAATATTTCAAAATAAAAGTTACATATTTGGAATTTGCAGAAAAAATGCTATTTGTGTCTAAGATTTCGTCAAAAATGACTGTGTGTAGCATATTGTAACGAGTGGCTAAGCACAGGCTTCTCCATAAACTGGAAGAAATACCCAATTAGCTTTGGTTTTTCATTAACATAGCACAGGTTTGGAATTACCGAAGTAAACTCCAAAGCATACACATAGGATTACTGTGGACATGCGAGCAAGTGACTCGGCTTGGTTTAAGCTCTACAAAACATGAGCACGTTCTATTTAAATTCAAAAATATTGCCACGCTTTTAGATGTATATAACGCGCTCGCGTTATATAACTACATAACGTGCACACGTTATATAACTACAGAACGAGTACGCGTTATATAGTTCCAAAACGCGCTCACGTTATGTAAATCATAAAATACATGTTTAATACTTGAGAAAGAGGGGGTGTGGAAGACTCAAGGGAATTTTCGTTTAATATTTGAGAAGGGGTGGGGAAGGGTCAAGGGAATCTGTGGTTAATATTTAATAGGGGTGGGAAAGGGTCAAGGGCTTAGAAGGATGTTGTAAGCTTGAGTGGGGAGAGATGAAGGAAATGAGAACATGATGGGCTACAGGGGGTGAAGGGAAGTGGAGCTTGAGAGCACTATTAGGAGTAGAATAGGTTCTGAAGAGGTATAGGGTTAGAAGTTGAAAGTGAGACTTGAGTGACAAGGGGGAATGGATGGATGCAAGGGGGATGTGAGAGAGAAATAAACAATACAAAGGGGGGGGGAGACATAGAGCGAGGGAGGGAGAGGGACAATGGGGAGGAATGGATTTAGAGGGAGTGAGAGATAGATGGGGATAGAACGAAATAAAGAGATAGGAAGGGAGGGACAAAAAGTGTTGGTGGGAGACATGCAGGGAGTGGTGGCGATGGAGAGAGAGAGAGAGAGAGAGAGCGAGCGAGAGAGAGAGAGAATATGAGAGGAGGGGGAAGGGACATAAAGTGTGTGAGAGAAAGGGAGTGATGGAGAGATTGGGATAGGTTGAGGGAAAGATAACATGAGGGAGGGATAGAAGGTGAGAGAGAGACAGGCGATGAGAGAGGGAGGGAGAGAAGGTAGGGTGAGGGATGGAGGGAGAAAGGTGGAGATAGATATGGATGGAGGGGGGATGGGTTTGAGAATGGAAAGGGACATAATGTGTGTGTGTGTGTGTGTGTGTGTGTTTGAGAGAGAGAGAGAGAGAGATAGAGAGAGATTAATGGTTGGGGAGAGAGAGACTAGAGGGAGTTGTGAGAGACAAAGAAAGTGGGAGGTTGTGTGTGTGTGTGTGTGTGTGATAGGGAAGGAGGAATCAATGGGGTGGCAGGGATGAGGATGGTGTAAGGAAGAGAAAGCGACATAGAGGGAGGGAGGTAAAGGGAGTGAGGGACATAACCAAGGACATATCTAGAGAAAGAGATAAGGAGGGAGGGATACAAGGTGAGATAGAGAGGGCATGGGGGAGGGATAAAGGCACATAGGGTTTGTGATTAAGGGAGAACGAAGGGAGAGAGTTCTATAGGGACTTGGATATTTGTGAATATATACATAAGGTGGATACCCTCCTCGTCATCGTCTTCATCACCATCACCATCTTCATCATCATCACCATCATCATCATCATCAACATATTCATCATCATTGTCATCTCTAGGTTCCTCATCAACATCTCCATCATCATCATCTTCTTCATCCTTATCATCTTCATCATCATCTTCATCACCATCACCATCATCATGAACATCTTCATCATCATTGTCATCTCCCCCTTCCTCATCAACATCTCCATCATCATCATCATCATCATCATCACCGGCACCATCATCATCAACATCTTCATCATCATCACCATCATCATCATCATCTTCATGACCATCATCGTCATCATCAACATCTTCATCATCATCACCATCATCATCATCATCATATTCCTCATCAAATCAACATCTCCATCATCATCACATCATCTTCTGAACATCATCATGATCATCATCTAAACATCACCATCACCATCATCGTCAACATATTCATCATCATCACCATCAGCATCATCATCAAAATCTTCATTGTCATCACCATCACCATCACCATCACCATCTTCATCATCATTGTCATCTCTAGGTTCCCCATCAACACAACATCTCCATCATCATCATCTTCATCACCATCATCATCATCAACATCTTCATCATCATCACCATCATATTCATCATCTTCCTCATCAGATGAACATCTCCATCATGTCACCATCATCTTCATCATCATCATCATCATCATCCAAACATCACCATCACCATCATCATCAACATCTTCATCATCATTACCAGCACCATCATCATCGACATCTTCATCGTCATCACCATCATCATTGGCATCTGTAGGTTCCTCATCAACATCTCCATCATCATCATCTTCATCACCATCATCATCATCATCATCATCCTAACATCACCATCACCATCATCATCAACATCTTCATCATCATCACCATCATCTTCATCAACATCATCATCTTTATCATCTTCATCTGCATCATGATCATCTTCATTGTCATCACCCTCATCCTCATCATCATCTTTATCATCTTCATCTGCATCATGATCATCTTCATTGTCATCACCCTCCTCCTCATCATTATCTTGTGCACTTATGCACTTAGGGATTAATGTTTAGAAGAGGGTCTAAAGGCCTTTATGGGGGAGGGGCTCTAGGAACAAGGTAAGATAGAGAGGGCAGGGGAGAGGGATAAAGGCATAGAGGGTTAGTGATTAAGGGAGAAGAAGGGAGAGAGTGTTATAGGGAGGGATAATGACAAAGATAAAGAGAAGGTGGAGAGATGGAGAGTGGGGTGGTAGGGACATGGCTAGAGTAAGGGAGAGAAAGAAACATGAAAGAAACATGTAGGGAGGGATGTAGGGAGAATGAGGGACAGATATTTAGAAAGAGATAGGGGGTATCTAGGGATTATTGGGAGAGAGATAGGGGGTATTAAACCATACAAAACATTTGTCCCCACACTAAAAACATTTGTTTTGTATGTAACCATATAAAATATTTGTTTTCTTTTGATTTTGTTCGTTGCCCTAGCCGTGCACCTAACCTATTTATTGTGCTTGACAATATCGCGTACGCGTTTTTACACTTCATATCGCGCACGCGTTTTATCTTTATATAACGCGTGCACGTTTTGTAGCTCTATAAACAGTGGACTGTCCCTGTCCAAGAGCAACTTCACTCTGTCTGAGCCAAAACAACACTCCCACGATTTTTCAAACAGCACGAGCCCGCCATTGGAAATTCTCACATTCTACACCATCTCCATCATTATTTTTTTTATGCAGGTGCAACATTGAGGACATCTTTCATGGTTGCTCAGTGTGGTGTTGGGTTATATGGCCATATTTGAAGAAGATAATCAGCAAGATTGAAGAATCTCCAATTGAATAACACCAAAGATAAGGTCTTTGAAAGATTAATTTTGCCTATATTTGAGGAGCACACAAGATAAGATATCAAGCTTCAAGACCATTTCATGGTGATGGTGGATATACACAAGTGTACAAGAGAATCAAAGAGCCCAAACAATTTATGATTTAACTTCCATTTGTTTATTATTGAAGAGGTTGTAATTGAGGAGCAACAAAAACAAACTATATTGAATTGATCATTGTGGTGATGGGGAATGCACGTAACTGAGTAAGCAAATTAGCAAGGAAGAAGAGACCTCAAGAAGTCATTGAAGAAGAGAAATAAAAGAAAAGAATATACATGATGAATCGGAGGCTTTCTTTGGAAACTAATCCAAATCCAATTGTAGAGGATACCACAGTTCATCCTATTAACCCACGATAAGAGGGACCTTCAATTTCAACAATAGTTGTTGAACAAGCACCCCATGGAAGTAATCAAGAAGCAAAACGTAGGTGCTCATTAGGGGATGTTTCAATTCCCACTTCAATTCAAAGTGATAAGTTACCATCTCAAGATGAAGCTCATGAAGAAACACAAAATTTGCTATCCGGATGTGGTTATACAAGCGATGAATTCAGAGAGGCGTTGGACATTTTTCCTACTGTTGAAGAAGATAATGTTATCCAGACCATCGATGAGGATGTTGGACTTCCACAAGAGGATGTTGGACTTCCACAGACCATCGATGAGGATGTTGGACTTCCACCATCCAACTACCAGGAAGAGAATGAAGAACACCAAGCTACTACTGAAACGCCAAAGTGTCTTGGTGATGCGCTACATGGTAGAATTCCAACCCCATTACCTCCATTAGCAAGCACACGTTGAAGAAATCTGAAGCGTATACAAGTTGATGAAAGTCTCATCAATTCCATTGAATGTATGCTATCTAAACATAGTATCGCTTATCAAACTCAATAGATACTTGATAAATATTTTGTTTCTAAGTGTGATGGAGATAAATGTAGACTATTTTTATCATTGTTAAAATCTAGGAGCATGAATGTTGTTAGGAAAAAGTTAGGGATAAAGATGATAAAGAATTTTTAACCAAGTTCTCATATAGTTAAAAGCCTAGTAGATGAATTTGGTAAAATTGGTAAGAACACATGTTCAAAGGACCGCAATGCTGCTCGTCGTGTGTTGTCACAAGCAATTGCAAATAAGAACACCAAGGTCCTTCGTATTCTCAGGCCTACATCTGAACTAGTTAATTTGAATGTAAAAACCCTCCATAGGTATTCTATTAGAAGAGAACATCTTGACACAACCGATCAGACAGATTTTTGGGCCTTTGTTGGTCGGTTATCACTTCGTGACATGAAGCTAGTTGATGTAGTAAAAGGACTAGTGCACAGTTTTTGGCATGATCACACAAGGCCTTCTTCAAACTGAAAGGATGTACTAAAACTGAGAAGGGGTTCAAAGGATCGTGAACCACATACTAAGCATCTTCTTGATATAACACAGACAGAACTTTACGAGAAATTTAGGATTGAGCATAAACAATTGAACTTGGGGCAAAGATATTTTGAGAAATGTAAGCCATGGTATGTTAGAATAAATACTCTTCATAACACTTGTTGTTGTAGATACCATGTAGAATATGAATATTACTATGAAACATTTTTGTATATTCGTCGTGTGTTGCATACTAACCATGTGCAGTATTGCTCCATGACAATACCATCGACTTCATCAAGAGAATTCATTCATAGCATCATGTGCAATAGGCCCGAGGGGCAAACATACTATGCAAAATCTTGTTTGGATGGAACATGCTCCAACTGTGCTGGAATGGCATTATTGAGCCAATGTATGCACAAGAATGGAGACAGTGAATTTGGGAAAATGGTTACAGACATGAAAAGTTTCAAATATATCAACTATGAAATAGTCCCAGGGAAAGAAAGCAAAAAAATACAATTAGTGACATCTCAGGTATGCATTTATATCTATAAAATTATGTTTTAACGGTTACATTTCAATCCTTAATACAAAAAAAACTGACATTGATATCATTTTGTGTCATTATTGAAAAGACACATCAATATGTTTAGCATGTCCACGTGGCATGATGGCAGGATGAGAAGTTTAGAATATGTAGAGATACATTTCCCCTTGGTACTATACTGTCAGTTGTTGATTTTGCCGAGAACTACACTCTGCAACCTCAAAATGAGATCCAAAGTCAGTATTATTACTCTGAGTAGGTTTCCTTGATGGTCCATATCACATACAGGCATGGCCCAAATAACACTGAAGAGTAAAGAGAAATTATGAAGGAATATCACTTCTACATAAGTGATGATAGGTGCCACGACTTCCACTATGTACGTCATTGCTTCATCATGTTCTATGATCACTTGAAGGGAAGGAACATATAGATGGATCGACACTGGATTTGGTCTGATGGGTGTGCTGGTCAGTTCAAAACTGCACAAATATTTCAATGGTTGTGTTCATTGCATAAAAACTACAAAGTGCGACATATGTGGAACTATTTTGAGACTGGGCATGGTAAAGGAGAGCATGATGGAGCCGAAGCATGTGTCAAAATAGCCCTACGAAGAGAGGACTTGAAAGTATCTACAGAATCTACTATTCTAAATGCTCAATCTACAGTCAGGTGGTGCACGTCAGTAATGGGAGAGGAATCAACTATGCGAGTAGAATCCACAAGAAAGAGACATGTGGAGAGATTTTTTTGGGAGGTGGTAGACATAGATCGTTCACATGCATGGGAATGCAAGACTGTGCCTGGGACTCGTGGCTTTCATTCAGTTCGAAGCTTTGATAACCCAGTATTTGAAATTTGGACCAGAAAACTCACTTTTTTTTTTCCCGCCTTGTTGTGATGGTGACTGGGATGGGTGTGAATCATTGGATTGGGTTGATGGATGGGATCGCATATCACTTCTGTTAAATTTTCATTATTAAATCACAATACTATAGGATCTTTGCTGAGAGAATAACATCTACAGTATATCAATGCATGACAATCATAATATGACAAGCATCACAAGCATCACAAGAATCAAAAGCATAGAGACAAGAGACACAGAGTTTCCGTGGGGAAAACCCTAAGGTGAAAAACCCCACAACTTCCTCAGAGATAGAGAGAGCAATGGCTCAACCAAAATACAACCAAATAACACAGAGATAGTCTCCTAGCAGATGATCCTCCTCCTCCTCACTAGTGCGCCACTTTCCAGAGAGAGAGTGAGTTACTTTTTCCGAGTGAGTAAAATAGAGATCTCCTATCTCTATTTATACTCACCTTTTTGCCCAGTGACCTACTGGGACCGACTTGTCTACTTGAGTACATCCACATTATATTATATATTAATTAGGGCCGACCCCATAAGGTGGTCTAATAACCCATCGGCAAGTACACACACTTGCGACACTTGTCAATCCACATGACGACACTTCCTTATAGAGGAATAACACATCTCTTATAAGGGTACAATAAATATATATATAATACACAGATGAAATACATTCCGAAGTTACATATACATCAACACTCCCTCTTAACTAGGAAGGTATTTCTTGACACAGATCTGCTAGACAAGTCTTCTTCTCTGGATCATCGTCATCGATGTATCGTCATCGTCATCGTCACTGCTGCTGCTATCTCATCCAATCTCTGTCTCTACTCGTCATAGGAAGTTCTACAGAGCCAGTCCTTTTTCATACTGGATGTAGGCCCACCACCTGCAGGTCTTCGTCATCACTGGCCATACTGTGGAATCCTCAGGACTTTTACGTGCGTCACAAAACCTCGAAAGAGCATCCCAGGCTGTTACGAGCACACAGCTCTACCTATAGGATCTCCCAGGGCGCTATTACATGTGACCCCACCACAAAACCTCGCAAGAGCATCTCAGGATGTTACGGGTACACAACTCCGACCTGAAATCTCCCAGGGCGCTATTACATGTGGTCCACCACAAAACCTCGTAAGAGCATCTGCCAGATATCCCAGGGCGCTATTACATGCCATAGGCAAAACCTCGTAAGACTATCTGCAGATCTCCCAGGGCGTTATTACATGTGGTCATGGCAAAACCTCGCAAGAGCATCCCAGGACTGATTACGGGCACACAGCCCAACCTATCGGATCTCCCAGGGCGCTATTATATGCCATAGGACAAAACCTCGCAAGAGCATCTGCCAGATATCCCAGGGCTCTATTACATGCCATAGGCAAAACCTCGTAAGACTATCTGCAGATCTCCCAGGGCGCTATTATATGTCCTCCCAGAGCAAAACCTCGAAAGAGCATTTGCCAGATGTCCCAGGGCACCGATATTACATGCCATAGGCAAAACCTCAAAAGACCATCTGCAAATCTCCCAGGGCGCTATTACATGCTCATCTGCACAACCTGATCCACAGCCATAGAGTATCAACCTGATACTCACCATACATGATCCTGATGTATCCATGATCATCCTGATCATCATCACTGCAACGTCCTGCTGCATGTCATCTGGAGCAACATCCTGAAGCTCGTCATCCATGATCATCCTGATCATCACTGCAACATCCTGCTGCATATCATCTGGAGCAACATCCTGAAGCTCGTCATCCATGATCATCCTGATCATCACTGCAACATCCTGCTGCATACCAAGTATCTACCTGATACATATCATCATACATGATCCTCCTGATCATACAATGTATCCACCTGATACAAATACAAATACATGATACATATCACCATACATGATCCTCCTGATCATACAATGTATCCACCTGATACATATACAGATACATAGTCCAAGCATCCAACATGATGCATACATACATACATAAAATGATCCAACTGATCATATCCAAGTAGAAACCAGAACATCATCCTGATGCTCATCATCCAGCGCTTACATCCACAGCCATGTGAAGGATCCTCCTTCCAACATCCTTGGAATGGCTTCAGCAAATGTGTCCATCACTTCTTCCTCGAAGTGTCCTCGATCTGAAGAATTCCAAGCCTCTCTCCGAAGTACTCGAACTTCACCCTGGCTAGTGGCTTCGTCAGCACATTTGCAATCTGCTCATCCGTCGCAACATACAGGAGCTTCACAGCTCCTCTCTGCACCATATCCCTGATATAGTGATATTTGATCTCTATGTGTTTCGACCTGTCATGAAACACTGGGTTCTCGGACAGCTTCACACAACTCTAGTTATCACAGAAGATACCAGTAGCCTCCAACGGGAGATCAAATAACTCAGACAGTAGCTTCCGTAGCCATACTGCCTCACAACTAGCTGAACAGGCTGCAACATACTCTGCCTCAGCTGTACTCAGTGCTACGCAGGATTGCTTCCTGCTAAACCAAGCGATCACACCTGATCCCATACTGAAGCAACACCCAGATGTGCTCTTCCTATCTGCAGCACTGCCAGCCCAATCTGAATCAACATAACCCTGCAGGTTAAACTTTTGATTCACCTCATACCTGAGCCCATAATCCACTGTACCCTTCAGGTACCTCAGAACATGCTTTACAGCAACCAGGTGAACACTCCTCGGATCCGTCAGGAACTGGCTCAATGTGTTCACAGCAAAGCAAATGTCTGGTCTCGTGTTCGTCAGGTACATCAAGGACCCAATCATCTGACGATACATAGAGACATCAACTGGCTCAGATGAAGCATCACATAGAAGCTTCAGATTTGATGCCATCGGTGTGGCCATGGCCTTGCAATCCATCATCCCGAATCTCTTCAGGATATCTACTGTGTACTTCCCTTGACCAAGGAAGATCCCACCTGCATTCTGCCACACCTCCATACCTAGGAAATAGTGCATCATTCCCAAATCTTTCATATCAAATTCAGCTGCAAGCTTCCTCTTAGTATCTGCAATCAGTCTGTCATCTCCTGTCACAAATAGGTCATCAACATACAGAAGTAAAATCACTGGATTCCCTTCCTCAACTTTGAAGTAAAGGTTGGAATCTGCTTTACTCTTGGTAAATCCCAAACTAGATAGAAAACTGTCCATCCTACCATACCAGGTTCTGGGAGCTTGCTTCAAGCCATACAAGGCTTTCTTCAATCTGCATAAATATGATTCCCTGTTATGTATTTCAAAGCCGAGTGGCTGTTCCACATATACTTCCTCTTCTACTACACCATTTAGGAAAGCAGTCTTGACATCCATCTGGTGTATTTTCCATTTCATTGCTGCAGCCAGGGCAAGTACTGTTCTGATGGAAGTATATCTGGCTACAGGTGCAAAGGTTTCTTCATAATATATTCCCTCTTTCTGAGAGAATCCTCGAGCTACGAATCTTGCTTTGTACTTCTCCACACTGCCATCTGCAGCATGCTTGATTTTGTAGATCCATTTTGAAGTCACAACAGACTTCTCTTTAGGTCTTGGGACAACATCCCAAACATCATTCTTCATTATTGATTGGTATTCCTCGATCATAGCATCCTTCCATTCTTTCTTTTCTGTTGCCTCTTCATAACTGGAAGGTTCTTTGTTCATGATGTCACAGAGTAAAGCAACATAACTGGTGTGTGATCTGGTTCTCTTCTTTGCTCTGTGTTCTTCTTCTGGAATGCCAAATCTTTCTGCATCATGAATGAGCTCTCTAGCCCATACAGGTTTCCTCTTGTGAGAGTTATCCTCACGGGGTGGATCTACAGGTTCTTGTGGATCTTCAAACTCACGAACAACTTCTGGAACTGCTTCAGTCATGGTAGTGTCCTGAAATCTTGTTTCCTTAGGTTCTTCATAAACTTCGGTAGGTGCCTTCCTTGATTTGATGAATGCTGAGTTTTCATCAAATGTTACATCCCTGCTGACATCAATTTTCTTGAACCCTGGAAAGTATATTCTGTAAGCCTTCGAGCTTTCACTATAACCCACAAAGATGCCCTTCTTTCCTGAAGGATCTAGTTTAGTCCTCTTCTCTTTTGGGACATGAGTATATACTGGACAACCGAATATTCTGAGATGGCTGACTTCAGGTTTCTTACCAGAAAAGACCTCTTCTGGTGTCTTGTTGTCCAATATCTTGTGAGGTGTTCTGTTCTGCACATATACAGCTGTTCTAGCTGCTTCTGCCCATAGATGCATAGGAAGATCCTGGTCATGCAACATTGCCCTTGCTGCTTCCATGATAGTTCTGTTCTTCCTTTCTGCAACTCCATTCTGTTGAGGATTATAAGGAGCAGTCAACTCCCTCTTAATCCCTGAATCACTGTAAAGCTTCTTGAAGTCATTTGAGGTGAATTCTCCACCATTGTCGGATCTGAATGTCTTGATTTTCTTGTCAGTTTGATTCTCCATCAAGGTTTTGAATTCCTTGAATTTATCAAACACCTCATCTTTTCCCTTCAAGAAGTATACCCAAGTCTTCCTGGAGAAGTCATCAATAAATGATACATAGTAAACATACCCACTCAGGGAGCTGGATGACATAGGGCCACATACATCTGAGTGGATGATTTCCAGAATGTCTTTTGCCTTGCTTTCACTGCTTGGGAAAGCCTTCTTAGTGTTCTTTCCTTTTGCACATCCTTTGCAAACACCTTCATGTTTGGTCTTGATTTCAGGAAGACCTTCTACTGCCTTGCTTGCAATTGGAAGTGCCCTATAGTGCATGTGAGCAAGTCTTCTGTGCCAAAGTTCACTTGGCTCCATGGATTCATGTACCATGGCATGTTCAGGTTGTCCCTTCAATTTATACAAGCCTCCCTCTTGCTCTCCAATCACTACTGCATCATCTATGTTCTTTCCCTTTGGCCACATTAGAACTTGGCCATCCACAAATGCAACCCTCATACCTTTTGCATCTAATGCAGAGATGGAGATTAAGTTCTTCTTGAGTCCAGGAACATACAGTACTTCTTTCATCTTCAATGATTTTCCAGAATCTAGATTGTAGGAGGCTTCACCACTTCCTTTGATTGGGTATTGATAATCATCCCCAAGTTTCACCTTATGGGGTGATTCATGTTCAGAAAGGTTCACAAAAGATTCCTTGAACCCAGTCATGTGTTTGGAGGCCCCACTATCAATCAACCAATCATTACATCCATGGGAGATGGTACCTGTAAGAGCAGAGATCAGAACATACTCTTCTTCACTTGATGAGACATCATCACTATCACTTTCTGCCCTAGCCTTCTTCTTTGGGGGTTCATCATCTTCGGCAGCATGAGCATGAAATCTTCTTTTGCTGCCCTTCTTCTTCTTACTAAAGTTATTGTTATTATCCCTTTTGTTCTTGGGACAATCTGAAGCATAGTGACCCTTCTCATTGCATGTAAAGCATCTTAGGTCCTTCTTATGAGTTCTTTTGTGGTGAGAGTGATCCTTCTTGGTTTTGCTTCTTTTGGTGTGAGCTGCAAGGGATTGATCTTCTCCTCCCATCTTTTCCTCACGAGCTATAAGTCTAGCTTCTTCTTGAGAACATTCTTCCCGAA
Organism: Larix kaempferi; assembly: GCA_027924585.1. NCBI lineage: Eukaryota > Viridiplantae > Streptophyta > Pinopsida > Pinales > Pinaceae > Larix > Larix kaempferi. Next base: position 17,871,366 of record BSBM01001023.1, read on the forward strand.
GTCTACTGAAGGAGATCAACTTCTTCCTTGCACAAATTCCTTGAATAAAGGAATCCCATGACCTGGGAAGGCCATTTAGAGTAGTCATCACCACCTCACCATTCTCCACCATTTCATCCACTGCTTCTAATTGTTCCTTGATCTGAGAGACCCTTGAAAAGTAAGATTGAATGGTTTCTCCATTCTGAAACTTTACTGCTTTTAATTGGTTCCGCAGGGTCATCTTCCGATTTATGTTCTTTCCTTCAAATAGCTTGGTCAAGGATTCAAACATCTCCTTGGGTGTCTTGAGAGAAGACACATGGGGTATGAGATGGTCTTTGATAGAATCAGCAATGATTCTCTTTGCCTTGACCAAGTTCTTCTTGTGCAATGCCTTGGCCTCTTCATCCTCTGGGATAGGGATGTCTTCTTTCACATATGAGTCCAACTCATTCTCTTCCAGGATTAGCCCAATCCTATACTTCCAAGCTCGGAAGTTATCAGCCCCTTCAAGCTTATCCTCAAGCTTGGTGTGAAGAGACATCTTTAAGAGTACTTCAAATGGAAATAGAAAAGATTTAGAACTTACCACTTGAAGTGCTGAAAACTGGATCTGGTCCTGGATTAGGGTTTGTCAGTGAAACCCTAAAAATTCAAAATGTGAATTTCAAAATTCCGGAAGGATAGAAAGATGCGCCTTGGAGAGCTGATCAGCTTAGTACATTCAGAATTTGAGATCAGCAAAGTCTTGCCCTTCAAAATTTCCTTTTTGTCCTCCCGGGTTCACTGGGGAGAGCCCTGAATTAGGGTTTGAGTTTCCCGGAGATCTACCCAGCCAAAAATCTCGATCCAAAGCTCAAACCTTCGATTTTTGCAAGGAGCTTCCAGCTGTGACTTCAGTTTCCAGAAATTCCTATTTTTGTGGAAACCCTAATTTTTAGGGCCAAATCTGAAAATGCTCGGAACTGAATTCTGATTGGACAGATAGATGCGCCTTGATGAGTAGATCCAATCTACTATACTGAATTTCAAAAATCTGTGGAGAGAAACCCAATAAACAAGGAATACAAGCTTCCATCACTGCAAAATGTCTTCTTCTCAGTTAAGCTCTGATACCATGTTAAATTTTCATTATTAAATCACAATACTATAGGATCTTTGCTGAGAGAATAACATCTACAGTATATCAATGCATGACAATCATAATATGACAAGCATCACAAGCATCACAAGAATCAAAAGCATAGAGACAAGAGACACAGAGTTTCCGTGGGGAAAACCCTAAGGTGAAAAACCCCACAACTTCCTTAGAGATAGAGAGAGCAATGGCTCAACCAAAATACAACCAAATAACACAGAGATAGTCTCCTAGCAGATGATCCTCCTCCTCCTCACTAGTGCGCCACTTTCCAGAGAGAGAGTGAGTTACTTTTTCCGAGTGAGTAAAATAGAGATCTCCTATCTCTATTTATACTCACCTTTTTGCCCAGTGACCTACTGGGGCCGACTTGTCTACTTGAGTACATCCACATTATATTATATATTAATTAGGGCCGACCCCATAAGGTGGTCTAATAACCCATCGGCAAGTACACACACTTGCGACACTTGTCAATCCACATGACGACACTTCCTTATAGAGGAATAACACATCTCTTATAAGGGTACAATAAATATATATATAATACACAGATGAAATACATTCTGAAGTTACATATACATCAACAACTTCCACTTGATCAACGTGCAATTGTTTAGTTAACTCCGTTGGAAGAAGATCAATCATCTATTTCTGCAGATTTTGATCATGTCTCAGACCTTGTACAACCCGGTATGATGCATTTCCTTAACATTTTTTGTTTGTTTACGTAGTCTTCAAATGCACATTAATGGCCTTGTATCGCACGAAAAATATTTTGATCATATACCTACAATCATATAATGCAGGGCACATATACGTAGTGGTTGCCTCAAAAGATATTGAATGGGGTGGTGATTACTGGTTGGCACGCTGTATAGATGGAAAGCAAACCCTCATTATGTCCATGACTGACGATGAAAACAACCATTTCCCAACTGGGTCTATGGTTGTTAAAGGTGAATACTTGACACGGGACAACAATGCAAGAAAGAAGGGTGGATATGTTTACAGGGATTACAAACCAGGTGCAAGTGTGTATCACTTTTCCAACTTAATCATTGGCAAAAACCTCCAGGTACGAACAATGCCTAGCCGAAATACATCGCAGGTACGCGACTTCTTACCGGATACAAAGCACGAGAGACTAATGGAGACCATCAGTATAAGAGATGATCCAGAGGGCTTGGTTGTATGATAATAGGTGGGATCTAGCATGATGAGGTATGTTACATACTTTTAATACTATACTATTTATACTATTTGTAATTGAATATTGATATATGCTCAATTTTCACATGTATGTTTCATATGAATATGTCAATTTTGTGTTCTTGATATGCCAAATTTACATTTACGTTGTTTATAAATATGCCAAAAGTTCTCTTGTATGTAAAGTTTATGAATATGCCATTTTTTACATATGATCAGTAAACCCTAAAATTATATATGTTCATCATGTTGGTTATTGGCTTCACCCAACAAAATTAATTCAATTCATGCTCACTATATTAAACAATACAATTATATTAAATTTAATTCATGTCTTGTTAAATATTTCATAATGAATTTGCTATTTGAGAGCACCACCTTAGACCAAGCCATCATCATCAGCATCTCCATCATCATCACCATCATCATCATAATGAAAATATTCATCATGGACCTGCAAAACCCTAGTTTCCAAGATGGACCTGCAAGGTGGCACCTGGGCCACCGGACCAGAGGTGAGGGGCACCCCTAGCACTATCCGGACATTCTGAATCCAACGGAGTTGACGGTTCATCGATCCTAGCCACGGTCGTCATTCTATGGCTCGTTCCGTCTTGCATCCAAAAGGCCTTCAGGGACACCTGTTGGATACCTGCCAGGCGCATAGAACTCCAACCGTGCAACAAAACCGGGTTCTAGGGAGTCCTGCAGGTGTGTCTAGGCAGTTTCGAGCTGGGAACACTAGCCATACCCACTCGGTGGATGATTTTCCAAATTTGACCCCCGTGTGCAAAAATTGCACACTTCCACATTGAGTAAAACCCTAGTTTCCAAGATGGACCTGCAAGGTAACACATGGGACACTGGGCCGGAGGGGAGGGGCACCCCTGGCACTATCCTGGTGTGCTAAATCCAATGGAGTTTACGGTTCGTCGATCCGAGCCACAGTATTCATTCTATGGCTCGTCCCGTCTCACTGCCAGAAGGCCTTTAGGGACACCTGCTGGATACCTGCCGAGGGCATAGAACTCCAACCGTGCAACAAAACTAAGTTTCGGGGAGTCCTATAGGTATGTCTAGGCAGTTTCAGGCTGGGAACACTAGCCATACTCGCCCGGTGGATGATTTTCCAAAGTTGACTCCCATGTGCAAAAATTGCACACTCCCACACTGAGCAAAACCCTAGTTTCCAAGATGGACCTGCAAGGTGACACATGGGCCATTGGGACGGAGGGGAGGGGCACCCCTGGCACTATCCTGGTGCGCTAAATCCAACGAAGTTGACGGTTCGTCGATCCGAGCCACAGTCTTCATTCTATGGCTCGTCCCATCTCGTTGCCAGAAGGCCTTCAGGGACACCTGCTGGATACCTGCCCGGGGCATAGAACTCCAACTGTGCAACAAAAACAGGTTATGCGGAGTCCTGCAGGTGTGTCTAGGAAGGTTCAAGCTGGGAATACTAGCCATACCCGCCCGGTGGATGATTTTCCAAAGTTGACCTCCGTGTGCAAAAATTGCACACTCCCACACTGAGGAAAACCCTAGTTTACGAAATGAATGCACAATGAAGCCACTGGGCCATGGGGAGATGAGGGAGAGGGCCCCCTAGAGGTAATCGCACGCCAAGAGACCAACGGAGTCGACGGTTCGTCGGTTCGACTTCCGGTTTCTTAGTTATGTCGATTTGCAAGTCGCATGAAAATGTCGTTTAGGGACACTTAGTGAATTTCCGTCTGGGAGCCAAAAAGAAAACGGAGCAGGAAGATTGCATGTCGTTGGCTCCTGCAAGTGTGTGTGGGAAATGCAGATGTGGGAACACTGCCAACACTGGCTCGGGGGAGGGTTTTGCAGAGTTGACTCACCAATGCGAGATTGCATGTAATAAAACTGGGCAAAACCCTAGTTTACGAAATGTAGCACAATGAAGCCACTGGGCCATGGGGAGACGAGGAAGAGGCCCCCTTTAGAGGTAATCACACGCCAGGAGACCAATGGAGTCGACGGTTCATCGATCCGACCTCCGGTTTTCGAGTTATGTCGAGTTGCAAGTCACATGAAAATGTCGTTCAAGGACACTTAGTGAATTTCTGTCTGTGAGCCAACAAGCAAATGGAGCAGCAAGATTGCGTGTCGTTGGCTCCTGCAAGTGTGTGTGGGCAATGTCGATGTGGGAACACTACCAACACTTGCTTGGGGGAGGGTTTTGTAGAGTTGACCCACCAATGCGAGACTGCATGCAATGAAACTGGGAAAAACCCTAGTTTACGAAATGAATGCACAATGAAGCCACTGGGCCATGGGGAGACGAGGGAGAGGACCCCCTAGAGGTAATTGCACGCCAGGAGACCAACAGAGTCGACGGTTCGTCGATCCGGCATCTAGTTTCCGATTTATGTCGAGTTGCAAGTCGCATGAAAATGTCGTTCAGGGACACTTGGTGAATTTCCGCCTGGGAGCCAAAAAGCAAACGGAGTAGCAAGATTGCGTGCCGTTGGCTCCTATGGGTGTGTGTGGGAAATGCCGACGTGGGCACACTTCCAACACTGGCTCTGGAGAGGGTTTTGCAGAGTTGACCCACCAATGCGAGATTGCATGCAATGAAACTGAGTAAAACCCTAGTTTACAAAATGAATGCACAATGAAGCCACTGGGCCATGGGGAGACGAGGGAGAGAGGCCCCTAGAGGTAATCGCACTCCAGGAGGTAATCGCACGCTAGGAGACCAACGAAGTCGACGGTTCGTCGGTCTGACGTTCGGTTTCTAGGCTATGTCGAGCTGCAAGTCACATGAAAATGTTGTTCAGGGACAAGAGACACAACATTTTATCCCGGGAAACCCTCATGGGGAAGAAAACCTAGCAACCTTTCTTAGAATAATTATATGTTTAGAAATCAAGTACAATGAAACCATGAACAAACCCTAACCCTGAAGGGTTTTACCACATGAAAAAACCTTGATGACACATGACAACAAGAGTACTTATCTATATGAAGATGACCTCCAAGCCATAAGGATAACCAAGCATATCCTTCCCAACCAACATTAGAAGGCACTTTATTTCTCGAATCCCAAGGTAACATTTGTTCCTTTCACCAATGTTGCTTTGAGCACTTGTATTTAGTTACTCATATGTAGTGTTGAATCTAATTGTACAATCAAATATTGGGCGTTGATGAAATGTGTAGCATGTATTGCACTTAGTTTTATTAAATTACACTTGAACATTGACTTAACTTGTAATTTAATCATCCAAATTCACAAATTTTAATTACACCTATCCAATTAGTGTGCATGAGTGAGTTCATTGAAACCTTGAAAAACATTGTATTGCACTTAGTTTGATTAAATTACACGAGCAAGAACTTTGACATAACTTGTAATGATCATCCAAAATCACAAATTTTAATTAGATACCAATTAGTGCACGCATGTAGTGAGTTCGTTGAAACCTTGAAATATAATAGTTTGTTCTTTTGACATAGCACATTCATGAGTAATAGATAATCCACACAAATCAACACATTAGATTGACACAAGAACACGTGGAAAGCGAAGAACAAATACAAAGTGAAATGTATCATTCATTTATAAGTGAAATGTATCATTCATTTATAAGTGAAATGTCAATGTGCATGTCTCCAGAAAGTACATGTATCCAAAAGTACATATATATCCAAAAGTATCTAAAAGTGCATGTCTCCAAAAGTACATGTATCCAAAAGTACATATATATCCAAAAGTATCCAAAAGTACATGTATCCAATGAAGTCAACGTACATGTCTCCAAAAGTACATGCACAATGAAGTCAATGTACATGTCTCCAAAAGTGAATGTATCGAAAATTACATATTTATCCAAAAGTATCCAAAAGAACATGTGTCCAAAAATATCAAAGCCACATGTACATGTATCCAAATGTACATATATCCCATAAGACACATCAAAACTCAAGCTTCCTCTTGTTCTTTCCCGACGTTGATCCTCTAAGCACATCTCTAGGATCAGTGTGCGTCTCTGGATCCTGCAAATTAAATATCAATTGTTAAATTCAACTAACTATGTACACTAATACATTAGCTTAACAATTATCAACTGGTGCATGTAAAGTGCATGAAACACTTGGTCACTGAAGGACATCTCACCTCAACTGACAAAGGAGATTGCATTGCTTGTGTAGCAGATGGAGCCTTTGGTTGAACATCCAGGATGGTCGAACCAGGGGGGCCAGGAATTGCTCTTGCTGGTGGTGGCTACAATGAAAAAATGTTGAAATAGTTAGAAATGCATGAATAAACAATAGACAACAATAATAAACTATGTAAAGATAATGTTGAAATAGTTACATACCTGTGTGTGATCAGTTGCCATTGCAGATGCGGCACTGACTGCTGCATCAACCATCGATGCGAGGTTTTGAGTAGACAACTCGGGTTCCTGATGCAGTAAACATGCAATTCAAACATTAACAAAAACGATTTATGCACTCGATTTCAAGTTAAACAACAAATATCATCGAAGGATATACATTACCATGGTATGAGTAAGCCCATGGTCGTGGGAAGCTGGAGTATTTCTAGGAGTAGAACGCCTCACATACACACGACCCTTGTTCACGAATGGCCTGGTGGGAGATACAGATCCAGGCAATGGTCCAAATGTCTCGGATGGTGCCTACAGTCAGCAAGTGTTCATATAGTTAGACATGCATGATTCAACAAACAAACATGTATTTAAAAAATGTCATTTTTAATTGTTTACCTGGAGCCCAGATGTTTCATCGGACGGTACGACCATGGGTGCTACCTCCACATTACCTTGCCCCAGTGAAGGATCTGCCATCTGCAAGTTTAATAATTGTAAATATTAGATCGTAGATAGCATTAGTGAACTAAAATGTAAAGTATGTGGAAATTAACAAATTAACAAGTATTAAAAAACTGAAATTTTAAAATGTTTACCTCGGTGTGAGATACGGCAATAGGTGCTATATAAGATGGGCCTGCCAAATGGGTAGCATCATGCCCCCCTGTAGAGTCTGGAACATCTGGCTCTGGGGCGTCGCTGCCGGCATAAAGCATCAACTACAAGTTCACAAAATTAATATATTAGCTCAAACTATATATATGTGTACAAAGACGAAAATAAATGAAGAATTTATTACAATTAACCATCTACATACCTCTCTCGAAAACCCACTGAACGCAACATCTGAGGCAAGACCATAGCAGGGACGACCACATGATGTGCACTCGTGAGGATCAGTACTAGGATGGGGATGTGTCGATGGGCCTGCATTAGTGGATGGTTCTGCATGGTGACGAGCTGGTGTATGTACCACACCAGGGACAGATGTCCCTTCCTCACCCATATGCTGAACCATAATGCCATGGCGAACAACCATCCATGCCAAAATAAAAAATGCATCATGTGTCTGTGGAATAATACGATGTGCAGGTGGGACATCTGGCCCAGGAAACTACCTGCGAGGTGCAGGGATAGGGCGATCATGGTCTTGAAGCCTCACATTGGGTTGGTTTTGGGGCATCCCCTCACCGATCCCCTGAAACTGCAAGATGTAAAAATAGTTTACGTTTTTATGTAACATGAACTCTGCGTACATCTTTTGAAGGAAAGACAAGGGAATTTCCCTGTTGTTATGTCGTGGTATATCAAAAACCATGTACCATCTGTCCATCCAGTTATCAACAAATGGTTGAAACGTGCACCACTCAATGGAGATATGAGGCCTGTTTGCATTTGGGATTTCCCCCATCCGAGGGTCCCTTAACAATGCAAATATGAGCTCTTTGGATATTTTCAACTTTTTTATTGCATTGTAGTCTAGCCCATGAGCATATTGTTGTCTTTTTCTTTCTCTATATGATGTAATATCATATAGTACATTGCTAGACTATGAAATGGTGTCAACAATTGCATCCAAGGTTGATGCAAGCGAACGGCAAATCCTGTCACCACCACTAAAAGCTGCACTAATGCCCCTCAAGTGGGCAAGCTCAATCAGTATCTCGGCATTTGTGTCCATAGCCGCAACTGCAATAAAAACATCAATACGAAAATCATTAGAAACATATACATGGTATATAATGACGTCTCTTCAAAATTGAAAATGTATTAAATCAAACTCAAGTAAACAATTTAATGGCATTCACTTACATACATTTAAAACTTAAAATTAAACATTTAACAATTAAAAAGTAAGTTTTGTTCAACTTCTTTCTAGAAGTTAAGGCACTTCTTAACCTTCATTGGTGACTTTTCCATGCAAACTTGGGTTTAAACTTCTTAGAATTTAGGAGTGTTATTTTGACATGTTTTGGCCTTTATGTCCCTTGCAGAAAACAATATTTCCATCAACTTCATAAGCTAACATTAAATTTATTGATTTCAACATATTACGCCTTGTGGTTGGAGAGGAGGACAAAGTGGCATGGAATGAAATGGATATGTATGAGTTTGTCTTGCCAATATGATTACATATGTACTTGAGATGACTATCAATGATTAAGATATTGAATAATCAACTAGAGATTGTGACTAGAATGACAATAACAACAATGTCAACTTCTCAAAACAAAGACAATTTCTCTCTCCAAAATCGATCTCTACATTGTATGGCAAGTTCAGAAAATTAAATAAAAAACATAGTGATTTTCTATATGAAGTCTTTCAGTTGAATCGATGGTCCCTGAGCGTTGATTAGATTGATCGAGGGTGTGGATAGGGCAGGTCCGAGAGACACTTTGTTAATGTGTTTTGGCATTTAGTCAAGGGTACTTAACTAAGAGGTAATGTATAGCTACATACACTTCTGATGAAATTTTGATTATGTTCATGGACAAATGATTGTGATGAAATTTTGAGAAACCAAGTTACTAATTTTTTTTGCATTTTTTCTATTCACGCTTGTGCATGCATTTCATCTTGTTATGGTCATTACCAAGGAAAATTATTTAATTAGTATCATGGGAAATGGCCTTTGAGGGTTGGAAATTTGGGTTTCATGTGGATGGATACATTGTAGAAAGGGAGGAGTTCTATTTTTTTCAATTTTTGGTTGGATTAGGAATTTTTGAGTTTTTGAAAAGGGATTCATTTTAATTATTCACTCATCTTGATTGAGGGAGATGTGAATTTAATTAGAGATTGGGTTATTCCCAATTTTATAAATATTACAAAACTAGGTTGTTTTAAACAATAAAAAAATAGTATTTTAGGTTAAGAAATGACAAAAAAATGGTATGACTGAATGAATTACCTGATTAGATGACAATCCACTGGTGAATTTTCCTCTCCTCCAACTAAATCGAGCTCCACCAATACTCCAGGGCACACAAACCGTCCTCGTCCAACCTCTATTTCGCGTTTCTGATGTGTGAAGAGCGCCGCGGGTGGTTGGGGGTGGTCGGGACTGTGTATTTAAATTGATTTTAGATTTCAATAATGCATACGCATTTTGTAACTACATAACGCGTATGCGTTATGGTTACCTATCCTACATGTCCAGTGACATGTCAGGCTCGGGTTTTACCATGGCAAGTACTAAGTATCATAAATGCGTTATGTTTTTATGTATCAGAAACGAGTTTTGAAAAAGTAGGATTGCATCTAAAGTGACCCTCATCTTCTTGCACACACCCAGATACAAGCTTGGAAGAGCGTGAATACAACCCGCATTGAACACTGACAATATGAAGAAAAGTGGCAATTGGAGAAGATTCGAGACTGGTTTAGTTCAAGCAAGTTTGTTGATGTTGCTACAACTGCTACAAAAGAAGCAGTTGCAGTAGCAGATCATTCAAGAACTCAGGTATAGCAGATTCATCAATTCAACATTCATGAGTGTAACTTGCAAATTGTTGTTTGTTTGTAAGTTCTAGTGCATTCTTTGGTACTTGCATGTATATTTGCACAGTATCAAAGTGAAGGAAAAATTGAATTGCATTATATTTGGGTGCATTCTTGGCTGAGCCTGACACCCCTTATTTTTTAGTTTGAGCTCGCTGATTCTATTTGTAAAGGGAAAAGTTACAAGACGCCCTCACTTTGATTGAGTCATTTGTACTTGGTCCTTCCTGCACAAGGAGGCCTCACAATGTCTCAAATTGAAGAAACATTAGAGTTGTTGAACACTCTAATACTTACAGTTGTAGATGACTCAATCACAATCAGAAAAGAACAATCCAAACTATCATCAATCATCTGCAGGATTTGAAAGCCAAAGAGGGTGATGTAAAGAAAAATAATCAAAATTTTGAACTAGCATTTGCTCAAAACAACCCTCTTTGAAGATGATTCTTATTAGCTGCCAACATTGTGATTGAGTTGGCCATATGAAAGATCAATGTTTTGATCTTCATCCTTGTCGGCATTGCGGGAAGCATAACCATTCTTCATATATGTGTGTGAAGATGAAGAAACCTGCAAGAGTGAAACTTGCAGCAGAATATTGTAATGTTACTTATCTTGTACCTGATAGGGGGGAACATGATGTCAGGCTTCAATTTTTAAAGACTTGTCATTCTAACAACAAGCAGAGGTGGCATTCTTCAAGTAATCTAGATCAAGCAAGCCTGAGCCATAGCCAGTTTGGGAGGCCGGATTTAGAGATGTAGCAAGAAGACAAAAGAGAACCTTGCTCCATAGTACTCATGCGTTTGTGTCTAGTTTTGGCACCATGAGATTCTACACTCCTCACATTGTTCCTGACAGGAGGGAATGAAGACCGTCAGAAACAAGCAAGTGAGAACAAGCGATCCATAACAAGCGAATCAAGTCAGCACCATGTTCAACTGAGCTACATATTTTGTGGTCAGCCTAAAACCACACATTTAGCAGAAGACTTCAACTTTTGCTAGACATCAAATGGTGGTCTCCAAACCACCACTTTTCAAAGAAACTTTGAGCCTTCGTGCCAAGTTCTAGACAGAACCTCTGAGCCTTTGTGTGAAGTTCGAGAGTGTGCTTAGCCTTAAACCACCCACTTAGTAGAAGATTTGAGCTTCTGTAGCTATCCCTTTGGTTTGAGTTCAACCAAAACTACCTATTCAAAGAGCACTTGTATTTAGCAAGAGAAGTCAGTTTATGCTAACTTGCTTAGCAATTCGGATTGTCAAATTGGAAATGTTCAGCAGTGGTAGCTGTTCACTTTTAGTTATTCAACTCTCTTTTCTTGGAATCATATACACCTCTTCGAATTAAGGTGGGAATTGTTGGAAACATAATCCTTGGTGTTAGGATTAATATTATGTTATCTCCCTATTCACGCGAGGAGAAGACCAAAATTCATTGGTGAATAGGAAAAGGTCATTGGGAGTCCAAGAGACTTCTTAGGAATATGAACCCAAGAGGCATTCTCATTGTATAAATATACATTTAATTAATGATAATGATGTGCTTAACATCTATCTTTTATGTCCTTTTGGTTATTCTATTTGTGTATTTGGTTTGTGTGCTCAGCCCATCATTCATATGCCCATAGAAACACTTAACACATGGGGCTGAGGCTCCGGACCAAACGGCTGGTCCAAATGGTCCCTACGCCAGAGACCAGGGTTCAACTCCTTCCCACTCCTGCAGCGACCTGTCCCTGTCAGCTCTGAACGCGCTATAACTTCCCAGATGGTGGTGAACCGGTTCCAAATTTAGGCTGACCCCGGCTCGAGGTTTGTAAACTGGCCTGCTCGGCTGACGTAGCTCAGAAGGGAGGATCCACTTAGTTCCTCGGTTATCAAAAAAGAGAAAAAAGGAAACACTTAACACCATCGAAATAAAAACCGCAACGGATCTGGATATAAACAATCACTAGAAAATTGAACTAATATTTAAATTCAAAATTCCATAAAATATAGAAGTTTAGACTTTTAAATAAGAAAGGGTCACGCTCGACGACAGTAATGATAGAAACGATGGGAAGGTTTCACTTTGCAATAGTGGTAGGAAGGTTTCACTTCGCAACATAGTTATGTAGAGACCTAAAAATGTCCTTAAAAACCTTATTGGCACTTGAAATATTATATAACATAAAAAATCAATTTGAAAACCTATGTATAATTTAGAGAGAAATTTAGCAATATATCTATAAAATAAAATAAAAAACTTCTTCAATTTAGAATATATATATATATATATATATATATATGTGGAAGTAAGGCACACTCACCCACCCTAATGTGTAACGACTATTTTCCGTAAAGCAATGAACGTCGAAAACCTGCGTATGCCCGGATGCATAACAGAAAGGGCAACAACATGGCATTAAAGCTAATTAGATTCCAAAAATTAAACCCGGATGCATAACAGAAAGGGCAACAACATGGCAGTAAAGCTAATCAGATTCCAAAAGCTAAACCGACCACAGTGGGAATCGAACCCACGACCTCTTGATCCGAAGTCAAACGCGCTAATCCATTGCGCTATTCCATCCTGCTGTGTTTTCAGTATTCATTAGAATGTACAGATTCCGAAATTTGAAAAAATAAAAAATTCAAATTTGTCCTGTTTACAATCTGAATTATGGGAGAGGCCGATGTGGCAGTGTTGGCCCCACCCTTTCGTCTCCGTCTAAATAAACGGACGTTTGTAAATATGGCGGGAAAAAATTCAGCAACTACAAGTCTCGTTGTGATGTCAACCGTAACACTTCGTAGCAGATTGGAGCTCGAGATTTCTAAGAAAATTGAGATGTTTGAAGAAGGTTTCTTTGTCAAGAGATTTATGTATCGAGTTAAAGATGAAAACACAACCTCTCAACCATTTAATCTATATTAATATCAATAACATATGTTTTTGTATAGTCATTTTTAAAATATTAAATTATTTTAAAAAATAATTGTATTTAGAAGAGCAAGGTTTTTATAGTTCAGTATAGGGGAGATGATGTCATGTTAATGTTAGTTATATTACCAAAAATAAAAAATAATTAAAAAATTAATGTTGATTCATAAAATAAATAAAAAATTAAAATTTATACTTCAAAAAATTGGATCTCTCTTGATGCTTGATAAATCCAAATTTAAGATTAATCTATACCAATATAAATAACAATTATAAATTTTAAAAAATAAATTTTTAATTATTATAAATAATATAATACATTTAATCAATTATAAACAAATAAAAAGTTAAATTTTTTCAATAAAATAATTTTTGTTAGAACGATAAAACAAATAAAATTTTTATTTTAATAATAAATCTAACCAGAAACACGTATGATTTTAAACATGACTACATTTCTATTATAATCTAAGTTTTTAAAATATATTTTCATAAATTTTGGTCTTTTAAATTTGCACGTAGATCTTCAATAAGTCAAAATTACATAGTAAACAAAATTTATTACAAGTTTTTTATTTATAATTTTTTTTTAAATGATAAGAAATACCAAGTTATATATTTAACAATTTATAAATATAAACCCCAATATCACATAAAAATTATGATTTTATAATCTACCAAAACCATATGATTTTGTATTCCATGGATATTAGGCAATCTAATCATAAGGGTTATAAGGGTTATGGGGTAGATACTATTTACCACAAATAATTGTCTAATTTAATTGTCAATATCAGCACCAAAAAACAAATTGTTTATTTTGTAATATTCATAATAATTACTTATTTGTGTGTAATTTTAAAATAAAATTTAAAACATAGGATTTATGTTATTTAGTTGTGGGAGAGAGGTAAATATCACCATTTTATACATATAAAAATTAAGTGAACTTGTATATTTTTCACTATCCTATATAAAAATAAAAAATATATATATTAAATATTCATAAATAAAAATATATATATATTAAATATTCATATGAAAAGCATATCAATAAATCTAGACACTAACTTGAAGTTGGATATGGAGATTCTCTTTGTGGGTTTTATAGTTTTGGTATACATGAGAAGATACTTAAACCAATAGTAATCCTATAAATAAATGAAAAAAGTTCACCTTGCATTGCCTTGTAATAGTAGAAGTCCCTTGAAAATGCATGCACATAAGTTAACTTCCACTTTTATTTAATATAAAACATTTATGGTGTTATTTTCCTTAAACCACCACACACGATCTCTACAAGGAATATTCAGTCCACAAGTGATGGGCACCATTAGCATCTTTTACACACTAGGGATATGTCTTGTGGCCATAAACATTGTTGGGGAGGAAAACAATGGACTTAGGTCCTAACTGAAGTTTATAGGGATAAAGAGCCATGAATGAGACCTCAAACTACCATACAAACATTTTATAGAGAATATTGACCTACGCATGGGATATAGGTACCATTAGAGGTTTTTCACACAAGGAATGGGTCTAGGGACCTCGATTATGCTATGAAGATGAAACCTAGCGAAAGAAACATAACAATGATGGATGGGACCCTTCCCCACTTATGATGAACCACTAATTAGTGGGTAGGAATTAAACCTTGATGACTGTGACCCTGTCCAAATGAAAAAAGGTGCATGTGATTTGTAGAACAACAAAATCACACACATTTGGAGAGAAAAAATTTATTATAATATTGATATAATATATAAATTTATTGGTAGCATATGATTACCATTATCAGGTTTTATGCACCAAGGATGAGTCAGGTCATTGACCATGGTTCGAGGAGGAAAACAAGAGCTTTAGACCCTAAATGAAGTTTGAGGGGATTAATTTCCATGAATTTAATACCATTAAAGTAACCAAATCTAAACCATGTACATTTAACCCCTACAACCCTCTACCAATACAACCTGTAACCCTAACCTCTAAAATAATTAACCCCTATGACAATTAACCATGAAATCTTATAGATATTAACCCCTATAATCTCTAACACTAACTATATTAGTAACTTATAACCCTTAATTTGTTTAACACCCTATTTATTCTTGGATGTTATTAATTATATTTATCTAACTAATTGTTGTTCTAAATATTATTTTGATTTCAAAATTTCGCATATCAAAGTTCTTTCCTCAGAATAGTGCCCAAGTTAATAAGTGCAATTTTAATAATTCTCTATTGTTACATCTTACAATCAAAATTCATCTAATCTAATTAATCAAATAGGATACTCAGGGTAGATGCTCATAATAACGTCTGCAATTTAATTTAAACAACTTAATCAAAGAAAGAGATAGTTTATTATTTTTAAAGCTATATGATTTATTATTCCAAATTCTTAGCAATCTAACCACTAGTAGTTGTCTAAATCAGTCAAGTATTGACCAAAATGGTATTTATCCTCTCAACTAACTAGCAGCTTATCTAGTAGTCTAGATCTAGGAAATATTTGTCTTTCGTAGTCCTCTGTTCCCATGTAACCAATAAATCTATAAAATCCTTTAGAAATATTTCCAAGCTCAAACTCCAAAAATTTAGATTCTGGTTCAGTTTTCCCCCAATCTATGCTTTCCCCTTCACAAACCTTAATTCTCTTCCAAAGATCCAACTCCTAATTCTTCTCCAAAATTTTCCTCTTATGCCTTCCTCCACTGCCTTCTTAGTCTCAAAATAAGAGACCACCCCCTTTCCTAAGAAGGCCCCTAAATAATAAAATAATATCCTCACTTACCCACCATTGATAATGTTGATTTTTCACCAACTTAGATCAAATCAAATCCTTGGTAAGATTTGTGAAATCAATCTTTTAATTCAAAATGAAATTAAATCCTAAATGAAATGCAATTTCATCCTATAATAAAATGCATCTTAATTCTAAATGAAAGGTAAATTAAGCCAAATGTCAAGTTAAATTGCAAGCATACTAATATAAGCTCTTACTACACCCATCATGCATAACAAATTAATAATATTATTTTAATAACTATAATATTTTAGAACAATATTAGTGTACTAGCACTAGGTATGTATGAGAAACTAGCACACACATAGCTTGCGTGTCTACTAATAATAACAATCACTGCCTTTAATGCATAGTTCCTATATGCTCACAACTAACCAAACAAAGTAGTAAATCAGGTAAACATGGCATTCAACGATCTTACTAAATCATAATAATTTAGTATGAATTAAGCATCACCCCAATATTTTTAAACACAAAAGGAACCAAGTAAGGAATTAAGGTGGAATAACTAATTCTCAAGCAACATATTTAACTACCATGAGTCATCCTTCCTTCCTAACTTACTTTCATCTTTCACATCCTATAATTTCCCCAATAGGAAACCAATAGTCATCATCGCACACTTAGGACAATGTGGCTTAACATGGTCCTCCCATATTAAAGCCAAGTTTCAGAGGAGAAATGGTGGATAATACATCCACCCCTCCATGGGAATTAGGGTCAAAACCCTATTATTGACCATATATTGACTTGTTGTTGTTGAACATTGTCATTAGAGCTATGCCATCAAATTACCAAGTTGGACAGCTATATTTCTTGTAAAACCATATTGGTCCACATATCATAGCAATGTATTGAACCAATAATTAACTCGTGAATTAATGTTTCATAGCATATCATTTCTCTTTTGAAGTCTGACATATGTGTCACATTAGTACCACAATTATATTGTTATCACTTATCCTATTTCACCTAGGTTAGTCTACAAAAATACAAAATCATACTTACCATATAATTCTTTTCATGTGACTACCAAATTAGCAACAGATAAATGATATAAACAAGATAATTTATTTATCATGTGTAAGGGACTCATTTATTCATTCAAAATATAATTCAAACTAGCATCCACATACCATTGTTTGCATGCTAAAAGTAATTCACACAATTTTCATCAATAATAACATACACAATAAACTTAACATAACTTTTACATCTTCAAAATTATATAAATAAAAAAATTAAATTTTTATTATTTTTATATGATATACCTAGAAATTATAAATTAAAATTAGTTATTTTTTTGTTTAGTAATTTTTTTGTTTTGTTTATGTTATAAATCTAGCAAGAATATAGTATAAATTTTAAGTATGATTTAAGTTTCTTACATGGTGTAATTTCCTTTCATGAGTTGGGTTCATTTTTAAAATTTTCGGATAGATCCTCAAAAAATGGATCAAAGTTTAATATTGTAGCAAATTTTCCTATATGATATTATAGGAATTTTAAGTATGATTTAAGTTTTTTACATGGTGTAATTTCCTTTCATGAGTTGTGTTCATTTTTTAAATTTTCGGATAGATCCTCAAAAAATGGATCAGAGTTTTATATTGGAGCAAATTTTCGTATATGATATTATTCAAGGGAAAGTTTACAATAAGATTAAATTGATCCCTTTGTCTAGGTCGAGTACCAAGGAATTTATAACTTTATAAAGAGTTAGATGTTCATAATATTGACCTTTTTTGAATGGTGGGAAAAACATGGATATATATTTGAAATGTTATGAATACTAGTACCTCTCTTAGAAGTTAGGTGAGTGCATGAAGTTGGTGGATATTTTAGATGCAATCGGATTTCTACAAAACCTGTTAATGTTATGGAAATCAATAACACGCTTGAATTTATGAGAACTAGGTCCAACAAATCTTGAACTTATGAACCTACTAGACATGCGGGCTAGGTGAAGACATCATGCACACATTCTTAGCCATAGAAATCACACACTCGATTTGTAATTCATTGCTTACAAAACATGCACACGATTTATAATTCATGGCTTACAAAACACACACGTGACTTACCCATATCTAGGGCTCTGAAGCACATAGACCATGCTCACAGCCTCCTAATAACGTGAATATCGCAACTTAGAGACCAAGGACACCCTTAAGAAATTATGTGGGGTTCTCTAAGGCATAGTTCATGATATTCGATGTCTAGAAGTTGCCTTTATAGCCTAAGGCATAGGTTTTGTCCCTATACAATGTCTAGTGCCATTAAACCAATACCTAGTGCTAAAATCCTCCTAATGGTGAATTTATCCCCATTCAAATCCAAAGATACTGTCAAGAGGTCATATGTAATGCTTTGAGGTGTCGTTCTCGACTTTGGATTATTATAAGCTTCTTTTACAACATAAGGATTAGGTTTACTTCACCAACCATGTTTAGAGACTTGAGACCCATACCTAGAGTTATCCTTGATATCCTTATTGATAGACCAATGAAACCTTTTGTTGTGGGAAACTATGCACAAAGGTGTGCAACCTCTCCCACTTTGGATGGAATCCATTGAGGTTGTTGACTAGGCCCAATGTTTAGAAATAGAAAGCAAATGTAATAAATCCAAAGTAGATCCTACAAAGATTTGTTAGTGAAATAAAACAAAAGGAAAAAAAAATAACTTGCAATGATAAAAGGGAACAAGAGGGTGCAAACCACAACAAAGAACCAATGCATGAACCACTTTAGATTTCCCAATGGTCAAGAAAATACATGCGAAGGCTTCAAATGGAAGCCAACAATATCCCTTAGCGAGGCATATTTTGTACACACTAAATACTAGATAGCTCAAAGAACCAATAGAGAGAGTATCTTGCCCCTTGAAGGAAGGAGGCAAAGAAGCTTGGAGAATGCCAACAAGTATGAAAGAGATGGGCTATGAGGAAGCTCCAATACAATTTATGTAGTATAACCTTGCTCTTGGTTTCTCTTCTAAGATGCATGCCCATGGCTTCCTTTTATAGGCTAAGAGGTGGCCAAGAAACAACTAGATCCAATTGTGAACCCCATCACCTCATGAACTAGCTTCAAGGTACACAATGGGGTCTATTGAATGACAATCCATCATGTTGAGAAGATTAGTTCAAATTTGTGTCGGTGATGGGATTTTATGAGCCTTTAATGTGTAGCTGGTGGTTGATATCCCTTCATTTTGACAATCACACAGATATCGAAGGGGAATCCGTATAGGGGTCACGCGATCACATAACCGCTAATATGCACAGTTGCGCACCTAAACAAAGGTTAGACCACATGGTCATGTCTTTTGATTGTTCTTTAGCATTTATGGACTCATATTTCTTCTTGGATCTGATGTGGAAGTCTTTGGTGGGATGCATGTTGTATGTTGATGACGCCTTACTATGTGAATTGAAAAAAATGTCACATGTGTGCAAGATTTATGCGTTAACAGATGCCCCCTGATGTATGAGGTTCAGAGGGTACTGTAGGGCCAGTAATGCATCATCATTTCTTTTGCGCTCTCTGATGTTCGTGAGAGTTGTGAAGCATGTGTGGATGAAAAGGGCTCTCCCATGGGGGAAAATTGATGGTGAAGCCGAAACAAAGACTATTGTTTTATACAAACAAGGCGAGCATACCCATGCTAGTGAAAATATTCCAAAGCAGCTACAAGATGAGTAGACCAAGGGGTCAACTTAATATATTGTTGGCACATGGATGAAGGAAACTTCAATCCTTGCAATAGTGACTGAACCTAGAAATGTTGTTACAAGTGTTGAATAAGTGGCAGTGCTGATAACCATGATAATCCCATGAGGGTGGGGGACCATAATAGGAGTGACAATGTTGAATATATGACCTCACTGAACTTCTACTACCATTATTTATAAATGTGAAAACTACTACCTTCGAAATGCACGATTATTCCGGATGCGATAGATGTGTTGATGTCAAGCATAGGAGAGACTACTAAGTTAGGGATCACTGAGGCCACTCCCTACTAAGTTCGAGGTGATCCCTTATGGTGATTGAAAGTGACCCCAAGGTACAACTACAACTACTGCAACTCTCAGAATAGGGTGATTGATGTCGACAAGAGTTGAAGTTCATGATAAGACGAGGGTCTTATCCTGAAAACCAAGATCATTTTGTAACCAACTGTAAGACTGAAAGACTTGACATAATATTGGCTCATAAGTGTGAGGCTCATGACTTCCTTTGATCGATGTCAACTTGGGTGTAATGGATGGAAAAATTCTTGCAAATAACGGTACTGGTTGTAACGGAGGGAGACAAACTGCAGATGAAGGATTTTGTGGGGGATACAACACTGAGGGTGATGGTGACTGTCAAAACTCATAATGCTGGGGGTAGGGAGACTCAACAATATCAATCAAAGGAAACTAGTGGTTGCTTCCAAAAGAATAGTGATGTTCCCACAGTTTTGATTGAATTGGGGAACATTTTGTACATAAAGAATAGTTGGTGGGGTCCCCACAATTTTGATGGTGTCAGGGGACCAATTTGATGATGGGTGGGATTCCCATGGTTTTGAGTTAATCAAGGAATCAAATTGATGATGGGAAAATTTCCTTGGGTTTTGAGTGAGTCGGGGAACCGTTTCCATAATTATGTGAGGGTTTGTTTGCAAATGCGAAGATGGGTTCCCCATGAATTAATGCCATGTAGATTTTTCCTACAGGAATAACTAAATATAATTGGTTGCTTCAGAGGGGGAGGGTCCCATTAGTGTCTTAGCAGGGCTGGTGGTATGAACAAGATTGTATATGGTAGAGTGCTCATGGAGGCATGAATGGTCAACTGTGTTTCTTGATCTTAACATGTGATGAGGAATTTGATGGCATTGACTGCTGAAGCTGGGGAGTAAATATGTAGCTATAAAATGATGAACTATGGGTTGATCATTTCAAGGTGTATCATATTCCTCAGGCTTGTGGGGGCTAGAAATCATGGGTGTCAAATAATGATTGGGATGCAATGGTGCATACACCCATGGAGGAAAGATGTTACTCTCAATAGTGATATTGATGGCATGCCATTACTAGGGATGAGAACCCTATGGTTATCAGTGGGAATATATGGTAAGTGCAATGAAAACAAAGGGAAGGCATTGTCTATATGCTAGTTTTTGAGATGATACCTATGATAGAAGTCCGATGCCATTGCTAAGGGCTGGATTCTTGTTCTTATAATGGGAAAACAATAGGTAGTCGATTCTTGGTCGTTTTCTCGCATATATGGTGCAAATACCCAAGTGTAAGAAATAGCATGAAAAAGGTATTGATGATGCATAATTGATAACCAAAACAGAGCTCACCTTTGGGGTGCAAGAAAATCAAGGATAGAACCATTTGAGGTACAACCCACTGACAAGGATGTTAAGGGTTATCCCTTCAGGTTCGGTTAATATGTACACCCCTTTAAGTGGGAATTTCTTGACGACGTAAGGTCATTTCCATTTAGAAACAAATTTACCTAGTCTCAGTTTGCTACCTTTTTTAGCGTTGAAGACGAGGACAAAGTCTCCCTCATCGAATGTGCAAGACTGAACATGTCTATCATAGTGTGCTTTGGAGCATACCTTCATGGCCTCATTTTGTTGGAGTGAGTCCCTTCGTTCTTCATCCAGGTGTTTCAAAGTAAATAACTGTTGCTCAAGGGATGGGGTATCAGGTAATAAATCTACGACTGACTAGAGTGTAGGGATTTGGAATTCAATGGGTAGTACAGATTCTACTCTATGGACAAGGTAAAATGGGGTAAATCGTGTAACCATCTTGACTGAGGTACAATAATCCCATAGAGAAGGGAATAACATGCGATGCCAATTATATTTCTTCTTATTTACAGTGTGTTGGAGCATAGTCTTAAGAACTTTGTTTACAGCTTCAACTTGGCCATTTGGGGGTAGTAGGATGTCGAGAATTCATGCTTGAATCCTAACAACTCTGATAGTTCCTCAAAAGTCTGAATATAGAAGTGGGTTCCATTATTTGAGACTAGTTGTTTAGGTACTCCAAAGTGTGAAATGATGAGATTGAAGAAGAATCGTGCAGTAGTGGTGTGGATGCACTCAAATGTGGGAATTACTCCAGCCCACTTAGTGAAATAGTCGAAGACCACGATGATGTATTTGTGACCTTGTGCGAAGGCTGGGAGACATTCCATGAAATCAACTTCCCATTTACAGAATGGACCAACAATGATTACTGGATGGAGGGGGATAGGTGGTGACCATGTCTTGCAGGAAAATACCTGACAATTAACAAATCTTTTGATAGTGTAAATGCAATATTTGAATACGGATGGCCAAAAATATCCTACACGGAGGATTTTTTGGGCGGTGGCAAGGCCTGAGAGGTGGCCACCGCATGCTCCATTGTGACCGTCATTGAGGACTTGTTCTACTTCTTCATGGGTCCAACAACGCCCTAGGATGGTGTCGACCCCGCGATGATACAAGGCATCTCCTATGAGAAGGTATCTTGGTGCTTGATGACATATAGGTCAGAGTTCATCACGAGACAGGCGTGGGGAAAAATTTTGAGTGCAGAGATATGTTAGGATATCGCCATACCATGGGTCATCGTTGGATATGAGGAATAGATGTTCATCGGGTAACTGGTCATGGAAAGGTTCTCCTGAGGCAGTGGTTGGGAGGCTAGTGATGAGCTCAATGAGGGCCAAGGATTTCTCGATTTTAGGGATCATGAACTGAAGGTTGAATTCTTGGAGGATAACAATCCAATGTGAAAACTTACTATGATAAGCTTGCGGCTAAGTATGTATTGCATGGGGTTTGCGTCCGAGACCACTGTTGTTTTCTAAAGCAAGATGTAGTGGCGTAGTTTTTGTACTAAGATAATGAAGGCTAATGAAAGATTCTCATCATGAGTGTAGTTGAGAATTGGTCATGCCAATATTTTACTAATGTAGTAAATTACATGTTCATTGTGACCATCATCTTTTTGGACCAAAACACTTGCAACAGCGAAAGATGACACTGTGATATAGAGGATGAAATCTTTGTCAAATTCTGGAGGCGAGATGAGGGGTGTCGAAGCCAATGCTTGCTTCAGTGCATCGAAGGAACTTTGTGCATGGTCATCCCATTTGAAAGGGATGTCCTTATTTAGAAGACACAAAGAACCAGGTGCCTGGGTGGTGTAATTAGGGATGAAATGCTAGAGGAAATTGGCCTTTCCCTGAAAGCTTTGCAACTAGCACCGTGTTCGCGTGGGAAGTAAATCAAGGATGGCTTAGACTTTCAATGGGTTGAAAATGATTTATTCCTTGGATGCGATGAAGCCTAATAACTGGCTTGCGGTGACACATAACACACATTTTAGGGGGTTCAAGCGTATGTTATATTTGTGATAGTGCACGAAGATGATGCGTAGATCGCAGAGGTGATCACATTATTTTTTAGATTTGGCGGTGAGGTCATCTAAGAGGGCAGATGATATGATCAAAGTCATGGAAAAAGTATGCCATATCCCTTTCAAAGGTGGCACCAACATTCTTCATCCTGAATGGCATAACCTTGTAAGCAAAGGTACCCCAAGGTGTGGTAAACATTGTTTTGTACTGATCCTGAGGGAGAATATGTATTTGGTTATAATCGGAGAATCCATCCATAAACGAAAACATCTTGCTACTTACACATGAAACAATGATTTGTTCGATGAATGGGGTTGGGTGATTGTCCTTGGGGTAGGACAAGTTGAGATCAAAGAAATCTATACAAACTCGAATGGTACCTTGCTTTTTGTTGATAGGGATAGGGTTGGAGACCCATGACATATAAGCAATGGGGAAAATGAATCCCTCATGTAGGATTTTTTCGATCTCAGCTTTGATAGAAGGGGCCTTAGAGGGGTGAACAGGTCATTGTTTTTGTCTGACCGAGGTGGCATTAGGCCAAGTGTCAATATGATGTTCAATGATTGAAGGGTCTAGGCCTGACATTTCTTCATTTGACCATGCAAATACATTGTGAAATTCCTTGAAGAGGGAGGTGAAGTCAATCATTTCTTGTGATGAACATGACACACCAATGGAGATGTTCTCGATGACTTTGGGTGTCACAAAGATATCAACTTGAATTGTGGGAGAAATATTGGCTAGATTGTCATCTTCGAAAGCATCAGGGGCTGGAAACAAGATTTTGAACCAATTGATATGACTAGGAGGTAGAAAATCCTTTGATTAAATGGTATATTGTTGGGCCACCAAAATTATCAAGGTACTCTGAGTATGGACAAATGATGACCTATGATGGAGATCATCCCACGGGGGTTCATCTGAATGCATAGATTCAATTATTTCCTCATTTATGGAGAAGAAATATTCTTCTAACATATTTTCATTAGAGGAAAAGGAATCGTCAGAGTTGGTATGAGTGGACGGATGAGTAATGGGACCGATTAGCTGGTTAGAACAAGTTTCGGTGGTAGAGTCACTTGGTGGAAAGGGTATTGAATCAAGATGAAGGATGTCCATATAGTGAAGGGGGATTATGGGAGGGGGGAGGATTTATTCCTGTGGGAATACTAGTGGGTCTAAGTCCTCTAGGGAAAATGGTGATGATAGATCATTGCCGACAAGGTGAGGAGAAACCATTAGTGGGTGAGGTTCTTCAGTGTCATACGTAGGGTTATTGTCTTCTTCAATCACCATTTGGAGGGTTGTTCCCAAAGGGGTAAGGTTATCTGATAGTCGCTTTTGTGTAGCACGAAGGGTGTGTAATCCGACCAATATAGGAAATTGGAAGGAATGATGAGTCATCAACTTGCATGATCGACATGGGCAAGTAGAGTAGGTGTGATTGAGAATGATGGAAGGGATTTGAGATCGTTGAAGGGGAAACTGTTGGTTAGGAAGTGACCAGATCCATTGAGTTGTCACAGAGGCACTTGATATAGGAATGGGGACCATTGTGGTACAATATTGATAGAAGATGCTTCTACTGGTCAAGGGGAAGAATTTTCTTCCAATGGTTAAGTGAGACGAATGGTCACCAAAGCATCCCAAAATCGAGGGAGGTCAGTACAATGATGTGTGTAATTCCCAAACTGAGAACAAATTGAGCATGCATGATCGGTACGCAGGGATTTGGACTTAGGTATTGGAGGAGATGAGGTGGCCCTTGTTATTGTAGGTGGATCATGTGTCACACTAACTGGGGTGTTGAGAAGAGTCTTACGCTCCGACAAGGTGGGGCACAGGTTTGTCACATGACCTTGTTTCCTGCAAAGAGCACATGGTGGAGTGACCCTCTATGTGGGAATATTGGTTATTACTAGGGATTTTAACCATTGTTGGTCGATTCCCTCTACTTTAGGCTTAGCAACCTCCGATGATGATTCAAGAGTTGGGTTGGGTATGAGTGGGGATTTTAACTTAGTTTGTCTCATGCCCCCATTGGTGGGTTTAGCGACTGTCGGTGTTGGTTTAGTTGTGGATGTCATAGGTTTGAATTGCGGTACAGATGGTCTGATTATCCTAGAAGGCACAATAGTCGATACAAGGACAAACTCATAATGGGTTACAGGATTTGAAGCCATCTCTAAGTATGGTGGTGTAAGGTACCACATAAGTATACCCAAAGTGAGTCTAGGTAGAGTCAATTGAGCCATAAATGGTGTCCATTTCACTCTCGTGGGGGGTACAAGAATGGTATTTGGAAGATAGGAGATACTGATGGACTCAATGTTTGTTCAATTCCATGACTTAGCGCAAGTGCTGATGATGATTCCAAGAGGGAGGTGGGCACATTTTCAGAGGTGAAAATGGTTCACATGAGGCCATCGGTTGATGTGGGGATCTCAGGTGGTGGACGGGAGTAAAACCCTATCAAGTTAGAGTCCTTGTACACTCCTGAGACAATATCAACATAAGGGTGTTTCCTTGTCTTAATGAAAGTGGGAAGGACATTGTTGGGATTAGTTTGGTATTGGGGTTATAGTAGTTGAGTTGGTAGAGGTGACTATTTTCCCATTAAAGGGGAACATCATGATGTAGAAAATTGAAGAGGTGAAAGTCTTCATGGTGTACATGTAACTGCGACCCAAGAGGTAGTCAAGTTGTGTGTAGACTACCTCAATATTGATCATGACCATCTTGTCCCCAACTCAATGGGGACATTCTAGAACAATCCATGGGGTTGGGATGGTATCTTGTCATATGCATGGAGAGCAATAGATGAGGGGACTAACTCAAATGATTCTATTCACTTCCAAACAATAGAGGGCATGATGCATGTGGATGTGCCTTTATCAATGATACATTGATGAATCATAATGTTTTTTTACAGTGATGAGGAATTGAAACGCAACTAACGAGGGTAGTCGTGGTTCAAATTTGTTAAGATCAAAGGTCATGAGGCAAAAGTCAGAAGGGTTTATGGTGCCAAGTGCATTAAGTAATGCATTTCGCTAATTTGGGAAAGACTAGATCACTTCTAACGTGGACATGGTTGCAGGGGAGTAAACCAAGTCATCCATAATATTGTAATTGTGGGTGGCTTTCATATGGGGGTTGTGGACGCTTTGGGATACAAGGTATTTGTTCACTACTTGGGTGTGGAATCTACAAAGGTCGCCCTAAGGGGATAGGTACATCTTCTACTTTGGGGGCTTCATGCCTATCATAACCTTTGGGTGTAGTCTAGAGGTTGACATCGAGCGTGTAGATGTTTTGGAAGGATCCATCACTAGAGGGGCGAGGTTCCTACTACTGATTAATGACCCCTTGATTGGAAAAGGGTTGTTGTAATATAACAGTTTGGGATTGTGTAGGGTTAGGGACTTGAGGGGAATTTACTATTGTCTTCTTCTTGTCTTCCACCAATTGTTGAAAGTCAAGGATAAGAGTGAAATGGTGAGTGTAGTGACCATATTCTATGCAAATGGAGTAGGATTAATTGATCCTTAGGTTTGTGTTATTCCATTACTTGGGGGGGTTATTAGCCCCTGCATTTGGGTTTCCATAGTTATGGTTCCGTTGGAGTGGGGGGTTGCACCCTTGCCCCTACTGTTGGTTTTTTTTGTTCTTTCCCTTCTTTTTCCCCTAATTTTGAGGGTTATGGGGATTTGTTGTATTCAACTACTCAAATTGTTGGTCTTGTTGTGCAAAAGAAGGTTGAACTAGATTTACCCCCGTATGAGGTCTGGGGGCTAGACCAGTAAGATATGGGAATGGGTAGTAAGCGTTGTACCCCGATGGGGGGGTAAATGCAGTTTGCACTCCATAAGATGTTGATGTAGGAGTGGCTTGCACCATTTGCAGTGGATGTAATGTTGTGGAAAAAATTGCACAAGTGCACTCTTTCACTTGGTGAGGGGATAAGCCTTGTAGGTTGTAGCAAGGATTCAGTCCTTGGAGCCCCTTTGTGTCATATGGCATTTCTCCAAGTGATCCTGCAAGATATTGTTAGTGTAGTTCACATTCAAAATAAAGAACTATGGATAAAAAAAATGAAATAGATGGGGGGAGATTGCAAAATACAACAACAACCAAAGATATGCTAAAACACTCTTATATTGCCCAATGGTATAGCTGTACAACACCTAGGAGGTGTGGGATTTAAGGGAATTCAACAATATCCCTTAGGGAGCGAGGCCTTTCTTGTCCAAACTAAATGCTAAGTAGATGGTAGAAAAATGGAGAGAAATACTTGCCCCTTGAAGGAAGGTGGCAAGGGAGCTTGTGAATGCTTAAAATGGTAGAAAATGGTGGGTTGTGAAGAATATTGTTTGAAGGACAATCTACCAAGAGCGGACTCGAGGCATGATCTCCCTAGCTCAACGTGAGTCTAGAATGAATAGGACATAATATAAGTCACTTTCCTAGATCTAATTAAGGATCAAGGAACTAGATACATTTACCTTATAGATCGCTAATCCTTTTCTCCTTGAATGTTGCTCCAAGCTTGACGATCTTCAGATCCAAGCTGCAAGACCTGTAAAGACAACAAGACAACAAAACAAATAAAACACATATATACAATAACAGATCTAAGTAAGCAGTCAAGGAGGTGAACTACACAATATATCATTAATACAATGAGATTTTGGTGGAAATCTATTATATTACTGTATTGAAAGGGAAGTACATAGAATAGAAATATTACAACCATAGACCTGACGTAGCAATCCTCATCCGATTGAACCAATGCCAAATCCTCCCAAGGAAGTGTGAATCTCCCAATAGATGGGAGTGAACTTCAATTATATAGGACTAAGGGGATAGGGTAGGTTGATATATGGTAGGAGAGAGATAGGGGATCCTTCCAAGAGGTTAGGAACCGAGTGCCATCTCTCCCAAAAGGTCAAGGATAGGGATCCATGTCATCTAGCTTCAAGAATGGGCTCGAAGGAGCTATTTTTTTCCATTAACTGACATCGTCGCAGGCTGCAAGAGGCCAACCTGTGACCTCGCAGGTTGCTTGAGGACAACCTGTGACGACCTCTCAAAACCTAGTATGAATGGGTTTGTATCTCTTCCAGGTTAATAACTTAGTTAAGGAAACTTTAGGGATGATTACACTTAGTCTCATGATGGTAATATTTTAGGTGTAACAAATATCCAACTCAAATCCAACAACATAACCTTGCTCTGATTTCTACCTACAAAATGCATGCCAATGGATTTCTTTTATAGGCCAAGAAGTGGCCAACAAACAACTAGATCCAAATGTGAACTCTCCTCCTCCATGAACTAGTTCCAAGGTATACAAGGGGGAATGATTAATGCCACCAAGTGTGTGAGGAGACAAATTCATATACTTGGAGAGGATTGAGCCTTCAATGTGTTGCTGGGAATTAGTGGTCCCGCCATTTTGACTGTAGCACAACTATTGAGGAAAATCCACACGGGTGTAGCACGAGCATTGTTCAGATAACCTACGCTATAGCGTGGGTTAACTGTGTATTACCCACACTACCCTTTATTTGGACTTTTCTTGGCACTCATGGACTCATGCTGTGTTTTGTATCTATTGAGGATGCTTGTGGTGAGATGCATTCTTTATGTTGATGACGCCTTACTGGATGAATCGCCGAAATGTCACATGTGTGTGACTTTTAGGCATTAACAGATGCCCCCTGATGTATGAGGTTTGGAGGGTACTGTAGAGACAATAGTGCATCATGTTTCTCATTGTTTCTCTCCTATTCTATAGGATGAAGCATATGTGGAAAAAATAGGGTTCTCCCATGGGGGAAAATGGTTGGTAACAACCGTTGGAGTTGTAGTAAAGAATAGTTTTTATACAAACAAGGCGGGCATAGCCATGCTCATGAAATGCTGTGAAAGTGATTACAATGATAGAGGACCAAGGTGTCGACTCTACTATACTTATGGGACAAAGATGAAGGATGCTTCAATCCATGTTTGAGTAAATGCCCCATGAACTACTAGAATATTTGAAGAAGTGGAACTGCTGGTGACCGTGATAATCCCACTGGAGTGGGGGACCAAACTGGTATGTAGATCAACTTGAGAGATTTACTATACCAAATAGACTGCTACCATGATATCCAAATTTGAGCACTGCTACCTTCAAAAGTATGTTTCCCCTTGATGCGATGATGTGTTGAAGTCGAGCATAGGGGAAACCACTTAGTGAGGGAGAACTACTGACTCTCCCTACTAAGTTTGAGGTGATCCCTTATAGTGATTGAAAGGAATCCAAAGGTATAACTGCAACTACTGCAAATCTCATAATGTAGTGTTTTGACGTCGACGCGAGCTAAAGTGCATGATGAGATGGGAGTCTCATGGTGAGAACCGAGATCATATTGTAACCAACTAGTGGACGAACAGACATGACACAAGACCGATTGATAAGTGTGGGGCTCATAACTTCCTTTGATTGATGTAAACAATGGGAGTGGGGGAGACAAATTTTCTTTCGGAATGACACAGATTGAAACGGGCAGATACAAACTGCTAGTGAAATGGATTTGATGGAGACACGAGATGAAGGGTAATGGTGACCGAAAAAAAAATACTACTGAACATATGGAGACTCAAATACATCGATCAAAGGCGACCATGGGTTGATGCCAAAATAATATGGTGTTCCCTCAATGTGAGGTGAGGAGGGAACTTGTTTGTACATAAAGAATATTGCTGGGGTCCCGATAGTTTTGGGTGTGTAGGGGGACCAATTTGATAATGGGAGGAGTCCCCACGGTTTTGAGTGGTTCGGGGGATACTTTCCAATGATGGAGTGAGGGCTAACCTATATAGGCAAAGACGAGTTCCCCATGAAACGATGCCATGCAATGTATCCTTGCGGGATAATTGAATAGAAATGATTGCTTCTGAGGGTGGGGACCCCATAGGTTTCTTTACGGGGAGGATTGCGAAGGGTAAAGTACTCATGGAGGCATGAGGGGGATTTGTGGATCATACTCGTATCATGTACCGAGGGATTTGACGAGTGTCTACTTGGTGGAGTAAATGCATAATTATGAAATGATACTCTAAGTGAGGGTCTTTTCAAGTTGGGTCAGATTCCTCGAACTTGTGGGGGATTGACATTATGGGTGTCAATTGATGACTAGGATGGAAATGCTGCGCACACCCATGGGGGAACATTCTATTCACGGTAATGATTTTGATGGCACATCAAGGCTATGAATGGGGGCCCTATGATTTTGAGCGGGAATACCGGGAGATGCATTATAAATAGAGGTTAATAGTGTCTATATGCCAGTTTCGGGGTGATACCTGTGGCAGGCTACCTAACCACTATTGTTAGAGCTTGGAGTCTTATTCTGATAAGAATTTATACATTGTCATGATTGATATCCTGCACATACGACGCACATACCCAAGTGTAGTAAAGAACATAACCAAGGTATTGGCAATGCAATAGTCATAGAACCAAAACATCTCGTACCTGTGGGGTACCAGAGAAAAATAGTGTCCCAATGGTACTAGTGGGAATCCAAATTGGTTGGCTCCATGTTGAAGAGCTTGATGCACTGATCGTGGTGGTGAGAATGGTTTGGGAAATAGAGTTACCGTTTGTATGTGGCATCAATTGGAAGTTTGGGTCGAATGAATATAAATAAGGTGGGGCCCACTTTTTGAAATCATTTGTATTTTTTACCCCCGACCTCCTATAGTGCATTTCGAGTGATTCTGGGAGATCTAGGGTTCCTATCGACGAGCCGTGAGATCTAATTATGCCTTGACCTTGCACTTTTTAATTTTGTTTAGGTAGATTTAGGTTTAGGGGTCCCCTAGGTGGCTAGGGGGCATTTTTAGGCACTTCAGGGAAACCGCACGGGATTTTGAGAAAATCCCGCGTGGTACCGTGTGATTTTCGGGAAATCATGCGCTGCCACGAGTGATATTTTTTGAAAATCACGCGCAGTGCTGCACACCCTAATAACGCAAATAAAATGTACTGTTTCGTGCTACGTGCGGAATACTAATTGTTCAGTCACGCACTAGTTTAACGTGACTATTGCATGGTTAGTCGTGCTACTCGCATGGCCGAGTGGTATCCAGGGGGAATTTTTAGGCACTTTGGGGAAACCGCGTGGGATTTTGAGAAAATCCGGCATGGTACCGTGTGATTTTCGGGAAATCATGCGCTACAACGTGCGATATTTTCTGAAAATCAGGCGCAGTGCCGCGCACCCTGATAACGCGGATAAAATGCACCGTTCCGTGCTATGTGCGGAATAGTAACTTTTCAGTCACTCACTGGTTTAACATGGCTATTACATGGTTAGCCGTGCTACTCGCGTGGCCGAGTGGTATAAATCCCACGCGCTGGTTCTGCACCATCAAACTATGGTTTGGATGCTCTATGCATGACTATCTTGGGAATAGCTGTGCCATGCGTAGAATGTTTTGGAAAGACCATGCTACTCCTATTTTATGGATGTATTTACCTAATGAATTGTCCTTGTGTAGGTTGTTCTTATGGATCATATAGTTATAGTTGAGTGGAGAGAGAGGGAGTATGATTCCCTCCGAGACTTGGTGTTGGCTAAATGTCTGTCGATAGAGGCTTTGCGCAATGCTGGGATTTTGAATTTCTTCAACTGCCTTTTAATGCGATCGACAGACTATCTTTTGTGGAGGTTACTCGATATGTGGGTCCCCAACTGAGGGATTTTCTAGGTTGGGGAGGAGGACATGAGTATCATGAATCAAGACATTTAGTTTTTGATGAGGTTGACTCACCGAGGGGTGAGAGATCCCTTCCCTTCACAAATGGTGGGAGAGACAATCCACACTCTAGTGGATCAATATTGCGGTGGTAAACAGAGTTCGATGAACTTTGGTGTAGTGTTGGTGAGCCATCGGTGGGCTCTTCCCGTGCAGGATGTTGCGACAGCCGTGGTGTGTGTATTGGGGATCGCGTCCCCCAACTGGGTTACAGGGGGCCAGCTCTAGCTGGTTGAGAGAGTTATGGTTGGTAAGCCCATGGCGTGGGGTCCATTTTTTATGCAGTCCATGATGCTACAGATGTCGGATCTGCATTGGGGTGGGGCTTAGAGCACCTTCTGCTATGGCAGTGTGTTGTGATATTGTTTCTTCGAACGCTACCCGTCGCTGAGGTCGAGGGTAGTAGTTCCACCAAGGGGACCACATGAGCCTCAGATGGAATTTTGGGAGCACATTATGCCTATTATATGTTGAATGTGCAGGTTCACCACATATTCAAGCAAACTATTATAAGCACACACAACAAACCATCAAGAAGATCACAATATGGACAGAACGTTCAATCGGTTTGCATTAATATTGAACAAGTATTTATACACGTAAATATGGTTGGAGAGGTTGTACCTGCTCCAACTTCTCTTTTAATTAAATACATTAATAAATAATGATGACTAAGGAAAGGCCTTGCGGCCCCTCAACATCTCCCCCACCAACAAATCCTTTCTTCGTCCCGAAGAAAACAGGAACAACCATGAGTTGTGATTTTTTATCCTTCGTCAGCAATTTGGTAGTGGTCAATCAAGCCTCACCCTTTCACCTTCCTTCCGTAATTCATCTCCATCGATCTAGGAACTAAGAGGGCTTCCACGCTCTACCTTTTACATTACTAACCAACTGCCTTCAAAATTCTGAAATCACTCAAGAGATGCTTCTGTATTTCAGCATCGGGGGCTTGGTCATTTCCAGTGTTATATGTACCATCATCTTTATCATTAATCTTGTTCTGTGTGTTTGTTTGATGTCTTCTGCTTGAATGTGGTATTCCTTGATGTCTTATGTAATGAGGATGCCTGCAAGTTTAAAATATGGATACTCGGTATGGTTGGGATCGACTGCTGTACATGATATTGGCCATGACCGACTGCGATGGACCCGACTGACTCGACTCGACTGAAAATGGTCGGCGAGAGACCGACTTGATTTACATAAAATGGAGAAGAATTCTCTCACGTTTAACCCCCACTTGACTTCAAATTTTTTTAAAATTAGAGTCACTTAGGGCTTAGACATGACTCAATAGACTCGAATCAATGTATACTCAACCGACTAAACACCGACCAAAGTGTCAATTAAAAAATACATTGATAAGTTTAACCATTACACACGTCGACTAGAATAATAAGTAACCTGACCATATTGAAGTTTATACAACACCTTACAAATTCCAGCGACTAGGTGATATCGACTATTTGTTTGGCAAAAGCATATTGACCACACCAACCATATAACATCTAAGTCGACTTCCCAATATACTCATGTGATAAATTCTTATAAAAAATACTTTTTTTTCGATGGAAAAACTTGAATGGACATATATAAAAATAAAACAAATACGTTATGATGACTGGGCGAAATCATTGACAACGTGACCAGTCGATAGATAACTAGGTTCCCTACATGCTTTAGTCGACGAGTAGTACCTGGTTATTGATTCTAGTCAATGAAGACGGTTAACCATTGTTCTAGCAACCGACCAAACACATAGTTGCACTTAGTCTTTTAATTTTATATCAATGGTTGATGCTCGGAAGCTAGTCGGTGAGTCAAATTGTAGTCGGTACACATGATGGATAACTGCACTTCTTGGATGATGGGAAGTCTACTAGATTATCTAGCTTCCACATATTCACTAGCTTTGATAACTCTTGGACTTTAATGCAAATATGCCAGATCTAGACGGTCTTCATGGTCGGTGATCCAATTGACTGTTCAATGGATGTAAGGTGATGGTTGGTGAAGTTAATGTATAGAGGCACTACCATAGGAGGCTTTAGTCGGTGTTCTTTCAACTTCTCCTGTTGGCTCTCCACGACTGAGCAGGTCGACTCTTTCCTTCAACTAAACAACTTCATCATCCCATATCAATATATGTCATTCCACCAAACAGAAGGCTCCACGCTACAATTTTCCCTTGATCGTGGCTTCAAACATTCGTTGACGAACTATGTGTATGGATGGTAAACTCCCCAGACAATAGATTTTTCATTCTTCAGGTGACCGACCATCCCATTCCAATCGTGGACACATTCAAAGATGCTCATCAGGATCATCATTTTCTTTATTCGTGTTGACCATAGTCACAACCATGTTACTTGAACTGCATACTTTGATAGATAGACTATCGATCGATGATAGTATGAATGCATTTTAATAAATATCAACGAAAAATGATCCATGACAATGGATTTGGCGAACATAGAATCAACGAGTTCAATTGAATAAAGAGTGCAATTAATGTCACACAAGAAATTATATTTCACTTCCGAAGTCTATAGGCATTGAAATTATAAATGATCTCAAGGAAAAATTACTAGTCGAGACGTAATATCTTATTTGTCTTTCTGGCGCAGTATCCTCGTAAAAACAATCTTTGTTTCTCTCAGAGAATTTATTAATGAGCGCACAGATATCCTTCATAGTTTCTTGCAAGTGTATTTCCACCTCACGATTATGATACAAGATCGAGCCACTTTCCCTTTTGATGTTGCTGTCAAAGAATATTTCAACGTTCGATGCTTGGTCAATGGTCACGGTCAATATCTTCATATTTTTCTTTTTGCAGGAGTATCAAAACACGGGCAGTATTTCTTGGAGAAAATTTCTTGATCAATGCACAAACAATCTTTAATTTTCTTGCAAGTTTGTCTTCCACGAGCATCTTCACTTTCTCTTCTGAGTTCATACCACCTCTATCTGCTGCTGTTGTCACCCAGACCGAACTGAAGCGGCAACGACGCCACATGTTAAATGTTGAATGTGTAGGTTCACCACATATTCAAGCAAACTATTATAATCACACGCAACAAACCATCAAGAAGATCACAATATGGACAGAACATTCAGCCGGTTTGCATTAATATTGAACAAGTATTTATACATGATAAATATGGTTGGAGCGTTTGCACCCGCTCCAAATGCTCTTTTAATTAAATACATTAATAATGAATGATGACTACAGAAAGGCCTTGTGTCCCCTCAACAATTCCTAGTGCTGGTGGCGGGCCCGTGGAGGACTATTATATGCCTTAGGTGTTGGATGTATGGGAGGGTCGGATTGACCGGGTGGAGAGGTATCCCTGGAGCGACATGGACTACTGAGGCGATTTGGAGCTTCCCGTTTCTGCTGGAGGTTTTGACGCTTCAGGTATGTTTTATGGTTTGTAATTTTCGCATATATATTTGTACATATTTTTATTCATGCACATTTATGATATACATGTTTATCGGGTACTGATGATGGTTTCCTCCTCTATGATGGAAATGTAGGTCCTATGAGGCCACCTTGGAGGCAGAGACCGAGGAGATATCATCCAATCACTTGGGTTGGACAGGCCATCGAAGGAGCGGGTTCAACCAAGGGTGGTGCCACCAGAGAGGGAGGAGCTGGTGTTGGAGGAGATGCAGCATGGGGGGTCGCTACCGAGGACCAGATGGCAGTTGTTATAGCAGACTTGAAGTGGTGGTTCGGTGGGCTGTCTGTTGGGGTTGATGACTAGTGTTGGGCCAATATTGAGGATGATGAGCTGGGCCTGACACTTCATCTACCAGTTGAGTGTGGGCCAACTTGGAGGCACATCATGTAGCAAGTAGTAGTAGCGTGCCATGTGGCATGGGAGGTGCAGGGATGAGTGGCCCCACCTCCACGGCAGAGGCTGTGGTGGGGACCAAATCCAACACGAGGGGAGGATGTTTAGCCACTAGCCATTTTGGGACCCTAGGATCCACCAGCGAGTGGGGCAGCTTGATTTTTTGTATAGGGCTATGGGCCCCCGTTTGGTATATATATATATATTTTTATGAGACTATGGGAAGCGATTTTTTTATATATCTCCCATAAGGTTACTATGTATATTCCCTATGAGATCCATTTTTTTACATGACACACATTTTTTGATGATGATGATATATATATATATATATATATACCATTTTTGCGGCACGTGATGTATGCGTCTCTTTGTGCATGTGATGTATGAGTACTTTTCTTTATGTTGCCTATGTGTTGATGTGATGCCTATGTAGTAGTTGACACTGGCATATTTGTTTTGGGCACGCATTCTCGACTTTAGGACTTATGATGATGATATACATGTATGTGTATTTGTAGGTGAAACACATAAACGTATTTATTGATGTTTTCTATGCAAGGTTATGCAATCGGGTTATGTACGAGGTGCCAATTCAACACTTCATTGGTGATGGAGTTGGAAAATGCATTGGAGTTTCTCGGTATATGTGTGAAATTTATGGTTTCAAAATATCTAATGAGAAGATGCACGCGCAAAAACTTTTGGAAGAGGAGCAAGTTGCGTACACGAAATACATTATTCAACTGCGATACGACAAATTGTGAGTCAAGGTGTACTTGTAGATGGTGAAAGCCCAGGTGCAGTGCATCACTTAATATACCTATTATAACATCGTACTCTGCTTGTTTGTTTGTAAGTGCCCCCAAGAAAATCCCCTCGGTGTGGTGGAGTTTATGGGAGGGGGATATATAACCCATGTAGCGGATGCTAGATGTTTTGTCAACACCCAAAATTTCCGAAAAATTTAAAATTTTTAAGATAGCAAATAATGTTATTAAATGCAATCATTTAACTGTTTTGATTAGATTAAATGGACATAACTGTGTCTGAAGTATCTGTTATTGTACTGAAATTTTAATATGGTTTTTATCTAGAGTTACTGATTGTTTTTCTGTTTTTCAACCGCAAGGGGGAGTTGTCATAGCAAACTGGGCTTACTTAGCTTACGAGCTAATGCATCCAAATGTCTTTCTCTTACAGATATACAGGTAATGTACGGGTCGCTGCAATTAATTTTTAAAGCATTATAATCATTTAGCTGTACCAAGTCATTCAGTAAAAGTCTAAGCATGCTAGACAGATCATCAGGTGTTTAAAGGTAGCATTCATCCTATGATCTCTGCAAGATCTTATTGTTATAGAATTAGAAATTACTTGGAGGTTATGACAGATATGTTTCTTGTGAACAAAAGAATTAAATAACTCTATGAAGTAATTGTGCTCTGATGATATTACTGAATTGAAAATATATTTCATTGCTAACACTGTAATTTACAACTGGTTTCCCAACACCACATGACAATTATTACTCATCCGTTGTTACTGTTTCATTTACAATTACCCATATAAAGGATCTGGAAATGTTCATCGTATAAATTGCTTATTTCTAGCATTGTATGATATTCTGTCAGTTACTTGTCTTCTCATGATATCCTTAGGGGTTTGATTTGATTGCATCGTTACTACTGTTAATAAATATAAGGATCATACTAACAGCTATCTCCATGACGCTAATGCAGTAGGATTGTAAATCATCATACTAAACTCCATTCCATTATCTTGTAAATCTAAGGATTGGTGTACCCTTTGTCTTTTATCATGAGACTAGGGTTAAGGAAGAAATAGTGATATGTTGTTCTAAACCTTTTATAGCTTGCATTACATCCTTACCAATATAACCTTTGTAATGCCAATCACTTCCTCTATGTCTAGAATAATATATGACTGAGTTTCGAACCATGTTCATATTGCGTGAATTAATGAGTCAAGGTTTACTCTATACAATGAGTAATTTTTAAGATATTTATCCTAATGTTTTCGATGATTTAAGGAATGTCATAAGAACTATGTTATTTCAACTTTTATGGTTAACCATGCAAATAACCCTAATTCTCATGCTATAATATTTAATTAGCAATAATGTTGGATATTTCATCGGAGTCTTGGACACTAATGACTATTGCATGATTCTAATGTTTGCATGGCAGGTATTACTATTCACTATGTAAATTGGATAGCTTTGTTTTCATTACAAAATAGTGGCAAGTTTCATAATATAGTATCACGACCATGGAAGAATATCCATGCTATGATTTTGGGTTACCTTCGTAATGATTTTTAATTGACCCACCAAATAATTGGGAATCATGAGGTAAACTATTGAACCTCTACCCACTTGCATGAAAATATTTGGATGTTACGTGGTGGCTTCAGGACCAAGTGTTGGTGATATATAACGTTGACTTAACCCTAGCTGGGCACTTCTCCCTCGCCTTCGGGCTCGGTTGCTCTGTAGAAACTTCCTGGTCTGCGTCTTATTTTCCTTTCTTTTTACTGTTACAGTGTGCTAGCAGCTTCGAAGCTTGCTCTAATCTTCGTATTTGTCCACTGTATCGTTTTGGGAGTCGTTGTATCTTTGTTGTTAGCTGCTTGAGGTGGTTATGAACTAGGGTTTAACTTTGTGCTTCCAAAACTAGTCTGGTCTCGGCATGAGGGTATCGTTCGACTTGTTTTTGTTACAGTCACCAACATGGAGGACATCCCTTTGATTCTTCCAGCTCGTTCCTTGGTGACCGTAGTAGGGTTTTTCACCTAAACAGCTCGTGGCTATCAGGCCTTTTACTGTGGTGGCAACCCACTACAATTCGCTGGTAAGCTATACAGATTTGCTTCGTCATTTTCCAGGTTTAAAGGCGTTGTTTTGTTTTTAAGAATAAAAGTTGTGACTGATTCGATCCTGTCCATTGCAGGTGCTGGCTACTCCTGAAAGTGTACAAGGCACAACCTTCGACGCTTGGCTCCTACCGGGTAAGCCTGGTTTCACCATGGCTTTTCCTCCTTGCTGGTTGTTAGGTTGGGTTAGGGTTTGGTCTCGGAATAATGCGGTTCTGAGATGACTCTAACGCTAAACAGTCTTTCAGCTGTGTGTTAAGTGGATTCTAGACAGGTTTAAGCCTGCGTTGTGTAATGATAATAGGGCTTGGTTGCTGTTGTTATTATTCGCCTTCTGTTGGTATTTTTCTTATAGATAGGAAGAAATCAAAAACTGTAAACCTATCTGTAAATAGGGTCACGGCCTCATTACCTTGTTTTATCACTGTGTTTGTAAAATTTTACTCAAGGTTTTACCCAGGGTTTGATATTATGGTTTATTAAAAATTCTTATATATATATATTCGGCTTGTTTTTAAATTTGATACTATGTACAGTACTAAATAAACGTAAGTTATTAAATCAACCAATTTGTGAATTTGTAATGTGATTTACAGGTGAAATCGTGGTCTAAATTTCTAGTTTTTATTTGACTTATAAATTCTAAAATGATAGGGTTTACACCGGATTGGCAGTGAAGAAAATGTTTAGATGCTGATTCTGTGGTTACGAATTTTCTTCTGTGGGTAGTTTGAGAAACAAGTGAAAGATATTGTGATAAAAGGTAAGCTCGATAATGAGCTGGAAAAACTGTTTTGTCTGTTTCGTTTTGTTATGGATTTAATATCTAGATTTCCCTCTACTGATAAACTATATTGTTAAAACTGGAATGATAGGGTTTGTTTTGAACACCACCTTCGTGTTTTTGTTTATTTACTAATTCAATTATTCAGATTACGATTCTGTGGATAATATGGAAGTTAAGGAAAAATAAAACTAATGGTTGAAGCTCGATATCGAGCTAGATATTATGCTGATACTTCTTTTGTTTTTAATACAATAACTAGTTTGCTCAACTGTTAAATAAGTTCTGTGTAAAGAAATTCTATTAGGGTTCTGCACAATCATTTTGTTTGATAAAAAATAATTGGATAATTGTTAACTAGGTTTAGTGTATTAATTTTAATTAATAGACTGAGACATGTTAACTTCTGACTAGGGTTTGTACCCCGAGATAGAGATCCTATTGTGATTACAAAATCTCCTGTAAGGTCTATCGACCAAGATATAATTTTTTATAGTATCTATGGTTAGGTTTACTGTTTGTCTCCTATGACTGTATAATAAATTTTATAGTATACAGAGTACAAATACTTTATAGGTAACCCTGCTTACCTATCGAGCAAATATAATCAAACTAGGGTTGTAATTATAACTACGAATTATTACATAAAGTATTAATAGTGTACTGCATAAATTATAAATACATTAACTGCAGAAATTATAAATACATTAATAGTAATATAACAAGGATGTTACATCTTACTAACGATACAAAATCACAGTAACTCTCAACAATTCTACTGCTGATACTCAGGGATACTATCTTTTACTAAACTAATTACTATTCAGACATAAAGCAGATAAACATAACATACATTCATTCATACTTAATAAACATAAAGAGATAAAAGACAGAACCTGTTGAGCTGTGGACAACAACAGCAATGGGAGGCTGTTCCTCCCTACCAACTCCTGGAGAGTGCCCAGACAACACTTCTCAGGACCCCCGAGCTTGCTCTGGTCTCCCTGGCTGGAACTAGGTGCAGCAAAGTAATTCTCTCAACCCAAATCAGCTATAATGGAACCAAGTTACTGCAGCATCCCTCTCAAACAACTTCCTTACTGTAAATTTCCCTCTTCCTCAATGGGACTCCTGAATAACATCCACCTGAATGTATTCTCCCTCCAGAACAATTCGAACCCCCAACTCAGTTCATTGAGTACTATTTAAAAGATTGCCTAGGTCTTTGTTGGGTTAACTGTCATTAATGAGCCACCTGCTCAGATTCCACTTTCTTGGGGAATCATGACCCCAAATATAGGGAAGTTGCCACCTGCAACTTAGGAAGTGTTTGAGGATGCTGCCACTTGTATTTTGCCTGTCCACCTAGTTCCCTCCACCAGTTTGACCAGTAACCTCTTTTAACAGCTCTCCCATGCCGTTGTCTCCATAATTTATTTATTAATAATAAAATATTCTGATTTACATTCCATTTCTAGTGACTCTGCTGAGTCATCAATTCCTACTTAGCATTAAATTTAACATAATGTCTCAGGAATATAATAAAATAATTACATTATTTTTACAAAATTGGGGTATGTGACATGTTTGGACGATCGACTGGCACCGTCTGCATATCCTATGTAGATGTCCAACTAGGAGGCCTTCTGCATTTAAGAAAATAGGTAGTTTTACTTTCTAATTCGAGATAATGTGAAATGAAAGAAAATGTTTTGACACAAATAAGAATATTAATGGTTGGTGTTGTATGTCTTGTTTGTGTTTGGGGGGTAAAACCCCTTGTTGATTTGTTAATTTTTGGGGAATTCTTGCGGGTGGTCTGCGTCTTTGTCGGAAGACGAGGACTCACTACAAGTGAGGACACCGACTAAAGGAGATTCAACATCGATGGTATCTGGTCAGGCCGATGTTACTTCCTTGGTTGGCGACCTTTGTGGGGTTATACAGAGGGGTTGTAATTGACCTTTGATTCTCATTAGTTTGAGATGATCTTGTCATTCGACGCACAAAATAGGGCATTGAAAGGAGAAGTGGGTGGTTTTTCCACAAGAATGGAAAGGTCTTGGTACGTGTGGATGGAAGTGTTCTTGGTCTTCCTGAGTTTTGATTTTCTCCATGATTCATGCGATGGATCTAGAAGGGAGCATAAGTGTGAAATTCCCACAGGAAGAGCATTCATCGTGTGGAGGTGTTGTTGTAAGATTAGATGGTTCTAGCGAAGGTATAAGCTCTATCACAGTTTCTGCAGCTAGTGCAAATTATGTGGGAGGGGTTACTAACGGTGCCGCTGATGTGGTGACCACATTAATGGATGTTGATTCCTGGTTTAATAAGGGAGGTTCTTCAATTATTACTTGAGTGAGATGAACCGTTTCCAACACCTCTCGGCATCGAGGGAGTTTGGGGAAATGGTGAGTATAGTGCCCATACTAAGTGGCATTGTATATGTAATATGCGTGATTCGTACGCAATGTTTTGGACTTATATGTGGGTGAGGGATGTGTGTCCCCTTTTGCCGTCGGTGGAGAGTGGGTTATGCTAACGGGAGTGTTGAGAAAATTCATTAGCTCCGGTAGAGTAGGACATAAGATGGTTATGTGACCTTGTTGCTTGCAAAGGGAATAAGACGGTGTGACCCTTTAACTCGGAGTATTTTTCAAAACTGGGGATTTTAACTCTTGTTGGTTATTGCCCCCTGCTTTAGGCTTAGCAATTTATACTAAATTAAATGTTGGGTTAGGTAATAGGGGACCTTTCAACTTTGGTTTTTTGGTTCCCCCATTGGTGGTCTTAGCGACGACCGATTTTGGTTTAGTTG
This sequence comes from Larix kaempferi, assembly GCA_027924585.1. Lineage (NCBI taxonomy): Eukaryota > Viridiplantae > Streptophyta > Pinopsida > Pinales > Pinaceae > Larix > Larix kaempferi. The sequence continues at coordinate 17,913,907 of BSBM01001023.1, forward strand.
CATATGTCATAGGTTGGGCTATCTTAACTGACTGTGTTACGGGCCTTGTAGGCATAGGAACGTATTTTTTAATTGGTAATGTAGGAACCGCCGTCGCTTGGATAATGTTCAAGTACATAGGACTATACAGTCCATGCTAGCATTGACCAACTGGTAGGGTTGGTACCGATGTAGGGGGTACCGACGTAGGTGGAATGGATGGGTAATACATAACCATATTAAATGGAACCGACATGGTAGGAGGAACCCTTCCTAAATGTTAAATGGACCTGATAAGCCCATCCGCAGAATGTGATGAGACCGAAGGTGTAGAATCCAACGACCGATGCTGAGGAGCATTAGGGAGGATAATGTAAAGGTAGTTGGATTGTGCATATATGAGGTTGAAATGTTGGGCTTTCAGAATAGCCTCTTTCTCGCTCAGTGGCATGGAGGTGGTGACATCTTTAGCTATGGCGGGTTGGAGAGATTTGATAAACCAATCCAAAAAAAAGGGAGGTTGTACTTCAATCTTGCATAAGGTGTGGCATCTTCGCCACTCATGGATGTGGTCCACGATGTGGGTGGAAGTATTTTTTCAAAACTCGGTGAGAATTTCGAGGCCAAGATCATGTTGAATTGGGAGCTGGAAGTAAGTAATAAATGTAGTGTCCAATGTTGCGAATGTGGCATGGGTTGCGCTTAATAAATTGACATACCATTTGGCTGATGTGCCTTTGAAAGTATGCTGAAAGAGGTGAAGCCTCACAGGATCGTCTACTAAGCTGTTAGATGAACACCATAAGTGAAAATACATGACATGGTTGGAGGGATCGTCCCCCTGCTTTCCTTCAAATTTAGGGATATCAGAGGGAAGTTTATCTGGCATAGTCGTCCATATGTGATCATGAGCTATGGGATCATTGATCAGTTTGGATAAATCAGGAAGCTTTAAACTAGCCATGAATGGTAAAGTAGTGACCACTGGTCTTGCCATTGTGTGTGGGATGTGATTTCTACGAGGGGGAGACCCAAGTGGTGTTGTAAACAATGGTCGAACTCCTACGAGAGAGGATGGGTCAAAGGAAACCAAGGGGCATCCAAGGGGAGAAGCTAGCAGGGTACCTCCTCCGATGGGGAAAGAAGCGGTGTTATTAATAGTTTCTCTAAGGGGATAAAATGCACCTAGAAAGACTTGGCCTCGACCAGATGATCCTATTAATGTAGCATGGGAACGACTCCGACTAGGGTACCTTGTGAACCATGGGAAGAAGGTGTAAAAAAACTCTCGAGATAGGGGATAAGCCTTGTAGTCTACGATATTATCTTAGGATATTGTTTTGTTCCTCAATGATGAAGGCCTTGTGTCAGATGAGAGTGATAGTGAATTTAAACACAATTGAACAAATGAAAAAATATGCCAACCACAACAAATGCAAAATGGTGCAATAAGTGAGTGATATGTGCAATGTCGGTTTTAGTTCATGAGTTCCCACATGTAGGTTATTTTTATTATGCATTTAGTGAACTTGTAGTTAGAAGGAAAATAAGTGTAAATTCCCTAACATGACCTAATGTCCTTCCTCTCAAATGTAACTGCCTCCCAAAAGCACAATTGATGGTGATAATAGCATCCACTCACCAATCGACTAGTGCAGATAAAAAAGAGCTAGTTCTATCATTGATGGGGCCAATGTTCCAATCAAGAAGACTTGGAAACACCTCCCAAAGGCAATAGCTGAATTCAGGAGTCAATTGCACTCACAATTTCTCCTTGGTGATATCCTAAGTTGAGCCACTAATATACCTTGCGTCAAGTGTGGATCAGTGGTTTGTCCTGCACGGTATAGTGTCATCTCCCTATGACAAGTTGAGTGGCTTGTAGGGGAGACCAGGGCAGCTATACCTCGACTTTCACCTCCTTGGTTGTGGTGCACTTCTGATCCGGGTTTTCTTTTTACACTTGCTCATAGCAGGATTTTGTAAGTACCCTATAAGACAAAAATGCTGTGTTTCAAAATATCGCTAATGAAACTAGATTGGTGGGAATTAATGGATTCCTAGCCCAATCAATCCTACCTAACTAAAATTTTGTTTTATGACCTTTTATGGAGGATTTTAGTTGGTTTAGACAATTACAATGTTTATTTTAAAGGGTTTGATCTTCACTTATGGAGTGTAAGAGAGGTATTTCACAATCCCTACCTTTCTGATTCACCAAGATCACATGAAATGCGAGGTGAAGAGCATACTAGGATTGGGAGAGTCTTTAGGTCTCTTAGTGTGTGCTAGTGGTGCAAACACATGTGATAAAAGCAAATTTATTATCCGCAAATTAACTAGAAGAGTATATCAAGTAATGCATACTTTTAATTCTAAGAGATGCTCATGGTGCTTTGCAAATAAAAAAATGCTAACTAATAGACAAGTGTGCAATGGAGGTATTTCACACTTTTCACCCTTTTCACCCTTTTCTGATTCACCAAGCTCACATGAAGTGTGAGGTGAAGAGCATACTTCGAGAGACAAGAGTCTTTAGGTCCTTGATTGTGTGCAAAATGTGTATTCTACACTAGAATTGATACTAAAAACATGTCAATTATGCATAAACAAGAAATGGTCTTGAATACTGATGACAACAATGGGGCCCATTTAATACCTCAAAGTTGTTTACCTAGGTAAGTTTAAAGAGATATGAACTCTTTACTTCCTAATCTTGGTCTAGGTGAACTAATTAATAAAAAAAAAGTAATTATACGAATTAGCTTTAATTTAAGTTCTTCACAGTAAGCAGTATTTGGACTGCCAAATTAAAATATGTAGATAAAAAGAAAATAAGCAAGGGTAGGGTGGCTAAATTCAAAACAGGCGTGCTGAAAAATGCAGGTGGTACATTAACTAGTTGCGCGGGTCACCCTTATGGGGTAGCATGGGTCTTGAAATGATCACCTGCACTGACCGTGCGACTGTCAAAGTCGTTTCCACACTAGTAGTGCGACCGAGAGGCCGAGATCCATGCTACTGTGTAAAAATAAATTGGGGATGGATTCTGGAAGCAAGAGGTGGAATACCTGATCTCCTGCAAGTGACAAATACCTTGAATTAGTTACTTAGCATAAGACAACCTAGTTTAATGAGAAATGAACAAAAATAAGTATGGTCCCCATTAGAACTGTTGTGGAAAAAATTGCACAAGTGCACTCTTCCACTTGGTGAGGGGATAAGCCTTGTAGGTTGCAGCAAGGCTTCAGTCCTTGGAGCCTCTTTGTGTGGTATGGTATTCCTCCAAGTGATCCTGCAAGATATTTTTAGTGTAGTTCACATTCAAAATAAAGAAATATGGATAAAAAAAATGAAAGAGATGGGGGGGAAATGCAAACTCCAATAACAACCAAAGATATGCTAAACCACTCTTGTATTTCCCAATGATATAATTGTACAACACCTAGGAGGTGTGGGATTCAAGGGAAGCCAACAATATCCCTTAGGGAGGCCTTTCTTTTCCAAACTAAATGCTAAGTATATGGTAGAACAATGGAGAGAAACACTTTCCCCTTGAAGGAAGGTGGAAAGGGAGCTTGGGAATGCTTACAATGGAATGGTGGGCTATGAAGAAGTTCCAAATCAAATCCAGCAATATAACCTTGCTATGATTTCTCCCTACAAAATGCATGTCAATGGATTTATTTTATTGGCCAAGAAGTGGCCAACAAACAACTAGATCCAAATGTGAACTCTCTTGAACTAGTTCCAAGGTACACAAGGGGGGGTGATTAATGCCACCAAGTGTGTGAGGATCCAAATTCGAATCCTTGGAGAGGATTGAGCCTTCAATTCACTGCTGGGAATTAGTGGTTATGTTGTTTTGATAGTAGCGTGACTATTGAAGGAAAAGTTGCATGGGTGTAGTGCGGGCATTGTTTAGATAACCCGTGCTATAGAACGAGTTAACTATGTATTACCCGCACTACCCTTTATTTTGACTGTTTCTTGGCACTTATGGACTCATGCTATATTTTGGATTTGTTGAGGATGCATGTGGTGAGATGCATTCTTTATGTTGATGACACCTTACTGGATGAATCGTCGAAATGTCGCATGTGTGCGAATTTTAGGAATTAACAGGTAAAATTAATGCTTGGATTGCATTGGCATAAGTAGGACTATAAGGTCCATACTATAATTGACCAAGTGGAGGAGTTGGTACAGGAGCAGGGGGTGACGAAATGGTAGGGATGGGTGGGTACTGTGGTTCCATATTAAATGGAACAAGATTAGGAGGAGGGACCTTTCGTTGGTGGGAAATGGAGCCAATAATCCAATTAACGGAATGTGACGAACCGCAGGAATGGGATCCAATGACCGATGCCGAGGGGCATCAAGAAGGATGGTATATAAGTATCTGGATTGTGCGTAGATAAGGTTGAAATGCTGGGCCTTCAAGATGGCCTCTTCCTCATTTTGTGGCATGGATGTGGCTACATCCTTTGCAATGGTGGGTTGGAGTGACTTGATGACTAATCCAACAAAAATGGGGGTTACATTTAGTTTTTACACAAGGTTCTGCATCTACGCCACTCATGGATATGGTCTGCGATATGTGTAGATGTGTTTTTTAGAAATTCTATGATAATTTTGAGGCCAAGGTTTTGGTGAATCAGAAGTTGAAAGTATGTGAGAAATGCGGTGGCCAATGTCACAAAGGTGGCATGGGTTGATTGTGGTGGGTTCACATACCATTTGGATGTCATCTCGGTGAGGGCACGCTGAAAGAGGAAAAATATCACTGAGTCTTCCAATATGTTGTTGTAGGAACACCATAAGTGGAATGACATGACATGGTTGGAGGAGTTGTCTCCTTGCTTCCCTTCAAATTTGGGGATATCATAGGGAAGTTTGTTTGACAGAGATAGCCATGTAAGATCATGTGCAATAGGGTCATTGACCAGTTTGGTCAAATATGGGATATTTAAGCTAGCCATAAAATGTAGGTTAGGAGTAAGTCCAACTATTATATGTTGCATGTGGTTTCCGCAAGGTGGAGACCGAGGTGCCATTGAAAATAAAGAGTGAAATACTATGAGGGAGGAGGGATCAAAATGGTCCAAAGGTTCTTTGAGGGGAGAAGACAAAGGAGAGCGTCTTTTGAGAGGAGAGGAGGAAAAGGGATCTAAATTCTCTCTAAGGGGAGAAAATGAAGGAGAGCCTCTTCCTGTGGAGAATGAGGTGAAAGGATCTAAATTCTTGCCAAGGGGGGAGAATGAACTAAACAAGGATGGGACTCTCTCGGATTATCCTATCAAAGTGGCCTTGTAGCAGCCCTGAGTAGAGTACCTCCCTCGTGAACCATAGGGAGAAAGTGTAAATACACCCCTCGAGAGAGGGGATAGTCCTTGAAATTTTTGGGACTGCCTTAAGGGATTGTTTTGTTCCTCAATGATGAAAACTTAGTGTCAAGTGAAAGTGATGATGGGAATAAACACAATTGAACACATGGAAAAATATTCCAATCACAACAAATGCAATATGGTGCAAAAGTGAGTGATATGTGAAAACTTAGTGTCGAGAGAGGGGATAGTCCTTGAAATTTTTGGGACTGCCTTAAGGGATTGTTTTGTTCCTCAATGATGAAAACTTAGTGTCAAGTGAAAGTGATGATGGGAATAAACACAATTGAACACATGGAAAAATATTCCAATCACAACAAATGCAATATGGTGCAAAAGTGAGTGATATGTGCAAATGCCACTTTAGTGCAAGACTCCCCACATGTAGGTTCTTTTTTAATTACGAGTTTAGTGAAATTGTATTTTAAAAAGAAAATAAGTGAAAATTCACTAGAAGACCTAACTCCCTTCCTCTCAAATGTAACTGGGACTTCCAGAACCACAATTGATGGTGGAAATGGGGCCCACACACCAATTGACTAATGAAGGTAACAAATAGTCATTTATACTAGTAATGGGGCTATGTTCTGGAAGAATTGGCAACACTTCCTAATGGCAATATTTGACTTCAGGAGTCAATTTCACTCATAATTGCTCCTTGGTGATGTCCTAAGTTTGGCCACTAAGATACCTTGCGTCAAGTGTGGATAAGTGGTTTTTCCTGGGCAGTATAATGTCTCCTCCACAAAAAGATGAGTGGCTCTTTAGAGAGGGCATGGCAATTATACCTTAGCTTTGATCTCCTTGGGCATGGCACGTTTCTTATCCATGTTTTCTTTTAACACTTGCTGATAATAGGATTTTGATAGCACCCTATAAGTAAACAATGCTATGTTTAAAACACCCAATGAAACTAGATTGGTGGGCATTAATGGACTCCTGGACCAATCAATCATACCTAACTAAAATTTTGTTTTGTGACCCCCTGTGGAGGATCTTAGTTGGTTGGAAATTAAAAATGTTGATTTTAAGGGTCTAACTTCATTTAATGAGTGTAAGGGAGGTATTTCACAATTTTGTTCCTTTCTGATTCACCAAGCTCACAAGAAGTGCGAGATGGAGAGAATACTTGGAATAAAAGATATTTTAGGTCCCTTAGTGTGTGCTAGTGATGCAAACACATGTGAGGTAAGAAAATTGATTGTTGCAAATTAACTAGTAGAATATAAAGTAAATGCAAATGGAGATTTAACTTTTAACTCTAAAAGATGCTAATGGTGCTTTGCAAAATAAAGTGCTAATGAATTAAAAGTGTGCAATGGAGTTATTTAACACTTCTCTCCCCTTTCTAATTCACCAATCTCATAAGAAGTGCGAGGTGAAGATCATACTTGAGGAGATAAGAGTCTTTAGGTCTTTTCTTTTGTGCAAAAAGTGGATTCTACACTACTTTAGCCTAAAAACATGCCAAGTAAACAAAGAACATAAGATTCCTTCAATACTAGTGACAACAATGAGGCCCGTTGAAATCCTTAAGGTTGTTTACCTAGGTATATTTCAAGAGAGAAAGACTCTTTACTCCCTAATCTTAGTCTAAGTGAGCTAATTACTATAGAAAAATGTAAATATTGCAAGTTAATTAGTTCTAGTTCATTAGTGAGCAGCCATTGGGGCAACAAGATTGTGAAAAACTGATAAAAAACAAATAAAATGAGCAACAACGTGCAAAAAGCAGAGACATGTGCACAATAGTGTAGAGGAAAAAATGCAATGGTGCGCAATAGCGCAATTACAATGCGAAGAGGTTGCGTGACCAATGAGAGATGAACTACACGGGCACAAGTTTGTTAAACTACACAAACACCATGACTATCGAAATATTATGCACATAAGCAACGTTTCCGTGGCGTCGAGATCCAGGCATCTGTTGAAATAACTTTTACGACTAAGAGGATGTTGAATTTATGGAATGAAGGGTATGTACCACTTCACCCGCAAAGGACAATGTACCATAAATCAACTATCTATCAATTAAAAATCTATTTAAGAGAAAATGGAAAAAAATGAAGTGGAGTCGCCATAAATACTGTTGTGGGAAATTATACACAAAGGTGTGCAACCTCTCCCACTTTGGATGGAACCCCTTGAGGTTATTTACTAGGCCCATTATTTAGAAACAAAAAGAAAATGTGATAACCCCAAAGTAGATCTTGCAAATATTTATTAGTGAAATAAAACAAAATGAAAACAAAAATAATTTTAAATGATAAAAGCGAACAAGAGGGTGAAAACCACAACAAAGAACCATGCATGAACCACTTTAGATTTCCCAATGGTTAAGCAAATACATGTAGTGTCACCTAGTGATCCAGGAGGATCATCTCATCGTCAATCAGATTTAAAGTCTTCAAAAGAAAGAACAAAGGTTACCATGGTAAAGAGCTCGTCGACAACTTTCCGTCAACGCTTGTTTCGTGCAAAACGACCCCCATATGAAGAAGTTGTCAGCAGTTGAAGTTTCGACAAGGATGGTTAAAAATGATAAAAGTGGTTAAAAAATGGTTCAAAAGGTTTAAAAAAATATTTTATAAGGTGGTTGGAGCCATGGGAATCGAACCCCAAACCTTTACCAAGGTCTCCACAAATCTCCACTAGCTATTTAACAAACATGGATCAAATGTTATATGGTTTAAATGTTATAAGGTATAAGGTTGAAGGTTTTATTGTAAAATGGGGAGGGGCCAAGGGCATAGCCCTTGACCCCATGCCAACACTGAGGTCTCCACAAAGATCCACTAGCTATTTAACAAACATGGATAAAATTTTATATGGTTTAAATGTTATAAGGTATAAAAGGTTGAAAGGTTTTATTGTAAACTGGGGAGGGGCCAAGGGCATAGCCCTTGACCCCATGCCAACACTGAGGCCCCCATTTCAAACTATATATTGTAACCATATGTTAAACAAACGGTGGAGCAACATACCAATCCAAAAAACTATATGATAAACCGTATGATAGAACCCTAGCAACGTGGAGCATGACCAAGCACCATATATTATAACCATATCCATGTTATAATGTTCCATCTATATCAATGTGGAACCAAAGCAATAACCACCGATCGATATACCAATATTCCATGCAACAAAAAAGGGATATGAGAGAGGTCCGCGGGTTTGGAATTAACCAATGCGCCATTGGCACCACTTGTTAAGGGATTTGGTAGAATATGGTTTTAACTTTGGAGCGGGATTTAGAGCCAAAAATGGACCGCGTGGCCACCATTTCGGAACCCAAAAACAACCTCAAAAACCATTATAAAAACCACGCATGGGCATAGATTTTGAGACAGTGAACAAGGATTATTGCATAGAGTTCGAGGCACGGTATGAGCATGTTTCCCAAGGTGTTTTTGCATGCATCCCAAGATGGTTTTCTGCACACAAACCAAGGTGGTTTTTCACGCATCCCGAGGTAGTTTTACAGTGTTGGCACACATCCTGAGGTGGTTTCTGCACAATATTGGCACACTTCCCGAGGTAGTTTCTGCACAGTATTGGCACATTTCCCGAGGTGATTTTTTGCATAGTTCCCAAGGTAGTTTTGGCATGGTTCCCTAGGTCCATACAACCATTAATGTGCATGGATACCGAGGTGGAATCCGTACAGTTTTGTCTTTTATGCAGAAAGAGTTTCTCTATTTGCGTGCCAAAGGAGGCCTCAAGAAAACATAGTCGAGTTTATACTCATTTTTCTCGATTTTTCGAGAGTATCGCAGCGGTTCTGTTAGTGTTGGTTGATAACTGACACAAAACAGAAGTGTTTCTAGAACTCTCATTTTGTAAGCTTTGAAGGCTAAATAAGATCGACCTTCTCATTGGAAGTGGCGCGGAGATGTAGCCCAAGGAGGGTGAACTCCATTATCAGCTCTTGTCTACAAAATTTTATGGTTTGCATCTCTCTTTGATGTGCTTTATGTGCTTCAGTTATTCTCTTTAAATTGGTCATTTAAGCCTTTTAATGGATTTATGCATTCAAACATTCACATGCAAATATTGGTTATAAAGAACCTGTCATTTTCGGATAAAGTTTGGTATCAGAGTAGCTTAACCATTGCATTGTGAGTTTGTTTATGTTAACAAGATCTAGGATTCAAAGAGGTGAAGGAGAGCTTGAAGAGTTTGATCCAAAGATTGGATCAAGAAGAAATAAAATGGATTCATAAAAATGAGATGATGGGACTTCTTCAATTCTTTCTAAAGGGGATTTTCTTACAGCTTTCATGAGGATGCAAAGTATGGTGGAAGAACTTTACCAAGATCGCAAGAAGGGAGAACAAGGTGGTTCTTCTCATGCAAAAGGTAAAGAAGAAGTAGGTGGTGAGAAATCTCCTAAATCTCCTCCATCATCACCATCTTTTCTTGAAAGTTCTTTAAATGCCTCACCTAAACAGAAAAATGATCTCGATATGCCTCAATTAAATCTTGATATTAAGTTTGAGTTACCTGTTTATAATGGAGAAATTAATGCTGAAACATTAGATAATTGGATCCATCAGATTGAAGTCTATTGTAGGATTCAAAAGTTGAATGAAGATAGCTTGAAAATTCAGTTAGCTTCTCTCCAACTTGGAGGGACCACTCTCATATGGTGGGAGAGTATAACTCAAAAGGATTTGGCCTCAGAAGGAAATATTATATCCTCTTGGCATGAATTCAAGTCAGCATTAAAGAAGTAGTTTTATCCATTGGGTTACATACAACAAGCAATGATGGATTGGAAAAATCTTAGGCAAGGCAAGGTTCAAAGTGTGCAAGAGTACACATAAGAATTTCGGAAGAGAGCTTTAATACTTGGTATGCCTCTCTACACTCAAGAAATTATTCTCAAGTACATAGGTGGATTACATAGTTTTTTGCGTCATACAATACTTAAGTTTAATCCTACTAACCTTGATGAGGTATGTGTGCAAGCTACGCACATTGAATCCAAAGGGAAGAGTGTTCATGATGTTTCTTCAAATGATACCAGTTAGCCAAAATGAGGCAAGGAAAAATGAAAGATAAAACATGCTGCTACCGTGAGGAAAGGGGACACGAAGCTTTCTTGGTTTCATTGTCAAAGAGATGGACATGCTGCAGAACATTGTTGGAAGCTACATCCCTAATTGAAACCAAAGTGGTTTAAGGATCGGAAAGGGAAGCATAAAGCTACGGTTATCATTGGGGACCTTGGATCATATTCTGAGGATGAAACCAAGATATCAATCATAGGTGTGAAAGGTAAAGCTATGTTTGGTAATGACTCTAACATTGGTTCTTCATGTGCTTATACTTCTAAAGATCATGACAGTTCTAAGGATAGAAAAAGGAATGAATTGTTTCATATAAGGGTAATCACAAAACAAACTAAGATCGACACACTCATAGATAGTGGATATCAAGCTAATCTTATTTCAGAAGAAGTAGTTAAGCTAATCTTCCTTCGAACTCTATGAGATCCATTTTTGGTATTGCAGAATGGTGGGGAAGAAGGGAAGTCGAATTCGGGTGCTGCGAGATCCGTGTTTGCTACTTGGTTGCTAATGTACCTGTTGAGATTTCGATCTGCGTCTTTCAATGGTCATTTCCCCTTTCAAAATCCGTTTTTGGTGTGCCAACATTTGTGCCCATCTTTTGCACCATATTGCACGAAATCAAAATATTTACACAAAATAAAATGAGGGTGCTTCCCTCAACCCACCCTGCAGCAACGCAAGGAGGATGCAAGGGGGGAAAGCCCCCTTGACCCCAATTTTTTATTTTTATTATCCACAAAGTTAAATCTTGGGTTCAACCGCGACTGTTGAAGCAATGTAAATTTAACAGGTTGTGGCTTTTGAAGGGGTGATTTAAAAGCTTCCGTGATATGACCAAGATTGACAATATGGGTTGTTCCTAGGATGCATGAAAATCATAATTTTTATAATTTTCTAAGAATGTGACAAATATAACAAAAGTGTTTATATGAACACGTTTTGCAGATTCAAAATCATATTAGTGACTGTTAAAGGATAACATTGAGTATACTGCAGTTGGGAAATATTTGGTCCCTGGTTGGGCCAGGAAGATCATCATCATGGATGATGAAAAATATTCCTATGAGCCTAAGACACATCCCATGGGAGATAACATAAAGTTTGAGAATGTAGAGACAAAATCCAATGGGAGAAGAAACCAAGATTCTTTCCTAGATATTACAGCCACCATGAGGATCCTAATGGTGGAACTACAGAGTTGTAGAGAAGTCAATGTGGGGTTGATTAAAGATCAATAAGAACAAAATCAGTTGAATGCATTTATGCTACAAATTTTGATAGACATTCAAAGGAGGATTAACTATGGGAATCACTCAGCAAATCCATAAAATAGTGGAGTATTTCAAAGAGAAATTCCCGCAAGAGGTCCAATATCTCAAGAAGAGTTTTTAGAGACATGACACATAGTCTTGAAATCTCTTCTAGTGCATCATCTAACTCTGAAGAATCCATTGAAGGCTCAAGATTTTCATCTCACATGACTACGAGGAAGAGACATTACAAGAACAATTCACATGGTGAATTTAAGAAGCCCAAACCTCCTACATTTGATGGTGAGGTAAAATCTGGTCAAGAAGCTGAAGCTTGGCTTCTTGGGATGATGAAGTATTTCCAATTCCAAGACTACTCTAGAAATATGAAGGCAAGGGTGGCCATATTCAATCTAAATGAAAAATAATATATGTGGTGGGATCACCTTAGGAAAGTGAAGAAGACCAATGAAAGGAAGATTGTGTGGAAGTAGTTCACGAAGTACTTCAAGCATAAGTACCTCTCTAATAGGTAACGATGATAAAATCAAAGAATTCTATGAACTGAAATTGGGGAAAATGACCATGGAAGAATACGCAAAAAAAATCTTGGATTTGTTGAGATACTTCAAGTATATCAGAGATGATAAGGTGAAAATTCAACGTTTTCTAAGTGGACTACCTCAATAATATAAATACATAATTGAATTTGATGAACTTAGAACTCTAGAGGAGGCCATGTGAAATTCCAAGTATTGTTATGATCAAAACAAAAGCAAACCCGATTTCCATAAGGCATGTAAGAACAAGAAAAATGATAAGTTTGACCAAAGGAGGAAGGGGTTCAAACTTACTCATCTTAGGAATCGACAAAGGAAGCCACCATAGGGTGTGACTAATCCAACTAGAATGATGGGATACAAACCAAGAGATACAAAGGAGCCAAGAGAGGCACTTCAATGTTGGGGATGTGGAAACAACCATATGCTTAGGAACTATCCACATCAGAATGGGAGTGTAAAGCAAGTTCACAACATCCAAGGAGCTGAAACTATGGGTCAAGTGGAAAGGACCATCCCTAGAATCTATGCAACACTAGAAGACTTCCAGGAAGAACATCAATCAACTGTGTTTGAAGTGGAAGGTAAGATTGCTAAGCAATGTGTTATTTTGATTCAACCTGGATCTAATCATAGTTATATCACTCCTAAAATTGTTGAGATTTGTGATTTTAGGAAATTAAATCATAGTAAGTCATGGCTAGTTCAACTAGCCACTGGAACCAAGAGAAATGTTAGTGAAATGGTAGAGAAATGTCCATTAGAAATGGATGGACTACTCACTTGTGAAAATCTAAATATTTTGCCACTTGGTTCCTATGATATTCTCATTGGAATGGACTAGTTAGAAGCACACATAGTTAAACTTGATTGCTACAACAAGACTTTTGAATGCATGGATGAGGAAGGAAACCCAAGGTTTGTAAAAGGAATTCCAAAGATAATTTCTATTAGGCATATTTCATCCATGCAGTTGAAGAAGTTTTGTAGGAAGGGTTTTCAATTGTATGCCACCCATGTTTTGGAGGCAACAGAAAATGAAATTTCCAAGTTGGAGGACTATCATGTGTTGCTAGAGTTCAGGGATGTGTTTCCTAATGAGATTCCAGGACTTCCTCCAAAGAGGGACATTGATTTTATAATTGACCTCATTCTAGGAGCTGCACCAATGTCCAAGAAACCCTATAGAATGAGTGCACCTGAATTTCTAGAATTGAAAATGCGGTTACAAGAGATGTTGGAAAATAAATATATCACGCCAAGTGTGTCCCCATGGGGAGAACCTGTGCTATTTGTAAAAAATAAATATGGTACACTCAGGTTATGTATTGACTATAGGCATTCGAACAAAGTCATTGTGAAGAACAAATACCCATTACCTCGAATTGATGACCTTTTTTATCAAATGAGAGGGGAAAATGTATTTTCAAAGATTGACTTGAGATCTGGTTACCATCATGTAAGAATGAAAGAGGAATATATTCATAAGACAACCTTTAGTACAAGGTATGGGAACTATGAGTTTGTGGTGGTATCATTTGGTCTCACGAATGCACCAGCTACATTCATGTGTCTCATGAATAGTGTTTTTAGCAAGTATTTGGACAAGTTTGTTCTTGTTTTTCTAGATGACATTCTTATCTATTCTAAGAATGAAGAAAAGCATGAAGAACAATTGAGAATGGATTTTCAATTGCTAAGGGAGAATAAGATGTATGCAAATTTGAGAAAATGTTACTTTTATAAAAATAAAATTCATTATTTGGGTCACATTATCTCAAAGGAAGGAATATATGTGGACCCTAAGAAGATTGAAGCCATTATGAATTGGCCAACTACAAGGAACGTGACAGATGTAAGATCCTTTATGGGACTTGGTGGTTACTACAAGAGGTTCATTTAAGGATTTTCCAAGGTTGCTAATCCAATTATTTCCTTGTAGAAGAAGGGAATGAAATTTGAGTGGACACCAATATGTGAGGAAAGCTTCCATTGGTTGAAGAATCTTCTCATGAGTGCACCAATTTTGAAAATTGCACCTTGAAAAAGACTTTGTGGTGTGTATTGATGCATGCAATCAAGGACTTGGAGGATTTCTTATGCAAGACAAACATGTGGTATGATATGAGTCAAGAAAGTTGAAGGAGCATGAGAAGAACTATGCCACCCATGATTTAGAACTTGAATCCATAGTGCATGCTTTAAAGATGTGGAGGCACTACTTAATGGGCATAAAATTGGAGCTAAGGACATACCATTGTGGTCTGAAATATTTGTTTGAGTAGCCAACAATAAATGCTAGGCAAGCTAGATGGCTGGAATTTTTGTGTGAATTTGATTTTGAGATCAAACACATAAAGGGGAAATAAAATAAGGTGGTTGATGCACTTAGCAGAAAAGTACATTAAATGCATGTTGCAACCCTTAGTACCTTCCAATCAGATTTGAGGCAGCGGATTGTTAACTATATTGTTGAAGACGAAATGTATGTATAGATAAAGGAAAAACAACAACAACAAAACTTTAAAAAAAAGAGGTATGAAGGGTATCATTTGGATGGTGATGGACTTCTTACTTATAAGTATAGAATTTATATTCCAAATGTGCTAGACTTGAGGAGGATTTTTATGTATGAAATCCATAAATCTCCATATTTCGATCACCTAGGATATCATAAAACAATTGCTGCAACTAGAAAACAATATTTATGGCCAGGGATGAAGAAGGACATCACTGAATATATTTCTAAGTGCATGAAATCTTAGCAGGTGAAGGTTGAACACCAACACCTGACATGTTTATTGCATCTATTTCTAGTTCCAAAATGGAAATGGGAGAGAATTTCCATGGATTTTAGTATGGGTTTGCCGATGACAATAAAGAAACATGATTCCATCATGGTGGTGGTGGACAAGTTAACAAATGAAGCACATTTTATACCAGTTAATTCCACATATAAAACCAATTCCATTGCAAATATTTTCATGAAGGAAATTTTCAGATTCCATGGATTGCCTAAGGAAATAATTTATGATAGGGATACCAAGTTCACTTCAAATTTTTGGAATGCAGATTTGGGTACGCAACTGAACTTTAGCATAGCATAGTATCCTCAAATAGATGGGAAAACAAAAAAAGTAAATCAGGTGCTTGAAGCCATGCTTCACATGTATGTAATGGACAAACCATCCAAGTGGGAGGGTTATCTACACTTGGTATATTTTGCATATAATAACGAGGAGCAAGCATCATTAGGCATGACTCCATTTGAGGCTTTGTATGGCCGAAAGTGTAGGACACCAGTGACTTGGGATAATATAGTGAACAAAATTGTACTTGGGCCATAATTGCTTAAGGAAATGGAGCAAGAAGTTGC
Organism: Larix kaempferi; assembly: GCA_027924585.1. Classification (NCBI taxonomy): domain Eukaryota; kingdom Viridiplantae; phylum Streptophyta; class Pinopsida; order Pinales; family Pinaceae; genus Larix; species Larix kaempferi. The sequence goes on from BSBM01001023.1 coordinate 17,929,537, forward strand.
AAAGATTAGGGCAAATTTAAAAGCAGCCCAAGATAAACAAAAAAGCTATGCATAAAAGCACATGGTGCATAGGGATTTCAGTGTTGGAAATCATGTTTACCTTAGAGTGAGGCCAAGGAAGATTTACTTGAAGATTGGGATTTGTTCCAAGCTATCACCCAGATATTGTGGGCCATTTGAAGTGCTTGAAAGAATAGGCCAATTGCATATAGACTTGCATTGCCTGTTAACACTAGAGCTCATAATGTTTTTCATGTTTCCTTAATTAAGAAATATGTACATGATCCTAACCATGTGATTAATTGGGATGTGATCAAGGTGGAACACGGGGGAGAGTTCCAAACCGAGCCATTGCACATCCTAGATGAGAAGCTAACATTGCTCCAGAACAAAGCCATCATACAGGTAAAAGTGCAATGGAAGCATTACAGCCATGATGAGGCTACATGGGAGGTAGAGGATTCCATGAGAGTGGCATATCAATTTTTGTTCAATTTTGAAAAGCACTGAGGGCAGTGCTAATTTAAGGGGGAGGTGAATGTAATACCCCGATTTTGACCCCATTATATTAAACATGTAAATGATGTAATATCGTTATAAGATCATTGTGATGAGCTCAAGGCCAAGGCCCCGCCATTGATTTACCATTCTTGTATCAACAATTAAAAAAATTGATGCATGTGGAGCACGTGCTATCCTGGCACGATGGAAATCGTAAATATGATGTAAATGTATTTTAATAAAAATACCCACAACTAGCTATGTAGGGAAACAAGAGTATGGGGGCATGCTTTTTACAAGGAATAGGGAGGAAAATGTTCAATCCCTTCAAGACAATAATGTTAAGCCAAGTGTCAATGAGAAAACCCATGAACCATTAACTATCCATGTTGAATTATGCACCCAATTAACTCTTCTAATAAGTGGTTGAAATAGTTATTATTTTTGGAAATGCAGAGTATGGTTGTCCAAATTTCGTGTATGGGAAAGCCACCATTTTGGAAATCATGTTTTTTCTCCCTGGAAAATAAAAGACCCACGAAATGGATTCCATTCCATTCATTCATCCATGATTTTTTCTCTCTCACGTAGTGCTTGCTTGCTGGGTGTTTTCCTCCCCAAATTTATGGCGTTTTCCTTCATTTTCTAGCTAGGAAAGTCGTTTTTGGTATTGCAGAATGGTGGGGAAGAAGGAAAGTCAATTTGGTGTGTTGTAAGATCCATTTTTGCTACTTGTTTTCTAGTGTGCCTATTGGGATTTCGATCTGTGTCTTTCAATGGTCATTTTCCCCTTTCAAAATCCATTGTTGGTGAGCCCACGATTTGGAACACTCATGGAAATCATGTTTTATGAATCCCACAGCTAAAACATTTTTCCATACCCAACATTTGTGCTTTGTTGTGTGTGGGGGGAGAGATTGATGTGGATTAGGTTATGTGTATATCTTGTTTTCACTTGAACTTGTGTGTAAGTAACCAGGAGTGGACAAGGATTTGGAATTGGCTTGATAAACCTAGTGAAGGGTGTAACCTCACTGAAGATGATAAGGCTTTGGCTACTTTTCTATGCACACCCTGAAGAGCACTAGAAGGGAAGGTATTTCCATAGGTAATGTGAAGAAGTGAAGGGGATACCTTCGTTGGTTTGGGTGTGTAGGTATTGTGGGTGCCAAGCTAGCTGAATCTTGTAGAGATACCGATAGCTCTGTGGTTGAGCTCACTATATTAGCAATTCCTTCATTTTTGCTTCTTTGACAGCCTGGTAAACGTAGTTGTGGACTGGATTGGATGAGATGTGATATATACTTGGCTATGTGTGAGTTTTTTTTCCCTTTTTCCTTGTGGAAATCATGCCTAACTCGGGGGTGGAAGCTGTGTTGATAGATTGATGAGCACAGCTGACCTATGGTTAGGTGGAATGTTGCACTTGCATGGCCAGTTTCTCATGACAACTTCATTTCAAGATAAGTATTCAATCAAAGCTTTGTTGCTTTCAATTCATTAGTTATTCAAGTGTTGAATGGAATGAATACTTACATTGGTTGTTTATAAATGATGCTTGTGATTATTATATTTGTTTATGCATGCTATGTGTGGCGGATGGATTTTACTTCCACTATTTCTTTGTATTAAGCTTATGCACATGTATTTTGTTTGTATGAATTTTTAAAATGAATATGCGATGAAATTTGGAATCCCGAATTTATTTCATGTTCCCTCCCTAATGTTTGATTGATGGAAGGGGACGTGACATAGAGGCTTGTTCATGGACTTTAAGACTTATAAGCTATCTTTTGGGTTTGAGGCTAAAGTTTCATCCTTAGCCATGGAAAGGAATTGAGAACCATACTTAGTGCTCAAAACCTAAAAAAGGTGCTCATATCCCAACTCATAGGAAAATGATACTCTCGAGAGGTCAATTGTGATGGCTTGAGGCATTGTTCTTAAAGTTGGATTCTTAGAATCTTACTTAGGTCCTAAGTCTTACGATCCTCACTTAATCATATCTAGGGCCTCATGACCTATCCTTGGTGCTCAAATCCTTATAATGGCACCTTATTATAGCCACTCAAAGGTTGAATATCTAATAAAAAGGTCACATGTGGTGGCTTGAGGAATTCTCATGGACCATGAGATTTAGAAGCTAACTTTTAGACCTAATTCCCAAATTTCATCACCTTACCTTTGATGATGAATCTAACTTTTAGACCTAATGCACATTGGTACGTTTGGAGATATCAAATTTTATGTGTATCACATTGAACATGTGATCCATTACGGTAATAATGTTCTTTTCCAATAGTGTATGAGTCTACATGTCTCCTTGTTGTGATATGCCTACTACCTACCATCCTCTCAAATTGGTAATTTCTACCTTGCTCCCAAATATAGGAAATATAAATACCAAAGGTAGGGCATATAATATTATCATATAGTTCATATACTCTATTCTCACTAATGAAATACCTACATAAGAAAATTTTGGTGCATCTATAGAGAAGTTCATCTTTAGTTTGGTATATCATGTGCTACATCAAGACCAAGGTACTTCCTCCAATATGGAGACTCATCTCTCTCTTCTACCCATGCACACCTCTAAATATCCTTTTTCTTGCATTGTAACTAAATCAGCCATTAGTTTAGTGATCATTTAGTTATATACATAGTTTCTTGTGACCAACTCTAAACTACACCTCCAATCATGGCATAACCAAATGTTACTATGAACAATATTCCAAATGTTACACCTAATATCTATAAATATTTGATGAACTCCAAATGGCACATGCATTTTAGTGAACTAATATCGTGCATGTGATTTGTACTTCTAGTATCGCACAGGCATTTTGTAAGAAATGAAATCTGCTCCGAGGTGGAAATTTGAATTTTTAAATAACGCACGCATGTTACTTAACACTTGAACCAATCCTTGTCACAAGTTTACATGTCACCTCTAATTCTAGGTGTCGTCTTTGGATTTAGCTTCAAAGTGAACAAGCATGTCGAATGGAATTAGCTAAACCATGGCTAATTTAATATTTTTTCCATTTTCTCAATATGTCTATGTTTCATGACATGCTATAGTCTGTTAAACACAATCATGGGAAATGAAATTGTAGACATACTAAAACTCTTTATATATATATATATAAAGCAGGAAAAAAAACCATGTCTCTTGTTATTCATTAGAATCAAAGAGTACATAACAACATACATTATTATAGTATATCCAAAAATAGAGATGGATCATCAATCCATGCAGACCTTCCCACAAAAAAAACCGATCTTGATAACCCATCATATCTCCAACCACCAGCTGTAAAAAATTGCAAGCTTATAGTATCCACAACTATACTTAATAGTTGAAAACAAAACAAATTTGTAATACAAAATTCAACATACAATCATCCCAATAGCTAGTAAATATAAAAAACATAGCCTTTATGTGAAAGAGGTCCTTCCACAAACTCATCAAAATGTAGAATACCTTCTGCCCCATCAATGGCAATTTTGGATAGTCCATCTACAAAAATATTTAACTCTATGTAAACATGCTCAACTATAATATCCACACAAGATTCCATAAGAGTACCAATCCGAAAAATACCATTTCTCCAAGGAGAGAACCTGTAAATTGCATAACTAGTTTACCCTTTTCACAATGATCATAGAGTCTTCAAGAACCTAGAGAGTAGCAATACCGAGAGTAGAACCAAATTTGAGTAGACACCATAGCACCATTAAATCTACTTTGGTATTGGTTCCCAACCCACAATTCATCTACAACTTGAAATAATGGTCCCCGTTCATTTTAAGAATAATACCAGCTCCACAAGTGCCCTTTTGAGCAACACCATCGAAGTATCCCACATCATAAGAGGAAAATGTAGGATTTGAGAGCTTTTAGAGCTTCTTCTTTCTTTCAATAGTAGCATATATATATATATATATATATATATATATATATATATATATATATATGGTTCACACCTATATCTTTCAAGAGTCTGCTACATACACAATACTTCCCCGTTATACCATGAGGCATGTGGGGAGGTTGAACATAGTCAACATATTAGAGGCTCAACAACAATAGCATCATATGTCACTTACAAGGATTTGAACCCGAGTGGAGAGGTTATCAATCAATAATCCTAACCACCTAATCTACATCCAATGGAATATATATATATATATTATATTTCTTTTGATGTAACTCCTTAACTAAAAAACATCACCTTTAGTGTTTATGCCATTTATGCCATAAATTTTCACTTCTTAACCATTTCATATAAAAAATTATATGTTGCACTATTGGGCATTGACCTTTACATGCTATAAAAAATCCAATCCATTAACATTACATAAGGCCTTCAAAATATGCACCAACACTTGGGGTACTAACTTCGAGGTCTTCTCACTTAGATAATTACAAAAATATAATTAAAAATTACTATATTTTTGGGGAAAAATAGCACCGCACTAGTACTATCTGCTATCTACATGTTTACCAATTTTTGTATATTGATTCCATCATTTAGGAACTCAAAGGTTGCACCAAAATGGACATATACCTTATCATTTGCTTAAAAAAATGTCATTTTTAGAAAAAATTAAAATTGACCTAGTTATTAAAATTTTCAATAAATGGGGCAGATGTTGAAACCCTAACTAGTACAAGTGCAACGAACTAGTATGGTTGTAGTAAGGGGAGGAAAACCTGCACCCTCTTACAAGGAAGCATTGAAATCATAAAGAGGAAATGAAATAGGCCCAGCTACGATCAATCCATAAATGATCAATCCATCAACATCAAACCAAGCGAGGCCAGGAACATGAGGAGCAAGAAACCAAAGTCCTAGATCCGCAGTTGCGAAGGAAAATCAAGTGGAACCACATATAAATGCAGTGCATAGTTCTAGAAGTAAATGCATCCCAAAGGCATACGCCATCCCCAAGTACAAAGTTGCTTCAATAAATATTGGGGTTTAAATATAGTATATGACAGATCACATGGTGATCAAGAAATTCCTATGGTTCTAGACAAGTGAACGGACCCTCAGGCCCGATGTATAGCATCCAAATGGATACCTAAGGGGAATATTGATCTAAAACTAGGATTGAAGGGGATTTTTACTGAAATATTCAACAATCTAGAGGATAAGGACAAATTCCTTGAAACCAGGACACATTTGTCCAATTCAGTTGGGTTGTTTCTCGGAGAATGGGATAAATGTTTCACCCCCAAGAAGGAAGACTCCAAAGGCTCGGTTTGGGTCTGGCTTCATTCTCTACCCCAAGAATAAGGAATGTCTTGGGATCCTTTGTTCAAAGTATTGAAGCCATGAAACAAGGAAAGTATACTTCATATGCTTGAATATATGTGATCATGGACATCACTAAAGACCTACCAACATTAGTACATATGGGGTCAAAATTTGACAAAATATGGAAAAAAAAATTATCGTTGAAAAATACCTCAAAATCATGAAATTTTTTATCTTTTTTTTCATGGTGACTTGAAATTACATGTGTGAAAGGGTATATACCCATTTGGTATGTAGCAATTGTCGTCAACTTTTTCTTCCGATCAATGTTGACTATGTTTGATGGGTGTCGAAATTATGACAACATTAAATTTATAAATATTTTTATTCAGAACACATTTCGAAAAATTTTCTATAGTTGTGAAACATTTTCTCTTCATTGTTCAATGCATGGAATAGTAAATTTTTCTATCAAATACTTGTTTAACACAAAAAATTCTTGATCTACATTGCTCAATTTTTACAATTTGAAGGTTAGTATTTTTAATTTTTGTGTCTACTTTAATATTTTATAGCCCTATACTTATGGCATAGCAATATCATTCATGGGATAATAAATTGAATTTCTTCATCACCTTAGTATAAATACATCTTCTAAATGGGAACACTATATCATGAATTTAGTGAGTAAACCGCTTATGAATTACCCTAGTATAGCTCCTATTTTTTAAGACTGTTCACACTTCCTTGGTTTTAAAGAGTATTGGCCTGTCTATAGGCTTATATTGTCTATTATAATGTAAGGAGCACTTTAGGGTTTCATTTCAAATGATTTATAATGACTCACATTATTTACTCCTAGCTAGTTCTCATTGTAATATAGATCTCCATCAATAAATTTTAGTATCATATATCTTTATGCTTTAACTTCAAATGGATAATTTTGAAATTTATGTAATTTTGTTTTCATAAGAAACTCGTTTATAAGATTTTCTTGCATTTTGTTTATACTCGAGAAACATTCTATTTCCATTTATGTTTTCTTAAACATTATGTCTAGTTTTAGTTTATATCATTATAATAAAGTTATAATTTGTTTTCCCTTCTACCTTTGATGTAAATAAAGAGCCTATACATAAAATAAGTGATGTAACGAACCAACTTGATCCCATACACTAAGCCTATTTTAGACTCGGGTTGAGAGAGCGGGCTCTCAACGCATGACTAGCTGTCTCCGAAGCATCACTAGATGGAGGTGGGAAAGGGGCTTGACCTCAATTAATAAGGGTTGTCATGGGGGGATCCGCTTCGTTTCGCTCCTTGGTCATTTTCTTTTCCTTTCCCTTACCATTTATTAAGATAGGGGGTAAATATTACCAATTAAAACCTCTCTCCCAAGGTTAATCATAACCCTTAGAAGGGTTGTACTACGTTTAAATTCTAAACATGTTGCAATTTATTCTATTGATCTCAATATTTCTATTACAAGTGTAAGGATTGTATCAATAAATCTCATTTGTAATTATAATGCTTCAATGGATTTTGTTGTAATTAGACAATTACAATTCCAACTACAAAAGAATAAACAACACTTGCTAAGTTAAAGAGGCAAATGATGACTATGGATGATGGGAGATGTTATTTCCCTTGCCGTGAATGCAGGGGATTTAATGGAAAAGGAATTTTATTAAGAACGGTCGAAAAACATTCTAGGGAGTATGGGAACGTTGAATGGGGGTATGAATATCGTCCCATGGTAATTTATTCATTATAGATCTTTGTATACATTGATTGGATTAATTATTTTTTCTATTGTTTTTCTATTTTTTATATACTCTAATTTTATATGATTTCCTGTATTATTTGTAAAGAGAAATCATCCTAGGTATGTGGCACCACTTAGTATGCCAATTCGAAATAAAATTCTACAATATGAGTAAGATGGTATGTATATTGAATATCATGTTAATCCTATGGAAGAAGATGACACTAATAATACAGTTGAGGAGGACAAGACAAATAGATTGATCCAAGACTTATTTAATGCTCCCATGGATGAGGTCAAAAACTTGGATGAGGACAACAATGGTGTTTTTGCTGTTCTTGTGCTCAAGAGTGCCATAGAACCCCTTCATGAAGGAACCTCAAATAATATTCTATATGTTGTATTGTTGGTGGTGAACTTGAAGGTATCGAATGGTCTGTCCAACAAGTGTCTCACACAGATATTAAGGTACACAATATAATTGGTCACATATACGTAAATATCAACTTCTTTTTATCCATTTTTTAGTCAATTGATATGTAAATTAAGGATGCAATATTTATATTGATTACTATTATTTACATTAACTAGTTATTTTTTATATTGTCGTAGATTGATAGGTGAATTTTTCTTACCATCACCAAATAAGTTACCTTGCACCTACCGAGAATTATTTGGAATTATGAAAGCTATTGGAATGGATTATTAGGATATTGATGCATGTACCAATTATCATATTAAATATTATGGACAATATGCATCAGAAATGAAATGCCCACAATTTCAAATCAGCAGATATCGAACTAATAAAGTAACAAATAAGGTGCCTCACGAGGTTATTCGTTAATCATTATATTCTCATAATTCCACATTTGCAACGATTGTTCAGGTGAGAAATAATAACACAGTTTATGGATTACCATGCACAACACATAAGTGAACATGGTGTTTTTCAAATGCCTGCAAATGGTTATGTTTTTAGGAATATCAAAGAAAGATGGTCGATTTTAAAAGAAGAACCTCATAATGTTAGGATTTCATTAGTAGCTAATGGTGTCAATCCATTTGGTGAGATCAAGTCTACTTACTCATGTGGCCTATGTTGTTATAAACAATAGCCTTCATCCTTGGATGCCAATAAAGAGGGTGCACACATTATTGGCAATGGTTGTTCCAGGTTGTAATGCCCCCATTTTGATCCTTCGGATGTATTGGCTTGTAATGTAAACATTGTAATATATATGTGGTGTAGGATTCCTAGAGTGGAGCTCAAGGACAAGGCCTCGCTAGTGAATGCACAACTTTAAGAGGAAAGTATTTGATATTGTTTTATCCATGTGCTAGTAAGCCATGGAAATTGTAAAAACATGTAAATGATTATAATGCAAATAAAAATACCAAGGGGATGGCTATGGATGCAAATAAATGAGGGGGATATGTGTATCCATTGGGGAGAGGTGAGGGGGTTGTGGGATTGAAACCTAGGATTCCATATGTCCTCTTGAGAACCCCTTTGACTGTCCTAGCTGTCATTTAATTCTATTGTAAGGAAGTGGGTGAGCAAATCAGTCCATGAGAGTGATGGAGTATGGGCAGCCCTGAAATTCGTATGGTAGGGTATGGGCTCATCTTTCTTGACCCATAATCCAATACACATATTGGGAGGAGGTTCTCCCTCATCCCCATGGCATTGGGTACCATCGAGGCATGAGTTTGGATGGAGGACGTAGGCCCAACAGGGAGGTAAAAAAAAACCAGAAATCACGACTTGGAGAGGGGCCATGTTTTGGTGTGCCAAGGTCGCTCAGAAAATTTGTGTGAGAAGTGAAATCCAATTAGGGGATCCATCGACCTGAACCTTGGGGCGAATTTGAGAGTGTGAGATGCCCAAAAATTCATATGATAACCTTGATTCAGCAGCCCGAAAATCTAGTTGCGGGACAAGCCATTCGACCACAACGTTGAGGAAGATCCAAGGGTGGATCGCATTGGGAGAGAGATTCGAGGGTTTAATCTTCATGGTGGATCCAGTGAGGGCTCATTTATCCATGGTTTAGAAGTCGTGACCAGCCACACCTTCCCAGGTTAGCACTGAGGGAAGGGGCGCCCAAGGGACTGTGCAGCAGAGAAGGGGACCTTACTTAGGATGAGAGTGGAGGTGATGGGTTTACCTGGACTGTCTGAAGCCAAATAGATATGCTTGTAGCTCTATTTTGACCTCATTAACCTAGAAAAATCCTTCCCTGTCTCCCCACTTGATTAACAGAGCCAGCTATGTGCTGGATGACCTTGAATGATTGTGAAACCAAGTTTGTGAGTGGACCTGAGTAGTTCCTCCTTAGTGGATACATAGCCCCAGCTCGGGGGTGGTCTCTGAGTGCTGAAAGAATACAGGCTGGGCGGAGACCTATGGTTGGGTTGGAATGTTGCAATCCATAGCCAGTTGCTTGGTGATTTCATCTTAAGGATAAGTGTTCTTGGTGATTTATATCATGTTCATTCTGTGTTTTGAATGTTTAATTGTTCATGTTTCATTCGGCTATGTTTATTGAGTATGCATGTGCATCCATGTGATTTTAATTAGATCAATTTGTTCATTGATGAATAGGGCTAAGTTTTGTTGAGGCCAGGAGGTTTAGAATGTTCATTCGTGGCTTTGGGGAAGAAATAGACACCCCCTGTTGTGTTCATGTTGCTTCTGTGGGTCAGATGAAGGGAGGATACATGGCAGAGTGGATCAGAGCTCTTTACAGAGAAGTAAAGGAGTCTTGATGAGGTTTGGGGAAACACTTTGATTGGAATAATGGAAAAAATAAGATTCCTTAGGTGTGGTATAGGATCATATAGTTTCATAGGGATCGCCGAGATCTTTCCAACGGTACCAAGTTTTCCAAAAATGGAATTAGGATGAGGAAGTTATCAGCCTTAGAAGTTGGCAGTAATAGGGGTATGGCCGAATTTTGACTTTCCGAACTCGTAATGTGGATTGTGGATTGTGGAAGTCGGAGGCGTGATTTCTTCGGAGTTGCACATTGTGGTTCCGACTACCGACTCCCACATCTTGGATTGTGGATTGTGGAAGTCGGATGCATTATTCGGCGAAGCAGATAATTTGGGTGTTCTGACTTTCTGACTCCCACACTACAGAATGTGAAATGTAGAAGTCAGAGGCGTATTTCTTCAATGCCATGTATTTGGCATTCCGAATTGACGACTCTGTTGGGTGTGGCCCAAGTGGCATAGTTTTTGGAAATATGAACTCCATGTAAGCATAGTTGGAAATGCGAAGTCCAATCTTGGCGCAATTTTGATGATGCGTAGCGCCAACACAATAGCTATTTTTGGCAGTGAAGTACAAGCGTAGCGAGGTCTAGCAATGACCTATTTTGGGTAAGCCACTCTGCAGAATCCAGGGAGCAGGGTAAGGAGCATGGAAGAAGTGGAGGAAAGCGACCTGTCTCCTTAGTACAGTCAGAGCGGCGGAAACCATTAGAAGTAGAACGGTGGACTGATAGCGATAGATGAAGCAAAGCGGCGGAAAGGGACGTGCGAAAGTGCAGTCAGAGCTGCGTAGTCAGAACTGCAGCTATCAGAAGAGGTGTCATCTAGAAGGCGCAGAAAGGTGACCGAAGGCAAGTGAAGTATCTTTCGACTACGACAGGCCGGGTTAGCGGGGTAACCACGCCATTTTGGGGGGATTTTTGGTCTATAGGGTTTTTGGCCCACAATGATTGTAAAGACGTGACCTTCGGGCACGATCTATAAAATGAGCAATTTTGTAAGGGAAGGATTGATCTCTCATGGTATTATTTTTTATCTTAAGTCTTTTGAAGAAAGACTAGTATTGTAGAGAGCAAGAAGAGAGGAAAAAGGCTCTGCAGTTGAGTGCGCAGAGACCTATTGCAGAGAGAAGAATCTGCAACTGAGTGCGCAAACTGGAACTGTTGAACCCTTCCCACTAATATAAACAACAGTTCCCATGGACATAACTCCCATCCTGGAGGTGAACCACGTAAATAAGTGTGTTATGCGATTGGATGAATGTGTGATTGTGTATGCTTATGTTTATGTTTACATTCATACTTACATTTATGTGTGTTCACACTTTCATATATATGTTCATGTGTATGGTGGATGAGAATAATATGCTAACTCCTAAACATATATGACTGAATGAGCAAATGATTCTGAGTATGTTTAATGCATAAGTTATTGGGGTAAACACTAAGTCAGTGTAGTCTATAATATGTGTGATTCCCTAAAAGCGCAGTCCTGAATTTGCATTGTTTGCGTTGTATTACATCATATTGTATGAGTTTGTGAGGTGCGCAGTCCTGTATGTGCGCAGTAATCACCAGTGTATGTGAAGTCAGGAGGACTCCACTTTCACCAGTTTCATAACCGTGCATCACCTGATTACATAAACATGTTTTTGTAATCCCCCATAACTTCACCTCGGGTGAGACCTCAAGCTGTTCGCAGGTTGTTTCCGAAAGGGCTAGTGGAGAAGTAGCGTTGTTAGCCCCATCACTGCGCAGAACCTGGGTCGATACAAGAAAGTTAAAGAATGAAGTAGTAATCCAACAAATGGTTCCGTTGCCGCACTTGAACTAGTGATGTGCTCTGATAATTAGAATCTCGAGCGGACAAAGATACTAAATTGGGTAACTAAGATAGAGAACGAGTTTGCGGAGAAGGAAAACAAGAATCTGCGCATGTCTATGGTAGAGTGGTTGCAGAAATATCTCTTCTCTGACATACACGAAATTTTCTTCGCATCTTTCAACAACTAGCTACACGAGTGGATATCAAGACTCGCAGAGCAGAAAAATTTCTTTCAAGGTGGAGAACCTACACTGTGGACTCCAGAACTGATTCAAAGACTTAAAGCAGTGGATATCCCAATCTCAAGAGTAGTAGACTTCTGGTTGGACAGTGTACTAGAAGGCTACGTTACAGAATTTGTTGTGGATACTCTAAAGTCTTACAACGCATCAGAGGCATATTTCTTCAAAGGATTCATAGGTAAGTACCTGAACAATCTCAATCTATACATTAAAATACTGTTAGTAGAGAAAGGTGTCTTAAGAATGTAATAAGATTCCTAGAAATTTGAATCTGTAATGTTCAGTAATATAGACAGTGATACCGAGGAAAATATTTATACATTACGAAGTGGTAAAAGATACAAGTATAGTACCGAGAAGAGGCCTAAGGAGTATGAACCTCACACCTCTCTAGAGACTGAGTTAGGAAGTAATAGGGACTCATATCAGGTTGAGACCGATAGTGAAGCAGAACCTATAGCAACTACCTATCAGCCTATTACTCCGCAGAAACCTCCGGTTGACAACAGAAATATTACTAACCCACAGAACAACAGTAGTAGTAACACCGCAGGAGCAAGTACTCAAAATGCTCCAAGTAGTAGTATCCCTAGAACACATCACAGAACACTACGCATTCTAGAATAAGAACGGCAGATGACATTAAGTTGCCTATATTCAAAGAAATTGGTCTTGAGGACCCAATGCAACATTGGTTTCTTTGTGAATCCAAATGGAATGTTAAACAAGTACACGACGATGATATTAGACAAGCACAGTTAGTTACCACATTCAGGGACAGATAATTAACATGGGTTATGAAGTATTATGTTGGATAGAATAGGACACTAGCAGATATCAGACTTGCGCTGATCAGAGAGTTTAAAAAAACTAAGTCAGAATCATAGTGTATCATAGAACTAAAAGAAATTAAGTAGAAACCAAGTGAGATAGTATGGGAATTTGATAAAATGTCAAAGCACTGCTAGATCAAGTTATTTTTGACATAGCACCGTAACAACACTAAGAATGGTTCATAGATGCGCTATTGCCGCATATCAGATTACCATTGATGCAACAGAAGGTTACTTCGCAGATAGAGGCCCTAGAAATTGCGATGAAACTAGAGGCTTCACCTATAGGAGAGACTAGTGCAGGAATGGTTCAGATACAAACCCAGCTAGAAAATTTGACAGTACAATTTCAAGATATGAAGAAAGGAAAAGAAACCAGAGAATAGGTTTGGTATACAAAGTGTAAAGGAGAGGGACACCCTAAATAACTTTGTCCTGTATTTAGAGATTACATCGCTAGTGGAGCTCCAAACCCATTAAACCAACAACAAGGACCATGGTGTGAAATTTTTTGATGTAGAGGACTTCGGCCAGGAGACTGTTACCTAATTCAGAAGTATGTGCAAACACCAAAGAACCTATACTGCACATTCTGTAAGTCAGTTGGCCATGATGATAGCAACTGTAGAGCATATGAACTTATGATAGAAAGAAAACACGATGTCTACAGAGTTCAAGGGGAAACAAAGAACAACAACAAAAATGCGCAGTATGACCAAGGAACGTATAGAGGACGTGGCGGATTCAGAGGAAGAGGACGAAACACAAGACAAGGACGAGGAAGAGGTCAGATTGTGTGTTATAACTACGCTCAACCAGGACATCTAGCTAGAGACTGCACGAACCCCTGCACTACTTGTAAATATTGTAAATAATTTGAGCATGTCATTGAGGCATGCCATGTTTTGAAAGCAAAGATGCAAGAAAGAAGACCAGAAGCACAATCAGAACATACAGATGATCGCAGCTAAAAAATGAAATATAGATTGCAACACTAATGCTGTGACGCGTAATGGAGCGACCACAGGTGGAGATCGAAGAACTGAAGCTTTGACTTCTGTGGATCACCAAGCTAGGAAGAAGCCTACTGAAGGGGCTTAGATAAGAAAAGAGACTGGAAAAACACCTGCTTTCAACCTGAACAAATAAAAATAAGTCTTCATGGAAGCAAGAGAAACCTTCAAAGAACTAGAACTTGTAACTCCAAGAACCAAGTTGCGAAGTGAGATCGCACCTATGATGAATATGCCAGCTTTGTATGATCAGTCGCGCACTGCAACAGACCCAGTGGGTCATGTTGGGCAGCTGCTACAGAGCTTCCTGAAGTTATTAAAGCATGACAATGCCTTGGCAGAACTACAAAGCTTGCTGAGTCATTATGAGTAGCGCAATGTGGTGAACGAAGCACATAGAGTGGTTCATCATATTAAGAGTCATAAAAGAACTGACAGGGAAATGAGACTAACTGCGCAGATCGGAGAATTTGAAATTGATGAGATTATCCTCGACTTAGGCTCAAAAGTAAATGTCTTGACAAAGAATACATGGGAACAAATGGGGAAACCAAAGTTATCATGGTCACCCATACAATTGAGACTAGTGAATCAACAAAAGGTTATACCCTTTGGAATATTATCAAGTGTCATCATTGACATTGATGGAGTGCGAAGTCATGTAGAATTCGAGGTTATTGAGATTATAGATGATAGCAATCCATATCCTGCACTATTGGGGATAGATTGGGAAATTGATAACCTCGCCATTATCAATTTGAAAAAGAAGCAGATGAAATTCGAAGGAACAAATATCAGGGTCATCACACCTTTAGACCCTACACAAGGACCTAGATACACTGAACCTATAAGAGAAGAATGCTGAGCTCAAGATTTGGATCATATCTACAAGATGACAATGAATCAGGAATATTACGTCAACCCAACTGATGATGGAACATTGATTTGGCGATGTGATAGTTCTTGTATATCAAAATCAGATGCAAGACTGGAGACTCCTGGCAGAGCAAAATGCACGAAGTGTCTGCAAGGAGATGTGTGCATCTCATTAGATCACTGCACTGGATCATAATAGAGGTAATTCCAATCCCCACTTATGATGGTTTGCGTAATATTCATGCATTTTTTCAAGAATATCTTTTATCAGTTTCAGATGAATATAAGCTAACAACATTAGATATAGCACTACGTGCTACACCTGCTAGATGGTGGGATGCACATAAGAAGAATATAACCACATGGGAAGAATGTAAACACATGATGAAAATCAGATTCCTAGAACAGCCTGAATTTGTACAAGTGAAATATAATGGACAAACCGATACTAGAGATCACATATAACTTTGCACGAAAGCATGGACACATGTACCGCAAGCAGAATGGGTCCATCGGTTTGTGCACACATTGGAGGAAATTCTGAAGAACTGGTACACAGAAACAAAACTTCGCAGAGAGATAGTAGAATGGTCCGTCATGACTAAGAACTTCAACACAACTTTCAGCTTTGAGGATGAATATCCAATCATAAATGAGGCATTGCAGGTCATAAAAAAGAAGGTATTCAATGACACACCATAACTTGTGTATCCACAACCAGAATGGGCAAGATAGCTAGAACATTCCTGGAATGTTACAACTTCGCATTAGACGACGATGAAGAGGAAAGCGAAGATGAGGACCCATGCAATGTTAACATACCTGAGTTGGAAGTAGATCACGAAGTAGAAGGACCTCCATTGGAAATTCTAGATTTGAGTAAAATCCAGTTAAAACTCGAAAAGTGAACTATTATCTCCTCAAATAAACATAGACTAGTTGTGGTTTCTAGTTGATAGGAGGTCTTTCAATTTTTCATTTTTAGATGCATTTGAGGTTCTTTTTCAAGAGATTGAAGTATGCAATGAAGTTTGAATAAACATTTGATGTTACTTTGTCTCTGAGAAATAATTTTTCGATTTCGGTAGCTTAGATGGAAAGGGAAATTTTTCATTAGCTACCGAAAACCCAGCTTTCGACAGCTCATAGCGTAAAGGTAAAATTACTCAAAGCTACCGAAAAGAAAGGCATGTGTCATGTATCGTGGAACAACTTTCGGTGGCTTAAGTGGATACGACAATTGTTCATTAGCCATCGAAAAGTAAGTTTCCGACAGCTTACAGTTCAAAGGAAAAATTGTTTGAAGCTACCGCAAGTAGAGGCATTCTCAACACTGTTTTGGCAGCTTACAGTTCAAAAGCAAAATTGTCCACAGCTACCGAAAGCAGAGGCATTTTCAACACTTTTCCGGTAGCTTTACGTGGTCAAAGGTGAAATCATCGACTACCTAAATTAAGTCGTTTTAGAAGCTACCACTGTAACAAAGAAAAAGAGGATCTTCACTAAGTTCTCAGTTATCCATAGAGCACTTAGATAACAAAAGAGAGGAGGCAACAACTATTCATTGACTTCTTGTGTCAAATTCAACAAATTCCAAACATGGCATCGATCAAATTTTCTTGTGATATTATGGCCTGTTTCATGTTCATGATTTCAATCTTTTCACTTGCTGAATGCAGAGCATTCTGCCACTGTATTAGTTTTCATATTGCTAAAGCCTGCCTTTTCAGCGGCTATTTCAGTTTGCACAACTGTCCTTAGCCACTGAAAGCAGAACTTTCGGTGGCTTACAGGTTAGAATTCTGGCTCACAAGCCACCAAAAGCACAGAGACAGGAAGAATGATGGTATTTTCACCCAGATCAAATGTTTTCGCTGCCAAATCATTTGAGGAAGATTCTAAATGAATGATAAAATTAAAAGGGATAGAGATCGGTCTTTCTTTTATGTTTTGAGGTTGTTACAAAGGAGATAAAGGTTGAAGAGCCTTTCTATTTTTAGTCAAGATGATGTCCAACTGTCAAACGAAGAGTTAAAGTTCCTTGTCATCACCTTGAAGGTTGTTAAGCTTGTCAAATATTGCTGCAGCTGTCGAAAACATGAAGACCATCAAGATGGAGGCAAGGATATTTGCTGCAGAAATGGCGTTTTTACTGTGCAGAGTCATCATTTTAAAATGATGATTCTGAGCGTATGGAGAATCGTTTTGCAAAAATATTAGAGTTTTTTGTTCCTAACATGTCAAAGAACAATAAACTCTCTCCATTTTCCTAAAAGTGTTTCATATTCGAAGAATCGAATCCATCTTGGAGCCCCAATTTTCGGATCCCAAAATCTTCCTGTTTGACACATGTTTTTGAAATGCAGATCTAGGACAAATGAAAATGAATCTCAAGAAACTGAGAGAGTTTTTTGCTCAAAACAAACCAATCTACAATAACCTCTTTCCGTTTATACATAGTGTTAAATTTTCAGAATTTACTTCAATCTGATCTAGGATATTAACTGAGAGAACAACATGTATAGCATATCTACGGCATATCAATCATGGAGACAATAATGGAAGCACACAAGAGACACAAAGATTTACTTGGGGAAAACCATAAAGGTGAAAAACCCCAATAACTTCCTCAGAGATAGATAGAGCAATGATACAACCCAACCATAAGAGATATCCTAGTAGCAGATCCTCCTCCTCCATAAGTGCGCCACTCCTCCTTGAGTGCATGAGTGAGAAGTGAGTGAACAAATAGAGTGCCTCCCGCACTCTATTTATACTTGAATTGACTTGCCTTTTACATAAATCATGTAGGCTCAAACTTAACCACATAACATAATGCTGACTGGGCCGACCCCCAATAGGGTGGTCTAATAACCCTTTGACCCACATGACTTATACAGGGCCGACCCCAACAAGGTGGTCTAATAACCCATCAAGTATAAGTTACGACATTTACAATATAAATGACGACACTTCCGTATAGAGGAATAATACCATCTCTATAGGAATACAATATACATATATGAAATACATTCCGAAGTTACATATACATCAACACTCCCTCTTAACTAGGAAGGTATTTCTCAGCACAGGTCTTCTAGCACAAGCCATCTTCTCTGGATCATCGTCACTGGATAATCATCATCGAGTCATCATCATCGTCACTGCTGCTGCTACCTCAATCAATCTCTGAATCTACTCGTCATAGGAAGTTCTACAGAGCTAGTCCTTTTTCATACTGGATGTAGGCCCACCACCTGCAGGTCTTCATCATCACTGGCCATACTGTGGAATCCTCAGGACTTATTACGTGCATCACAAAACCTCGAAAGAGCATCCCAGGCTGTTACGAGCACGCAGCTCTACCTATAGGATCTCCCAGGGCAACGAATTACATGTGACCTCACCACAAAAACTCGCAAGAGCATCCCAGGCATTTAAGAGCACACAACTCTACCTATAGGATCTCCCAGGGCAACGAATTACATGTGGTCATGGAAAAACCTCACAAGAGCATCTCAGGACTGATTACAGGCACACAGCCCAACCTATCGGATCTCCCAGGGAACCGAATTATATGCCATAGGACAAAACCTTGAAAGAGCATTTGCCAGATATCCCAGGGCACCAAATTACATGCCATAGGCAAAACCTCGAAAGACTATCTGAAGATCTCCCAGGGCACCGAATTATATGTCCTTCCAGAGCAAAACCTCGAAAGAGCATTTGCCAAATATCCCAGGGCACCGAATTACATGCCATAGGAAAAACCTCGAAAGACTATCTGCAAATCTCCCAGGGAACCGAATTACATGCTCATCTGCACAACCTGATCCATGGCCATAGAGTATCAACTTGATACTCACCATACATCATCCTGATGTACACATGATCATCCTGATCATCATCACTGCAACATCCTGCTGCATGTCATCTAGAGCAACATCCTGAAGCTCGTCATCCATGATCATCCTGATCATATAATGCATCTACCTGATGCATACCAAGTATCTACATGATACATATCATCATACATGATCCACCTGATACAAATACAAATACATGATACATATCATCATACATGATCCACCTGATCATACAATGTATCCACCTGATACATATACAGATACATGGTCCAAGCATCCAACATGATGCATATACAAAATACATACAAATGATCCAACCGATCATATTCAGCATCCAACATGATGCGTACATACATATAAGTGATCCAATTGATCATATCCAGCATCCAACATGATGCGTACATACATATAAATGATCCAACTGATCATATCCAGCATAAACTAGAACATCATCCTGATGCTCATCATCCAGCGCTTACATCCACAACCATGTGAAGGATCCTCCTTCCAACATGCTTGGAATGGCTTCAGTAGATGTGTCCATCACTTCTTCCTCGAAGTGTCCTCGATCTGAAGAATGCCAAGCCTCTCTTTGAAGTACTCGAACTTCACCCTGGCTAGTGGCTTCGTCAGCACCTCTGCAATCTGCTCGTCCGTCGCAACATACAGGAGCTTCACAGCTCCTCTCTGCACCATATCCCTGATATAGTGATATTTGATCTCTATGTGTTTCGACCTGTCATGAAACACTGGGTTCTCAGACAGCTTCACACAACTCTGGTTATCACAGAAGATACTAGTAGCATCCAACGGGAGATAAAATAACTCAGACAGTAGCTTCCATAGCCATACTGCCTCACAACTAGCTAAACAAGCTGCAACATACTCTGCCTCAGCTGTACTCAGTGCCACGCAGGACTGCTTCCTGCTAAACCATGAGATCACACCTGATACCATACTGAAGCAGCACCCAGATGTGCTCTTCCTATCTGCAGCATTGTCAGCCCAATCTGAATCAACATAACCCTGCAGGTTAAACTTTGATTTGCTTCATACTTGAGCCCAAAATCCACTGTACCCTTCAGGTACCTCAGAACATGCTTTACAGCAACCAGGTGAACACTCCTCGGATCTGTCAGGAACTGACTCAACGTGTTCACAGCAAAGCAAATGTCTGGTCTCGTGTTCATTAGGTACATCAAGGACCCAATCATCTGACTATACATAGAGACATCAACCGGCTCAGATGAAGCATCACATAGAAGCTTCAGATTCGATGCCATAGGTGTGGCCATGGCCTTGCAATCCATCATCCCGAATCTCTTCAGGATATCTATTGTGTACTTCCCTTGACCAAGGAAGATCCCACCTGCATTTTGCCACACCTCCATGCCAAACACAAATAGTGCATCATCCCCAAGTTCTTCATCTCGAACTCGGCAGTAAGCTTCCGCTGCGTGTCGGAAATCAATCTATCTTCACCTATAACAAACAGGTTATCCGCATACAAAAGTAGTATCACTGGATTTCCTTCCTCAACCTTGTAGAAAAGGTTGGAACCCGCTTTACTCTTGGTAAAGACCAAACTGGATAGAAAGCTGCCTATCCTACCATACCAAGTTCTGCACATATATGATTTCATGTCATGTGTCTCAGAACCAAGTGGTTGCTCCACATACACTTCTTCTTCAACTACACCATTCAAGAAAGCTGTCTTGAAATCCATCTGGTGTATCTTCTATTTCATCACTTTTATATTTCTCTATGCTACCGTCTGCGGCATGCTTGATCTTGATAGATCCATATGGAAGTCACAACAGACTTCCTTTCAGCTCTTGGGACTGCATCCCAAACATCGTTCTTCATGATCGACGGATCATGGCATTCTTCCTGTATCCTGGGAACTTCAATATCTTCAATAGATAATTTTGTTGCTGAACAAATGTTTTAGTTCTTCTTTTGTAGGTGATGGCATACGATCTTTCCTACACAACAAGTTAAATTGCATGATTAGAAAACATCTCATAGTTTTTAGAACAAGGTCTTACACATAAAGAAATATGTCATACAGTCATGCAATTGTCTTAGCCAATGCTTCAATACAACATTTATCCATATCCCGTAGCTTTCTAGATTCCTTCCAATCTCTACCAGAACATTGTTAAGAGTGTGCACAACTCCCAACATGTCAGCAAAGAGGTTTCATTCTAGATCAGTAGCAATGGAATGTTGTACAGTGCCATATGCCACTTACCCATGTATATTAGTAGTATACTGTCCATCAATGCAACTATTCTAATATGCACAATACATATCCTAAGTCTAGGAACATGAGCATATACATTATTGAACAATTTTATTTAAACAAACAAATATGCAAGAAATGATAATTAAAATACTTATCTTTGTTTGTTCGTTGGGTGGACTCCCTCTGAGTCTTTGCTTCCTTGTAGGAGCTGCTGCAGTCCTAATCTAAAGTAGCTTCTTCCACGCCTTTCTGTTGTGGAATGTAGAGAGATGGTCAACTCCCTCTGAATATCTGCATCCTTGCATAAACCACTGGAGTGTACTCCCTCTTGATCTTTGCTTCCTGGATTACCTGTTCTTGAACTCATATTCATCCTTGGTCCCTATGCATGCTTATTAGTATCATGATTGTGTTATCCTTGTGATCTCATATAAAATCATACATTCATTAATATACTATTAAAACACAATAGCATGTATAGTCATGATCATTTCAAACAGAAATAATAAGCATTAGCATTCAAGGTTTATGAAGGATTCTTATGGTTAGTCAAATCATAATAAACATAACATGTCTAAACCTATAATTACTCAAACCTATGACTCTTTGGGTTAGTTGAATCATCAATCAAGATAAGAGATATAATATGCATAAAACCTGTGATTATTCAAACCTATACCTTCATGAATCTTCTGGTTAGTCATATCATCAATTATGGTAAGAAACATAATATGCATACCATCATGATTATTCAACCTATGACTTCATGAATAATCATTATCAACAACACAATAGTATAAGATCCTAACACAAGGTAGGATTCTAGCTTGATATAGGAAAAACATACCTGGATTAGCATGCCAGCTAGTTATGTCTAATATACCCGCATAATGTCTTCTGGTTCTCTTGAGTGACTTGTGCTAGTAACTTGCATGTCTCATAAGTTAACCATTGTAGAAACAAGTTATACATACCTCGAAAGTAGATCTTCTATGTGATCCATAACAATGGATGAATCCTTGTCTTCATGTCACCATGATCATATGTTCTTGAACCAGAACATGATTTGTCTTTCTTGGTGTACCTTTCATGTTAGTAGACAACATAAACCTCATACAACACCATAATGCATTAGTACAATCATAAGTGTCAACACCCTAATTAATGAATATTTTCTATCGTGCATTCATAATTTTATTAAGGTGATATGACAAGTCTAGAATCAAGATTGTACTAATCGTAATAACATGAAGACAAACATACCGTAAACTTAATCATGAACAAATCTCAAAACATACCTCGATGAGTCATACCTATCGAGATCGCTTGTAATCTTCTTATGTAAGGCCTTAGCCTCATCTCCCTCCGAAACAGGAACTTCTTCACTTATGCAGGTGACCAATCCATCTTCTAGGATTAACCCAATCCACTTGATTTGCAAGAACTGGATCTGGAGCCGGATTAGGGTTTGTTAGAGAAACCCCAAAAATTCAAACTTTGAATTTCAAACTTCTGAAAGGATAGAAGTATGCGCCTTGATGAGCTGATCACACTGGTATGCTTAGAATTTGAAAACTGCAAAGTTTCACTCCTCAATTTTTCCTTTGAAACTTCCGGATTTACTAGACGTGACCCCGAACTGGGGTTTGATTAAGCCCACTCTTCTGCCCAATCAAAAGGTTTGATCCAAAGCTCTAAGCTTCTATTTTTCTGAGGAGCTTCCAGCCGTGGTCACAGATTTCAAAAATTCCCATTTTTACAGAAGCCCTAATTTTCCACTTTTCTGATCAAAGTCCCGAACAAGGGTCTGATCAAGCTCGGCCTTCTGCCCAACCAAAAATTCTGATCCTGGTCTCTAAATTTTTATTTTGATGAGTAGCATTCAGCCGTGGTCTCCGATTACAAAAATTCCAACTTTCTCCAAAGCCCTAAATTCCGGAAGCCATGAATGAAGGTACTCAAAAATAATTCTGTTTTGACAGAAATATGTACCTGATTGTTTCTGGTGTAACTTTGAACTTTTTAATCCACAGGGTCTGAAAACGTTTCCTGAGATAGCCTGACCTATTATCTTTCCATCCTGACAGGTCTTACCTCAATTGGATTCTCTGAGAGAGAGTTATGCCAAATGTCGCAACGTGACCTGGTTTGGGATAATACATGAGAGCGAACTTGTACGGCATGCCACGTGTCACTGTTTAAACTTCGGCCTCTGAAACATTTTACTGAGATAGCTCTCCCTATTATCTTTCCATCTTGATAGGTCTTACCTCAATTGGACTCTTTGAGAGAGAGTTATTCCAAGTGTCGCAACGTGACCTGTTTATGGGATAATAAAGGAGAGCGAACTTGTACGGCGTGCCACGTGTCACTGGTTCAACTTCGGCCTCTGAAAAAGTTTCCTGAGATAGTAATGTCTATGTACTACCTTTCACTTTTTACTAAATTTCATTTGGAGCTTCCTAGCCCAAGTTATGACCTTTTTCCCAAGGTCACCTGATTTTGACTCAGATCTGGAAGAGGCAGAAACCCTATATTGTACAAATCATAAATCACAAAGTACAATGAATTAGAGGTTCCTTTGGACACAAGGTACATGAAGATTTAATATTCGACCTGTAAAGGTTTCAGATCCGAAAACTTTGCCAAAACGGATTTATAGCGAAAGTGCTACGATGACAGGTTTTTGCTATATCAAGCCCTAGCATCGTAAGTGCAACAAGTGTCATACATGCCATATCATGCCTTCTTTTAGGCTAGCTCTGATACCATGTTAAATTTTCATAATTTACTTCAATTTGATCTAGTATCTTAACTGAGAGAACAACATGTACAACGTATCTACAGCATATCAATCATGGAGACAATAATGCAAACACACAAGAGACACGAAGATTTACTTGGGGAAAACCATAAAGGTGAAAAACCCCAATAACTTCCTCAGAGATAGATAGAGCAATGATACAACCCAACCATAATATATATCCTAGCAGCAGATCCTCCTCCTCCATAAGTGCGCCACTCCTCCTTGAGTGCATGAGTGAGAAGTGAGTGAACAAATAGAGTGCCTCCCGCACTCTATTTATACTTGACTTGACTTGCCTTTTGCATAAATCATGTAGGCTCGAACTTAACCACATAACATAATGCTGACTGGACCGACCCCCAATAGGGTGGTCTAATAACCCTTTGACCCACATGACTTATACAGGGCCGACCCCAACAAGGTGGTCTAATAACCCATCAAGTATAAGTTATGACATTTACAATATAAATGACGACACTTCCGTATAGAGGAATAATACCATCTCTATAGGAATACAATATACATATATGAAATACATTCTGAAGTTACATATACATCAACACATAGGTGTCACAGATTCAGAGAATTGAATCCGTCTTTGAGCCCCAATGTTAGTATCCCAGAATCTTCCTGTTTGACACATGTTTTTGAAATGCAGATCTCGGGAAAATGAAAACGAATCTCAAGAAAATGAGAGAGGGTTTTGCTCAAAACAAACCAATATACAATAACCTATTTCGGTTTATACACAGGTGTCACAGATTCAAAGAATCAAATCCGTCTTTGAGCCCCATTTTTCAGCAGTTTGGCCAAATTAAATAGGGTTTTTCCCTAGTTTATTGAAAACGGTTTTGAGTTTCTATCTTTAGTAAATTCGATCCTGGAAAGAGGCTGTAAAGGATATAAAGCCTAGAACTTGAGAGGAAGTAAAGGTTCGATTTTGGATATAGCACACTGATTGTACTTTCATACTTCTTACATCATATCATAATATAAGCTTCTTTTGCCTATTCTCTTCAGATTTACCTCTCGTTTGTTCTATACTTGTATTTGATGATTTATTTCATGTCTTGAGCTGATCCAGTGTCTGAGAAATGTCATCTTTTCATTTCGCTGATTAACTGAGCTTTACAAGTATTTCTTCGATTATAATATTGGCCATTCATATGTCCGTCTTATGTATGTTTCTGCTGAGATTATAAGTTTTGTCCGTCCATATACTTTATTTAAAACCTCTTAACAAAGTGGGCTAAAAGCCTTGTCCATTGAATATGTCTATACATGCTTTGATTGAGTAACCTTGTGTTAGTCGTTCCATTTTTGATCCACCTATCCACCCATCATTGAGAAAACAGTAAGTTACCAGGCATCTATGAGATACAACCTAGGAGAGTTTCCTGGAGTGATAACATTTTGGTGCCATTACTGGGGAGAGGAAGTTGAAACTAGTTTCCCTGGGAGAACGACATAAGATCCTACTTTGATGATAGACAAAGTGTGGACGGTATTCTGGTTGTAATCATCTATCTAGAGACTCCATTGGAACGAAGTGGCTTTGAGAATACCAAGTACCAGAGCAAATCCTCAAAGGCCACCACTGACACCTGTTTCAGATCCTGAACAGATTATAAGGAGAGGACGAGCTTCACAGAGACAGATTTCCAGATCTACAAGGGGAACCACATCAGGTACTTCTAGAGGTACTGTTTCTGTTTTATCAAATGAAACTCCCTTTAAGTTTTTGCCTACTAAAGAAGCTAGTTCACAGAAAATTATAAGTAAATCAGAAGATTTGGAAGTTGAAGAATTCTTGACTAGTTTTGCTGTTGAAGATCCTATTTCTGAATCTGTTACCCCAGCTGACTTAGGAAAAGAAACCCTAGAATCCATCAAAGAAGGGGGCTCTTCTTCCTACCTAAATCCCTTATCAATTGAGCTTGAAGATAGTTATCCTTTTGTTCATACCAATGTACCTGCCATTGAAAACATCTTGCAGAATCTTTTAGATCAGCGCGGAGAAAGATTGGCCTTGTTACTTGCACAGTCCTATAAGGATTCCTCTTTCCCAAATCAGCCCACAAATCTTTTCACCCCAACTATTGGAGACTCCATTGGGTCAAACCCACCACTTCCATCACCACCTATACCTCCTCAACTATCCCACACACCAACGATATCTTCTGCTACCCCTTCCATACCCACAACCACCATGGCGACTCCACTGGGGATCCAAGTATGGAAGCCATTTTGGCTTGAAGGTTTGCCTTTTGTGACTTTTCAGATATAGCTGGTTCTCCAAACCAAATGCTTAGCAGAGGTGAATGGGAAGGCATTCTTCCTATGTTCAAAGGAAAAGATTGGGAGGTTCCAGCTGAGCATCTGCTGGATTTTCACAAGTTTGTTCATGAACATCAAATCGTGCATGAAGATGTCAAGATCAATCTTTTTAGATATTCATTGAAGGGAGCAGCCCTTGATTGGTGCAGATCTCTTCCAACTTCAAGCATTCACTCATTGGCAAGTTTTCATTATGCTTTCCATTTGTTTTGTAAAGATGAATTTTCAACTGAAAGCCTCTTCGAAGATTGCTGTGATGAATTTAAGAAGCATGTTCAGCAGAAAGTACTCTTTTCTTCTGATTGTTAAGATGAAAATTATGTTGTTAAAGAAGATCTTCATGATACAAATGATTACAATGGGAATTACATAGTTCTAGATGCAATAGACCTTATCTATGTTGCACCTGCTGCCTTTAATTTGCATGAAGAAACAATTAGAGAAGAGAATTTTTCTGAACTTTTTCAAGAGGTTGCCTACGATATGTTTTCACCTGTGGTTGGAGAGAAGGATCTTAAGATTGCTTGTCTTTCTTCGCAATATACAGAGGTTTTCTGTTCACCTATTTTTGATAAGTATGAAGATGGAGAAGAGCAGATTTCTACATCAAATAATGTAGGCTTGAGTAGCAGTCAGCGAATATATGACATTTATGAATCGGGTTTCGATGAGCCTTTTTCTTTGCCCATAAAGGAACAACATCATGTTGTAATCAGCCCTTCCATGTTTGCAGAAGACATTGAATATGATGAGTTTAGTCTGGCTAAAGATTTCAGGTCTTCTCTTCTGGTTATAACGCCTCATGAACAGAAAATTGAAATCACTTACGAAGAAGACATAAAAAAAGAAGGGATTAGCAGTCCAATCAGCTCACAACTATTTTCAGATTTGCAGGAACCAGTTTGTGGCAGCCATATATCAGGGGTTGAAGAAGATACTTTTCATAAAGATTCAAAGGTGTTAGATGACCTTTATTTTGACAGTAAGTTTGTAGATACGTTTGACATCTTATCAAATGTATCTATTTTTCATAAAGACCAGGTCATTTCTTTTTAGATCTCAGATAATAAAGAGAAAATCGCATATGGAAGCAGCCCTAGATCTGATCAGGAGCATCATGAAGCTGATAGAGAAAAGTTCCAAAAACAATCGATGCTTGATTCTGTGTCAGCTGCTGAGCAATCAATATATGAGCTTATAGAACTTGGAAATGACATTCATGATCAACCATCTCTTGAGATTGACTATGAGGAAAAGCAGTCCTTTGAATTTAAACAACAAAGTAAGATCGTACATGAATTTTATGATCCAGTTGCTATATGGATGGAATCACTGTGGTCAGTTATGCCATATATTACCAGGTTTGGCATGATGGTTTGCAGTAGTAAACATGAGCTGGTTGCAATTTTCTTGTTGCATATTTTGTTCTCCTTTCATGTTTTTCGCTGTACGCATGAAGACAGGTCAAGCAATTTGTTGCTTAACTTATTTTTCTGGAAATTTGTATATACCTGAAACATTAATGTGCAGCAACTAGAGTAGGGTATCATAGATGAATAAGCTCATGGCTGAGCATTTCAAGTTTGCATAATGCGTGAGGTTTGCATTTATTATTGTGGTTTCAGTTTTGAATAAAGACTCCATGCCCAATGGAACGCTAGAAGATAGGGTTAGATTTTTGTTTTACAGGAAAGGCATTTGCTGTGGTTCTTGGAACCTCACCCAGAGGTTTCCATCCCCAAGTAGGAGCCAGATGTTATCTCCTCAAAAAAACATAGACTAGTTGTGGTTTCTAGGTGATAGGAGGTCTTTCAATTTTTCATTTTTAGATGCATTTGAGGTTCTTTTCTAAGAGATTGAAGTATGCAATGAAGTTTGATTAAACATTTGATGTTACTTTGTCTCTAAGAAAGAATTTTTGGGTTTTGGTAGCATAGGCGGACAGGGCAATTGTTCATTAGCTGCCGAAAACCCAGCTTTCGGCAGCTCACAGCGTAAAGGTAAAATTACTCAAAGCTACCGAAAAGAAAGGCACGTGTCATGTATCGTGGAACAACTTTCGGTGGCTAGGCGGATACGACAGTTGTTCATTAGCCACCGAAAAGTAAGTTTCCAGCAGCTTACAGTTCAAAGGAAAAATTGTTCGAAGCTACCGAAAGCAGAGGAATTCTCAACACTGTTTTGGAAGCTTACAGTTCAAAAGCAAAATTGTCCACAGCTACCGAAAGCAGAGGCATTTTCAACACTTTTACGACAACTTTACGTGGTCAAAGGTGAAATCATCGGCTACCTAAATTAAGTCATTTTAGAAGCTACCAATATAACAAAGAAAAAGAGGATCTTCGCTAAGTTCTCAGTTATCCACAGAGCACTCAGATAACAAAAGAGAGGAGGCAACAACTATTCATTGACTTCTTTTGTCAAATTCAACAAATTCCAAACATAGCATCAATCAAATTTTCTTGTGATATTATGGCCTATTTCATGTTCATGATTTCAATCTTTTCACTTGCTGAATGCAGAGCATTCTGCCACTGTATTAGTTTTCAGATTGCTAAAGCCTGCCTTTTCGGCGGCTATTTTAGTTTGCACAGCTGTCCTTAGCCACCGAAAGCAGAGCTTTCAATGGCTTACAGGTTAGAATTCTGGCTCACAAGCCACTGAAAGCATAGAGACAGGAAGAATGATGGTATTTTCACCCAGATCAAATTTTTTCGCTGCCAAATCATTTGAGGAAGATTCTAAATGAATGATAAAATTAAAAGGGATAGAGATCACTCTTTCTTTTAAGTTTTGAGGTTGTTACAAAGGAGATAAAGGTTGAAGAGCCTTTCTATTTTTAGTCAAGATGATGTCCAACTGTCAAACGAAGAGTTAAAGTGCCTTGTCATCACCTTGAAGGTTGTTAAGCTTGTCAAAGATTGCTGCAGCTGTCGAAAACATGAAGACTATCAAGATGGAGGCAAGGATATTTGCTGCAGAAATGGTGTTTTTACTATGCAGAGCCATCATTTTAAAATGATGATTCTGAGCGTCTGGAGAATATTTTGGCAAAACGCTCAGATTTTTTTGTTCCTAACATGTCAGAGAATAATAAACTATCTCCATTTTCCTACAGGTGTTGCATATTTGGAGAATCGAATCCGTCTCTGAGCCCCAATTTTCGGATCCCAAAATCTGCCTGTTTGACACATGTTTTTGAAATGTAGATATAGGGAAAATGAAAACGAATCTCAAGAAACTGAGAGAGGTTTTTGCTCAAAACAAACCAATATACAATAATCACTTTCATTTTATACACAGGTGTCACAGATTCAGAGAATCAAATCCGTCTTTGAGCCCCAATTTTTGGATCCCTGAATGTGCCTGTTTGACACATGTTTTTGAAATGCAGATCTCGAGCAAATGAAAATGAATCTCAAGAAACTGAGAGAGGGTTTTGCTCAAAACAAACCAATATACAATAACCTCTTTCGGTTTATACATAGGTGTGAGATATTCATAGAATCGAAACCGTCTTTGAGCCCCATTTTCAGCAATTTGGCCAAATTAAAAAGGGTTTTTCCCTAGTTTATTGAAAACGGTTTTGAGTTTCTATCTTTAGTAAATTCGATCATGGAAAGAGGCTGTAAAGGATATAAATCCTAGAACTTGAGAGGAAGTAAAGGTTTGATTTTGGAGATAGCACACTGATTGTACTTTCAGACTTCTTACAACATATCATAATATAAGCTTCTTTTGCCTATTATGTTCAGATTTACCTCTCGTCTGTTCTATACTTGTATTTGATGATTTATTTCATGTCTTGAGATGATCCAATGTCTGAGAACTGTCATCTTTTCATTTCGCTGATTAACTGAGCTTTACAAGTATTTCTTCGATTATAATATTGGCCATTCATATGTCTGTCTTGTGTATGTTTCTGTTGAGATTATAAGTTCTGTCCGTCCATATACTTTATTTAAAACCTCTGAACAGAGTGGGATAAAAGCCTTGTCCATTGAATATGTATATACATGATTTGATTGAGTAACCTTGTGTTAGTTGTTCCATTTTTGATCCACCTATCCACCCATCATTGAGAAAACAGTAAGTTACCAGGCATCTCTGAGATACAACCTAGGAGAGTTTCCTGGAGTGATAACATGAACATTGGAACTACTGAAGAACCGAAGTTCACTTCTATAGGTGATTATTGGGATGAGGAGACGGTTGCGCAGATAGCATATTTACTCCATGAATATGAAGACTTATTTCCTACGAATTTTTCTGAAATAAAAGGCATTTTGGGCGACTTGGGAGTCATGAAAATACCTCTCAAGCCAGATGCGAAGCCCATTAAGCAGAGACCTTATCGACTTAATCCAAGATACAAAGAAAGGGTAAAAGCATAATTGGATAATATGCTCGACGCAGGAATCATTGAACCTATAGAAGAGTCAGAATGGATAAGTCCCATGGTTATCCAGGAAAAGAAAACTAAGGGTGAAATTAGGATCTGCGTAGATCTTAGGAAGCTGAACGACGCATCGCTGCATGATCCATTTCCTACTCCATTCACAGACGAAGTGCTAGACAACGTTGGAGGGAATGAGGCATACTCTTTCACTAATGGATTTTATGGATATCATCAGATCAGAATTGATACAACAGACAGGCACAAGACCACATTTGTCATTGAATGGGGCTCATTTCATTACACAGTTATGCCCTTTGGTCTAAAGAACACACCTGCTATTTGCTCAAGAGTAGTTGTTGCCGCATTCAAGGATTTTATCTGTAAGTTTTTAGAAGTATATTTTGATGATTGGACAATATTTGGGTTACTGAAAAACCATTATTCCAGCTTAAGACTAATGTTAGCTAAGTGTAGACAACATCAGGTTTCCCTCAATTTGAATAAAAGCATATTCTGTGTGCCCTATGGAATTCTTTCGGGACACATTGTTTGTAAACAAGGACTCATGGTTGATCCAGCTAAAATCGCATTTATTGAGAATTTGCCAGCACCTAATTCAGTAAAGAAACTACGCACTACATTGGGACACACAGGCTACTATAGGAAGTTCATCAAAGGATATGCACAGATAACTGTGCCCATGGAAAAGTTGTTGAAGAAAGAAGCGAAGTTTATTTGGACTGAGGACTATTAGAAAGGATTAGACACATTAAAAGAAAGGATGGTAACTACGCCTATCTTAGTTTTCCCGGATTGGAGTAAACCATTCCATGTGCATGTAGATGCTTCACCCATTGCACTGGGTGTTGTGCTAGCTCAGCCAGGTGAGGGAGGCATTGACCATCCTATTGCATTCTCAAGCAAGAAGATGTCCTTAGCATAAAAGAATTATACCAAAATAGAAAGAGAAGGTTTAGCTATGGTGTATGCGCTGCAAAAGTCCAGACACTATTTGCTGGGTGCACACTTCTGTATGTTTATTGACCACTCATCTTTGAAATACTTGGTCAATAAACCAATGTTAGGGGGGGAGAATCTATAGATGGTTGTTACTCTTTCAAGAGTATGATTTAGAAATTGTTGTTAATTCAGGAAGGTTGAACCCAGGACTTGACCACCTTTCCAGAATTGAGTCAGGCGAAGAACCTACCAACCTGGAAGATAATCTACCAGACTCATGCAGTTGTTTTCTATTCAAATAGTAGATGAATATTATAAGGATATTATAGAATTCCTGACCAAAGGGTTGGCACCTACAGAGTTTACTATGCAGCAAAAGAAACAATTGGTAGTTAAAGTAGCAGACTTCACCATAATTGCAGGACAATTATACAAGCTAGGACCGGATGAAGTACTACGCAGATATGTTAGAACACGAGAAACCATTGATAATTGCTGAAGAAAATTGAGGGGTGTCTAGAGGCCACTACATAGGAAGAGCCACTGCGCAGAAAATTTTAAGTGCAGGACTATGGTGGCCTACACTCCATAAGGATTCAAAGGAGCATTGCCATAGTTGCGATGTTTTCCAAAGAACAGGGAATCCATCTCGCAGAGATGAGATTCCATTGAGGCCACAGTTGACATTTCAAGCCTTTGATAAATGGGCTATTGATTTTGTGGGACCTATTAACCCACCAGGAAAGTGAACTGGCTCGAGATACATTATTACAGCTACAAACTACCTAACCAGATGGGCAGAGGTGAAACCAGTAAAGGATTGTAGCGCAGTTACTGCCGCACAGTTCATTTTTGAGAGCATCCTCACAAGTTTTGGATGTCCAAAGATCCTAATGAGCGATCAAGGAACCCACTTCTTGAATAGAACTATTGAATCCCTGACTAAGGAATTCCATATTTACCATCAGAAGAGAACACCATATCATCCACAGGCCAATGGTATTGTTGAATATTTTAACAAAGTGTTGGAAAATGCATTGACTAAGGTATGTAATACAAACAGGGATGATTGGGATCTGCGAATACAAGTTGTGTTATAGGCATACAGGACAACTTGTAAGAAGTTGACATGCCATACACCTTTTAGATTAGAATATGGATAGGAAGTTGTGATGCCAATGGAATACATAGTACCAAGTTTGAGAATTGCAGCTTTCACAGGCATGACAAATGATGAGACAATAGAAGAAAGGCTACTACACTTGTTTGGATTAGAAGAAGATCACTTCATTGTAGGATTTCACCAACAAGTGCAGAAAGATAGAGAAAAAACATGGCATGATCGCCATATCAAGTACAAATCTTTTCAGGTAGGAGATCTTGTTCTCCTATATGACAGTAAATTCATGAATTTTCCTGGAAAATTTAAAATGCATTGGCTAGGGCCATATGCTTTCAAGTATGTTACTAATGGTGGTGTAGTTCAGCTAGCCACATTAGCGGGAGAAAACATACCAGGTCTTATTAATGGAAGTAGACTGAAACCCTACATGATAGTCCTACTTCACTCGACCCTCATTGATCAGGAGCGAAGAAAATTTTAAGTGTCAGGTATAGTTGCAATTGGACACTAAAATTTGCATAGAGTCTGTACACAATTTTGTTGAAACGCAAAGTCGCACGAAACATGGATGCGAAGTGCACGTCAAAGGTTGCGATGCGAAGTGCACATTGGAAGTTGTGATGCGAAGTGCATAGAGGAAGCGCAAATGCGAAGTTAAATATGAAGGAGCACAAGTGCGTAGACGAACCGCAAATTTTTTTTTTTCCGAGCCGTGAGCGCAGTTCGAAGAAACTAGCCGTTAAAATGTCGGTAAAAAAAATAGTCATTATACAATGTTTTTGCCAATGGTCGCTTTCACATTTAACACAAAATTAGTCATTCTGATGCATTCAATGAAGGAAAGGACCAAGATCCTCGGTGGATTTGGACAACGATCATGACATTTAATGTTCATCTAGCCGTTTATAGGCACGCCTCAAGGCTAACTAAGCCTATAAATAATGCTCAGTTCAGACTCACGGGCTTTACCGTAAGTTTTCATTTTTCTTGCAATAATAGTTTCAGTTTTTACCAGTGAATGTATGAGCAATATCGAGAGCATACAGACCAATTTCTAGGTGAATGTCTGAGCATTCTACAGTCGAGTAGGTTGTGAAGGACTTTAAACGCTATGGGTTGGAGGGGTTGATGAAAAAGCCCGTTAAGAAGTCGGTTTCAGAAAGAGGTTCGATGTCAAGAAGCTCGCCCCGCCACACAACAAATATGCAGCAAAAGGATAAGAAACCCCTTAAGGAAACTGAGAAGTCAAAGGCGCAAGGCAAGCTGAGGCCTGTACTGCCATTACCACCAGGGGACAGGACCATCTACCTATCGCATGAGTATATCCCACCCAGAAGGTTTGATGCACCACCAGTTCACCTATACAAGAACGCGAAGTATGACATTCTGTTACCTCCGATTTCAAGCCATGTGGCTATCCAAGGGAACTTAATCAGCAAGATAGAAGGATGTAAGTTCGTAGACCATGATCTCCTAGAAGGAAAATAAACCAAAGAGCCAAAATATCCTCAGTTCCAAGCTGACCAATATATGTGTCGAAAGGAGGATGAGAGATCAGGAAAACCTATCATCGTTGCGCAGGATTGGCTTAAGTCTTTGGTGCCATCAATTTTGTTGCATCTCCTGCGGATACCTCATTTTGATCGAAGTCCTGAATGTATTGTGGTGGTGCCCACTCTGTTGTCGTGCACACACCAAGTCTACCTATGGCTTGACCGCAGGATTGATATCAATGTCGACCTAGTATACAGCATCACTCATCTCAACAAGCGAGGTGATAATGTTGCAGTGGAGTTTGTAGGAAATACGAAATACAAGGAACTTGCTAAGAAGATGAAGGACGAATACAAGCTAGTAAAGGGGAACTGCGGCTTTGTCATAGACGGAATTGAAGACATAGCTACACAGTTCACCGTCCAGCTGCTCGCAGGAAAAATTCTGAGAAAGTGTAGACCGACAGAGGTGCCGACCGCAATAGTTCTTCTCACTGCAAAGGCCAAGGAGGGGCACCCATTCAATTGGGCGAGTTATCTGTTGAATGAGTTCTTAGAGGATGTCCGTGAAACTCAGGAAATGAGTAACACATTTCACTATACTTGGTTGCTGATACTGATTTATTTTTAGGTTGGAAGGAGCCCCTATACCAGAACAACCATCCAATGATAACAGGATATTTCCGAGTGGCAAAGTATGCCAATATGTGGGAAAACGCGCGACCTGACAGACAATGCGTAAACGATGAACCAATGCACACTTACTATGGCCAATTGCGCGATGTAATATGGTGTACTCCTCGCATTTCAAAAGATGTGACAACAATGTATCTCCAAAAGATGATATTCAAGACTGATCTACACTCTATCTACATTCATCCAAGGGCCAAAAAGCAGAACCCAAAGTGGTTCCCTATGGATTACCAGCTGGATGCACAAAGGATCGAGCTCGCAATGGAAGACTGGCCAGCAGAGTGGAAGGTAGATGCACCGCTAAAAATCCATACCACATCAGAAGAAATTAAAGCTAAGGATCCACCAGATGAAGAGGAAACATGAAAATACACTACTGAAGTGCAAAAAGGGGAAAAAGAAAGGACCCTGAAAGTTTGGCACCCAAAAAAGGACAAAGGAAAAAAAATAAGGCAACCAAGACACAATCAGAAGTGCAGTTACACGAAGATGACTACGACTGCATCGCACTGCGCATAAGAGATCACCTAGAGGAGATGCTCTCTATAAAAGAAAGCAAGAGTGAAGAGGCTCAAGCGTAGTTGAACCAGAATCTCGCAGACCTCAAGCTTATGGTTGTGAAGATAGAACAAGTCCAGTAGGACTTGGTTCGAGAGTCTGATTCTGAAGCCAAGATGGGTGATTCCAATCAAAGAAAGAGAAGGCCACCGACCTTGACAACAAAACCCCGCCTCGTCAGAATGCAACTGCTCAATATCATTTTCCCAAATGATGAGCTAGCTGAAGGTGTGAAGTAGGTCGAGCACCTTGACATTAACATTGGCATGATACTTCTTGAGGGGTTGCACAATCTGCACCTACAGGTTGTCGAAGAGATAAGAGATAGAGATCATCTCTTACAATCAGAACTTGCATATCAAGGAGAGATACACAGAGCTGATAGAGGTATGTGCGCAGAAGACCAGAGAACTAGCCAAGGCGTAGGAGAAGTGAAGAAGGCTGGAAGAGACAGTTTCTAAGGTATGCGTGTAGATACCAAAATGCGAAGCACAACCGGAGTTAGAAGATACAATAGTTCAGATTGGCAAGGTGGTCAAAGATCTTAAAGCAGAAATGGAGGACATTGAGATCACCCACAAGGAAGACGTTGCTAACCTTGCAACTCAGAAGCCGCCTTGTACCCCATCAGGTATGGGATAAGAAAGAGTCGTAGCACTAAGAGCTTCAACAGAGAGTATCTCTGCTAAAATAGAAAAAATGTCAAGACTTGCTGGAAGAGGATACGAAGGTATAGGATACGCTGCAGGAGGATCCCACCCTGCAGCAAATTCAGGATGATTTGCATCAATGGCAGGCAGAGTTGGACGCTGTGAATGCATCCATGAAGACCTTGAAGCCTAGAGAGAAAATCCAAAAGTTCGCGGAAGTCAAGGACTTGAAAATAGAAATGAAAGTTTTGAGGGACAAGGAGACTGGGACTTCAACGAGATTACAACCAATGTAGGAAGAGGCGCTTGCCCTCACTGATGAAATCGAGGAAAAATTGCAGGAACTCCACACCACAGAGAAGACAGTAAATGAGTATGCTCAAGAAGACGTCTCTGAGGAGATGTTGGAAACTATTAAGGACTTTGAGCAGGAAACAAAGGAAGCAGTTACGAAGCTGAGCGCAACTCTTCACGACTTCACTGAAAAATTGAGTCCTCTAGAGGATGTGAAGCCAGAGCAAAGTGGTTCAAAGACGATCCATGAGTAAGTGTTATGGTCCTATTGGGTGTGGCCCAAGTGGCACAGTTTTTGGCAATATGAAGTCCATGTAAGCGCAGTTGGAAATGCGAAGTCCAATCTTAGCGCAGTTTTGATGATGCATAGCGCCAGCGCAATAGCTATTTTTTGCAGCGAAGTACAAGTGCATCGAGGTCCAACAACGACCTATTTTGGGTAAGCCACTTTGCAGAATCCCGAGAGCAGGGTAAGGAGCGGCATGGAAGTGGAGGAAAGAGACCTGTTGCCCTAGTACATCCAGAGCGGCGGAAACCATTAGAAGCAGAACGACAGATTGAGAGCGACAGATGAAGCAGAGCGGCGGAAAGGGACGTTCCAAAGCGCATTCAGAGCCATGCAGTCAGAACTGCGGCTGTTAGAAGAGGCGTCAGATCCATAAGCGGCGCAGAAAGGAGTTGAAGGCAAGTGAAGCAGCTGTCGACTACGACAGGCTGGATTAACAGGGTAACTGCACCATTTTGGGGGGATTTTTGGTACTATAGGGTTTTTGTCCCACAATGATTGTAAAGACGTGACCTTCGGGCATGATCTATAAAAGGGGCAATTTTTTAAGGGAACGATTCATCTCTCATGGTATTATTTTTTATCTTAATTATTTTGAAGAAAGACTAGTATTGTAGAGAGTAAGAAGAGAGGAAAAAGGATCTGCAGTTGAGTGCGCAGAGACATATTGTAGAGAGAAGAGTCTGTAGCTGAGTGCGCAGACTGGAATTGTTGAACCTTGTTAGTTTTTCAAAAATTTCAATCTAATATAGGATCTTAACTGAGAGAATAACATGTACAGCATATCTACAACATATCAATCATGGACACAATAATGCAAGCACACAAGAGACACAGAGTTTCACCGGGGAAAACCAAGAAGGTGAAAAACCCCGCAACTTCCTCAGAGATAGATAGAGCAATGATACAACCCAAGTACAAGAGATAGTCCTCCTAGCAGTAGCTTCTCCTCCTCCACTAGTGCGCCACTCTCCAATGAGTGTGTGAGTGAAGAATATAATGATCAAATAGAGTGCCTCCTGCACTCTATTTATACATGACTTAACTTTCCTAATAACCTTTACTAGCTCGGCCTCAACTTAACCACATAGCATAATGCTGATAGGGCCGACCCCCAATAGGGTGGTCTAATAACCCTTTAACCCACATGACTTATACAGGGCTGACCCCATCAAGGTGGTCTAATAACCCATCAAGTATAAGTTACGGCACTTATAATATAAATGACGACACTTCCGTATAGAGGAATAATAACATCTCTATAGGAATACAATATACATATATGTGAAATACATTCTGAAGTTACAATTACATCAACACTCCCTCTTAACTAGGAAGGTCTTTCTCGACACAGATTTGCTAGCACAAGTATTCTTCTCTGGATCATCGACATCAAATCATCATCATCGTCACTGCTGCTGCTATCTCAATCAATATCCAATCTACTCGTCATAGGAAGTTCTACAGAGCCAGTCCTTTTTCATGCTGGATGTAGGCCCACCACCTATAGGTCTTCATCATCACTGGCCATACTGTGGATCCCAGGACTAATTATGTGCGTCAAGAAAAACCTCGAAAGAGCATCCCATGATTGATTACGAGCATACTGCTCAACCTATCAGATCTCCCAAGATCTTTTACATGTAACTGTACAACCTGTCCACGGCCACGGAGTATCATCCTGATACTCATGATCATACTGATCATCTCATCGTCTACGAAGCACATTCCAAATGCACACAATACAACACTTACACTCACCGGCATGGGAAGACACACTTCAACCATCCGTGAAAGGCTCATCACTCACATCAACGCACATGGTAGAACACATCTACCACCATGTCGGAAAGGCTCTGCACTTACATCAACGTACATGGGAGAACACATCTACCACCATGTTGGAAAGGCTCTTCACTTATATCAACGCACATGGGAGAACACATCTACCACCATGTCGGAAAGGCTCTACAATTACATCACCGCACATGGGAGAACACATCTACCACCATGTCGGAAAGGCTCCGTGCATCTGTGTCTTTGGACTCATCACTCATAATCCAACTGATAATGCAATGTATCCACCTGATACATATCATCACATATGATCATCCTAATCATCATCATAGCATCATCCTGATGCATATCATCTGGAGCAACATCCTGAAGCTCGCCATCCATGATCATCCTGATCATACAATGCATCCACCTGATGCATACCAAGTATCTACCTTATACATATCATCATACATGATCCACTTGATCATACAATGTATCCACCTGATACATATACAAATACATGATCCACCTAATCATACAATGTATCCACCTAATACATATACAAATACATGATCCAACTGATCATAACAAGCATCCAACATGATGCATATACATGTACATAACCCAACTGATCATAACAAGCATCCACATGATGCATATACATATACATGATCCAACTGATCATAACAAGCATCTAACATGATGCATATACATGTACATAATCCAACTGATCATAACAAGCATCCAACATGATACATATACAGAGCAGTAACTGGAGCATCGTTCTGATGCTCATCACACAACGCTTCTATCCACATCCATGGGAAGGATCCTCCTCTCACCATGCTTGGAATGGCTCCTGCAAATGTGCCCATCACTTCTTCCTCGAAGTGTCTTCAATCTGAAGAACACCAAGCCTCTCCCTAAAGTACTCGAACTTCACTCTGGCTAGTGGTTTCGTCAACACATCTGCAACCTGCTCATCCGTCGCAACATACAGGAGCCTCACTGCTCCTCTCTGCACCATATCCCTGATATAATGATATTTTATCTCTATATGCTTCGACCTGTCGTGGAACACCGAGTTCTTAGACAGCTTCACACAACTCTGGTTGCCACAAAATATACCAGTAGCATCCAACAGGAGATCAAATAACTTAGACAATAGCTTCCTAAGCCATACTGCCTTACAACTAGCCGAACAAGCTGCAACATACTCTGCCTCGGCTGTACTTAGTGCTACGCAGGAATGCTTCCTGCTAAACCAAGAGATCACACCTGATCCCATACTTAAGAAGCACCCAGATGTGCTCTTCCTATCTGCAACATTTCCTATCTGTTAAACTTTTGATTCACATCATACTTGAGCCCATAATCAATTGTACCCTTCAGGTACCTCAGAATATGCTTTACAGCAACCAAGTGAACACCTTTGGGATCCGTTAGGAACTGGCTCAATGTGTTCACCACAAAGCAAATATCTGGTATCATGTTCGTCAGGTACATCAAGGACCCAATCATCTGACGATACACCGTGACATCAACCGGATCAGATGAAGCATCACACAGAAGCTTCATGTTCGATTCCATAGGTGTGGCCATGGCCTTGCAGTCCATCATACCGAACCTCTTCAGGATCTCTACTGCATACTTCCCTTGTCCAAGGAATATCCCATCTGCAATCTGCCACACCTCCATGCGTAGAAAATAATGCATCATCCCCAAGTCCTTCATCTCGAACTCAGTAGCAAGCTTCCTCTTGTTATCGACAATCAATCCATCCTCGCCTGTTACAAACAGGTCATCCACATATAGAAGTAGTATCACAGGATTGCCTTCCTAAACCTTGTAGTAAAGGTTGGAATCTGATTTACTTTTAGTAAATCCCAAACTGGATAGAAAGCTGTCTATCCTACCATACCAAGTCCTAGGAGCTTGCTTCAAGCCATACAAGGATTTCTTCAACCTGCACACATATGACTCCTTGTCATGTGTCTCAAAATCAAGTGGCTGCTCCACATACACTTCCTCCTCGACTACACCATTCAAGAAAGTTGTCTTGACATCGATATGGTGTATCTTCCATTTCATCACTGCAGCCAGGGAAAGTACTGATCTGATGGAAGTGTACCTGGATACAGGAGCAAAAGTTTCTTCATAGTCTATTCCCTCTTTCTGGGAGAAGCCATGAGATACAAATCTCGCTTTGTACTTTTATATGCTTCCATCTGCAGCATGCTTGATCTTGTAGATCCACTTGGAAGTCACACCATACTTCCCTTTAGGTCTTGGGACCACATCCCAAACATCATTCTTCATGATCGACTGGTACTCTTCGATCATTACTTCATCCCGGATCCTGGGAACTTCAGATTCCTCAATAGATAACTTTGTTGTTGGAGTAAATGTTGTAGTCCTTATTTTGTAGGTGATGGTATACGATCTTTTCTACAAAGCAAGTTAAATTGCATGA
Organism: Larix kaempferi; assembly: GCA_027924585.1. Classification (NCBI taxonomy): domain Eukaryota; kingdom Viridiplantae; phylum Streptophyta; class Pinopsida; order Pinales; family Pinaceae; genus Larix; species Larix kaempferi. The sequence continues at coordinate 17,970,604 of BSBM01001023.1, forward strand.
TTAGAAACATCTCATAGTTTTCAGAACAAATTCTTACACATAAAGAAATATGTCATACAGTCATGCAATTATTTTAGCCAATGCTTCAATACAACATTTATCCATATCCCATAAATTTTTAGATGCCTTCTAATCTCTACCAAAACATTATTAAGAGTGTGCACAACTCCCAATATGTTAGCAAAGAGGTTTCATTCTAAATAAGTAGCAATGGAATGTTGTACAGTGCCATAGGCCACTTACCCATCACATGCATATTAGTAGTATATTGTTCTTTAATGCAATTATTCTAATATGCATAATACACACCCTAAGTCTAGGAACATAAGCATATACATCATTGAACAATATTATGACAATTCAAATACTTATCTTTGTTTGGTTGTAGGGTGGAATCCCTCTCAATATTTGCTTCCTTGCAGGAACTACTGGAGTGTGCTCCCTCTTGATCTTTGCTTCATGGATTACCTGTCTTTGAACATATATCCATCCTCGATCACTATGCATACTTACTAGTATCATCATTGTGTTATCCTCGAGGTCTCATACATACATTCATTAGTATAATATTAATACTATCAAAAACATTATGATTCTAAGTAATCTTAAACATGTATGGTCAAGATCATTTCATACACAGATAATTTATCACAATTCTTTTACTTATGCATATTCCTATTTGACCATAGGAATTTTCTGGTTAGTCATATCATCAATCAAAGTAAGAAGCATAATATTCCTAAACCCATGATTACTCAAACTTATAACTTCATGAATAATCATTATCAATCATACCAAGTATACTTATATAAGAGATCCTATCACAAGGTAGGATTCTAACTTGATATAGGAAAAACATACCTGGATTAATATGTTAGTTGGTTATGTCTAACATACCCACATGATGTCTTCTTGTTCTCTTAAATGACTTGTGCTAGTGACCTGCATATATCATAAGTTAACCATTGTGGAACCAAATTATACATACCTTGTAAGTGGATCTTCTATGTGATCCATGACTATGGATGAGTCTTTTGTCTTCATGTCACCATGGTCATATGTTCTTGATCTAGAACTTGATTTGTCTTTCTAGATGTACCTTTCATATTAGTGGACAACATCATCCTCATACAACACCACAATGCATTAGTACAATCATAAGTGTCAAAACCCTAATCAATGAATATATGCATTCATAATTTTATTAAGGTGATACAACAAGTCTAAAGTTAATCAAGATTGTACTAGCCTTAATGAAGACAAACATACCATAAACTTAATCATGAACAGATCTCGAAACATTCCTGGATAAGTCATACCGGTCGAGATTGCTTGTAATCTTCTTATGTAAGGCCTTAGCCTCATCTCCCTCTGAAACAGGAACTTCTTCACTTATGTAGGTGACCAATCCATTCTCTTCTAGGATTAACCCAATCCACTTGAATTGCAGAAACTGGATCTGGAGCTAGATTAGGATTTGTCAGAGAAACCCTAAAAATTCAAACTTTGAATTTCAAACTTCCAAAATATGTGCCTTTCTGAGATGGTCAAGCTGGTATACTCAGAATTTGAAAACTGCAAAGTTTCACCCCTCGAAATTGCCTTTTAGATTTCTGGATTCACTGGGGAGGACCTTGAATTAGGGTTTGATTTTCCCGGAGCTTCACCCAACCAAAAGGTTTGATCCAAAGATCTAAACTTCGATTTTCTTGAGGAGCTTCCAGCTGTGGTCATAGAATTAAAAAATTCCAACTTCTGTAGAAGCCCTAATTTTCCACCTTTATGATCAAAGTCCAGAACTAGGGTTTGATCAAGCCAGACCTTATGCCCAACCAAAAAATTTGATCTTGGTCTCTAAATTTCGATTTTGATGAGGAGCATCCAGCCATGGTCTCCGATACCAAAATTCCAACATTCTTCGAAACCCTAAATTTTCGGAGCCATGAATGAAGGTGCTCAAAATCCAATTCTGTTTTAACAAAAAAATGCACCCGATTGTTTCTGGTGTAACTCTGAAATTTCAGATCTACAGGGTCTGAAAATTCTCCCTATGGTATCCTAACTTGTTATCTTTCCAACCCCATAGGTCTGATCTCAAATGGATTCTCTGAGAGAGAGTTATGCCAAGTGTCACAACGTGACCTGTTTATGGGATAAAACAAGAGAGCGAACTTGTACGGAGTGCCACGTGTCACTGGTTCCATTTCGGACTCAAATCGGACTTGTGAAAGTAAAGTCCATTCCCTACCTGCCACTTTTTATAAAATTTCATTTGGAGCTTCCTATCCCAAGTGTTAACCTTTTTTTCCTAGGTCACCTATTTATGACTGAGATCTGGAAGAGGTAGAAACCCTATATTGTATAGATCATAAATCTGAAAGTACAACAAATTAGGGGCTCTCCTTCGGACACAAGGTACATGGGGAGCTTATCTTCGACCTGTAATATTTTCAGATCCTGAAACTTTTCCAAAATGGATTTATAGCTAAAGTTCTACGATGACTGGTTTTTGCGATATCAAGCCCTAGCTTCGCAAGTGTAACAAGTTGCATAAATGCCATACCATGCCTTCTTTCAGGATAGCTCTGATACCATGTTAGTTTTTCAGAAATTTCAATCTAATCTAGGATCTTAACTGAGAGAATAACATGTACAACATATCTACATCATATCAATCATGGACACAATAATGCAAGCACACAACAGACACAAATTTTCACCGGGGAAAACCAAGAAGGTGAAAAACCCGTAACTTCCTCAGAGATAGATAGAGCAATGAGACAACCCAAGTACACGAGATAGTCCTCCTAGCAGTAGATTCTCCTCCTCCACTAGTGCTCCACTCTCCAATGAGTGTGTGAGTGAAGAATAGAATGATCAAATAGAGTGCCTCTCGCACTCTATTTATACATGACTTGACTTGCCTAATAACCTTTACTAGGTCGACCTCAACTTAACCACATAGCATAATGCTGACAAGGCCGACCCCCAATAGGGTGGTCTAATAACCCATCAAGTATAAGTTACGACACTTCTATATAGAGAAATAATAACATCTCTATAGTAATACCATATACATATATGTTAAATACATTCTGAAGTTACAATTACATCAACAAACCCTTCCCATTAATATAAACAACAGTTCCTGTGGACGTAGCTCCCATCCTGGGGGTGAACCGCGTAAATAAGTGTGTTATGCGATTAGATGAATGTGTGATTGTGCATGCTTATGTTTATGTTTACATTCATACTTACATTTATGTGTGTTCGCACTTTCATATATATGTTCATGTGTATGGTGGATGAGAATAATATGCTAAGTCATAAACATATATGACTGGATGAGCAAATGATTCTGAGTATGTTGAATGCATAAGTTATTAGGGTAAATACTAAGTCAGTGAAGTCTGTAATATGTGCATTTCCCTAGAAGCACATTCCTGAAGTTGTGTTGTTTGCGTTGTATTACATCATATTGTATGAGTTTGCGAGGTGCCCCATCCTGTATGTGCGCAGTAATCACCAGTGTATGCAAAGTCAGGAGGACTCCGCTTTCGCCAGTTCCATAACCACACATCACCTGATTACAGAAAATTGTTTCTGTAATCCCCCATAACTTCGCATCGGGTGAGACCTCAGCCTGTTCGTAGGTTGTTTCCAAAAGGTCCGGTGGAGAAGTGGCGTTGTTGGCCCCATAATTGCGCAGAACCTGGGTCGGTACAAGAAAGTTAAAGAACGAAGTAGTAGGACAACAGACTCCCGCACTACGGATTATGGAATGCAGAAGTCAAAGGCGTATTTTTTCGACCCCGTGTATTTGGCGCTCCGACTTTCGACCTCCTGCACTGTGGATTGCTAAATGCGGAAGTCAGAGGTGTATTTCTTCAACGCCGTGTATTTGGGTGTTCTAAAATTCTGACCCCCTCACTACAGAATGCAGAATGAGAAATTCAGAGGCGTATTTATTCGACGTTGTGTATTTGGAATTCCGAATTTCCAACTCCCGCACTGCGGATTGAGGAATGTGGAAGTCGGAGGTGTATTTATTCGACGCCGTTTATTTGGCGTTCCGACTTTTTGACTCCTACATTACGGATTACAAAATACGGAAGTCAAAGGCGTATTTATTCGACACCGTGTATTTGGGTGTTTTGACTTTTCGACTCTCGCACTGTGGAAGTCGAAGGCGTATTTATTCGACATCATGTATTTGACGTTCTGACTTTCCGAATCCCGCACTACGGATTGTGGAAGTCGAAGGCATATTTATTCGACGTCGTGTATTTGGCGTTCCGACTTTCCGATTCCCACACTACAAAATGCAGAATTCAGAGGCGTATTTCTTCAATGCTATGTATTTGGCGTTCCGAATTTTCGACTCCCGCACTGCAAATTGCGGAATGCGGAAGTCAGAGGTGTATTTCTTCGACGCCGTGTATTTGGCGTTCCAACTTTTTTATTCCCGCACTGCGGATTACGAAATGTGGAAGTCAGAGGCGTATTTCTTCGATGCTGTGTATTTTGGAGTTCCGAATTCTGAATTCCGACTTGCGGCTTGTGGATTGTTGCTTGCGGATTGCGGATTGCGGACTGGAGTTGTTGCGGTTGTGCGAAAGTGCATAGTTTGGAAAAAAAAATTAGGAGGTTGTTTCTAAGGAGCTCCCCCGTCACCTCTAAAGGGAACCGAGGGGACCGGGGACATTACAGATGGTATCAAATCCCAAGTTTGCAGCACTAGGGATGCTTGGGCCAAAGCAAGAGCTTACGGGCTTGTTAGAGCTGCGGAACGAACAAAGACCGAGAAAGATCGACAACCGCACAACATTTCGCTCGGTGAAGTGCACGAGAGTTAGTGGAAGATTGGTTCGTGAAATTCTACTGGAAAAGGATGGATACCTTTGGAATATTCGTTGAGCGAGTGAGACCCGAAAACCAACAGGAACTATCTAATCAGCATAGAAAGGTCGATTCAGATCCATCTAGACATCTAGCTCTTTACCTGGCATCAATATTGAACAATTGCAGTGCTCATAAGTGCAGGGAAGTCCAAGAAATGCCAAGTTGGACTTGAACATAATTTCTGAAAGCAATGTGAGCAGTAAGGCATGTGAACCTAGTGCAATGTGAGCTATTGCGGTGATCAAGGAAATATACATAGGGATGATAAGATAGTTGCAGCTTAAAATTGGAGAATAGTCTCCAAGGGAAATGTTGATAAGAAGGGAAATTTCTCACCTTAAACTATTTATGTTTATAGCATAAGAATTGTATGTTGGGAAAGTAGCAAGTAGGAATGTTATACACAAGTAGATATATTGAATTTTTACTTGGTGAAAAAATCATAGCTAATGATTCCTTGTGTGCTTGCTAAAGAGGCCATGAAATTGGATCAGCTATGATGTGGAAGAGGAATTCCATGTTATGATGAGGAATTGGAAAGGGGAAAATTACTCAACTCTTCTCTTGCTGATATATTTATATTTTGTGAGATATATATATATATATATATATATGAAATTATGGCATAGAAATGTTGAAAATGCAAGATAATAGGTAGTTGAAATGCATATGCACTAGTGGACATATTAAGAGATAATGCATAGTGCGTGTGAACTTGCTTGTAAATGAATATGATATTGCATATTGATAAAAGTAGTGAGGTTTTACATCTGCAATGAGCCACTTTTAATAATTATCATGGTTGATAATAATTAATGTTGTTGGTATTTGTTGTAAGGCCAAAGACAACATAAACATGGCTGAAAATGTTGATAATGCTATTACATGTGACCAACAACCTTGTGAATAAAGGTTGGAGCAACAAATCCATGATCAAGAGGTTTGTGGAAGGACTGTGTAGTCCTTGGTAAGAGGCCAACTAACCAGGTAGCATTGGATATGTTAATGGAATCCTACACGTAGGTAATGTTTATTTATGCTAATTTTATAAATGTTGAAAGAGGATGGGTAAGAATCCCTTCTACCGTGTTTTAATCATCATAAAATGGTATGCATGTAATACTGAGTGCACTTATGTGAATGAAATCCCATGGGGTATGGTGAAGTATGGGCTAGTAAAGGAAAGGAGCCTCATACCATGTGTCTGTTTAAAAAATTTGAGTGTATCCATAAGAAGCAAGAGCATGCCATGTGTGAGACCATGAAGATGTTGGGTTGTGAATCCTTAAGTGTTGCACAAGTATCTCGTGAACTCCCTATTGGTGTTGATTTAGGATGAAACCTCTTTTCCAACAACCAAGGAGTGATAAAAAACCTGATGTGTTGTTCGAGTGGAGAAGGAAGACACCAAATAGTTAACCAAGTGATTGGGGAGATGGTTGGGTATGGTGTTGAGGCATTGGCTAGGATGTCCAACTTACCATGGTAAGAAACCTGTGGAGAAACAAGAATGTTTAGATCAATTTTGTAGTGTATTGGGTACATTAAGTAAATGTACATTAAAAGATTATGTAAATGACTGTACATGCATTTGTGTGGGTGCACATGTTGAAATGCATTGTGTGAATGCATGGTTGTGATATATATGTTTCATTGCAATTAGATAATAGATGAAATGATGAATTATTGTCAATTCTAAGATCATTTCATGAGCTTCTATGGATGCAGGAAAATGATTGCATGAAAAGGGTAGTCATGTTTGATGGGCTACCAGGATGCTCTGTTGGGAAGACAGAGTTGTATGAAATGATATGATTTTGTAATCATGAATATTGAATGTTTTATTTGACTTCATATAGATAATGTGATTGTATATTTCATTTTATTTTGATAATGATGCGTATAAAATGATCATATTTCATTGCATTTGAAATATTAACAACTGATAGTGTTTGAATTATAGTATGTTATAATTCTGAGATCACTTCAGTGCCTGTTGTAAATGTTGCAATGAAAATATTATATGTGTGGGTAGTCACAACTTGTTTGGTTGATTGAAGAATTCAGATTGCAGGTAGAATTGTCTTGGAAATGAAAATGTATGTAAATCCATAATAAATGATGGAATTGGTTGTGCGCAAGAGCCAAATATTGTGAGGACGATCTCATTGTTGTGAAATATGATTTTTGTATGAAACATATTTGTAAATTTTCTGATTTAAGTTTATGATAAGGACCTCATACTTCTGTAGGAAAACAAATTTGTAAATTTCATATTTGAAATTTTGCTAATAATTGTTAATGACTATTTGGCTAATCCATAATTGTGTCAATAGGACATGTTGTAGGTGGATGTCTATGTTATGGGAGCAAGCCTAAAACCATAATGGATAGAGTGATACCACTTACAAGAGCCAAACAATATCAGGATGGCCTCATGGTTAAACAAATCTAATTTCTATAGGAGACATAATTGCAAATTCAGATTTGAATTTGATTATTGATTTATTGGTTTTTTTGAGAAGTGTGTCAGGAAGACACATTGCAGGAAGACCATGTGCTATAGCCCGTAGAAGCCAAACTCCATGGGAAGGATCCCATGCTTTGGAAATGGGTTTCGGGTGAAACGCCATTGCAAAGTTTGGTAATGTATCATCTGAACTGCATGTTGGTAAACAACGTGGGTGAGATGGTAAAATAATTCCAATAGGGAATATGTTGTTTATGAAAAGAGAAATGGATTGGGGTAACAATCCCAAGGGACTGTTAACTCGGAGAAGGGAGCCCCATTCCTCGTGAAAGGAAGAGAAAATACATATGCAGACCGATAAGTATTTTGTAACCCTTGCTGAGAATATGCATGTCTAATTATTAGAATTAATATACAAAGCATGTTTTTATTTCATACTTCTTGAGCGTGATTAGGGACGACATGGCTCACATCAGAAAGGGTTGCACACCTTTTGGGTGTTGTGTTGTGTTATGGCTGTCAAAATTGACTACACCCTAAGGGAATGGATGCATTCCTGGTGTTTCAATATTAGAGAGTGAATTTTTATGAATTATGTTACAATTTTATACCATGCCATTTGGTGTTGCATACTAAGAAGCAAAGTGAAGAAGGGGCACCATCCCTATTTGTGTGGATGGTTTTTGTATGCTTGATAAACCCATTCATAGAACTAGCTTAGCATACTGGTTGTTGTATGCTTGATAAACCCATTCGAAGAACTGGCTTAGCATATTGGTTTTTGTACGCTTGATAAACCCAGTCGGAGAACTGGCTTAGCATACTAGTTAATGGAATGCCTGATAAACCCAGTTGGTGTGTTGGCTTGGAATTGGTTATTTGAATAATGTGGTGCAGCTGGTGTGCTAGAGTAACATTTGTTTCATACATATGCACAGGTGATCCGAGGCTTGCATAAACTTGGTTACCTTTCAATAAACACCCTAAACAGCACTGGAAGGGGTGGGTACGCTCGAGGGACTATGTAGTAGAGAAGATGTACCATCCTTTTGTTGGGTGGGGTATGTCTTGTGGGTGCCATAGTTGTCTGAAGTCAATGCAGGATACCCGTGGAGCTAAAGGAAGATGCTCATGCAGATAAGTATTTGGGTTATCTTGCATATTCTTTCTTATTTAATGCGAATATACATGTGTATATGATTTGGATATAATTTTTAAACTCTTGTTTAGAGATAAATCCTATGAAAATGAAATTGACATGTGAATTGACTCAATGTTTGAGTGTAGGTATTGTTGGATGCAAGGACCTTGAGGGAATCCTAAGGGTACATGTGGACATGTGACTATCCTAGAAAGCCCAGTATGAGTAGTAATGGAAAATGGTGCTAGTGAAATTGTGTGGGTCCTAGCATCCAAAGGTTATGTAGGCAACCATGGGGAGGGGTTCCCTGGTTGAGAAGCCTTGGACAGACCTTAGACACCAAGTGTCATCGCCAAAACAAGGAAAAGGCGAGTCAAGCATTCACGTTTGAAGTGAAAGAGACAAAGGAGCATGTAACCACAATTGGGGTGGGGCTCCGGATTGGAACAAGATTAAGAGGGGGAAACTCTTACTCTTCTCTTTCTTTTTTGATTGATGCATTTTTAGAGACAGAAAATTGTTGAATGCATGTTATGGATGAAAGTTGATTGCGTTTATCTTGCTTGAAATAATTGTGAATGCTGAATTAGTTAATTTCCCATGAAAGGATGAACATGAATGAGTTCATTTGTATGTTGGACAAGCATGAGATGTGTGGAAGTCTTGTGGATAAATCAAGAACTTTCCATGTTAATTGGGCAAGTAATTGACTGATCTTAATGCTTATGTTATCCTTGGACTAACCAGATTTGCAATGATGAATTTCACAAGTGAAAATTAAACCAATTGGTTGCAGTTGTTAGAAGACAAGTGTTGCTAGTAAGCAGAGTGTGTGGACAGCTATGCACATTGACCATGGCAATAGACAAAAAGCTATCAGTAGTGGAAAGGAAAGCAATAAGAATTGTAGCCACGAAGTTTCCAAACTTTTGGATCAGCTGGAAGGTAAAGAAAAGGAAGGTACTTTTGTGGAGAAATTCCCACATGTGGAGTTGGAAGGTCAAAGCCAGCAGGAGAAACTTGTAGAATCCAAGGGACTTGGTCCTAAAAACCCAAATTAAAAGATGAAATGCATGATAGAATTGCTACATTTGTGAATTTGGGACATGTGTAAGTATTCTTAAGTATTGGAACATCGAGGACGGTGTTATTATAAGGGGGAGGGAATTGTAATACCCCCATTTTGACCCTTCGGATGTATTGGCTTGTAATGTAAACATTGTATATATGTGGTTTATGATTCCTAGCGTGGAGCTCAAGGCCAAGGCCCCTCTAGTGAATGCTCAACTTTAAGGGAAAAGTATTTGATATTGTGTTATCCATGTGCTAGTAAGCCATGGAAATTGTAAAAACATGTAAATGATTATAATGCAAATAAAAATACCACGGGGCTGGCTGTGGATGCAACTAAATGATGGGGCTATGTGTATCCACTAGGGAGAGGTGAGGGGGTTGTGGGATTGAAACCTAGGATACCATATATCATCTTGAGAATCCCTTTGACTGACCTAGCTTTTATTTAATTCTGTTGTAAGGAAGTGGGTGAGAAAATCAGTCCATGAGAGTGAAGGAGTATGGGCAGCCCTGGAATTCATAAGGCAAGGTATGGGATCAATTTACTTGACCCATAAGCCACTCCACATATTAGGAGGAAGTTATTCCTCATCCCCATGGAATTGGGTACCATCGAGGCATGAGTTTGGATAAAGGACGCAGGCCCAGTAGGGAGGTAAAAAAAAAAATAGAAATCGCGACTTGGAGAGGGGCCGCATTTTGGTGTTCCAAGGTCACTCAAAAAATTAGTGTGAGAAGTGAAATCCGATCGAGGGATCCATCAACCTGAACCTTGGGGAGAATTTGAGAGTGCGAGATGCCCATAAATTCATAGGAGAACCATGATTCGGAAGCCCAAAAATCCAGTTGCGGGACAAGACATTCGACCAAAACATTGAGGAAGATCCAAGAGAAGATCTCAGTGGGAGAGAGACCCGGGGGTTTAGAATTAATGGTGGAGCCAGTGAGGGCTCATTTATCCATGGTTCAAAATTCGGGACCAACCATACCTACCTAGGTCAACATTGAGGGAAGGGGCACCCGAGGGACTGTGCAGTAGAGAAGGGGACCTTACTTAGGATGAGAGTGGAGGTGATGGGGTTATCTGGACTATATGAATCCAACTAGATATGCCTATATCTCTGTGTTGAGATCATTAACTTAGGAACCTACTTCCCTATCTCCCCACTTGATTGACAGAGCCAACTTTGTGCTGGATGAACCTGAATGATTGTGAAACCAAGGCTGTGAGTGGACTTGAGTAGTTCCTCCTTAGTGGATACATATCCCCATCTTGGGGGTGGTATCTGAGTGTTGAAAGAATACAAGTTGGGAAGAGACCTATGGTTGGGTTGGAACGTTGCAGCCCATAACTTGATTCTTGGTGATTTCATCTTAAGGATAAATGTTATCGGTGATTTATATCATGTCCATTCTGTGTTCTGAATGTTTAATTGTTCATGTTTCATTCAGTTGTGTTTATTGAGTATGCATGTGCATCCATGTGTTTGTATTTAAATGAATTTGTTCATTGATGAATAGGGCTAAGTTTCATTGAGGCCAGGAGGTTCAGAATGTTCAGTCATGGCTTTGGGAGAGAAATAGACACTCCTCGTTTTGTTCATGTTCCATCTATGGGTGATATGAAGGGAGGATACATGGCATAGTGGATCACATCTCTTTACAGAGAGGTGAAGCAATCTTGATGATGTTTGGGGACACAATTTGATTGGAAGAATGGAAAACTCAGAGTCTCCAGGTGTGGTAGAGGATCATGCAGTTGCATAGGGATCACTGAGAGTTGTCCAACGGTACCAAGTTTTCAGAAAATGGACTTAGGATGAGGAATTTATCAACCTAAGAATTTGGCAGTAACAGGGGTATGGCTGACTTCCGACTTTTCGAACCCACAGTGCGGATTGCGGATTGCGGAAGTTGGAGGCATGATTTATTTGGAGTTGCATGATGTGGTTATGAATCCCGACTCCCACATTGCGGATTGCGGATTGTGGAAGTCGAAGGCGTGATTCAACGAAGTAGAGAATTTGGGTGTTCCGAATTTCCGACTCCCGCACTGCAGAATGCGGAATGCGGAAGTCAGAGGCGTATTTCTTCAATGTCGTGTATTTGGCGTTCTAACTTTCCAACTCTCGAACTGTGGGTTGTAGAATGTGGAATTCAAAGGCATATTTCTTCGATTCCATGTATTTGGCGTTCCGAATTTTTGACTCCCACACTACGGATTGCATAATGCATAAGTCAGAGGCGTATTTCTTCGACGTCGTATATTTGGGTGTTTTGAATTTATGACTCCCACACTACGGCATGCGGAATGCGGAAGTTGGAGGTGTATTTATTCGATGCCGTGTATTTGGAATTCCAACTTTCTGACTCCCGCACTGCGGATTACGGAATGCAGAAGTCGGAGGCGTATTTCTTCGACGCCGTGTATTTAGCGTTTCGACTTTTCAACTCCCACACTGCGGATTGAGGAATGCGGAAGTCAGAGACATATTTATTCGAAGCCTTGTATTTGGGTGTTCCAAATTTCTGACTCCCGCCCCACAGAATGTGGAATGCAGAAGTCGGAGGCATATTTCTTCGACGCCATGTATTTGGTGTTCCGACTTTCTGACTCCTGCACCACGGATTGCAGAATGCGGAAGTCGGAGGCGTATTTCTTCGACGCCGTGCATTTGGCATTCAGACTTTTCGATTCCTGCACTGCGAAATGCGGAATGCAGAAGTCAGAGGCATATTTATTCGACACCGTGTATTTGGAGTTTCGACTTTCCAACTCCCGCACTACAGAATGCGGAATGTGGAATGTGGAAGTCGGAGGTGTATTTCTTAAACACTGTGTATTTTGCATTCCAACTTTCCGATTCCCACACTCCAGATTGCGGAATGTGGAATTCAGAGACGTATATCTTCAATGTTGTGTATTTTGGAGTTTTGAATTCTGACTTGCGGATTACTGCTTGCATATTGCAGTTTGCAGACAGAGTTGTTACGACTATGCGAAAGTGCATAGTTTGGAAAAACAAATTAGCAGGTTGTTTCTAAGGAGCTCCCCCATCACCATTAAAGGCCACCGAGGGGACCAGGGATGTTACACAAGTATTTTTTTATAATGATATTTTTTTTTTAATGTAGCATTTCATTTGTCTTGTTCACTTCTTAATTTCACACACACACACACACACACATGATAGTAATTATGTGTACTTTCAACCAATTAGCTAAGTACCAAGTCAATTATATGAATGTATATATTGAGACTCTTGTCGATGAGCTACTAACGTTATGGGATCGAATCACTATGTATGAATTCTCTAGACCACTTAGGTCAAAGAAGATTTCAATTCCATGCAATGCTTACATGGACAATTCATGATGCCCCGGTGATAACACGTTTTTGTTGTATGTAACACACTACTGCACTTTAATAGTATAGAATCTTATGATAATATCATGCATGTTTTTTTAATAATTCATTGTTATATAACTAATATTGGCATTAATCCATATCTTGCAGGTCTTCAAACAAAGGGTAAATTTGCATGTCTAGTTTGTGGTCCTAGGATGAAATCTCATCGTTCAAGAATTTTAGAAAAGGAGGTGTTTGATGAATATAGGTACTTCCTCCCTAAGAACCATAGGTATCGAACAATCGATAAACATTTCTTAAATAAAAAATAAGAGACTGCAATAAAACCACGAAGAATGACACCTCACCTATGGAAGTTGGAATATAATAGAAATCGTTGATGTAAGAAAATCATATATGTATCATATCCAATGTTTTACAATTGTGATTTGTATTGATTCTCATATTTACTGTATCTAACAATTATTGTTTATAATTTCATTTACGTATCATAAATTTGGTTGTCAAGGCAGTGATCATCGTACACGAGGAATGAAATTTAACCCAAACAATTCAATAGGTTTCCCTACTATGAGCACCTACAAATAGTTCATTTGTTTAATATAATGCATATCGGGAAGAACGTAACATAAATGTTGTGGAGAATATTAGATGGAAGGACTGGAAATGTTTTTTTTTTCAAAATATGTAGTGACATTCAAGAAACCAATCATGCAATGCAAAATATGATAGACTTAACTAGCAATTAAGTAGAACGGATTAGTCTTCCATGGTTATTTGCAGAGCCAAAAAACAATGTTGTAAAAGAGGTCATTCTGAAAATTAGATTTACGACCGTATTTTCTTCAAACATAAAGAATATCTTAACAAAGAAAGGTGAATTTGGTGGGGTAAAAACTCATGATTGGCATACCTTTATTAAGGTAATTATTCTGGTATATTTCTATATATATTGGTAGCATTTATTTTAATCTATTTTAATTTTTCAATACTTCTTTTAATCTATTTTCAATAAAATAATGATTCTTTTTTTTTGTTACAGTATGTTCTACCTCTATCTCTCCCTGGCAACTTTGACAACAACATTAAAAAAATTATATATGAACTTGGAAAATACATGAGGTAAATAATGATTTATATGCAAAAAGTCTGTTGCATAAATTGTTGATCACATATGTTTTACTTACAATGTATATATTGTTTATGTTGAAACCTATGTTTGCTTGTATCACTTGTAAGTGGTTTTCATTTAAAGAAACCCATAAAGAAGATATGAAATATTGGAGAATATAAATTCCTCGAATAATGTGTGAAATGAAAAAGTATCTACCTCTGACATTTTTCAATGCGCAAGAGCACTACCTCATACACCAAGTTGAGGAGATTGAAATGTGTGGACCTGTACACACAAGGTCAATGTGGATGGTGGAGAGGCACTTGAAATCATTGAAGGATTTGGTTAGACAAAGTGCACATCTTGAGGGTTCTATGGTGGAGGGATATATGGCATATCAATCCATGGTGTATGTTAGTAAGTATCTTCCTAAACTAGAAAGAAACATTAATATGCATCTCATTTGGGATGTCAACTCCTTGAAAATATTTGAAGGCCGAGAGGTCCCGCTTGGGAATGGTAGACTGAGGAAAGTGAAAGGCACAAATTAGATTGTTGAGATATATAATACTTTACATTAATAAGTTTTATATATATTGTACTTATTAAATTTTTATTATTCCATAAATGATTACTATTCATTATTCTTATTAATTTATATTATTTTCTCATATAGTTAGTTGAGAGTGAGATGCACTACATATATACATTGCAAACAATCTTGATTGAAAAAAGGTATGGATAGAACAATGTAAACACACGATGGTAGCTTATCATGGGAAGGGGTGGATACGTTAGTTAAAGGAGCTCACTACAATCAAGATCCTAATATTACACAGAGGGAAATTGATTTAGCAGTACACAATTTAAAAAATAAACGTGAAAGCATATTCACCCACATTTTTAGTTATTTTCCATAATATTGATGTAACTAGGGGTGTTTTCTTTAAATATTTTCTAAGTCGAAATATGTTTATTAATTGAAAATTCATTTTTTTATGTGTTGGACATATTGCAGTTGAAACACCACAAGGCTATGTGGTGCAATGGCCATAAATTTTGCATCAAAAATTTGGATGACAAGAAGAAAATTGCATATTATAATTTATGGGATAACTGTAGTCCTTTAGGTCACTAATATTTCCTCTAGAAGTGAACGACATCCAACAATATCGAAAAATAAATACTATGGGTATTTGGAAGATATAACTGATTGTGCTTTGGATCCTTCAAGTTAGTTCTATTTGAGATCAAATGGTACGGGTTATAGATGAATGAATGCGATCTTGAAAGAAATGTTATTGAGCATGCCAATGGATTTACCATGGTTAACACAAGGACATTTGAGTTGAGTATAGATACCTATGTCCTTCCAAGACAATGTGAGTAGGTCTTATATTAAAAGGTTCCAAGCAAAGAAGGTTGGTTGTTTGTTGTTAGATATGATCCAAGAGGAAGTCCTGTAAAGTATAATGTATTGGAAGAACATGATATCAAAGAAGAAGATGGTGCAGAGGAGCATCATGAGGTAGATGTACTGTCAAATGAAGAAGTTGAAGAATATGAGCATCCAAATGTAGATGAAAATGTTCTTAATGATGATATATATGATTATGATGATATTATACAAAATGAAATCATTGACGGTGTTGATGTGGTCAATCCATTCAACATCGATTCTGAAATTAGATGATATATATGTGGAATTCGATGAAGAATAATATCAATGATATTTCTAAAATGTATATGGAATGTATACTCATTGTCACAATATCTATAATCATAATCATCGTCGTCATCATTTTCTTCATCATCATCATAATCATCGTCATCGTCGCCATCATCGTCATCATCATCATCATCATCATCATCATCATTATCATCATCATCGTCGTCGTCGTCATCATCATCGACAACATCATCATCATTGTCATCATCAATAGCACCACCACCACCACCACCACCATCATCATCATCATCATCATTTACATCGCCATCGTCATCATCACCGCCATCGTCATCGTCATCGTTAGCGTCATCATAATCATCACCATCATCATCATCATCATCATTTCTTTCATTTACATTTAATGTTTGTTTTTATGTTTGTTATATATGCATGATATTTGGGTTATATGAGAAATTGAGAGTGGTGTGGAGGGGGGTGCATACTAGATTCCACCTTCACATGGTTGGTCTTGTTTAGTAGAGAATAAATTAATCTTGAAACCAAGAGAAGCTCATCATCATCATCACCATCAATGTTTTCTTCCAGACCCGAAGGATAAAGGTGTGTGAAAACAAACTAATATATAGAAATCCATTTCCACCCAACTAATAAACCACTCCTTGCAAAGAGTTGTGTCTTGATAATTCAGGTAGGCCTAGAATTGGCATTTAGAAACTTCACTTTCTAGTGAGATTCCAAAGATGACTTTAGGAATGGCTTATTTGTGATCATATCTCCAAAAAGACAAAGGTTCATTTATTTTAAAATTATAACCCAAGGATATTGGTCATTTCTATGTTAATTACCTAAAAACTAAAAAATTAAAAACCCAGTTCACTTATCATAGTGTTGATTGTGGTGCTTCACTAAATTTTAATATAAATGACAAAAAATGAGGAGTTTTGAGTCCCATTGATCAAATGTTGTCCTCTAGTTGAGGTAGGATAAGGGGCACTCAAAACACCTCATCCTCGATCATAGTTCCAAATAAATTGAATCTTTTCCCATGGTAGAATTATAACCCCTAGACCTCTAGCCTCCTAACCCTTACCCCTCCTAACCTCCTAAACCTCTAGCCTCCTAACCCCTTACCCCCTAAACTATAATGTATAAAACAAATTATATTGAAATTAAAAAATAATCATTATGTGATATATTATATCACTTATAACTTCATATGTAACTCTAAACCAATTCGCATCCAGTCCAAAGCAATTCACATCCACCTTCCTCTAAACCAGTTCGCAACTAGTCTTAAATTGGCGCCTAAATTGAAAAAGCAAAAAACCAGTGCAAAATATCCAATTTGAAATCGATGCCCAAATTTAAATAGCACTTTAAGTAGTGCAAAATCGCATGTGGGGAGACTATTAGACGATTGCAGAGGTAGTTGATGAGTGGATTGACGGTGGAAGTTGTTGTCATCAATAGACCAAGTTGAAGACAAGGTTTTATTAGCAAATATGTCGGTAAGAGTTATCTAAGGAACTCATCCTACATTGTTTTCTCAGTAACTCATCCCACATTGTCTTCTCAGTAAGGGTTTTCTCAGTAGCTCGTCCCACTCGTCCCACATTGTTTTCTCAGTAAGGGTTTTCTTAGTAACTTGTCCCACATTTTTTTCTCAATGGGATTTTTCTCAGTAACTTGTCCCACGTCATTTTCTCAGTAAGGGTTTCTTAGTATCTTGTCCCACATTGTGTCCAACCCACTTGCCAAGAACTACGTTCTTACTTGAAAACCCTAAATGACCTGCATATACAAATTGGGCATAAATTTTGTGGGCATGTAGATACCTCCCCTATGTTTCATCCATTGCATGGTTCACCCATGTAGATACATGCCTTGACAGTTTGACATTTATCATCTATGAGATTTTTTTTCCTCGGGAAAAAATGATATTTATGTTCCAAAAAAGAAATTAAACACATTCTTCAGTGTTCTCAAATAACTCAATCCTACAACCAGACTGTAAGGAGTTCATGTGAATTAAACCAATGTAGCTCTACTTACTATTTCATGTAATAAGCTACAAAAATATTTTAAAAAAGTATTCAATACTCTGCAATAAGCTACAAAATATCAAAAAGATATGAAATACAAAATTATCAAAAGATCCATCTCTCAAAAACTTTTGCAAAACATATATATTTGTTTGTTGATAGATATGATCCAGTGGAGAGACATATCCCAAAGTGAGAACTGAGCTTATACTCTGATTGCTATAATAAACATGTAGACCACGGTCCAAGGAAAAAACAAAACAATATCTCAAGATAGAAACTATATATTGCCTAAAGATCACAGATCTAAGAGTCTACGACAAAAAAAAAACAGACCTTGACACTAGCAAAACCAATTATGTCTGATAGAAAAGTGCAAGATGAGCTTAGATTTGTATAATCTGAAGGTTTCTATTAATAACATATATATCACGGTCCGCTATAAATTGTATCTCAAAACCATATGGTTCCTATAGATCACAAATCTTATTTTTCCTGTGGCCAATAAAAAACCAGAGCTATTTCTCGACTATGAACCAACTAAGTTATCATTCCTTTGTTTGGTTCTAGATTCCAAATTCTTGAAACGATTATGGAAATATTCTATAGCATTTCTTATGGCTCATGTCCACATTTCAGTCTTCTTGGAAAAGGATGTGACTCTATAATGTCCCATGTTTCCTCTCTCAACCCTTGTTTCATCTAGCACTTATATAGATCGGCAGGTATATTCCCAAGAGTGCCCAACTTCCTATCACCAGAGTATTTTTTAAGGATTATAAAAGTATACTTAAGTATAGTATTCTAGGCGATTATTTTGGATTGAAAAAAGCATATATATAGATTGGTAGGCGAATATTAAATATGAAACATAGGATTTACTATTGAATCTTGTAAATTTTGGCGAATATTATGCTAAAAAAACATATTTTATGTAAATATAGGCGATATTAGAGGCTAAAAATGACCAAATAGCGAATTTATTTTTTGAAAAAAAACCCAAAAAATAGCCAATTGGCTAAATTTCGCCCCTAAAAATTTCCCTGCCTATCACAGGTATCCACTTCAATGTTACTGTCTTCGCTCATGTATATGTAGAAAATATGAATACAAAAATGAATTGACAATTGACAAGTACACACCAATTCCATAACAATCATATGGGTACACTGTTCATAATTGTCGTAATTTAACTTCACCAACTAAGAGGTTGTTGGGGCTAGTGAGTACCTATCCAATATTGGGAAGAAAATGTGAGGAAGGACCATACATCTTGCATATTTCATAATATTTCTGGAAAGGGGCTTGGTAGAGAGTTGGGTCTCAAGGGGGGGATACTTTTCCTGAACCAATCTATCATTCAGGCTCACACGATGATTCCAATCAACCTCTTGTGCATGCAAAATGAATTAGAATGATGGAAGGAAGGATAAGAATAAGAATAGTTACTTGTTGTGTGTAGAAAGATTAATCTTCCAGGTGAATATTCAATCTTTGATGGCCTCCAACTTCCTCTTTTGTCTCATTTGATATTTATTTGAACTTTTGGTCCCTGTACAATGAGAAAATACAATACAATAAATAGATTGAAACTGAAAGGTGTTTTACATCTCTAATATGAGTTCATTATTTAAATTTTTTCTAAAGTATATTATATATATATATATATATTGAAAATGTTGTTCTCGGTATCGAACAAGATTTACAAGTATTTCCTCTTTGTGCATTACAAGAAAAAGAATAAATTTGCAGAGCCATCATGAATGAATTGTCGTTGGAGTCCTATTATGCAGATTGCTTGCCTTATGATGTTTATGTTGATTCAACACATCTTCTTATTGTTCAAATAAACCATGGTCGATGGGAATGAGGAAGCCGTATGATTGCATACATGATTTTGAATGTACCATGCACAAGCACATTCACCATTGAAAGATCCATCAAGTACACCAATATAATTCTTACCAGCCTCCTTGACACCTATTTCCCTACAACATACAACTGGAAAATAATGCTTGGGAAAGAAATGTTTTTGGAAAAGAGAACCATAGGTTCCCCTTGGCATCATTTTATCCCAACCACTCACCCAAAATTAAAAATGGCTCAACCTAAATTAGATTGGTATTATGATTCCAGTGATGATAAGAGTGGTCATCCATTAGGGTGCACTTGTGGGGAAGACGACTGTGTATATTTTAATGATGATATTGTGGAATGTAATAAAGCTACTCTAGATGCAAATAATTTATTTTCCTTGAACAAAAGGATTTGATCAATATATTTCAATCATTTTTTTATGGAAGCAAGTTCTTTCTTCTGTATTTTTTTATGAAAGCACATGGCTAACATGCAACTCTTTTCTTGTTATGTATCCAAGTTTTTTATCTAATTTTTTAATCTAATGTCTTGTTTTTCTACCTTTTTTGACCAATTGGATCTAAAACATGCAAAGTAAAGATATGATTAATGCACAAGTGGTTTTCAATCACATGCTTTTGTTGAGCATAGAGTTGTCATTGATTTCAAATGGGGTTAATGTCTTTTGTGGTCATCATCGAGGACAAGTTTGAGAACATGAATGCCAAGGAAGATGACAAGCATAAGATCAGATTTAAATAAAATTCAAGGTAGTCCCAGACCTTGTTGTACCATCCCTTGGATCCTGGAAGTAGAATGAAAAGGGCATTGAGATGCATTAACTATTTGATAGTGTCATTCTTGATGAAGCAATCTTGAAGATGTCAACATAGATGATGGATGAAGACAAGAGATATTGATGGAAGAACTAAAAAGTGTAAGCAACATGAGAAAGGCGTTGATGAAAACATAAGTGAGATCAAGTGATGGAAGTTGATGAAGATAAAATGAAATGTGGACCGAGATCCTGCCAAACATGGAAAATTTTAGGGGCTAATATTAGCCCATGGGATAAATTTAGGGGTTTTAAATTTTTAATGGGCTATTTTTTATTAAACACCCTTTAGGTATGATTAGCCCACATTTTATTTATTTATTTTTAATGAATATGAGTTTAGCACCAATATCAAACTTAAAAACGTGAGCCAATATATAACAATTTTGCCCCTCTAAAAATGGATTTAAACCTCTATTGGCCCTCAAAAATCATTAGGCAGCTCCCATTCTCCCACGATTTCCAGAAATGGCAGTTGCTAGGGGCTCTTTCACCTTCTATCAATCATGGAAATCGATGTCGGAGTTACATTCATCCAAATTTTATGGGTTGAATCTCGGTTTGCAAGTTTCTTAATGTCCACATGAGAAGGGTAGTTGAAATTTCCGATCAGGTTTTACAGCGACCCATTTTCATCTAGGAGAGTTCTAAATCGCATCACCTCAGATCCAAGGTTTCCCCAAGAAACATGGGGATTGTGAAGCTTGCAATCAACGATGCGGAAATAACATTCATGTGGGTGTTTATGGCATCACCTAAGGGATAGGAATTCATTCATAGATGCATATTTGGGAATGCAAGGGGGCATGACATGCCAAGGAGAAACTTGTTGAAAGATTCGTCAAGTCTTCACAAGGTTTTATAATTCAATGAAAGATTCGCCAAGATTTTACAAGTTTTTATAATTTAGTGAAAGATTCGCCAAGATTTTACAAGATTATATAATTCATTATTAGGAATTTAGTAATATTAGATTATTAGGCTAAGTTATTCTTTACTAACTACATATCTTATAAATGTATTATCCCACATGCATCATGAGAATATGATATCTTGACCCTTTAAGGTATATAATAGAGTTGTAGGAGGCCCAATGAAATACAAGACAATACAATGAAAGCTGTAATGTGATGCATATGTGCAGGTGCCAAAGCGTTGTAAGATAGAGAGTTCCTTGAATAAAGAAGAAGATCAACCTTCCATGGACATTTCCCCATCCTAAAGTTTTACCATCTAAACCATGCCCTCTCTTCTCTCTTTTATTTCATTTCTTGGTTTATTGATTTATCTGATGCTTGTATAGGAGATTAGATTATTTATATTCATGTTTATATGTTATTACATTGGCCTAATCTAACATAGTATCGAAGCGGGTTACTGAGCTCTATCTCCTTGATTATATACTATAATGAATTGATTTTTAGCATTAGACTTCAGTAGATCTATCCCCCCCCCCTTCTCTTTTAGATCTGCAATCACATCTGGATAATCGTTTAGGTTTATATTGGATTTGAGCATTTCTCATTTTTTTGTGTAATTTTCCAGAAAATCTGATCTCACAATTGGTTTTGTAATAGAAGGATTAGTCAAGATTAACTATTCACTCATCAAATTTGGCTTACGTTTTCCCAATATTAAATTAGTTAGCCCGAGCATTTAAATTTCTAATTAAATCTGAAGTTTTTAGTTAGATTTTAGGCTTGATGATTACCAAACCTTTTTTTTACCAAACTTTATTTTTTTCCAAACCTAATATTTTTTCATGGGAGAGTTCTTATATCATTATAGTTAAATTAAATTAAAAATATATCTAAAAAAAATTGATATAACTAGGAAAATGTGTACTTTTGAAACTTTTGAATACATAAATATAAATTAAAATACTCATAAAATAAAATAAAGTAAAACATTTTAGTTTTGATTGGTAAACTTAACTAAATCTTATATAAATAAATTAACATTAATAATTATTTATTTAAAAATTTATTCACATATTTATTATATAACTTTAATTTATTTTTATTAAAAAAACATTTTAATTGTATTCATTATATATATATAACACATATGTGTAACATATGTCTTACCACATATTCAAATAAGTCTCACATTATATTCATTATATATTATAATGATTTTATTATAATAAGTTTATCATGGTTCACATTAAAACTATTACATAACTTCTTGAAATGTCTTATCATCACGTATTCCACATTATGTAAAATGATTTTGTTATTTTATTGTAATAAATTTATCATAATTGACATTATAATTGAATACATATTTTACATTATGTAAAATGATTTTATAATTTTATTATGAATATTTATCATAATTTAATCTAACACATATTTCTTGAAATGTCTTATCAATACATATTCCACATTATGTAAAATGATTTTATTATTTTATTATAATAAATTTGTCATAATTTATATTATATATTATATTTTTTTCACATGTGGTTCACAAATCTCTCAGTAGGGTTGTTACATTTATGGTAAGAAATTATAAAGGGCCTGTTCGAAAAAGCCACACCTCGTTTTCTCTAATTACAGAGCTAACCCGATGGGGACATCAAGTGAGGCCCTTATATAGCAGTGTATAGTTACTCGGAGATTTGACTCCGAGACCTTCTACTCACAACCTAAAACACCCAACCACTTAAGCTAACCCACCAGACTATCATAATTCACATTATTATCTAACACATATTCCACATTATGTAAAATGATTTTATAATTTTATTATAATAATATCATAGTTTAATCTAACATGTATTAGACATTATAATGTGATAACATAAAGCTTATATATTCGATATAGTAAATAAACATATCGATACAAGCTTTACATGGGATCTTTTACACGTTAAAAAGTATGTATGCATGCTTTTGAATTTTGAGTAAATTACTTTGACTTTTGGTATTAATAATATATTTTATATTCAAACATTAATAGTATAGGAAAGTATTTCATTTTATAATAACTTTGAATAAGTATGTATATGTTATATTCAAAAGTAATTTAAAAGTATTTTTTTCTCTCGAGTATGGTTAACTATGAGTTTTCATCTACAATTTAGAATTATAGCTTTGTACATTGCAATATGCTTAAATCATAGCTTTGTGCATTGCAAAATGCTTAAATTATCTTTAGTATTCATCAATCAATCATCTTGATACATCTCAAATGAATGCATTAAGAAATATTCTTTTGTTTTTATAACATGTAGATGTCTGCATTATTGGATGACCTTAACAACAATTAACAATATATTTTTCAGCCACATGAGACAAATGGAGGGGACCCGGTTAATGTATGATTGAATTCTAAAAGTTTCAATTGATTTAAATTATGTATGTGCCTACATATTTACCATTAGGGGAATTGTGGGGTCTATAATATGCCTTATTAGAGATATAATATAATATTATGAGTTAGTCATTTTGTGGGGAAGGTATATTTATTGTTAGAATGTGTAAATGATGACCTAAAGGTCTAATGTATACTCCTAAGAAATTTTGTAATCTTAGATTATTAGGTTAAGTTATTCTTTAATAACTACATATCTTATAACTATATTATCCCACATGCATCACGATAATATGATCTCTTGACCCTCTAAGGTATATAATAGAGTTGTAGGAGGCCTAACGAAATGCAAGACAATACAATGAAAGCTGTAATGTGATGCATATGTGGAGGTGCCAAAGCTTTGTAAGATAGAGAGTTCCTTGAATAAATAAGAAGATCAGCCTTCCGTGGACATCTCCCCATCCCGAGGTTTTATCATGTAAACTATGCCCTCTCTTCTCTCTTTTCTTGCATTTTTTGGTTTACTGATTTATCTTATGCTTATATAGGAGATTAGACTAGTTATATTCATGTTTATATATTTTTACATTGGCCTAATCTGACATGGTATCAAAGCGGGTTACTGAGCTCTATCTCTTTGATTAAATTCTATATCGAATTGTTTTTTAAGTATTAGACTTTAGTAGATCTAGTTCCCCCCCCTTCTCTTTTGGATCTGCAATTAGATCTGGACAATCGCTTAGGTTTATAGTGTATTTGAACATTTCTCACTTTTTGTGCAATTTTCTAGAAAATATGATCTCACCATTCATTTTGGAATAGAAGGATTAGTCAAGCTTGACTATTCACTCATCAAATTGGCTTACGTTTTCCCAATATTGAATTAATTTGCTTGGGCGTTAAATTTTTTAATTAAACTTAAAGTTTTTAGTTAGATTTTAGGCTTGGTGATTACCAAGCCTTTTTTTACCAAACTTAATTTTTTTCGAAACCTAATATTTTTTCATTGGAAAGTATATCACTATAGTTAAATTAAATTAAAAAATGTCTAAAAATAAAATTAATAAAAAAAACATATTTAATATAACTAGGAAAATGAGTACTTTTGAGTACATACGTATAAAGTAAAATATTTTAGTTTTGAATTATAAACTTAATTAAATCTTATATAAATAAGTTGACATTAATAATCATTTTTTTAAAATTTATTCACATATTTATTATATAATTTTAATCTATTTTCATTAAAAAAACATTTTAAATATATTCATTAAATATGTATAACATATATCTTACTCACTACATATTCAAACAAGTCTTACATTATATATTATAATGATTTTATTATAATAATATTATCATGGTTCACATTAAAACTTCAACATACTTTTTTGAAACTTTTTATTAACCGGTATTCCACATGATGTAAAATGATTTTATTATTTTATTGCATCGAGATAAGCGAGGTGCTTTACAGTTCAGTATGGAGGATGGAGGAGATGTTGTAACGTTTGTTCCTAACAAAATAATTAAAAGATAATTAAAAAAATTCATGTCGATTATAAAATAAATAATTATGGAAAGTATTTAAAAAAATCCATGTTGACTCATAAAATAAAATATTATGAAAAGTAATTAAAAAATCGATGTTCGTTTATAAAATAAAAACTTAAAACTTAAATCCTTGATCTATCAATCAAGAGATCAAATTTCCTGAATTTAAATTTTGAAAAAAAAATACACCTCAAGAAATTGAATCCCTCTAATACAATTTTAAAATAAATCTATACTAATAATAATAAATTTATCATAGTTTATATTATTATCTAACACATATTTCACATTATATAAAATGATTTTATTATTTTATTATAATATTTATCTTAGTTTAATCTAGCACGTATTACACATTATAATGTGATAACATAAAAAGTTTATATATTTGATATAGTAATTAAACGGACCAATACAAACTTTACATGGAATCTATTACGCATTGAAAAGTATGTAAAAGCATGCTTTTGAATTTTGAGTAAATTAATTTGACTTTTGGTAATAATAATATATTTTATATTCAAACATTGATAGTATAGGAAAGTAATTCACTTTATAAGAATTTTGAATAAATACATATATATTATATTTAAAAGTAATTTAAGAATATTTTTTTCCATTGAATATGGTTAACTATGGGGTTTTATCTACCATTTAAAATTTGATAAGTATGTATCTTTAACTCGAGCAATGTCACCTCGACTTGGAGGGATGATGTCATTCTCTAGAATGTGATTCGTTCTTTTAAGATTGATTTTGATATTACATTTTTTGTTTTGAGGGTTAACTTTTACCTCAAAATTCCTCTGATGGATTGTTATTTAGTCCTTTCTTCACATGTCCCTATTTAGATGGATAGAGGAAAAAGTGTTGTTGATGGCCTTGAGTCTCTACGTAAAGTTGGGGATGTACCCAAGCCTTGATCTACAGATATAGTCCAAGACCATTTCGTTGATGATGTACAATTTGTGCCACAATTCAATCACAATTGTCTGTGGCTGTCACAATTGATTAAGAAGTGTTTTTATGGCTCTACTCTGTTTGCAAGGAATTTTGTTTCATAGTCCAATTGTTTTAAGTCTTTTAGATAGGCTAGTTAAAATAGGAATTGAACATCCCTATTTATCTCAATTCCTGTTTGGCGAAGTTTATGTCGGGAATAGTACAGTTTTGTGTTGAAACATCCTTTTAATGGGCTCCTATTTGGCTGCTTGCAGCCGGGAATGACCTAAGACTGTATGAGACCAGTGGACAAGCTCTGTATTTTGATTACAAGCAGTAATATATAATCCTGTTTATTTACAAAAAAAAAAAAATTGAGCGTTTACATTTAATGTCATCACATAAAAGTCTAAGTACAAGATGTTATTGAGGCCACAATGATGCGGTGTGGGTATACGAGTTGGATGCAAGATTTATGCATCCTCATAAAGGCCCATCAAGCATTCCAACATTTTATGTGTATGTATGAATTAATACAAATAGGTGTATATAGTGTGATATTCAAATATCGATTAAAATTTTAATGAAAATCATGTTTTTTAATAATCATTTGATTTTATGTTTCCAAGGCATTGGCATGGATCTTCATGCTCACAAGGGCATGATTAGGATGAGTGTACAGAATCAAATGCCATATACACAAACCCAAATCCCATACATAATTTATCATTGGCTCGACCTAATTAACATGATCCATCTAGTTAAAATTTAAAAATATATCCAGTTCAAAAATTTTGTACTAAAATTTATATAACTTAGTTGTAAATTCAAGTCGTTGTATGCAATGCTAGATTATATTTTTATGGATTTTCATACACAGGGTTTTGACTCTCCTACAAGTGATAGGGAATCTAGTGTAAATGATAGTGGTGGTGGCGATGGTCACATGAGTGATGGGGACCTAGTGTAGTGGTGGTGGCGATTATATTGTATTTTTCATTGCATAATGTTTACATTCTAAGAGAATTGATACTGGAAGGAACTAATTACCCAACACTCCCAATTATATGGTTATTATTCCATTTCTTGATGTGTATTATTACGTAGAATCCTATTAATAGATCATTTATGTAATTTATCCATTCATGGATGAATTAGATGAATTTTCATGTGTTTCTTTATCTTTTTCAATGTCAACACATATTATGACATTGCAAATATGAGTTGTTTTATCAAAAAGACCAACATGCAATTTGCCTTAGAGTACTTTTGGTATGTTGCAAGCTCCTCTCACCCTTGAACACATGCACCTAACTTGTTTTAGGTATTTTCACACACAACCCTTATCTTTAACCAATGCTTATCACTTGTCATGTTAATTGCACTTGCTTATGCAACCATGATTATAGTACGCCATAAATACATAAGATCATAATAAATCCACGTCCAACTATCCATGTCATATTATCTCTAGATTATCTAACCGTGTTAGCAAGATCTTGCGATTGGTAAAATTGGCATGCCATCCATTTTAGGTGATCAAAGTTAACCAAGTTCACACCAACAATGATGATACTTTTAAAGATGATATAAATGCCCTAACTTGTTTCTAGGACTAACAGAATTTGGTTTCATTGTTTTGTTTGAAAAAGGCTAAGCTTATAACCACTTCATTAACTATATTTGATCACTCTTTAATTACAATTTGTGGATTCACTACAATGAATAAGTAATCTCTTAAATATGTATCATATCTCATTATAATATCCATGAAAGATTATAATAGGAAGTGATGTGAACTAAAATGTGTGTACATCTTGCAGGTGCACCAACTTGTCTTTTATTTGCGGACATCACATTAGATAACAAGCCATATTCTCTACATTGCCATGCAGTGAAATGACAACAAATACATCAACCAAAAATCCACAATTCAAAATATTAATTAATCTATAATGAGCCCATTAATCAATCCATGCATATCTTCCCTGGCAATATTAAAAACTTGATCATGATCTAAAGTAATATTAGAAACTTGGTCACATCGCCTTCAACATGCATCTCTTGCCCTATCGAAATTTGGTGTGTTCCCTTTGGATTTAGAGGGACATTTCCATTGCTTTTACATTGATCAAATGTGCATCCCTTTACATCAACACAAAATCCACAAAATCATGTGTACTTTCCTCTCTCAATGGAAAATATATCACCCCCGGCTTTACTCCAACCAGAGTGTAATTCCCTTATGCTAGGTATAATTTCACAACGCCAAGTGCAACATTTCAAATGAACCTACATCATGAAGATCAAATCTAATTTTTCTACTAAGCATGTGTTTCAAAGTATGTTGAAAATTTGAGCTTTAATTTTCACACCGTAGTCTCTTACCTACACGCTGACCTTTCCTATTTGTGACCTTCATGGCCTGTATGCAATTTTCACTAATAAACTACTTCAATAGATGATTTGAGTTACACTGCATCATGACTCATTTGGTACCTCCTAAGTGTTGATGCTTCTCTAGTTTGCACCATTGGGAAAACATTCTCCCGGATTGGTCATGCTGATTTGACCAAGGGGCAATGATACATTCACTCACGGGGTCATGCTAATTTGTCTAGTGGTGAATGGCCCAGGCACAATCTTTCTCCCAATATTAGCCATGTTGATTTGGCTAGGAATGAAAGGCTCGAGGTGCTCTCACATTGCCTACTCTAAAAAATAGTGATCTATTCTATATTAGAGCAATTTTGACTTGTTTACAAGTCTAGTCTAATGTTGAGTTGTAGGCTCAAGAGACCTCTTGTGATGAGGGGCTTCTTGGTGGGTTTACTCAAAATTAGAGATTTATATGAATAGACGTTAATGTGAGGAGAAGAATAACATCAACATGGCTCATGGACAAATTTTCTAGTAAAGAAGAAATGCAAAGAAGACAAGTCAAGCCATTGAATCATTGAAGAAGCCCTGAAAAGCATTAAAGAATCCCAAGGAAATATTGAAGACAAAAGTACAAGTCGGCCCTAGAAGAAAGGTACAAGTCGACCCTAAAAGAGAAATTAAAGGTGATTTGAAGTGTATAAATAAAAGCTCAAACATTTCATTTTATCATCACATCACATCATCCAAGTTCATATCTTCTCTTATGCTATGCAAATCAAGAAGGCCTAGCAAAATTTCAAGGGGCGGCTATTGAAGGTTCTTATCATCTTAAAGGTTCGCTATCTTTTCTTCCTAAAGGTTGCACTCTCTTGTGACTAGGGTTTCTTGTGAAGGACACATTCTTTGTACTAGGGTTTTTTCATGATGGTAATGTACTTGTAATATTGGACTAATTTCTTCTAAGAAAAGTTGGTTGGGTTTTCTGCCAAGGTTGGGTTTCTCGGGATTAAAAAAATTGTGTCTATTGTGCATGGTTATCCTTCTATGATCATTTTGTTTCTATTGCAATTTAAAGTTGAAATTTCAATGTGTATTTATTCAATGATGATAGTGGGATGAAATTACTATTTGAAATCATTAGGAATTAATTATAAGATCTAAAAATTGGTTTTCTACAACTATAAGAAGAATTCAACACTAAGTGCTCATTTCACACAAGCACCTCCACCATTGTGTTCACTTTTTCCATCCCTTGTTTCAAACAAGCTCCATGTATGTCGAACTCTTGTATCCTTATGAAACCGTCTCAACCTATCAAATATGTCTCTAGATTTCGACCCATACCATTATGTAATGCCTCCTATAAAATACTCTAAAAAATAATTGCACATTAGCTAAGCACCCTCCTTCTTCTAATTATAGAAAACTCACAACAACAACCCAATGAAAGAGGCCATACATCCAAGATGATTTCAACAAGAAATAAGTATTGTCATCAAGATTGATGTGGCTAAGGACTTTGATAGAGTTTGACATGATTTTCTCTTTGCAATGCTTAAAAAATTTGTCTTTTATGAAATTCATCATTTGGATTCAAGATTTTATCGGTCACCCTTGAATTGCTCCACTTGTAAATGGTAGATCAACCCCCGTATTCCAAGTCTCAAATGGACTACAACAAGGCTTTCCTCTCTCTCCTATTATGTAAATATTGAAGGAAAAATCAATACGAAAGAATTGGGAAAATTCCAAGAAAAATTATTGATCCCTGGTATTGTTTGACGGACAATCCACTCGAGCGGACGCGAGCCGGATCTCCCTAGCTCAAAGTGAGTCTAGAACAAATAGTACAGACTATAAGCTACTTTCCTAGATCTAATTAAGGATCGAGTCACTAGATGTATTACCTTAAACTTGTAGTCCTTTCTCCTGGATGTTGTTCCACATCTCGCAGTCGTCAGATATCAAATGCAAGAGTTGTCAAGATACAGAACAATGCAAACAAGTAAAGAGCATCTATACAATAATAGATATAAGTAAACAATTAAGCGGGTAAACTACGCAATACTATCAACGCAACAATATTGGTGGAAAGCGTTTATATTACTGTAAATAGGGAAAGTACATAGAAGAATAGAATACAACCAAGACTTAACAAACCAGTCCTTCTCCATCCAAGCCAAATGCCATATCCTCCCAAGGAAGTGTGAGTCTCTCAATGAATGAGTTAGAGATATCTCAAGAATGATTTCACCAGCATGTAGACACTATAGACTTTCTCCTTTGGAGAGGGGTAGAGCTT
Source organism: Larix kaempferi (assembly GCA_027924585.1). NCBI lineage: Eukaryota > Viridiplantae > Streptophyta > Pinopsida > Pinales > Pinaceae > Larix > Larix kaempferi. The sequence continues at coordinate 18,001,600 of BSBM01001023.1, forward strand.
CACTTATATAGGACTAAGTGGATAGGGTATGGATAGGATAGGTTGAGATATGGTAGGAGAGAGATAGGAGATCCTTCCAAGAGGTTAGGAACCGAGTGCCGGCTCTCCCAAGAGGTCAGGGATAAGGATCCAAGTCAGCAAACTTCGAGAATGAGCTCGAAGAAGCTATTTTTTCCCATTAACTGACTTCATTGCACCCTACAAGAGAGCAAGATGCGACGTCGCAGGTTGCATGAGTGCAGCCTGCGATGACCTCTCAAAACCTAGCATAAATGCAGTGGCATCTATTCCAAGTTAATGACTTAGTCCATGGTACTTTAGGGATGTATACACTGAATATCATGATGGCAGGATTTTAGGTGTAACAGAATGCCCCCCAAAGCATGAAGCTGTTGAAAAATTGGACAGGTGAAATGCTTTGACAGAAGAAATGGCAATGGACTTGTCGGATGAAGGACGCTGCTGCAGTACAACTGACTTTGAACTCATAGTCTCATATGACGTACAACATGGTTGTCGACCAATACAATGCAGATCCATGGAAGTAATGACCAACTGAACACAATCATGGCTAATAGACACAAGCGTAGATCCATGATGAGATGATAACAGAGCCACGACCAATACAAAGGTGGATCCGTGTAATATGACTCAATACAAACTCCATCGCAACCTGGGTAAAACATGACTCCCTAGGGTCTTCAAGCTGAACCCACAATGATACGAATCTCTCCATGTGATTACAAATGTCTTGACGTCGAACATGGTAGAAACCACTTGATTACCGGTCATTGATGTATACCGTTAACAAGTGCGAGGGAAATCACCATTGATGTCAATGATCCCCAAGGTATCACAATACATATCACCAAGCGTGAATAAATGAGCTAAAGTAGAATGCAAGATGAAATCTTTCGATCAAGAGTCAATGATGTGAACTCATGTCGAAAGCGAGGTAACCTGCCATTGAGGCATGCAGGTCCAAGGTACTTGGTTGGTTTCTAGATTCGATCCTCGGATGATTTGTTGAAGTCGACAAGGATGAATCCGTCGAAGGATGGCCATGATGAATCCCCCATCATCGACACAAAACATGACAAAGGATGTGTAGAGCAGATCGGATGGTACAGTAACATGCAAGACTGACTCAGAATAGACCGACGTGATGGAAGGTGTACTGACTGCAGATAATAAATGGTGAGAGTATTCTTGAACATGGGCATGGCATGACTTGGCAGTATTGACATGACGAGCATGACACTAAATTCTAATGCAACTGATGATGGAAGCATTCTTTGAATGACCCAAAGGATTGACAAGACTCATGAAATAGGTGAGACTCGAAGACAAACGGATGATCCAAGTACTGTATGCAAATGCAGATGAGTGCCATGTTCAAGAACGACTAGGTACTGCCACTTATAAAGGTGTAATACAAAAGCTTTCCTTTTTCCCCATCATGAACAATGAGTGCCTCATGTGTTTTTTATGAGCTTGATGAGGGTAACCAGATGTTTGGTATAGCTCATCTCATAGATGAGTCCAATCCCAAATATTTTTCGAACCTGGGATAGGAGGGGTTCGTCCCATGATGGGCCTTCAATGTGAAATTATAACGAGTCCATAAAAGGTAAACTCGGTTGTCATTTCATGTTTAGAGAGTCTGAAAAGAACTAAAGAAGACTCCAACGGTCCTTTTTCGTAAAGTTAGCCTCATTGCCCGAAAAAGGGTAAAACAATGCGGGAGAGGACTCTTCCAATCATGATTGGCTAGAGTATACCATTTTTGTAAGTAGTTCCCTCTGGTCCTAAAAAGGAGTAAACTATCACTAGGAAGACAACCATTCAAATCCTTTAACAAGCGTGAACGCGACAAGTTCGCTTGGCAATCTTTTTGTATTTCGAGAACCTAAAAAGAGCTTAAAGATAGACTCCGAGGGGGGTCCTTTTCCGTAGGAGTTTAACGAGCCCGGAAAAGTGATAAATCATAACTCGGTAATGTATTCTCATGGTTTAAAGAGCACGAGAAAGAACAAAGAGTAAGCTCATTATCATTAAATAACTACAATCTAATGAATGAAAAGATAACGACAAAATACACAAGGGGTGTTCATACCTGAGATGATCGTTCCAACGTGAAAGTAGCGTAAAAAGACACTTGATGACTCCTGTACACTTGAAGACTTGGTCAAATGGTTAACGAAGCATTCAAATGCAATAAAAAATTATTTGAACTATAGCAAATGACCTAACGGAAACAAATATTTGAAAAAAGAATATTCCTTTAATCTATAAATAAAAAAATGGGCCAAATAGAGTCACCATTGTTTCATTTGCCAAATTTGGGAGGAGAAGTGCCATTTGGAGCCAAAACTTCACTTGTCGATTTCGGGAGCTATGAGCGACCATTTCACCCACTGTCCGGAGTAGGTAACTCTAAACTTCATCCAGCATAATTGTAGTGGTTTACATTTTTTATTTTCATTCATTTTTTGGGTTTTGGGTGGATTTGTGGAGGGCTATTGAGTCCTCGGGTCATTGCAGGTAGCCCTTACGGGCACTGCAACGAACCTGGGTCGTCACAAATCCCGCAAAGGAGGACTGTGACGACATCGCACTATCATAATTGATGGGGTGCGACGGTGGAAACGTCCATCCCAACCATCAAACCTAGCCCAAAAAGAAAACTTTCAGTGGTTGAAGTGAGTATTAACAGTGTTTAAACTCTCCTTTTGCCAGGTTACAAGCAGCCAAAATGGTCTTGAAGTGGTGAGAACGGGAGCACGAGGTAGACGATATGCAAATTGCAAATGATCCATTATGTGTGACATCACTGAGGAACTGTGGCTTGCTAAAGTTCTTCGAGATCCAGGGCATGAGATCCCAAATCCCCCTGTTGACGCATATGCTTAGATGTTGGGATGCAGCTCAACAGTATTTTTTGATCGGTGAGCATGTGCTTACTATAGATGTCGAGGACATCTACTTTCTGACTGGATTGTCTCAGAAGGGGGACAATGTGCTTCTTACTGGATCATGGGGAAGTGATCGGACTGTAGACGACATGATCCAACAACACTGCATTCCTCTCGCTTGTGCCTCTAGTGGGAAGATTCCCATAAAAGATGTGCGAGAGCGTCCGTTGTGTGCCATTCTCTTCACTATTACGAGGATAGCAGGGAGTCAAGATCCACACTTGGCTACTCGGTCTCAGATGCTATATGTGGAGGACTACATGTCTCCGAATATCCTCAACTGGTGCGAGGGACTCCACGCGAACATGCGAGCTCAGCTGGCCAAGTGTCGGCGAGGAGAGCTCAAACAGTTCGGCTACGGGTCGATAGTGATCTCGTTCTTATTGGAGAGGTTTCCCCTCTTACGCCCTCAAGTACCACTGGAGGACAGGGATCCTAGGGATCCTCACATGGCTAGATGGACAGAGGTGATGGCCCGACATGGTGGGGGCCCCATCATCACATATGGTACTGAGTTCTTCACCTGGCTTGAGGGTCAGTTACTGATGGTAGAGGATTACCTGTACAGTGGTACGAACTAAAGAGATGACCCAAACCTGGTACTGCCCGAGGGAGCAGCATGGGGAGATATAGGTAAGAACAAAAACCCTTGTACTTTTTAAGTTTTGTGCATTTTATGATTTTTTTTTGTTGTAGTGCTGACGAGTTAATAACATGTGTGTGCAGATGTAGGCCCCGTACGACCAGTAGGAGTCTCTCTTCTTGCGAGGAGAGAGAGAGGAGAGGGAGCAGTCATGGGACCAGCCATTCATGTTGCCATCGCAGAGATGGATGGAGTCTACGCGAACCTGAGTGGTTTGACGTTAGACGTTCCCAAGCCGATGGTGGATGAGGTACCACGACCCATGCAGGTGTACACGGTTGGAGCATCTATGCATTGCTTCGTAGGGTTGCGAGAGTAGTTGACTGTTTCCACACTCAGCAAGCTAGAGCAGTTAGACCTAGGGGTGTACGGGCCAGGTGCTAGGCCTGATGTTTTTATCATGTACATACCGAGAGCTTAGAGGCCTCATATTTTTTGTACTACTGAAAGCTACAAGGCCTCAGATTTTTTGTACTACTGAAAGCTACGAGGCTTCAGATTTTGTAGAGACTCACTGAAAGTCGTCGCACTTCAAACTTTGTACCAACACTACTTTTTATGATGATATATATATATATATACAGACATTCCGGTGGTTTACACATGTGCTTCAAAAGAATGAATGATGTGATCTTGTTTATATGTTTGCGTATGAAATGAATTATTTACATGTTATGTCTACTTTTAATAGTGCAATGAATATGCTTATGTGTGTGCAATGTACCAATCTAAGATGAAGTTGGCCATGGAGTCGGAAACTGTGTTAACGCCTCATGGAATGTGCAGGTACTGAATGGACTCAAAGGACCTTTCCAGAAGACGGACTCGTCTATAGAGATGGAGTAAGGTGGGATCGTGGATGGTGTAGACTCGGTTAAGATGAGAGACCACTAGTTGAGAATCCAAGTGGATAACAACGTGGTCCATATCCAAAGAAATAGTGTCAGTTAGGGTTCCAATGACTACTTGATATTCTGCAGCATTGTTGGTCGTGAAACCTAGACACATTCCCCCTGAGCTAATAAGCTCGCCAATAGGTGAATAGAGTACCCAGGCTGCCGAAGCAAGGTTACGGGTATGCTGGCTGGCGCCGTCCACGAATCCATAACACGTTGCCATCTGCACACGTAGACAGAACATGGTATAAGAAATGAAACAAGATCTAAACACGCAAGAATCAAAGCGTCACACCACACAAAAAACACACACACGCCATGTACAATATATACAAAATTACTCATGCATGAAAGACTCGGGCATAATACCTCTTCAGGTAAATCCCATTGCGAGGTTCACCTAAAGATATCCCGTCATAGTCTTCAAGCTCATAAGCTCCCTTCTCTGAGACGTGTTTCACTATGTAAGGTCCATGCCACATGGACTCAAACTTTCCTGCCCCCAGCTTATCATGTTTTTAGTCGTATGAGAGGACCAAATCTCCTTCGCTGTAGGTGCGAGGTTCTACCAACTTGTCGTATTGCGCTTTGATGCATTTCTTATGAGCCTCATTGGCAAGAGCGACATCTCGGCAAGTCTCATCAAGCTTATCTAGGTAGAGGAAGCGTTCTTCCTCGGCAGTAGTGTTTGGGCGAAGTTCGATGGCGAGCTTGAGGGACGGAATCTCGCACTCAATAGGAAGGACCGCCTCCAATCCATACACTAGTTGGAAGGGAGTAAATCCAATGGCGGTTTTAACGAAGGTTCGATAAGCCCAAAGTGCGGAGAAGAGCATGTTATGCCAATTGGCCTTGTGCGTACCCACCATACATTGGACCATAGTTTTCAAGACCTTGTTAATGGCCTCGACCTGTCCGTTCGATTGTGGGTAGTAGGGTGTTGAGTTTTCATGGAGAAAACCCAATCTATCGCTCAACTCGTCAACCATATGGTTCATAAAGTGAGAACCATGGTCGGTAACTATCGCTTGAGGAACTCCAAACCGTGCTATTACATGATTAAACACGAAGAATGTGGCGGTCTTGCCGCCGTTCATGTATGTAGGCATTGCCTTGGCCCACTTTGTAAAGTAGTCCACAACTACAATGACATAACTATGCCCCTCGGCCGAGGTAGGCTTACAATGCATGAAATCAATGCCCCATTTAGCAAAGGGGCCAACGACAATAACCGGGTGTAATGGGGCGGGGTGGGTGCGCTTCTTGGTGTGAAAATGTTGACAAGAAGGACATTTTTTTATGGCCTCGATACAACCTTTGAATATAGTCGGCCAATAATATCCTGCGCAGAGAATTTTATGGGCTGTAGCCATCCTAGAGAGATGACCACCACATGCCCCAACGTGACAGTCGTTTAACATGTGTTCAGCCTCATCATGAGTTAGATAGAGTCGAAGAATGGAATCAATGCCACGGCGGTACAAAGTATCGCTAATGATCGGGTAATACTTTGCATGGTGGCGTATGCGACGATGGTCATCACAAGACAGTTGAGGGCTGAAACGTTGGGTCTAAAGATACAATGAGATATCTCCATACCATGGATCAGACGTGATGATGAGAAACAATGACTCATCCGGAAAAGATTCATTGGGCTCAGATCCAACATCAATATGGGGGAGGTCGCAAATAAGCTCGTTAAACACCAAATATTTTTTCGACTTGGCTTTTTTGAAAAGAAGATCAAACTCTTGCAGTATCACGATCCAGCGTGAATACTTTCCCCCAAGCACCTGACGATTCAGAACATGGTACATGGGGTTCGAATCAGCGATGATGGTGGTGGTGCGAAGCAAAATGTAATGTCGAAACTTCTACACGGCTATGACTATCACGAGAGTGAGATTCTCAACATGTGAATAGCGAGTTTCAGCGTCAATGAGACCTTTACTGGCATAGTATATCACATGTTCTTGGGCGTTCTGGTCTTCCTGCACCAAAACCATAGCAATAGTGGTGTCGGAAGCAGTGAGATATAGAATGTAATCTTGATAGTAATTCGGCGGTTGAATCATAGGGGCATGCGTGATGGCATGTTTCAAACTATTAAAAGACTGTTGAGCTTGGTCATCCAAAATGAATGGGACGTCCTTTTTCATCAATCTCATGTAACCCTGCGTCTTTTGCGAAAAATTACAAACGAAGCGTTGTAAATAGGTTGCTCGTCCTTGTAGACTCTGAAGTTCTAAAATATTGGTTGGAGGGGGAAGAGCGACAATGGCTTCCACCTTCAAGGGATCAATGTGGATCCCATCTTTCGAGATGATAAAGCCAGAGGCGTCCAGACTCGACACAAAAAATACTCTTGTGAGGATTCAGACGGATATTGTACCGCCTGCATCTGAGGAAAACGGTCGTCAGATGATCTAAGTGGAACTCACGCTGCTTTGAGTGAGCAGGGAGGTCATCCAAGTAGGGTTCCACAAAGTCCTTCACATTGGAAGGCATACGACATGGCCCGCTGGAATGTGGCACCAGCATTTTTAAGACCAAACGGAAGTTTGCGATGTGCAAACGTTCCCCAAGGACAGATGAAAGTAGTCTTGTGTTGGTCAACGGGGTGGATCTCAATTTGGTTGTATCCGGAAAATCCATCCATGAATGAAAAAATGACGCTTCCGGCACAATTGTCGATAATCTGGTCGATGAAAGGAGTCGGGTAGTTGTCCTTGGGACAGGATTTGTTGAGATCCCGATAATCGACACAGACACGGATGGTTCCCTGCTTTTTATTCACAGGGATGACGTTTGAGACCCACTCTGTCAATAGGACAGGGTAAATGAAGTCGACCTTCAAGAGTTTCTCAATCTCTGCCTTGATTTCTGCAGTCTTTCGAGGGTGTACCGGTCGCAACTTTTGGTGGAAAAGTTTGACGTCAGGATAGGTTTTAATTTCGTGTAAAACAATGGAAGGGTCTATCCCAGGCATCTCCTCATAGGTCCAAGCGAACACGTCTCGGAATCACTTGAATAAGGCCGTGGCAACGATGACTTCTTCAGGGGAACAATTCTGGACTAGTTGAATGTGTTCCACTACACTAGGATTAACTGAAATATCTATCAAAGTGGTAGGCTCGATGTTGGCTAAGTTGCCTTCAGAGTCCGTTCGACACGCGAGTATCAAGGACTGAGAGCCAGAGTAGACATCCAGTGTAAAGATGGTGTGAATGTTGTTTTCCACAGTATCCAACAAGGGAAGGAAAGACGAACAATGGTGGAGGTATTCCCATGGAGGATCATCTGCACTCATGATTTCCATAATGGACTCGTTAGAATGAAAAGTCCGTAGCAAAGGATCGGATGATGTCTGTTGTAGAGAACAGGAGGTGGAGGCCACTGCTAAGTGGTCCTCCGATGCCGATTGGATAGCCTCGTACATGAGTTCAGCGGGTGACAAAGGCATAGTGTCTCCAATCAAGTGTGTGGTGGCTTCATCAGGTACAAGCCATGAATCAGTGGAGTTAGGGGTAGATGAAATCTGCGAGGAGATCATGTTCACCGTGGCAATATGGTTTGGGGGATCCAAAGTAGGAAAGACTCCCATAAGGTATGAATCCTTAAGGAGGCCAACCCCCACACTTTCATACTTTTGTGAAGATTGTCTAATTGAAGGAACGTTATCGCCCAGGTGAGTAGTGGTGTCAGGCGTGCATAAATCCAGTTGGTCGACTGTGACAATTCGACCTTGATTTGGGAATTGTACTATGCGGAAGACAAATGATGCGACCGAAGTCATGGCGTAAAACCAATTACGACCAAGCATAATGTTATAATCTAATGGGGCAGTGACCACTTCCACGTTAAGGGTTGCGGTCTTGCCCCCCAACTTGACTGGTAAAGCTTGTAACAACCCATGAGGTTGAAAGCCACGTCCGTCGAAGGCTCTCAAAGTGGTAGGAGAACGATTCAACTCGAGAGAACCAATGGCTCTCCAACATGCGATCAACATGACTGACGTAGAGGCTCCTTCGTCCAAAACAGTATGATGGATTATCTTCCCAGTAATGTTTGTAGCAACTTGAAATGCCAATTGATGGGAGAGCCTCGGCTTGAAGTATTCTAGCCGGAACATGATGGTATTCGATGAATCTGGGTCAACTGCACCGATGGCAGTGAGGAGAGTCTTGCGCTGATTCGGACAGTTTTGCAAGACCTCGAGCGTCGACATATCACAAGGAGCTTGTGCTAGGTCCTCTACAATGTTGTAGTTTTTAGCAGCCTGAGCATTAGGATTGAAAACCGATTTTCTAATCGTGCTCTTGGGTGGACGCAACACTAACTCAAACGAGGGCTTCTGAATGGTGAGAGAAGAAGTCAGTACGGTGACATCGGGCATCGAAGTGGAAGCATTTTTAGTATTACTTCCAACAGGTTCTTTGGTTGGAACAGAGTCATATGAATGAGAACGGGTGTTCAAGTTGATTGTCTCGCTACGCATCATGAGAACATGTGCGGTGGTGGATGCTTCTCCTTGGGAAAAAGAAGTGTGAGCGATCGATTACTGATTTTGAGCAGGGAAGGGATCATTGAGAACTGCGGGTGTGTGTTTTCCCTTTAGAAACTTTTGAACTTCGTCTCTATGGGGGCACTCCTTAGAAAAGTGGTCATCACCACATAGTAGACAAGGATACTTCAACTTCCTTTTCTGTTTGGTATCATTAGGGGTGCTCTTTTGTTCCTACTGGGTGGAAGATTTCTTAGGTTTCCCTTTGTTCTTCTTCTTACCACCAGAATTTTGAGGTGAAGCTAATGAAACAAAATTCACTTCTTTGGTGACAACAGGAGTGAATGATTTGGTGGTGCCATGACCAGCCTGTGTTGGTGATGGGGAAGAACCCTGGGGGTTCGACGAACCAACAATTTGAGAGGAAGGATGGGTGTGAAGGGATCCAATGATGCCATCGGCTTGGGGTCCCTTGGGTGGTTTCGCGGGGTCGTAAGTGTTGCAGGGCACGTCGGGAAGAATATCAAACAACGTGCCAGATTGAGCATAGACTAAGTCTAGAAAATGGGCACGAGTGATGGCTTGTTCTTCAGTCACAGCGCCACCCATGGAAACATCCCGTGCTATGGTAGGGATGAGAGACTTCGTAAACCAGTCTGCTAGGAGTTGATCTGGAATAGGAGCCTTAATGATATGTTGTCTCCTCCTCCACTCATGTATATGATCTGAGATATGAGTAGCGGTATTCTGACGGAGCAAGGTTAAAAGCTCTGTACCGGTTTCATACCATATAGGCAACTGGAAATGAGTAAAAAAATTCATAGCAAGAGAGCCAAAATCAAGAAAAGAATGAGGTGGTAGTTCAATATACCACTTGGCAGCCGAACAGTGAGAGTCCATTGAAATAACCGAAGACGGATCGAATCGTCCATCAAGGAGTTGGATGAACACCATAAGTGGTATGTCATCACGTGGTTTTTAGGATCCTCACCTAGCTTGCAATCAAATTTTGGGATATCCGATGGAAGTTTCACCGGAATGGGTGGCCAATTGGTTCCGTGGTAGATAGGTTCGTTGGTGAGGCGAGATAGGTCAGGTAGGTCCAAAGTGGCCAAAAATGGCAGTTGTGGATTAGGTTGTGAGTACTGATAGTACGGATAATGCGTGTAAGGACCAATGGGACCTGGTATCAACTGACCATAGGGTAGTCTAGGAGGAAACTGGCCATAGGGGTACGGGTCGCCCGGACCAAATGTAGGTCCACCGCCATAGTAAGGTGGTCCATTAACATAATAAGGTGGCCCATTAACATAAGATGGGGGCGCGCCTCTGCCGCTGGGAGGGGGTGGGACGCCTCCAAATGGTGGGGGTCTGCCACCACTACCAGGGTAGGAAGGACCGCCGCCGCCTCCGCCGGGAGGAGGTGGTGGTCCGCTACCACCCCCGGAATAGGACGGGCCTCCACCACCTCCGCTGGGAGGGGGTGGTGGACCACTGCCACTACCGGAAGGGTAAGAGCCTCCTCCACCATTTCCACCATAGTAGGGTGGTGGGCCACCACCACCGCCACCATGATGAGAAGGTCCTCCATCACCACCACCGGGTTGGGATGGTCCTCCACCACCACCACTGGGAGGGGGTGGTGGTCCTCCACCGCCCCCACCAATGGGGGTGGGCCATGATGACCGAAATGAGTTGGTCCTCCACCAGAAGGTAGAGGTCCGCCTCCTCTAGAGTTATGTGGGGGCCTTCCACCTCCAATGGGATGTGGGGGTGGACCAAACGGGGGTGGAGGGACTGTAAGTGGGGGTCCATGTTGTAAAACATTTTGTTGTCCCAATAGAGTGTAAGGATTGCCGAGGTAAGGAACCCCGTAGAGTTCATTTCCGGGATTAAGTTGACCCAGCATAGGGTTAGGATGACCTAGATATGTTTGACTCGATGGAGGTTGAATTATGTTGGACGGTCCCCCAACATGGGATAGTCCCGTAGTGGAAGGTCCGGGAGGTAAGGAATTTCCAACGAAAGGCCTGATGGGAACTTCTATTGCAGTATTATGGTTAAGAGACGGGGGTTTCCCCCCAGCAACAACGTGTTGACCACTAAGTAAAGGTTGTCCCAACACTGTTGGGTGATCATTCACTGTAGGATTAACGTTACTTGTAAAGAAGGTAGGGGTAAAGAGTATCCTCCCCTCGAATTTTGAGGTGGGGGAGGAGTAGGTAACGTACCCATGGTGACCACAGGTGTGTTGGACTGTTGTGCTTCAACAGGTACTGAACCGTTATCATGTCTAGGGGACGCATGTGCAAGAATGAATGGTTGACCAGTTTCAACCGTGGTCACGTGTTGCGTGGATGATTCCGGTGACTCAAAAGATAAAAAAAAAATTGGGATAGGATCGTTGATCCTTAGTTGAAAATTTCGTCTTTGAAATTCTTCACCCATAGGATGCAAATCAGTTGGTTGCTCATGGTAAGGTGCTAAGTGATTGTCGGGATTAGCCCAACTGGGTGGGGATGCAATGGAAAAATGGGCCATTGGGTGGCCTAGAGGAGATGTCCAATAAGATACTAAAGGACCAGCAGCTACGGTAGGGTTGTCCTGGGGTTGATTTATCCATTCCAACGATCCAGGATCTCCTGGTGCAACGGGAGGTAAGTCTTGTGAAGTAGGGATTTGTTCTTCTTCACCTTGCGGGGGGTGAGAAGCAGGTGAATCTGGAGGGGTATGAGGAAACAAAAGTCCTCCAACATTCAAAGTGGGGTTTTCCACTTCATGTGAGCCGACCCTGGCTTGTGGATCCATCCTTACCCTCAAAATTACCTCCTAGTTAAGGGGATATTCGGGTGGCAAATTATGAATCCTACGAGACCTTCTCCAAGGAAAGTCATCCAGAGTGACTGAAACAAAAATTTTCTCCTAAGGAAAGCTATGCAAAAGAAAAGCAGATCAGACAAACCCTATACAAACTAAGGCCACAAGCAAACTTATGTTATAAGAGTGGATTAAAAGGTATGGAACCTCACGGGATTGTCAAGGCTTCGCAACTCGCGATATACTCCAGGGTCCAACAGTTATACTCGGCCCAATTTTTCAGAGCACTAACCAGGGAGGATTAGGACTGTACCCCTAACCATATAACCTGACTACCTGATGGTACGTGTGTAGTAGCTCCCCGAGTGTTGTTCTCGGTGTATTGCTCCGCCAAGATGGCCAAAAGGTTAACTTAGTTGGTTTCAGGAATCCTAAGGGTGTCTCCCGATATACGCAAGGTACATGGGAGCTCAAATCCGTAGTGGTGTTGTCTAATGCACAATCGTTCAGCAAGAAACCTTCCGATATACTACCGAGTACGTGATACACCCTTCGATATACGCCAAGTACGTGTGGTACTTGGTGGGTATGTGAAGGAGCTCGATATACCGATAAGTACGTGGAAGACTACAATACCCCCGGGATATAGTGCTGGAAAATAACGACAGCTGCCACACTTAATGACATCAGAACACGTCTCTAACTTACACACAAGTTACCAAAAATTTTACCCTAGTTCTACCGTTAATTTTATCTGGACGGTTAGGTGAATGCATGAGGTGAGTACATAATCGTAAACATAATGCAAGCCCTAACTACATGCGAAAAATATACTTTTATTTTGATGAACTTTGTGTATGGTAGGGAGAAGCTTCTTTTTCTTTCCAATTTTACCAAAACAACACAATGCAACGTAATCCCAAATCTACCAAAAATGACTATGAAGTGTTCTTTTCCTTTCCAAGCGAAACAAAAAAATGACACAACACTACTAAGCCAAATCAAAACATGTTTTTTCTTTTTCTTATATCTTTTCAAAACGAAAATAATTCTAAGTAATGAAAAGAGAGAATTCTTACGTAGAGGATGCAAGCTTTTCAATTTCACTATGATGCCCTAAAAGAAATAAAACTCAAAAATGCATCTAACTTTCCTTAGCATGGAATTACTTTTGCAAAAACTGATAAATACTTGAATTTTTCAAGCAAATGAGTGACTCATAATTCAATAAAAATACAAATAACTGAACATTCATTCAACTTTTCCAAAAGATCGACAAACGAAACATTCCAATGCATGAATAATTTCTCAAGAAAGCTTGAAAAATGATGGGAAAGAAGCACTTTTAAATTTTTCAATGGATGCACCAAACGATATTTTGATAACACAAAGCTTTCAGATGTAAATGACTGAAATGAAAATACTACTTGCGGCACTTAAATAACTCAGAAAATCTCCAAGAGAAGATGAGCACTCAATGGACTGAAAGTACACACAAACACTTAAACTCAAAGAGTAACAAGCAACACTAAATCAAGCAAAGCTCAACAATGAATGTAAATGAGATCTGGAAAACCGATCAAATACAATGATCAGATCTGGAAAGGAGAGGAGGGAATGCAAGGGTGAGTGGATGCAGGTGGGGGAGACAAGAGTGTCCACCACTACCAAAACTCAAACTTGTCCAAGATGGAACCCAAAACAACTCCAAACAAAACCAAGCATTTCAATCACACAAAGAAAAATGGGATCTCTGAATGGATCTTGCAATATAGAGAGACTCTGCATATGAACCAACACTCAAAAGCAGAAATCAGAAAGGGTGCATGTATGGTAAAAAATGACAGATTGGCGCACTCTGTGCTTGTACACAGTGCGACGTCACAGTTTAGCAATGCGAGAAGTGCGACGGTGTCGCAGAATACCAATGGAAGGGTTGCGACGACAGACTAACAGGCAGAGAATATAGATAAAAAATGACACAGTGTTGCTCTGTGTATGCTAACCAGGTGGGACAGGCGAGATCCAAGTTCAAAAATGAGCCAAATCAACAAGTAATGAGCATGAATAGGTTTGAAAATGATAAATACAAACTCAGAGGAAGGTAATCAGACTCTTCAAAGTGAAGATTTGATGGTGAAACCAACTTAGGAGGCAAATGACAAATGAAAGAGGCTTGTAACAAGAAATCAACTGAAAAGTAACATTCAAATTAACAACTACAAAGCAATGTTCCTCCCCAGTATGGTCACCAGATTTGTTTGACGGACAATCCACTCGAGCGGACGCGAGCCATATCTTCCTAGCTCAAAGTGAGTCTAGAACAAATAGAACAGACTATAAACTACTTTCCTAGATCTAATTAAGGATCGAGTCACTAGATGTCTTACCTTAAACTTGTAGTCTTTTCTCCTGGATGTTGTTCCACGTCCCGCGGTCGTCAGATCTCGGCTGCAAGACCTGTCAAGATACAGAACAATGCAAACAGGTAAAGAGCATCTATACAATAATAGATCTAAGTAAACAATTAAGCAGGTAAACTACGCAATACTATCAATGCAACAATATTGGTGGAAAGCATTTATATTACTGTAAAAAGGAAAAGTACATAGAAGAATAGACTACAACCAAGACTTAATGAACCAGTCTTTCTCCATCCAAGCCAAATTCCATATCCTCCCAAGGAAGTGTGAGTCTCTCAATGGATGAGTTAGAGATCTCTCAAGAATGATTTCACCAGCATGTAGACACTATAGACTTCCTCCTTTGGAGAGGGGTAGAGATTCACTTATATAGGACTAAGTGGATAGGGTATGGATAGGATAGGTTGAGATATGGTAGGAGAGAGACAAGGGATCCTTCCAAGAGGTTAGGAACCGAGTGCCAGCTCTCCTAAGACGTCAGGGATAAGGATCCAAGTCAACAGACTTTGAGAATGAGCTCGAAGAAGCTATTTTTTCCCATTAACTGACTTCCTCGCACCCTGCAAGAGATCAAGATGCGATGTCCCAGGTTGCATGAGTGCAGCATGCGACGACCTCTCAAAATCTAGCATCAATGTAGTGGCATCTCTTCCAAGTTAATGACTTATTCTATGGTACTTTATGGATGTATACACTGAATCTCATGATGGTAGGATTTTAGGTGTAATAGGTATTACCATAGTTGGAATGAAAACCATCTCCCACTCTGAATTTGCCAATGATACAATTAGTTGAAGGAGCTTCAATGGTAGTTTCTTAGCAATTTCAACCTATTCTAGAAGATTTTCTTGAGTGTTGAATTGTGTACCAAGGAAAGTGTTCCCCTAGTGACTCTTTGCCTAAGTCACTAGAAGGGGGGGAAAGTGGCATGACCCTTGAATTAATTGCTTAAGATGAGCTTTTAATTCACTTTAGAGATTAAAGTTACTTTTTGATAAATTTAAGTGGTGGTTGAGAGAAAATAATTTTATGGAGAGAAAAAGTGCATTATTCTCATCCATTGATCTTCAATCGCCAAAGCCAATGTGGGCCATGTTAATTTAACCCATATGTTACTACTTGATCTGGGAACCCTGATATCTCAATGGCCTTGAGTCTCTATAATTCAAACAAACCCTACTTCTCTATGTCAGAGAAGATCATATGAAAACAGACTTATAACTGAAAGCACTAATATATCTCTTAACAACTTTGACCAAAAATAAGCAATCACATAAATTTGACTCACAATATTACCCTGAAACCCTAATGAATAAAACCAGCTACGATGGGGCTTTCTTCTTTCTTGATCCCAGAGCATATAATAAATAAGAGAATGTTTACACATAGAAGTTCGGAAGATACAATAGAACCTGACGGGTAGTAAACCCTAGATATGCATGCAGTAGATGTTGCATGCACTTGGGAAATGCACGCCATCTGTCTACTCTGATATGGATCTCTAAAAAACTATCTATGTCGATATCAGATGTAGTGTCACCTCTCTCTAACCTCTTCCCCGATCTGCTCTGTCAAAGAAAGAAGTCTACAACCTCTCACTGTAGAATGTGCCCCTCTCCCTACATGGAAAAGTGTGCCCTCTCTCAGACACTGAGAAGTCGTCCTAGCTTAGATCTCATCCAATATCCTCTGAGATCGTCACAAATATTATTCAATCACTAAAGAAGACTTATCTTGTAAGTCTCAGCTGCTCTAGCCTCAAGCTGGAACAACCACGTCCTCCTCTCCTCGGGAAGTGCACCCTCTCTCTCTAAAAAGTCGCCCAAGCTCAAAACTCTGAGCAATATCCTATGTTATGCTCTCTCTACCCATAGTAAATGGCAGAAAGGTTCCTTTGATCAAGTGAGGACTAATCCAACTCGGATCCCCTCACTCTCCCTCTCTACAAATGTGCCTCCCTCTCTTAGAAAGTCTCCCACTCTACATGCACAATTCTCCCTCACCCTTAATCTCTTCTCTCTCTAAAGAAATTGTTGAGTAACCTCTGTCGGTGACCTCCTGCCTCCTTATAATAACTAACTGATCAATTAGGGGTTTTGAAACCCTAATATGAGTGCATGCAAAAATCTCACTTTTGCGTGCTTTTTAATTAAAAGGTCTATCATGCAAAAATTTGCATGCATGAGTCAAATCACCCGGAAAGGTCTGCATGTATTCGTCGTTGGATTCATGCCATCTGATAGAGTGCATCTCACCTTATACCATATCCTTATGCCTATACTACAAGTACCTCCATGTTAGGCATATGAACATGGAGGACATCCCGAGATACCACTATCTCTAACTGCTCCCTCTTATCAAGGGAAGTCCAACCATTGATATCTGGATCCGACAAATCCTCTGGTGTTGTAACTGGCCCACTAGTCCTGACTGTCACTGCTGCTCTTTGATCTGAAGTAACCTGATCCAACTCCATCAATGTGGCTCTGGAAGAAGCCTCCTGCTCACTCATTGACTCTATCACTGATCCCTGATCCAGACTCCCTCTGAATCTCTGTTGTATCGAATCTCTGAGACTTCCATCAAGTGGATCCACTGACCTATAAGTAATATCCTTCTCTCTCTAAACTGACTCAACTCTCTCCTGAGCTAAGTCCAACTCTGTCATCTCATACCAACTTAGTCTCTGGTTGGTACTTGTACGAGCATCATGCTCATCCATATAATATGAGTCAAAAGACTCACTCCTTTGTGCCTCATCAACACTGTGAGCATATCACTCACCGATCGAATAAAAAGAATCACTCCTCTGTGTCTCATCACTACTGTGAGCATCTCGCTCCCTGTTAGCCTCTGACTCTGATGAAGATGCAATCAACTAACCAGATGTACTTGTCGTGGGCTGAACCCGAACCATATACTCACCATCAATCCCGTGGCCCATCAATACTGGATCAAATCCCTCTGGATATGTGAATATGAGATCCCTCTAGAATACAACATAGTAACCAACAACATCCAATGCTACTACTAAGAGTATGCTCCCTCTCAGTCCTGGAATGAATAGGACTCCTGACACCTCCAGGAGTTCTCCAAAGTCTAGGAGAAACTGTAGCCTACCCACTCCTCTGACCAAGTGCTCAGTCCCCTCAACATCACGAACCATCTACATGGGAGTATACTCAAGGAAGAGGAATAACTCTCACATCCCGATCATGTGACTACAATCAACCACCTCTCAACAGCCTAAACCTATGGTTGATTGCTATCATGTCTTTACACAAATGAGGCAAGTGAGAAATCCCTCTCAAATCTGGAGGCAAACTCATATACCTCCTCTGCAGCTGCTCCCTGCTCATCCTTTACCTGTTTGTTCTTCTTCCTGTGAGGGAATTGTCCAACATATTGCCCGTACTCATTGAAGGAAAATCACTTGACCTTACTCAAGTCCTTTTGTTTGAATCTTTTCTTTCCTTTAGCTGCAAGCACCACATCATCCTCCTCGGGATGGCAAAAGAGGAACCCTGAATGTAACCCCTCCCAGTCTCCTCCTGTGTGAAATCATCCCATAGACGATCCCACTTGGGAAGGTTCTCTTTGGAAACAATGGACTCGACAAATACTACCCATGTCTTTAACATGTCTTTCAAGTCTTGTTGAACCAACTCGCCATCCTCAACTTTCTCCCCTAATGCCCTCATCTCATCTCTTACATGTGTAATCTTGGTAAGATATGTGGCCATGCTCTCATCCTTGTCCATCTTTATACTCTTTAATTTCTCTTTGAGTATCATCTTTTTGTTTGCATTGGAACTCTAGTACAAGTTTTTCAAGGCATCCCACATCTCAAACACATTAACCTTACAAGAGATGTGTGGGATCACATGCTCCTTGATAGCATCAAGGAGGATCCTCTGAGATTTGATGTTCTTATTTTCATAGGTTTCTTTTGCAGTTGCATCTGTCGGCACTGTAACTGGATTTGTGTATGTACTCTCCATAATATCCCATAGTTCACTCTCTTTCAGAAGCAACACAATCATTTCCTTCCATGCACTGAATTTAAAGGCCCCATCCAACCTATCCTCTACTCTCAAATTGGTAGCCATACCCTCTGAACAATCTGAGAAGTGAAACAAGAGTATCAAAATAACCAAGAATCTCTCGTGGTCACAGATCTGGACTCTACTTGCACAGATCTGGTAGATCTATCTCAGATCTATCTAACAAAAACACAAATCCAATAGATATTACCTCTACAACTGCATATTTGAGCTCTGCTCTTCAGATCTGGTAGATCCGGTCTCTATCACACTGATCTGATATCCAAACTGAGTCAGCACATAGATCTGGTATACTGCTTGCATATTTGAGTGTGAAATCTCCCTCTGACCCTTACCAAAGCTCTGATACCATGTTAATTTAACCCAGATGCCACTACTCGATCTAGGAACCCTGAGATCTCAATGGACATGAGTCTCTATATGTTAAACAAACCCTACTTCTCTATGCCAGAGAAGATCATATGAAAATAGACTTATAACTGAAAGCACTAATAGATCTCTTAACAAATTTGACCAAAAATAAGCAATCACATAAATTTGACTCACAATATTATCCTGGAAACCCCAATGGGGAAAACTAGCTTCGATGGGGCTTTCTTCTTTCTCAATCCCTTAGCATATAATAAAGAAGATAATGTTTACACACAGAAGTTCAGAAGATACAATAGAACCTGATGGATAGTAAACCCTAGATTTGCATGCAGTAGCTGCTGCATGCACTTGGGACATGCATTCCCTTTGTCTACTCTGATCTGGATCTTTTCAAAACTATCGCTGCCGATATCGGATGTAGTATCACCTCTCTCTAACCTCTTCCCTGATATGCTATGTCAAAGAAAGAAGTCTGCAACCTCTCACTGTAGAATGTGCCCCTCTCCCTGCATAGAAAAGTGTGCCCTCTCTCAAACACCGAGAAGTTTCCCTAGCTCAAATCTAATCCAATATCCTCTAAGATAATCACACATATTCTTTGATCAGTGAAGAAGACTTATCTTGTAAATCTCAGCCACTCTAGCCTCAAGCAGGATCAACTATGTCCTCCTCTCCTCGGGAAGTGTACCTTCTCTCTCTGAAAAGGTGCCCAAGCTCAGAACTATGAGAAATCTCCTCTATGATGCTCTCTCTTCCCATAGTAAATGGTAGACAGGTGCCTCTGATCAAGTGAGGACTGATCCAACTCAGATCCCCTCACTCTCCCTCTTTACAAATGTGCCTCCTCTCAGAAGTCACACACTCTGCATGCACAAGTCGCCCTCACCCTCAATCTCTTCTCTGTTTGAAGAAACTGTTGAGTAACCTATGTCGGTGACCTCCTAACTCCTTATAATAAAACACTGATCAATTAGGGTTTCTGAAACCCTAATATGAGTGCATGCAAAAATATCACTTTTGCATGCTCTTTAATTAAAAGGTTTGTCATGCAAAAAAGTTGAATGCATGAGGCAAATCACCCTGAAAGGTCCACATGCATCCACCGTTGGATTCATTCCATCTGGTAGAGTGCATCTCACCCTCTACCCTATCCTGATGCCTATATTGCAAGTGTACCTCCATGCTAGGCATCGAACATGGAGGACATCCCAAGATACCACTATCTTTAACAGTGTTAGGATATTCCTATACTCCATCCTAGTCCTACCAACATTTTCATTATTTTCATTTTTATTCATGCATGCACTTTTAGGGTTTGCATGCATTATTTAGGGTTTGCATGCATCCCAGTCATCAGTCCCAACACCTAGCCCTCAGTTAGCTAGCCCCCATAGCTTCTTTCCACTGAGTTTCAACCCTCCTAGAGCTTAGTGCACCCTCCTTTCACCTATTGCATGAGAAAGGCGCCCTTCCTTACCTACCATTCAGTTATCTTCAGTTCTCTCCTTGATTTTAGGCTTGACTGACTCTCAAGTGACTATATCACTCCGATGGACCTCCAGTGAGACTTGACTGGCCATTCAGTTAGCTCCTCATGCGCCCTCCACTGAGCCTCCTTCATTCAGTTACACTCAGTTACACCTACCACACTCAGTTAGACTCAGTTTGACTGATGGTTGACAGTTACTTGAGCATTGATGACTCCATTGATGATGAGATAAACTACTAGTTGTGCTCCGATGACACTCCAGTGATCCTTTGATCACTCCATGAAGGCTAATTCGAATTGCCACCTTAGGCATTTGAATCCTCATGCATTGTACTATTTATTTTTCCATATTGTGATTGATTAATTAGCATGTGTGAAGTATTTTTGCTTCTATCCGAGTTCTACTGTATTATTATTCTGTTGCTCATTATACTGCATTGACCACTCTTCTTCTATTTTCTTGCTTAATCATAATTAATTTTGTGAGGTATACATCATCTCTTAGATCTACTGTGAGGATTTTCACAAATAGGCCCTTGGATTTGGTGACCCTTCATCTACCCCCATGAGTAACACAAAAATGCAAGGAAAACCAAAAGAGGCACTTCATTCTTTTTTCATGAGTATTGGAGCAAGTCGAGTTCTAAGAGAGAAGAAGAGGCTGAGTGGCATGAATTCCTAGACACTAAGACTAGCACAAATTCCAAGAAAGTACATAAACATTAATGTAGCACAAAAATCGAGAAGAGGCTAGGCACGAGTTTTCCTTTGACTAGTATGTTTTTTGAGGTCAAATATAGCAGCATTAAATACCGAGGTCGTATTGTTTATGGTGCGGTTTCCCGAGAAATTTGTGGTCTTGAAATTCAAGTTAAAACTAGCACAAATTTTGAGGCAGTTCGTTGTTGTTATAGTGGACACTTTAACCGAAAAAAAGAAGATTGTTTTAGTTGTGCACAAAATTCGAGGAAATGAACTGAGCAGGCAATTTGTACAGTCTAAATTTGGCACACTTTTCCACACTATTTTTGTACTGAGCAAAAGTCATCTACAACACTAGAATTTCCAGGCTTGTATTATTTTCTTCATTGGGTTGAGACCAGCATAGATCCATCCTAAATGTGGATCTATCAAGCATCGATAGGCATCCAATTCCTTGAGGTGTTATTTTATTAATGACTTTTTATTTGGTTTTAAATTTTTATTTTATGAGAGGATATGGTTTTTTAATTATTTTTTATTTGGTTTTCATTTTTTATTTTATGATCCGACATAAAAAAATTTAATTACTTTTTATTTTTGGTACATAACATGACATCATTACATAACGTTACACATCTCCCCCATACTGGGTTGTAAGCACTTCGCTACTCTCGGTGCAATAAGTTGTATTCAATGTCCTCATTACTGTTGTAAAATTTATTTTGAAGAAGAAATAAATAATCTCACTCTCTCTCACAGGTTTTCCCCTTAGGGGGTTTTTCTTGGGCTAGTTGGCCAAAAATTGTTGAGTCTGAAATTTCATGGTGTGGATGTTGTTTTATTTCTACTCATAAAATTTGTAAAATTCTCATAGTGTTTCCAGTTCTATTTGTTTATGAGAAAAAAATTCATTTGCAGTTGTTATGTTTATTGGGTTGGGCATTAAACAATCATAATTTAACTTGAAACCGGGTTGGGGAATAGCAGTGAAAATTTTTACATGGTATTAGAGCTTGGTCAAAGAGAAGAGGAGCAGAATTGTTGACAGTGATTTTCATACTTGTGTGAGACTTATCTTTTGTTCACTAGGCAGAATTGTTGTGCATTCATTTTCAATGAGATGGCCACATAATTGAGGATAAAGGACAAGTTGGACAAGAAAGCCAACTTCACTCCTTGGAAATAAAGGATAGTGTTGATTCTGCAAGAGAATGAGTTGTGGGATATAGTGAACAGCACGCAAGCTAATTCGATGCAGGTACCCGCTTCTACAAATGTAGCAGCGTTGGCAGCCTTTAACAAGAATGATATCAAGGCTAAGAGGATAATAATTGATGTAGTAAAAGACCATTCCATTCCTCATGTATCTGGTAAGGATCATGCCTATGAGACGTGGGATGCCTTAACCAAGTTGTACCAGAGTTCCAACGAAAATCGAAAAATGGTATTGAGAGAGAAGTTGAAAAGCACAAGGATAGCTAAATATGAAAAAGTGACTTCCTACCTCACTAGGATTACACGGGTAAGAGATGAGCTTGGAGTTGTTGGAGAGAAAGTTGAGGGCAGTGAGCTAGTGCGGAAAGCCTTGAATGGCGTGACCAAGCCATGGGGTGTATTTGTGGAGGTCATTGTTGCTAGAGAGAACATACCTTATTGGGATTGTCTTTGGGATGAATTTGTCCACGGGGAGACCCAGAGAGGATATGTACATGGTATATCATCGCATAGAAGGGCTAATGAGGAGAATGTTGCTTTGTCAACAAAGGGGAAGAAAAAGAAGCCTAAGAAGGGTACCAAGCAGGGTGGGAATAAGCAGTAAGGTGGAGAGAAGAAAGACTTAAGCAAATTCAAGTGCTTTGCTTGCCAAGGGTTTGGGCACTATGCTGGACAATGCCCGAACAAGAACAAGAAGCAACAACATACAATAGCTTCAACCAAGATTGATGCATATGCAGCTAGATTTGAGAGAGATTTTGTTCTCTGTGCTGATCCTTTAGAGAGAGCATCTATTACCAATGCAAATATGGAGGAAGAGAGAAAGTACTCATTGTTGGTTGGCCATTCCTTGAGTACATCCACCACCACATGCACCTAGTACATTGATAGTGGAGATTCGAGCCATATGACAGGTGTGCAAGATACGTTTTCATAGTTTACATAGACAGGATTGGATCTGGAGGTGGTGCTGCGAGATGATATTGTTGTCAGAGCAGTTGGGCAGGGGACCATCACCTTTCAAAGGGACTCCATGGAGCCCATGACTTTGTGTTATGTCTTGTATGTCCCTGGATTGAAAAAGAACTTGGTTTCAGTTTCCACGATCGAGGATAGGGGACTTGGGGTGTACTTACTTGATGGGCACATGCATGTTTTCCCCAAGGCATCAAGACCATCTGCTTCTTTTTCTATTGGAGTCAGATGTGGGAAATTGTACAAGCTCTTGTTTCAGCCTTTACATGCTTTGGCACACAAAGGTAGTAGTGATCTATGCAAGTTATGGCATAGGAGGATGGCTCACTTGCATCATCCAACTTTGCAGATGTTGAGAGATATGGTGATTGGTTTTCCTGAGTTCAGCACAGAGAACAATGATGTATGCAAGGAGTGTGCTTTGGGAAAGAACAACAAGACTTCTTTTCCAAGCAGTGACAACAGATCAACAAGAGTACTTAACTTGATTAATTCTGACTTATGTGGTCCTAAGTCTTTTGTTTTGTTGACTGGTTTTGAGTACTATGTTTCATTCATTGATGACTACTCCAAGAAGACCTGGATCTACTTTCTGAAGAGAAAGAAGTCAAAAGAAGTCTTGTAGAGGTTCCAAGAGTTCAAATCTCTTGTTGAGAACCAAACAATGAGGAGGATTCAGGTGCTGAGATCAGATAATGGGGGTGAGTATACCTCCAATGCATTCAATTAGTTTTGTGCATATGAGGGAATCTCAAGATAGTTGATGATACCTTACACCCTTGAGCAAAATTAGGTTGCAGAGAGAAATAATAGGGCCATTATGGGAGTAGCGAGAGATATGATTCATGATTAGAGTCTTCCATTATTTCTTTGGGTTGAGGCATGCAACATAGTGGTTTACATTCAGAACAGGAGTCCTCACCGAGCCTTGGGGTGTAAGACCCTTGAGAAGATGTTCATATGTAAGAGGCTTGAGGTTGGCCATTTCAGAATTTTTGGTTGTCTGACTTATTCTCATGTCCCTTCAAAGAAGAGGACAAAATTGGAGCCCATTGCAGAGAAGAGTATATTTGTGGGTTATGATGATATTTTGAAGACCTTTCATATTTATCTTCCCTTGCAGAGGAAAGTTGTTGTGAAGAGGGAGGTGAGATTTGAGGAGCAGGCCTTCAGGAAGTCTCATGAGTCAGAGCAGGGGGAGCAACAGTCTTGTAAATATTTGATTTAGAGATCACTACTCCCTCTGAATCACCCTGAGAACTCAAGTAGTTTGAGCCTCAATATCAATGCATACTCATAGAGATATAAACTCAACAGCTAGTTCTGCATTACCAAACTGAAACATATATACAATCACACATAAACACTGGATATACCCTGGAAACCCCAAACAGGGAAAACCAGCAATTTGTGGGGCTATCTTATTTCTCAATCCCAAAGTATATATAAATAGAGACAAGCACAATACAAGATTACCTCAGAAGTAACTCAATTCCTGAATCAATCAAACTCTAGATCTGCATGCATCAGCTGATGCATGCACTGGAAGAATGAGCCCTAACTGATAAACTAGATCTGAGTATCCCTGCAAGTTCCTCTATCTGATTTGTATCTCTCTATTCGCTGCTCTGATCTGCTCTGCAACTTAAGAAGTCTACTGTTGAAAACTTCCTCCTCTGCATGCACAAGTGCACCCTCCCTCAACTCAAGAATGGCTCATATGAAATCAGATCTCAGCAGATCTGAGCTCTGATCATCATTGATCTTCCTCAATCACTGAGACGAAGATACTCTGCAAGTTACAGACACTTAATCGCTTAACTAGATGCGGTACAAGCTTCCTCCTCCATAAGGAATGCACCCTTCTTCTCAAGGAAAGTTGCCCACCTCTCAACTGATCTATCTCGCATCAGTTATCTCGGTGAATGAGACATACACCTTCTGTCTCCTTATATCAACTCATGGAAAATTTAGGTTTACAAAAAACCTAAAAGTAGGTGCATGCAAAACTCACTTTTGCATGCATGCATGCAAACCCTTGCATGCATTTCTCCCAAAGATTTTTCTGGTTAACTTTTTAGTACTCCCTCTTAACCAGAAAAGGGTTCTACACAACTCCCATCTTCTCCCTGAAGTATTCGAACTTATTCTTTATCAAGGATTTTGTCAAAATGTCTACAACCTGCTCATCTGTGGAAATGTACTAGAGCTCAACTGCTCCCTTCTGAACATGATCACGAATGAAGTGATATCTGATCTCAATGTGTTTGGATCGATCATGAAACAATGGATTCTCAGAGAGTTTGATGCAAATCTGATTGTCACAGTGAATCACCATAGGCTCCAACTGTTGATCAAATAGACTTACCAACATCTTGCGAAGCCAGATGGCTTCGCAACTGGATAAACTAGCTGCCATATATTATGCCTCAACAGAACTCAATGCAACGGACTTCTACTTCCTACTAAACCATGACACAATTGCCGAACCTAAGCTGAAGCAACACCCAAAGGTGCTTTTTCTATCACCTGCATTACCTGCCCATTCTAAATCCATGAACCCAACAAGTTGAACTTCTTCCTACGTCACAGTGTTAATTTTTTCAATAATTTCATTCAATAGGATCACTAGGAGAATAACATGCACAACATAACAATCATAAGAGACAATGGACACAAAGTATTTCACCGGGGAAAACCAAGAAGGTGAAAAACCCCGCAACTTCCTCAGAGATAGAATCAGCACCAATACAAGGATCACAAATATCAAACCCCAAAATATAGATGTTTTCAGCAGCTACTCCTCCTCCACTTGTGCGCACTCCTCTCTCTCAACTATGTGAGTTGCATGAGTGAGTGAATAAGTGAAATGAGAGAGACACACTCTCTGTTTATACACTGACTTGACCTGCCTTTAACCCTAATTGGTTCGACTTCCTAAGGAGGCCTAATAACCCATCCACATGAATCATACAGGGCCGACCCCACCAAGGTGGTCTAATAACCCATCAAATACAAATGACGACACTTACAATGTAACTTGCGACACTTGCAAATAAAAATGACGACACTTCCAATCAGAGGAATAATACATCTCCATTGGGGATACAATAAAGTACAAATTTAATACATACAATATACAAGTGAATATCTTCTGAAGTTACAAATACATCAACACTCCCTCTTAACTAGGAAGGTATTCTCTTGACACAGGTCATCAATACATATAGGCACAAGTCTTCAATTCTGGAGCTGGATCATCATCACTGGATCACAGAGCATCATCATCACTGCTGTTGTACTCATCATCTTGATCACTAGTGTTATCTATCAATTCTTCTCGTCATAGGAATTTCTACAAAGCCAACCCTTTTTCATGTTGGTTGTAGGCCTAGCCTCCTGTAGGTCTTCATCATATCTGGCCATCCTATGGAATCCTCAGGGTTGATTACGTGCGTCAACAAAACCTTGAAAGAGCATCCCAGGAATTTTATGAGCTTACTGTTCAACCTATCGGATCTCCCAAGATATTTTACATGTGACCTTCACAAAACCTTAAAAGAGTATCTTGCAACCTGCAAGATCTCTAAAGAGCATCCCAGGATCTTTTCCGTTCCTAGCACAACCTGTCGGGATCTCCAGGATATTTTACATGTGAACTCGAAAAACCTTAAAAGAGTATCTTGCATCCTGCAAAATCTCTAAAGAGCATCCCAGGATATTTTCGTGCCTAGCACAACGTGTCTGGATCTCCAGGATCTTTTCTATGCGACCCTTGCAAAACCTTAAAAGAGTATCTTGCATCCTGCAAGATCTCTAAAGAGCATCCCGGGATCTTTTACATGCCTAGCACAACCTGTCCGGATCTCCAAGATCTTTTCTATGCAACTGCACAACCTGTCCACGGCCATGGAGTATCAATCTGATACTCATGATCATACTGATAATCATTATACAGTACATCATCCTGATGCACATCATCATCACATGATCACCCTGATCATATACATAGCATCATCCTGATGCACATCATCCTGATGCACATCATCTGGAGCATCGTCATGATGCTCATCATCATCACATGATCATCCTGATCATATACATAGCATCATCCTGATGCACATCATCTAGAGCATCGTTCTGATGCTCATCACATAGCGCTTACATCCACAGCCATGGGAAGGATCCTCCTGCCACCATGCTTGGAATGGCTCCTACAAATGTGTCCCATCACTTCCTCCTTGAAGTATCTTCTATCTGAAGAACACCAAGCCTCTCTCTGAAGTATTCGAACTTCACTCTGGCTAGTGGTTTGGTCAACACATTTGCAATCTGCTCATCCGTCGCAACATACTGGAGATTCAATGCTCCTCTCTGCACCATATCCCTGATATAGTGATATTTGATCCCGATGTGCTTCGACCTGTCATGGAACACCGAGTTCTCTGACAACTTCACACAACTCTGGTTGTCACAATAGATACAGGTAGCATCCAACTGGAGATCAAATAAATCAGTCAGTAGCTTCCTTAGCCATACTGCCTCACAACTAACCGAACAAGCTGCGACATACTCTGCTTCGGATGTACTCAATGCTACGCAGGATTGCTTCCTACTAAACCAAGAGATCACATCTGATCCCATACTGAAGCAACACCCCGAAGTGCTCTTCCTATCTGCAGCACTGTCTGCCCAATCTGAATCAACATAACCCTCCAGGTTAAACTTTTGATTTGCATCATACCTGAACCCATAATCAACCGTACCCTTCAGGTACCTCAGAATATGATTTACATCAATCAGGTGAACATGTCTATGATCTATCAAAAACTGACTCAAGGTGTTCACCGCAAAGAAAATATCCGGTCTCGTGTTCGTCAGGTACATCAAGGACCCAATCATCTGACGATACGTCGTGGCATCAAACGACTTTGATGAAGCATCAATCAATAGATTCAAGTTTTATTCCATAGGTGTGGCCATGGCCTTGCAGTCCATCATCTCGAACCGCTTCAGGATCTCTACTGCATACTTCCCTTGTCGAAGGAAGATTCCATCTGCACTCTGCCACACCTCCATACCTAGAAAGTAATGCATCATACCCAAGTCCTTCATCTTGAAATCGGCAACAAGCTTCCTCTTCGTATCAGCAATCAACCCAATCTCACCTGTCACAAATAGGTCATCTACATATAATAGGAATATCACTGGATTTCCTTCCTCAACCTTGTAGTATAGGTTGGAATCCGCTTTACTCTTGGTAAAGCCCAAAATGGACAGGAAGATTTCTATTTTGTCGTACCATGTTTTGGGTGCTTGCTTCAAGCCATACAAGGCTTTCTTTAATTTGCACACATATGACTCCCTGTCATGTGTCTCAAAACTGAGTGGTTTCTCCACATACACTTCCTCTTTGACTACACCATTCAAGAAATCTGTCTTGACATCCATCTGTTGTATCTTCCACTTTATTACTGCAGCCAGAGCAAGTATTGTTCTGATGGAAGTGTATCTGGCTACAGGTGCAAAATTTTCTTCATAATCTATCCCCTCTTTCTGAGAGAAGCCACAAGCCACAAACCTTTCCTTGTATTTCTCTATGTTGCCATCTGCAGCATGCTTGATCTTATAGATCCACTTGGAAGTCACAACAGACTTCCCTTCTAGTCTTGGGACCACATCCCAAACATAATTCTTCATGATCGACTTGTATTCCTCGACCATGGCATCCTTCCATTCTTTATTTTCCGCTGCTTCTTCATAACTGGAAGGTTCTTTGTTCATTATGTCACAGAGTAAGGCAACATAGCTGGTGTGTGACCTTGTCGTTTTTCTTTCTCTGTGTTCCTCCTCTGGAATACCATACCTTTCTGCATCTTGGATGAGCTCTCTAGCCCATGCTGGTTTCCTTTTGTGAGAGTTCTTCTCACGGGGTGGATCTACGGGTTATTGTGGATCTTCTATTTCACGATCCACTTCTGGAATTGCTTCGTTCATAGTGGTGTCTTGTATTATGGGTACCCTTGGTTCTTCATTGTCTTCAACAGGTATCTTCCTCGATTTGATGTATGTTGAGTCTTCATCAAAAGTCACATCCCTGTTGATGTCAATCTTCTTGAACCCTAGAAAGTAGATTCTATATGCCTTCGATCTTTCACTGTAACCCACAAATATGCCCTTCTTTCCTGAAGGATCTAGCTTTGTCCTCTTTTCTTTTGGAATGTGTGTGTATACTAGACAACCAAATATCCTAAGATGGCTAACTTTTGGTTTCTTACCAGAGAAGACTTCTTCTGGTGTCTTGTTGTCAAGTATCTTGTGTGGTGTTCTGTTTTGCACATATACTGATGCCCTTGCTGCTTCTTCCCATAGGTGCATGGGTAGATATTGGTCATGAAGCATTTCCCGTGCTGCTTCCATGATTGTTCTATTCTTCATTTCTTCAACCCCATTCTGTTGTGGATTGTAAGGAGTGCTCAACTCCCACTTAATCCCTGAATCACTGCATAACTTCTTGAAGTCTCCTGAAGTGAATTCTCTACCATTGTCGGATCTAAAGGTCTTGATCTTCTTATCAGTTTGATTTTCTATCAAGGCTTTGAATTCCTTGAACTTATCAAACACTTCATCTTTATTCTTCAAGAAATAAACCAAAGTCTTCCTAGAGAAATCATCAATGAAAGAAACATAGTATACATACCCACTGAGAGAAATCGATGACATCGGACTGCATACATCGGAGTGGATAATCTCCAAGGTTCCTTTTTCCTTGCTTTCACTGCTTGGAAATGCCTTCTTTGTGTTCTTTCCTTTTGCACATCCTTTGCAAACACCTTCATGCTTTGACTGGATTTCAGGAAGACCCTCTACTGCTTTGCTTGCAATTGGTAGTGCTCTATAGTGCACATGAGCAAGCCTTCTATGCCAAAGTTCACTTGGCTCCATGGATTCATGTACCATGGCATGTTCAGGTTGTCCCTTCAATTTGTACAATCCTACCTCTTGCTCTCCAATCACTACTGCATCATCTATGGTCTTGTCTTTTGGCAACATGAGTACTTGGCCATCCAAAAATGTAACTCTCATTCCCTTTGCATCCAAAGATGATATGGAGAGGAGATTATTTTTGAGTCTAGGTACATATAGAACATCTTTCATTTTTAAAGAATTCTTAGAGTCTAACTTGTAGGAGGCTTCACCACTTCCTTTTATAGGATATTGATATTCATCCTCAAGTTTCACCTTGTGAGGTGACTCATGTTCAGATAGGTCCATAAGAGATTCTTTGAATCCCGTCATATGTTTAGAATCCCCACTATCAATAAGCCAACCATTACACCCATGTGTAACAATACCTATGAGAGCAGAGATTATAACATATTCTTCATCACTTGAAGAGTCTTCACTTCTGCCCTGGTTTTCTTCTTGGGAGGTTCATCATCCTCAGCAACATGAGCATGATATCTCTTCTTGTTGTTGAATTCTTGATTATTCTTGGGACATTCTGAGGCATAGTGTCCCTTCTCATTACAAGAGAAGCATCTAATGCGAGAGACATCTTTCTTCTTTTGATGGAAGTGAGCATATTTCTTGTGATGAGATTTCTCCCTCTTGAACTTACCTTTCTTGGTGTGTGCTGTGAGACCTTGGTATTCACTTCCCATATTCTCTTCTTGGGCCACAAGCCTAGCCTCTTCTTGTGAGCATTGCTCCCATAGTCTACTAAAGGGGATCAATTTATTTCTTGCACAAATACCTTGGATGAAGGAGTCCCGTGACCTAGGTAGGCCATTCAAAGTGGTCATTAAAATTTCTCCATTCTCCACTACTTCATCCATAGCTTCAAGTTGTTCTTTGATTTGAGAGACCTTAGTAAAGTAGGATTGGATGGTCTCTCCATTCTGGATCTTTACCCCTTTCAATTGGTTCTGCAAAGTCATCTTCCGATTTATGTTCTTTCCTTCAAACAACTTGGTCAAGGAGTCAAACATCTCCTTAGGTGTCTTTAGGGAAGACACACGGGGAATGAGATGGTCTTTGATAGAATCAGAAATGATTCTCTTGGCCTAGACCAATTTCTTCTTGTGTAAGGCCTTAGCCTCATCTCCCTCTGGAAATGGAACCTGTTCTTTTATGTAGGTGTCCAATTCATTCTCTTCTAGGATTAACCCAATCCTATACTTCCATGCTCGGAAATTATCAACCCCTTCAAGCTTATCCTCAAGCTTGGTGTGGTGATACATCTTAATGAGAAACTCAAATGGAAATAAAATATTTAGATCTTACACTTAAATGCTGAGAACTGGATGAGCAAGCTGGTGTGGAAATTCCAAAATTTGACCTTCCAGAATTGACTGTAATGTTTCTGGTGTAACTCAGAAATTTCGGATCCTCAGGGTCTAAAACTTTGGCCTTTGGTATCATGTCTTGTTATCTTTCCAACCCCATAGGTTTGAGCTCAATTGGATTCTCCAAGAGAGAGTTATTCCAAGTGTCGTAATGTGACCTGTTTATGGGATGAAACATGATAACGAACTTGTACAGAGTGCCACGTGTCATTGGTTCAACTTCGGCCTCTGAAACCCGGACCTGTGAAACTACAATTCGTGCTCTTACTGACACTTTTTACAGAATTTCATTTGGAGATTCCTAGCCCAAGTTATGACATTTTTCCCTAGGTCACCTGTTTATGACTGAGATCTGGAAGAGGCAGAAACCCTAATTTGTACGGATCATAAATCAGAAAGTACAGCAAATCAGATGTTGTGCTTTGGAAAAAAGGTACAGGGGGATGTTATCTCTGTCTTATAAAAGTTTCAGATCCCGAACCTTCGCATAAATGAAGTTATAGCGAAAGTTCCAAGATGAATAGGTTTTGCTATTGCAAAGCCCTTTTCTAGTCTAGCCTCCTCTTTCCTTTGATGACCTGTGGAAAGAAACCCAAAAAACAAGAAGCCCTAGCTTCTTCTGCTGCACAATGTGTTCTTCTTAGGTCAGCTCTGATACCATGTTAATTTTTTCAATAATTTCATTCAATATGATCACTAAGAGAATAACATGCACAACATAACGATCATAAGAGACAATGGACACAAAAAATTTCACCGGGGAAAACCAAGAAGGTGAAAAACCCCACAACTTCCTCAAAGATAGAATCAACACCAATACAAGGATCACAAAAATCAAAACCCAAAATATAGATGTCTTCAGCAGCTACTCCTCCTCCACTTGTGTGCACTCATCTCTCTCAACTATGCGAGTTGGATGAGTGAGTGAATAAGTGAAATGATAGAGACACACTCTTTATTTATACACTGACTTGACCTGCCTTTAACCCTAACTGGGCCGACTTCCTAAGGAGGCCTAATAACGCATCCACATGACTCATACAGGATCGACCCCACCAAGGTTGTCTACTAACCCATCAAATACAAATGACGACACTTACAATGTTACTTGTGACACTTGCAAATACAAATGACGACACTTCCAATCAGAGGAATAATACATCTCCGTTGGGGATACAATAAAGTACAAATGTAATACATACAATATACAAGTGAATATCTTCCGAAGTTACAAATACATCAACACATAGTTCAGCCCATACTGTGTTGTTCCATTGATGTATCTCAGAACATGTTTTGCGGCTACCTAGTGCACATCTATGGGTTCTACCATGTACTTACTCAAGGTGTTGACCGCAAAACTCAAATCTGGTCTGGTATTAACCAAATACATCAAGGAACCAATGAGTTGTTGGTACCTGGTGGAATCAACCAACTTACTCTTACAAGCCACTTGCTTCTTCCAGTTGGTTTTCATAGGGGTAGTCATGGGCTTGCAATCATGCATCTGAAATCTCTTCAGTATGTCCATTGCATACTTGCCCTGATTGAGAAAGATATGCCCATCCTCCTACCAGACTTCCATCCCTAGGAATTAATGCATCAATCCTATATCCTTCATCTCAAA
Source organism: Larix kaempferi (assembly GCA_027924585.1). Classification (NCBI taxonomy): domain Eukaryota; kingdom Viridiplantae; phylum Streptophyta; class Pinopsida; order Pinales; family Pinaceae; genus Larix; species Larix kaempferi. The sequence continues at coordinate 18,034,650 of BSBM01001023.1, forward strand.
ATCAGATGCAAGGTCCATCTTGCAATCACTGATGAGTTTTTCTGCCCCCGTAATAAACAGGTCATCTACATAAAGCACAAGGATGACCAAATCCCCTTTCACTACAATGAAGTAGAGATTTGGATCTGCTTCACTTTTCTGAAACCCTAGCTATTGTAAATGGGTATCTATCCTAGAATACCAAGATCTGGGTGCATGTTTTAAGTTGTATAGAGCTTTCTTCAATCTGCATACATGAGATTCTCTCTCAAGTACCTCGAAGCCCTCTGGCTACTCAATGTATACCTCTTCCTCTATGAGTCCATTTAGGAAGGTTGTCTTGACATCCATCTGGTGAATCTTCCATCCCATTTCTGCTACAACAGAAATCACAGTCCTGATGGAAGAATACCTGGCTACAAGAGCAAAAGTCTCATCATAGTCAACTCCCTCAATCTGTGAGAATCCTCTAGCCACAAATCTAGCTTTTTATTTCTCAATGCTACCATCTGCAACATATTTAATTTTGTAGAGCCATCTGGAGGTGACCACAGATTTTCCCTCTGGTCTTGGCACTAATTCCCAGAAATCATTCTTCATGATGGAAGCATACTCTTCCAACATGGCATCTCTCCAAGCCTGATTACCTAGTGCTTGTTCGTACGAGGATGGCTCAGACTCACTGATACTGCTTACTAGAGCTAAGTAACTGCAGAATCTCTGTGGAGCCTTCCTTTCTTTTACATCTTTCTTGGGAGTTCCTACTGCCTGAGCATCCTTCAAGGTATCTTCGAAAGCCACTTGGGATTCCTCTTCCCTGAAGTGACATCATGTGAGGAGAACTCCTCATCCTCATCCCAATAACCTGTATGAGAATGAGTACCTCCAGTAGAGGTTCCTGTAGCTCGAGAACCTGTAATCTAGGACCCTGATCTAGGTTGATCACCAATATGAGATCCTGTGCCATTTCCTACTCCTGTGCCCGTGGAACCTGTAACCTGTGCATCTATCACTCCAGACACTTGGGACCCTGTTGGTTGTTGAGCAGTACTCTGACCTGTGTCATGTAGGGATGTAGCTGTTAGTTTTTTGATAATTTCATTCAATATTATCTAGGATCACTAAGAGAATAACAAGCATAGCATAACAATCACAAGAGACAATGGACACAAAGCATTTCACCGAGGAAAACCAAGAAGGTGAAAAACCCCGCAACTTCCTCAGAGATAGAATGAGAAATAGTACAAAACCCAAAAACAAAGAGATAGACTCCAGCAGCTTCTCCTCCTCCACTTGTGCGAAATTGTCTCTCTTTCACTCATGCGCAATGAGTAAGTGGGTGAATTAATAAATGAGAGTCTCACTCTCTATTTATACTTTACTTCACTTTCCTTTTTACCCTATAGGGCCGACTTCTCCTAGGAGAGTCTAATAACCCTTTAACCCCTAACTCTGGGCTGACCCCACAAGAGGAGTCTAATAACCCATCAAATAATAATGATGACCTTCCTGATCGGAGGAATGAAACCTCTACGTCGGAAGTACAATGTCACATGAATACAATATAAAATATATAAATGAAATACATTCTGAAGTTACATATACATCAACACTCCCTCTTAACTAGGAAGGTATTTTCTTGACACATGTCATCAATACATATAGGCACAAGTCTTCAATACTGGAGCTCGATCATCATCACTGGATCACGGAGCATCATCATCACTGCTGATGTACTCGTCATCTCAATCACTGGTGCTATCTCTCAATTCTTCTCGTCATAGGAAGTTCTACAGAGCCAACCCTTTTTCATGTTGGATGTAGGCCTAGCCTCCTGTAGGTCTTCATCATCTCTGGGAGTGAGCCATCTAGTATGTACATCTCAGGACTTATTATATGATTCTACAAAACCTGTGTACCATACTGTCAACATCAGCAATCATCCTCTTGCTGGAACATCATCTACTGGAACAACATCTTCGTCAACTGGAACTTCTTCTATTGGAACATCCTCATCAGCAACATCATTAGTTGGAACATCTTCTACTGTCAGCAACCTCGTCAGCTGGAACACCATCTGCTGGAACATCCTCATCAACATCACCATTAGCTGGAACACCTGCAACAACAATCAGTAACTAAGTATTGATACTATCAGTCAGCCAGTACTGATCTTCCCTCACCCTTGAAGAGGCATTAGCTCGTGAGAGCTGGCACCATCAGTCAACCAGTACTGATCTTCCCTCACCCTTGGAGAGGCATCCATCCCTCTGGACAGACATCAGCTTGTGAGAGTTGGAACCATCAGTGAACCAGTACTGATCTTCCCTCACCCTTGGAGAGGCATCCATCCCTCCGAACAGGCATCATCTCGTGAGAGATAGAACCATCAGTCAGCCAGTACTGATCTTCCCCCACCCTTGGAGAGGCATCCATCCCTATGGACAGGCATCAGCTCGTGAGAGCTGGAACCATCAGTCAGCCAGTACTGATCTTCCCTCGCCCTTGGAGAGGAATCCATCCCTACGGACATGCATCAGCTCGTGAGAGATGGAACCATCAGTCAACCAGTACTGATCTTCCCTCACCCTTGGAGAGGCATCCATCCCTACGGACAGGCATCAGCTCGTGAGAGCTGGAACTATCAGTCAACTAGTATTGATCTTTTGTCCCTTCTGGATAGGCATATATCCTTCTGGATAGGATCTCTATCATTCAGCAAGTACTGATCTTCTGTCTCTCTTGGACAGGAATCTATCCTTTCAGATAGTCATCATCAATCTCTCTTCCTAGAGAGGTCCCTCTAGACCACACCAAGCTTGTCTCGAAAGTACTCAAACTTCACACGAGCCAGAGGCTTAGTCAGCACATCAGCAACTTATTCCTCTGTAGGAACATACTCGAGCTTCACAGCTCCCCTCTGCACCATATCCCGGATATAGTGGAACTTAATCTCGATCTATCATGAAACACAGGATTTTCTGTCAACTTGATGCAACTCTGGTTATCACAGAGTATCTCCGTAGCATCAATCTCAGCATCGAACAATCCTGTCAGCATATTGCGAAGCCACACTGATTCACCACAAGTTGAACAAGTTTCTACATATTTAGCTTCGGTTGTACTCAGTGCCACACAGGACTACTTCCTGCTAAACCAAGAGATCACACCTGATCCCATACTAAAGCAACACCCCAAAGTGCTCTCCCTATTTGTAGCACTTCCTGCCCAGTCTGAATCAACATAACCCTCCAGGTTAAAATTTTGATTCACATCATACCTGAGCCCATAATCAATCGTACCCTTCAGGCACCTCAGAATATGCTTTATAGCAATTAGGTGAACATGTCTAGGATCTGTCAGAAACTGGAACAAGGTGTTCACTGCAAAGCAAATATCTGGTCTTGTGTTCGTCAGGTACATCAAGGACCCAATCATCTGATGATACACCGTGACATCAGCAGACTCTGATGAAGCATCACTCATTAGCTTCAGGTTCGATGCCATAGGTGTTGCCATGGCCTTGCAATCCATCATCCCAAACCGCTTCAAGATCTCTATTGCATACTTCCCTTGTCCAAGGAAGATTCCATCTTCACTTTGCCACACCTCCATACATAGAAAGTAATGTATCATGCCCAAGTCCTTCATCTTGAACTTTGCAGCAAGCTTCCTCTTCATGTCAGCAATCAATCTATCGTCACCTGTCACAAACAGGTCATCCACATATAATAGAAGTATCACTGGATTTCCCTCCTTAACCTTGTAGTAAAGGTTTGAATCTGCTTTACTCTTGGTAAATCCCAAACTAGATAGGAATTTGTCTATCCTGCTGTACCATGTCCTAGGTGCTTGCTTCAAGCCATACAAGGCTTTCTTCAATTTGCACACATATGACTCCCTGTCATGTGTCTCAAAACCGAGTGGTTATTCCACATACACTTCCTCTTCGACTACACCATTCAAGAAAGCTGTCTTGACATCCATCTGGTGTATCTTCCACTTTATCACTGCAGCCAGAGCAAGTACTGTTCTGATGGAAGTGTATCTAGCTACAGGTGCAAAAGTTTCTTCATAATCTATCCCTTCTTTCTGGGAGAAGCCACGAGCTACAAACCTTGCCTTGTATTTTTCTATGCTACCATCTACAACATGCTTGATCTTGTAGATCCATTTAACAGACTTCCCTACTGGTCTTGGGACCACATCTCAAACATCACTCTTCATGATCAACTAGTACTCCTCGATCATGGCATATTTCCATAACTACATCCCGGATCCTAGGAACTTTGGATTCTTCAATATCTTCAATAGGTAGTTTTCTGGATTTGTTGAATCTTCATTGCTTGTTCTTCAAAACAAGTCTCTCTTATAGGTGATGGTACACGGTTTTTCCTACAAGACAAGTTCAATTGCATGATTAGAAACATCTCATAGATCTCAGAACAAATTCTTACACAAAGACATATGTCATACAATCATGCAATTATCTTAGCCAATGCTTCAATACAACATTCATACATATCCCGTATTCATATGGTAACTTTCTAGATGCCTTCCATCTCTACCAGAACATTGTTAAGTGTGTGCACTACTCCAACATGTCAGCAAAGAGGTTTCATTCTAGATAAGTAGAAATGGAATGTTGTACAGTACCATAGGCCACTTACCCATTACTGGTATATAGTAGTATCTTGTTCATTAATGTAACTTTTCTAAAATGCATAATATACATCCTAAATCTAGGAACATAAGTATATACATGACTGAACAGCATCATTTAAGTAATTATATACAAGAAATGACAATTCAAATACTTATCTTTGTTTGGTTGTTGGGTGGAGTCCCTCTCAATATTTGCTTCCTTGCAGGAACTACTAGAGTGTGCTCCCTGTTGATCTTTGCTTCCTAGATTATCTGTCTTTGAACTTATGTCCATCTTGGACCACTATGCATGCTTAAGTGTGCACTAGTGTCATCATTGTTTCATCCTCAAGATCTCATACATAATCATACATGCATTAGTATAATCTCAATACTGTCAAAAACATTATGATTTCTAAATATGTATGGTCATGATCACTTCATACACAAGCGTTAGTATTCAAGGTTCCATGCATATTCTTATTTGACCATTGGACTCTTCTAGTTTGTTATATCATTAATCAAACTAAGAAGCATAAAATGCATAAACCCATAAATGTTCAAACCTATAACTTCATGAATAATCATTATCAATCATACGAAAGTATACTTATATGAGATCCTAACACAAGGTAGGATTCTAACTTGATATAGGAAAACATACCTGGATTATCATGTTGTCTAACATACCCATTTAATGTCTGCTTTGTTCTCTTCAATGATTTAGAGAGCTTGTCCTAGTAACCTACATATATCACAAGTTAAGCATTGTAGGACCAAATTATACATACCGTGTAAGTAGAGCTTCTATGTGATCAATGGATATAGATGAGTCTTTGTCTTGATGTCACCGTGGTCATATGTTCTCGATCTAGAACTTGATTTGTCTTTCTTGATGTACCTTTCATGTTAGCGGACAACATCATCCTCATACAACACCACAATGCATTAGTACAATCATAAGTGTCATAACCCTAATCAATGAATGTCTTCTATTATTCATACTTTTACTAAGGTGATCAAACAATCTAAAATTAATCAATATTGTACTAACCTCAATAATATGAAGACAAAAATATCATGAACTTAATCATCAGATAAATGAAACAAATTTCGACACATACCTGTATCTTTTCAAGTCATACCTATCAGGATTGCTTGTAGTCTTCTTTTGTAAGTCCTTAGCCTCATCTACCTCTGGAATTGAAACTTCTTCACTTATGTAGGTGTCCAAATCATTCTCTTCTAGGATTAACCCAATCCACTTTGATTTGCTGAGACTGGATCTGGAGATGGCTAGGGTTTGATAGAGAAACCCTAAAAATTCAAACTTTGAATTTCAAACTTCTGATTGCATGGAAAGATGCACCTTGCTGAGCTAATTAGGTTGGTATACTTCAATTTTGAAATCTGCAAAATTTGATCCCTCAAAATTGCCTTTGAAACTTCCGGATCTTCTGGACAAAATCCCGAACTAGGGCTTGATAATGCCCAGGGTTCTACCTAGCTAAAAAGTTCGATCTTGTGCTCTAAACTTCGATTTTTCTGAGGAGCATCCCGCCGTGGTCACAGATTCCAAAAATTTCAACTTTTGCAAAAACCCTAATTTTCCACCTTTCCGATCAAAATCCTGATTTAGGGTTTGATGAAGCCCAACCTTATGCCCAACCAAAAGTTCGATCTTGGTCTCTAAACTTCAATTTTCTTGAGGGGCATCCAGCCGTGGTCTCGGATTCCAAAAATTCCAACTTTCTCTTAAACCCTAATTTCTCGCAGTAGTGATGGGCCAAAAACTGAAAGTGCTCAGAATTGAATTCTATCTAGATAGAAAGATGCGCCCTTCCAAGGAGAGTAGGCCTAGCGTCCTGCCTTTGATGAATTGTGGAGAGAAACCCAAAAAATTAAGGATCCCTAGCTTTCGTGGCTACACAATGTCTTCTTCTTAGTACCGCTCTGATACCATGTTAGTTTTTCGATAATTTCATTTAATATTATCTAGGATCACTAAGAGAATAACAAGCACAGCATAACAATCACAAGAGACAATGGACACAAAACATTTCACTGGGGAAAACCAAGAAGGTGAAAAACCCCGCAACTTCCTCAGAGATAGAATGAGCAATAGTACAAAACCCCAAAACAAAGAGATAGACTCCAGCAGCTTCTCCTCCTCCACTTGTGCGAACTTGTCTCTCTCTCACTCATGCACAATGACTAAGTGAGTGAATTAATAAATGAGAGAGTCTCACTCTCTATTAATAGTTTACTTCACTTTCCTTTTTACCCTACAAGGCCGACTTCTCCTAGGAGAGTCTAATAACCCTTTAACCCCTAACTTTGGGCCGACCCCACAAGAGGAGTCTAATAACCCATCAAATAATAATGATGACCTTCCTGATCGGAGGAATGAAACCTCTCCATCATAAGTACAATGTCACATGAATACAATATAAAATATATTGGTGAAATACATTCCGAAGTTACATATACATCAACAGTAGAAACCTGTTGTTTTCCCTTCTCTGACCCACATGACTTTCGAAAGGCTCGATCCTCCTCGAACTTCACATTTTGCCTCACAAGAGTTTTCTTGAGAGCATGGATGTGAATGCGATAGGCCTTCGAAGTCTCATCATACCCAACAAGAATTCCCCTTTCTACAGTGGGATCCAACTTTGTCCTTTTGTTTGAAGGAACATGAGAGTAGGTGAGGCATCCAAAAATCCTGAAGTGCCCAACTTCGGGTTTCTTTCCAGAGAAAGCCTCCTCAGGGGTCTTGTCCCCCAATGCCTTATGAGGGCACCTATTCTAAATGTAGGCTGCAGTGTTGCATGCTTCAGCCCAACGAAAAAATTACAATCCCTGATCATGCAACATGGATCTAGCAGCTCCAACAATGGCCCTGTTCTTCCTCTCAACCACCCCGTTATGTTGAGGTGTATAAGGTACAGTCAACTGCCTCTTGATGCCTTCCTGAGTGCAAAACTTATTAAACTCATTGGAGGTGTACTCTCCCCCATTATCTGATTTGAAGATATTAATCTTCCTTTCTGTTTGTTTTTCCACAAGAGCCTTGAACTCTTGAAACTTCTACAAAAATTCCTTCGACTCTTTGCTCTTCAAGAAGTAGATCTATGTTTTCCTGGAATATTCATCAATGAAAGACACATAGTACTTGTATCCTTTCAGTGATGTGGTGGACATTGAACCACAGAGGTTGGAATGAATCAAATCAAGAGATCTTGTAGCTCTCTTATCACTCTTTGGAAAGGTTGTCTTGACGTACTTCCAGAGAGCACACCCCTTGCACACATCTTTGTGCTCAGTGCTGAACTCAGGTACTCCTGTCACAATCTCCCTCAGAATATTTAGGGCAGGATGGTGCAGATGAGCCATCCTCCTATGCCACAGCTCACAGGGGTCACATCCCTCATCTCAACTGCTATGACTTAGGGCATGATGAAGTTGAAAATTCAGTTTGTATAGCTTCCCAATGCGGACTCCAATCCTCTCAGCTGAGGTAACACTGGATCCCTTGGGATGAACTAGCACATTTCCATCTCTGAACATCACCCATAGTCCTCGATCTTCAATAGTAGATACGGAGATCAAGTTTTTCTTAAGACCTGGGACGTATAGAACATCACCAACTCTCATCTGTTCTCCAGAGTCTTTCTGGAATGACACAGTTCCTCGTCCTATTGCCTTGACTGTAGAGTTGTCTCCCAGGACAATCTCAAGGTCTATTCCATCCTCCGTTAGGTCAGAAAAGTATCCTCGAACACCCGTCATAGGACTAGAAGCTCCACTGTCTATGTACCATACACTAGAAGTGGAGGCCATCAATGATTGACAGGTGTTAAGAATCATCTCCCTATCAATCCCATCGCTAGCACACTCATCAATATCTATAGCGGTGCAAGAAGTGCAAACAATTTTATCCTCCCCCATGCCAATGATCGCAGATCTGATACTGCAACTGCAGATCTGAGTGTGATTTCTCTCCCTGACCCTTACCAAGGCTTTGATACCATGTAAATCTTTGATTCAGAGATCACTACTCCCTCTGAATCACCGTGAGAACTCAAGCAGTTTGAGCCTCGATATCAATGCATAGTCATAAAGATATAAACTCAACAGCTAGTTTTGCATTACCAAACTGAAACATACATGCAATCACACATAAACACTGGATATACCCTGGAAACCACAAACGAGGAAAACCAACAATCTGTGGGACTATCTTCTTTCTTGATCCCAGAGCATATATAAATAGAAACAAGTACAATACAGAATTACCTCAAAAGTAACTCAATCCCAGAATCAGGCAAACTCTAGATCTACATGCATAAGCTGATGCATGCACTAGAAGAATGAGCCCTAACTGATAAACTGGATTTGAGTATCCCTGCAAGTGCCTCTGTCTGATCTATCTCTCTTTATCCTCTGCTCTGATCTGCTCTGCAACTGAAGAAGTCTACTGCTGAAAACGTCCTCCTCTGCATGCACAAGTGCGCCCTCCCTCAACTCAACAATGGATCGTACGAAATCAGATATGAGCTTTTATCGTCACTGATCTTCCTCAATCACTGAGACAAAGATACTCTACAAGTTACAAACACTCAATCGCTCAACCGGATGCGGTATAAGCTTCCTCCTCCACAAGGATTGCGCCCTCCTTCTCAAGGAAATTCGCCCACCTCTCAACTGATCTATCTCGGATCAGTTATCTCGGTGAATGAGACAGACACCTTCTATCTCCTTATATCAACTCACCGAAAATTTAGATTTACGAAAAACCTAAAAGTAGGTGCATGCAAAACTCACTTTTGCATGCATGCATGCAAACCCTTGCATGCATTTCTCCCAAAGATTTTTCTAGTTAACTTTTTAACAACATTCAGAACATGAGTCCTCACTGAGCCTTAGAGTGTAAGACCCTTGAGGAGATGTTCATATGTAAGAGAATTGAGGTTGGCCATTTCAGGATTTTTGGTTGTCTGACTTATTCTCATGTCCCTTCAGAGAAGAGGACAAAACTGGAGCCCATTGCAGAGAAGAGTATATTTGTGGGTTATGATGAGATTTTGAAGACCTTTCACATTTATCTTCCCTTGCAGAGGAAAGTTGTTGTGAAGAGGGAGGTGAGATTTGAGGAGGAGCAGGCCTTTAGGAAGTCTCATGAGTCAGAGTAGGGGGAGCAACACGCTTCCACACCTCAAGTGATTCCTCAGATTCCAGCTTCACAGAGTGTAGGATCATCGGTATCAGCAGTGACTAGTCCACTGGTTACAGGTGCTTCATGTTCAGGGACATAGTTCATAGGTTCACTCGATACAGGTTCATGTTCTTGGGTTAGAGGTTCACTAGTTCCAGCTTCTGATTCACATGAGTCGCCAGCTTCTAGTTCGCAGGTTTTTGGATCACCAACGACGAGTGGTTCTACTCCCGAATCTCATCCTTCAGAAGATGATACACCAGTTTGGGAGGATGGAATCCCAAGTGGCTTAGAGACACCCTGAAAGAATCAAATTCAATTGGAGAAACAAAGAAACTTGTTCAAGAGATTCGGATGCCAGATAGGTATGCCATTGCTTTGGTGGCTAGACTTCATGATGAAGAGCCTTCCACTTTTGAGGAGGCATCCCACCATCACGTGTGGAAAGATGCCATGAAGGAAGAGTACCATTCCATCATGAAGAATGATGTTTGGGAGATTGTACCAAGATGTGAGGGGGAGTCAATGGTGACTTCTTGATGGCTTTACAAGATCAAGCATGTTGCAGATGGCAGTGTGGAGAAGTACAAAGCTCGGTTTGTGGCGCGGGGGTTCTCACAAGTAGAGGGGGTTGATTATGAGGATACCTTTGCACTAGTTGCTCGTTACTCTTTGATCAGAGGAATGATCTCTATTGCAAAGGAGATGGGTTGGAAGATCGACTAGATGGATGTGAATACCGCATTTCTCAATGGGATTCTACAGGAGGAGGTGTACCTTGAGCAACCACAGGGCTTTGAGATTCATGGGAGAGAGTCTCATGTTTGCAGGCTGAAGAAGGCCTTGTATGGGTTGAAGCAAGCTCCTAGAGCTTGGTACTCCAGGATAGACTCTTACTTGTTGTCGATGGGATTCCAAAAGAGTGAGGCTTATTTGAACCTTTACTATAGTGTGGTTAGTGATGATCCACTCATTCTTCTGCTATATTTAGATGACTTGTTCATTACAAGTGAGGAAAGGCTCATTACAACATTCAAGAGAGATCTTGCTTCAGAGTATGAGATGATCGACATTGGGCTTATGCATTATTTTATGGGATTTGAGGTTTCGCAGGAGCCTGGACATTTTTTCTTGAGGCAGGGGAAGTATGTAGTTGATATTCTGAGGAGATTTTGGATGGAGGATCGCAGGTCGATGGCCACACCGATGATCACCAACTAGAAGAAGCTTCATGCTTCTGAGGGAGAGTTGGTGGATCCTGCCTTATATCGTCAACTCATTGGTTCTTTGATGTACATGGTCAACACCATGCTAGATCTATGTTTTGCGATGAACACTTTTTGTCAAGTTATGGTGGAGCCTAGGAGAGTGCACTGGGTAGCCGCGAAACATGTGTTGAGATATCTTGTTGGGACAGTGGATTATGGTTTGGACTATAGGAGGCAGATGGTGTTAGTTTGATTGGCTTTATGGATTCAGATTAGGCAGATAATGTGACGGACCGGAAGAGGCTAAGTACATGGCAACTAGTCAGGCTAGTTGTGAGGCTTTGTGGCTTTGCAAGTTGTTGGTGGATTTATTTGGTCAAACTGACATGACCCTTGCATGATTGTCACAGTTGTTGGGGGAAAACTGACATGACCCTTGCATTAATTGCTTGCGATGAGCTTTTAATTCACTTCAGAGATTAAAGTGATTTAAAAAAAAAATTAAGTGGTAGTTGAGATAAAATATTTTTATGGAGAGAAAAAGTGCATTTATTTTCATCCATTGATCTTAGATCACCAAAGCCAATGTGGGCCCTTGGATTTGGTGACCCTTCAGCTACCCCCATGAGAAACACAATAAGGCAAGGAAAACCAAAAGAGGCACTTCATTCTTGTTTTCATGAGTATTGGAGCAAGTCGAGTTCTAAGAGAGAATAGGATGAGTGGCACAAATTCCTAGATGTTGAGACCGACACTAATTCCAAGAAAGTACAACAACATTAATGTAGCACAAAAATTGAGAAGAGGTTGGGCACAAGTTTTCCTTTGACTAGCACAATTTTTTAGGTCAAGTATAGCAATATTGAATACTGAGGCCATATTGTTTGTGGTGCAATTTCCTAGGCAGTTTGTGGGCTTGAAATTCAAGGCAGAATTGGCACAAATTTTGAAGCAATTCAATGTTGTTACAATGGGAACTTTAACAAAGAAGAAGAAGATTGTTTTAGTTGTGCACAGAATTCAAGGAAATGTACTATGAGCAGGAAGTCCGTATAGTCTGAATTTGGCACACATTTCCACCTTTTTTTATTGAGCACAAGTCATCTACTACACTAGAATTTCCAGGTTTGGATTATTGTTTTCATTGGGTTGAGATAAGTTGTATTCACTATCCTCATTACTGCTGTAACTTGTATTTTGAAGAAGAAATAAATACTCACTCTCTCTCATAGGTTTTCCCCTTAAGGGGTTTTCCTGGGCTAGTTGACCAAAAATTATTGAGTCTGAAATTTCATGGTGTGAATGTGGTTATATTTCTGCTCATAAAATTTGTAAAATTATCCTAGTGTTTCCAGTTCTATTTGTTTATGAGAAAACAATTCATTTGCAGCTGTCATGTTCATTGGGTTGGGCATTAAACAATGAGAAGTTAACTTGAAACTAGGTTGGGGAATAGCAGTGAAATTTTTTACATTGAGGCCTCAAGGGCATGGTAAATAAACATTAAAGAAATATTTGTGGTTGGAATGCCCCTCCAACAATACTTTAGAACATTGCTTAAGTTTTGAAATTCAAACTTGACCTTCTGTTACCGAACAAACTAGCAGGCCTTGTGTCCAATAGACAAATGTAGGGAAGATGTGACCACTGTCACTTCAGTCACACCTCCAACTTCTTAGGAGTGTCTTAACCTCCAAGGGGAGAGCCCTTTAGATGCTCTGCAAGGCACTTAGGAAAAAAGACTGTCTTATGTACGATGATGTTAATGACCAATGCCTTTTAATCAATCAATCTTAATGAATGAAGAAGACATACTAGATCAAGAAAGTGCTTGTAGATGCTAGTGCAAATGTGTCAAATCAAAGTATGAAGAACATTCATCCAAGTATTTAATTCAAGATCAGTGGAATTAGTAGCAAAGTCAATTTGATATCACTTTAGCATACAAAAGATCATTCACCAACATTAACTGTGTAACCATATATCATTTAATATGAGTGTAATGACATTGGTATATAACCAACCAATAACTTTCCAATGACAAGTATGAGGACTGGTATAAATATAGTAGTAGTAGTACAGTATGACAGTCCTAATTATGACAGTTTTGTAGCAGCAGTTAGGAAAGTAAAGAAAATATGTATATAAGGTGTACTTTAATGTAAACCACAACTTCAATCTTTAAGTGTTCATTTCTTCAAATCTAATATGGATACACAAATTGTAGTATGTTTTAGGTTGTATGTAAACAATGGATATGTAGTTTCAAACCTTGAAAACACCCCAAACGGGATTGTTGATGTATATGTAACTTCGGAATGTATTTCATATATATATATTTATTGTACTCCTATAGAGATATATTATTCCTCTATACGGAAGTGTCGTCATTTGTATTGACAAGTGTCGCAAGTGTGTTAACTTGCCGATGGTTTATTAGACCAGCTTGTAAGGGGTCGGCCCGGATTAATGTAACATGAGGTTATTGTGCTAAGCTAGACAAGTCGGCCCCATAAGGTTATTGGGCAGTCAGGACAAGTATAAATAGAGATCTCCTGATCTCTATTTGTATCACTTCAGAACTCACACTTCCATCACTCGGAAAGTGGCGCACATGTGAGGAGGAGGATCAGATGCTAGGAGGAGTCTATCTCTGTGTACTTTGGTTGTACTATTGCTCTATCTATCTCTGAGGAAGTTGTGGGGTTTTTCACCTTAGGGTTTTCCCCACGGAAACTATGTGTGTCTATTGTCTCTTATGTGTGCATCTTGTGATGATTATTATGCTTGCTATGATTGATATGCATTGATATACTGTACATGTTATTCTCTCAGTAAAGATCCTAGAGTATATTGAATTAATGCTCGAAAATTAACATGGTATCAGAGCTAACCTGAGAAGAAGACATTATGCAGTGACGGAAACCAGGTTTTCTTGTTTATTGGGTTCCTCTCCATAGATTTTGGAAAAGTAATATGATAGATTGACTCTCCTCAGAAAGGTGAATCTATCTGTCCAATCAGAATTCAGTTCTGAGCACTTTCAGTTTTGGCCCTAAAAATTAGGGTTTCCACAAAAATAGGAATTTCTGAAATCTGAAGACATATATGGAAGCTCCTTGGAAAAATTGAAGTTTAGAGATTTGGATCGAGATTTTTGGCTGGATAAATCTCCGGGAAACTCAAACCCTAATTCAAGGTCCTCCCTAGTGAACCCGGGATGACTAAAAGGCAGTTCTGAAGGGTGAAGCTTTGCATATCTCAAATTTTGAATACACCAGGTTGATCAGCTCATCAAGGCGCATCTTTCTATCCTTTCAGAAAGTTGAAATTCACATTTTGAATTTGTAGGGTTTCTCTGACAAACCCTAATCCGGGACCAGATCCAGTTTTCAGCAAATCAAGTGGTAAGACCTAAATCTTCTCTATTTCCATTTGAAGTACTCTTTAAAATGTCTCACCACACTAAGCTTGAGGATAAGCTTGAAGGGGCTGATAACTTCTGAGCCTGGAAGTATAGGATTGGGTTAATCCTGGAAGAAAATGAATTGGACACCTACATCAGTTCTGAGGTCCCTATCCCAGAGGATGAAGAGGCTAAGGTATTGCATAAGAAGAACTTGGTCAAGGCAAAGAGAATCATTGCTGATTCTATCAAAGACCATCTCATACCACATGTGTCATCTCTGAAAACACTCAAGGAGATGTTTGACTCTTTGACCAAGCTATTTGAAGGGAAGAACATAAATCGGAAGATGACTCTGCGGAATCAATTGAAAGGGGTCAAGTTGTTGAATGGAGAGACCATTCAATCTTACTTCTCCAAGGTCTCTCAGATCAAGGAACAACTTGAAGCTGTGGATAAAGTAGTAGACAATGGTGAAGTTGATATTTAGATTGTTCTTCTGTCTGATCCATACCTTTTGTTGGTCACCTGTTTGATTGGTTGATACTTGTTTAATGCCTGTAGGAGGGATTGTCATTCTGCAATTCTTGGCTGTATGCCCAAAGTTGTTGCATTTCTGACATTCGACTTCAGAATCCAAAGGAGAAAAACTGTTGTTGTTGTTTCGTTGCCATCTAGAATTTTCATACCTGTTTCTGTTTTCTGCATATCTTCCTTTTATACAATTCATTGCTTTATGCCCAAATACTCCGCAAGAAAAACAATAACCATAAAATGAATATCCATACCTGGGAACAAAAGGTCTTCTTGGAGGTGTTGCCCATCTGAAACTTCGATTTCCAACTGGAGTCCATTCTGAGGTTGGTTGTCTAGGTTGAAATGGTCTTCTTAGAGGTGCTGTCGAATTAACATGTTGATTCTCAACTGGAGCCTGTTCTGGTTGTTGTTTTGGCTGATAGATGGGTACTTCATGGATTACGGAGTCTTTGATAACTTCTGGTTTATCCTCAGTTGTCTTGGAGCTTGAACCTTCATCATTGTGCTTCTTATAACCAAGACATGTTCTGTCGAGATATGGATTTTGATTATTGATGATCTGATCAAGTATCTTGGAACTGTTGTCATAGCCTTGACTCACATTTTTCTTTTGTAGTTGAGTTCTTAGAGTCACTATCTCCCCCATTAGTCTCTCACCTTCATTCATACTTTCTTCTAGTTGTTTTATGAGATTGTCTTGAATTCTTTTGGCTTCTTCTAATTGAATAGTTAGACTTTGAATGAGTTGATCTGCTTCTTCAGATATCTGAGGTCTTTCCCGTAACCCCTGTATCTCCTCTTTAAATAGTTTATTCTTTTTCCTTTCTCTTCTCAGCTCTTTCAAAGCACTTATCAATTCTTCCTCCAGGTCTACTTCACCTTCTGAATCGGATTCTTCTTTGTTTTCGGTGATCTCATCTGAGTCTTTTGAATCAACAGCCATGAAGAGTACCCTTTTTGATTCGTTATCACTATCGTTGTCTGAATCACTATCACTATCTGAGTCATTGTCAGAATCTTCATCTGATGAGCTGGGGTTTCTTTTAGAGTAGAGACTTTTCTTCTTTGCAAACCTTCCATTTTTCTTTCCTTTGAAGTTCCTGTATTTCTTGTGTTTCTTGAAACTACCATCACTATCAGAGTCTTTCGCATAGGGACATTTTGAAGCAAAGTGACCTATTTTACCACATGAAAAACACTTAAGAGGTAACTTACCTTTGTACTTACCTGTGCCTCTTTTGAGCTTTCTTACGAAGTTTGCTATCTCCTCATCATCTGAATCGTCACTGCAGTTGAAGTAGTATGTTGTCTTTGATTTGGATTTTATTTCTGAATTGTCCTTCTTGGCTTGTTTGTCTTTCATTGCTTGCTTGGAGGAAACTTTAAAGGCTGCTTCTTTTCTAGGTGAGTCTTCATCTTCTAATCTCATTTCATAAGCCACAAGTGTCCCATGTAGCTGGTCTACTGTCATAGTATCCAAGTCAGTCCTTTCTTCCAAGGCTGAGATTTTAGGATTGAATCTATTGGGAAGCGTTCTTAGTATCTTTTGAACAACAATTGATTCTTCAACCCTTTCACCCAGGCCTCTGATAGTATTTACAAATTCATCAATTCGAAGAAAATAGGTTGCAATATTCTCGTCATCCTTCATCTTTAGATGTTCAAATTGTCCTCTGTAGGTTTGGAGTTTGGCTTCTTTGACCTTTTTGTCCCCTTCATAGATGGTCTTGAGTTTGTCCCACATTTCCTTAGCAAATGTACAATGCATGACTTTGATGAAGACCGATTCATCCAATGCACTTGAAATATGATTCGTGGCTTTTGAATTTGTATCATAACGAACTAAGTCATCTGGATCTGTTGGTGGGGGTGTTGGTACTTTATATCCATTTTCAACTATTTGCCATACCTGTACTCCTTGAGCTAGCAGAAAAGATTTCATTCGTATACTCCAGAAGGTATAGCCAGTCCCATCAAACATGGGTATTCCATTTTTACTGTGCCTAGCAAACTTGCCCATAATTTCCTTCCAGTGATTAGACTGTTCTTGAAGGAACCCGCTCTGATACCAATTGTTGAAATACTGAGAGGGGGGTGAATCAGTATTTGCCAATAATTAAATTTTTAACCGAGAGCAAGTTGCTAATCACCAATCATAGCAGTATATCATCAACAATAAAAAAACAAGATGCACAGTACACAAGATTTTTACGTGGAAACTCAAGTCCTGGGGGTAAAACCACGGAAGCCTTTTATAATAAAATTTGACCCAGCAACAACTGGGGTTACAAATTTAATACAACTTCTCCAGCTACAACTGGAAGGGGCTACAACCCCTAGGCTTCGTCAGCCACAACTGACAAGCTGCTACAACAGCTCAGCTCACAAGATTGTGAGCCCTAGCACCACCCCGCCACCCTATAGAAAAAGATTGTTGAACCTGTGGACCTGTCAACAAACCCTGTACTTTCTGCTGCTGATAACCTCTATTCACTGTTCACTGCCACGTCAGACTTGTCACTGACAACCTCTGTACCACATAGCACAACCTATAAATCTGTCACATACCAATCTCTGAATCTGCTTGTGCACCCCATTCACTGCCAAAACATCCCTGTGTATCCAAGTCTTTTCACTGCCATAACCATCACATATCAATCACTGAAATAATTCTGCTCATGCCCACTTTCTGCTCATTCCCACAGTCTGCTCATTCAGCAGATGTCCTCAACTTCAATTACTACTCATAGTCATCAACCTGTCCAAAAATACTGCTGCCATACTGTTCATCAACACAAGTGCTTCAACACTGCCAAGTTATTAGGATAACTCAGCCTTGGACTGATCACACTCCTCATAGACTAGGGCTGTCATCATCACTAGCATGTCAACTTCTAGGGCTGCACCACTGTTCATACTTGTCTGCTCATAAACACATCAAGGTTTCTGCTTCACTGTATGTACAGTATTTTTGAAGCTGTAAACCTGAAAATAAATAATTAATAAAATTCGGCAGTACACCGATCCTCTTCTCTTTTTGATCACCACATCGGTATCATCGGTGATAACCAGCAACAACAACATTATTTCATTTGAGATCTCTGAATCTGCAATCCGATGCAAATACAAATAACACTTACATGTTCTTCACTATACAAATAACTATTACAATGTTTTTCATCCGAGGAACCCTTAAAGACGAAGAAATCCGTCCAATCTAAACCATCTACAATTGTTCTCTCATTCGAGACCTGAAATCCATCCAAACTAACCTTCTGCCATGCAATGTAAAACAACTGTGGTGTGTCCCGGGCAAATAACTGTAACTATTTTCGAGGTGTTAAAGTTACACTTACAGTAACAACATTTTCGTAAATATTTTCGAAGTGTTGAAGTTACACTGACAGTGACAATGTCTTCCCCAGCTGTATTTACGTTTCCTCGGTGAGTTCTTCTTTCAACTCTGACTTATGGAGAAATGCAGAGAACAGAGAAAAGAGTGAAGATTGGAAACCCTTGTCCTCGAAAAACTTTTGCGCTGTATGGACTGAGATCTGCCTTCAATTATCAACCAAATCCGTGCTTGAAACCACCAATAAAAATCAGAGTCTATCTACAGCGAAAATACCAAAAATCAGAGTACGAAATTCTCCACGCCAATACCAAAAAAAAAAATTCAGACTGTTGTTCCTTCACCAATAATCGAGCTATGCCTTCACCAAAAATTCGGGCTATTAGAGCTGTTGTTCCTTCACCAAAAATCGGGCTATTAAAACTGCTGTGCCTTCACCAAAAATCGGGCTATTCCTTCACCAAAAATTCAGAGCTTTATCTCCACGTCAATTCCACATACCAGAAAAAATTGCATACGGCTGCTGTTGCTAGTAGATGAAGATGCCCAAAATCACTCAAACTAAACCAAAAATCAGAGCTCTAAATCTGTTGTTCCTTCACCAAAAATTCGTGTTATTAAACTGTGCCTTCACCAAAAAAAATTCGAGCTCTTTAACAGCGAAAAACAACACCTCTAAAGTGAAATCGTGGAGGGTTATTTGTACTAGTTTTTCCCAGCAAAAATATGGAGCCGACCTTCAATATATATAATTTTAAATTGAATTTTTTAATTTATTAAATTATGGGGCCGACCTGCAATTTGTTTAATTTTTAATTTGAATTTTTTTTTATTTAATTTATGGGACCGACTTGCCATGTCAACATAATATAAAAAATGAGTTTATATATTTAAAAAAAAAAACTTTCCAGGTTTTAATGCATTTGTTCAAAAAGGAAATGTCATCTTTCCTTATTTTAATGAATGTGTCTTGGTTTTATTTGAATAAACCTTTTTCCTTATTTTAATGAATTATTTTTAATGTATATATTAAAATTTTATATTTATTAAGCTATTTTAATAAGTAAATGTTTTATTTATTAAAACTTTTAATATTTGATTTTAATATTAATTTTAAATCTTTTATTAATGATTTAGGACTTTGTCATTTAACCTTGTGAATGTTTTGAATAGACCAACTTAGAAGACCAGGGCTTTTGCCATTGTCCCAAGGGCTCCAAGGGCTTCAGACTTGGGCTTGGGCAAAGTCAAAAGGTCTCCTATGGGACGCTAACACTTACTCAACCATCAGAGGCTCCTCAAGGGGCACCAAGACATACTGACACACACCTGTTGGCATCAATGACAATTTAGTCAACATCATCCACTCAGATGTATGCGGTCCGATGTCATCTAGTTCTCTGAGTGGGTATGTTTACTATGTCTCTTTCATTGATGACTTCTCCAGGAAGACTTGGGTTTACTTCTTGAAGAACAAGGATGAAGTGTTTGATAAGTTCAAGGAATTCAAAACCTTGATGGAGAACCAAACTGATAAGAAGATCAAGACCTTCAGATCCGACAATGGCAGAGAATTCACTTCAAGAGATTTCAAAAGGTTATGCGTTGATTCAGGGATTAAGAGGGAGTGGACTGCTCCTTACAATCCACAATAGAATGGAGTTGCAGAAAGGAAGAATCGAATAATCATGGAAGCAACAAGGGAAATGCTGCATGACCAAGATCTACCTATGCATCTATGGGCAGAAGCAACTAGGACAGTTATATATGTGCAGAACAGAACACCCCACAAGATATTGGACAACAAGACACCAGAAGAGGTCTTCTCTGGTAAGAAACATGAAGTCAGCCATCTCAGAATATTTGGTTGTTCAGTATACACTCATGTCCCAAAGGAAAAGAGGACCAAGCTAGATCCTTCAGGAAAGAAGGGTATCTTTGTGGGTTATAGTGAAAGCTCGAAGGCTTACAGAATATACTTTCCAGGGTTCAAGAAGATTGATGTTAGCAGGGATGTGACATTTGATGAAAACTATGCATTCATCAAATCAAGGAAGACACCTGTTGAAGATTATGAAGAACCTAAGGAAACTAGATTTCAAGACACTACTATGACTGAAGCAATTCCAGATGCAGATCGTGAAATTGAAGATCCACAAGAACCTGTAGATCCACCCCGTGAGAATAACTCTCACAAGAGGAAACCTGTAGCGCTAGAAAGCTCATTCAAGATGCAGAAAGATATGGCATTCCAGAAGAAGAACACAGAGCAAAGAAGAGAACTAGATCTCATACCAGCTATGTTGCTTTACTCTGTGATATCATGAACGAAGAACCTTCCAATTATGAAGAAGCAGTAGAAAAGAAAGAATGGAAGGATGCCATGGTCGAAGAATACCAATCAATAATGAAGAATGATGTTTGGGATGTTGTCCCAAGACCTTAAGGGAAGTCTGTTGTGACTTCCAAATGGATCTACAAAATCAAGCATTGTGCAGATGGCAGCATAGAGAAATACAAGGCAAGATTCATAACTTATGGCTTCTCTCAAAAAGAGGGAATAGATTATGAAGAAACTTTTGCTCATGTAGCCAGGTACACTTCCATCAGATCAGTACTTGCTCTGGCTGCAGTGATGAAATGGAAGATACACCAGATGGATGTCAAGACTGCTTTCTTGAATGGTGTAGTTGAAGAGGAAGTATATGTGGAGCAGCCACTTGGTTTTGAGACACACGACAGGGAGTCATATGTGTGCAGACTGAAGAAAGCCTTGTATGGCTTGAAGCAAGCTCCCAGGATTTGGTATGGTAGGATGGACGGTTTTCTATCCAGTTTGGGCTTTACCAAGAGTAAAGCAGATTCCAACCTTTATTATAAGGCTGAGGAAGGCAATCCAGTGATACTACTTCTGTATGTGGATGATCTGTTTGTAACATGTAATGATAGTTTGATTGCCGATACCAAGAGGAAGCTTGCAGCCGAGTTCGAGATGAAGGACTTGGGGATGATGCACTATTTTCTGGGCATGGAGGTGTGGCAGAGTGCAGATGGTATCTTCCTTGAACAAGGGAAGTATGTAGTAGAGATCCTAAAGAGGTTCGGGATGATGGACTGTAAGGCCATGGCCACACTATGGCATCGAACCTAAAGTTTTTGTGTGATGCTTCATCTGATTCGGTTGATGTCACTTTGTATCGTCAGATGATTGGGTCCTTGATGTACCTGACGAACACTAGACCAGATATTTGCTTTGCGGTGAACACATTGAGCCAGTTCCTGACGGATCCCAGAGGTGTTCACCTGGTTGCTGTAAAGCATATTCTGAGGTACCTGAAGGGTACAGTTGACTATGGGCTCAAGTATGATATGAATCAAAAGTTTAACCTGCAGGGTTATGTTGATTCAGATTGGGCAGGCAGTGCTGCAAATAGGAAGAGCACTTCTGGTTGCTACTTTAGTATGGGATCAGGTGTGATCTCTTAGTTTAGCAGGAAGTAGTCCTGCGTAGCACTGAGTACAGCCGAGGCAGGGTATGTTGCAGCCTATTCGGCTAGTTGTGAGGCAGTATGGCTGAGGAAGCTACTGTCTGAGTTATTTGATCTACCATTGGAGGCTACTGGTATATTTTGTGACCACCAGAGTTGTGTGAAGCTGTCTGATAACCCAGTGTTCCACGACAGGTCGAAACACATAGAGATCAAATATCACAATATCAGGGATATGGCGCAGAGGGGAGCAATGAAGCTCCTGTATGTTGCGACGGATGAGCAGATTGCAGATGTGTTGACGAAGCCACTAGCTAGAGTGAAGTTCGAGTACTTCAGAGAGAGGCTTGGTGTTTTCAGATTGACGACACTTCGAGGAAGAAGTGATGGAGACATTTGCTGAAGCCATTCCAAGCATGGTGGAAGGAGGATTCTTCACATGGCTATGGATGTAAGCGTTGGATGATGAGCATCAAGATGATGTTCTAGTTTCTGCTGGATATGATCAGTTGGATCATTTATGTATGTATGCATCATGTTGGATGTTGGATATGATCAGTTGGATCATTTATATGTATGTATATATTCATCATGTTGGATTCTTGGACCATGTATCAGGTGGATACGATTGTATGATCAGGTAGATCATGTATGTTGATATATATCAAGTGGATACATTGTATGATCAGGTGGATCATGTATCTGTGTATGTATCAGGTAGATACATTATATGATCAGGTGGATCGTGTATGATGATATGTATCAGGTAGATACTTGGTATGCATTAGGTGGATGCATTGTATGATCAGGATGATCATGGATGACGAGCTTCAGGATGTTGCTCCAGATGACATGCATCAGGACGATACCCTGGATGACATGCATCAGGACGATGCAGTGATGATGATCAGGATGATCATATGTGATGACATGTCTCAGGTGGATACATTACATAATCAGTTGGATTATATGTGATGAGTTCCGAAGACACAGATGCACATGAGCTTTTCGGACATGGTTGTAGATGTGTTCTCCCATGGTCGCGATGTAATTGCTGGGCCATTTGAGCATGGTTGTAGATGTGTTCTCCCATGGCTGCGATATAAGTGTTGGGGCCATTCGAGCATGGTTGTAGATGTATTCTCCCACGGTTATGATATAAGTGTTGGGCCATTTGAGCATGGTTGTAGATGTGTTCTCCCATGGCTGCAATATAAGTGTTGTGCCATTCCGACATGGTGGTAGGTTAGTCCTCCCATGGTAGTTGATGTAAGTGTTGTGAGCCTTTCACGGATGGTGGTAGGTTGGTCCTCCCATGCAGGTGAGTGTAAGTGTTGTGTGTGCATCTAGATTGTGCTTCGTGATACTCTGTGGTCGTGGACAGGTTGTGCAGTAGCATGTAAAAGGTTTTGGGAGATCCGATAGGTTGAGCTGTGTGCTCGTAATCAGTCCTGGGATGCTCTTTCGAGGTTTTGTTGACTCACGTAATAAGTCCTGAGGATTCCATAGTATGGCCAGTGATGATGAAGACCTGCAAGTGGTGGGCCTACATCCAGAATGAAAAATGACTAGCTCTGTAGAACTTCCTATAACGAGTAGATTCAGAGATTGATTGAGATAGCAGCAGCAGTGATGATGACGATGATTCGAGGACGATGATTCGTTGATGATGATCCAGAGAAGAAGACTTGTGCTAGCAGATCTGTGTCGAGAAATACCTTCCTAGTTAAGAGGGAGTGTTGATGTATATGTAACTTCGGAATGTATTTCATATATATATTTATTGTACTCCTATAGAGATGTAGAGTGTCGTCATTTGTATTGGCAAGTGTCGCAAGTGTGTTAACTTGCCGATGGGTTATTAGACCACTTTGTAAGGGGTCGGCCCGGATTAATGTAACATGAGGTTATTGTGCTAAGCTAGACAAGCCGGCCCCATAAGGTTATTGGGCAGTCAGGACAAGTATAAATAGAGATCTCCCAATCTCTATTTGTATCACTTCAGAACTCACACTTCCATCACTCAGAAAGTGGCGCACATGTGAGGAGAAGGATCAGCTGCTAGGAGGAGTCTATCTCTGTGTACTTTGGTTGTATTATTGCTCTATCTATCTCTAAGGAAGTTGTGGGGTTTTTCACCTTAGGGTTTTCCCCACAAAAACTCTGTGTGTCTATTGTCTCTTATGTGTGCATCTTGTGATGATTGATATGCTTGCTATGATTGATATGCATTGATATACTGTACATGTTATTCTCTTAGTAAAGATCCTAGAGTATATTGAATTAATGCTCGAAAATTAACAGGGATAGCCTTTGAAAGAGTAGAAGATAGTAATCAATAACTAACTCGCACGTGTTGTTTTGTGTAGGTTTGGATGACTGCCACGTGTTGACAGTCTGCAAGTTGTTGCAGACTAAGGATAGAAGTTGTTTTAGGGTTGCTAAAGGTTGTTTCAACCAATAGGGACAGCCTAAAGGCCATCCAAAGGCATGGGAGGCTTGAGGCAAGAGGACCGAGGCCTAAAGGGTGAAGGTTGAGGGTTTATGGGAGGAGGTTGAGCCCTGTTTTAGGAGGTCGAGGGTTTAGGAAGGGGAGAGGTTAGGCCAAGGAGGGAAAGAAGGGAAACGAAAGGGAGAAAAGAGGGAGATAAGGAGAAAAGGAAGGAGAGAGGGAGGAAAGAAGGGAAGAGGTGAAGAAGGAAGGAAGGAAGAAGGAGGAAGAGGAGATGGAAGAGGATAGCGAGGTGAGGAATAGGGAGAGCGGAGGTGTAGGAAGGTAAAGGAGAGGAGGGCGAAGGAAAATGAGAGAAGAGTGAACACTGTGAGAGGAGAAAAAGGAGGCTGCTAGGGCAAGTTTAGGACTGATTTTTTTAGGGTTAGGGTTTAGCTAGGGTTTTAGTTTTTGGTTTTTCTACGTACAATAAAAAAATAAAATATAACTAATTACAAAGATAAACAAGAAATCAAACCTAAAATTAATATTTACACATGTACAACTAGGATTTTTAGGTAAAAGAGTGACAACTTATGGTTTTTTGTCGATATTACTCTTAAACCCTAGCCTTAAAGGAAGGTGATCAGCCTTCCTCTTGGAGGTCTTTCTCCTTGTCTACTAAATTAGGGCTTCTTGTAACAATCTATAGGGTTTGTTACAAGAGCCTAATATAGGCCAAAGTTGGAGATCCAAGGCTAAACTTCGTAAAAACCTCCTCCATGGCGCGTTTTCACTATACAAAGAGGATAAAAAGTAGATAAAAGACCCTATTAAAAAAAAATGCATCCCTAAGACCACCATTCAATCATTCAATAAGCAAAATTTCACCTACCATTCATCAAGCAAGACCTAAAAGACTAGACTTACTTGAGCATGTGTTCTTCCAACAATTCTAGCATCCACCAAGCATGAGCAAACCAAAGACAATATCCAACTTCATCCACAAGAGAAAAGAAAGACTACTTCAAGAGGTGCGCATCACTCCAAATATAACATGAAATAATATAAAATAATCTAAATATGGCCTAAAGTAGGCTACCTAGGGTATTTTCCCCCTAGGTGCCTAAAAATTACTAAAACTGAGCAGAAAGCTTCACTCCGAAAGGTGGAGTGAGCAAGGGGGGTCGTCATGCCCCAGCTAACCCCAATAATGCTGAAAATCCCTCAATGTCCCCCCTCAATAAGCATGTGGGCCTAGTGACCAACGGTGACATCATCAAGGAAATTGGGCCAAGGAAAAAGGGTGCTCTACTGGAAAGGGACCAGGATGGGTGCATAAGGTGACCGGAAGGGGAGGCAAGAGCTTCAGAGCTATAAAACTGTCATCGGTGTAGAAAACAAGCAAGGGGTCATGTGACCTAGTGAACCACCCCTAGGATCCCTGGACACCAACCTCAGGGCTACAAGCCCTACAATGAGGCAGTCAACAATGCCACTAAGCCATAGTACTCCTAAAGGAATGACCAAATGGTCTAGCCATAATCACCTCTTGGAAAGTACTGGTAACACCCATCATGGTCCTGAAGAAAAAGAATGACCCCTCTTCTTGGGAAAACATATGAAGGTGTGATGGTACTGGTACCACGTAACACCTTCATTAGAGAGCATTCTGGTACCAAGGAGTTCTTATTGCTAAATAAAGCACGATGGCAACAAACTAGTCTGAAATGCTTCAAAATATCAAGAACATAACGACCTAGTGGAGCACATGATGGCTCAATCCAGTGGGAAAATTGGTACTAATAAAATCGGTGCTCTTTTCACTACCGATTTTCCTCCACTGTTTGGACCTAATAGCTCCAATGAGTGTTATACATCATATAAGCATAAATATTAAAAGATTTCTATGGAAAGGAGGAATAATAATAACAATAATAGTAATAATAATAATAATATCTATTAAAATGGCACATTATCTGAGCACCAAGAGACAACAGAGAAATGGTCATTCATGACCCTCTATTAATTAATCAAGCTCTTGCAGCTAAATTCTTGTGGAGATTAATCTCTAAGAAGAGAGAGTGGTCAAAGGAAGCCTTAAAAATCATCTTTCTGGAAATAGCATGCAATGCCTTAATCGTCCCCTCCCTAATATTACAAGCTCTCTCAATTGGCAATTATGTAAGGCCACAATGCCTATCTTCAAACCTTTTCTTAATTGGATCCTTGGTAATGGAAAATCCATAAGGATATGGGAAGACATGATCCTTGGAAATCTGCCTCTCTCTCATCCAAAATCCAAAAGTTCTAAGGATATGGATGAGCACCTAAGGAATTTATTCATCGCCTGGCCTATCTCTTTATAATGACAGTGCAAATGGAAATTGGATGGGATGGAAAGAAATCCAACCACCATTCCACTTACAAGAGACTATTTCCAACGTTCTCCAGCAGTTAAGGGGCGCAACCCCAATAATTAATATGGCAAAGGATAGTCAAAGTTAGGAAGTAAGAGGAGCCTACACAATAAAATAGGGTTATGAAATGTTGCTCACTACACAAATGTACCTCCATTATCACCCTTCTAAAAGAATTTTTGGAAAGGAGATTACCTACTTAAAATAAGATTCTTCTATTGGCTTCTAGTGCAAAACAAGATTCTAACAACAAAGAATCTCAAAAATAGAGGAATCGAGAGGTTGTCCAAGGATTCCATATGTCATCAAGGGAAGGAAACCATGGTGCATTTTTTCCTAGAATGCAACTTTGCCAAAAACATTTGGAAACTCATAATGGAAGGTCTAGCAAGTTCACTTTTTATACCAAAGGATTGGAAACAAATGATATCACAATGGAGAAACTTGTATCACAGAACTCTAGCTTAAATGTCTCTATTAGAAAGAAACTAGTCAACAATTCCAATGTGTGTATCATGAAAACTCTTGCTAGCCATAAATCAAGTGATATTTAAACAAGAAACCCCCACAATCAAGAAGGTGGCAATCATTTCTTCCATAAGATCTCATGTTGCTCTGCCACCTTCTTGAATCTTACCATCATTCTTCCATAAGATGGTGCCAATTCCACAATATGCACCACAATATATAAAGTGACAAGGGAGAGGCAAGGCACATCCCAAGTAATACCTAAAAAAGAGAAAGAGCATAAAAGAAGGAAATATAAAAAATAGTTGGAAAGCACCAATGCAACAAGATGGGAAACAATAAAGCTCAAAAAGGAGGTTACCTAGCTGAGCCTTGTTACTCTGGAGAAGCATTTATAACATTCAATGCCACAAAGAATTACGCGGTGATGAGTTGAAAGCCATGGGATTCATTATGCCTACATGCTTGATAGGTCTATCATGTGAGCTTGGACCCTTACCATGGGGCCTATTCCTACTAATGTTGTAGCACTGGAAGAGATAATCAACCTGGAGCATGCCAATTTGGAGAACTAGCCTCTAGTAAGCAATGAATGAAGGTTGAAAATATCATAGAGTAAGATGGCTAAATATATTTGCTCCTCACAAGCCATGAGGGTTTGAGTGAATCAAGTGAATCTATGAAAAAGCAAAAGCATCAACTTATAATCTCATAGTAGGGAGAGCATCTAAATACAAAATGGTCCTCAATCTCAAGCTTTAAGGAGAAAATCTAGCAAATACGATGTTCCCACTTAATATAGTTATCTATTTCAATGTGAAGCTAGTGGGAGCAAACATCTAACATGGGTGAGGGACCCTCATGTTGCAAGGTAGTTGAAGTTTGGTATCCCCTACGAGATAGATGAACCCATCACTATGATAGATGAACCCATCACTATGCTAGACATACAAGTTTGAGTAGTGTTGAAGTTTGGAAGAAAGAAGTTCTTCAAGCTCAAACCATGTAGACTAAAGTTGGGCCCTATAAATCTTAATATATATACCCTTGTTTATCTTCCCCTTGGAGTGATCACGAGCATCCACTAAAAGGCTATGTGGGGGCAATTTGTCAATACCAAGGTCAATGAAGTGAGGCAATAAATAGACTCTCACATACGAACATGAATCAATTCCATACAAGACTTGAGAGCAAAAAATGGAAATGACCACTAAATGAGTTGTCTATCCCTTTGACCTTGTGTATCATTATCACCACATGAAATATCACTGAATCAAAGAGTGGGGTTGTGCTAAATTATACAAGAATGATAGCATGAAGCACTAATCCCTTGGCATGAAAATGTATGGATAACATCATGACAAGATGTAATGTACCCATTTTGACCTTATTGCATTCAAATGTAAATGATGTAATATTGTTATAAAATCATGGTAAGGAGCTCAAGGCCAAGGCCCCGCCATTGATTTTGTGATGCATATGGTTTACGTGCTAGCTAGGCACATTGGAATTGCAAATATCATGTAAATATGCATTTTAATAAAATACCCACAACTAGCTATGCAATGCAACAAGAGATGGGGACATGATTTTACAAGGAATTGGGAGGGAAAACATTCAAACCCCCGAGCCAATCAAGTCAAGCCAAATGTCAATGAGAGAACCCATGAACCCTCAACTACCCATGTTGACTTTTGTACCCAACCATTCATTTCTTCCAAGAGTTGGTTGAAGTAGTTAATGCCTTGGGAAATGGGAGGTATGGCTGTCCAAATTTGGGTATGGGAAAGCCACCCTTCATGGAAAATCGCATGTTGCTTCTTGGGCAAGAAAAGAGCCATGAATTGCTCCCTAAGCCATTATCCATCAACCAGTTGCTCTCCCTCACGAGTTGGGAGCTACCTGGGCGTTTTCCAGCCACGTTTTTCTGGCTTTTCTTTGTTTCTCAATTGGGAGAAGGGCGTTTTTGTGTTATATACCAGTGGGGAAGAAGGGGAATCGAATTGGGGTTCCATTGAGATGGTTTTGGCTGCTGAATGCTTATATATTTGTGGGAGAAAACGTTTTCTTCCCTATGGACGAATTTTCCTCTCCCAATCCATTGTTTTGGCTTGAGCTTGAGTGCAAGCATCTAGGGTTCTGATTTAGCCTGATAAACCCAGCTGTGGACTGGCTTGGCTTAGATGCAATGATTACTTGGCTGTGTATGAGTTTGAGTGTCCCCTTTTCCTTGTAAGAATCATGCCCAGCTCGGGGGGTGGCAGTTGTGTTGAGAGAATTGATGAACACAACTAGCCTATGGTTGGGTGGAACGTTGCAGCAACATAACTAGTTGCTTGGGATCATTTCACCATAAAGATAAGTATTCTCTATGTGTATTTACTTCTGCAATGCATTAATTTGATGACTGTTGATATGTTGGATGAGCATGAATTGCGTGTGGATGATGTTTTAATTCCGCTGTGCATACTTGCTTGATTTGCATCTGCAAACTTTTGTTTTTAATTGTATGAATTTAATGAATGGGCTGAGTTTATGTAAAAGCCCAGATTTTGGTATCATGTTCCCTTCCTTGCATTGGGTCCACGGGAGGGGATGTGACACAAGAACTCTTTATATCATGTATTGATCTACTCCCCAAGGATATGATCCCCAAACCTTGCACCTATGCAAGAGGCTAGGTGTGACCAATGAGTCAAAGAGTTGAATCTTTGATTGAATGTCTTAAAAATAAAACAGGAAACATTGTGTTTAAAGGGTGATAAGAATTGCATATCCCTTGTTCATTCTATTCTCTACCACTAGAGTCAAGCTAAAGTGTGGTTCATAGAAGAGGACACCCATATAGACAAATGAAGATACCACCTCAACACTCTCACCTCTATAAGTAAGAATCACATTGCTTTCCTCCCTTTTAGGGATGTTAAAGGTCATGGCTTTTGTTTTCCCCAAATTAACTAAAGCTAATGAGTGAAGTTAAGATGTCAAGTTGTTTTTGGAGGTCCCTCACATGGTTGGACAAGAGGGTAATGTCATATGCAAATAAGAGAATGGCAATAGAGACTCTAAAGAGTAAGCAACCATCTATGGCACCTAATGCATCTATTGTCATTTCCTCTAGCTCATCTATGTATGCCAACCTTGTTTAACTCATGTAGTGCTCTAGACCTCCTTTGTCTCAACAATGCTCGTTCATTCTTTGCTAACAATGGTCTTGTCAAAGTGTTAACACAAGAAAAATCACCAAGGATGGAAGACCCAAAGCCTTAAGCCTATCAACCAACAAAGACCAAGGCACTATGTCAAATGCCTTGTGGAAATCCACAAAGCAACAATATACTTTACACTTCTTTCCCTAAAGCTAAAGCTTCAATTTCTATTGTCAAGTCCTTTTCAAAGAAACTCAAATTTTACAAATGTTAACTAATAAAAGTTTTCATGCACACATGATAATATGAAATCATATGGATAAGAATGTTAGCAATAACAAAAGTGAGATTATAAATCGAGTGAAGTTTTAAGTGCAATTGTAGTGCATATTACAGTTTAAATAACCATATGGAAAATATCAATTGCTAAATACATTTACTATTTGAGCAAATGGCACCAAATTTCCATGTGGCAGTTCACAATCAAGTAGGCAGATCCACAGTCAAACGGCAGTTCCATGAATCTTCTTAATTCGGCAATGAGAGTGCACTCTACTGGCCATTTGCTGTAAAAGAATGAATAAGCTCTCAGGACTTCAACAAAAATATACCATCTCCTTCCAGAGGATTCTTATGCTAGGTATAGAAGAATGGTATTACCCACTTCAAACTGCAGAAATGCAGATATGAAAGTAAAATGTCCTTAGTCCAGTGAATTTGCATGAAAATTGGAATCCACAAGTATGATATATTTTGAATTTCTCTCTCCTAGGAGTATCTATTCTCAAAGATATAAATGAAAGCAAAATGTCCTAACTCTGGTGAATTTGCGAAAAATTTGAATCCACTAGGCATGAAACATTTTGAAATAATTTGAATCCCCAAAGATATAAAACATCAATTACATTTTCAGAACACAACTACAAGTTCCAAATAAGCAATGTGAAAGTACAAATAATAATGCCTCACTTTTTGTTGAATCAAAATAATTACAGTTGAGGTACGTTTGGTTAAAATAATCGTGGATATAGAAGAAGAAATGCTGCTCCCATGAAATAAAATAAGAGATTTTGCAAAATATTGCAATTTTCTCAACATTTATCATGATAGAACATTTTCTGCCCTTCTCTGAAAACAAGCTAGAAACTCTACATTTCCTTCTGCTCCCTTAATTGGTGACTCTATCCATCCTTCATTAGTAAATCCAAAAGCCTCCACACCATTAATGATTTTTTCCAAGACCTGCAAATACAATACCAAATTATTGAGGTCATTTTTCTACTCAATTAGTTTACGCATTGTCTTCCCGCATAGTTTTTTCCAAAATATAGTTTTCTTTGAGGGATCTAGAGTGACATGAAATAGATTATCCAGAGGGAATCTCTGCACTACCCTGATCTGGGCAACTCATACTAAAATTTATGTAGAACAGGCAAGAAAAACATGAGATGTGTATTGGGAACCGAAGGTTAATGTAAATCAGAATCTCAAGACCTCTGCTAGAGGTGATTTTCTCAAGTTTTCCACTTGGTGTTTCCTTTACATGATAAATGCCACAAAAATAAGACGTTTGTCGTCATGTTAGAAATATAGAAATCATTAAGTTTTGAATATAAGATAAACCATGGAAAATTAAAACTGTTATTTTGAAACATTGCTATAAAATCATAAAGCTCTCAAACTGGTCAGATTCAAAAAGTTTGAGCCTAGCTGGGCCATTAACCAAGTAAAATTCTACTTTATTGCAACATCCCACCTATGTTTGCTCTATTCTTTAGATTCAGAAATTAGTCCTAGAAAGATAGTCAAGATCTTTTGGAACTAGTTGTGGAGACCATATGAAAGACAAAGTAAGGTTTTAAAGCCTTTTGCATGGCCCACCACATGTGCTTCCAACGATAAAGGACATATTTAAGGTGTTAGGGCCCTATGAAAACAGAAGCAATACTATGCATATTCAATACATTAAAAAAACCTAGTATCAGAAAATTGAAAGGAATTTTTGTATGAAAAATACACCAAATTAAGGATCCAAGTGGACCCACATGATATCAGTCACATTCCGTTTTTATCGGGTCACACTAGATAACTTGAGGGAGGCCCACCTATACATATACAAATATGGACCAGTATCTATTGGGTAAATAGGGAGTTATTTCCCATCATTCCATTGCCTTCTTTTTCTCCTTATCTACTCCATAAATGAAACAACTTTCTATCTAAATATTTTGACATAATTCTGGGCCAACTTGTCATAAATTGTCTGCAACTCATATCTAATAGAACAAGCTGGTTCCAGGGAACTTGGTTTCAACTTTCAACCGCCTAATTTTGGGTACATGCTTTCAGCTACCTATCTACAAGTACCTCGTTTCAGTAACCTGGCTTGAAGATCTGCATGTTAGTGATGCATTGTAATAGACTTACAAATTGCATATGATAACCTTGTACTTCTTTAATGTAAAGATTGATGTTGTGAGTTCTGTTGGTAGTATTAGCAGTGGTTCCAGGGCCCTTAGAGCGGGGAAGATCTTGTCTAGCATGCCTTAATGATTTTAATGTCTCTCAACATCCAAGGTTTTTTGGGGGGGATAAAGATTTCTGCTTTGAACCATCTTATTAGATGTGTTCGTCATGGTATACTTTTCTACAAGAAACCATGATTCCAGTGGCCAAGTCGAGGGAGGTGATGGCCTCCATTTTACCGGGGTGGTGTTCTTTCAAATGATGCCTGTGGCCTTTCTGGTGGATTAGTTTTGGCTTGGAATCCTGTAAGGGAAAATTTTAAGACTTTTCTTCGGATGTGGGGGATGATGAGAGAGGGTGTTTCTCCAATAAAACTATTAAACTGCTATGGCCCTCTACATGACAGGAAACTTTCCTGGTCAAATTGGTCAAGGAACAATATTTTTGTTGACCCTGGTCTTATTAGGGGAGGATTTGAATCTGGTCTTGAGTGATCAGGAATCCTGGGGGAGTCATGCACAACCAGACTGCTTGGCTTCGTTTTTTGCACAATCTTTTGCAGATGTTGGATTGGTGGGCATTGGCCCTATTCCATTCATTCCTACATGGAGGAATGATAGGCATGGAGAGGAGGTTGTGGCAAGGCGTTTGGACCATTTTTTGGTATCTGAAGATATCCTGGACAGGGTGTTTAAATACAGGTCTTGGGTCGAAACTTGCAGGCTATCAGACCACCTTCTAATTGTCCTGCACCTTGATTTTAAACATGTCTTTTGCAAGTTTCCATTTAAATTCAACCACACACTTGCAGTAGAACAAGAACTTATTGATCTAGTACATAGGAACTGGGTCCCTTTAGTGGGTTTATTCTTGGTGTGGCCCACCAAGAACCTATCCCCTTGAATTGAGCGCAGAAGCAGCTATGCCCAAGGCACAAAAACCATAATAATAAAATTTACCAAGAACAACTGCAACACATTGTTTTAGTTTTAGCATTTAATTTGGCACTGGTCTTATTTTGAATATCTATGATGTTGAATGTTAATGCCTTGAGATGATGGTTTATGAATGCTGTGAATATTGAAGTTGTATTGTTTTTGTATTTTCCTTAATCCTAGATTTTTAACTTTTTTTTGTAGAGTAAAAGCCTTAGATTCTTTTATAGGGACCACCCCCCTTGGCTTCGCAAGGAGTAAGCCTAGACGGAGGGGTCGAGTTTTCAGGTGACAGCACTTGACTCTGACTTGCCCCCAAGGACACACCCAGTGGCTTGAAGATTTCTGCCACGTGAATTGAGGTGTGTATTAGGCGGAAACACTTCCTTTTGAATCTAGGGAGGTGTGCCCACCATAAATCAAGAGAAGAGGATGCATCCCACCATATTTTAGGGATTGTGTTCCCCCTTGATACTAGGGAGGTGTGCTCACCATTTTTCTAGGAGAAAGGGTACTCCACTCATACAATTAAGGATTTATTAAGTAAACCTTCACTTCATGCCACAAAATGTGACCAAGATTTACATGATGGTGTCCCCCTTGGAAAAGATTTTTTGATCTTTACTTTGACCACCATGCAAATATAAAAAACGTATCCTGATAAACATGATTCAAGTAACTCTACACCATGTGCAACTGATCATGGTGTGTTAGGATCCGAACTCTGATGGAAGTCTTCACAATCATCTGCTTCGAAGAGATCTGCAACTGGATTAACCCCCATACGATATGAGGAGTAACACTCCACATCACATGAAGCACCCCCAAGCTATATCAGATGATTTAGATTCATGTTTGAGATCGACAACATTGAAATTCGATTCGAGTTTGAATTTCTCATCTAGATTCACCATTAAATTCATGTATATATATAATTATTAAAATATTTTTAAAAATATCATTAATTTAATAAAAACCTAATTGAAGTAAATATTATATCTAATATAATATTAATATATTACAGATTTAATGTATATAATAAGATAGTAATGAAAAGTTACACACATAATTTACTTATATATTACAATATAAATGTTCATATTAAAAAAAAAAAAATATATATATATATATATATATTAATGAAATCCAAAAAATATAATAAATGTCACATTTAAAACATATATTAATGAAATATAAAAAATAGAAAATATCATTAAATTAAAGGGAAACAAAGGTTACAGTTTTCACATATAATTTTATATTAAAAAGCAGTTGCGCTTATGCTGTGACCTGCCTGTGCAAAGTGTAGACCCTATCTGCAAGCATTGAGGCTCAACGCCCATTTGTTTACATTCTGATTCATTAGCTCTTAGAGGCCCAGATACAAACAAAATTTCGATTTTCATTATTGAGAGAGGAGATTTGGATACGAATGAGACTATTACATAATTGATCTACATGCAAGACAACCCTACTTCACTCTGTGGTTATGGCGGCCTCCTCTACAAGTAAGTCAAGACGAATTCAAGGTGAATTTAAAGCGAATTCAAAACAGATATTAAGATTTGAGGAAATTCGAACTCCAAACTTGAAATGCGGCAAATCTTGTGACTTATCCCCCAAGCATCGTGTAAAATCTTTTGGAGTAACCCCAAAAGCTAACAATCACTAGTTTGAGGTTATATTTACTCTTTTCTTTATAAATTGATACCTTAAACTAATTTGGGAAGCCCTTTGTGAGTGTGTTGACATTGATGCTGCACATATTTGTTATCCGGACACCATTGTTCTTTTGCAAGAAGGAATTTGCAGGTGACAGCAGGTCCTCTTTATTTGTAACTACGTGGAGTACTAGCACCAAACTCCAAAAAGTAGTCCTTGAACTAGAAATGTAGAAAATGTTTGTAACCATCAACTTTGCCCAAATTGACTACCATATCCAAGGTCCAAATTTCAAAAGCATGACCTATCAAAAACACTACCACCAACTCTGAAAATAGGGAATTGTTAACTAAAACTACTCAAAGGTAACGTAGGAAAATACATTTCCATTCATCGAAGTAACAGGCAACATTCAAAGAACAGTGCATGTTGATATGAAACGAAGAAAAATATTGCTAATATATTGTATACGCTGGTGGCTGGAAAAGAAGCTAGTACATCATGGGGAAGAATCATAAAATTTTACAATTCAATATATTTATTATATGTGGCAGGACTCCATTTTTCTAGTCTGGCACTACAAGACAAATAGAAATTAAATAAATATTTGACAAATAACATGACATAGAAAATTTATACCTAAGACTCCACTAGACAGATGTACCATGACAAATCATATTACATTGAGAAACCCCATGGGCATATTAAGTGTCTACCATCCAAATTATGGATCATTATATAACCTTCCATTGGTAATATACTATATTCCTTGTCTGTCTAGACTCTATTCTTCATTCCATTTAAAATTCACTTGACCTTGAAGATCTGACCATTGACCTTTTATGGATTTCTTATAAAAAATATAAATCTTGTAAGCATGGAAATAAGTCAGAGAACAATAACAATATCACCAAATAAGAAGCTGTACCTCTTTGTGGACTTCCGGATCCCTTACAATACCACCACCTCCTACCTGACAAGCATATCCAATCACCCCCATCAGTTAAACAAAAAATGCTAAAGTCAATTTTCTCTTGTGAAAATCGGCTAAAAGGTAAAACTGAAATACGAAAACCACTTGCCTGCTAAGCTATGCAGTACATGAAACTAATGATGAAGTTGAAAATTCACTTGTCTAATTAACTATACAGTGCATACATTTGAAAAGTAGAAATCTTGAAAACAGAAGAATTCCTAGGTCTATGCAATGTACAGTTAAAAGATATCAAAAATCATCAAATATCATCATAACACTATAGGTTCAAGGAACAATGGGGAAGTAGAGAACAAGGGATGTGGCACGAAGGAGAGAGGAAGAGGTATGGGCACAAGGGAAAATAAGAGAGGAGGTACAAATGCTAGACCTAATGAGGAGCATGCCCATACAGACGGAAATGGCAGAAAAAAAGAGGTTTTGGGGGCTGTACAGCTTGTGCAGGAGCAGAAATTCGTTGAGTGTTCAGGAACAGGGATTGGTATGGTCAAGTGGCCAACATTTAGCAAGGTGGCATCTCTCTTAGTCATTGGCATAGTGAGCCCTACAGGCTCAGACTCAGTCAAAAAAGCAAATGGCGATGAGGGTTTGCCTATAAATGGTACAGCCTATTGTCAAGTAACAAAGATTATACAATGGGTAATGGGTTTAAGTATTCTGCAGGTTCTCATGGTGTTGTGGAGCAAACTTCCTCTAGAGGCCAAGTTGGTCATGCTTTTGAATGAAGGGGCAATTTATATCATCGAAGAAGCCAATCTTGTGAGATAACTCCTCCATAATACATCGCCCTTAATTGTCCGAAGAGTGATGAGTCCATCAAACTAATCGTTCTATCTCTGAATGCCAGTTTTAAGGGAGCCAGGGTTTCTAAAGTGAGCAAGAATAGGCAGGAGTGACCCCCTTGTCCTTCAAATGGTCCTATTGTTGCCATGGAAAAGGATCTTATAGTGGGTTTACATCTGAACATAGAGGAAATGGATGTCAAAGTGGAGGATTGTCAATCACTTTGGGTATTGAGGGTGTGGTTCCCCTAGGAATCTAAAACTCTCCATGACCATTGCAAGCAAGATACTCACTGTTTGGGGTGGCTTACCAAGTTATGCCAAACAGACTCAGTCGTAGGAGATCTTAACAATTAGGAATTAGTCATCTGTACAGAGAACTTAAGAGATTCTTTCTATAAAGAAAGTTTCATTAGTGACCTCAAGGAGGCGATCCAAGCACAAGTCAGAATGCAACATCCTGCTACCTAGTTGGAAGCATCTCAGAGAGATCTAGAAGCAGAGACAATGACCAATGCACAAACCAACAAACCATCTTTCATCCCCCATTCACACCCTATAGAGGTCAATTCCTCAAGCAAAATTCCTTCTCCCATGAAAGTACAAAGGTTGTCTCCAGCAGAAATGGCAGAGCAACAATGACGGGGACTCTACTATAATTGTGATGAAAAGCATGCTCTGGGTCATAAATGCAATGAATAGAAGTTATTTCAAACTGATGTGACTACTCCTACCCATTACAAAGACATCATTATGGAAGTTGTGGAAACTGAAGTTTATCAAGAAGAACCACTCATCTCTCTTCACACTTAATCTGGTATTTCAGCCCCACAAACCTTGAAACTTATGGGTTACATCAAGCACCACAAAGTGGTAGTCTTGATTGACAATGGCAGCAGCCACAATTTTATTTTTCACTGATTGGCTGAAAAACTCCACTGTCATGTCTACCTGGTGCCAAACTTTCAAATTACAATAGCCATTCCCGAGATGATAAAATGTGGGGGCATTGTGAAATTTTGAGGCTCCAATTGGGTGATTATCATCTCAAAACCCATATGTTGGCCATAGATATGGGTGGTTGTGATATAGTTTTAGGGGGAAAATGGCTACGCACATTAGGGCCACTTACCATGGAATTCAAGGAAAAATACTTGAGTTTTGATAAGGACTCTCATACTCACATCCTCAAAGGGATCCAAGCAAGCTCCCCTGAAATCATAAGTTCTCATCGGATGGAAAAATTATTGAAGAAGGGCCGCTCTGGAATTATTGCTCACTTCCATGCCATACAAGCTCTAGACAACACCACAGAAGAAATCCATCCTGACTTACAAAATGTTTTGGACAAACATCAACAGGTCTTTGAGACACCAAAATGTTTACCCCCATATAGAGGCAAGCAAGATCATGATATACCCTTGATTCTGGGCAGTCAACCACCAAATGTATGCATGTCTAGGCACCCATTAGCACAAAAGAATGAAATTGGAAGGATCAATCAAGTGCTACTGGAGGAGGGAGCAATTCGTCCCAACACTAGCCCATATTCATCCCTTTTGATCATGGTTTTAAAGCAAGAAGGGAATGGGTGCATATGTCCTAATTTTTGTGCCTTTGCATGGAATTGTTATCACATTATAGTAGCTGGGCTACCATATTTTTCTGATCAGATTCCAGTCCTTTTGTCAGCCAGTGCTTTACACTGAGATGCTTGAGATGAGCATTCATTCCAGAATCACTCATGTTTTCAGAGCAGCCCATTTGCAGTATGATCAGCATTATGCCATGACTGAGTCTCAGGAACTCAGATTTGTTGACCGATGTATCCATTTTTGCCATACAGAGCAGTATGCAGTGTCCAGAGTTGCAGCAGCAGGTTTCTAGTTGACAAATGATGATTCAGGTATATGGCCAGGCAGGTATATGGTGTTTATTGGTTTGTTATTGCTTTGTTGGTTATCCTTATGGCTTGATTTAGCATTTAGTGGTTATGACCTGGCGGTCTATTTATGTATTATGGACATGGTTGTTACTTATATCTATTTAGTTATGCTTGCTCAGAATGTATGAAGATCTTGACTATACTCATTGGTTTCACCCTCCCTAGGAGAATGGAGGTGATCATTCCCACCAGTTTCTGGCTTGCTAGTGTTCGCTCCACCTTTTCACTTTCTTCATCCATTCGTCACCATCCAGTCTCATTGTTTCCTTGACTTACACCTTAGCCTATAATATGGAGGATTCCCTCATTCTTGCCTCTTTGTTGGATAGCATCCCTGTTTAGTTGTGTCTCGGCTCTGAGTTGTGTAAGTTGTGTTGGCTAAAACCTGAAGCAGATAAGACTGCCATCATTACATGTCTGTGGAAACTATTGTATATCTTTTTGTAAATGCCCATTGAAATGAAAGTCAAAACCTGTGTTTCTAAACACAATGAAATAAGGGATATGGAAATGAATGAAATGTAACTCCCCAGTGAAGGGAAATGAAAGGCCAAATAAAAGCAATGGTTAAATGAATGCGAAATCCAAAGATTGTTGGCCAAGTGAAATTAAATGAACGAAAGGCCCAAAAAGCAGTGGTTAAATGTATGCTATATCCAATGATCTGCTGGCCTTAGACTGTAATGATTTATTCCTCATTAGCCTGTGGGTTGTGATATGAGATGGAGTAAGGGACAGCTAATTCTAAGTGTCCCCTAGAGTCTCGAGTTACGGTTTTCCGGACACCTATTCATGGCGGCTCTAGAAAAGATCCTCTCGGAGTTGTATCAGCTTGGATGTGAGTTGTAGACTTCTGCCAAGGTTGAATAAGCACTTCCCAAGCAACTTACCCATTTGTGAAACACTGCCATCCCCTGTATTATTTTTATCCAGCATATGCTCGAGTGTCCTTTATCCAAAGTATCACGGTGTTAAGATTGTTTAGTCATCCCTTAGCCTTGCCTTCCATCCATCCATCTTCACCCATCACTAGCAAATTGATCACAACCATGAAGTGAGTATATTCTTGAGGTTCTGTTCTGAGCTATAATTATTATTATTAGAAGTGTACATTGAATATCTTGTTTTAACCGCCAGTGAATGCTACTATATGTTTATAGTCTTGCTATTTGAATAACTTATGAAGCATGTCATATCCATTCACTTACAGCATTTGTTGATGTTATCCTTGGTCATATTATTGGTCAGCTTGACCTGGTCAAACCCAGTTTGACCAAGTCAACCATAGGACATGGATGTATTAGATCAGTGTGGTTAGAGATTGATGATATATGGTCTAACATTGTCCACCAGGTGGTTCCATGCAGCAATTACAAGTTTCAGATGATGATTTGGTATATTTTTATGATTTTGATCATTTACAGATTATTATTTTTAATCTATCCAGGCATGGTTATGGTATTATATGATTATACACTTATCCACATGGTGTATGAGTAAACATTCTTAGTACATTTGGATCTTCTGAGTCCATTGGGATGCTGAGTTTGCAGTTCCAGGCAGTTTCAATTGAGTTATTCTTCAGTTTATCATTCTAGTGCAGATTTGCCATTTAAAATGGCCTGGTAAAGCAGTTTAACTTTTAATTCCTTTCACCTAGGGCGTTATAGAGAGAGTATGGGGTCCAGCGATTGGTTTTTACTATATTACCATACTCTTGGACATATTGGTGCAGTCATCTTTGGCCCCAGGTGACCAGGCAGTGAGTTACAGGCATTTCTATCTTCTACAGGTGATTTACAGAGGCATAAAAAATGGTAAAATGGCTACAGAGGAATTCGATTTGGGCTACTGAGGCAAGGAAATGGCATGAGGTTGGTTGATATGATGTGTGTGATGTATTCCCCACCTTCCAAAGCAGTTGTAGCATTCATTGGGGCCCACACTCATTCTCTGGGCTTGTTTTGATGTTTTTATTATGTCTTTGATGGCACATGACTTGGCCACGTGGTCACATCTTTGTACTTTGATGATATTGTGCCATGGGGACACACTAGGGAGGAATTATATCACCCCCTAGACCCACCATGAGCTTCATGTTATGTTTCCTAGTCACTTTATGTGGGACGTCCTCCCTAGGGCAATTTGACTAGTGTGGTTCTTATGTTTTGGAGTTGATCCTTATACTTTATTGTTGAGCTCATCTCAACCGTTGATTATCACTTATGTATCTTTTAATCTTAGCCACTCATTAAAAAGGTGGTTAGGTTTTTGGTCTCTCCCAATCCTATTTAAAGGAGAGACCCTCTCATTGTAAAGGGACCTTTGGCTCTTGATATTTGATAATAGAAGAATTATTTGCAGATACTTTCGGATCTTCTTTGATGTGATGCTCTTAGATGTGGATTGTAAAGTCTATTGTCACCTAGCATTTGGAGTTTTGTGGTGAATCCAAAATATTTGTGGAAACAGTGTTTTGTCTACAGGAGGACGACTTCACTTGGGCATTTTTGCAGGGGGCTCCTCAACTCATCTCACTTGGATTTGCTTATATCAGGGGGTTTTCAATAGTTTCATTGTGATCTTTGATTTCATATTGATATGTCTTTTGTTTCATTAATCATTTTCTTTTGATGCTTCGAATCTAACTTAGGTAGTTCGTTGTGCAGGAGAGGAGGGCACATTGGCTTCTTGAGGAAAAACGATTTCAATTGGACACTCACTCAAACCACTTCAAATTGATCGGGAAGGCATAGATCATCATCATCAAGGTATCCGCAAGATTATTCGGGTAAGATCTACTTTTATTTCAGTCATTTTTGGGTTCCAATCCATTGGCCATCTTCATTTACAGTTAAAACCCTCATTTAATTTAATCGGAAAATGCTCTGGCTCAAACAACTTGGTTTACTGGCAAACTATTTCTGGGTATTTTGGCTTATGCATATCCCTAGGTGGGTTCTCCTAGGCATCATCATTGGAGGACTCTTGTGGCCCAATTCCCAAGGCACTAGTCTTCTAACCTTTGTGCATTCCCTGTGTGATTGGTTTTTCCTGTCGTTTGATCCCTGTTTGTGAGCTTGCATACCTTGACACTGTCAGATATTTCATCCAAGTTGTGCTAGAAAGTTATAACCATCAGATCTACTCTTTGGGGCACTTTCCTTGTTTTAAGGGTCATGTTTCCCAAGGCAGTTGATTTTGATCATTTGTACTAGCACTTGAATCCTGGAATCATTTCTAATCATTGAGTCACTGTGCCTAAACACTATCCTATCTTTCTTAAGCCTCCACAGTGACCCTTTTCCTTAAATCTAGGGTTCTTTACCTATCACCTTACGTACCCTATTGACATAGCTTGATCTGGTGATTTGGTTAGATCTCTCCTGTCAGGAGTAGATAAGGGTCTCCCCCTTTACTATATGAGGCTTTGATAGTATAAAGTGAAGGGTGCCTCGATTGGCGTTACAACCAATCCTTTGGGAATCGAGGCTCTCGTGGTTCACCTCTTTGGTTGCCTATCCCCTCTACCATCCTATATAGAATCTATCATTTGGGACAACTACAAGTAGTGTGATAACAGGAACGAAGCAGCAGAAAAAACCTTTGCATTTTGAAAGCATGCCATGTGCTTACTAAGACCATTGTATTGGAATGTGATGCTTCCATAAAAGGTTTGGGTGCAATCTTAATGCAATATGGACAACCCTTAGTATTCACCAATAAGTAGTGAGGTAAGGGATTTGGACAAGTTTACCTATAAGGAAGAAA
The DNA here is from genome assembly GCA_027924585.1 of Larix kaempferi. NCBI lineage: Eukaryota > Viridiplantae > Streptophyta > Pinopsida > Pinales > Pinaceae > Larix > Larix kaempferi. The sequence continues at coordinate 18,077,505 of BSBM01001023.1, forward strand.
TAATAACCATCCTACATGCAATCAACACATGGCGACAATATCTCCTAAGGTAGCATTTCTAGATAAATCACGACATCTTGAAGCATTTTTTGGAACAAAGGTTGTCATCCTCGAAGCAACATAAATGGGCCATCATTCTTGGATATGATTACAAGATCATCTACAAAAAGGAAAAAGATAATATCGTGGCGGATGCTTCATCAAGGAAATATGAGGACGAGGGAACCCCCTTTGACTTATCTTCTCTAGAATAGGAATGGGTAGAACAAGCACAACAAGAATGGCTCACCAATGTTACTAGATCTTAGCCCATCAAGCAACTTAAGGAAGATCCCAACATTCAACGGCTATCCAGCACCCCTTCATCAAAGTTTTACGGCCCATATAAGGTTATTCAAGGCATGGGTCCTATAACGCCCTAGATTCTCTACAGTGCACCCTACCAAATGTGCCAAAGAGTCTTTTTGACATTGTAAAAGCCAAGTTGGGGCATGTTTATGTAAAAGTGTTGGTGTAGCGGGACTCAAGACCCTTGGTCTGGTAATGCCATGTCCTCTTGGTCCTCATTTCAAGGAGTATTGCCCTCATAGCTATGTTGACTACCTCTACGGGGGAAGTAAGCTTTTCTTATTTCCGGACGCATGCACAAACTATAGAAAGTCTTTATGACGTAGAATGTGCATACTTTGTAGATTCCATTTCTGAAATAAAACAAATTTTCTAAAAACTCGTGTTTTTTACGAAATCATGTAAACCTTCTAGAAGCTGTGATTTTGAAAAACGGTGGAAGTAAGTTTTTCTTATTTCCGGACGCATGCGCAAACTATAGAAAGTCGTTATGATGTAGAATGTGCATACTTTGTAGATTCCATTTATGAAATAAAACACATTTTCTAAAAACTCGTGTGTTTTACGAAATCATGTAAACCTTCTAGAAGCTGTGATTTTAAAAAACGGTGGAAGTAAGCTTTTCTTATTTCCGTACGAATGCGCAAACTATAGAAAGTCATTATCACGTAGAATGTGCATACTTTGTTGATTCCATTTATGAAATAAAACACATTTTCTAAAAACTCGTGTTTTTTAAGAAATCATGTAAACCTTCTAGAAGCTGTGATTTTAAAAAACGGTGGAAGTAAGCTTTTCTTATTTCCGGACGCATGCGTAAACTATAGAAAGTCGTTATGACGTAGAATGTGCATACTTTGTAGCTTCCATTTATGAAATAAAACACATTTTCTAAAAACTCGTGTTTTTTACGAAATCATGTAAACCTTCTAGAAGCTGTGATTTTAAAAAACGGGGGAAGTAAGCTTTTCTTATTTCCGGACGGATGCGCAAACTATAGAAAGTCGTTATGACGTAGAATGTGCATACTTTGTTGATTCCATTTATGAAATAAAACACATTTTCTAAAAACTCTTGTTTTTTACGAAATCATGTAAACCTTCTAGAACCTGTGATTTTAAAAAATGTTGGAAGTAAGTGTTTCTTATTTCCAGATGCATGCGCAAACTATAGAAAGTCGTTATGACGTAGAATGTGCATACATTGTAGATTCCATTTATGAAATAAAACACATTTTCTAAAAACTCGTGTTTTTTACGAAATCATGTAAACCTTCTAGAAGCTGTGATTTTAAAAAACGGTGGAAGTAAAATTTTCTTATTTCCGGACGCATGCGCAAACTATAGAAAGTCGTTATGACGTAGAATGTGTATACTTTGTTGATTCCATTTATGAAATAAAACACATTTTCTAAAAACTCGTGTTTTTTAACAAATCATGTAAACCTTCTAGAAGCTGTGATTTTAAAAAACAGGGGAAGTAAGCTTTTCTTATTTCTTGACGCATGCGCAAACTATAGAAAGTCGTTATGACGTAGAATGTGCATACTTTGTTGATTCCATTTATGAAATAAAACACATTTTCTAAAAACTCGTGTTTTTTAAGAAATCATGTAAACCTTCTAGAAGCTGTGATTTTAAAAAACGATGGAAGTAAGCTTTTCTTATTTCCAAACGCATGCGCAAACTATAGAAAGTCGTTATGACGTAGAATGTGCATACTTTGTTGATTCCATTTATAAAATAAAACACATTTTCTAAAAACACGTGTTTTTTTAGAAATCATTTAAACCTTCTAGAAGTTGTGATTTTAAAAAACGGGGGAAGTAAGCTTTTCTTATTTCCGGACGCATGGGCAAACTATAGAAAGTCGTTATGACGTAGAATGTGCATACTTTGTTGATTCCATTTATGAAATAAAACACATTTTCTAAAAACTCTTGTTTTTTAGGAAATCATGTAAACCTTCTAGAAGCTGTGATTTTAAAAAACGGGGGAAGTAAGCTTTTCTTATTTCCGGACGCATGCGCGAACTATAGAAACTCGTTATGACATAGAATATGCATACTTTGTTGATTCTATTTATGAAATAAAACACATTTTCTAAAAACTCGTGTTTTTTAAGAAATCATGTAAACCTTGTAGAAGCTGTGATTTTAAAAAACGGGGGAAGTAAGCTTTGTTATTTCCGGACGCATGCTCAAACTATAGAAAGTCGTTCTGACGTAGAATGTGCATACTTTGTAGATTCTATTTATGAAATAAAACACATTTTCAAAAACTTGTGTTTTTTACGAAATCATGTAAACCTTCTAGAAGCTGTGATTTTAAAAAACGGTGGAAGTAAGCTTTTCTTATTTCCGGACGAATGCACAAACTATAGAATGTCGTTATGATGTAGAATGTGCATACTTTGTTGATTCCATTTATGAAATAAAACACATTTTCTAGAAACTCACGTTTTTTACGAAATCATGTAAACCTTCTAGAAGCTGTGATTTTAAAAAACGATGGAAGTAAGCTTTTCTTATTTCTGGACGCATGCGCAATCTATATAAAGTCGTTATGACATAGAATATGCATACTTTGTTGATTCTATTTATGAAATAAAACACATTTTCTAAAAACTCGTGTTTTTTAAGAAATCATGTAAACCTTCTAGAAGCTGTGATTTTAAAAAACGGGGGAAGTAAGATTTTCTTATTTCCAAACGCATGCGCAAAGTATAGAAAGTCGTTATGACGTAGAATGTACATACTTTGTTGATTCCATTTATGAAATAAAACACATTTTCGAAAAACTCGTGTTTTTTACGAAATCATGTAAACCTTCTAGAAGCTGTGATTTTAAAAAATGCTGGAAGTAGAGGTGATTACGCTTGTAAGGGTTGTCACACCCGCCTTAGCACACCTCATTAATACCCCCTTGGACCTCATTTTGTTATGTTACTCCTCCCTCTTGGTCATCTTGATCAAAAAAGAGCAAGTCATCCACCTTGAAAGCAAGCTTTTGGAGGTCATACCAACCTAACAAGGAGCACTTTGAGTGCAAAAGACACATGTTGGGGTTAGATGGGGCATGACGTCCTCCTTCCAAGCTCAACTCTTCATCACATTGAAACATTTCATCTTTTATCATTATTTTATCTTTTATGAGGTTTAGTGCCCAGATTGTTGGTGACAAACCCTAGAAAATCATTAAAAGTTATTTTAAAGACAAATTAGGTAGGTTGGCTTAGAGGAGGGATAAAGCTAGCCTTTTTTCTTATAAATAAGGCATCTCCCCCTCATTTGTAATCAAGATCATGGGATCAAATATGATTGAAAATTTATTTCTTCTTATGTACATGAGCAATTGATTATTGAAGTAGTGTACACCTCCTTTCTTACCAATTCTAGGGTTTTCAAGGGAACAAGTTTGATGTTTCTTTACTATCTTTCTACGTTATTCTAAGGTGAAAAGAATCTTGAGGCTACTTCTCTTCTCTTTTACTCTCCCAATTGTGGTAAGATCTTGAACTTCTTGTCTTGCATTGTTGGAGGCATCCAAGGTAGGAGCAATTTAGGGCTTTGTGCATAGTAGTTTAGTCTTGTTGGTGAGACATCCCTCTTGAAGGGTCTCTCTCGTTTGGGCCTTGGTATCTCTCTTTTCCCTAACTAGGTCAAAGCCTAATGCAACCTAGGGTTTCTTAACCTTGCCCTAGTTATTTTAAATGTTGAATTGTCAATTCTTAGGAGAAAAATTAACCCCGATTTCTTGGTGTTCGGAAGGAATAAGACCTAGGTCTAATCCCCTCATCTTCACCAAATTCTTTTTACAAAATTCCTTGTATTATATATTCGAAAAAACTACAAAAAAAATAAAATAAAAGATAAAACCCTAAAAATTTAATATTTTTGAAAAATTCCAAGAAATATTTTTTTTGTTGCTGTACTTGTTTAGCATTGAATTTACTTGCAAAATTCCATAATAGTGACCACTATTATATTTTCCAAGTATTAATGAAATATCCATAAAAAGACAAAACTCCATATAAAAGTTGTTTTGTAGCTCAAAAGGGCCTTAAAATAGGGTGACATCAGTCCTAGGAGAAGTGACATCATGATGCAGGAGCATTGGGGCCTAGGCGGAGCAGTCGAAGATGATCGACATGGAGAAGACCGACCAGAGGGAATGCCGGGTGACAACTGGTGCGGAAGAACAAATTGGCTGTCGAAGTCAATAAGTCGAGCCGGAGCAATTGATCACAGATCGACAGAAGTGCGGAAGGTCGAGAGTTGACATATCAAGAGTTGACAGACGTCGGGGTCGACATGTTGTCGAACCACAACTCTAACAGGTTGGGGCATGAGCCAAGCGAGGAGGAAGGGGTGGACTGGCGAAGCCTGAGAGTGCGAAGGAAACCGACAGGTATGTCGAAGGCTGACGGAAGACAATATGGTCGAGGAAATGATAAGACCGACTACTGTAGCAGTGTCAAAAGGACGCGCAGAAAGTCAAGGAGAGTACTTGGCAGTCGTTTGAGGTTGCTAAGGAAGTTATTAGCAGTTATTGAAGGTGGTTGGGATCGTGACAGATGTCAACACAGGTGGGATTGTGCAGCATGGTAGAGGCGCTGACAATTGCAGGTCTGCAGGATCAGGGAGATCGGCGGACAGAGGAAGCATGTCTCGAGGATCGGGGTGATCTCGGGAACACCAGCAGCAAGGTAGAAGGCCGAGGAGTTGGGATCAGTTGGATAACTTGACAACAGAAAGAGACGAGCTGAGGGGAAGGTTTTGTAGATTGGGTAGGAAAGTCACACATCTACAAAGCGCAAAGAAGATCGGGCCATAGCTCAGAGTTTCGCAGTGAACCAGGAGAGGGTGAAGATCGACACACTGAGATAGCACACAGTTACTTTTGTATTGTGATAGGCTGAGGCCGACAATAGTTAGTTGTTTACATTCCTTGCATTTCGCATTGTAACCGTTTCCGGAAGAAGTAATATAAGCTAGCTTCTGGCATCCTGTTTACATCAAGTTTATGTGAACGCGTGTGTGGTGTGTAATTGTTAAGCAAGATCCTTTGCGAAGGCACCTTGCATCAAGTGGTATCAGAGCGGGAATAGAATCCTGTGAGCGAAGGCAGTGATATCAACTTGACTGGGTCAAGTGGTATCAGCATTGGAAGTGAATCCAGTGTGCAAGTGCGTTGAACAGCTCCAACTGCGGTTGGGTAGAGTTGTACACGACTTGTGGAAGTCCGGTTGCGATTGGACGAGTGGGAGTTTCAGCTGAGGTTGAAAATGGCTCACATAGGTGTTAATGTCCGAGGTGTTGGACAAAGAGCGCGTGGCGCAGCAGTCATAGTTGATCGTGAGATGTTCGACGAGTGCGTCCAAATAATGCGAACTTTGGAAAATGAAGTCACATCAATCAAAGAAAGCCAAAGGCGTGGTTGTATTCATGATGCATTAGACCACAGCAACAAGGAGGTCGAAGAAGTGGAAGCACGGGAAGCAGCAGCAGAAGAACCAGAAGACAAACTGATCAAACTTCTGACGGATATGAGAGGTCAGACGAAGATAGATGTGCGTACCTACTCAGGAAGTCTGGACCCAAAAGACTTGATCGACTGGTTCAGAGAAATGGAGAAATATTTCGACAGAAAGCAGATCGAGGATCCTAAACGGGTTAAGACTGCATGTCTGAGGTTGAAGGGTCATGCCTCATTGTGGTGGGACAATGTGCAGGCTGACAGAGTCAGGAAGGGAAAGGAGAAAATCAAGTCTTGGGACAGGATGGTTGCCAAGCTGAAGGGGAAGTTCTTGTCGAACGAATATGTGATTTCCTTGCTCCGGAAGTTGTAGAACTTTCGACAAAAAGAGATGACCGTGAAGGAGTACACGGAAGACTTCTACAGATTGTCGATAAGGTCGGGACAGATCGACGAAGGAGAAGAAGTTGTCGCAAGATATGCCAACGGCTTGAAATATGCCATTCAAGACGAGTTGAGCATGTCAAGATTCAGAGCGGTCGGTGAAGCCTACCAGTTAGCTCTGAAGGCAGAAGAGAAACTGTCGAGAAAATCCACAGAGACCAAAGGTAGGATGACCGGTCGAGGTGCGAAGACTGTTTCCGCGAAAGGCCATAGTAGCGATTATAGGAGAGAAGCCGTCGAAGATAACCGACGTGCGGAATGGACATCGACAAGAGAGAAGGCGCAGGAAAACCGACGCGATGGTCAAGAGACACGCGGTCGAGATGCGTATGGTTGAAGTGGTCCATCCGATAGAAGGGGAGCTGACAGACCAGCCATAATCTGTTACAAGTGTCGAGGAGCCGGACACAAGGCATATGAATTGCCAGAGAACCTACATGCTGCAGAGGAGTCGAAACCCAAACGTCGAAGAGATGAGCAAGTCCACGAGAGGGCAGAGTCGGCATCCAACAGCAGCGAGGATGGCAGGAAGAAAAGTCGAAACCTGACGGTCAGGAGAACATTGGTTCAAGAAGACCGACATAACGAGAAAGAGCCGTCACAGCGAAAGGCTATCTTTCGAACCAAAGTGCGAATCGGCGAATGGCGTTGCAAGACCATAGTTGATGGTGGAAGCACTGAGAATCTTGTGTCGACGGAGGTCATCGACAAGATAGGGTTGAGGTGTCGGGAACATCCACACCCATACAAGATCTCAGGTTGGAGAAAGGACACCATGTGAAAGTGACCAGACAATGCCTAATTAACTTCAAGGTCGGGAAGCTTGAAGACAGCGTATTGTGCGACGTAATCCCAATAGACGCGTGCCATCTGTTGTAAGGGAGACCATGGCAATATGATCGGAAAATGATCTATGATGGTCGAGCCAACACAGTCACAGTATGGAGCAATGGCGTGCAAAGGACTCTGAAGCCGAAGCCGGAGGAGCCAACCGACTGTAAGCAGGGCGAGAGCAACTTTTGGGAGAAACGAGTGTTGATGTGTTCAGCGAAGGAATTCCTCGCGGAGGAGGAAAAGCAATCGGGATGTTTTGTTATCATTCTGAAAGGACCATGTGTCGAGAGGTCGACAATGGAGAAGATTTCGGTCGAAGTCAAAAGGATGAATTTCTCTACAAGGGCCATAAAGTTTGATAATGTTGAATACCTTTCCCAATTCTTTAGACCTAAATTGAATATGGATTCCTTCATTTAGGAGAGATTAAGAAACAATTTCAAGGGAGTCCCTCTACACTATTATTAAAACTCATATTTTCCTTCATAATCTAATGAGTATAATGATAGATATTTAATAGGAAGCTATAAGAGTAGCTATTTTATCCCCTCACACATGGTTTCTTGGAGGAGAATTATATCATGTTTAAATTTATTGAACAACAGATTAAGGGATAGTTCAAAGGATAGTAGTCGACGAAACATCGACGGGGTTGCCACCGACGAGAAGCATATCCCATAAAATCGACTTGACTACAGGGTCGAATCTGCCAAACAAGGCATCGCATAGGATGAGTCCGACAGAAGGTCAGGAACTCAATTGACAGGGGACTGATCAGAGAAAGTCTGAGTCCGTGCGCGGTACCAGCAGTATTAGCGCAGAAGAAGGGTGGAGAATGGAGGATGTGTACAGACTCCAGAGCCATCAACAGGATCACAATCAAGTACCGGTTTCCATTGCCGAAGTTGGGTGACTTAATGGATTGCTTGAGTGGAGCGAAGTACTTCACGAAGATAAACCTGAAGAGCAGTTATCACCAGATTTGGGTTAGAGAAGGAGATGAATGGAAAACAACATTCAAGACTAAGGAAGGGCTATATGAGTGGTTAGTCATGTCATTCAAGTTGACTAATGCACCCAATACATTCATGCGATTGATGAATGAGGTACTGAAGCCATTCTTGGGAAAGTTTGTCGTAGTGTATCTAGACGACATCCTGATATTTAGTCGAACCAAGACAGAGCACTTGGAGCACATTCGATAGGTATTGCAGAAGTTGCAAGAAGAGAAGCTGATGGTGAACCTGCAAAAGTGTTTCTTCATGAAGGAAAAACTGGTGTACTTAAGATTTGTAATCTCGGGTAAAGGGTTGGTGATGGACCCAGAAAAGGTAAAGGCAATATTGGATTGGCCGGAACCGACAAGTGCGACTGGAGTAAGGAGTTTCCCTGGACTTGCCAGTTTCTAAAGGAAGTTTATTCGGGGATTCAGTCGGATTTGTGCACCTTTGATAGAGTGCATGAGAAAAGAGGAGTTCAAGTGGACAGAAGTTGCCGAGCGAGCTTTCGACAAGTTGAAGGAAAAAGTCACTCAGAGCCTGTTGCCGCCTGGTTCCACACCTGGGAAAACGCAGTAGAAGTCTTCAAGCTGCTGGTGTGGCCTTGGGGGCAAGTCAGAGTCAAGTGCTGTCACTTGGGACTCGACTCCTCTGTCTAGGCTTTCCTAGCGAAGCCAAGGGTGGTGGACCCTAAAAATGAAAATAAAAACTAAGGCCTCTAACCTAGGAGTTAGGAAAATATTTTTGGAAACCAAGAATAAATAGCATATACTTTTGTGAAATAAAACAATCATTCATCATTTACTCCCATTCAAAATAATCATCAATTACTTGCACATTAGTCAATAATATGAAATAACATAAAACAAGACCAGTGCCTTATAATGGAGTCAATAAACAAATGCATAAGCAGCAAAAGTAGATGTTGTGCGAGTGTTCTTGGTTATTTTTAAAATTAATGTGATGGTGATCTTTTTATTATGGCAGGTGGCTTCCCAATATACGCAAGGTACGGGGGAACATGTCTGGAATTTTGAAGCGTGGCTTCCCTCTCAGGCTTGGGCTGAATTGGAGTCTCGAGGAGGTGTTCAGATGCTATACCAACGAGGGCAAGCCTAACGGTTTCCAAGAGGTCACTACTCAGTGTTGTCCCAAGCCTTCTGAGAAATTTGCCCACGACAACAAAATATTCGTTTGTGTCAGATTTTCACAAAAATGATTTTTTGTTAGGGCGGTGTTAGATCCTATTACTAGTCATCCCCTCCTTTCTGATGTGTACCAACTGGATCAGACTGAGCTGCAAGTCGGCCACAGAGCATACGGGAGAAGATCTTGGTATTTTTAGAAAAAATTTATGAAACCAAATTTTATCTTTTTAAACCCCAGGAGTCTCTTTTCAGGCACGTATTTCGGGCAAGCCCTCATACAGAAACCCTACTTCGGGAAAGCAAGGGGGGGCGTTTTGAGTTTGTAAAAAAAAAAAAAAAAAACTACGTTGTTAGTGAACTTGTGGCCCGCCAGTGAAACGGACCAACAAGGTTAATTTTAATCCTAGTTAATTTTATTAAGTGCCGAAAATAAAAGAAATAAACTACTCTAAAAATCACACCATGAAAAGAGACGACACAGGCCACCCCTGGGGGGATGGGGTATGGGCGCTGGCTAGCCCACTTGCTCTCGTTTAATAGTTGTTTACAATGATCAGAGAAGTGCCCCAGTCTACTTAAAGTGACTTGGTGGCTTACAAAATTTGAGGAAAAATTGACCGGTTTTGCAAAAATATGAAAATTGGTCCTCCGGATTGCCTGGATCCTCGAAATTTCGGCAGCACCTCCTCCTACCTGTTCGTCTTTTGCTGCAAACCAGCAAGCAATAATTAGTATAAGATGCCCAAAAACACTTTAAGAGTGTCTTTGGAACACCTCCTAAAAAACCCAAAAAATTCTAAGTAAAAATCTAAGTAAAATTTGCAAAAATTAACCAAGTAAAACAAGCAGTAATGTTAGTTTTGCTTGGGGTCTTTGCAAGCTTTATGAGCTGCAAATTGTATGCTCTTGGACAGCCAAATATACTTTTAAAATCAGAACTACAACTACCCAACAAAACTTTGAAAAAATTGACAATTCTTTTGCAAGTCTTGGAAAAGTAGATGCTAAATGAAGGAAAAATCTAACAGTTAAAGATATGAGCTTTGTAACTGTCTAAACCAGACCTTCATGAAATGATTCCTGATCTATTTAAAATATGATATGAGTATATAAATCAGAAATATTTCAAATAGAAGTAACCAGTTAACCAAAGAAAAAATTTTGTTTATAAGGGAGAGAGAGAAAATGAGCCAAATTTTGCTTGAAATCCGAAGCCTTGGAGAAATATTTGTGGTGTTCCGAGGGACTGCATCTGCAAAACAAAGATTAGAGAAGAGGAAACAAACAAGATCCGCCTACTCCAGTTGAAATAACCTGCACATTACACACTTTGCAAACAAAGATCAAGTGTAGAGATATATCTGAAAAAGAAATCTATGCTAAACACTCATAAACAAATGAAACATACAGGCATGATTTTCTTTTGCAAACATATAACAATGGACTAGACAATAAACAAATTGAAACTAATCTATCTCATAAATTAATACTAATCTTTCAAATGAGTACAGTTGATACTATTGAATAACAAAACTTATGCACAGGTTACCTCCATCATACAAGCCCAAAATGTTTCATCCACTCACACAATGGACACCACAAATCTGACCTCCAAAGTCTTCTTTATTCATACAAGAAAAGTATTACAATCATAAGTTTGATGCTCCCAAATCCAACTCTCTAGCAACAATGAGAGAGGAGGCTACAATTTATAGAACGAACAAGGAGGAAGGGCGCACTTGGTGAGGGAGAGAAAGGTGGAGTGGTGGCACGAATGATGGAGGGAATAGGGCTGCCCACTCCATGCTTTTAGCTGCCCACGTGAAGCACCATATGTGCTAGCAACCAGCACTAATAGTGCTGCCCCCTCCCAAAACCGTGGGCTGCCCATTCCATAAGTGCGCCCGCGCCCCTCTCATATAGTGAATGCGCCCCTCTCAAATGGGCATGAATTTCTCCTTACATGGGGCTGCCCAAACACCTTACAAATCAGCCCAATATGCTCCACATATGATGTTGATCCAAAACTAATCCGTCATTACTCCAAAAATTTATTAATTTTTTAAGTCATTTTTTCAATATTTTCATGACTTTTTGACTTTTTTGGGTTTTTTGGCCATAGGAAAAAATTGAAGCACCCAAACCTTAGGAAAAGTGGGTTTAGGGGTTAAGGGGGTGCTCTGAGTTAGAAAACGAGCACCCCTAAGGCAAAAAATACCTCCAGACGCCCCTTATAGGCCAATTACAAATTTTTAAATTGAACCATTAAAAAAAATGGCTCAATTTACGGAAAAATTAAAACTTGCAGAAAATTTAAAAACAACCTAGGGGGACTTAGCACATGTCCATATGACTCAAAATTAATGCCTAGCATGTTCATATACATTGACCCATAGACTCTAATAATCCCCTAAGGCCCGTCAGCCTCCCCAGGCATTCCAGCTTTGGAGGAGCAGGAGAAAAACCAATTAATTATGTTATGCACTAATGCAAGACATAATAGATAGGTGAAAAAACTCCTTGGAATACCTGACTTAGCCAAAAAGTCCTAAGGAACCGAGTCTTTTACAAAACCCCATGCTAGTACGTTTTTATTACAAACCCCGCAGGGCCATGGACATGTGGAAAAAAAAAATTAAAAAACGGGGGCCTTTATAAGGCCAGCTGGATATCAAATCACCAAAATTGAACATGTATGATGTTCCACTTTGCCCGCTCGCTTGACAATCCAACCAAGTACAACTTAGTTGGCAACAGAGCCCAGTGTTAGCGCTCCCAGATTTTGACAAAGTTTTCCAGGTCGATTGCGACGCGAGTGGAACGGTAATTGGAGCAGTGTTGAGCCAGGAGGGCCGACCAATTGCATTCTTCAATGAGAAGTTGGATGATGCGAAAAGGAAATATTCAGTCTATGACCAGGAATTTTATGCTATTGTCCAAGCGTTAAAGAAGTGGAGGCATTATTTGTTGCCCAAGGAATTTGTGTTGTACACAGATCACCAAGCACTGAGGTATCTGACTACTCAGTCGAAGTTGAATCAGTGGCACATGAAATGGGTCAAGTTCCTACAGGGATATACTTTCATGTTGCGACATAAGTCAGGCAAGTCAAACAAAGTTGTCGACGCGCTGAGTTGAAGAGTTGCATTGTTGAACACGACGATAGTTCAAGCAATAGCAATAGAGTCGGTGAGAGCAGAGTATGCAACCAACAAGGATTTTGTGAAAGCATGGGAAGCTTGTCGTGAACTGTGGAGTGTCAACAGAACTCCATACTTGGATTATTTCATCCAAGAGGGATACCTATTCAAGAGACAACAATTATGTATTCCCAGAGGATCCATAAGAGAAAACCTAATCCGAGAATTGCATAGCAACGGATTAGTAGGTCATTTTGGCATCCACAAGACCAGAGCATTGGTCGAAAAAAAGTATTATTGGCTAGGAATGACGACAGATGTCAGGGAAGTTGGTACGACAGTGTCGAATTTGCCAGTTGGCAAAAGGGAGAAGTCAGAATACGGGGTTGTATACACCATTACCTGTACCGGATACCCCATGGGAGCACCTGAGCATGGATTTTGTGCTAGGATTGCTGAAGACGCAGCAAGGAAGCGACTCAATCTTTGTTGTGGTCGACAGATTTTAAAAGATGGCACAATTTATTCCGTGTCGGAAGACAAGTGACGTCACAAGCATTGCAGTACTATTCTTCTAGGAGGTAATCAGATTGCATGGGTTGCCGAAGAGTATCACATCGGACAAAGATACCAAGTTTATGGGACATTTCTGGAGAACCCTATGAAAGAAACTGGACACGAGGTTGCAGTTTAGCTCGACATATCATCCGTAGACAGATGGGCAACCCGAGGTGGTGAATAGAAGTTTGGGAAACCTTCTAAGGTGTTTGACGGCCGACAGACCCAAGCAGTGGGAGAACGTGTTGGTGCAAGCAGAGTTTGCATACAACAATTATGTGAATCGGTCGACAAGGTTGAGCCCATTCCAGATTGTTTAGGGAAGAAGCCGACATGGAGTGGTAGATTTGGTTGAGATACCGACGGAAATCAAGAAAAGCACAGATGAAGAATCGTTCGCAGAGCATATGAAAGAAGTGCATGAAGATGTGCGAAAGCACATAGAAAAGAGTAACGCGGCATACAAGTTGAGAGTCGACAGGTAGAAGAGGCTACAGTCGTTCAGTGAAGGAGACTTAGTCTATGCACATTTGCGGAATGAGAGATTTCCGACAAGAACATATAACAAGCTGAAGCTGAAGAAGATTGGACCATGTAAGATTCTGAAGAAGATTTCGGACAACGCTTATGTATTGGAGCTGCCGAAGGACTTGAGCATTTCACCAACGTTCAATGTCTCAGATCTGTAGAAGTTTGAAGAAGGTTCAAGCAGCAGAAGAGCGGAAGTGTCGAACATCGACTGGATAGTGCAGATTCCAGATCGACACAAAGAAGAAATCGCAGAAGTAATAGAGGAACGCGAAATCGGGCGTACGCGCAGTTCGCGAAGGAAGGAATACTTAGTGCAATGGAAAGATGATGAGTTGTAGGAGGCGACATGGATTTTCGAAGAAGAGTTCAGGAGACTGACGGAGCAGTCAAATTCTTTTTCACCTAGGGAGTCTGATGCAGGAGCATCGGGGCCTAGGCGGAGCAGTCGAAGATGATCGACATGGAGAAGGCCGACCAAAGGGAATGCCGACGACCACTGGTGCGAAAGAACAGATTGGCTGTCGAAGTCAATAAGTCGAACCGGAGCAGTTGATCGCAGATCGACAAAAGTGTGGAAGGTCGAGAGTCGACAGACGACAGAGTTAGTGGAGGTGTCGAGGGTCAACATGTTGTCGAACCACGACTATGACAGGTTTGGGCATGAGCCAAGCGAGAAGGAAGGGGCGGACTGGCGAAGCCTGAGAGTGCGATGGAAACTGACAGGTATGTCGAAGGTTGACGGAAGACAGTATGGTAGAGGCAGCGATAAGACCGACTACTGTAGCAGTGTCAGAAGGACACACAGAAAGTCAAGGAGAGTACTTGGCAGCTGTTCGGGGTTGCTAAGGAAGTTATTAGCAATTATTGCAGGTGGTTGGGATCGTGACAGATGTCAACACAGGTGGGGATTGTGCAGCACAGTAGCGGCGCTGACAGTTGTAGGTCTGCAGGCTCAGGGAGATCGGCAGACAGAGGAAGCGTGTCTCGGGGCTCAAGGTGATCTCGGGAACAGCAACAGCAGGGTAGAAGGCCGAGGAGTTGGGATCAGCTGGATAACTTGACAACAGAAAGAGACGAGCTGAGGGGAAGGTTTTGTAGATTGGGTAGGAAAGTCACACATCTACAGAGCGCAGAGAAGATCGAGCCATAGCTCAGAGTTTCGCAGTGAACCAGGAGAGGGTGAAGATCGACACACTGAGATAGCACACAGTTACTTTTGTATTGTAATAGGCTGAGGCCGACAATAGTTAGTTGTTTACATTCCTTGCATTTCGCATTGTAACCGTTTCCGGTAGAAGTAATATAAGCCAGCTTCTCGCATCCTGTTTACATCAAGTTTATGTGAACGCGTGTGTGGTGTGTAATCGTTAAGCAAGACCTTTTGTGAAGGCACCTTGCGTCACATCACCTCCTAGTGGCCGGTACAACCTTGTTTCAGATCTGGTTTAAGTGTTTTGCAGGTCCATTTTTGACAAAAGATCAAACCCTAATAGTTGGGAAGGGCTCATACTTCATCTCCAAGCCTCGGGGGTGACCTTAGGGGGGTTTAGAACTGGTTGAACAAGTCATTCATCATTTAATGCAGGCTGCCACAAATATGAAGGTGTAAACAGTCCCAAATCGAAGCATCTAGCCGTCAAACCAAGTGCGCCCTAGGGGGGCTATACTCCTTTTTGGCTAGTAAGTGGTGAGAGGTACTTATCGTAACATTTTGACAGGTTAATTCCAAGATTTTCGCAAGTTTATTTTGTTGTTGTAAATGTAACTTCGGAAGATATTCTTTTGTATATTATTATTATATTATTATTGTACTTTTATTGTACCTTCGTCGGAGATATTTTTCCTCCGTTCGGGGATGTCATTATTGTATTTGGTCATGTAAGAATATCAAGGTAAAACCTCCATTGTAAGTCGGGGCAATATTCCCCAAAAGAATAAATGTAAAATGTATTTTTGAGTCTCCCTAGGACAGGTCGGCCCAGTTAGTTAAGAAAGTTGGCCCCAATGGGGAATTAGGTCAGTCAAGCATAAAGTATAAATAGAGAAGCTTACTCTCTCATTTGGAGATAACAATCACTCAAGCAAGTTCGCACCAACTGAGAGAGAAGACAAGTTCGCTGGAGGAGAAAGAGGGAAGCTACAGAAGACATCTTATCTTTGGGATTTTCTATCTTGTTTGATATTGTACTAGTGACGAATATATTACTAAGGAAGTTGCGGGGTTTTCTCCTTTATGGTTTCTCTGAGGAAATTTCTTTTGTTTTTTGTGTATTGTTGTGCTTGTCTATCTTTCAGTTTAAAGATCTAACATAATTGAATTAAAGTCCAAACACTAACATGGTATCAGAGCCACTCTGAAATAACGCACTGTGCAGCAGTGGGAAACTAGGGCTTCCTATTTCAAGGTCTTCTCTCCACAGATCATCAAGAAAAGAGGGCTAGGCTAACTCGCCCTAGGAGAGCGCATCTTTTGGAGGAAGCATAATTCAATTTGGAGAATTTTCATTTTTGACCCATTCACTAGTGTCGGGAGAAAACTAGGGCTTCCTATTTCGGGCACTTCCCTCCACAGATCAACTTGAAAAAGAGGTCATTTCAACTCGCCCTAGGAGGGCACATCTTCCTGTGGAAGCAAAATTCAAAACCAAGAATTTTCATTTTTGGCCCCATCACTACTGCCGGGGGAAAACTAGGGCATTAGTTATTTTGCAATTGTGTCCACAGATTTGAGAAAAGAAGTACATTGGACAACTCGCCTTGAGGAGGCACATCTTTCTATCCAAACATAAGTTCAAAATTCCAAGTTTGAAAAATTAGGGTTTCTCTTTCAAACCCCAGGTCAGCCAGCTTCAGAACCAGGTTGGGCATCTCAAATTGGTAAGATCTAACTCCTTCCTATTTCCATTTGAGGTTCTCATATCAAAATGTCAAATCACACCAAGCTTGAGGATAAGCTTGAAGGAGCTAATAACTTTTGGGCATGGAAGTATAGAATTTCTCTTGTCCTAGAAGAGAATGACTTGGACAAGTATGTCAATGAGGAGGTTCCAAACCTAGAGGCAGATGATGACAAAGCAATCCAAAAGGAGAACATGATCAAGGCCAAAAGGATCATTGCTGACTCCATCAAGGACCATCTCATCCCTCATGTCTCATCCTTGAAGACTCCTAAGAAGATGTTCGATGCTTTGACAAAGTTATATGAAGGGAAGAACATCAATCCGAAGATGACTCTAAGGAACCAACTCAAGAATGTGAAGATTCAACACTCAGAAACTATTACATCTTACTTCACAAGAGTCTCTCAAACCAAGGAACAACTTGAAGCAATTGAAGACAATGTTGAAGAAGGAGAGATTGTGATGACTACCTTGAATGGTCTCCCAAGATCATGGGACTCATTCATTCAAGGAATATGTGCCAAAAAGAAGCTAATCACATTCTGTGGATTATGGGAAAAATGCACCCAAGAAGAAGCTCGATTAGTAGCAAGAGAAGAAAAGATGGGAGCTAATGATGACCAAGAAGAATCAAAACAAGAGAGAGGATCACCTTCACAAGAAGTCAAAAGGATCACGTAGGAATCATGGATTTAGAAGAGACCTCTCCAGTATTATAGGTGCTCCACATGTGATTGGAAAGGACATTATTCAATAAATTGTCCCAGAAACAAAGGATCCTCCAGGAAAATCAACAAGAAGAGGCATCATGCACATACTGTAGAAGATGATGAACCCACAAACAAAAGAACAAAAGAAGATTCTTCAAGTGATGAAGAATATGTATTGTAATAAATGAAGGTAACCAATTATAAGGGTTCATTCAGGAGGTTCCACCTCATAAGGTGAAGCTAGAGATGACTTTCAGTATTACATGAAAGGAGTAGGAGAAGCTCCTAGAAAGTTGGACTCCGGAAAACAAATAAAGATCAATGATCTATGGAAGAACCTCTCATCCATTTCAGCATTAGTTAAGATGCAGAAGAAGAGACACACAGAGTCTACTCCAGTACAAAGAACAAGTGATCTACAGTGTAGAATACTTGCTCAACATTTCCGATCATAAGCAAGAAAAGGCACAGGTCCTCCCAAGTTAGAGACTCCAATAGTTCCTGCAAGGAAGCAAAGATCGAGAGGGAGTCCACCCAACAACCAAACATAGATAAGTATTTGAATTGTTATCAAATTGCTTAGATGATATTGTTCAATTGTATACATATTTATATTTCTAGATTCAAGAAGTGTATTATGCATGTTGGAATGATTGCCTTGATGAACAACATACTTCTAATATACATGTGATGGGTAAGTGGCCTATGGTACTGTACAACATTCCATTGCTACTTATCTAGAATGAAACCTCTTTGCTGACATGTTGGGAGTACTTCACGCTCTTAAAAATGTTTTGGTAGAGATGGAAGGCATCTAGAAAGTTACCGTCTGAATACGGGATATGGATGAATATTGTGATTGAAGCATTGGATAAGATAGTTGCATCACTGTGTGACCTATGTCTTTATGCATACAAATTTGTTCTAAAAATTATGAAATGTTTCTAACCACGCAACTAAATTTGACTTGTAGGAAAGATCATATTGAGACTTGTTCCGAAGAACAAGTGACGATGGTTCAGCTATAACATTCAAGAAGATTTATGAAATCAAGCATACCTCAAAAGTACAAAGCAAGGGTTCTCTCAGAAAGAGGGAGTTGACTATGACGAGATGTTACTCTAGTGGCCAGACACACTTCCTCAGTGGTGGATATTACACTAGATAGATGGTGTAATCGAAGTAGAAGAAGATATCAAGCAACCTTCAGGACTCAGGACTATCTGCAGAGAACCACATGTGTGCAGATTGAAGAAGACTTTGTACGGGCTCAGAAGACACCCATTGGATAGGATGATCACCTAGAGTGATGAGATATCAACCTTTGCTACAAGGTTGAAGATGAGGAGATCATGGATGGGTGCAAGAGAGAACTTGCAACAGGGTTCAAGATCTTGGTATCCAATGACTTAGAGAGATGATGTAGATGGATACATAGAAGATCATCAGAAGAAAAGGCTACCAGTCACTCCAGTGAAGAATGTCCCAATGCAGAGAGTACAAGATGCAAAGGGAGGATAGTGCTCAATTACAGAGGGAGCAGGAAAGCTCCACTTCAGAGGGAGTGACTATAGCACAAATGAAGAGACATATCACTTAGTGGCAAAGGTATTTTCTCCAAGTATCTCAGGGATATGCTCCGAGTGATACCGTATGTCTCCCATCATGAAGAGGAAGTATATGTAGCAGGCACCCACGACATGGTATGGCAGGATGGACAGTTTTCTAATGAACTTAGGCTTTGCCAAGAGTAAAGCAGATCCAACCTCTACTTCAAGGTTGAGGGAGGAAGACCAATAATATTACTGCTATATGTAGATGACCTGTTCTTAACAGGAGAGGATGAGCTCATTGCAGAAATAAAGAGTTCGAGACTACGCTGTTGGGAATCGACCCCCCCCCCTCAAATCAATCCCAAATCGCGCTTCGGACGGAATCGATTCTGGAATCACGATTCCTCATCGATTCCGTCCGGAATCGATTTGGCAATTCGCGAATTGGTAAAAAAAAAACGATCCCTGCCATTTTGCAATTCGATTCGGAATCGTAGCTTCTGGGTCGATTCCGGGTCGATCCCGAATCGAACCCTCATCGAACCCGGGCATTAAAATCGAACCCTAAATCGATTCCGAGATCGATTCCGCGGACAGGGCGGATTTTTGAAAAAAAAAATTGATTTTTGGATTTTTTTTTTTGGGGGGGGGGTGGTGGGATAGGTCACTTTGGGCCAATAAAGGGTGAATGAGTCCATTTGGACTCATTCCATTACTCATTTGCTTGATTGGGAAGAGTTTGAGCTTGGAGTGAGTTTGCTAATTGTTTGAGAGCTTTGAGCATTGAGTGGGAGATTGAAGGGGAGATTGAAGGGGAGAGCTTGCAAGGGAGATTGAAGCTTCCATAGAGACATTCAACCACCATTGAAGAGCTAAAAGGTAGGCTCTAAAAACTCATCTTTGTTTGTTTTTGCAATTTTTTTTCACTATGTTAAAAAATGGAAAACTTGCAATGTTCTCTTCTCCTACTCTTTCCAATTGCTTCTTCTCCATCATTCTATTGCAGGGAACAAGTGACTCTCATCTTGAATCAAGAAACATGATGGGTATGTGGTTTTGGTTTTTCATTCCACTTCTTCTCATTATGATGGTGTTGGGAAGTAGATGTGGTGGTGGTAGTGATGAGGGGGAAGAGGTAGAGAGTGATGCATACCAAGGAGAAGAGGAGGAAGGGGAAGAGGGTGATGATGATGAGGATGAGGGTGATGTGGGGCAAAAACAAAAAGACACAACACCTTTGTGGAAGTATGTGACAAGGCAAGGGGGAGGGAGAGGGGGTGGAACCACAAAGTTTGCATGCCCCCATTGTGGGAAAACATACACAGGTTCATATACCCGGGTGAGAAAGCATTTGTGTGGGGTTATGCCATGCGATGTAGGTAAGTCTCATGGAGTCAAAACTTGTGACAAAGTGGGAGCTAAAGAGAGAAGCAAATACAGGATGGAAGAAGAGGCCGCTCAAAACAACTCCAAGAGATCGAGGGTTGATTCTGAATCCCCACAGAGAATGCTTGGTAGTGGAGCTGGATCATCATCGGCTCGATCGAGAGCCTCATCTCCCCATGGAGTCTCGCCTATACGAAGAACATTATCCGATTTCCTTGACCAAGGTTGTAGAGATGATGTTGATTCAAAAGTTTATAGGTTTCTCTATGCATGTGGTGTGCCATTCAATGTTCTTCGCTCACCCTATTGGCATGAAATGGTACAAGCCATCAATGGTGGCCCTCAAGGATACAGAAGCCTTGGGTATGACAAAGCGAGAACCGTGGGACTTGATAGGGAAAGAGCCAAAATCAATAGTGCTCTTGGAAAGTTCACAAATGATTGGTCCAACTATGGGGTATCCATTATATCTGATGGGTGGACAAATGTTAAAGGCAAGCCATTGATAAATATTCTTGGCGTTTCTGCTAGCGGTGTGGTCTTCCTTTCAGCCCATGACTACTCAGATCGCTACAAGACTGCTATTAATATTGCACAACCTTTACTTAAAACCATTCAGGAGATTGGGCCATACAATGTCATTCAAGTCATCACTGATAATGCTGCTAATTGTAAGGCAGCAGGAGCAATCATTATGGATAAGTATCCCAACATATTTTGGTCAGGGTGTTTGGTTCACACATTGAACCTTTTGATGCATGATATTGTTAAGATGAAGGACAATAATTACCGATGGATTGGTGCCTTGTACAAGAGAGGTAAGAAAATGATCAAATTCATTACCAATCATAGCATGGCCCACCACATTTTTCGCAATCACTCTAAGTTGGAGCTATTGAAGATTGCAAAGACTAGATTTGCTAGCTACTACCTCACCTTTAGGAGGCTTTTGAAGGCAAGAGAGACATTGGCTAGTATGGTCTCAAGTGATCCATGGCAGGAATTGAAAGACAGAGTTGCAAGTGCATCAAATAGAAGTGACTTTCAGGAGGTGGAGGACACCGTTCTTGAAGGTCATTTTTGGTCACAGGTTAGGTATGTTCTGCAGTTCACCAAGCCAGTTTATAACATGATTCTTTTTGCAGATACAGATCAGCCGGTGATTAGGGAGGTATATGAGCAGATGGATAGCATGCTTGGTCAAATCAAAGACATTGTTGAGCAAAGAGATGCAGTCTTGTATGACCATATTCATAAACATGTGGTCAAAAGGTGGGAAAATCTAAATGTTCCACTCCATGCCCTTGCATATGTCCTCACCCCAAAATACTATTCTCCAATTTGGTTGGCCCAACCTGCACCTGGGGGTGGAGTCAGGAAAAAACCCCACACATATCCAGAGGTTGCTACTGGGTATATGCAAGCATTAGAGAAGTTGGTCCCTGATGAGGAAGAGTGTGCTCAAGTACGGAGTGAATTGAGCATATACATAAGTGAGCATGGACGCTTTGGTTCCCTGTTTGCAACCAAAGATCGAGACAGCTTGGATCCTATCCATTGGTGAAACATGCATGGCTCTAGAGCCACATATTTGCATAAATTGGCACTGAGGGTGCTATCACAAGTTGTTAATAGCTCTTCTGCAGAGAGGTGTTGGAGCACCTACAACTTCATCCACAGTGTAAAGAGAAACAGTCTGAATGTAGATCGCGCAGAAAGCTTGGTTGTACACTACAACTTGAGGTTGTTGTCCCATTATTGTGAGGCAGCCAAGAATGATAGAACATTTTTTACTTGGGACAACAATCCAGAAGAGGCTAATGTGGAGGATGGAGCCATAGCATTAGAGCGCTTGGAGGCTGAACTATTGGGTGATCATGATGATCCAATTCAGACTACCCATACAGAGATGCCACCCCCAAGCAGAAGCAACTTTCTGGATGCAGGAGTTTTGCCTTTAGCTTCACAACGTCCAATTTCAGCCCGCGGGGGCCATTCATCTTCTTCTCATGTTCCACGATCACTTCCACCAGCACCTATTCCACCTAGAACACGAGAAAAGAAATCGGAAGTTACTCGTGGCAAGCGGAAAGCTTAGTAGATTCATAGTACTTTGTAGTTTGTATTTCATTTTCATATTTATTTTGGCGATTGGCCTATTTTGTAAACATTATGGCCTAGTTTGATGGCAAATATTTTATGTTGAAATTTGAAGGTTGATGTTGTCGATACTTGATGATTGATGATTTGATGATGATCATTTAATGACAATGTTATAAGTTATAGCTCCTAGAATCTAGAAGACGAGATGATTAATGTTATATCAATGTGTACTAAATGGTTATATGAATATCTAGATTCTATGTTTTGATGTTTTCTATAGCTAATTTGGCATAATACATGTTTTTATTAATTTATATGCATCAAAATATATTAAAATATATATTATATAAAAAACGCTCCCGAAACGGAAGCTTTTGAAAATTTCGCTTTTCGCTCTCGCTCCTGCTCCCCGCTCCCAACAGCGTAGGTTCGAGATGAAAGACCTGGGAAAGATGCACTACTTCTTAGGCATGGAGGTGTGGCAAAGTCCAGATGGAATCTTCCTTGGTCAAGGAAAGTATGCAGTGAAGATTCTGAAGAGGTTTGGAATGATGGACTGCAAAGCAATGCCCACACCAATGGCATCGAACTTGAAGCTACTATGTGATGCTTCTTCAGAGACAGTTGATGCCACGATGTACAGACAGATGATTGGTTCGTGAATGTACTAGACGAACACAAGACCAGACATATGCTTTGCTATGAACACCCTGATTCAGTTTCTGACAGATCCGAGACATGTTCACTTGATTGTTGCAAAGCATGTATTGAGGTAATTGTTATCACATCCATAGTAGCTGGGCTACCATGATTGTAGAGCAGTTCAGCATATATTTTTGAGCTTTGCCTTTACATAGTTTCAGTGAGATCAGCTATGATGAGCAGTATTACTTATGATCACTCACACAACAGAGCAGCCACAGATCAGACATGCAATAGACCTTATGCCACGACTAAGCCTCTTGACCTCAGATTTGATGACCGAGATGACCTGTTATTCCATACAGAGTAGTGCAATGTTTCAGTGGTTACAAGTGATCCAGATAGCAGATACAGGTATATGGCCCAGCAGGTATATGATGTGCATTGGTTTTATTATCTTGTTCTTTTGGTCATTTTGATAGCTTGACTTAGTATATAGTTATCATGAACTGCAGTATAACTATACAAAATGAAAATGGTTGTTATTGATTATCTAAATGGTTGTATTACTTACATGTAGAAGCTCTTGTTTTATACTCGTTAGTTTTACCCTCTTAGGAGTGTCAACATGATCATTCCCACCTTTTATGGCTTGCTAGCTTAGGCATCACTTTCACTTTCCCCATCCATCTGTTGTCTTTCCCACTTTTGGTTTTATGTTGACTTACACCTCAGCCTTTGATATGGAGGACTTCCCCACTTTTGCCTCTGTGTTGGATAACATCCTTGTTAGTTTGTGTCTCAGCTCTGAGTTAGCAACAGAACTTACCCTTTGGTGAGTTGGATTTGATACCTTGATCACTTTAGTCGGTTGCCTCGATGCTTGGTCTTGATTGTAGAGAGTCCCCCTAGTTGCATGAGTTGTGTTGGCTAAAACCTGAAGCAAATTATACTACCATCATTTAGGGAAACTAAAATGAATAAACACCCTGGATGAAAGCTTGAGTAGTTGTGCTGCTAAACACATGCAAGATCCCAAAAAGGGTTATGAAATTGAATAAATTGGAAACTTAAAACACCCTGGATGAAATCTTTAGTAGTTGTGCTTCTAAGCACAAGTGAAATCCCCAAAAGGGTTGTCAAATGAAATATTGTGGAAACTAAAAGCACCCTGGATGAAAGCTTTAGTAGTTGTGCTTCTAAGCACAAGTGAAATCCCCAAAAGGGTTATATAGGCCTAATGTAAGCAGTGGTTAAATATATGCTAAACCCAAACACTGTTGGCCAAGGAAATGAATTAAAATGATGTGATTTGTAGACATTTGCCAATGTTGAATAAGCACTCCTCTAAACAACTTGTTCCATTTGTGAGACATTGCCATCCCCTGTGTATAGTTTTATCCGACACATGCTTAAGTGTGTATTACCTTTCCCTAATCCAAAGTATCACAGTGTTGAGTCAGTTGAGTCATCCCCTTTGTCCTAGCCTTGCATTTCTCACCTTCACCCTTTGCGAGCTGATTGATCATGTCTACAGAATGAGTATATCCTTGAGGTTTTTTTGTAAAGTAAATAATTATTTGAACTTATGTTTTATGACATTATTAATTAACTACCAGTGAAATGATGCTTAATGCTTTAAGTCTGGCTATGAAAATGATTAAAAGAGCACGTCTTAACCATTTGCACTTGCAGCAGTAGGCTTTTTTGTTAGATTTTCTACTTTTAATCAATATTTATCTAGGATCTTCCTGAAAGAATAACATGCACAGCATAACACAATAGACACAAAGAATTTCCTCAAGGAAACCATAAAGGAGAAAACCACGCAACTTCCTTAGAGATAGAATCATCACCAATACAATATCACAAAAGTAAAACCCCAAAACAAAGATGGTCTTCTGCAGCTCCTTTTTTTTTCCTCCTATGCGAACTTGTCCTCTCTCTCACTAATGCGAACTTGTGAGTGAGTGTGATGTCCAAATGAGTGAGCTCCACTCTCTATTTATACTTTATCTTTCACTTGACCTTTTCACTTACTAGGTCGGCCCCAGTTGTACCTGACTGGGCCGACTTCTCTAGGGGACTCAATAACCCTATTCTAACTGACTCTAGGGGGAATTATTGCCCCGACTTACAATGGAGGATTTACCTCAATGACTTTACATGACCAAATGTAATAATGACATCCTCGACCGGAGGAATAAACATCTTCGTCGGAGGTACAAATAAAATACAATATAAAATACAAGTGAATATCTTCTGAAGTTACAAATACATTAACACTCCCTCTTAACTAGGAAGGTATCTCTTGACACAGGCATCAACACATCTGGACACAAGTCTTCGTCGTTGGATCATCATCAATGCTAGAACATCATGATCAACACTGGATCATCATCATTGTTGTTGCAATCCTCATCATGTTGATCATCGATTGGTGACATCTCTCGAATCTACTCATCATAGGAAGTTCTACAGAGCCAACCCTTTTTCATGTTGGATGTAGGCCTAGCCCTCATGTAGGTCTTCATCATCTCTGCAAGCAAGACATCAAGTAGGTACAGCCCAGGACCAGTCATTACATTGCCTCAGCAAACACCTATGTCTCCTATTGTCGCCTCATCGTCTTCAGATCATCTCATCGTCACACGGAGTGTTAAATTTCATACATTCGTAGCATAAAACATAAATGCATTACCAAGATCACTAGAAGTAAGACAAAGCACAAAACAACAACACAAAGATTTGACCTGAGAAACCCAATAGGGAGAAAACCCAGCAACCTTCGCAGAGAGATGATAATTCTGAGAGCAGAGTACAAATGAGAAAATAGAAAGTGTGGAAATGTTTTCCACAAGTAGAAACCCTAGAAATCAGCCTCCTCCTTCAGGTGATGCGAAATTCTCCTCTCCCAAGTGATGCGCCAATCTCAAGTGTGAGAATAATGAACAAATGAGGAGCACTAACCTCATATTTATACAAGTGTTGAAAACCAGAAAATCCCTTATGGGGCCGACTTGTCTTCGGGGCAATAAATATTTTATTTTTAATCTTTTTATTAATTCCTTTTGCACCCCAAGGCTTACATTGATTCTTTCATGTGTTTACATAAGGTTCTTCTCCCTTAGGAGGTATAAACAAGTACAATGAAAGTACAATAAAATATAATGAATAATATCTTCCGAAGTTGTACAAAATCCAACAGCGCAGCCTAGATGCACACCACAATGTCTTCAGTATGGGAGGACTTTCCTACCACCATACGAGACCCAGTCTACCAACATGGGAGGACTTTCCTACCAGCATGTGAGACACAGCACTTACATCAACCGACATGGGAGGACTTTCCTACCACCATTCAAGAAAGGCTCAGCACTTACATCAACCGACATGGGAGGACTTTCCTACCACCATTCGGGAAAGGCTCAACACTTACATCAACCGACATGGGAGGACTTTCCTACCACCATCCGGGAAAGGCCCCGACACTTGCATCAACCAACATGGGAGGAATTTCTTACCACCATTCGAAAAAGGCCCCGGCACTTACATCAACCGACATGGGAGGACTTTCCTACCACCATTCGGGAAAGGCCCGACCCTTACATCTACCAACATAGGAGGACTTTCCTACCACTATGCGAGAATGGCCCATGTGCATCTGCGTCTTCCGGACTCATCACTTCCTCTTGGAAGGAACCTCGATCTTAAGAACACCAAGCTTCTCTCTGAAGTACTCGAACTTCACTCTAGCTAACGGCTTGGTCAATACATCGACTATCTACTCGTCCGTCGCAACATACTGGAGCTTCACTACTCCTCTCTGCACCATATCCCTGATATAGTGATACTTGATCTCAATATACTTCGACTTGTCATGGAACACCGGGTTCTCGGACAACTTCACACAACTCTGGTTGTCACAGAATATACAAGTCACCTCTAACTGGAGATTAAACAAATCAGACAGTAGCTTCCTAAGCCATACTGCCTCACAACTAGCCAAAGCAGCTGCAACATACTCTGCTTCGGCTGTACTCAGTGCCACGCACGACTGCTTCCTACTAAACCAGGAGATCATACCGGATCCCATACTGAAGCAGCATCTTGAAGTGCTCTTCCTAACTGCAGCACTGCCCGCCCAATCCGAATCAACATAACCCTACAGGTTAATCTTCTAATTCGCATCATACTTGATCCCATAAGCAACTGTACCCTTCAGGTACCTCAATATATGCTTTGTAGCAATCAGGTGAACATGTCTCGGATCCATTAAGAACTGGCTCAATGTGTTGACAGCAAAGCATGTCTGGTCTCGTATTCGTCAGGTACATCAATGACCCAATCATCCGATGATACATTGTGGCATCAACTGACTCTAATGAAGCATCACATAGTAGCTTCAAGTTCGATGCCATGGGTGTGGCCATAGCCTTGCAAACCGTCATTCTGAACCTCTTCAGAATCTCCATTGCATACTTCTCTTGTCCAAGGAAGATCCCATCTGCATTCTGCCACACCTCCATGCCTACCTAGGAAATAGTGCATCATACCCACGTCCTTCATCTTGAACTCTGCGGCAAGTTTCCTCTTCGTATCTATAATGAGCCCATCCTCCCCTATTACAAATAGGTCATCTACGTAAAGTAGAAGTATCACTAGATTTCCCACTTCAACCTTGTAGTAAAAGTTGGAATCTGCTTTACTCTTGGTAAAGCCCAAGCTCATCAGGAAACTATACATCCTGTCGCACCACGTCCTGGGTGCCTATTTCAATCCGTACAAGGACTTCTTCAATTTGCACACGAGTCTGCCTGTCATGTGTCTCATATAAGAGTGGCTTCTCCACGTACGCTTCGTCCTCTACTACACCATTCAAGAATGTTGTCTTGACATCCATCTGGTGTACCTTCCATTTCATCACTTGCCTTGTGTTTCTCTATGTTGCCATCTGCAGCATGCTTGATCTTGTAGATCCATTTGGAAGTCACAACAGACTTCCCTTCTAGTCTCGAAAATACATCCCAAACATCATTCTTCATGATCGACTAGTACTGCTCAATCATGGCATCCTTCCTGTTATCACACAACTTGTAGTTGCCCCTAGAGGTATCCCATCCGGGACGGTAGAGGAGACAGGCAACTAAAGAGGTGACCCAAGAGATGCCACGGTTCCCAATGCAATGCGGGAGTCACGTCAACCGAGGCACTCTTCGCTTTAGGTCAAGGTATAACTAGACCAAGGGGGAGACCCTATACCCCAATCACAGTTGATTGGACCTAAACAAAGGTTTCTAAGGGTAGGTAAGTGATGAGTTACGGAAACCAATGCAAGGCTAAGTGGACCTAAAGGTTAAGGTACGGTTGAAGGTGGTGTGATGGATAATAAGTGTTTCAACCTATGAATGGTTTAGGCCACATGATGGGGTATGATTACTAGGTATAGTACCAATGTGTTTGCACAAATGGGTCTAGTTTCTTGGGAAGTGTGAAATGGTTCTAGATGGACCCACAAGGTGAAGTTAGGTGTGAGGGTGGTACTATAGGTTAGATCTAGGATAAATTTATAAATTGGAGTTGGTTCTAGGATTACCCATGTGCTAGATCTAGGGTTGGACACTAATCCCAAGAAGTGCGCCTTGCTTGGAGAAGGACTAGTGCCTTGTTTAGTGGGCTAATGGAGTCAAGAAAGATGTCAAAGTCTAGATCGGGACACCTAGAAGCCAAGTCAAGTGAAATGGATGTGATCCAATGGTTAGGTCTTACTAGATCTAGGTTTTTGAGTGATGACCAAAATTGGACCACAATTCCTTAAAACAAGGAATGCAATCCCCAAGGTAGATCGGGGCAAAAGGATAGTCTAGACCTAGGTTTCAAGGCATGGGCATTCCAAATCTACGAAAATCTCCAACACCCACTTCCTAGAAGTGGTCCAACTCAAAACTCCCAAGGGGTGCGACTTTCTCAAGGAGAGGCAAAAAGTGGGTTTGGTGGACCATGCCAAGTCCAATGGCCACCAAAGTATAGATCCGGGGTGCTAGTACCCCGATCTATGTTCCTTCAAAGTTTCAAATGAATCCAATGGGTAGATCTTGGTGGATCTAGGTTTTAAGGTGCCAAGAAGGTCAAAGGGGGGTTTCAACCCCTCAAAACATGGAGAGATGTCCACAAGGTAGTTTTCACCAAAGTAAGGATATGGGTATGTGTTATCAAGTGTCTAGTTGTCAAATCAAGCGGGATCTCACATACCCACGTGCTAGATCTAGCCCAACAAGCCTCTCTCAAGGAAGTGCGCTTTAGGTCAAGGAGAGCTTTTTGTCTTAGGAAATGGGTCAATTCTTAGCCAATCACCACCAAACTATAGATCCAACTAGGGGTGGATGCTATAGAGGTGGGTTTTCAATATTTTTTCAAATTGAGGGCTAGATCTAAGTAGATCTAAGAAATACCAAAAACAAGGGTTTTAATTTGATTAGGGTTTTTTGTGATCTAGAAATTATGGAAGATTCAAGGAAGAGAAGATCATACCTCTTGGGACATACCTGGATGAAGAGATGAATGCTAGTTGAGACGAGGATTACTTTGCCAAAGATCAAATGGAGAATTGTTGAAGCCCTCTTGCCAAATCGATTTTTCCAAGCCACATGTGATTCCTTCTAACCTGTCAAGCCAAGGAGCAAAGCATCAATTAGTTTAACAAATTGAAGGTAGATGCAAGCAAGAGAGAGAAAAACATAGAATAGTTGACACAAAGGCAAAACCACTCCCTGTCAAACCCAAAACGACTTCTTCCAAGCTTGAAGGGCAAGCCTCCCCACCAATTCGCACTTGTCAAAGTCGCCCTCTCAACCTGCAAATAAAGTATGGCAAATACGCAAGATAGCTACAATAGATCCTCCAGTGCAATGGACAATAGCATTTACAATCGAAACAACCAACATCCACTCCAATCCAAGCATGTACTCCAAAAGATAGAAATTTTATTCCAAGAGCCAAGAGCCAAAAATCTCTAGATGAATTTTACAATGAGGGGGTCTCCTCCTTATATAGGATAATAAAGACCAAAACCCTATATCTCAAAACCACTTTTTGAAATGAGTGGTTGAGATTAAAAGATCTCACAACATAATCAATGGCTAAGATAAATTCATAACATAATATCACATGGATCACTCAACATAACAATAGCGCCCTCACTAAATGGTACAATAGAGGGTGACGTCATCCCACAAGAGGGGTATAAAGTACAATAATCCACCTCATGATGACTAGGACATGATAAAATAAGCACATGGTGGGGCTAGGAGGTATAAATCCTTGCTAGCTCACCCCAAGGCACAATGAAATAATAAAAATATGTCCAATATAATAATAATGACCAAAACTGTCCTCAGAATCCATGACAGTCGAGCAGTAAATGTCCTCCTGTGATCAATCTGGAGATACCCACATGGTGAAAAATGACTGGAAGATAGTGAGATCAACCTGGAAGACCTCTGTGAAAACCAAATGCCAAAACCTTGCCTCAATTGCCCAAATCGATTTCCTCAGTGACCACTTTATCCCATTTTTTAACTGCCTCGGGAACTGTGAAAGTGCCAAAACTGCCTCCTAGGGTGCTAGCGCTGTCCATCTGAGCCCACCAGGCTCTCCGGGAGGGGGGATAAATGGTAATAACAAGTGGCTGGACCACCCCGTCCATCATCAGCGCCCTAGGTGAACTGGCCTCTCGGGGCCCCTGCTGCTCAGGCTGGGAAATCAGCCCCAAATCTGGTCAACAAGTGTAAAACTGCATCAATCACTGTCAGAAGTGCCCGGAACTGAAAGATAAGTGTCTCAATGGATCCAGAAGACCCAAATCCACTAGGAATGAGTACTCATACACCCTGGGTTTCCCTAATGGGCTAGCTGTAGGGTCCACCATATATGGACAATGTATAATCTGCTGATCTGTAATAATAATAACCTGCTGAACTGGATCAAACATCATCTGTATCATATGTCCATCATATGATATCATCATCAAACATGTGGGACCATAAATCATCACCAATAATCATCATACATGGTCCACATCATCACGGATCCCAAGAATATATATAATCAAGGATAAATCACATCAGTAGACTAAGACAATGTTTCTTTAATCACTTCATAGCTAAGCTCAAAGTATAAATTCCATTCAGTGGCATTAATCAAGTTAGCATATTCCGTGATTATATAAAATTACTTGCACCCTAGTTCAAATGACAGACTTACCCATTGGACATGGTCAAACTGCTAGTGAAGGATGAAGGCTAGGAGCAAGGTTGGGCCAAGGGTTTGACTTGTCTAACTTAACTCAAAAATACTTTGGACTGGGAGAAGGGGGAAGCTACAAACTCTGTGCTGGACAAAAGAACACGGGGGATGGCTGTGCCTCACAAATGGATAAGTTGTTTAGAGAGTGCTTATTCAACTTAGGCATCATATCTACATCAAGTTGATCCAAGTTCATTAGGATCATTCAATTTATTTCCATGGCCTTTTTGGCCTACATAACCCTTCGGATTTCAGATGTGCTGAGAAGCACAACTAGTTGCAGCTTGCATCCAGGGCATGTTTTTTTATATATTCACAAGGTCAGCAATTGTTTAGATATAGCTTTTAAGAACTATTGCTTTTTGGACCTTTCTTATACTCTTCGAGGAGTATTTTTAGCTTTTCATTGCTCTTGCCCTTTTTTGTTTCCATGGGCGAATTTATTTAGTTTCCACAGGTAGAACATGAGCTTTCAGTTTTAGCCAACAACATCTCAAGTGACTAGGGGGAGTTCGAGCCAATGCCAAACATCGGGACAACCGACCAGAATGATTTAGGCCTACAATCCAACTTACCAAAGGCAAGTTCTGTCACCAACTTAGAGCCGAGACACTAGATAAACAGGGATGTGGTCCAAACACAGAGGTAGAAAAATAGGGAAGTCCTCAGTATCAGAAAGTCAAATGAGACAAGTCAGGGTTTAAAGTCAAACAGGAAGGTCATGTATGGATGGAGATAAGTGAGTATGGAGCCTACACTAGCAGACAACTGGTGTCGGGAAAGACCATGTCTATGTAAGGTGAGATACCAGTAAGTTTTGTTAAATGACCTAAAAGTGCAAGCAATTGTCCATTTTATGATTTACAGTTCATTTTAAGTAGTTTGCCACATCAGGAATAATATACCAAGCACATGCTATAATCATGACTAAATCAACAAGCTAATAATCCACAGTCAGTGAGAACATATCCATAGATCATACAACATCATCATAATAGCAATCATCATGCATCATCTGAAACACTGCTGAAGTATATCTCTAGGCACTGAACTGAAACTGTAATGGGATAAGTGGTCACATCAGTCATCAAATCTGAACTCTCTAGGCTCAGCCTTGACACAAGGTCATACAATATCTGAATAATGTACTGCTCTGATCATGAGTGATCCAATATATATAGCCATGCTCTGGAATAAATGAAGCTCTGGAATGTGCAGATATCTGCTGTACAAGAATAGTAGCCCTGCTACTATGGTGTGAT
This sequence comes from Larix kaempferi, assembly GCA_027924585.1. Classification (NCBI taxonomy): domain Eukaryota; kingdom Viridiplantae; phylum Streptophyta; class Pinopsida; order Pinales; family Pinaceae; genus Larix; species Larix kaempferi. The sequence goes on from BSBM01001023.1 coordinate 18,109,843, forward strand.
AACACTTCCATTCTTTCTTCTCTGTTGCTTCCTCATAGTTGGAAGGTTCTTCGTCAATGATGTCGCGCAACAGGGCTACATAATTGGAGTATGGCCTAGGTCTCTTGCTTTCTCTATGCATTCCCTCTGGAGCGCCATACTTCTCTGCATCTTGTATTGCCTCTTGTACCCATGTCAGTTTCCTCTTGTGGGAGTTCTTCTCACAAGGTGGATCTATAGGTTCTTGTGGTTCTTCCATCTCACAGTCTTCGTGATCTTCTGGAATCACTTCTTCCATCATTGAATCTTGAATCCTGGGAACTTCAGGTTCTTCAATATCTTCAATAGGTAGTTTTTTTTATCTTCGTCGCTTGTTCTTCAAAACAAGTCTCTCTTGTAGGTGATGGTACATGATCTTTCCTACAAGTCAAGTTCAATTGCATGATTAGAAACATCTTATAGTTTTCAGAACAAATTCTTATGCATAAAGACATAGGTCATACAGTCATGCAATTGTCTTAGCCAATGCTTCAATACAACATTCATCCATGTCCCGTAACTTTCTAGATGCCTTCCATCTCTACCAGAACAGTGTGAAGAGTATGCACTACTCCCAACATGTCAGCTAAAAGGTTTCATTCTAGATAAGTAGCAATGGAATGTTGTACAGTACCATAGGCCACTTACCCATCACATGCATATTAGTAGTATACTACAAATATCCTAATATGCATAATCCACAACCTAAATCTAGGAACATAAGTATGTACACCAATGAACAATATCATTTAAGTAATTAGATATACAAGAAATGACAATTCAAATACTTATCTTTGTTTGTTTGTTGGGTGGACTCCCTCTTGATCTTTGCTTCCTTGCAGGAACTACTGGAGTCTCTGACAGTGTGCTCCCTCTTCATCGTATGATTCTGAGGTCCCATGCCTCTCTTGCTCATGATCGGAAATGTTGAGCAAGTATTCTACACTTGTTCTTTGTATTGGAGCAGACTTTGTGTTCTTCTTTTGCATCTTAACCAATGTTGAAATGGATGAGAGGTTCTTCCATAGAGAATTGATCCTTATTTGTTTATGGAGTCCAACTTTGTAGTAGCTTCTCCTACTCCTTTCATGTAATACTGAACTCATCTCTAGCTTCACCTTATGAGGTGGAACCTTCTGAATGAACCCTTGTAACGGGTTACCTTTATTACAATACATATTCTTCATCAGTTGAAGAATATTCTCTTTCTTCTTCTCTGGTTCTTTTCCTTGCAGGTTCATCATCTTCAGCGGTGTGAGCATGGTGCCTTTTCTTGTTGTTCTTCTTGCTGTGGGAGCCACTTCTGTTTCTGGGAAAATCTCTGGAGTAGTGTCCCTTCTCATCACATGTACAGCATCTAATGTTGGATAGGTCTCTTTTGGATCTTCTATAGTTCTACCTCTGATATTGATGGTGTTTCTCCCTCTTATTGTGATGATGGTGCTCCCTCTTGTTATTATTCCTCCTGGAGTGTGATGTGAGAGCTTGATCATCGTTTGCTCCCATCTTCTCTTCTCGAGCTACAAGTCGAGCTTCTTCTTGTGAGGATTCCTCCCATAGCCTACTGAATGTGATTAACTTCTTCCTAGCACAAATCCCTTGAATGAAAGAGTCCCATGATCTAGGGAGACCATTCAAGGTGGTCATCACAATTTCTCCATCTTCTACATTTTCTCCCACAGCTTCAAGTTGCTCCTTCATCTGAGAGACCCTTGTTAAGTATCACTGCATGATCTCTGCATTTTGACTCTTGACATTCTTCAATTGGTTCCTCAAGGTCATATTCTGATTTATATTATTCCCTTCAAACAGTTTGGTCAAGGCATCAAACATCTCTTTGGGTGTCTTCAAAGATGACACTTGTGGGATGAGATGATTCTTAATAGAATCTGCAATGATCCTCTTGGCCTTAACCAAGTTTCTCTTGTGCAAGACTTTAGCCTCATCTCCCTCTGGTGCTGGAACCTCTTCATTCACATATGTGTCCAATTCATTCTCTTCAAGGACAAGTGTAATCCTATACTTCTGTAACAACCCTCATATACGAATATAGGGAATATTTAATATAATAAATATAATGTAATATAATATAAGGTAAAGAATCAAAAGAAACATGAAAAAGAAGTAATGGAAAACAAATTTTGCATAAAGAAAGAAATTAAATAAGAAATTAAGAAATTGGGAGGAGGGGATAAAAGGAGGAGAAGAAGTGAAGAGAGGGGTCTTTTTTTGTCTTTGGGCATCTTGGAAGAGGAGCTCTGGAGGAGAGGAAAGCAAGATAGCACTGGCATAGGGTTAATTGTTGGGGGCTCGGGGACCTCAGCTTTTTTGGTTGAGGGTTGGTTGGGTGGAGAGTCGTCCCCCCACCTTCAGTTGCACATTTTAGAGCCATCGAGGTAATCACCGGGTCTTCTAACCAGGTATGTACTCTTTTGTTACAGATCTTTCATTGCATGTTGCTTCTTGTTGTATACTAGATTTATAAATCTTCAGGATATCAGATCCATTGTATTTATTAGATCTTTCATTGCATGCTACTTCTTGTTGTATACTAGACTTATAAATCTTCAGGATATCAAATCCATTGTATTTATCAGATCTTTTATTGCATGCTGGTCATTTGTTTGTCTTGTTATTTTTATGAGTTTACAATTCTTACAACTTCCATGCTCGGAAGTTATCAGACCCTTCAAGCTTATCTTCAAGCTTGGTGTGGTGAGACATCTTTAATGAGACCTTCAAATGGAAATAGAAAAGTTTTTAGGTCTTACCACTTTAAGTTGCCGAAACTGGTCCTGGAGCTGGCCTAGGGTTTGTCAGAGAAACCCTAATTTTTCAAACTTGGAATTTGGAACTTCTAATTGGACAGATAGATGTGCTTGAATGAGGCAAGTATGTTGGTATACTTGGTTTCTGAAGATTCCAAAATTTCACCCTTGAAAATTGACTTGCGAAATTCTGATCTGTAGTTTCTGGCTTTTTCTGATTTTTTGGTTTTCTGCAATTTCTGGTCCAAATTCAAACTAGGGTTTGACTTTCCGGGAGTTTCACCCACCCAAAAATTTCGATCTTGGTATCAAAATTTCGATCTTGGAGAGGCACACCTCCCTATGCCAATTGCACTCCAAAATTCCAATTTTGTGAGAAGCCCTAATTTTACTCCAACAACAGTGATGGGCCAAAAAATAAAAAATTTCAGAATCAACTTCTGCTTCGACAGAAAGATGCACCCTCCTTAGGGGAGTTAGCCTAGCCTCTTTTCGTTGATGATCTGTGGAGAGAAGTCCAAAATTTAAAAAGCCCTAGCTTCCGCAGCTGCACAGTGTCTTCTTTTCAGGTTAGCTCTGATACCATGTTAGATTTTCTACTTTTAATCAATATTGATCTAGGATCTTACTGAAAGAATAACATGCACAGCATAAAACAATAGACAAAGAATTTCCTCGGGGAAACCATAAAGGAGAAAACCCTACAACTTCCTTAGAGATAGAATTGTCACCAATACAATATCACAAAAGTAAAACCCCAAAACAAAGATGGTCTTCTGTAGCTGTTCTTTTTTTTCCTCCTATGCGAACTTGTGAGTGAGTGTGATGTCCAAATGAGAGAGCTCCACTCTCTATTTATACTTTATTTTTCACTTGACCTTTTCACTTACTAGGTCGACCCCAGTTGTACCTGACTGAGCCGACTTCTCTAGGGGACTCAATAACCCTATTCTAACCGACTCTAGGGGGAACTATTGCCCCGACTTACAATGGAGGATTTACCTCAATGACTTTACATGACCAAATGTAATAATGACATCCCCGACCGGAGGAATAAACATCTTCGTCGGAGGTACAAATAAAATACAATATAAAATACAAGTGAATATCTTCCGAAGTTACAAATACATTAACATTTTTCAGCCTGGGTCATATTTTGATCAGTCTTGACCTGGTCAAACCCAATTTGACTTGGTCAACCTTAGGATCAGTGATGAGTTGGACCAGTGATGATGTATGATGATCATATATGGCCATCAAGGGCGACGAAACTGTTGCTTGTGGATGGGACTTCTTCCTTTTTCTTTTCCGGTGCTGCTTTTCGTGCATGACGTTTCTTTCTGCCGTTTTTTTGGAACCCATCTGCATCCTTCTCTTCCTCTTTAGGATCTGCTGGGAGGGGTTTGTTGCGAGGGCAGTCCCTATAGAGGTGGTCGTGTTCATGGCATTTTCGGCAGCGGAAGGGGACATGTTCATTGTCCAGAGGTTGTATCCAGTCGAGGTCCTCGTGAGTGAGGTTTATGGCATCTGGGAGGGATTTTGCTATGTGCATGAACACGCAGATTCTGGCATAGGAGGTATACTTGTTAAGCCTTGTTTGGTCTACTGAGCAAGCGTAGCTTCCAAGCGTGTTACCTATATCTTTTAGGGTTTCCTCGTCCCAGTACTCTTGTGGGAGAGAGTACATTCGTATCCAAATTGGAGCCCATGTGAAGTCTTCTTTTTCAGGGATGAATCTTTCCACCCAATTCCTCAGATATAAACCCGCAGAGTTGAAGAAGTACGGTCCTCTGTGCTCCACCCTGGCTTTGTCTTCCAGGTGATGGAAAATGATGGTGAAAAATCCCTCGGATCCTAGTTGTAAGTCATAGTGAGCTTTAGGTTTCCATTTAGCAGCAATCCACCCACTGAGGGCATGTTCTGTGAGCCAGATTCCCACAAATTTTCCTATGAGGGCATGGTCCTTCATTCTCTGAGCTCTTAGCTCTGGCATTGATTCGTTCGGCCGGGAGGACCAGGCTGGGTCGTTCGGTCAATCTTGCTATGCAGGTGTGGGTACCTTTGCTGCCAGTGTCAGGCGGGAGTGCATCATTGTCGAAATGATCCGAGGGAGTGGCGTCTTCAACGTACAGGGGGATCTCCGTCGAGCCAATCTTGATCTTGGCGTGAGAAGGGGTGTCCAGTGAGGAAGAGATTTACAGAGACGAAGGACCAAAGGACGTGTGGGAGGGGCCTCCTGCCCCTCCCGGGTCAGCGTCCATCAGGACGGTTCAGATCCGTCAGAGGAAAATGATACAAGCCGACCAGAGAAGGCTGGAGAACCAGAGTTTAGGAGGAACACAAGCCAAAGAAAAAACCATAGTGTCGCAGGAGCTCACCTCGCAATTATCTCTTGTTATATCTCGTTGAGTAAATGAATTAATACTTTTGGAAAGTACTTGTTAGTTGTTATCGTGACTCCATAGCCCGAGTAGAGACGGCACTGGTCTTATTGATTATTTGATTGTTTCTCTCTTTAATGATTGATTGTTAAAAGGTTTTCTTGACATTGAAATATTTGCATCGCTGCACGCTGATTGTCATTTTCATTTTTGTAATTTACAACTCCCAAAAGACAAACTATAAAAAGAACTTACTAAGTAGGGACTACCCCCCTTGGCCTTTAGGAGTTGTGGTCTAAACGGAGGAGTTTAGGACCAAGGTGACATTGGGTTCTTACTCATAGTTGCCCTCAGGAACACACACAGCGGTTGGGAGACTTACCCGTGTGCAAGTGTGTTTTAGGCGAAAACACCTCCCTCCTCAAGGCTCTAGTCCTTTCCTCTACCTCGAATCTCAAAGTTGATCCTCCAAGGACATTAGTTAACGACTCAACACCCTACAATTTTGATGAAACTTCCTAATCCAATCATTTAAATAAGGTAGAAAAACATCCCATGCTTAATAAGTGATTTTGCTTGAGTGAAGAGTACATTTTTATTAAGGTCGTGAGAAAGGAGTTCAAGAATCAACACGACCAACATCAAGGTACATCGAGGGGTTGATGTCCTTGATTAAATGCCAATCCCATACCCTCATACATGATAGAATCCGGTGGAAACTTTGCAATACTGAAATCCTGAAAACTATTAAGTCTGTTGAATTCTAAATGGGATCTAAAATTCTACTTTTTACATATGAAGTCCGATGAGGTTGGAACCACTCTCAAACATCCTGAAACAATTAATGGTAATGTTAAAAATTTAAGTACTTTAATAATTTAATATTACCATTTCATATTACAAATTACTAATGAACAAGGCAACATTTTTTTATGGGCAGGGCGAAACAAATTTTGAAACATAGCAACTGAGCAAAAAAAAGGGCAAAAAATCACGATATATTCAAAAAAATAGCTAAAAAATCGTGATAAAATCGAGTAAAAATCGCCAAAAAATCAGGGAAAAAATATCGGTCGATATATTGATGATATATCACCAAGGGGGTGGCATCGCAATATATCACGATGTTGACAATATATCAGCGATGTTTGTAACAAAGCTAGCAGGGCTCAAGACCCTCGGTATGGCCATGGCAAGTCCTCATAGTCCTCATTTCAAGGAGTGTTGGCCTTGTGTCTCTGCTAACTACCCCTTGATGTGTGGTAACCCCTCATCATATTGGGCATTTATTCCTTGGGTGGTTGTCTAGTTCACCTTGGAATGAATTCATTGGGATACACGGCTTAGGGGCTCCTAGATGCACCTATGATTTTATGCTTTGTAGAGGTGATTGTGCTTGCAAGGGTTACCACACCTGCCTTAGCACACCTCATTGATACCCCCTTGGATCTTATTTTGTTATGATACTCCTCCCTCTTGGTCATCTTGGTCAAAAAGGAGCAAGTTGTCCACCTTGAAAGCAAGCTTTTGGAGGTCGTACCATCCTAAGAAGGAGGGTGTTGAGGGAAAAAGACACATGTTGGGTTAGATGGGGCACGACATCCTCCTTCCAAGCTCAACTCTTCATCATGTTGAAGCATTTCATCATTTTTTATCACTATTTTATCTTTTATGAGGTTTAGTCCCCAGATTGTGGGTGACAAACCCTAAAAACTCATTAAAAGTCATTTTAAAGACAAATTAGGTAGGTCGGCTTAGAGAAGGGATAAAGTTAGCCTTTTTGAAAATATCGCTTTTTCGCTCTGCTCCCAACAATATAGGTTAAGACTATAAGGGCTACAATATATATGCCACATGAAAAGGTTAACAATGCTGAAAATGAAAGTAAAGAATACGAGGAGGGCCTTTAAAAGTGCCACATCAAAACTTTGCTAATGATGGTGTGCCTTACCATGGAGTATTAGTCTAACAACCACTCATGTAGATGTAAGATGTAAGAGAAATATTCCATAAAAAAGATAACAAAAGGCTAGGGAGGGATAAACCTCTCATATAAACCCTTCCAACAAGATAGATGTATCCTTTACCAATGGCCAATAAATAGCAAGTAGCAACTCTGCAATCATATGCAACAATAAAAAGCACTAGAACAATGAGCCACACATTGATATGAGAAAACCCTTAGACTTCACATATGCACCAAGAAATATATATCCATTAAGCTCCAAGGAAAGAAAACTCAAAAAAAACAACCATGGAAACAAACAAAGAAGGGCTACTCTTTATACAGAGACTTAGTTCAACTTCCTGTACAATAAAATAATAAGTATCTTTCTTAGATCAACAATTTACTCAACAATAGAATAAAGTGGTTAAGATCCACTTTTCTCTTCAAGCAACACAATAAAATAATGATAGTACATAACCAACTCATGTTGTGAAATCATTAATGAGTAAAATAATGAGATGGTTATGCGAAGTATATTCTCCAATGTGGAAATCTCCTTCTTCAAGGGCATGAAACAAGAATAGCCTCCTTGAAATGAGACACATGGCTCATCTAGCAAAAGCACACCCTCCGAGTAGCACGTTTGGTCAAAATGTGGTGCGATTTTTTAGATGATGATTTTGAAATTGCCAACCTCCTCAATATTTATCGGATTTTTTGTTATAACTAATTTTTCAAAATCCCATGGGCACTCTGCACCTAATGATGCTGAGCTAGCAAAATACTCAATACTTCATTAAGAAGCAATTATTTACAATTTATCACTTAGGGAAACCCTAAGTCGATGGGTTCCCACTCCATGAATGCACAAAGTGTTAGATAATTGATCAATGCTAAACAAAATACTCCACGCATGCCAATATCACCAAGAAGGAGACCATATCAAGATCAAAACACTATGGAGAGATCACATCCAATAGTTACTAGTATCAATCCAACATCCAATCAATCAAAAGGAGAGCAACAACCCTAAGCCAAAGCTCACATGTACCCCAATCCATCCAATGAATCATCCTGCAAGCATGATCTTTGTGATTAAAATCACAAAAGTAACCCTAATACAATGAGGGTAACACTTCTCAAGTTCCTAAAGAAGAGCCACAAGGGGTCAGCTCGAAACGTAGACCAAAATGCCAATACCAATCACAGAATCTCCAACGTCTTCTACCAGTTCTGACTGCAAATTGTCAACAAATTCTATCCTCCTCCCCGCTGCCACTACCTCCTTTTGTTACCCATCTTCTTCACTCAGTTATGGACGATAAGAGTCTACTGTATCTATTACAAGGCGTGCAACAAACTAGTGCTCGAGTTATTTTGCCAAGAGGCAAGCAAGTGCAAAAGTGCCATATGTGTGGTATGCGGGGCAAAACTACTAGCAAATGTATACACTGTCTACTTGGTGTTATTGCATGCATTATATGCAGTCCTAGTAATCATGACACTCACTAGTATTGGAGGTTGAAAGAAAAAAAATACGAAAAATTGAAATGTTATATAGGTCGATGATGTGACCAAGGATACTAGAGCCTACCTAGATGGGTTCAACAAGGATAAGAATACTACTATAACAAACCAGAAAATTTGTATTTAGTAATGACTGTAATCATTTATGAGATGCAAAAGAAAGCAATTGAAGACATGATGTAGGCTCTCAAAGATAATAATGGAACAGATCAAACAAGCAAGTGCTATCGACTATCCTGGCAACATCCGTGCTCCACAACTATGTGAAAGCCTTTCATGAAGGATATTACAAGGCAACTTGATTTTGTCACAACGTACATGCTGTTTCCTGAAAAGTTATGATAAAATTGACTCGCTTCTTAAGCTAAAGAGAGTGAAGAAGATATGCAAGGCATAATCCACATCCACAGAATTGTTGTTACTGCATATAAGGACTTTAAGGTGACAATAAAGATTGGAACCACAACACTAAAGGATGCAACTATTGACCTGGGTGCTCAAGTTAGACTCGTGACCTCAACATTATGGGAAGAGATTGATAGTCGTCCACTCCAACAATCGAATACATATATACGGATAGAAAATCAATATACCATAAGCCAAAGGGTAACTTCTCCAATATTCATGCCTCGTGCTATGGCATTCGGACGTTATGTAACTTTGAAAATTTGAATTTGACTTGGGACTAAACTACAAATAAGGTACTCTTAGGGACACCATGGATGTATGCCATGCGTACAATATTTTTTTAGGATAAAAAGGTGATCCTGTTTCATTGTAGAGTCTGAACTATTGTCTGAATGGAACGCAATACAAAGATATAATTAAAATTCTTTAAAGGATACTTCCATCATGTAGAGTTGCAATCTCAAATGTTAGACATAAACATAAACCAAATCACATGATTGACGATAAACATGTCACTGCAAAAGTGCAACAAATGAACAATTATAACCATGTTAGTGAGAGAATTACCCACCTGCGACCTACGAGCTTCAAACTGAGGCTTAATCAATGTAACCAAAGTGGACTCTTGGTTCATCACTGCAATAACCGCTGGCATGACCTGTAGGACAAAGAGAATATATAAAAACAATTAAACCATCACCGTGGTTTAGAAATGGTAACTAGCAGTATATATCAAAATACAAATAAGAATCCACCGATGAATAGGATAGGGAAAATTCAAGAGTTTATAGTTACCCATTTAGAAGACTAGTAGAAAAGTACATTGTATCAAGTTGTCAAAGGAGAACAGGGTTTCTGAGAATAGACACAAAGGATGTTGGACTAAGCACTTGCATTAAGATTACATTTTTCATTTCTAGAGTGTTTACAAGCAGAAGAAAAGGAAGATTATAAACAACCTATAATAAATTTACCCAGAATATGGGCATGGGTGAGCAAACAAGAGAGAACATTTTTACTCAATATTAATTAAATGCCCATACATACACCAAGAATACTAAAAGACGTGAAAAATACAAACATGTATTTCCTTTAGATAACAACTAGATATCTAATGCATGAGTCCATGACATAGACGGCGATTAAAATTAAGCAAATAGTTGACGAAGTTCTTAATGTTATAATGTTGGGTTCAGGTACTTTAGTCCAATGTCATATGTGCCTGTGTTGATGTGGTTTGTTGGTGAAATACTAGTTGATTTACTAATAAGTACTAACTCTCAACTAAAGAAATGGGTTCAAATATATTAAAGGGTATTAGCTATAAGTACATTAGTATGGAACTGTCCAATATGGACTCCTCTATTTATACTCAAATCTGCAATACAATGGCAATGGCCATTATCATGTCTCTTCTACATATCTTTCTCTCTCCCCCTTTTTGTGCTTGCCTTTGATCCTTGCACTTTATTTCTCTCAACATTCAGCATTGTTGCTTACAAATCTCAATAGTCAAACACAAACAAGATTGAATGATTTCTTCCTTGCATGGATGAAAGAAACATTGTAAAGGAGTTGTCTATTGGAAGATGATGATTCGAGCAGGTCATCCCCCTTATCGTGGTCATCCTATTTTCAGTTGTCCTACCTTTCCAAGTAGTCTCATTTTCCCAATCCTACTTTTTTATACCATTATCATTTATAGGGTGCCCTATTCTTCAAAACTACCCTAAAACAAGGCATACACCTCAAGTAGATTCTCCTCATGTTAGTTGTCATCCATTCACAAGTCATCCTCTTTAGGCAAGACATCCTCGCTTTGCAGCTGCCCTACCCTTTTTGGCCAACCTCCTCATGCAAGGCGTTCTTTATTTTAGAGTTCCTAATATAGTTTATCCATAGTTTCTTCCCCATAGTCATGGATGTTAAGAGAGATGGGCTTCCTCACTCTTGTGTTCCTCCTAGGATCAAGCAGCCAAGCACCTTTGACCCTAATTACTCTCCAATTGACATCACCCATCAATGCATCATCCCTTTTGCAGTGATTGATGACTCTAACAAAGAGCCTACTTCTCAACCTTCTCACTCGGCTTCAGCTTCAGCATCTAGCACCACTAGCACTTGACATCCTCCCCAGTTACTGAGCATAGATGATGAATTTTATGGAACAAGTTGTTGCCTAAGAAACCGGACACGTCCCTCTAGGGCCAAGTGTCCCGTGGGCAACGTTTAGGCGTGGACACGACTGCCCCACGTGGGGGACACGAAAAAAAGTGTTCCGATTTCGGGACACGCGTGTCCTAACTCTGCACAGCATGTCCCAATTCTAGGACACGAAAAGGCGCGAGAAGGATGCCCGCGGGCCCATAAAACACGCTTTTTTGGTTTTTTTGTCATTTGTGAATTGAAGGGAGAGTGAGGGAGAGCTAGAGAAAGCCAAGAATTGTTTTTTTTGCAGGTGAAGGAGATTCAAGTGTGTTTTCTTGCAGGTGAAGGGATTCCAAGTTGATTTCACCATCAAGGTTGAAGGAAAATGTCTCAACCAGCTAGGGCAGCAGTTAGAGGGCAAAGGAAAGGGAAGAATGCCCCATCTATTCCCTCTCGTCCTATTCCTCCAAGCACAACCTCTTCTGCTCCTAGTCGTGCTCCAACTTCTTCTAGTGAAGCTCATGCTCATTATAGCCATGTTTTGGCAAAACAAGGCGCACAAGAGAGTAAATACCCTTTGTGGAAGTATGTCACAAGGAAAGAAGGCGTTGGAGCAAAGCTTGGTGGGGGAGGCAATGTGTGTTGGACTTGCAATTTCTGCAAGCATGCTTTCAAGAGCACATATTACCGGGTTAAGGGCCATTTGTTGGCCCTCCCTTCTGGGATTTCTTAATGCAAAGCAGGGAGTGTTAACCAAAGGAGGGAGATGGAAAGGGAGGACCATGTTGGGGTAGGGAAGGTGGCTGCAGCAAGCAAGACACAACGTCGTGAGGATCCTCTTCCATTCTTGAGGAAACCCTCTAGCACTAGGAGTGGGGTTGATGCTATTGCTTATCCAACAAGAAAGAGGCCAACTTCAAGTGGTCCAATGGATAGGATTTTCCAACAAGAGGTGCGAGAAGAGGTGGACCTCTCCATTGCATTTTTCTTCTACCTCAACTTCATCTCATTCAATGTTGCACGGTCACCATTGTACTTTGAGATGTGTCGATCTATAATGGAACGAGCTCCAACTGGTTATGTGCCTCCTGGTTCAGAGAAGCTTAGAACCACATTGTTGGTTAAGGCAAGGAAGGAGGTGGATAAAATTATTGATCCAATTAGATCAAAATGGTCCACATGTGGTGTTAGTATTGTTTCGAATGGATGGATGGATCCAGCACGCCATCCACATCAATTTCATGGTGTCTTCCCCAAATGGACCGGTGTTCTTGAAAGCGGTGGATGCTCTTGGGAAATACAAGGATGCACAGTATATGGGTGATTTGTTCATCAAAACCATTGAAGAAGTAGGTGTTGATTCTTGTGTACAAATCATCACGGACAATACACTTGTTTGCAAGGCTGCTGGCATGATTGTGGAAGCTAAATATCGACAGGTATGTGATTGTTAATTTACTCATTTATTTGAAATTTTGAGTTGTTAGTAACTTAGTTGTAGTCTTGTAGAGTCTAGGAGTCTAGACTCAATGACTCATTTATACTTTCTTTTATTGATCTTACAGGTATTTTGGACACCTTGCATTGTCCATTCTTTGAATTTAGCACTGAAATCTATTGCTTCAGATGTGCCATGGATTGACAAACTTATTGAGGATGCATGCCATATCCGTAACTTTGTACAAAACCACACCAATGCCCTCGCAATCTACAAAGAGTACACACATCTTTCATTGTTGAAGGTTGTAGATACTCGGTTTGCTTCCTCATTCATCATGCTCAAGAGGTTGAGAGAGGTCAAAACCGCTCTTGGGTCCATGGTGATTTCAGAGTTTTGGTCTTTTTGGAGAAAGACGAATCAGAGTGCTTCACAAAAGGTGAAGGACACGGTGTTAGATGATGGTTGGTGGGATAGGGTAGAGCTTAGCATCAAGATCATGGAGCCAATCATTTCTTTGTTGCGGTTTGCAGACACGGGCCAACCCATCCTAGCAGAGGTTTATGAGGGGTGGGATTCCATGATTGAGTCCATGAGGACCATTGTTATGGAGAATGAGTGTGTTGAGTATGAGACATCGACAGAGAACTTATGGTCCACCATACAGGACATTCTTATCTCCAGGTGGGATAAGAATTGCACACCTTTGCATTGCTTGGCCCACTCATTGAACCCCAAGTGCTTCGCTCAGGATTGGCTCAGTGGTGGGTCGGGGCCCTCATCCAGAGTCCCTCCTAACATGGATGGAGAGATCTCAGAGGGAAGGAAGATAGCATTTAGACGACTACTTCCGGATAAAGACCACCTTGAGGCGGTGGATGAGGGATTTTATGAGTTTTCCAGTGGCACTGGGAGATTTGGAGGATATGAGGTGGTTAGAGACACGGGGGTTAAGAAACCCAGTGTTTGGTGGGAAACTCATGGGGCAACATGCCCTCTTCTACAAAAGATAGCCTTGAGGGTCATCTCTCAAGTTACTTCATCCTCTTGTTGTGAGAGGAATTGGAGCACATATGGGAACTTGTACAGTGTGAAGAAGAGCAGGCTTGAGCATTCCAGGGCAAAGACGATGGTGTACGTGCACTCTAGCCTTCGTCTTATTTACAGGAAGAGGGAGGAGTGGGCGAAGGGAAAGACAAAGATGTGGGATGTATTTTCTAATAGTGATGATATGGGTTTGGACAGCAGTACTGAGTTGGCATTAGCCAACATGGATCTTAATGATCCAGTGCTAGAGCTGGTCACTTTTGATGAGGGTGATCGTATGCAGGGGTCATCCTCCACACCAGCAGATGCATTAGTTAGATTGGCAGAGAGGAGGAGGAGGAGGAGGAGGAGGATCAGGGCAGTGATGAGTTTGTTGATTCAGGTATAGAGGAGGACTATTGAGTCATTGACATATGGGATTCATCCATCTTGATCCACCCCTTTTTTGTATTTTTTATTAGACTATTAGTCTATTTGGCATTTGCCAGTGCCCAATGGCATTCCGACATCTATGTAATACATTTTGATTTTGATGACTTAATGAGAAATATGGTTCTGAGTCTCCGACATGCATCAATGTGATTGTGATTGTGATTGTGAATGACAAATGTGTTGTGATTTGTGAATGCCAAATGTGTAATCAATAATCATTAATGTGTTTTGATTCTAATTTCTATTGAATATTTGTAATTGTAAATGTTCTAGTTTCTAAATTTTATTAGATCTATATGTCTATATTTTTAAATTTTAATATATTTTAAAAATATATATATATATGTATATCAAACGTGTCCTACGTGTCCTGATTCCGGGGGTCACCATGTCCCGTGGGGACACTCGTATTTTGGGGACACTCGTGTCTCATGTCCTCGTGTCAGGTGACTTAGGTAAGTATTTATCTCAAAAAATTATATTTACTCATAAAACCCCAAAAAGACAAAATAAATGTCAAATAAAGACATTAAATAAAAAAGGACAAATTCCTAAATCAAAGGAAAGTGTCCGGAGTTGAACCAATCTTCAACTAAAGTAATGGTACAGTCAACTGGGGATGAATTGAGCTTCAAATTAGACAAATCTAATCAAGTCGAGCATGATCTAGTTAACTGTGGCTTGGGAATTGCGCCCTAGTTTCCATGAGATTTCGTATTTAATGAGAGCTTTTGCTCCATAGCTTGGATCAGAAGGTCGAACCTCTACTTGCCATTGTAATAATTTTATTCGAGTTAATAAGAGGCTTTGGAGGCTACTCTGGTGTTGTCTTTGGCGTTGGATCTTCATGCTTTGCTAATCATAAGGTATTATATATCACTATAACATGCTAGTAATTGTTGGGATTTATCTATCTTTGAAGGGAAAGTATTTTCATAAAGAATAGTAAGTAGTGCTTTACATATTATTTGCTATTGTTAATGATATAAGAATGCTAGAGGTAGAAAAAATTCTTGTTTGAATCTATCTTGTCTAATGTTTTCTTTAAATCATTCACACAGGTGCTTTTAATCCCCTTTGTTAGTGTTGTTGTTTTTTATCTTACAGGCTGCTCAAAGTTGGAGGAGTAGATGAACATGTTAGATCTTACTTTCATTCAGCAAATCTAAACAAAGCGATTGATCCCACCGGTGCATCAGGAAGCAGACTCCATAGCCCCTCTTCATTGCTCAAACCCCCCATGGGTTCCAACTTCTAGATCCACAAATTCTCTTTCATCTATTCTAGTTACCGGTTCTATTTCTTACTTGGATCTAGATTTCTAAAGTTGATTTCAAAGTAGATCTAAGTTTTGCAATCTAAAATTTATGAAACGTTTATCAAATAATTTTAGATCTAGATTGCATCTCTCGATTATTGCAAGTTTCAAATAGTAGATCTAAAAGAGCAAAATAGAAGAGATTTTTAAAGTTAAAAGTTTTATTCAAGAAAGATTAGTGCTTAAATATTTGTTTTCCATCTCTTAAAAAGGCAAGCAAAGATCCTAAGAAGGCAAGCTTTCTAGCTTGCCTTACTTAGTTCTTTGTTTCATTTTATAACTTGTTTACTTAGGAAATTTTTTATAATTTTTTGTATTGTGGCCAAATACACTTTTAAAGTGTTTTTTGGCACTTTTATAAAAATAGCACTCGCTGGTTTTTTTTAATGTTTAGCAGGTTTGAACATTTAAATCATCAAATAACTAGATTCAAAGGCTCCCGTGACCATCCGGATAGATTATTCAACCACCATTTGCTTTCAGCAATTTATGTAAACTGTCTAGATACCTATTGATAAAGGACCAGCAATATCTATTCACTAAGGTTGATGTAACACAAAAAAATAAAGAGAGCTAAGTAGGCTATTCCAGCGTCTGCCCCCATCCCCCTCTGGGGGGATTCGCATTTTTTTTACTTTTTTTCAAAAAAAAATTATGTTAGATTAGTTCCTTTAAGTCATTAGTAATTAAATCATATCACGAAGCACACTCAAACGTCCTTGAAGGACTCAGACAAACTTTTATTTATTTATCTTATTTTGTGCATGTATCGATGATTGTTCAAAACAAACCTAATAAATTTTTCCCTTGCTTTCCCGAAGTACTACACCATTCTTTGGTGTGTGGAAAAGAGATTCTTGGGCTTTAGTTTAGTCTCAATAACTCACCTCACATTTTTTAAATAAAATCAACCAAGGCTTGAAGCCTGAAGTATGCTCTTGACCGTTGCAGCTTAGTCTGAACAGTTGGCTCAATCAGAAAAAGGTGTAGAGTAACTAGTTTAATAGGGCAATCCTATTAAGTCTAATTTCTACGGATTCAGGAGGTCGCGTGAGGTTTACTACAGAGTCAGCAGGTTGTCGTAAGAACATTCATCCTCGCCTGGTTGGACACATGGTAGAACTATCACAACGCCCATTCCAAGGAAGTAATTCGAAGTTGGGCCAAACCAAAAATAAACCCATTCCCATAATACTCATTAATAAATTAAAATTTACAACAAGCCTTTGCAATAATTTCACGACACAAAAAAGCAAGCAATCATATTCTCAGCACTAGTCTTTATTTTTCAAATGTTTTAATTTCAATCATAAAATGTCGTGAATGCATCTATATCATGTGTTGTGTTATCTAATTAAATTTTGATTCCAGATCTTGCTTAGTTGTAATATTTTTCACATCCATCATATTAACTCCTAGAAATAGTTTTTTTCTTGTTTTATTAGTTAATAGCCTTAGATTATTTTCATAGGGACCACCCCCCTTGGCTTTGCTAGGAGTAGCCTAGACGAAGGAGTCGAGTAATCAGGTGACAGCACTTAACTCTGACTTGCCCCCAAGGACACACCGAGCAGCTTGAAGGTTTCATGCTGCTTTCCCCCCCAGGTGTGTATTAGGCGGCAACAGGTGGATCCTACTCTATATCATCAGCTCTGTTATCACACCATAGTAGCAGGGCTACTATTCTTGCTTAGCAGATATCTGCACATTCCAGAGCTTTGCTATGATGACTTTATATTTTGAGATCACTCATGATCAGAGTAGTGTATTATTCAGACTTATGTTAGACCTTGTGTCAAGGCTGAGCCTTGAGAGTTCAAATTCGATGACCAATGTGACCCTTTATTCCATACAGTTTCAGTTCAATGCCTAGAGATGTATTGCAGCAGTGTTTCAAACGATATATGATGATTATTCTTATGATGATGTTGTATGACCTATGGATTTCTGATCATTGACTATGGATTATTATCTTGTTGCTTTAGTCATGTTCAATGCATTAGCTTGGTATATGATTCATGACGTGGCAAACTTTATAAACTTAAAATGGACTATCTTGATGATAAATTATAAAATGGACATTTTACTTGCACATTTAGGTTATTTGACAAAACTCACTGGTTTACGACCTTGCATAGATATGGTCTTTCTTGACATCAGTTGTCAGCTAGCTTAGTCTCCACATTCACTTGACTCCATCCATCCATGACTTTCCTTATTTGGCTTTAACCCTTGACTTGTCTTACTTGACTTTCTGATATTGAGGACGTCCCATTTTACTACCTCTTTGTTTGGACCGCATCCCTGTTTGTTTAGTGTCTCGGCTCTGAGTTGGTGATAGAACTTGCCTTTGGTAAGTTGGATTGTAGGCCTAAATCATTCTGGTCAGTTGTCCCGATGTTTGGCACTGGCACGAACTCCCCCTAGTCACTTGAGATGTTGTTGGCTAAAACTGAAAGCTCATGTACTACTTATGGAAACTTATGTAAATTCACCCATGGAAACTAAAAAGGGCAAGAGCGATGAACTGCTAAAAATACTCCTCGAAGAGTATAAGAAAGGTCCAAAAAGCAATGGTTCTTAAATTCTATATTTAAACAATTGCTAACCTTATATATGCATAAACATGCCCTGGATGCAAGCTGCGATTAGTTGTGCTTATCAGCACACCTGAGATTGGAAGGGTTATGTAGGCCAAAAAGGCCATGAAATGAAATCAATGGATCCTAATGAAACTGGATCATCTTTTATAAAAGTAGACATGATGCCTAACTTGAATAAGCACTCTCTAAACAACTTACCCATTTGTGAGGCACAGCCATTCCCCGTGTTTATTTTGTCCAGCACAGAGTTTGTAGCTTCCCCTTTCTCCCAGTCCAAAGTGTCTTTTAGTTAAGTTTAGACAAGTCACTCCCTTTGCCCAGCCTTGTTGGGCCTTCATCCTTAGCTAGCAGTTAGACCATGTCCAATGGGTGAGTTTGTCATTTAAGCTATTGTGCAAGTGAATATAAATAACGGTGGAACATGCTAACATCATTAATGCCACTAAATGATGTTATACTTTAAGTTAAGTTGTGAGTATGATTAGAGGAACATGTCTTAGTCTATTGATATGATTTATCCTTGGTTATATTTTGATCTAGTCAAACTCAGTTTGACTATGGTCGTTTCTTGGGATCCGTGATGATGTGGGCCATATAGGCTTATTGATGATGATGTATGAGCCCACATACTCTTGATGATGATGCTATATGATGGACATATGGTTCAGATGATGATTGATGCAGTTCAGCAGGTTTTATTATTACTTCAGATCATCAGATTATGTACCTATCCATATATGGTGGACCCTACAGCTAGCCCATCAGGGCAACCCATGGTGTATGAGTACACATTCCTGGTAGATTTGGGTCTTCTGGATCCAATGAGACACTTATCATTCAATTATGGGCACTTCTGACAATGATAGATGCAGTTTTCCACTTGTTGACCAGTTTTGGGGTTGATTTCCCAGCCT
The DNA here is from genome assembly GCA_027924585.1 of Larix kaempferi. NCBI lineage: Eukaryota > Viridiplantae > Streptophyta > Pinopsida > Pinales > Pinaceae > Larix > Larix kaempferi. The sequence goes on from BSBM01001023.1 coordinate 18,128,793, forward strand.
GAGCAGCAAGGGCCATGATAGGCCAATTCACCTAGGGCGTTGTATGAGGAGGGGTTGGTCCAACCACTTGATATTGCCATTTACCCCCCCTTCTGGAGTGCTTGGTGGGCTCAGATTGACAGCGCAAGTGCCCTAGGGGGCATTTTCAGCACTTTCACAGTTACCGAGGCAGTCCAGAAATGGGATAAAAGGGTCACTGAGGAATTCGATTTGGGCAATTGAGGCAAGGTTTTGGCACTTGGTTTTTACTGAGGTCTTCTAGGGTGAACCCCCTATCTTCCATCCAGTTTTCATCAATCAGGGGGGTCCAGAGAGGCCACAGGAGGCCATTTACTACATGTCTCTCACAGATTTTGAGGACAAATTTGATCATTTGTATTTATTTTGGACATATTATATTATTTTATTGTGCCATGGGGATGAGCTAACAAGGATTGATGCCTCCTAACCCCACCATGTGCTTCATGAGTCATGTCCTAGTCATATGAGGTGGGCCCATGTACTTTTACCCCCTCTAGAGGATGACGCCACCCTCCATGAGTACTTTTAGCTATGACGTCATCATTATTTTGAGTGATCCATGTGTTATGTTGTCATGATTCATCTTAGCCATTGATTATGTATTGAGATCTTTTAATCTCAACCACTCATCTTGTTGTAAAGCGGTTTTGAGATCTAGGGTTTTGGTCTTTATTATCCTATATAAGGAGGAGACCCCCTATTATATAACTCACCTTTGGGCTCTGGAAAACTTGGAATGAAAAGAATATTTTGGAGATCTGCTTCTTGGCTTTGATTGGGTTACTCTTGCATGTGTTCTTGGATATCTTGCTTCTAGACATTGTTTGCTTTTCAAGTGAAATCGACATCAAGACAGGGAGGCCGAATTGCTTCAAGCTAGCTCAACGATTTGCTTTGTGGGAAGATTGTAGGGGTTGCTCACATTCCCCATGAGCAAAACGTCTTCATAGAGAGGGAGGTTTTCAATTGTGCTTTGTCCATTGATTACTTTCTTGATATGACATGCTTAGATCTTATGGATTTGTGGATCAAATCTAACTTGATGTAGTTTGATTTGCAGGTTTTCATGAGACATATTTCCTCCTAGGGCTTGGACGTTTTTGGTTGAAAACACTTGGATAAAGCTTGGAATTGTGACTAGGGCAAGAATTCTCCATATGCTAAGAGGCCGCAAGCTTTTGAGGTAAGATCTACGAGGTACATATTGATTTCGCTTGCTATCCACCCCATTGGTCAAAAACTCCATTAAAATCAAAACCCTCATTTTTGTTTTTCTCAAATCTACTTGGATCTAGCCTAGCTTTTGGAAAGATATTGAAAACCCACCTCTATAGTATCCACAGCAATTCGAATCTATAGTTTGGTAGTGATTGGGTTCCATTTGACACACTTTCCAAGGCAAAATAGCCCTCTTGAGGCAAATCGCACCCCTTGGGAGAAGCTTATTGGGTTAGATCCAACACATGGGTAGGTGAGATCCCACTTGATTCTTACTCTCCTCACTTGATAACCTACCCCTAGTGTCTCACTTCATTGATTTTCACCTTATGGGCCCCATTCCTCATTTTGAGGGTTGTGCCCCACTTGGGTCAATTTGGTGATGCACTTTCAATCTCAGATCTATGGAGATCTAGCCATTGGATCACTTTGATTTTCTAAATCCACATTCGTAATTGCCTAAACTACCCGGATCTAAAGTTTGGTGGCCATTGGACTTGATTTGACACACTTTTCCATGCATTTAGCCCTCCTTGGGCAAAGTCGCACTCCTTGGGGGTTTGAGTTGTCCCACTTCTAGGACGTGGGTGGTTGTGATCCCATTAGATTTGAAACGAGCATACTTTGAAACCTACATCTAGTGTCTCACTTTGTGAAGTTCTACCTTGGGGGTAGCATTCCTTGTTTTTGGAGATTGTGGTCCACTTGGGTCACTTAGTGAAACATTAGATCTAGTAAGATCTAACCATCCAATCTACTTGATCTTGAACAATACCCTTGATTTGGATCTTGGGTGTCCCGATCTACACTTTCACATCCTTTTGACTCCACTTTCCCATCCATTTCAAGGCACCAGTCCACCTAAGGCAATTCGCACTCCTTGGGAGTAGTGTCAACTGCTAGATCCCATATGTGGGTATCTCTAATTTCATCTTAGATCCATAGATCTACTCTTTGCATACCCCTTGGTACCATTTGCACCTCTAACTTCACCTTGTGGGTCCCATTTGAACCATTCCCATATCCCAAGGAAGTGGGTCCCACATGTGTCTTTTATGGTACTAGATCTTGTTACCTAATCTCATTATGTGGCCTAAATCATTCATTGGTTGAAACACTAGTCACTCCTTAAGCCTCTTTCAACCATACTTAAACTTCTAGGTCCACCTAACCTTACATTGGTTTCCGTAACTCACCTTTCACACTTCCCTAGAAACCTTTGTCTTGATCCAATCATCTTTGAATGGTTATAGGGTCTCCCCCTTGGTCTTGATTCATCTTGATCTAAAGCGAAGAGTGCCTCGGTTGACGTGACTCCCAGCTTGCATTGGGAGCTGTGGCATCTCTTGGGTCACCTCTTTAGTTGTCCATCTCCTCTACCATCCCGGATGGGATACCATTAGGGACAACTACAAGTTGTGTGATAACAAGCTCATTGGTTCTTTGATGTATCTGGTCAACACCAGGCCAGACTTGTGTTTTGCAGTGAACACTCTTAGTCAGTTTATGGTGGATCCTAGGAGAGTGCACTAGGTAGCAGTGAAACATGTGTTGAGATATCTTGCTAGGAAACTAGATTATGGTCTGGACTATAGAAGGACAGATGGTGTTAGTTTGGTTGGCTTCACGTATTCAGATTGGGAAGGCAGTGTGACGGACCGAAAGAGCACTTCTGATTGTTGTTTCAATTTAGGCTCGGCAACAGTGTCGTAATTCAGTCGGAAGCAAAAGTTCATTGCTTTGAGTTGTGCAGCGGCTAAGTACATGGCAGCCAGTCAGGCTAGTTGTGAGGCCTTGTGGCTTCGCAAGTTGTTGGTGGATTTATTTGGTCAAGAGCCGAGGCCTACAGTTATTTACTGCGACAATCAAAGTTGCATCCAGCTCTATGAGAATCCAGTATTCCATGACAGGTCAAAGCATATAGAGATCAGGTAACATTTCCTCTGTGACTATGTTCAAAGAGGCGCTGTGGAGTTACAGTACATTTCCACTGATGAACAAGTGGCAGACATTCTGACGAAATCCTTGGGGAGGGGCAAGTTAGACTTTTTAAGGGACAAGTTGGGAGTGGTGCAGAACACCTTCCTCGGTAAGAGGGAGTGTTGATTTTTGTACCTAAGAAGTCGTTCCCCTAGTGACTTTGTGCCTAAGTCACTTAAAAGGGAAAAGTGACATGACCCTTGCATTAAATGACTTGAGATGAGCATTTAATTTCACTTTACAGATTAAAATAACTTTTTGATAAATTTAAGTTGTGGTTGAGAGAAAAATAAGTAATGGAGAGAAAAAGTGCACTTATTCTCATGCATCGATCTAAGTGCACCAAAGCCAAGTGGGACCTTGGATTTGGTGACCCCTCAACTACCTCCAAAGGAAACACAAAAAGGCAAGGCAAACAAGAAAGGTACATTCATTGTTTCATGAGCATTTGGAGCAAGTCGAGTTTTGAGAGAAAGAGAGAAAACCCTGGCATGATTCCCAAGGAAATTTGAGCAGCAGGCTGAGTGAACTGGTACACATTCCTAAAACGTGCAGCAGTAGTTAACTAGCATGAAAATCGAGGAAGAGGACAGCAGCACAACTTATAAGTTTCAAGACTGCTGGCCCAATTTTCGAGAAGACAGACAGCATTTATGAGCAGTCCGTACAGCAAGTACCTGTAGCTGACTGGCACTATTTTCAAGGCTGAAGATGGCACAAATTTCAGAGTAATTAAATGCTGGGACAGTGGCATGAAAACCGAGGAGATTAGGCTGTACTGTGCATGAGTTTTGAGGAGAAAATTGTACAGGAGCAGGCAGTCCATACAGTACCTACAGCACATTTTTCGAGGCAGCTTCTGCACAGAATTCGAGGTTGTTCAGGCACTGATTTCAAGGCTGTAATTTGGTCTCTGTGGGTTGAGATAAGTAGTGACTACTGTGCCTTTAATTCTGCTGTACCTTTCATTGAAGCATTAATAAAATCTCTCTCTCAAACAGGTTTTCCCCTCAGGGGTATTTTTCCTGGGCAGTTTGCCAAAAATTTATGAGTCTGAAAAATTTTTATGGTGTGAAATTGTTTTATTTCTGCTCATCGAATTTGTAAAATTCTCCTAGTGTTTCTTGTTCAAATTGTTTAGGAAAAAACAGTCCATTTGCAGCAGACATGCTTATTGGGTTGGGCATTAAACAATGAGAAAATGACTTGAAACCGGGCTGGGGAATGCACAGTAAAAATTTACAGAGTTAAGAGCAGTATTGGACAGATGGAATGCTTTTAAAGCGACACATGGCAGTTGGAAACATGATTTCATGAGTTGATGTGTTGCAAATGACATATTCTCAAAGAATTGGATGCCTTCGGTCAACTGCCCTTTGCAAATTGATAAAATAGTTTAAGTGTGCAAAAGGTAGAAGGAAAAAAGGCTTACTTTACTAGCTTTATTCCATCCCTACATAAAGTTAAGATTGCTCTCCCTGTGATTTCTGAGGCAAAAAGATCGCATATTGAGTTTACCTTGCTCATATTGCCCATCCAGGAAAAAGTGCAACTTTATCTGCTTATTAGACTTTATCTCAGCCATATTTCTTCATCCAAACCTTTCATTTTCAGGGCTGACCATGGGCCAAAATTCAAAGGTTCATTGCTGTTTCAAGGAGTTCAAGCAAAATACCAGCAGTAAATGGTGAATGGACAGCACATTTGGCTGAGAGATAGCAGGTAACACACCCACATTACAGTCATAATAGGTTGAGCTGCATGCATACATGCGTTCTACAATGGTGTTACCCCTCCTTTGGCCAAATCTGCCAGGAAACACCACCCCCCATGTCCCCAGGCCATTTCCTGCTTGAAACATGGAAATGCGTGCCATGTGGCCTGGAAACGCGTTTCCATATGGATGAGTGTGTTTCTCGAGATGGAAACGTGTTTCCTCCGTACGAAAACGTGTTTCCAATACAGATGTGGTCTGCAAGGCCACGTTTCCAAAAACACTTCACCCGGCTGATTAATAAATATCACCCTATTCAGTAGTAATTGGTAGCCATAGTATTAAATGGTAATATTAAATTCTTAAAGTAAAATAATAGAAAATGAAAGATAAGGAGAATGTCACTTTTAAATTTTTAATATTACCATTAATTGTTTCAGGATGTATGAGAGTGGTTTCAAGTTTCAACCTCATCGGACTTCATATGCAAAAAGTAAAATTTTAGATCCCATTCAAAATTCAGCAGACTTGAGAGTTTTCAGGATTGCAAAGTTTCCATCAGTTTCTATCATGTATGGGGGTATGGGATTGGCATTTAATCAAGCAATCAACCCATATATGTACCTTGATGTTTGCGGTGTTGATTGTTGAACTCCTCTGTCATGACCAGTGTTACCAACTGCGGACGATTTATCATGATTCGCCGATAAATCGCGATTTTTTCTCCGCACCGATTTTTTAACAAAAAATCGGTCCAAAAATCGGCCCGATTTTTTGCCAATTTATCCCGAGTCGACCGATTTTTTGACAGAGAGAGGAAAAGGGAGTTTTGAAGACCGCGGGCTCACTTTTTTTTGGTTCATTTGGACGCTACAGCCAAGGAGACTAGGAGAGATTCTATTTTTCCCAAGGAGGATTTTATTCATCATTTCACTCGCCATCAACGATCAGATTTGAAGATTGGAGCTTTGCATTTGGAGTTTTTTCCAAATTTATCACAATTGAAGGTATGTAAAAAAAATTGCCCATCATTTCTCATTTTTCCAAGAGGGTTCATGTTGGTTTGCATTGGCAATGATTTATCCATCTTCATTACTATTTTGTAAAGGCTCTTAAACAATTTTTTTCCACCTGTTTGTAATTTGCAGCAGTTATGTTAGCCAAAAAAACGTTTTTAAATTTTTTCTTGCCTAGGTCCTTGGAAAACCTCACAAAAATTGAAAAATGTCCATTTATTTTCCCTCATCAAATCAAAGACTCGATGTATCTTTGATTTCTTGTTATTTTTTATTTATTTTTTATATTTCCATCAATCACATATGCTAAAAAAATGTTTTTTTTGCCCTAGGTTCAACTTAAAACTTCATTTTTTCCATATATAAGATGTCGAAGGCTTTGGATCCATTTTGGGAATATGGCACAGCTGTTGAGCCAGAAAATCGACAAACTCTCACTTGCAATCTATGTGGGAAAAGAATGACAGGTGGGATAAATGTTAAATTTTGGTTAGGGTTAGGGTTTGATGCAGAGAAATCAAAATTTCTTATACTTCAATGCAAAATTAAATGTAACAAACTAGTCCTAGAGCATAATAGTGCAGTAGTAATCAACCAGTATAATCTAAAACATAATTTTCATCTCTTTCAACTTTAACACTACCAAGTAGGTCCCCGTGTTAAAGTAATCTTCAGTAACATGTAATCACCAGCAGTAGTATAACTAACAAAGTACTAACAATAATAATAACATGAATAAAAGAGACAAGTTAGATCACTTACCTGGAGTGTGGGACCCTTCCTAGTTTATACTCAGAAGAATTTACTTTCAAAAAAGATTGTGCCTCTCAGAGGCCAGTCAAACACTAAGAACAAGCAAACCCTTGCTAGAGGGTAAGTACAAACGTGTGAGAGAGAGATGAGAGGATGTAGACCAGAGTAGTGATGGTAAATGATAGTCAAAAACACAGTGACAGTCTCGATCAAGACTCAGCATAATAGATCAGACCTCACTAAGTCTCAACACATAAGTTTAACCACAAACAAATTCTCAGCACAAAGTATAGACCACAGACTAAACTCAGTGTATAGATCTGACCCTAAATAGGTCTCTGCATAAAGATCTGGGCAAAGGCGAGGCTCAGTGGTGTAGATCTGATCAAGGGCAAGACTCAGCATATAGATCAAGTCTCAGTAGTATAGATATGGTCACAAACAATTTTCAGCACACAGATTTGACCCCAACTAAGTCTCAACACATAGGTTGGATCCCCAAACAAATATCCACAGTCAACGGCCTCCATAAAATTAACTCTCAGTCCACAAATGAGGTCTCGGGGTTTGGCGGCCTTCACTTAGGACAACAGACAGTCCATAAATCAGTCTACAAGTGGTCCGACCCTCCATAAAACACAGTAGACTGGTTATAAAAAGAATCTCAGTGGATGCGGCCTTCACAAATATGCACTCCGCAGACAGATGGGGACCAAAGGAGCTCACGGCCTCCCTTAAAGAGCATACAGGAAGCAAATCGGACCTCAGGAAAACCTCAACTAAGTCATGGTTCAGCTCTCTAGGGCATGCGGTCTCCACATTAGTCAAAGAACAGTCAACAAATAAGTTCTAGGGCATGCGGCCTCCACAAGTGGGCTCTCAGCAACCTAGATCAAACCAGCAAATGCTTACAGCTAGGTCACAAGAAAACAGCAGTTGTCACGGGTGGCTTGATCAGGTCTTTTCAAGGTCACGGCTCTCCTCATGGATTAGTAAAACAGTCTTCAAGGGCCACGATTCAGTAACAGATGGCAGCAGTAACCTTATGATCAAACCCTAGCATGAAACCCTCAACGTTAAGCAGTACAAGAAGCCAGAGCGGAGATAAGATGATAAGATGTGTTCAAAGTGAGAAATTAGACTTCATTGTATAGATCCGTAATGACTTCTAGAAGGATGTTGATTTTAATCTTTTATTTAGTTAGGGTTCCAATAATTAAGGATGGTACCAACAATTAAGGGTAAGACACCAAATAAAATAAGATCACAACTTATAAAAAATATAAAATATAATTAGGGTGTCTTTAGGTGGGTACTCGGGTCAAGTCACCTCACATATAAAATAACTCAATAATATAAATTTCTTAGGTGTGGTAACTATGGTCATGGTTAAGTTTAAGGGTACAAGGACCAACAAGATGGTACAAGTCAAAACATAAAACAAGGATGGGTACATGACCCACAACCCCTAGAACCAAAGGGTGTACCACAAAGGTGGCCAATCAACCCTAATACCCATAAGACCAAAACATCAAGGTGGTAGGAGTCAAGACAACTCAAAGTGGGTAGATAACCCTTCTAACCACAAGACCAAGAATAACAAGGTGTGAAGACGAAGGGTGAACAACCAAGGTGGGGTTACAACCAATCATCTCTCTCTCAAATGTACAAGTGTTCCATACACTAGCTGAAAGTTCATCATCACTATATAAGGAAGGTCCACACTGGATGATGTGATCATGTGGTCCTCCAGACTGCTCCATAGTTCATATGCTAGTGACTCCATCAAGGGGTGGCCAGTCTCTTGAGAAGACCATCTAGCTCAACCATCTCGAAGACCTAGGAGAAGAGGACATCACACATCATCATCTTGGTTAACTAACCAAGATCCTCCATTCTTAAAGAATGGATCTTAGCCCTAGGATGACCTTCAGTCCCAGACTTAATCATGTTGATCAACCCCCTGGTCCTTAACCAGGTCCTCCATTCTCTCGGAGAATGGTCCGCAACCCCAGGCTAAGCTTTCAATCCCAAACTGAATGTTGATCAACCACCTGTAGGACTTACTTGGTCCTTGTGACCAAGAATCTATCTGGTCCCAAACCAAGAGGTCTCTGTCTCAACCTACAGGATCTGCTTGGTACTCGTGACCAGAATACCCTAGAGACAAATAGGGGCCCTATCCACATGCTAGGGACTTTTCCATGGCATCAACCTACTTGGTCCCCTACCGAGAACCCCAAGAGATTGTTGGGGGGCCTAGGGTACCTTCTAGGGACTTACTCTTTACTCTACCTGGTTAACTGACCAGGAACCCTAGTTAACTAACTAGGGTACCATCCTCTGTGAGAATGGGTCTCGCAGCTGCACTAATTTTAACAATAAGCAGGCTGGAATATCACATTGCACAAATACCAGGGCATGATGTGAGTCCTTGCACCGCAACAAGTGAGGATCACATTAACAAGGTCAAAAAAAAATTGAGGGAACTAAACTAAAGAAACAATACAAGGAGGTCGTGAGAAATCAAATTGCCTCAAGATACGGGTCTGGAACAAGAGTGGGGGCTAGTGGGACAAGTCTGGAAACCTTCTCCACACAGCAATCCGCAATGCCTTCACCTTCAACTACATCACCATCACCTTTCTTTTTGTCGAAATGCACACCTGGTGGACAATCTTCTCTAAGGTCCATTGTAAAAGTAAAGGAGAAAAAAGAAGCAGATAGACTTGTGGGTTGATGCTTGCTATGGAGTGATATTCCATTCAACTTTGCCAAGAACCCATTTTATGTGTCCATGTTTGAGGCGGTTGCTATTGTTGGACCGGGGTAAAAGCCCCCCACTTATGAGGTGTTGAGAGGGCCCATCCTCCAGGATGAAAAGGCTGATTGCACTCACAGGTTGGAGGATCTTCGAAACTCACGGTAGTTAACACAGGATGCACAGTGATGTCAAATGGTTGGACTAATATTAAGGGTAGGACTTGTTATCACATCCATAGTAGCCAGGCTACCATGATTGCACAGCAGTTTCCTATATATTTTTGAGCCAAGCCTTTACACATTTTTTATGAGATCAGCCTATGATGAGCAGTACCTTTGATGATCACTCACGTATCAGAGCAGTCCCAGCTCAGATATGATGAACCTTATGCCAAGACAAAGCCTCATGACCTCAGATTTGATGACTGAGGTGACCATTTTTGTTCCAAACAAAGCAGTATGATAGTGCCCAGTGTTTTACAGCAGCAGTGTTCCAGTAACTATTGATGATCCAGATGGCAGATACAAGTATATGACCTAGCAGGTATATGGTTGTGCATTGGGTATATTTTCCTTGCTCTTTTGCTTATCTTAGTAGCTTGACTAGGTATTTAGTGGTCACGATCTCGCGATATATATATATATATATATATATATATATATATATATATATATATATTATGGAAATGTCCATCCGTTCTCTTACAGATTTGGTTTTTAGCTTGACTTACACCACAGCCTGTGATATGGAGGACCTCCCCACTTTTGCCTCTATGTTGGATAGTTTCCCCATTGTTTGTGTCTCGGCTCTGAGTTGGCAACAGAACTTACCGAAGCCTTGATCCTTCTGGGCCAGGAGAACCCCGCTGGTGTTGGTTCCTGAGCTTAAGTGAGTTGGTTTTGATGCCTTGACCTCTCTGGTCGGTTGCCCCCAATGTTTGGTCCCGATTGTGGATGATCCCCCTAGTTGCCTAAGTTGTCTTGGATAAATCTAAAGCAAACTGTACTACCATCATTACATGCATGTGTCAACTATTGTTATATCTTTTGTACAAGCCCATGGAAATAAATTAAAAATTGTGCTTCTCAGCACAATGAAAGAGGGCTATGAAATGAAATGAGATGAAATGGAAAATACCCTGGATAAAAGTTGCAATTAGTTGTGCTTCTAAGCACACGAGAAATCCGAAGGGTCATAAGGCCTAAAAGCAGTGGTTAAATATATGCTAAATCTAAAGACTGTTGGCCATGATATTATGTAATGATTAAATTCCTCACGGAGCCTACGGATTGGGATGTGAGATGGAGTAAGGGACAGCTAATTCTAAGTGTCCCCTAGAACCTCAAGTTACGGTTAGTTGTGCACCCTAGTTATGGCGGTTCTAGAAAAGATCCTCACGGAGTTGTTTCATCCATGGGCAACAAACCCTTATGGTTGTTCAATATATACTTCTTCCTCAATAACACCATTGCAACTTCCATCCCATAGCTGAAGCAATAGCAATGATCGATCTGATGGAAGTGTTACCACCTAAAGTTGCACTTCAGTTGGACTTCAAAGAGCCGCCAATATTGCACAAATTACTTGTGCTTATCAGTGTTCAGAAGATCCAATCTTGGCCTTTTCAGGGCCCCTTTTTTATTTTTTGTAATGCATGACCATGCCCCACGGGGTTTGTAATAAAGTGTGCTAGCATGATGGTCTTTGAGTGACTCGGCTCCCTAAGACTTAACAACCAAAGAAGGTATTCCAAGGAGTTTTTTCCCTTGTCGATTATGCTTTGCCTTTAGCCGAGTATAATCGATGAGTTTTCTCCTACACCTCCAAAGCTGGAATGCCCAAAGTGGTGGTTAGGCCTTAGGGGGTTATTAGAGCCCATTTTGTAACGTTTATAAACATGTTAGACGCTAAAATAATGTTGTTTGGTTATGTACTAGGTCCCCCAGGAGTTTCAGCCAGTTCCGAGAAAAATATTTTTTCTGCATTTTTAAGCCATTTTTTAATGGTTTAAATGGAAAATTTCAAGTGGTGATAAAAGTGTGATCCGAAGTCGGAATTTGGCACAGGGATGCTCATTTTCACACTCAGAGCATCCTCTTTACCCTAGTAGCCTGTCTTCCTAGGTTTCGGGTGACCAAAACGTCTCGTGGAGCAATTTTGCTTATCAGAGCTACAAATTAGCATTTTAATGCTAATGGTGCTACAAATTGCACCATTATAAAAAATTAAGAAATTAAAAAAATTGAACTTTATCACATGCCAATTGATATGGCATTAGTTCATATTGGATGGGCGACTATGCTAAAGGGACAAACCATATGGTTAGAGGTCGAATTTAAAGGTTGAGTGATTATTATATTTTCATGCTACGCTTTCCACCTTCATGTGGGCCAGCTTTCTCCACATGGCCGTGTACGGAATTGGTTGATGATAAGTTAAGTAGTGGGCGCCTACCTCATTGGGAGGTGGCACAACCCACGTGGTTAGCTGCTAATTAAAGCATCCAATTGCTACTCTTCAACGTAATGCCATTGTAGCATGAAAACATCGCGTGCTCCCTCCCTTCACGTGGGTCGAACCTCTCCACATGGCATCTTCGTTTTGGTTGATGGATAAGGTCAAAGTGGGGGCGGCTACCTTAAGGAGGCGGCACAACACATTTGGATAAGCTTCTAATTGAAGCTCCAATCAGAACCCATCACGAAAAGCTTGGAAAGCCTAGAAACATCACACTCTGCACCCTCCATCCTCACATTGACGGCTCCACAACTCGACATCTTCCTTCGAAGTGATTTTTTCAAATGAGGAGTGCGCTCACCTCTCTTGAGGTGGCGCATATCCATTGGATGTGAGCTACCTTGTTCTACAATTAAGGAGGTCGCCCTCCTTAGGGTTTTGTGCCCTAGCTTACTTGCCTGGTGTTATTTATTGAGGAGCTGAGGTCCATTATTTAATCATCTAAAGGTGGAACCTCTACTCATACTACATTGTAATATTTTTCTGAGTTTAATAAAGAAGGCTTTGGAGGCTAATCTAGTGATTGTCTTTGGTGAAGGATCTTCATGCTTGTATACTTGAGGTAAACTGTATCATGTTTCATTGTTAGTATTGTTGGGATTGTATGTCTTTTAAAGGGAAGTTACCTTCTTAAATATCTGTAAGTAATACTGTATAGTTTGCTTACTCTTGTAAATGATGATAGGATGCTAATAGTAGTGTGAATTCTTGTTTGAATCCATTGCTTTACTGCTTTCTTTCAATCATTTACAGATATGCTCTTATCCCCTTGCTAGTTGTTTGCAGTTGTTTACAGGTAGCCTAAGTTGGATGAGTCAATGAACATGTTAGTTCATCTCTTTGTCCAGTATATTCAAACAAAGCAATTGATCTCACCAGTGCACTAGGGAGCTTGACTCCATTTCCTCTTCTCAAACACTCAACCCCCACTGGTTCCATTTCTTAGATCCAATTTTCTTCTGTTGTCTTTCGTTACTAGTTACTATGCTCAGATTTACATTATATCAAGCAAATCTAAAGTAAATCTAAGTTATTATGTTGGATCATAGTTCTTTCAAAGCATAAATAATTAAATCTAGATCTAACTACATAGGTCTTCCTTTTCAAGCTTGTTTTTCATCACAAAATCTAAGGGTCTTGTAGGATAGATTCGTTTATGGTCGAAGTGTATATTTGGCTAATTTAAGAGCTTGCTATTGGCTGCCCCAAAAGAGTAAGCCAAGATCCCAAGAAACGAACTTTCTAGTTCGTGTTCTTGGTTCATTTTTATTTGCTTTTCATTACTAGTTTTCATAGTTTTGTTTTGGGCATATTTTGCAAGTGTGGCCAAATCACTTTCTGAGTGCTTTGGCCATTACATGACAAAAAGAGCTCACTAGTTTTTTTGTTATGCATATCAGAAATTTAATTAAAAATTTGTTTTAGAGGCTTCCGAGGTCATCCGTAAACTAGTTTTACATACTAGTTTAGCTAGATTTCATTTTTGCAACTTCTAGCATTGTCAGAACATTCTAAGAGTGTTCTGATTATCATTTCTAATCAACATCTGCTTACTGGTCTGTTTTGTTTCTTTAACAGGTTGGAGCTAGATTTCACAAGAAAACTCATTTTGAAGCTCCCAGAACCATCCTGTGAATCAGCTGTTCAAGTCGTGCTTTACTTTGCAATAAATTGTAAACTGTCTTGTTCTCTAATCATAAAGGGCAAGCAGTGTTTCATTTCAGGTTTCATATTGTAACTCAAAAAATAAAAAGAGCATAGCAGGCAATTCCAGCGCCTAACCCCAATCCCCCCAGGGGTGATTCGCATTTTTTTCATTTTTTTACTTTTTTGCATTTTTTCTAATTTTTCGATTTAGATTAGTTTTACTTGAGCAGTAGTAATTAAACAACTCCATCAAGCACACAAGGCATCCTCAAAGGACTTACAATCAATCGTTCAATCATCTACTTTTACGTGCTACAAACAACTACTATTGTTCTTAAAATATGATCTTAAAATTAACCCCTTGCTCTACCGAAGTACTCCATTACTTTATGGTGCAAGGAAAAGATATTCTTGAGTTGTAGCTTCGTTAATCATCAACTCACACATTTTAATAAAATGAACCAACACCCCAAACACAAAGTATGCTCTTGTCCGCTGCAGCATAGTCGGAACAGTTGGGTCAATCAGAAACAAGTGTAAGGTACATAGTTTTAATAGGACAATCCAATCTCATCTTTCTTGGCGGATTTGAGAGGTTGCATGGGTATATACCGTAGAGTAAGCAGGCTACTTTAAGAAGGTTCATACTCGCCTGGTTGGACACTCGGTGAAGCCGCTAAAGCACTCAAGTCCAAAGAGCTAGATTTGGTTGGGCCAAACCAATAATTTTACCCGCTCCTTTAATACTCATCTAATAATCTAAAATAAACTAACAAGCCTCTTGCAATACTTTCACTACCCTACACAGCAACGATCGCACGCATTTATTTCTCGACGCTAGTCTATTTATTTTTATCTTTCTTACAAAATGTCATGAAATGTATCTTTACCAATATCATGTGTAGTGTTAAATGAATATCTGCAATGATGTATTGTTGAGTTATTTTTCCATCTCATCATCGTATAACTCCTAGAATAGACTTTTACCTTTGTTGTAGATTAAAAGCCTTAGTTTTATTTTCATAGGGACCACCCCCATTGGCTTCGCTAGGAGTAAGCCTAGATGGAGGAGTCGAGTAATCAGGTGACAGCACTTGGCTCTCACTTGCCCCCAAAGACACACCGAGCAGCTTGAAGGTTTCCTTCCGCGTCCCCCCCAGGTGTGTATTAGGCGGCAATAGGAAGTATATCGAGCCACAGGAGCAAATGTCTCATCATAATCAACCCCCTCTTTCTGAGAGAACCCTCTAGCAACAAATCTAGCCATGTGTTTTTCAACACTGCCATCCATGCTTGATCTTGTATAACCACTTGGAAGTCACTGTTGAATTCCCCTCAGGTCTCGGCACAATCTCCCACACATCATTCTTCATGATGGATTGGTATTTTTCCACCATGGCATCCTTCCAAACTTGGTGTCTGGATGCTTCTTCATAAGTGGTAGGTTCTGAGTCAATGATGTCACTCATCAATGCTACATAACTGGAGAACCTCTGAGGTCTTTTACTTTCTCGAAAAGTACCATGTGGAGCTTCATGCCTCTTTGCATCCTGCAAGGTCTGTTGTGCCCATCTAGGCCTCTTCCGACCTACTGCAATATCTCTAGGAACATCAATTGGCTCAACTGGATCAATGGGATCGATGGGTTCATCCTTCTTTGCTAACTCCCTCTGAACTGCTGGAGGGGGAGATGATCTCATCTCCTTTGGTTCTAGCATTTTCTCATCATCGATCTCCATGTCTGATCCTCTACCTTGACAGCCATCCCTTCTTCAAAGGACACATCCCTGCTGACTTTAAACTGTCTTGATCCTGGGATGTAGATTCAGTACGCTTTCGAAGACTCACTGTATCCCACGAAGGTTCCCTTCTTGCCTGAAGGTTCTAACTTAATCCTTTTCTTCTTGGGCACATGTATGTAGACTGGATAGCCAAAGATCCAGAGGTGGCCCACTTCTGGTTTCACTCCTGTGAAAGCTTCTTCCGAGGTCATCTTTCTAGGCTGATAGTCATAATCTGAACATTAACGAGATTCATGTGTCCATCACTGGAACAAGTTTCATCATCCTTCTCTTGTAGGCCATATCATATGGTCTTTTCCCTACAAGTCAAATCCCGTCTAATGATTACTGACATTGCATAATCAAATTTAACCAATTTCTATTTCTATACAATGACAATAATTTACACTAGGCATCTTGGCTAATGCTTCAGCACAACAATCATAAACATGTCTCCCAAACACATATGGTAACTATCTAGATATCTGCTATCTCCACTAGAACATGCCATCAAGAGTGTGCACTACTCTAAGCATGAAAGAAGGAGATATCATCTAAATTAGCTCCATTAGGTGTTCATGGAGTGTTGTGCAGCTCATATGCATAACAAATACAACAAGAGCCTACGGTACATCAAAAAGTAAACTATATCAACTACTCAACACACTTCCTGATAGATCTGCATATAATGGTTATGAAGACATATAAGACAAAACAGATCTATGTAAGCAAGAAAACCAAATACTTATCTCTTATTGTTTTTGTATGTGGGCTCCCATTGCCTTCTTGTGGGAATTGTTATCACATCCATAGTAGCCGGGGTACCATGATTGCAGAGCAAGTTATAGTATATTTTTGAGCCAGTCCTTTACACAGTTTTGATGGGATCAGCCTATGATGAGCAGCATTTTGATGATCACTCACATGTATTCAATGGATCCAGAGTTTGCACAGTTACAGTCTCATGCCAGGACTAAGCCCGATGACCCCAGGTCGGTGACTGAGATAGCCATTCCTCTATCATCCAGAGCAGATTGATGACAGTGCCCATATTATATTCAGATGCAGTGCTTCAGTGTTATTCAGGTCATGACTGAGATAGCCATTCCTCTATCATCTAGAGCAGATTGATGACGGTGCCCATATTATATTCAAATGCAGTGCTTCAATGTTATTCAAGTAGTTTATATCATGGACTCGGATGCATGATCCAGCAGGTATATCTGGGTTGTTGATGTGATCTTCCTCTTATCTAGTTGTTGATGTGATCTTCCTCTTATCTAGGTAGTTTATGACTGGGTATAATGTGATGGTTGCTGGCTCTATCTTATTTGATGCTTACTTGCTATTTAGATTAAAAAGTGGTTGGTTACTATTAACAGGAGGTTCTTGAATATACTCGTTGGTCATACCCTTATTCCATGAAGTATTGACTTGTCCATTTCCTTATTTTAGGGCCTTTGCTATCCATGGCACCATTTGTCACTTTCTCCACCCATCTTTTACCTTCCAGTTTTGATTGTATCTCGACGCACACCTTAGCTAGTGATCTTGAGGACTTGCCCCACCTAGACCTCTGTGTTGGATAGACTCCTAGTTTGCATTGTGTCTCGGCTCTAGAGTGTGATTTTAGTCACAGTGGTTGTTCTCCTCTAGCCCTCGAAACCAAGTATTCCTACAAACAGTGTTGCTAAACACTAGAGCATCGGATCTTAAATGTTATATCTAAGGGATGCTTAATCAGTAGAAACAGTGTTGCTAAACACTAACCATGCATATCTATATTAGCTAGTCAGTGGCGAAGGGACGTGCACTCACCCTTTGTATGGTGTAAGGTTGTTTGCCCCTACAGGGCAACAGGGTGGTCACTCCATCGCACCTATGGACGAAGGCGGGCAATGGAGGTCATACTGAGTCATTATTTGAGGACCGCCAAGCTATTCAGGGCACCTACTCTTGGAGGTTGGCTAGTGAAAATCTATAAAGTAAAATAAATGTGAAATCTTAAATATAAAAGCTGACAAATAATAAATTGCTAAAAGGTTGCTTGTCTAGAGTCTATTGGAAGCATTCTCATCACTTTACCCATTTGTGAGACACCGCCATTCCTTGTGTTATCTTCTATCCAGTATATGTCTAGGTGGTCTCCCTAGTTCCTTCATCCAAGAGATTGCAGTGTTGAGGTTGTTGAGTCCTTCCCCTAGCCTAGCCTTTGTTTTTTCACCTTCACCCATGGTTAGCAAATTGTTCAAGTCAGTAAACGAGTATACACTTGAAATCTTGTTTTTAGTAGCTAGTTACTTTGATCTAAGCTTATCTTATTCATATTATTTACATGCTTACGCCAGTTAAACATCACTCTATGCTTTGGTATAGCTACTAATATAATTGAAGGAGCATATCATAACCATTTGTACTTACAGCAGCAGTTATTCATGGTCTGGATCACTATTTTGATCATTCTTGACCCGGTCAACCCAGTTTGACCAGGTCAACCCAGTTTGACCAAGTCAACCGCAGAGTCCAGGATGAGTTTGGGCAAACAGTGTTTGAGATGCATTATTCATGGCCCATATGTGTCCATTAGATGGTTCCATGCCTCAGACAGCAGTTTCAGATGATGGTTTGATGGAATCTTTTATGATTATTATTATTACGGACCATTATTTTTATTATTCTGGGCATGGATGAGTTTACAGAGGTATCCTTTGATGGTCACACAGTGTATGAGTCCTCATTCCTAGTAGAATTGAGCATTATGAGCTCATTGGTGCACTTAGTTATCAGTTTCGGGCACTTACAGTTGATGATATAGTAAGATTGCCACTTTTCTCCAGTTTTGTCATGCAAAAATGGCATGTCCAGCACTTGCATTGAGATAGCACGTTCTCCTAGGGTGCTCCTGAGGAGATGGGGGGTCCAGCCAGTCGTTATTACCATATTACCCCATCTCCAAACATTTTGGTGCAGTCGGATCTGTGTCCGAGACACTTGGCAGTGAGATACATGCATTTTTGTACTTTCAGAGGTGGTTTTCCGACAGAGAAATGGCCCATTGAGGAAATCGATTTGGCTTATTGGGGCAAGGAAATGGCATGAGATTGGTCCGGGATATTTTGATAGTGATGTCCACACCTTCTAGCACTTGTTCTGGCATCAGTGGGATCCACACGTCCCAGTATTCATCATTTTGGATATTTTATTGTGTATTTGAGGGGCCACGATTTGGTCATATGGTCACATTATGATGTTATCTTGTCATATTATTCATTATTGTGCCATGGGGCCATGCTAGTGAAGGATATGATTACCTCCTAGCCCCACCATGTGCTTATATCATGTGTCTTAGTCATTTATCATGAGGTGTGTCCCCCTTGGACGTTTTAGTGAGTGTGCCCCCCTCTATTTTTGAGTTGAACAATGTATTGTATTTCCGGCTCATCTCAGCCGTTGATTGTTATTGTTATATCTTTTGATCTCCACCACTCATTTAAAACGTGGTTAGTGTTTTGGTCTCTCTCATTCCTATTTAAGGAAGAGACCCCCCTCATTGTAGAAAGGACTATTGGCTCTTGATCTCTTAGATAATAAAATATTTTTGCAAAATCTCTTGGAAGCTTTATCGAATGTGTTGTGTGGAGATTGTAAAGTCTTTTTCTTTCTAGCATTCTTGCAGATCTATGCTTTGCTAAACCATTTTTGCAAGGGCCCATACCATTGATGGAGATAGCGATTTGATGGGGGCACTATTGTGATTGAGCTCCATATCTCTTCCTCAAGTCGTTATTGGTTCAAGGAGTATCTTTATTGTATCTTTGGATCATCTTGATGCTTGTTGAGTCTTTCTTCATCGATTATCATCTTTCTCTTTGCAAATCGATTCTTACTTTGTAGATCTCTTTTGCAGGAGGAGGGCGACTTGGTCTCTTGGAGGGCATAGGGATTTCACTTGGCATGGCATGGAAAACGCTCGTAATTGATTGGAAAGGGAAGATCATCACCACACAAGGCTAGTAGCAAGTATTTCCAGGTACGTTTGCATTTTTTTTATTTTTCTGGGGCTGAATCCAATTGTCCCCATTAAAACCCTCGTTTTCTAGATCTGATAGATCGGGTACCTATTTGAGTACGGGCATCAAAACCCACTTTGGAATAATTATAAAAACACTAAATCTAAATTTTCAACTTAATCTGACTCCATTCCCCCCCCGGATCTAGCACTAGTCTCCTTTAGGTGGGACGCCCTCCTTGGGTTTTTGGTCCATTTTTCATATCTATCAGTTGGGTATGCTTGAAACCCCCTAAATTTCACAGATCTATTCATCAAGCACCTAGATCTAGTCATCTAACACCCGGATCTACTATTTTGGGTCCACTTTGGCCTCATTTGCTTAAATCTTAGATAGATCCAATTTGGGTATTCTTCATATGAACTAGATCCATCTAGATCTATTTTCCTAAATTCATTAGTGGTACTTTTCTTCTATGGTTGAGAATCTCTATTTTTCCTAAGCCTCCTCAACCGGTTTCTAACTCCCATAAACCACCACGTTTCCCTAGATCTAGATTTTATCCACCAAGATCTACTCTTCAGCTTCATTCGTTACCTTTTGTGTTGATTCACTAGCCATCGGTGACTAGTAAGGGTCTCCCCCTTGATCTCGCTTTAGCTTGATCTAAAGTGAAGAGTGCCTTGATTGGCGTGACAACCAATCATCCTTGGGAATCGAGGCCCTCTTGGGTCACCTCATTAGTTTCCTAACACCTCTACCATCCTAGATAGGATCACCTTTAGGGGCAACTACAAGTTGTGTGATAACAGGAACCATGAGAGACCTATGTTCTTGTAGTCTAGATCTTCATATCTCCTCAATATAGGGAGAACTAGAAGAAGAATACGAACGATCATCATTCCTTGACTTCTTGTGAGGACGGTCTTTATCAACATCAGTAGTTGAGGCTTCATGCTTCCTTTTGTTTGAACTTCGACAATTACTAGCGTAATGGCCATATGCCTTGCACCTGTAGCATTGTATATGAGATAAATCCTTCTTCTTCTTCTGATACGGAGGAGGACTTGATCTCCTACCTTGGTGCTTGTGATTGTAGAACTTTCTCCTCCTTCCCTTTCCTTTCTTGGCATGGGACATGAATGCTTGACTCTCCTCATGTTGAGTGCCATGAAGTCTCTACCTTGCTGCTATCCTTGTCTCTTCGTGAGTGCAATCTTCCCATAGCTTGTCAAATTTGGGTAGCTTGGTTCAACCGCTTATACTTTGAATGAATGACTCCCAAGATGGTGGGAGACCTTTTAGAGTAGTGATGACAAGCTCCATATCATCAATGGGATCTCCACTGGTACTAAGCTTGTCCCTTAGTTCTATGATCGTCATGAAATATGAGGCAATGGATTCTGACTAGGACATCTTCATGTTTGATAGCCGGTTCCTCAATGTGAGGATCATATTAATACCATTGTGTTCAAATAGCTTCTTTAGGGTTTTGAACATCTTTCTAGTAGTCTTATTTCTTGAGATTTGAGAAACCAAGTGGTCTCTAACTGAGTGTTGAGATATTGTAACTTCTAAGAATATTATATTTGTACTTTATCATTCCGGAGATGTTTCATTCCTCCGTGAAGATCTTATTGTATATCCGGAGATGTTTATTCCTCCGTCGGATTGTGGTAACTTGGGTTATTAGACTTCCCTAGTGGGGGTCGGCCTAGTCAGTTGTAATGGGGTGTTTAGCCCGGTAATTAAGTTGGGGCCGACCTAGCTTGTGTAAAATTCAGTCGGGGAACAAGTATAAGTAGAGGAGGATGTTCCTCACTTATCTCACTCATTCATTCACTTGTGAGTGGCGCACTTGTGTGAGAGAGGTCTGTTGTGGAGGAGAAGGAGCTCATGTCTAGGGTTTGCATCTTTGTATTTGTTGGTCATCTATATTGAGGAAGCTTTGCTAGGTTTTCTACCCCATGAGGGTTTCCCAGGATAAATCTGTGTCTCTTGTGTTTATGCTGTGCTTGTTGTTTCTTCAGTGATCCTGTATATGCTATTGTTGTGAAATGAAATGCAATCCTGATATTTTCTATCTTAACATATTGAATCTTAACATGGAATCAGAGCTAACCTGAAGGAAGGCAATGTATGGCACTTACGACACTTGCTTCACTTGCGACAATTTGAAGGTTGGGGTTTTATATAGCAAAAACCAGTCATCGTGGAACTTTCGCTATAAATCCATTTTTGCGAAGGTTCAGGATCTGAAAAGTTTACAGGTCGTAGATAACATCCCCATGTACCTTGAGTCCAAAGGAAACCCTCAGATTCGTTGTACTTTGTGAGTTATGATCAGTACAAGTTAGGGTTTCTGCCTCTTCCAGATCTTAGTCATAATCAGGTGACCTAGGCAAAAAGGTCATAACTTGGGCTAGGAAGCTCCAAATGAAATTTCGTAAAAAGTGTCAGGTAGTGCACGGACTGTACTATCTCGGAAAATTTTTCAGAGGCCGAAGTTGAACCAGTGACACGTGGCACGCCGTACAAGTTCGCTCTCCTGTTTTATCTCATAAACAGGTCACGTTGCGACACTTGGCATAACTCTCTCTCAGAGAATCCAATTGAGGTTAGACCTATCGGGATGGAAAGATGACAGGTCAGGCTACCACAAAAAAAGTTTTCAGACCCTATGGATCGAAAAGTTCGGAGTTACAGCAAAAACAATCAGGTACATATTTCTGTCAAAACAGAATTATTTTTTAGCACCTTCATTCATGGCTTCCAGAATTTAGGGTTTCGAAGAAAGTTGGAATTTTTGGAATCAAAGTCCACGGCTGAATGCTACTCAGGAAAATCCAAATTTAGAGACCAAGATCAAATTTTTTGGTTGGGTAGAAGACCGGGCTTGATCAAACCCCAGTTCGGGATTTTGATCGGAAAGATGAAAAATTAGGGCTTCTACAAAAGTTGGAATTTTTTAAGTCTGTGACCATGGCTGAAAGCTCCTCAGAAAAATAAAAGTTTAGAGCTTTGGATTGAACCTTTTAATAGGGAAGAAGGGTGGGCTTCATCAAACCCTAGTTCGGGATCCTGTCTAGAAGATCCAGAAGTTTCAAAGGCAATTTTGAGGGGTCATATTTTGGAGATTTCAAAATTGAATTTCAGGGGGAGATGAGGCTAAGGCCTTACATAAGAAGACTACAAGAAGTTTCGACAGGTATGACTTAAGGAGATACAGGTATGTCTTGAAATCTGATTCTTGATTAAGTTCATAATATGTTTGTCTTCATATTATTTAGGTTAGTACAATGTTAGAATAGTCTTATCACCTTAATAAAAGTATGAATGCATGTGAATGATAGAAGACATTCATTGATTAGGGTTATATATGGTGTTGTATGAGGTTGATGTTGTCTGCTAACAAGATACAGGTACATCACGAAAGACAAATCAAGTTCTAGGACCATGACAACATGAAGACAAAGACAAAAACTCCTCCATAATCTTTGATCACATAGAAGTTCTACTTACGAGGTATGTATGACTTTGTTCTATTACGCTTAACCTATGAGATATGCAGGTTCTAGCACAAGATCTCTAAATCATTGAAGAGAACAAAGAAGATATTGTTTAGGTATGTTAGACATAACTAAGCAGGTATACTAATCCAGGTATGTTTTCCTATGTCAAGTTAGAATCCTACTTTGTGCTAGGATCTTAGTATACCTGTGTATTGAATGATCATGACCATACATATTCAAGATTATTTAGAATTATAATGGTTTGATAATATTGAGATTATACTAATGAATGTATGTTTGTGTTTGAGATCATGAGGATGACACTAGTGCACAGTGGTACAAAATGAATAAATGTTCAAAAGACATATAGAAGATCAAGCGGGAGGCAACCACACAAACATAAAAGATAAGTATTTGAATTGTTATTTGAAATTGTCTATGATATTGCTCGTACTAGTTGTATGCATATTTGTATTCCTAGAATATATCATGCTAAAGTGTAAGCATCCATATAGCATTGAACAGTATACTACTAATGTGCATATGATTGATAAGTTGGACAAACATTCCATTGTTGATTATCTAGAATGAAACCTCTTTGCTGACATGCTAAGAGTTGTGCACGCTCTCGATAGTATGTTCTGGTAGAGATGGAAGGCATCTAGATAGCCACTATATGCATACAGGATATGGAAAAGTGTTGTGCCAAAGTATTGGTCAAGATAGTTGCATAACTATGTGAATCATATCTGTATGCATAATAGGTTATCTTGTCAACATGATTTGATGATTATGAAGTATTACTAATCATGTACTTAATTTTGATTTGTAGGAAAGATCATGAAGAATGATGAACACCGAACAAGTGATGGATGTTCAACAAGAAGATTTACAAATCAAACATAATATAGAAGGCTCGTGGCTAGAAGATTCTCTTAGAAAGAGGAAGAGAATCATGACAAGATGTTTGCTCCAAGTGGCTAGATAAGACCATTATCTTAATGATGTAATTGAAGAAGAAGTGCGAATCAAGGATTCAATTGAAGAAAGCTCTGTTCGGGTACCCAGGATCGATAGTAAATTAATGAGCTTAATGATCACCATGGATGATGTGGATCTCAACCTTTGCTACAAGGTTGAATATGGTTTCTATATACAGATGACATGGATGCAAGAAGGAACTCACCACAGAGTTCGAATGATCTCGAGGCTCATATCAGTAGACCCATTTGACGAGAGATGGCACAAATAGATATGCAGAAGATCATTCAATGCAGAGTGTGAATGATGTTCAGTCACAGAGGGAGTATTGACAGTTTCTTAACAAGTTTGGGTTTTACCAGAAGTAAAGCTATTCCTAGCCTTTACCTTAAGGTTATGGGTCATACTATTATTGTATGTAGATGATCTCTTTCTGACAGGGAATGAGAAACAAATCATGAAAAACAAGAAGAAGCTAGCTACAGAGTTCGAGATGAATGATCTCGGATTGATACATTACCTCCTAGGACTGGAAGCATGAAAAGGCTCAGAAGGAATCTTTCTCAACCAAGGAAAGTATGCTGTGAAAATCTTGAGAAGAATTGATTTGTTCGAATGTACAACCATGGCCACTCTCATGGGTTCCGACTTGAAGTTGTTAGCTGATGACTCCTCAGAGTTAGTTGATGTGACTCTGTACAGACATATTATTGGGTCATTGATGTATCTGACGAATACCAGGCCAGATATATGCCTTGCTATGAACACCTTGAGTCAGTATCTAGTGGAAACTAGATGTGTTCACCTGATAGTTGCAAGGCATGTGATGAGGTACCTAAAGGGTACGATAGACTTTGATCTATGAGATCATGACCTCAGATGGCTACACAGATGATGATTGGGCAGGAAGTGTATCATACAGGAAGAGCACATCGAGAGGATGTTATTTTCTAGGATCGGCCATGTTCTCGTGGTTTAGCAAGAAGCAGTCTAGTGTGGCTCTCAACACAAGAAGAATATATGGCTGCTTACTCTGCCAGTTGTGAAGCGGTATGGCTTTAGGATTGTTTGACTTAGAGATAGACCCAACTGTGATCCTGTGTGACAAACAGAGTTGTATCAAGATGGCAGAGAATCCAGTGTTCCATGATAAGTCAAAGCACATAGAGATCTGATATTTCTATATACGAGATATGGTGCAGAAAGGAACTATAAAGCTCGAATTTGTAGGCACTGATGAACAAGTTACCAATGTACTAACCAAACCCCTACCTCAAGTAAAAGTTTGAGTATTTCCGAGACAAGCTTGGTGTAGTTTAGAAGGACCCTTCTCGAAAGGGGGAGTGATGTGGTCACTTATGATGAGATTGCCTGAATCGACAGTGAGGTCGATGATGTGGATACCTATATTGGTGATGCCAACAGAGAGGTTGGTGGATGGTCCTTCGACAGGGTCTAAGTTGACAAGGGGATTGCATCATCCTTGAACACATGTTCTAAAAGGATCTGTAGACAT
Source organism: Larix kaempferi (assembly GCA_027924585.1). Lineage (NCBI taxonomy): Eukaryota > Viridiplantae > Streptophyta > Pinopsida > Pinales > Pinaceae > Larix > Larix kaempferi. The sequence continues at coordinate 18,154,223 of BSBM01001023.1, forward strand.
ATGTCTCCGAGAAAGAAGAGGGATTGCATCATCCTTGAACACATGTTCTAAAAGGATCCGTAGACATATGTCTCCGAGAAAGAAGAGAGATTGCATCATCCTTGAGCACATGTTCTAAAAGGATCCGTAGACATATGTCTTCGAATAAGAAGTCCTTAGTGGATAGGTGGGGATTGTATCGTCCCCGGACTTCGGTCCCTTGAATTGATCTGTAGACAGATGTCTTCGAGAATGAAGTCCTTAGTGGACAGGTGGGGATTGTATCGTCCCCGAACTCCAGTCCCTTGAATTGATCCGAGACAGATGTCTTCGAGAATGAAGTCCTTAGTGGACAGGTGGGGATTGTATCTTCCCCAAACTTCGGTCTCAAAATTGATCCATAGACAGATGTCTCCGAGAATTGATGATAGGACTGCATCGTCCCTGGACTTCGGTTCAAAAGGTACGTGATAGGACTGGATCGTCCCTGGACCTCGGTTCAAAAGGTACATGATAGGACTGGATCGTCCTTGGACCTCGGATCAAAAGGTACATGATAGGACTAGATCGTCCTTGGACCTCGGATCAAAAGGTACATGATAGGACTAGATCGTCCCTGGACCTCGGTTCAAAAGGCACATGATAGGACTGGATCGTCCCTGGACCTCAGTTCAAAAGGTACATGATAGGACTGGAACGTCCCTGGACCTCGGTTCAAAAGGTACATGATAGGATTGTATCATCCATGGACCTATGTCCTAAAGAGAGTGGGATTGATCATCCTATAATATGATCGTGTGTATTGCAGAGTATACGATGCTGATGATCATGTGCTGACGATGATGATGTTGATGATCGTGTGATGACGATGATGATGACGATGCTGATGATCATGTGATGACGATACTGATGATCGTATGACGACGATGTTGATGATCGTATGACGACGATGCTGATGATCATATGATGACAATGCTGATGATCGTGTGACGACGATGTTGTTGATCGTGAAGATCCAGATGATGATATTGCTGTAGCTGTTCAAGTGTTGCAGAAGATTCGGTACTGAAGATGTTGATGTTCCAGTATTGAAGATCTTGAAGATATTCCAGTAACTGGTTGAGTTACTGATGATGTTGAGAAAGCTCCCAATGATTTATAGATGTATCATGTATGATGTTGATGACTCCTTGCTCCTGCAAATGTTGTTATAATATCCTTCTCGTTAAGGGGAAGTGTTGAGATATTGTAACTTCTAAGAATATTATATTTGTACTTTATTATTCCGGAGATGTTTCATTCCTCCGTGAAGATCTTATTGTATATCCGGAGATGTTTATTCCTCCGTCGGATTGTGGTAACTTGGGTTATTAGACTTCCCTAGTGGGGGTCGGCCCTGTATGTGTTATGTGGGTAAAAGGGTTATTAGACCACCTTAGAGGGGTCGGCCCAGTTAGTTGTAATGGGGTGTTTAGCCCAGTAATTAAGTTGGGGCCGACCCAGCTTGGGTAAAAGTCAGTCGGGGAACAAAGTATAAGTAGAGGAGGATGTTCCTCACTTATCTCACTCATTCATTCACTTGTGAGTGGCGCACTTGTGTGAGAGAGGTCTGCTGTGGAGGAGAAGGAGCTCATGTCTAGGGTTTGCATCTATGTATTTGCTGGTCATCTATATTGATAAAGCTTTGCTGGGTTTTCTACCCCATGAGGGTTTCCCAGGATAAATTTGTGTCTCTTGTGTTTATGCTGTGCTTGTTGTTTCTTCAGTGATCCTGTATATGCTATTGTTGTGAAATGAAATGCAATGTTGATATTTTCTGTCTTAGCATATTGAATCGTAACACTGAGTCCACCAAAATCCTTCTTGCTCTAGCATCATTCTTCCTCCAGCGAGATTTGTCTTCTTCGGCTTCTAGTTTTGGGACCTTCTCATTGACAAACTGCAAGAGATCATTTTCTTCTAGTAAGAGAAGAACCCTAGACTTCCAAGAGATGAAGTTGGAAGATCCTTCCAGACGATCTTCAACCTTCATTCCAGTCATCCTGACTGCAGATCTAAAGCAGAAACTCTAGCAGGAGCTAGGTCAAAAATGAAAGTTGGATTCTTGAAAAACCGACTCCACAGTGAGATGCGCCCTAGCAAGGCGAGTTGAGAAAAGGTAGGGTCGAGCCAAAACTGTGGAGGGAGTAGGTCAAAACTAAAACCCTAATTTCTGTTGCAGCTGCAGTGTTCCACGAGGACACGTCCCGCAGGGTCGGGGATGCGTTTCCCGTGTTTCCTGCGTCCCGAGGACTCCTGAGGAAATGTGAACCCTACCCATGCCCTTGAGAATATATATATATATATGTTTTTCCATTATTTTCACTTTTTACAATCCCTACTTAGTACTACTTAGAAAATAAATCAATATATTTAGTATTTACATTGCACAATCATGAATATACATCAAATGAAATATTATTTTTGGTATTTTATTTTATTTTTATAATTTTAGGGACGTCCCCTTGCCCCCCTCGAATTTCCCTAAAATTTGGGGGTGGTCTCCACATGTCTCGAATGTGTGTTTCCCCAATCCCGCGTCTCCCCGTCCCAGAAACTTGGGGGAACATTGTGCAGCTATAGAATTAGGTCAAAAAATGAAAATTCTCAGAATTGGATTCTGCCTTCACCAAATGATGTGCCCTTCCTAGAGCAAAATTTCGAAGGCTCTTTCTGCCAAATTGATGAGTGAAGGCCTTACAAGATGAAACCCTAGTTCCGGCAATGGCTTCTTCTAGTACTGCTCTGATACCATGTTAGTTTTCCATACAATTATAGCATAATAATTCAATTGCATAAGATCAATAGGATCACTAGAAGAAAGACAAAGCACAGAAACAAAGAACGCAAGAATTTATCCTGGGAAACCCAATCGGGAGAAAACCTAGCAACCTTCGAATAGAGATGAATAATTATGAGAACAAAGTACAATGATGAGAGAGATAAAGAACAAAGTCTCTCTAAGTAAAACCCCAAAAAACAGCTTCTCTTCTCTACAGATGCGAGCTCCTCTCCAAGTGATGCAAACTTGTGTGAGTGAGTGAATGTATCAAATGGGGAACACATCTATACACTTGCCAAACTGGCCTTTTCCCTAACTAGGCCGACTTGACTTGGGGTACAATAAATAAATTTATTTTAATCTTTTTATTTGGGTAATTTATCCCCAGGGTTTACATTGATTCTTTCAAGGGTTTACATGATTAATTACATCAAGATCATCTCCCTTAGGAGGTACAAACAATTACAATAAAATACAATAAGAATATCTTCCGAAGTTGCACAAAATCCAACACAACTATGGGGTATCCATTGTATCTGATGGGTGGACAATACAGGTGCACAAATGATTGGCCCAACTCCACCCCTAGATGCAGGTTAGGCCAACCAAATTGAAGAATAATATTTTGGGGTAAGGACATGTGCAAGAGCATGGAGTGGAACATTTAGATTATCCCACCTTTTGACCACATGTTTATGAATATGGTCATACAAGATTGCATCTCGTTGCTCAAAAATCTCTTTGATTTGACTAAGCATGCTATCCATCTACTCATATACCTCCCCAATCACCAGCTGATCTGTATCTACAAAACGAATCATACTATAAACAAGCTTGGTGAACTACAGAACATACCTAACTTGTGCCCAAAACTGAACATCAAGAACGGTGTCCTCCACCTCCTGAAAGTCAAGTCTACTAGCAGCAATTGCAGCTCTATCTTTCGATTCCTACCATGAATCACTTGAGACCATACTAGCCAATGCCTCTCTTACCTTCAAAAGCCTCCTGAAGGTGATGTACTAGCTAGCAAATCTAGTCTTTGCAATATTCAATAGCTCCAACCTAGAGTGATTGTGAAAAATGTGGTGGGCCATGCTATGATTGGTAATAAATTTTATCATTTTCTTACCTCTCTTTTCCAAGGCACCAATCCACCGGTAATTAGTGTCCTTCATCTTAACAATATCATGCATCAAAAGGTTCAATGTGTGAACTAAACACCCCGACCAAAATATGTTGGGATACTTATCCTCAATGATTGCTCCTGCTGCCTTACAATTAGCAGCATTATCAGTGATGACTTGAATGACATTGTATGGCCCAATCTCTTGAATGATTTTAAGTAAAGGTTGTGCAATATTAATACCGGCCTTGTAGCGATCTGAGTAGTCATGGGATGAAAGGAAGACCACACCGCTAGCAGACACACCAAGATTGTTGTCCCAGAAAATAAAATTTATCATGTCATGGCCCATCCAGGGTTTGAGTTAAATGATTTTTTATTAGTATCAACAGCGATTTGATTATAACAGAGACTTTTATTTATGCACTTTGATATATCGACTCTTATATGGTATATACATGAGCAAACTTTGGATATTTTGTCTCTAATGCTTTGGAATCATGGATTAGAATCTTGAAAATGTTGTTTATCTTTAAAATTTAAATATTTTATGTATTTTTTAGTAAACCAGGTCATTAAATTCAAATCAGCCAATTCATGATCGATTCATTACCGATTCCGAGTTGACCCTCAACCGATTCCGAGTCCAATTCTGATTTTTAAAACTATGACTGTGATGCAATCAATCTCTTGGGTAATATGTGATTTGGTACAATTATGCTTTGTTCTAACTCTTTGAATCTCCTAGTTGTTATAAATTAAGTTGTTTGCAGTGTTTTGGCAGCCTACAATGCAATTATTTTGAATTTATTTCACCTACGGCACACATTCACTCCACTCATTACCATTAATTCGTTGTTACAACTATCTCTAGAATATGATCCCAACCACTTAAAAATATTATTTGAAACTCGCTCTCACTCTTGACTGTTAACGAATAGCCCAAGAGGGAGTCTTTTGTGTGTTGATCATCTTGGATTTTGTGGAGATTTATTGAACATATGGCAGCATGCACCTTTTAAGGGCAACCCCTTGAGACTGGAAAAGCACCAATCAGAATAGAGAGGCATCTAGCAATGACAGGACTAGGTGGCCTATAATAATTAGGCAGGTCTGCTGGTGCAAATTTGTGTGATACCAAGTCTCTACGAGTGTCACATGGCTGAGGGTGGCTCCAACTTTGTACCATGTAAGTGTAGGCTACAAAATCTCTTGGAGGAAATTGAATTGCAGTATCTAGAGGATAAGGTGGTCACACCTCCCACTGATCCTAAGGACTTGGCAGAACATACTAAGAATTCAGCCAAGGCAAAGAGAATTATCCTTGATTTAGTGAAGCATCTATGAAGCCTTTGTCACCTTGTACCATAGTGTCAACTTACCCTATAAAATGATTATGTAGAACAAGCTCACTGATACCTGCATGAGAAAGACCAATAATATAGCGAGTTATCCAATGACAATCATAGAGTTGAAAGATCATTCTATTCAGCATCATCTTGTGTAAGACATGTCAGCAAAGTAGCACACTATTCTCTCTCTCTCAAGTGTATTCTTCATTGTATATTTCTCTTGTCTTGGAGTGCTAGGGTTTCCCGGAGGTTTCTCAGCTTAGGGATTCTACCCTAAGGAGGCAAGGAGTTGGTGTTTGGTGATAAACCCTAGGGTTGTACTTGTTGAAGAAGAGAAGAGAACACATCTTACCAAGGAGGCTTGCTAGTGTTGAAGCTAGCTTGTGAAGAATCTTTGGTGGAACTAGGGTTATCTTGATCTTCCATAGCTAGAGTTTTGGAGAGCTTGGAGGGTTGTACCAGCTTGTGAAAAGCTGAGAGTATGTACCTGAACTTCATCTCTTGTATAAATAATCATATATATATATATATATGAAGTTTTCAGCTGTCCAAAATTGTCTTATTTCATATTTGATTTTCAGCTATCTTTGTCTTAATGATTTGGTGATTTCCAGCATTTGTATGTCTTGTTGATTTGACATAAATTAAGGCTGAAAATTTTAAGGGTTTTAACATTGATCTTGAAGAAGATAGGGAAGATTTACTGCTGTAATTATTATTGTCATAAAGCATATTTCAGATCTGGTTTGTGCTTGATAAGATTGCACTAGAGGGCTGAAACTTGTTGGCACACATCTCGTATATTTTCTCTTGGAGTGCCTTGTTGACTGGGGTTGAAAAGAAATGAAATATTGTCCATTGTTTTCTGCTGTAAATTATATTCCAGATCAGCCCTCACAGGGACTATATCCAGGAAACCTCTAGGAAAGAGATGAAATTTATGAATTCGTGATTTCATGAAATTTCTACCAATGTTTGGAATAAGATTGAGCTCTCTCATGCCTTTTCTATTGTTGATGTTCCGCAAGATGAAAATCAACAAGCAGATGCTATGGTGGGATCAGCGGCTAGTTTTGAGCCATGCATGACAGAGCCCTTTGCTAAGCATCAAGTTGAGGTGATTTTCTGACCATCTGTTTTTGATAATATCGGTAGCTGAAATGTATTCAAAGATGATAGACTAAATCTACATTTTTTGAATTGTTTAAATGGGTGCTTCTCACCAAAATGATCAAGCACAGGAGGGCAGCAATCCAAAGCAGCCAGTAGTACAGCTTAAAGGAAACAAGGTCCCTAGAGGTTTGGTACCTTTAAAGAAACGTTTTTATGATTCCGATGCATTTAAAACATCTGTGACAGCTGATGTGGATGGATAGGTGGTTGAGGTCAATGTGGTATCTATTGAGAGCCCAAGATTGGTTAAGATCAGGCATGCATGCACTCTTTCTGAGAGAAAGAAGACTGAAGATTGCTCAGGCAAAGAATGTTTATAAGCAGATTAATATGTCAAGGTCACAAATCTTCATCATGACCACTCCTCTTCTGGGCTATATAAGCCCAAGCTATTAACTCATTGCAATCATCACTTTCATATGAATTATCGTTATTGCTCCTCTTCAAGGATACATAAGCCCTAACCATTCACTCATTGTAATCATCACTTTCATATGAATTATAATATCTTATTATTTATGGATTATATGGCTTTATCCATTTTATTATAATTAGTTATGGCTCCTTTTGAGCACTGCCAAGTACAACACAAACTTTGATTGGCAATTGACTGATATTGATTTCATGGTGTTTATGCATAATGAAGAAAAAATATGTTATAGGTGTATTCATTGATGGAGAACATAAAATATACCTGATTTTGCTTATTCTAAATGTAAAACAGCAACAAAATTATTCACAAAACTATCAAGCTTGTACAGTGGTTGAATGCTGAGTACTAAATAGCTATCACTCGAATGACTAGAGAAATATAGTAAACTATGGCTCCATCAAAGCATACATACCAAAAGTATTGATATGAACGAAAGATCAAGGGTGACTATATCCACTTTTTGAGGAAGACCAGAAAGGTATCTCAAGTTTGTCCTTTCTATAACACTAACTCGTTTATCTGTACGAATCCTCTCAGCAACCTGCACATACATGCAATAGATTTCTCCACAGTTAAAAATTAAGGATAAATAACCCAAAAAGAAAAAATTGAAGATACAAAAGACCAAGAACAAAACATTTGTTCTAAAGATGCAAAAGGGACAAGAAAGAGAAAAGTATTTTCATTAAAAATGCAGAGAAATGAACTAGGAAAAGTCATGCAGTCACCTTCAAAATGGAAACATAAATAACTATGTTTGTTAGTTTTTCATACATTCATAGCATAATAATTCAAATGCATAAATAGGATCACTAGAAGAAAGACAAAGCACAAAACAATAACACAAGAGTTTATCCTGGGAAACCCAAACGGGAGAAAACCCAGCAACCTTTGTATAGAGATAATAATTCCGAGAACAGAGAACAATGAGAGAGAAAAGTTGGAAATGCTTTCCAAAGATCGAAACCCCAAATATAGTCTTCTCCTTCTGCAGATGCAAACCTCTCTCTCCAAGTGATGCGAACTTCTCTCTCCAAGTGATGAGAACTTGTGTAAAGTGGATGAGTGAATAATGAGGTGAACTTTACCTCTTATTTATACAAGTGCCAAACTGGACTTTTCCCTAACTGGGCCGACTTCTCTTGGGGAGCAATAAATAAATTAATTTTAATTTTTCTTTTGCTTGCTTTCATCTCAAGGTTTACATTGATTCTCTCAAGGGTTTGCATAATTAATTACATCAAGTTCATCTCCCTTAGGAGGTACAATCAAGTACAATAATAATATCTTCCGAAGTTGCATAAAATCCAACACTCCCTCTCAACAAGGAAGGTATTCTTCGGTCTTCATCAGCATCACGATCATCTGGGTTTCATCTGTACATCTATACTGTCTCCATCATCTCTATACATACTGAAGGTTGTCAACACAGTCTCAGTCCTTCGAGAAGTGCCATCGTGCATCAACTCCACCAGTCCTTCGGCAAGTCCAAGAGAGTCTCTCCATCCTACTTGGATGTTTGAGATATAGGCTTTACCATATGCTACCTGTCCATCTCATCTGCCGATGGGATCCTCCCATACCTGGCTGAGAACTTGAATGAGCAGAGGGGCACAACCATCTACTACCTGTTCGTCTCATCTGCCGATGGGGTACTCCCATACCTGGCTGAGAACCTAAATGAGTAAAGGTACTTGTGCAATCATCATACGGCCATCTACTACCTATCTGTCTCATCTACCGATGGGATTTCTCCCATACCTAGCTGAGAACCTGGACAAGCAAAGGCACCTGTGTGAACCCGTCCATCTACTACCTGTCCAACTCATCTGCCAATGGGATTTCTCCCATACCTAGCTAAGCGCCTGGACGAGTAGAGGCACCTGAGTGAATGCAGGGTAAAACATCTCTATATCATCTCTCCTTCTCAAGGAGGGACACGTTCTCTTCTACTCCAAGTATTTCACGAAAGCATGCGAACTTCATCCTGGAAAGAGGCTTGGTGAGAACATCTACAGTCTGATCATCTGTCGAAATATACTGTAATTCAACCGCACCTTTCTGCACCATATCACGAATGAAGTGATATCGAATCTCTATATGCTTTGACCTATCGTGAAATACAGGATTCATTGACATCTGCACACAGCTCTGGTTATCACAGTGAATCATAGTTGGCTCTGGAATCTGGCCAAACAATCCTGCAAGGAGTTTACGAAGCCATACTACTTCTCGGGCTGCTGTACTAGCAGCCATATACTCGGCCTCTGCAGTACTGAGTGCTACTGAGTTCTGTTTCCTGCTGCACTAGGAAATCACTACAGAACCCAAACTGAAGCAACATCCGGAAGTACTCTTCCTATCTGCAACACATCCAACCCAATCTGAGTCCATAAACCCTTGCAATCTCAGGTCACATTCTAAAGCATATCTCAGACCATATCCCACAGTGCCACGCAAATATCTGAGCACATGTTTTGCAGCTATCCAATGAATTTGCCTCGGCTCACACATAAACTGGCTGAGAGCATTCACAGCAAAACATATATTTGGTCTGGTGTTCATCAGATACATCAAGGACCCAATCAGTTGGTGATATATAGTGGGATCAATCAAATCTGAACCTGAAGCGTAATCCCTCAGCTTCTTCCAAGCATCCATCGGAGTAACCATGGACTTGCAATCCAACATTCTAAATCTCTTCAGAATATCTATGGTGTATTTTCCTTGACCTAGGAAAATCTCCTTTGCCTCTGCCATACTTCTAATCCCAAGAAGTAATGCATCAATCCAAGATCCTTCATTTCGAACTCAAAGGCGAGTTTATTCTTACACCATACAATAAGTTTCTCATTTCAAGTGAGAAACAGGTCATCAACATATAGTACCAAAATCAGTGGCTCATCATCCACAACCTTGTAGTAAAGATTGGGGTCTGCATCACTCTTGGTGAATCCCAAACTCACCAGGAATCCGTCTATCCATCCATACCAAGCACGAGGTGCTTGCTTGAGTCCATACAGGGCCTTTTTCAATCTGCATACCTGAGACTCCTTTCCATGGACGACAAACCCTTCTGGTTGTTCAATATATACTTCTTCCTCAATAACATTATTGAGAAAGGTTGTCTTAACATCCATCTTATGCAACTTCCATCCCATAGCTGAAGCAATAGCAATGATTGATCTGATGGAAGTATATCGAGCCACGGGAGCAAATGTCTCATCATAATCGACTCCCTCTTTCTGAGAGAACCCTTTGGCCACAAATCTAGCCTTGTATTTTTCCACACTCCCATCTGCTCCATGCTTGATTTTGTATAACCACTTGGAAGTTACTACTGACTTCCCCCTCAGGTCTCAGCACAACCTCCCACACATCATTCTTCATGATGGATTGATATTCTTCCACCATGGCATCCTCCCAAACTTGGTGTCTGGATGCTTCTTCATAAGTGGTAGGTTCTGAGTCAATGATGTGACTCATCAATGCTACATAAATGGAGAACCTCTGAGGTCTTTTACTTTCTTGGAGAGTGCCATGTGGAGCTCCATGTCCCTCTGCATCCTGCAAAGTGTGTTGTGCCCGTCTAGGCCTTTTCCGGCCTACTACAATATCTCTGGGAACATCAACTGGATCAATAGGATCGATGGGTTCATCCTCTTCTGCTAACTCCCTCTGAACTGGTGGGGGAGATGATCTCATCTCCTTTGGTTCTAGCATTTCTTCATCATAAATCTCCATGTTTGATCCTCTGCCTTTCCTGACAGCCATCTCTTCTTCAAAGGTCACATCCCTGCTGACTTCAATCTGTCTGGATCCTAGGATGTAGATTCTGTAAGCCTTTGAAGACTCATTGTATCCCACAAAAGTTCCCTTCTTGCCTGAAGATTCTAACTTCGCTCTCTTCTCCTTGGGCACATGTATATAAACTGGATAGCCAAAGATCTGGAGGTGGCCTGCTTCTTCACTATCTTATGCGGGCATCTGTTTTGCACATATATAGCAGTCCTGGAAGCTTCTACCCATAAGAACATTGGTAGACTCTGGTCATGTATCATGGCTTTGGCTGCCTCCACAATTGTTCTGTTCTTTCTTTCAGCAACCCCATTTTGTTGGGGGTTGTAGAGAACTATGAGCTCCCTCTTAATTCCTGCTTCCTTGCAGAAATCATTGAATTCTGTAGAGGTGTGTTCTCCACCAGTGTCTGATCTCAGGATCTTGATCCTCTTTCCTGACAAATTCTCGACTTGTGCTTTGAATTCTTTGAACTTGTTGAGTACTTCCTTGGATTCCTTGGTCTTGAGAAAGTATATCCAAGTCTTTCGTGGGTAGTCATCAATGAATGTTACTGTTATCACACACCTTGTAGTTGTCCCTAAAGGTATCCCATCCAGGATGGTAGAGGTGTTGGACAACTAAAGAGGTGTCCCAAGGCTTGCCACGATTCCCAATGCAAGTGGGTGTCAGGATAACCTAGGCAACCTTCACTTTAGATCAAGCCTAAGCAAGACCAAGGGGGAGACCCTAGCTTATCCAATGAAAGCTAGCATATGCAATCAAGGCCTCCTAGGGAAATGTGATGATGAAATAAAGGAAGACCAAGATGGAATATGATCTAGATCTAGAAAGGATAAGTGGATCCAAAGTGGTTAAGGCTTGGTTGAAGAGGCTTAAAGGAGTGACAAAGTTCAACCAAGTGCAAGATAGGATCACTTATGGATTAAGATGAGTAGATCTACATAGATCTAATGCCATGAAAATTATCCAAGTGGGACCCACTTCTTACAAAGTGGAAAATGGTCCAAGTTGGGTCCACAAGGTCAAAGTTGAAATGAAATGTCACTAGGGGTATGCTATGACATGGATCTAGAGGTTTGATGAAGAAAAAGCAATACCCAAGTATGGGATCTAGCAAGAAGCCACCTACCCAAGGAGTGTGAATTGACTCAAGGAGGACTAGTGCCTTGGATGGAGGAGCAAATGGAGTCGGATGTCCACCAAATTATAGATCGGGATAGTCAAGATGAAACTCAAGGTGGGTTTTCAAGATCAAGTACATGCCATGGCTAGATCTCCATAGATCTAATGCATCACTAAGTGACCCAAGTGGGGCACAACCCTCAAAATGAGGAATGGGGCCCACAAGGTGAAAATCAACAAAGTGCAGCACTAGGGGTAGATTTCAAAGGTTGATCTATTCAATGAGACAAAAATCTCTCCTACCCACGTTTAGGAACTAGCCCAACTAGCCCTCCTCAAGAAGTGTGACTTCCCTTGGAGAGGCTAATATGCCTTGGAAAATGGGTCAAATGAAGGCCAATTGCCACCAAACTATAGATCCAAATTGTCGTGGATGCTATAGAGGTGGGTCTTAAATCTTATCCCCAAAAGCATGCTAGATCCAAGTAGATCTAAAAAAATAGAAAAAGAGGGTTTTGAATTTTAAGGGTTTATGTGACCAATAGCATGTAGAACAAGCGAAATGGATACATACCTTGTAGATCTTACCTCAAAAGCTTGCGGCTACTTTGCACATAGATGATTTTTTCCCTTAGTTACAATTCCAAGCTAGATCCAAGTGATTCCAAGCATAATCGTCCAAGCCCTAGGAGGAGAGATACCCCATTCAACCTGTAAATCAAACTACAAAATGTTAGATTTGATCCACAAATCAATGAGATCTAAGCATGTCATATCAAAGAAGCAATCAATGGACAAAGCACAATTGAAAAACTCCCTCAAGATGAAGACGTCTTGCCCAAGGGGGATGTGAGCAACCCCTACAATCTTCCCTTCAAGCAAATCGCCCTTCTAGCTTCAACCAATTCGGCCTCCTTCAATAGATGTCGAAATCACCTGTAAAGCAAAGACTGTCTAAAAGCAAAAGATGCATAACCATGTACAAGAGCAACCCAATCAAAGCCAAGAAGAAGATCTCCAAAAATAGTATTTTATTCCAAGTTTTCCAAAGCCCAAAGGTGCTTTTACAATAGGGGGGTCTCCTCCTTTTATAGGATGAGGAAGACTAAAACCCTAAACCACTTTTGAAAACTAGTGGTTGAGATCAAAAGATATAACAATCTAATAAACGGCTAAGATGAGCCAATACAATATTAGACATGGATCACTCAATAAGTGATGGCGTCATAGCCTAAAATGCTCAATGAGGGGTGACGTCATACATGGGGGTGGCTAATAACATGTGTGCCACAACAATAGGACCAAGACAAGTCACTGGGAGCACATGGTGGGGCGAGGAGGTATTAATCCCCTTCACTAACATGTCCCCATGGCACAATAATATAAAATATGACTCAATGACATGTCCATGTATACAAATGATCAAATCCTGTCCCCATCATCAGAGAGAGAAATACAATAAAAGAGCTCCTATAGCCCATGTGGACCCCACTGACTGGTGCAAACTGATCTGGAAGAAGGGGGATACACCATGGATGACCACTGAGCAGACCAAGTGCCAAAACCTTGCATCAATTGCCCAAATCGAATTCCTCAATGACCTTTTTATTCCATTTTTTAATCCTCCTGAAAACCCTGAAAGTGCCCAAAACTGCCTCTAGGGTGCCTGCGCTGTCAAACTGAAGGTGCCATCATGTCTAGAAGGGGGGTATAGTGGTAAAAACAAGTGGTTGGACCACCCCCTTCCTCTGTAGATCCCTAGGCAAGGACTTGCCTCCAATGCTCCTGCTGAACAGCATCATCAGCATGCCCAAACTGGTCAACAAGTAGATAACTGCTAATATCGCGCCCACGAGTGCCCGAAACTTAAAGATAAGTGCCTCAATGAATCTAGAAGACCCAAATCCACTAGAGATGAGTACTCATACACCTCATGATAACCTGTGGAGTCATCTATAGGGTCCACCATACCCGGACAGTGTAAAATATGATGATCTGGAAATAATAATAAAACTGACCAACTGCATCAATCATCATTTGGAGCATATGTCCAACATATGGAATCATCAATAGGTGTATGTGGTACAATAAATCAATATCATCTCATCACGGATCCCAAGAATGACCATGGTCAAACTATGTTTGACTAGGTCAAAATACAACCAAATACTAGATTATAACAAATGACTAAGACATGTTCTTTTACCAATATTCACAGCCTAACTCAAAGTATAAACATCAATCAAGTGGCAGTTAATGCATAGATATTTAATGTTATTTATAACTTACTTGCACCAAAGCTTTAAAGACATACTTCATCCAATGGACATGGCCTAACTGCTAGCAAAGGGTGAAGGCTAAGGACAAGGCTAGGTAAAAGGGATGACTTGACCAACTGAACTCAGTGATACTTTGGACGGGGAGAGGGGAAGTTACACATTGTGTTGGACAAGGTAAACAAAGGGAATGGCAGTGCCTCACAAATGGATAAGTTGTTTAGAGAGTGCTTATTCAACCTTGGCATCATGTCTACATCAAGTTGATCCAAGTTCATTAGGATCATTCATTTAATTTCCATGGCCTTTTTGACCTATATGACCCCTCTGGGATTTTGCATGCACATAAAAGCACAACTAATCGCAGCTTGCATCCGGGGTATATTTACATTTATGAGGTCAGCAATCTTTAGATTTAGCATTTATTTAACCATATTTACATTTTTGGACCCTTCGAGGGGTACTTTAGCATTTCATTGCTTTTAGCCTTTAATTCATTGTGTGTTTAGAAACACATTCTAGAATTTAATTTCAATAGGCTTTCATAAGAGATTTCCAATAATTTCCATAAGTAGTACACGTGCTTCCAGTTTTAGCCAACAACTCATGTGACTCGAGGGAATTTTGCACTAAGCCACACATCGAGGCAACCGACTAGAATGATCTACGCATAAAATCCAACTCACCAAAGGCAAGTTCTGTCACCAACTCAGAACCGAGACACAAAACAAACATGGATGCTATCCAACACAGAGGTAGACATGGGGAAGTCCACCATATCAAAAGTCAAAAAGGCAAGTCAAGGTGAAAGCCAAAATAGGGAAAGTCATCGATGGATGGAGTCAAGTGAATATGGTGCCTAAGCTAGCAAACATAAAAGTCGGGAAAGACCATGTCCATCCTCACAGGAGGGTAATGAAACCAACGAGTATAGTCAGTAAACCTTAAAGTGCAAGTATAGTCAGTAAACCTTAAAGTGCAAGCAATACATCCAATTCATTATTTTCATCCAACCAAGATAGTTCATTTCATTTATTAAATAATACTGCCACATCATGAGTTATATACCAAGTTAATGCTATGAAGATGACTAAAACAACAAGATAATAGTCCAATGCTAACAATCACAAGTCTAATGATCATATCACTGCATATCATAAATAACCATCATCTAGAACCACTGAAACACTGCTGCAATAATACAATTGGAACTCTGAGTACTGAACTGAAACTGTATGGAACAAAAGGTCATATCGGTCATCAAATCTAGCACTCAAGGCTCGGCCTTGGCATAAGGTCTACACAATGTCTGATATAAACTGCTCTGATGTGTAGGTGATCATAAATGAATCTGCTCATCGCAGCTAATCTCTGTAAAGGAAAAGCTCTGAAAAGTGTAGATATATGCTCAGCAAGAATAGTAGCCTAGCTACTATGGTGTGATAACAGTTACATAATAATGATATCCTCCCAATGATGCAACTGTCATGGGTCCACACAAGCTAGAGTGCACTAGATCCAAAATTCCTTTAGATCTGCTTTCACTATCTGGAAAATATCTCTTAGCATTCTTTCCAAGTGCACATCCTCTACATGTTCCATCATGGTCTACCTGAAGCACTGGTAAACCTGTCACCATATTCTTCAATGCTGGGAGAGCTCGATAATTTAGATGAGCTAGTCTTCTATGCCACAGTTCACCCGTGCTTGTAGAATCATGGACTAGGGCTTGGACTGGTGGAGTGTTCAGTCGATACAAGCTCTCCTTTCTCACACCAATAACCTTGGCTTTCTCCATGCTTGAGTTATTGTGCCAAGCAAGTACTTTCCCTTCTGAGAATGCTACTTTATATCCGATGGAGACAAGGTTTCTTTGCATACCAGGTAGATAGAGCACATCACTCAAGTGTAGTGTATCACTTGATTCTAGCTGAAGGGAGGTGGCCCCAGATCCCTTCACAGTGTAGTTAGCATCATCTCAGAGTACAACACGGATATGAGAATCTTTCTCAACTAATTCTGAAATATTTTCTTTATAACCTGTCATGTGTCTGGAAGCACCACTATCTATGAGCCAAGTATCACTAGTGGTGGGAACAATACCTAATAGAGCTGATATGAAGAAGAATTTTGTACGATCTTCATTCCTTTACTTCTTGTGATGGTGGTCTTCTTCTACATCAGCAGTTGAAGCTTCATGCTTCCTTTTATTTGAACTTCGACAATTACTGGCGTAATGACCATATGCTTTGCACCTATAGCATTGTATCTGAGATAAGTCCTTCTTCTTCTTTTGATCTGGGGGTGGACTTGATCTCCTACCTTAGTGCTTGTGTTTGTAAAACTTTCTTCCTTTTCCCTTGCCTTTCTTGGCATGGGATACGAATGCTTGATTCTCCTCAGGTTGAGTGACATGAAGTCTTTGTCTTGTTGCTATTCTTGTCTCTTCCTAAGTGCAATGTTCCCATAGCTTGTCAAATTTGGGTAGCTTGGATCTATCGCTTATACTTTTGATGAAGGACTCCCAAGATGGTGGGAAACCATTTAGAGTAATGATGACAAGCTCCTTATCATCAATGGGATCTCCATGGTACTAAGCTTGTCCCTTAGTTCTGTGATCCTCATGAAATATGAGGCAATAGATTCTGACTTGGACATCTTCATGTTTGATAATTGATTTCTCAATGTAATGGATACATTGATGCTACTATGTTCAAACAGCTTCTTTATGGTTTTGAACATCTTTCTAGCAGTATTCTTACTTGAGATTTGAGGAACCAAATGGTCTCTAACTGAGTCCACCAAAATCCTTCTTGCTCTGGCATCATTCTTACTCCAACGAGATTTGTCTTCTTCGGCTTCTGGTTCTGGAACCTTCTCATTAACGAACTGCAAAAGGTCATTTTCTTCTAGTAGAAGAAGAACCCTAGACTTCCAAGAGATAAAGTTGGAATCCCCTTCCAGCCGATCTTCAACCTTCATACCAATCATCTTGTCTACAGATTTGGACCAGAAACCCTAGCAGGAACTAGGTCAAAAATGAAGGTTGGGATTTTGGAAAACTGACTCCACAGGTGGATGCGCCCTAGCAAGGCGAGTTGAGTAGAGATAGGATCGAGCAAAAATTGTGGAGAAAATGGGTTAAAAAATGAAACCCTAACTTTTGTTGCAGTTGCAGAGTTAGGTCAAAAAATGAAAAATCTCATAATTGAATTCTGTCTTCAACAAAAGATGCGCCCTCCTTAGAGCGAAATTCCCAATGCTCTTTTTCCTTCAAAAAGTTGAGTGAATACTTCGAAAGATGAAACCCTAGTTCCGGTAGTGTTTCGGCAATGGCTTCTTCTAGTACCGCTCTGATACCATGTTAGTTTTTCATACATTCATAGCATAATAATTCAAATGCATAAATAGGATCAATAGAAGAAAGACAAAGCACAAAACAATAACACAAGAGTTTATCCTGGGAAACCCATGTTAGACACAATGGTTCACTAAGGGGGGGGGGTGAATCAGTGAACTTAAACTAAATCCAATTTCAACTTCTTCAATCATTAAATCATGTATCATCAATTTATATTCACTTCATTATCATTCTCATCAATGAACTATCTACCATCCACATGTTATTCATTAAATAAAATACATCAACACATAACACAAGAGACACAACATGTAATTGTAATCTTTTAGTAATTGGTTCAACGGCTACAACCGTGAAGTAATTCAGCACCAACTGATTCAATGAGCACCAACTCATCATCTAGGACCCAGCCTAGTTCTTCTTAGACCCAGCCAAGAAGTGGATACAAGACCCAGCTTGTAAGAGCATACATTTATTACATCTCGTATTTCACTCTGTCCTTGCTCATTATCTTTGTCAGCAATATCCACAGAAGTCGTCTAACTGTCCATCATCATCTCAGTATTCTGTTGTCCTAACATCACTGTCTTCTTACTCACAAAACCATCATTTTGTTCATCAAAACCAGCTTCCCTAATCAACCCAGAAAAGCATGCATCATATCACCATATACGAATGTTCAACATCAACTTCACCACTTTGTCCCTGATTTATCTTCTTATCAATTCATCAGCAACCAGCATCAGTAATTTCATCAAGCAGTCATATCAACATTATATCATAATCTGTCTTCATCTAGCATAACATGTCATCATACTATTCAAATCAGCATACTGCAATCCTAGCATATCACATTCTGTTCTTCAGCATGCATCCAATTCTGAGCTCTCCTCAACCACCGAGTTTTTCATCACACCACATCCACCGAGATCATCATCATTCTATTCATTCTGCCCTAGAACATCATTCAGTTCAGCATTCTTAGCATGTTCATTGTCATATCTTAAAACTGTCCATTATCTGATGCCCAGAATGTCATCATGTCTTTCTGCTGTACATACACATCATTATCACAAGCATAGCTGCCCAGAAAATCAGAGATCAATCATGTCTTCATCAATCTACCTTTTGCTGCCTTAGTAAAGCCCAGAAAATTCAGAGATAAAAAAAATAACTTTCATGCTGCCTCAATGCAACCCAGATGTCAAAGGTAAAAAGTCCTCATCATCAATCAGCCATCTCAAAATAATATCTTCATGCACCGAACTGTCCTCATCACTTCTCATGCTCACACTATCCACCGAAATCAACTCACCTCACTGTCCCCCGAAAATCCTCAAAGCTGGCCGAATTTTTCCACCTTAAAATGAGATTTTTAAAGTGTATTTATACACAAAAAAACAAATCTTGCTGAGCCGACTTGTCAAGTATTAGTATTTTATTTTTATTTTTAATTTTGATTGGATGTTATGGAGCCGACTTTGCAAATGTATATTTCCTTTTATATTTAATAATTAACTTCTAAACCTGGGCCGACTTGTAGTTGAGAGATAAGCTTTTAAACCAAATCTGGTTGCTCTTGAAATTTGTTTAATTCTTATTTTAAATTATGTCTTCAACATGCCATGTCATCAATTCATTAATTCAAGGTGTAGTGTGTTTGTCATGTCATCAATCAATTGGTTCACAACATTGTGCATCCATGACAAAGTAGTGGCTCTCACATGTCATCAATCAACAATGCATCAAGGTCTTCAAACGTATGGGCTTCTTCAATCGTTTGAGGGCTTCTTCATCATTTGCGTGGGCTTCTCAAACCATCCGCATGAGCATGGGTTACATTAACATCATCAAGGTACCTCCATTTGGCTTGTAGGCAAAAGATCAACAAGCAACCAAGTGTGTGGGCTTCATGACCCCATCAAGCCACAAATGACCACAGAATGGGTCATTTGACTCATTAGGTGTTCCAATGGCTCCAATGCCCACATCCAATGTCCTTCTTGCCATGTGCAATGGGTGCAATGCCCATCACCTTGTCCCTCAAATCAACCTTTGCTGCCATGTCCTTATGTCATGTGTTCATGCTTGTTCACTTTATTTTTGTCATTAATGTTGTCATCAATGACAATCCTATACATCAATCTCCCCCTTTGTCATTGATGGCAACCAACCAACTTCTCTTTCTCCCCCTTTGACATTAATGACAAAGGGTCAATGAGCCATTAATGGTTTCACAATGCCCAAAAAAAAAATCTTTGAGTAATTCATCATATTTGCTCATCACTTGCCATCTTCGTAAATGAACAAACTCCCCCTATCTGATATGCTACTTCAAAAAGTCATCAAGATCTTGTCTAGTAAATTCATAAAAGGTAAGCATGCATCATCATACTTCAAACCTTTAATCTGTCCACTTTTGCACAACCAATTTGTCATGCACACTTGTCAAACATACTTCAAACTTTTTCACCAATGCTCCCCCTATCAATTAGCTATCAATCAATATCTTTATGAGAAACTGTGAATTCAATTCTGGCTGAAAATTTCCAAACTCTCACTTGAATTTACATGTCTTCTTTTAATTTGCTTCTTCTTCTTTCACAAGATAAACTGTCCTTATGTAATTCTGAGTTTTCTTCATGTATACCCAGTAATAGTGTTCATGCATACAGCCCAGCCTTTTTTTTATTCTTTCTTCTTGCCATCGGATCAACTTCTTGACAACTTTGCTTTTGTTTTTCTTCATTATCTTCAGTTACTGGGATTTCTTCATGCTACGAATTCTTCCTTGGATGCTTGATTTCAGATTTCTTGCTCTTTATCATAATATTCTTTGACAACATTATATAGTATATGCATTGTGTATAAGTATGCAGCATCATCATCATAGGAGAGTATGCATCAAATATGCATCATGATTCAACAGGTATGCATCCACTCAAACACTCAGGACTTCAAATCTGGGCTGTCAGACATAAAAGGAATTGGACTGTGGCAGTGTTACTGTGTCATCATCTTCAGAAAATCCGGAATGTGACAGAGTTTGTACTTTGTCTTATCGTGTTATCTTCAAAAATCTGACTGATATAACACTGTGGACTGTCCTGACAGAGTGCCGCGGATCTACTGCTGTTCATTATAATCATATGTCAATCATCTATGGGTCTCCTCATACAAGACTTTGTAGTATTGTATCATCAGGTGTCACTGCCACTTCTTGACTGTCTTTGCTTGAGATAGTAAGGCCCTGTAGTCTAGCACTTATATGTAAAGATCAAGGGAGCACACCTTAAATGTATTTTTGATGATTTGGCTGCCTTTACTGATATAAAGGTCTTAGATTGATCTTCAAGTCTGGCTTTGGACATTTGCAGATATCACTTATTCCAAGATCACTGTGACAAGGATAAGTACTGTGATAATGTACAAGAATCACTTCACCAACCTTTTGTGAATGAAATTCATGATGGTACACGTTTGTTACTGTATGCCATATTGCTCCCCCTGGTATCATGCCAGCTGTGACCATGAACCTTGGACCTGTTACTAAACTTGGAGTAACCATCTTTTGCTCTTGAGTCCATCCTCCAATCTCCATGGACTCAAGGTACATTAAGGTCTTTAAAAGACCTCAAGCTTGGCTTGCCATATGGCAGCCACCTTCACCTTTTGTGCATTGATCCTCAACCTTATTTAAATCCAACAAAATATTTTTTCTTACCCATACCTTAGAGTGTCCTTGGCTTAGATTGTTTGTCTTCTGATCTTCAATTTTACCTTCGTTATACTTCTTCCATAAGTCACTAGTTCTTCTTGCTGATGTATATGATGGGCTCCTCCTAGGTTGACTCCTTTGACTTGGGCATTCTTGGGCTTTGTGACCAAAACCACTACAAGAGTAGCACCTCATTGTGTGACAGTTAGCAGCCACATGTCCAATATGATTGCAGTCCCAACACTTAACTTTGCCATTAGTACTTCCAACACTTCTACTTCCATAAGATCTACAATCCAAAGCCTTATGACCATAATTAGAGCAAGAAAAACAATAACCATTGAACTTGTTTTCATACCTTGGACTTTGATTCCATCTTGGAGTTGTCTTGATTTTGCTTTGAGGTGCAGTGCTGACTTCTTCAACCATTTTTTATTTTCCAAACTCATTGTTGTCATGTGTAGGTGCGTGAGGAACTTTGCTTTCTTCATTGGAAGAGGTGGATCCAACTTCAAGAGTTTTGGGAGACCAAGTGTCATCTTCATATTTTTCTTCTTCTTTCTTGTATCCAAGCCCAGATTTGTCAAATGGGTGCCTTTGACAATCCAAAATTCCATCTAACATAGCTGAGCTATGTTTGAACTTGCCATATGCATCAAGTTTTTCATTTTTCTTCTTGAGTCCTGTTGTCCGCCAATATGCACACCAGCAGCGGAAATATTTCGAAAGCTGTCTCTTCACTACAAGTGAGAGAGGTGTGGCCTTGGGGGCAAGCAATGAGCCAGGTACTGTCACCTGAATCCCAGCTCCTCCGTTTAGGCAAACTCCTAACGAAGCCAAGGGGGGTAGTCCCTAAAAGAGAGTTTCACTAAGGCTCTTGTTTTTATAGTGTTTTTTGATGTAGTGATGTGGATGGGTGTTTTTTAGGAGTTTTTGTGAAATGAGAGACAATCTAAAACTTTAATATGACGCAAGATAGCGCAATCCACGTTGCAACAAAAAATAAAGGATGTACTTGAACAAATAAATGAATCACTTTTCACACAGATTAAGCTGAATACTCCAGTATAGATATTTAAGCATACAAAAATATATGATGAAGGACCAGTGCCTTATGGAGTCAAAAATAAAAGTGAAAGTGAAAACTTGATACAAGTGCTTGAATTGGAAAGTTTGTGAGAACGTTGTGCAGCTTATCTTGGTAAATTGAAAATTTTAATTGTCTTGATTATTAGGGCTAAGACCAAAAGGTATCAAAGATGGTAGAACCCTACCCAAGAAAGATACTGGCAACCCTAACTGACCTGTCGGAAGCACCCAGATTCGATAAGGATTGGTGTCCAATGTTTAAACCGCCCCTGAGTCTGACAGTGGGAATCCGGCTTCACCTCTCGTGGGAAGAACAGTATTTTGCCTTGGTTGAGGTTTTGGGTAAAAAATTTTAATTAAGTTTATCGATCGTAATTACCAAGTCTTACACCTTTCTGAGTACTAGCCCAACCGTTTCCGGTTGGCAGAGCATACGGGTGTAGGACAAACCAAGATAAATTAATTAGGGGTGTGTGAGTGGAAAATTTTATTATTAAAAGAACCCTGTTCAACTCTCCGACAGAGAGCGCTCTTGACTCGGTCTTATGACCACAGTTCAAGAGACTTGCTAAGTTAACAATGCCTAATGCAGGGATGATGCAAGACTAAATGCCCTCCGATAGAGGGTGCTCTTGACTTGGATTTGGCCAAGTTCAAGAGACTTTGGTTTATTTTAAGAAAACAAGATAAAAAGCAATAGCAGTATACTTTTACTTGAAACAAAAATTTACCACAGTGTTGATCAGCAAGATAAAAACTACTACTAGCAAATAAAACTTGCAAGATAAACAAATCTAGTATTCTACCATACAAGTTCTAATCTACCAGGTGGGATTGATCTCCGAACAAGATCGACCACTAGAAGCCACCAATCCTGGAAACCTTCCAGCTAGCTGGATGTCCACAAGAAGTTGATGGGGGAGCGAGAAGCTACCACAAAACTATGTGGCCTTTCGGATACGATCCCAAAGTTAGCTATTCTCTGGTCAAGGATTGGAAGAGAAACAAGATAGTAATAAACAAAGATAACTCTAAACTACCCGAGAATCTCTTTCAAGTTCAAGACCCTACTCGGGAAAGCATGGGGGTAAGTAGAAAATAGAAGATAAATAAACAAGTTACTTAGCGAAATAGAAACTAATCTAAGAGCATGGAAACATAAACTAAGTTAAACCACACCACAAGACCCAACACTCTTCCCCAAATGGGGAAGAAGACCAAAAAGTGGAACCCCCTCCACTTGAAACTTTTTATTTAAAGATTACAGATGCCTTGGGTTTAAAACCTTGCAAGGTCTTTTTGAGAATGAAGCAAAATGGAAATACAAGGCTAGCTCTTATAAGCTTATTACAAAGGATAAGTGTATCAAGTTTAAGTCATTTTCATGGATCCTTCACTTTGTTTTGCTTTGATCCTCTTGTTTCAAGATCTTATCAAGTACTTCTCTCTCAAATGGCCTACACAAGTTCAAGAACATCTAAACAAGGCACCCATTAGCCATTAGCAAAAAACAAATCAAAATTGAAACTACTTGAGTCTATATTTAAGATTTTAACTCTATGATGGAAAATACATGAGATTTTGTCATAAAATATTAACTATGGCGAAACGGACCAGCGAACAACAAACTCTTAAAAAGTGCTAGAAAAGAGATCTAAAGTATAAAAAATTGAAATATTTTTATGCAAAATTTTCTATCTTTCGAAATGAAACCATAAAACTAGGAAAGATGTCTCAAAATGCAAGCCTAAACTCAATAAGATGGGATCTATAATGAAATTTAAACTTATATAATGAAATGCAAGTAAGACTAACTATGCAAATCCAAGCATGGTGATCTAACAAATGCCTAAAGACTAACACTAAAATCTAACAAGCTTATGCAAAAAGGCAAATGCTAACGTTTTAAGTTTTTAACAATTTTTGTGTTTATGGGGGATTTTAGGGCCACTCAAGGATGGACGAAAGGAAGGATCCTAAAGCAAGAAGTGAGAGGTAGGAAGGCTACAAAATGAAGTGGACGAGAGCAAGGGAAGGAGAGTAAGACCAAAGGAAAGAGAGGCTTTAAGGAGGAGGACGAATGAGGAGAAGGGATGAGAGCAAGAGAGTGGGGCTAAAGGGGTTTGGATGAAACTAGGGCAAAGGAGGATGAAAAAGCAAGACAAGGGCAAAGGGCTACAAGTGGAACACTTGAGGTAATAGAACACCGCCTTGGAAATCCTCCGGTTAACCGGTGATACGCCGACAGCGAGTGTTGAAGAGAGCACAAGGGAGCAAATCCCAAGTTATTCCCCAAGGTTGAAGGAACTTCAACCTTATGGATTTCTAAACTATGGCTTGAAGACAAGGCAATCTTGGATCAAGGCTAGAGGGGCTAGAAGTGGCTTAGCATGCAAATATAAAAGCTTCAAAGAGCAAATGAGAAGGCTTGAAGAAGGGAAGCCTAATTGTAACCAATGAACAATATTTGAATATGAGAGATGGATCTTTGAAATCAAACCCTTTATGCCACCATCTTGGTGTTGTGAGATCGACTTTAGGAGATCCTGCAATGTATGAATGTTAAATGGAAAAAATGTTCTTTGAAGAGATGGAGGAGACAACCTAGTTCCAACTCCTCTTCATAACTCTTTAGATCTGCAAAATGTATCACTTACAAACAAGATTGATCAAATATAGTATGCCAAGTTGAATGGGACAAGAAGAGTGTTAGTATTTCCGACTACAATCCACTACTTCCCAATCACAAACAACCCAACATCAATGGACAAATTGAACCCAAATGCCCACCCTATGGACTTGGAAAAGTCTTCTAAGCTTAAATAATTTGATCAAAACTTGGAACATGTAAGTAAAAAACATAACACAATATCACCTTGATTAGATTGAAGCACTTTCCATGAACAAGATCAACACACCATATGGACCTCCAAAGCCACTTTATTTCAATTAGCAAATGCTATAACACATATACAATTTTGGCAGAGTAAGTTTGCCTCAAATTCTCCATGAGATAACAACCCAAATGGGCCTCTCTTTATACTAAAACTAAACACCTAAACCCTAATTCGAATTGGTGGTGAGCAATGAAGTCGAATTCCAATCATGCAAGGCTTGGAGCAAGAGACATGGCCAAAGTCGAGTTGGTGTTTGGTGAGATTGGCATTATGTGGCAAAGGGCTCGACTTTGTGAAGGAGATACAACGAATGGGCATGCTACACAAGGGAAGTGCGAGCTAGGGTGAGGAAAACGTGAGCCAATGTGGAGAGGGCGAGCTTGGATGTGGTAGGTAGAGGCTAGTTTAATGGATGACACATGGTAGAGGTAGGCACTAACATAAATTCAATCAAAAGCCAAGCTAATCCATACACCTACTAACCACTAAACGAGTTACAACAAGGCAAGGCGTGGATCTACATGAGATTGACGTGAGCTAGGTAAGGATTGCGAGTTGGTTTGTGAGGGAACACGTGGTAATCTTGGTAGGTAGAACTCGAGCTATGAAGGAAGCCAAGTTGTGGTTGGATGGTGAGTCAATAGGGCGCCTATCTCTAGTCTTGAATGCAAGCCACCAACCCAACCAATAACTGACACATCACTAAATCGATTTTCCCATGAAGGAGGGCGAATTAGCTTGAGGAGATCCTTTGCTGGTGACTGGATGGGTGACTGGATGGGCTTGGAGTTGATTGGAATCTTCCTAAATGCTCATTGCCATGTCATTTAGCCCTTTATTTTAATCAAATTGATTAATTTTGGAGAGATTTGGATTATCTCCAAAATAATCAATTTTATTATTTTAATTAATAATTTCTCTGTAAATGACTTTTCAGAGAAAATATTAATTACGGGGCGGAATTGACATCCGAAAGTTGGGTTTAGCTGCTCCATGGGTCATGTGTGATTTTTGGCTTATGAAATGAGCCATCAAACACTGAAATCGGACCCCGGATGACTGACATATTACAGACTCAAATTTCTCTATTTAAACTATAGAGAAATTTAATTAAAATTTAAAAATAATTTAAAAATTTTAAAAAACCCCAATTTCGACGCGTCCGGTAAAAATTTTTCGAAATTTTTTCTGGGGGTCCTAGAGACCTAGGACATGACCAGAACCTATTCTAATAGTGTCTAGTAGGTTTATACATTATAGTTGGACCCTAATAACCCCCCATGGCCAAATTTCCAAAATCGGGCATTCCAGCTTTGGAGGAAGCGGGAGAAAAACCAAGAGATTATATTTCGCCTGAAGCAAAGTATAATCTGACGGTGAAAAAACTCCCTGGAATACCTTAGTTGTTTAATCCATTCATGGGAGACCGAGCCACTCGGACCCTACTAGCACACTTTGATACAAACCCCCATGGGGCCATGGTCATGTCGACTCAAAAACAAAACTGGCTAGCCAAAACTAGCTAGACCCAAATATAATGAAACCCAGATACTCTGGAAGTGAACACTAATGTGTTCCAACACTGGCGGCTCAATAAGGTTTCAACTATTGTACAAATCAGTTGATAACATCTGGCTCCAACTGCGGGACGGACACTTGCTTGATCTAGGAGTCAAAGAAGGTGTTCGAGAATCCCAGAATATCATTTTCCTGCACAGAAAGAGAAGTGTCTTAGTTTCCCATGTACATGATAAATAATGCCAAAATGAAATATCAACTATGAAACTATTTTTTGCTTTTTCTTTTCAAATTCAAAGTACAGAAATAGAAATCTTTTCTTTTTCAACATAAATATGAACTATAGTACAAAAATACACTATGATACAGAAATGATGATACATAAAGTACAAAGATAAGAGTTTAGGAAGATCCTGAGATGGCCTCTTGGTCATCTTGTATGTTGTTCCGATAAAAGGGCTTCAAATGTTGCCCATTTATAGGAAGAGGCAATATTTCTCCTTCCATAGTGTTGAGGCCGAAAGAATTATCTCCAACTGTGCAGCGTATAATAAAGGGGCCTTTCCAAAGGCTGTCGAACTTCCCATGCTTCCCAGGTTTTTCCCTTCTTTTGTCCCACAATAGAACAGTGTCTCCTTCTTGAAAGGCTCTCGGCTTGGCTGTCTTATCAAATGTGGCTTTCATACTCTCCTTTTGTCTTAACATTTTATCCAAGGAATTTTTTCTGTTTTCATCAAGCTCGATGATTTGGTTAGCCCTATCTTCCAACTCTAACTTCTCAGAGTCATAATCAGTTAGCATTCTGAAGATGGGGATCTGCATGCTAAGAGGTAGTGTTGCTGTGATGCCGTAAACAAGTTCAAAGGGGGACTTTCCAGTGGAGTTTTTCTTTGTAATTCTGTCCGCCCAAAGGGCATATTTGATCTTGCTATCCCATGATTTTTTGTTGTCACCAACAGTTTTCTTAAGGATAGTCATCAGATTCTTGTTTGAGGATTCAGCAAGGCCATTACCTTGTGGATAATAGTCAGAAGAATGAGATAGAACAATGCCATATTTGAAACAGAAATCAGTCATTTCTGTGGAACTGAAAGCCTTGGCATTGTCAGTAGTTATCTTCAGAGGGGTGCCAAATCGAGTGATGATTTTATCTTCAATAAAATCCATAACAACCTTCTCAGTAGCTGTCTTGGTGGGAATGGCCTCTACCCATTTAGTGAAATAATCAGTTGCTGTCAGAATCCAGCAAAAACCATTGCTAGAGTTATCTTTAAATTTACCAATGAAGTCCAAACCCCATTGTTGGAAAGGGGCAATGACAACAACCGGGTTGAGGGGTAAGGCGGCCAGTTTAGGCTTTCCTGTGAATAGTTGGCATTCCTGGCAAAACTTGACATGTTTGTACACATCTGAAAATATGGTTGGCCAATAATATCCAGCCCTAAGGATTTTGTGAGCAGTTGTATTCGCTGCATAGTGTCCTCCACAAAATCCTGAGTGAAGGTCAATCAAGATCTTTTTGGAATCTTGTTGATGGACACATCTAAGGATAACCCCATCAGGGCTTCTCCAACCCAAGCCTTTTTGAGTAAGACAATACCTAGCAGCTTTTAGTCTTAATGCCCTTCGTTTGTGTCCTTTAAGGTGATCAGGGCAAGTCATATGTAAGAGGAAATATATAACATCAGAATACCAATGGATATCTAACTCCCGCAAGGCAGGTGTCATACGTGGGCAATCAGGTTGATCAGTGCAGTTTATGTCAATGGCTTCCTCATTCTTTTGGGTCAACATTTTGGCTAGGCCCTGTCCTTTGATAAGTTTGGTAGGTTTTATTTCCAAGTCATATTCCTGGATCTTGGAGACCCATGTGCCTCTTGTTCCTAAGCAATCCTGTTGGGATAGGATGTCTTTTACTGCAGCATGGGGGACATAACCTATAACTTTGTTGTAGCCAATGTATGTTCTGAAATGTTTCAAAGATTTGACCAAAGCATAAGCCTATTTTTCCATTATTGTGTACTTTAATTCTGAATTTTGTAAAGCCCTGCTCATGAATGCAATTGGTTGCTCGAAACCTTCGAAGTTCTTTTGGAGCAAAACCCCAGCTATAGTATCCTCAGAAGCAAAAGAGAAAATCATGAAATCTTTGGTATAATCTGGACTAACCAACACAGGTGACCTAGTAATGGCATCTTTAATAATGTTGAAGGCTTCTTTTCCATCATCAGTCCACACAAACTTAGCATCTTTTTTAAGCAACCGCTGCATGGGTTTCATCAACTCTGCAAGGTTTGGAATAAACCTTCTGATAAAATTTATGTGTCCATTAAAAGATTGAAGACCCTTCACATTTTTGGGAAGAGGTATCTTCTTAATGGCTTCTACTCTTTCAGGGTCAATCTTGACCCCATCCTTGTTTATAATATGCCCTAAGAGTTTTCCTTCTTCAATGCCTAAGACAGACTTTGCCGGATTTAGGGAAATACCATATTCTCTACATCGCTCGAAAACTTTTCTCAAGTGATCAACATGGCTAGATCTTTCCTTTGAAAAGACGGTTAAATCATCCTGGTATATTTCGATGATTTTTCCTATTAATTCCTTGAAAGCATAATCCATGGCCCTTTGGAAAGTGGCTCCTGCATTTGTAAGGCCAAAGGGCATTCTCAGATACTCAAAGGTTCCCCAAGGTGTTGTAAAGGCAGTTTTATGTTTATCCTCTGGGTTGATGACAACCTGGTTGTATCCTGAAAATCCATCAAGCATGGACATCATATTAGATCCAGTGACCCGTTGGAGGAGGGTCTCCATGTTGGGAAGTGGATAATTGTCTTTCTGGCACGCCATGTTTAGGTTTCTGAAGTCTATGCATATTCTGATACTTCCATTCTTCTTTCTTACAACAACTAGGTTGAAGCACCATGAAGTGTGTCGGGTAGGAGCTATAATGCCTGCTGCTAACATCTTTTCTAGCTCTCTTTTGATAATAGGAGCCAACTTAGGATTTATTTGCCTTAGTTTCTGACGAAAAGGCTTAGCATTTTGCATTTCCGGTTTAAGGGGAATGGTATGTTGGAATACATCCTCCCTATAGGCCTTTAACTCGTCATAAGTAAAGGCAAAAATATCTCTAAACTCTCTGACAAGGTTTATTAGTGCATTTTTTTCTTTTTCTGACGTTCCTTTTCCAATTTTTATGATTTTTGGATCTGTTTCTGTTCCGATGTTAACCTCAATGTAATCCCCTGGCTTCATTTGGTCAATGTTGTTCTTCTTCCCATCATGCCTATCAAAGATGTTCTCTAACTTAGTGAAACCACGTGAAATTGGGTTCATGGGCTGGCTTTCATCTTTATACTGCTTGCCTTCTTCCTGTTCATTAACATTGAAATTGGCAAACTCATCTAAGTTATTTATGAATCTTAGAATTTGTTCATCATCTTTGAAAACCTGCCAATGGTTCATGTTGTCTGGGACAGATGGCCTATAATTTACTTCAAGGGTACAGTCTCCTTTCAACATTTCTTCTGACGGCTGGAGGGTAGATGCTGCAACGGCTAACCTATCTGCCATGCTGTTTTCCTCCCTATGGACTGCTTGTATGTTTAGAGCATCAAAGTATTCCATGGTGTCCCATACCGCATTTCTATATCTTTTAAGCCTTTTGCAATGGCACGCAAAGTTCCCCTTGATATGTTGTACCACTAAATCAGAGTCTCCCTTAATACTAAGCATTTTGATCTTCATGTCTTTAGCAATTTCTATGCCTAGTAAGAGTGCTTCATACTCCGCAACATTGTTGGTAGCTTCAAACTCGAGTCTAAAAGCAAAGTAAAAGACTTTATCCTCAGGTGATATTAGGACTATACCAGCACCTTTGCCAGATTTAGAAAAGGCACCATCAAAAGTCATTTTCCACAATCCATCAACCTCTTTGTCTTTCATTTCCCTATGAACAGGATCTAAGAAGGTGGAATTGATTTGGATATCTCCCATCTCACCGACATGGCAAACAAACTCATTTGAAGGTCTATCAGGATTTTCCACATGGTATCTCCTTTCCTTTTCAGTGTGTAACTTTACAAGAGAGTCTTCGGAAGCAGGAACTGTTGCATAAGACCAATCCAACTGTATAGAACCACCTAAGGTTGCACCCCACTTTCTAGAGAGTAGCATGCCCCACCTATCCGGTACATCTATGACAAGGATATCCATGGTAAGATGGATGTCCGGGTACTTGGCCAACCTTACAGGAACATTCTCTATCATCCCTTCAACCTTGACAGGTCTAGAATCCATGGCACATACATTCTGGTAGGGCCTGGTGGTTCTTAAGTTGAGTTGTTGCATAACCCTTTTGGTTATTAAGCTTGCACCGGATCCTGAATCCAGCATACAATTGTGTAGAAGAAGGTCACCTATCATCAATGATATGTAGAAAGGAGGGTGAGCTTCTCTTCTTGTATCCCTAGTATGCAAGATTATAGGAGGGTCCTCAGGAGTTGGTTCATAGCTGGTTGAAGATTCTTCCACATTGTCCGAAAAAGTGACCTTCTTAGGAGTCTGAGGAGTGAGAGAAGTGGGTGGACTAGGCTTGGTAATACACGCAGGAATAGGTGCTTCTAAAGGCTTGGTGATACATGCAGGGATAGGTGCCTCTAATGTTTTCAACAATTTTTCCTTTTGACCAGGAATCTTATAGAGTTCATTTATAGGTATAGGTACCTTAGTAGTATTGAACCAATTATTCCAATCAAAATTTAACTTGCTAGAATCTGTTGAATCATTTGGGATGATTACCTTGGGAGGTTGTATAGCAGGTGCAGGATTTGATCTTCTTTGGTATCCGACCCCTTTAAATCTTTGCATATTTTGTAGCTGTTCATTTGATGGTCTTCCTCCAAATTTTTTTGTCATATTGTCTGGTTCATTCTCAGCATGTTTCCAGTTTTCTTTGGGAATATTGCGGATGTCACCTACAGCATTTATGTATT
The DNA here is from genome assembly GCA_027924585.1 of Larix kaempferi. Classification (NCBI taxonomy): domain Eukaryota; kingdom Viridiplantae; phylum Streptophyta; class Pinopsida; order Pinales; family Pinaceae; genus Larix; species Larix kaempferi. Next base: position 18,185,886 of record BSBM01001023.1, read on the forward strand.
CAGGCTCGCTTGATGTTGGATTACTGGCACCCTCCCCTTCAGGATAACCATGCTCTTGTACATAGTTCGCAAAATAGCAAGCGAATTCCTCATGGAAATCCTTGCAAGCTCTGCAAAATGGGATGTATACCTCATTTGCGTTGGCAGCCTCTATCTGAGTGGGAGGCCTCTTTTCATTTTCGTGAGCTTTCTTTTGCCAGTTATTTTTGGGAGGGTAATTTCTCTGAACAAGTTGAGTTTGTTGAACTTGCTGAACTCGTTGGACTTGTGCCCTTTCCATGTTTATTATTTTGTTTTGAACTTCCTTCATTTGGGCTACATGTTTCTGTTCGGCTCTTTCCATTCTTTCACACATGTCCATCATCTTTTTCTCATATGATTCTTTCAAAGCATCCAAAGGATCTTTACCTTTAGGCTCAGTTGTTTTCAAAGGAGTTTGAGCTCTTGAATAGCCGGGTAGGTTTGACTTCCCAGAGGACTGCATGTTTCTATCAATCTTAGTTGCCATAGTTTGTGCTTCTAGCAAAGTAGTAGGTTCTTTATCCCTAAGTTGATACTGCATCTCTCCACTTAATGCTTCAATGTAGTAAACCAGTATAGTATGTGGAGTTGGCTTGTAGTCTGTAGGGATTGCATTGTATAAATCCATGAACTTTTTGTTGAAATCTTCCATGGTTTCCATTTCACTTCTCTTGATGTTTGTTAGAGCAGCAAGTTGATGACGTGGCTCTTTTTTCTCACCAAACTTGTTGGTGAAAGCAGTTGAGAACTCAGCTAAGGTGGTAAAGGAGTTGGCTGGCAAGCCGATGAACCAGTCACCAGCAGCCCCATCTAAGGACAAGGCAAACAACTTCATGTATACATCCTCATGTCTGTGAGCAGCATCCCTGACATATCCACCCTTTACTTTTGAGAAAGCAATAAGGTGATGTGCGGCAGTAACAGTATCAGTGCCGGTAAAGGTTGGAAGTTTGTCGATGGCTTTATCTGGAAGATCATGTGGTTGACCTGCAATCTGAGTAATGTTGAGGGGGGCGAAAAAATCACCCATTGTATCGGAAAAACAATTATTACTGTTTTCAAAATTTTCAAAATTTTCTAAGTTATCTTCTTGAAAGAGACTATGGATGTCAGAAATAGATTGAGACCTAAGTTCTTCAAGGATTTTACGAGAAGCAAGCTTGTTTAGTCTCCTCCTATAAACCTTTTCAGGTTCTGGGATAAAACTAAGCAAGCCTTCAGAGTTTCTTCTGGTTGAATAGCTAGAGGTGTTAATTGACAGTGGAGTCGCCAGGTGGTTTCAAGTCTAATTTCTGAGAGTGATTGAACTAAAAAACTACCAAAAAGAAAAAAGGGCAGTGGAGTCGCCAGACAGATTTGAGAATCTATCAAAAGGTAAACAAACTAGAAAAAACTAAGGTCGTCCAGGAACAAAAAGATTTGTCCCCGGCAGCGGCGCCAAAGATGTTGAATGCAAGCCACCAACCCAACCAATAACTGACACATCACTAAATCGATTTTCCCATGAAGGAGGGCGAATTAGCTTGAGGAGATCCTTTGCTGGTGACTGGATGGGTGACTGGATGGGCTTGGAGTTGATTGGAATCTTCCTAAATGCTCATTGCCATGTCATTTAGCCCTTTATTTTAATCAAATTGATTAATTTTGGAGAGATTTGGATTATCTCCAAAATAATCAATTTTATTATTTTAATTAATAATTTCTCTGTAAATGACTTTTCAGAGAAAATATTAATTACGAGGCGGAATTGACATCCGAAAGTTGGGTTTAGCTGCTCCATGGGTCATGTGTGATTTTTGGCTTATGCAATGAGCCATCAAACACTGAAATCGGACCCCAGATGATTGACATATTACAGACTCAAATTTCTCTATTTAAACTATAGAGAAATTTAATTAAAATTTAAAAATAATTAAAAAAATTTTAAAAAACCCCAATTTCGACGCGTCCGGTAAAATTTTTTCGAAAGTTTTTCTGGGGGTCCTAGAGACCTAGGACATGACCAGAACCTATTCTAATAGTGTCTAGTAGGTTTATACATTATAGTTGGACCCTAATAACCCCCCATGGCCAAATTTCCAAAATCGGGCATTCCAGCTTTGGAGGAAGCGGGAGAAAAACCAAGAGATTATATTTCGCCTGAAGCAAAGTATAATCTGACGGTGAAAAAACTCCCTGGAATACCTTAGTTGTTTAATCCAGTCATGGGAGACCGAGCCACTCAGACCCTACTAGCACACTTTGATACAAACCCCCATGGGGCCATGGTCATGTCGACTCAAAAACAAAACTGGCTAGCCAAAACTGGCTAGACCCAAATATAATGAAACCCAGATACTCTGGAAGTGAACACTGATGTGTTCCAACACTGGCGGCTCAATAAGGTTTCAACTATTGTACAAATCAGTTGATAACAAGTCCAACAACCTCCATTTCAAGCTTTTGATTTTCCTTCTCCTTTTCATCCAAGTGATTCTTCAGTACTTCTTCTCTTCTTTTAGCTTCCTCCAACTGGATTTTTAGATCAATATTAGCCCATCTTGTTTCTTCAAGTTCTTTAGGATCTACACCAATCTCTTCTTGCTCTTTTGCTAATCCAATCTTTAATTCTTTGATTTCATCATTGTGATCTTCCAACTTATCTTGCAAGTCTTTGTTCTTGACCTTCAAGCTCATGAACAAAGCTTTTGTCTCCGCTTGGTATTTTTCAAATGCTCCCATAATTTTCTTCTTAGGCCTTATATTGGATTCGACATCCTTATCCAATAGAGTTTTTGCAAATGCCTCTTTGATTTTTAACAACTCATCTTCTTCATCTTTTACAAGTGCAACTACATCATTATTAATTTTAATAGGAGAGTTCTTACCTTTACTAGAGCTTGATGCTTGAGCCTCCTTCTTTTCGTGTTCTTCAAGTGTCTTGACTTCTTTTTCTTTGTCAATGCCTTGGCCTTTCCTTTTGTGCTCACCTTCAAGTGTGCTGCAGAGTTCGTTTGCTGAGGTGTACTTTTCAATATCTAGTCTTTTCTTCTTTGATTGAGATAAGGCCATCAAGATCAAGCTTAGTCCCTTTTCATTGCTTTCAAGTGGCTTCTTAGCTGCTCCTCCTTCAATTGATTTCCAGATGTCATACCCTTCTGCCAGTATATGATGCTTCATTCTGATGATCCAAGAATCATAATTTGATTCATTGAGTAATGGAACTCCATTTTCCGAATAAGTTTCCATGACTTTCCTGTGTGTCTACTGATTTTCTTCAAGCTTGTTAAGCTTATGCTGAAGGCCTGCTTTGATACCAATTGTTAGACACAATGGTTCACTAAGAGGGGGGGGGTGAATCAGTAAACTTAAACTAAATCCAATTTCAACTTCTTCAACCATTAAATCATGTATCATCAATTTATATTCACTTCATTATCATTCTCATCAATGAACTATCTACCATCCACATGTTATTCATTAAATAAAATACATCAACACATAGCACAAGAGACACAACATGTAATTGTAATCTTTTAGTAATTGGTTCAACGGCTACAACCGTGAGGTAATTCAGCACCAACTGATTCAATGAGCACCAACTCATCATCTAGGACCCAGCCTAGTTCTTTTTAGACCCAGCCAACAAGTGGATACAAGACCCAGCTTGTAAGAGCATACATTTATTATATCTCGTATTTCACTCTATCCTTGCTCATTATCTTTGTCAGCAATATCCACAGAAGTCATCTAACTGTCCATCATCATCTCAGTATTCTGTTGTCCTAACATGACTGTCTTCTTGCTCACAAAATCATCATTTTGTTCATCAAAACCAGCTTCCCTAATCAACCCAGAAAAACATGCAGCATATCACCATATAAGAATGTTCAACATCAACTTCACCACTTTGTCCCTGATTTATCTTCTTATCAATTCATCAGCAACCAGCATCAATAATTTCATCAAGCAGTCATATCAACATTATATCATAATCTGTCTTCATCTAGCATAACATGTCATCATACTGTTCAAATCAGCATACTGCAATCCTAGCATATCACATTCTATTCTTCAGCATGCATCGAATTCTGAGCTCTCCTCAACCACCGAGTTTTTCAACACACCACATCCACCGAGATCATCATCATTCTATTCATTCTGCCCTAGAACATCATTCAGTTCAGCATTCTCAGCATGTTCATTGTCATATCTTCAAACTGTCCATTATCTGATGCCCAGAATGTCATCATGTCTTTCTACTGTACATACACATCATTATCACAAGCATAGCTGCCCAGAAAATCAGAGATCAATCATGTCTTCATCAATCTACCTTTTGCTGCCTTAGTAAAGCCCAGAAAATTCAGAGATAAAAAAAATAACTTTCATGCTGCCTCAGTTCAACCCAGATGTCAAAGGTAAAAAGTCTTCATCATCAATCAGCCATCTCAAAATAATATCTTCATGCACCGACCTGTCCTCATCACTTCTCATGCTCACACTGTCCACCGAAATCAACTCACCTCACTGTCCCCCGAAAATCCTCAGAGCTGGCCGAATTTTTCCACCTTAAAATGAGATTTTTAAAGTGTATTTACACACAAAAAAAAATTCTTGCTAAGCCGACTTGTCAAGTATTAGTATTTTATTTTTATTTTTAATTTTGATTGGTTGTTATGGAGCCGACTTTGCAAATGTATATTTCCTTTTATATTTAATAATTAACTTCTAAACCTGGGCCGACTTGTAGTTGAGAGATAAGCTTTTAAACCAAATCTGGTTGCTCTTGAAATTTGTTTAATTCTTATTTTAAATTATGTCTTCAACATGCCATGTCATCAATTCATTAATTCAATATGTAGTGTGTTTGTCATGTCATCAATCAATTGGTTCACAACATTGTGCATCCATGACAAAGTAGTGTCTCTCACATGTCATCAATCAACAATGCATCAAGGTCTTCAAACGTATGGGCTTCTTCAATCGTTTGAGGGCTTCTTCATCATTTGCGTGGGCTTCTCAAACCATCCGCATGAGCATGGGTTACATTAACATCATCAAGGTACCTCCATTTGGCTTGTGGGCAAAAGATCAACAAGCAACCAAGTGTGTGGGCTTCATGACCCCATCAAGCCACAAATGACCACAGAATGGGTCATTTGACTCATTAGGTGTTCCAATGGCTCCAATGCCCACATCCAATGTCCTTCTTGCCATGTGCAATGGGTGCAATGCCCATCACCTTGTCCCTCAAATCAACCTTTGCTGCCATGTCCTTATGTCATGTGTTCATGCTTGTTCACTTTATTTTTGTCATTAATGTTGTCATCAATGACAATCCTATTCATCAATCTCCCCCTTTGTCATTGATGGCAACCAACCAACTTCTCTTTCTCCCCCTTTGACATTAATGACAAAGGGTCAATGAGCCATTAATGGTTTCACAATGCCCAAAAAAAAAATCTTTGAGTAATTCATCATATTTGCTCATCACTTGCCATCTTCGTAAATGAACAAACTCCCCCTATCTGATATGCTACTTCAAAAATTCATCAAGATCTTGTCTAATAAATTCATAAAAGGTAAGCATGCATCATCATACTTCAAACCTTTAATTTGTCCACTTTTGCACAACCAATTTGTCATGCACACTTGTCAAACATACTTCAAACTTTTTCACCAATGCTCCCCCTATCAATTAGCTATCAATCAATATCTTTATGAGAAACTGTGAATTCAATTCTGTCTGCTTCAGAAATTCTTCTTCATACCCGAATTAAAAAAGGCCACAACTTCCAGCTACGGCTGCAAACTTTAGTGTTGTAGGTGAACAAGGTAATCATCAATGCTTGCTGTGTGTGGAAAGTCTGGTTCATCATGCATTGTTTACATGTGCAGCTTCATCATATATTTATGGTTTTCATCAAGGTGTTCATCATCATGAAAAAGTTGTCCCCCAAGCTTATCTTGTTCAACCAACCATACTTCATACTTGCTCAGAAGAAATCAAGATCAAGTGTCCAATCTGCTCATATATAGTGGACTCAGATTATGCAATTTGTGTATGCCTTCAATCTAATGCCTCCACTGAGATACTTCTTATACCACTTTGACTGTTTTCTATTTGATTTTTAATATATTTTCTTGGAAAATCTTTTGCTGCAAAAATTTCCAAACTCTCACTTGAATTTACATGTCTTCTTTTAATTTGCTTCTTCTTCTTTCACAAGATAAACTGTCCTTATGTAATTCTGAGTTTTCTTCATGTATACCCAGTAATAGTGTTCATGCATACAGCCCAGCCTTTTTTTTATTCTTTCTTCTTGCCATCGGATCAACTTCTTGACAACTTTGCTTTTGTTTTTCTTCATTAGCTTCAGTTACTGGGATTTCTTCATGCTACGAATTCTTCCTTGGATGCTTGATTTCAGATTTCTTGCTCTTTATCATAATATTCTTTGACATCATTATATAGTATATGCATTGTGTATAAGTATGCAGCATCATCATCATAGGAGAGTATGCATCAAATATGCATCATGATTCAACAGGTATGCATCCACTCAAACACTCAGGACTTCAAATCTGGGCTGTCAGACATAAAAGGAATTGGACTGTGGCAGTGTTACTGTGTCATCATCTTCAGAAAATCCGGAATGTGACAGAGTTTGTACTTTGTCTGGTTGTGTTATCTTCAAAAATCTGACTGATATAACACTGTGGACTGTCCTGACAGAGTGCCGCGGATCTACTGCTGTTCATTCTAATCATATGTCAATCATCTATGGGTCTCCTCATACAAGACTTTGTAGTATTGTATCATCAGATGTCACTGCCACTTCTTGACTGTCTTTGCTTGAGATAGTAAGGCCCTGAAGAGTTGGTGGAGCTTGCTTGCATCCATTGGTCTTCGAAATTGATTCAAGGAGAACTAGTCCCATTGATCCCTACGGTGGAGGACCCCATAGCCCAAATTCAAGACATTCTTTCTTTTTCTCATCAACATAAAAAAAATCTTCAAACTTCTCTTGGTTACTTTGGTTTGCATATTTTAGACCTCATTCTTATTTAAATATCATAAGTAGGTCTGATTTTTTGTATTAGATCTTAAGCTCATCTCAAAGTAAAAACTTTATTTAGATCTAATTGATGCATGCTTCTTGTTAAAGTGTGATTTTTCCGAATATTTTAAAGGCTTAAACAAGTAGTTTGTTTTACTGAACTTCAAGTTTATTTGGCTGATTTATAGAGCTTATAATTTGCAGCCCTTAAAAGCTTGCAAAGATCCCAAGTAAACAATCCCCATTGCTTGTCTTACTTGGTTAAATTTCGTCATTTTTAACTAGTTTTAATACTTTTTTTTGGGGGGGGGTGTTTAGGAGGTGTTCCAAAGACACTCTTAAAGTGTTTTTGGGCATCTTATACTAACATTTGCTTGCTGGTTTGCAGCAAAAGACGAACAGGTAGGAGGAAGTGCTGCCAAAATTTCAAGGATCTAGGCAATCCGGAGGACCAAATTTGAATTTTTGTAAAACCGGTTAATTTTTCCTTCAAAAATTGTAAGCCACCAAGTCACTTTAAGTAGACTGGGGCACTTCTCTGATCATTGTAAAAGATTATTAAACGAGAGCAAGTGGGCTAGCCAACGTCCACACCCCATCCCCCCAGGGGTGGCCTGTGTCGTCTCTTTTCGTGGTGTGATTTTTAGAGTAAGTTTATTTCTTTTATTTTCGGCATCTAATAAAATCAACTAATGTTAAAATTCACCTTGTTGGTTCGTTCCACTGGCGGGCCACAAGTTCACTCAGGACATAGATTTTTATCATTTTTTTTACAAACTCAAACACCCCCTTGCTTTCCCGAAGTAGGGTTTCAGAACAAGGGCTTGCCCGAGTACTGGCCTGAAAAGAGACTCTTGGGGTTTTAAAAGATAAAATTTTGGTTCATAAAAAAATTTAAAATTTTCCAAGGTCTTCTCCCGTATGCTCTGTGGCCAACTTGCAGCTCAATCTAATCATGTTGGTATGCATCAGAAAGGGGAAAATGACTAGTAATAGGATCTAACACCACCCCAATAAACAAACCTTTTTGTGAAAATCCGGCACAACGCGAGTATTTTGTTGTTGTGGGCAAATTTTTTAGAGGACTTGGGACAAAACTGGGTAGTGACCTCTTGGAAACCATTAGGCTTGCCCTCATTGGTACAGCATCTTAACACCTCCTTGAGACTCCGATCTAGCCTAAGTCTGAGTGAGAAGCCACACATCAAAATTTCGGACATGTTCCCCGTACCTTGCGTATATTGGGAATCCACCAGCCCTAATAAAAAGATCACTACCACATTAAATTTAAAATAAACCAAGAACACTTGCACAACATTTACTTTTTCAATTCATGCATCTTTTTCAACTCCATTCAGGCACTGATTTATATTGTTATATTTCATGTTATTGATGAATGTTGTTTATGATGATGATGTTGAATATTTGCAAGTGAAATGTTGATGAATGATGCTTTGCTTCATATGTGTAAATGTAAGCTACATTAGCTTGGTTTCAAAAAATATTTCTAACTCCTAGCTTAGACACCATAGTTTCTTTTCATTTTTAGGGTCCACCCCCCTTGGCTTCGCTAGGAAAGCCTATACGGAGCAGTCGAGTCCCAAGTGACAGCACTTGACTCTGACTTGCCCCAAAGGCCACACCAGCAACTTGAAGACTTCTGCTACGTTTTCCCAGGTGTGGAACCAAGCGGCAACAGGTTGCATAAATACATTTAGCTAACCTCATAGTCAGCCCATATAAATTTTAGTCAACAGTCATTTTATTAAGTCTGGGAGCCATCTTCAAGGTAACATCTTTTATCAATCGTTAAATATTTATAACTACCTTATTGTCTTAAAAGGGGTCTGGCTATTTGGCTGCACTCAGGACACCTCTCATGGCTAGTCTTGGGAAGACTAAAGAGAGAAGAAACCTATTCGGTGTGACAACTGTAATGACCCTTGTTAGGAATTTTATTAAAATGACCAATTTTTCACTTTTTTTTTCCTAGTTCGATCTTTGACTAGTTTTGAGCTCTAGGTCTCTAAATTGCTCCAATTGCTCCCAAATCTTCTGAGAAGGTATATGGATGATGTTAGAACATAAATATGTGTTTCAGGAATGCTTTTGGACCTTTAAAATACTTCTGCAAATCCTCTTTCGATTCTGGCCTATGGAGGAAACTTTACTAGTAATTTCCCTTTGACTAGTATTGGTCTCTATGTCTCAAATTAGCTCCAAATGCCTTCAAATCTTCAAGGAAGGTGTATGAATGATATTTGTACTTGATTATGATGTTCAGGGATGATTTATGACCATCAAAATACTTCTTCAAACTCTCTTAAGATTCTGGACCAAGTATGCAATTTTACTAGTAATTTGGGGTTCAAATCCCCCTGGGGTAAGTACTGAAAATGGCTTCCCAAATGCCTCCAAACCCACTCGAAATTCTGAACAGAGGTAGGGGATGTCTAAAGTACATTATTTAGGTCTCATGTGCACCATTAATCAGTTATTAAGTATGTTCTAACCTTCTCCCAAACAGCAGCAAAAATCACTAGTTCGACCCTTGGGGAAATGGCACCAAATCTTCTCCAAATGTAAATAAACTGAGTAAAATGACTTCAAATGCTTGAGTACTAAACATGAAACTTGTATAATGCATCAATAACATTCCATTCATCAATAAACCATCAGTATTTTACTTATCCATTCGAATCCATCAACATTACATTGGTTCACAACAAGGTAGTGGGGAAATGGCACTATTCTTTCATTAAAAATGAGATTTATACATTTCTACTTGGAATTTTGACCTGAAACTTTCTGGAGATGAAGAACGGAGTATTTACTTCATATTACAAAATAAATGGGGCATTACAAGCTCCCCCAAAGAGTACAATAGCTCACCAAAAACGCCATCCCTCAAGGAGCAAGAATATGCCTTCAAAACTGGAAATGGTTGAGAGAATTGATGCATTAGAAGAAACCATGATCTGCCCTGTAGCTTACACCTGCAAAAAATGACTCCATTAAAGCTCCAAATGAAAGGTCTGAATGGCCTTTCCAATTACCAACTTGGATGGGAATCTTTCACCCTCGAAATTGGCTAAGGAAAGAAACTAGTCATCCACTAGCTCTCCCTCTTCACAAATGCAATTGCAAATTTCTCAAATGATCAAAATCTGGTTTCATTCTTTGTTATTGACATTTATAAACTTCTAATGTCCTCCATGGGTCGAATTCCTTCCAAGAGACTCATGCCAACTCAAGTTGGGAAGAGATTCCAAAGAACGCCACTTGTACAACAATTCCTAGTCCCCCACTTCCACCAAATCACATGTGGAAGCATCTTAGCTGCCCTAACTCCCTTGAGCGCCCTCTTGGAGGCTATTTTTAGCCCTGACATGTCATATATGTCATATGTCAGCCTTTAGGTCTGATTTGTGTCATAGGTGTCATAGCATCTTTATCATTGTTGTCATAGAGCGAGGGAATCTAGCCCAAGTGTCTCACTAGCACCAAATTGTCTCTTCCTCTTTCATGGGAGTTACTCTTCCTCTACATTTCAACCTTGGATGAATCATGCAATGAATAATACCTTTTGAACTCCCCCAAGTATGTTACCATTCACCTTGAATTCGAATTGGTGAGAGAATGATGCCAAGTGTAGAGGGAAATCTAGCCATATGTGGGTCCCACCTCCTCCATGTGTGTTCATGATCAAATGCCACATTGATTTTCACTTGTATATATTTATTAAGCTCCTTTATTAAATATTTATAACACTCTAATGTGCAAACATCATTTATTATCCTCTTTATGTCAAATCCCAAAGCTTCCACCCTCAACCTAGGAAACTAGTAATTTTCCTCCTAGGCAATATTTTGACGCTTAGCATCAATTTGACAAACTCTCATGAATATGACCAATGGGATTAGGCTATTGTGACCCAATGCAAAATTTGGGACATGACAACAACCATCTATCTTTGGGGGATACGATTATTTAGATATTGCATTCTTAGTGGCCATATCTCTCTGCCATTCTGGATAGGATCATATATCAGGGTCACTACAGAAATTGTGATAACAGCGTCCTGCGGCCTACAACAAAGGAGGAGGGCACAGCCTTCTTTGTTGGTTGGGGTCTGGGTTGAGACCTATTTTAACGTTGCAACTTGCTTCAGATGCTAGGAAACTCCATCAACAAGACTGAACACCTTGCAAACAAGTTGGTCACTCTATTGTTCAATGATCTACACGTTGTCATTCTTAGGGTTCCAAAACAGTTGGACGTTTTTCCTTCATGTTGCTACACAAAACTCTTCCAAATGAAATAGGACAGGCCTTCCAAGATTGGATTGGACCCTTCTACACAGCAAAAATAGGCTTGAAGCAACCTCCTACAATAGAAAATGACTCTTTGAATGCATGCTACCTTCATGAGAGTGGAACGTTGCATGAAAAAAGGTGGCTTTAAACCCCGGACATGGTACAGATTCTCCAAATCTGGACGCCATTCTCCATAGGTCTACTACTACAATTGATCCTCATTGTTGATGGCCGAAAATACCCTTGCAAACTATGTCACAAGGTTTGCCAAACTTCTATGTTGAAGTTCAAAATTCAGCAAACCCCAAAAATAATTGTAGATTCGATGAAATTCGGGAGGGGTTCATCTTAGGTTTGACGCTATTGGCCCATGTCCATGTGTTGCTGCAAGTTTTAACCTTTGTGTGTCCTTTGCATAACATTAATCAAACCAGTTCACTTGTGTACCTTATCTCTACACCAAGCAACTAGTGGTTGCATACCTCTAGGATGTGGCAACCGAGACCATTCTCTACAACTGACGACGAGTAGGCCCGATATCTCGACAATTTCAACCTTGACAATGACGATTTCATTACTTGACCGCATGGTAAATATTTTTGTTGTGCAGCATGATTGGTTATTTTATGCTCTTGATTTTACATTGGACTATTATCATTCGATTTGGTTACTGTCTCAATTCTCCAGGTTGGTTTTAGTATATGGTTGCAACTTGCCAATAGCATTGTCATGACTCGCAATCGATGACAAATGGCTAGATATTAGTTTTAATGTTTAGTTGAAATATTATATATTATTTATTAAATTTTAAATGCAGATATTATAAATAGATGTTAATAAATTATATACATATCTTATATAGTTATATAATTTAATAACTACATAAAATATGTATATAACTTATTAACATCTATTTATAATATCTGCATTTAAAATTTAATAAATAATATCTAATATTTCAACTAAAAATTAATATATATTCGAACTTCATTAGAAAATTTGAACCCGAATCAAATTTCAACACTATCGAACCTGAACCAAGTGACATAGCCTGCAAATGGTTTTTTCTAAGCATGACATACCAGCTAGATGCCTTACTTTTATACTCATATTTTCAAATTAGTCAGGGTCAACCTTCTAGATCATGCATAATAAGTACGGATGATGTCACGACCTCAAGATGAAGGTCGAGCGCACTTCCCCTAACGCGTGATGAAGGCTCATAAGGGCTTAACGGAGGTTGAGTGCGGAGCCGGGCGTAGTAGACTTGCAGGGCACCTTAGCAGCAGGGCAAGGGGCACACCGCCTATTCAGTTGAGTGTGGAGTTGAGCACATTTGACTCATGTGGAGCATAGCTTCCAACATTGCGTGGAGGTATGGCGAGAGCATGGTGCTCGCACACTCCAAAAAGACTAAGTGTTATGTCTTGCGGAGACTTTATAATTTGGGGTTGCACAAGACTTGAGGCGCGTTGAGCTCGAAGCGTGGACCCAAGGTACCCACCCGTTGGGTCATCTTGTGAAGCTGGCGTGTACTTGCGGAGCACATTGTCTACTTGTGGGGGTTGAGCACATGTTGGCGTGGGAAAACTTGAGTTGGCTTGGGTGCACCTTTCCAAGGGAACACCATATAAATACAAGATGGGCAGAAATGCAAAAGTCATCCAAGTCATCCAAGCAAAAATCCAAGATAAATCAATTGGGAGAAAGTACTACGACTTAAGCTGTGGGTGCAATTCGTCAGGACTGAGTAGCATGACTTGGGTGCAATCCGTCGAGACGCAGTAGCACGACTTGGGTGCAGTCTGCTGGGACAAAACAGCATGAATTGGGCGCAGTCTATTGGGATGAAGCAACACGGGTTGGGCGTACTCTGTCGAGATGAAGTAGCACGAGTTGGGCGTTGTTTGCCAGGACGAAGTAGCACGAGTTGAGCGCAGTGTACCGAGACAGAGCAACATGAGTTGGGTGCAACCTGTCGGAGCAAAGTAGCACAACTTGGGCGCAATCTGCAAAGATGGAGTAGCATGCATTGGGCACATTTCTGGGCGCACTTTGCTAGGACAGAGTAGCGCGAGTTGTGCGCACTTTGTTGGGTCAGAGTAGTATGACTTGGGCACATTTCTGAGAGTAGTTTTACCCAATCAGAGTAGTGTGACTTGGGTGCATCAAGTGACGAACGTAGTAAAGCCAAATGGGCGCACGTGGTGCTAAGGAGGAGTACTAGAGTAGGCAGTGCTTGACGCAGTGAAGAAGCTGGTATGTGCGTTGAAGCAGTTCCGCGAACATAGCAAACGTTGGATGTGTAGGCAGTAAGGGACATCTTGGAAGCTTTACCTTGGGTTTAGGTAAGCATTTTTAGGGTTGCCTAGACTATCTTGGACAGCGATTTGTATAGGCATCATCCCGGATCTGTTGTATATTTGTATATGAGTGTTTATCGGGTTGGGCGCACTCCTCTGTTGTATCTTGTACTATACGTAACATTCTTCATAGTAAGTTCGGGTGCCTAGTTTGGGCACCACCATACTTGTTATCTCTTGTGTATATTGATGGATAATTGTGTAGTGATGTTCATGTGTAATGCTTAATTGTATTATTGGCTAAGTGTTGAATGACTGCAGTGCAAGGTACTGTAGGGTGAGTAAGATGAGTAGGAGCTTGCAGTGACCTAATAGTTCGTAACTCAAGGCGTAGTTATGGGTAGACCTTGAGTGAAGAGGCATAGTCTGGGTGTAATAGTCACAAGTAGGCCAATCCCTTGCAAACGAGGCATGTCGGTGCCGCACATTCCTTGGAGTTGAAAACGCAAAAATTGGGGCACTATTCCTAAGGTCGTGACAATTGGTATCATACGCAACTTTTGAGAAAAGTTAGTATTAGAGCCACTTCACCACTTTTGAGCAGGAAAGTTGGTGCATCCCATCAGTTAGGCAAAGTCAGGTGCACATCTTGGATTTGTGACCGAGATCGGAACCGTGGTTGCGAAATGTGGACGCAGGCACAAAACAAACCAAAGTGCGGGTGTGGAAAACTTGCGTTGGATTCTTTGGAAGAGAAAGTACAGGATGACCCATGCAAGGGGTAGATCATGGAAAGCGCAGAAGAAGAATCGGCAGAAGTCAAGTTGAAGACCGTAAAGGTGGATGGGTACGAATTGGACAAAAGGTTCAAGAAGTTGTGCCAAGACCACGAGACAAGGCTAGCACAAATCAGTGCACGGATTGAAGCTTGGACGAAGGAATGGAAGGCGTTGGTAGTCCAAGTGGAGACTTGGGCGCAATAGCCATCTGAACTGGGTTCGTTCAGTGTAGTGGATGAGACCCGTGACAAAACAATGAAGCAGCAAGTAAGGCTTTCGAGAAAAGGTGAGATTATTGCATGTTATATTTGTGGACAGAACCATTTTGCGAGTGGGTGTCCTTTGAAGTGGCAGTCAATAGCCTTGGGAGAAGCCCAAGTAGTGCGCACTTTGAAGGAGAAGTCAGCAAAATTAGAAGATAGGCCGATGCATGAGACTTCAGAAGTAGAGTAGAGAGTTTTGAATGCCTTGACAAAGAGTTTGGGGAAGTTCGTAGAAGTAGGATGCAAATGTGCATCGTAGGATGAAGAGGTGCAAGCACTTTCTTTTGTGAATGCAACCGTTTGTGGGTTGAAGGTGGTAGCATTGATAGACATTGGCACCACCCACATCATTGTGAGTGAGTTGATCGTGAAGGGACTTCACCATAAGTCTGAGAGTTGTGAAACCTTAGTGAAAGTAGTAAACTCAACAATGCAGATAGCAACTAGAATAGTCCGTTCAGCATCATTGAAAGTGGGAGATTGGCTCGGGACTTTGGATTTGATGGTGACACCCATGGATGATCACATTGTGGTCTTGGGGTAGGAATTCCTTAAGCAAGCTCAAGCAATCCCCATTCCGCACATGAATAGTTTGATGTTCATGAACAAAGCTAGGATTGGTGTTGTATCGATGGTGGCTGGAAGGAAGTTTGGAAGGATGCCGAGAATGTATTCCATGAGGTTGATTGAGGCAGCCAATAAACCCATGGACAGGCCTCAAGTTGTTGCACAGCAGCAAGGTATGAAGGTTATAGGCAAAGAAGAGTTGGACACATGTGTTGGTGTTGTTCAAACAGACAAAAAGTTGGTACCGTTGGGACATCAGGAAGGTTCAATAGAGAAGCATGTTGGACAGTTGGGCACTTTGTTGAGACGGGAGGATGATGTTGGAGGCAACGGGGCACTCATGCCAGCAGCAGTTGCGAAGGTTGACAGCAAAGGCACTCACATGTACACTGCCTACGGTGAACAAAAGTTTGAAAATACCGTAAGTGTTGGATATGGGCAGTGCGTGGAGGCATTTGACAAGCAAGACTTTCGGTTGTGAGACAATGACAGAATTGAAGGAATATCTTGTGGAGGAAAGCATGAGCTGAGTGCACTTCAACTCCACGATGACTTGCAAGTTGGGAGCACCAACGACTCTGTTTTGGAAGTCGGGTAGGGCTTAGAGACCGAGCACACAGATGTGGAAAGTGGGTACTTTCCTGAGCGCAATGCAGCAAACATTGTGTTCTTTTGTAAAGAAGCTATGGGGCTGTGAGACTTTGAGATGACAGCGGAACGATTGGTAAAGATTGGGTGTTGACCGTCGAAAAAGAATGCAATTTTAAAATATCTAAGGGAAGGAAGGAGTCATTGTGTTGATGGTGGTGAGTGGTCTAGCTATTGTTGGGCACCCCCCTCTGTTGGTTGATGATTCTTTACAGCAAAGCCTCCTACCCAAGAGTGGGTTAGCAAGGTGGCAAGGTGCCAAGAAGAGGTTCCTTGACAAAAATCATGAGGTGGTGGCTAAGACAAGAAGCAAACTTAGCATATTTTGAAGGCAAGAAGATGGCTTGCTTCTGTCCAAGATTGTTGCAGTAGCAGACTGATTTGCGGATGGAAGTGACAACTTTGGCTTGAAGAGATGCATTTTCGTGCGTTTGGGCGCAAAGGTTGGACTGATCACCCAACTTGTTCAAAGCATGATTGGTAACAATGCATGGAAGCATGACAGAGTTGGCTACATAACAGAATCAAGAGTAGGTCGGAGATGCGACTATGGACATTTTAATTTTTGAGTGACCTTCTTGGTGAAGGTGGAGTAACGGCAGCAGTAGAAGGTAGCATTCTCAAACTTGGGGACGAAGGAAATTTGGGGTTTCCAATGGTATGGAGGCACGGTGGTTTCTGCGGTAGGCTGGAAGCAAGGAGACGAGATGCGACTCTAGAAGAAGACAAGGTTGCAAAGGTAGACTTGGGTTTCTCTTGGAGATGTCGTCGGGGGCGGCAACAACTTTGAGTGGGAAAGGATGTCTCGACCTCGGCATGAAATTTAGGCACACTTCCCCTAACGCGTGTTGAAAGCTCATGAGGGCTTGATGGAGGTTGAGTGCGGAGTTGGGTGCACTAGACTTGTTGGGAACCTTAGCAGCATGGCAAGGGGCACACCGTCGGTTTGGTTGAGTGTAAAGTTGAGCACACTTGACTTGTGCGGACATGGGCATGGCTTGCGGCCGTGTGTGGAGACATGGCGGGAGCATGGTGCCCGCACACTCCAAAAAGACTAAGTGTTGTGTCTTGTGGAGACTTTATAATTTGGCATTGCACGAAACTTCGGGTGTGTTGAGCTAGGCACGAGGATCCAAGGCACCCACCCATTGGGTCAGCTTGCAAAGCCGACACTTGCGGAGCACACTCTCCACTTGTTGGAGTTAAGAACACGTTAGTGTGGGTACACTTGAGTTGGCTTGGGCACACCCTGGCAAGGGCGCACCATATAAATACAAGTTGGGCACAAGTGCAAAAGTCATCCAAGTCATCCAAGCAAAAATCCAAGAGAAGTCAGCTAGCGGAAAGTAGTATGATTTGGGCACAATTCGTCGGAACACAGTAGCATGACTTGGGCGCAATCTGTCAAGACGCAGCAGCACGACTTGAGCACAGTCTTTCGGGACAGAGCAGCGTGAGTTGGGCACAATCTGTTGAGATGAAACAACATAGGTTGGGCGTAGTCTGCCGAGATGAAGTAGCAAATGTTGGGAGTTGTCTGTTGAGATGAGTTGGGCGCAGTCTACCAGGACAAAGTAGTGTGATTTGGGTGCAGTTTGTCGAGACAAAGTAGCACGACTTGGGCACATTCTGCCGAGACGGAGTAGCACGCATTGGGCGCACTTTGTCAAGACAAAGTAGTACGACTTGGGTGCACTTCTGGGAGTAGTTGGTCGGGTTCGAGTAGTGTGACTTAGGTGCATCAGGTGACGGACATAGTCAAGTTGGATGGGTGCACGTGATGCTGAACAGGAGTACTAGAGTACATAGTGCTAGATGCAATGAATAAGTCGGTATGTGCATTGAGGAAGTTCCGCAGACACAGCAAAGGTTCGATGTGCAGTCAGTGAGGGACATCTTGGAAGCTTTTCCTTGGGTATAGGCAAGTATGTTTGGGGTTTCCTAGACTATCATGGACAGGGATTTGTATGGACATTTGTTGTATATCTGTATATGAGTGTTTGTCGAGTTGGGTGCACTCCTTTGTCGTATCTTGTACTATATGTAACATCCTTCATAGTGAGTTGGGGTGCCTAGTTTGGGGACAACCATACTTGTTGTCTCTTGAGTATATTGCTGGATACTTGTACAGTGATGTCCATGTGTAATGCTTGTATAATAGGCTAAGTGTTGAAGTATTGTAGTGCAAGTGATTGTTGGGTAAGTTGAGTAGGAACTTGCAGCGACCTAATAGTTCATAGCTCAAGGCGTGGTTATGGGCAGACCTTGAGTGAAGAGGCGTGGTCCGGATGTAATAGTCGCAAGTAGGCCAAGCCCTTGCAGACAAGGCACGCAGTTGCCACACATTCCTTGGAGTTGAAAACGGAAAAATTGGGGCACTACTCCTAGGGCCATGACAGCTGACCCTTTCATCAATTAATGTGCTGGTTTATGGCTTGAAATATGTTGTTTTAGGACTGTTTTGGGTCTAGGCGGCACTCAGATCTTCTAAAAAACTTGTCTCCACTGCTGCTAGGCCTTGTTTTTATCATTTCAGGGGTGCCACAAACCAAACATGCCTAGATTTGCTTTACATCCCTCCTTACTGCTTGCCTTGAAGCCAAACAATCTTAAAAAGTGCCCACAGGATTAGTGCTGTTTACTGCTATAGGTGGCTGTTTAGGAAAGAAGCAAGCCCAGGACTGCTGCTGTTGATACATCTCCTGGCTCAAAGTGGTCCAAGCAAGGGCAGAAGTACTGAGTGGTACTCAAAATTATGCTCTGAACTGATCTACAACTGCCCAGATTCACCTAGATTGAAGGAAAGAGCCCAGATCTGTCACTTGAGGGCCTGAGGCTGAGTTTCATTCCCATAAGTCATCCAGCTCACTGGTTCAATGCACAAAAGAGTGAGGATGTCAGTTATCGCTGTTGTAATGTGCTCAGATTTGATATCATCATGACTCGCTGCTGATTTTACCCACATGCACAGAACCACCTTAAAACTGTCCCAACCTGATTGACCTGTCCCTTTGTGCTGTCTTGAAGTGAACCCATTCCTAGGAATAAAGATATTATCACTTTACTCATACTGCCTGATTGATCTCCACTTCAGTACCCTAGAACCTCAATAGCATCCAAATTCCTTAGGGAATCATCGTCAAGAACATGTTACGCCTCTCAAGAGTGTGATCAAAATCACACATGAACAAGCAGGTCCAGGTAAACAGCATTGAACTTCATTTCCTAGCTTCACACTTAAAAGAGACTTCTTGTCAGTTTCAGGATATTTCGTTTTCTCACATCTACAGAGTATTAAACTCACTGGCTGACTCTCTGTCTAGAAGGAATCCACCAGCCTTTTAATTTTATTACTGAAAAGGAATTTTCTGAAGGCTCCCTTGTGTCGTCAAGGGCACTCAACCTCAATGAATTTTAACTGGTCCTATGGGAAAGTTTATATGTTTTTACAGAAGGTGTAATAGCTTATAGTCAGTTTCTTTTCACTTAAGTTATATTGTGAGACTTCTTATCACTTGCGAGACTTTTTATCATTGCGCAGAATTACTAACTTCTAATGCCTTGAGGAATACTCCATGATCGCTCAGGATGGACGAGTTTTGATGGATGGTGTGCAAGCTTTGGTTTTTTTGCAACCGGTGGTTATGATTTTCAATACATCAGACGGTCTTTTGTGCCTTTATACCTCCAGCAGTGTATGCTTCAGACTGTCATCTTATTACAGTCCACTTTTAGAGCCGATTTCTAGATCACGCTTGGTGGATTGATAGCAGTTTCAGATACTCATTCTGAGTGGTATTTTTCTGAGCAGTCCTCGTACTGGATTGTCTCTCATAGCTGCCTGAGGAATGTATTTTGTTTCTTATTTGGAAATAAAAATATGATTATTTTTGTGTAAAAAAATGAATAAAATACATAGGAGATGATAAATTATAAATTACAATGATGAAGTTATAAATATATTAAGCAAGCGTAATCTTTGAAGCCAAAAGAATTATTTACGAAGTCATTGACAAGAAGAGTATACAGATCACAAGCACGGGCACAAGGATTACCACGACGAGTCATTTTTGGCATTTGCAGATGCAACTGGTAAACATTATTCATTTCACATATGCAACTGACATCCATTTTGGGCATCGACATACTACATTCCATTGCAATCTGAGAACAGTAAGGTGAGAAAAGGCAGACACAAAATTTCTTTAATTCCAAACATGTCAGCATGTCATGTTGTACCCGGCATTACAGAAATGTGAGGACATCAACACAATCTGTCCAACTCACATATCATGACATACACAGTACAAATTTCACTCCCAGTGGCAATATGTCACCAAGAATATGCTATTCATAATTCATGACTCTACTTCCCGGTTGGCAGGTGCGGGGGGAGTCCTTACAGACTCCGATGGAAGCAAATTGAATGACTATGCTTGGGGAATTGGAAAAAGAACTAATAACAAAGCAGAGTGGTTAGCATTGATAAAAGGGATGGACATTGCAAGAAGCAACGATATCAAGGACCTAGTGGTCTTTGGAGACTCAATGATGGTGATTAGAGAAGCTAGAGCTTTAATCAATCTTCGCCGGAAACCTGTCACTACGATGCATCAGCATTTCATCCTTTTGGCTAAAGATTTTCACTCCCTCTCATACCTCCACATCTTGAGAAAAAACAACCATTCTGCTGACTCTATGGCTAATGTCGGCACAGGTTTGAATTGTGGGCATGTTCTTATCAATGGTAGACTTAAGGTGGATGCTTGGGTGCCATAAATTGTTCTCCCTTAACCCCTTGATCCTCACCCACTCCCCCCTCATGACCCTCCCATCGACCTCATTCATTCTCCATATCCCTCCTAGATCCTCCCGCTCCTTTCAAACGTCCCCTCCCCTGAATCGGTGGCTATCCCTGGCAGAGACCACCTGGCTCGCATGCGGGAGTTTAATGTGGACAACCTCCAAGGTGGTGGCTGGCTATATCATGCAGGGTGGCGAAGCTTCTAGCTCCATGCGAACCCTTCTGCGTTTGTGTTCCCTATTTCTTTGTGCCTCTCCCTTCGGCGTAGTCTCCGGAAGTCTGTTGTCCTCGCCTGCTATGGAGGACTGCAACCAGTGCCCACCTGTTCAGCACTGTCGAAAATGCAAGAAAAATTCTCAGGGGAAGCCTGGGGGGCCTACAATGGAGGTCCGAAGCGATATCTCTCTGACCTCTTCCATCTCACCGGCGGCAATGACCACCCTAGGGGTGGAGTAACTAAAATGGCTTGCTTCAATCAGCCTAAGATGGATGAGTATGGCAGCGGAAGAAGATGGGTGCCCCTAGAAGCTGGTCATGGACAGGGCAGCAGGAGTTTGGTGCAGTTCCCTGGCTGTGGTTTCACCTCCGGAAAGACCTCGGACTCTGGCCTACACTCGACCCCTTTTGATTTCAGTCATGGTGTAACTCCACAGCAGTTTCGTGGCAGTCCTGGTGAATTAGGTAGTAAGAACTGGAAGCATGCTAATGGCGACATTGGGGGTCTGGTCAGTCTGGATTCTCCTCAAGGGCAAGGAAGTCCCTCCCCTGAACTACAGTCTCATCTTCAGGACCTGGATGCACAAGTGCGTTGGCTCAGGGGAGATCTCCTGGACATGAAGAAAGCTATCTCCCACTTGGCCACCTTTGTTCAAATCTCCAACTCAGAAGTTCGCTCAAGCACTGGTAGGACGAAAGATTGTTTTGATAAATTGATGAGCAAATACGATACATTCTACAGCTGTCTTCGAATTGTAGAAGCAAAAGTGGATTGTGTTAGGACCAGCAGTGGAAATAGTCCCTCGGCCATCCTGAATATAGACGATGGAAATGCAGGCACAGCTACTGGCAGCAAGGACAAAATTTCCCGAAACCACCATGAAAACTAGAGCTCTGGGTCTGAGTTGTTCTATTTTTGGTCTGGCGTTTACAATACTAGCTATATGTTCTATTTCTGTTGCATCCTGTTAGGGCAGTTCGTCAATATCTATAGTTGTAATAGTTCTGCAAGTTTTTCCTATTGTAATAGGCATATGGCCGATTTTGATCTACAGAGGCTGGCAATTTATGAGACTGTCTTGACAGCTCTGGTCTTTTGGGAATAGCCTCCCCATATCTCTGTAATCTGCTCCACCTTTTTTAATACAAAGCTTTTATCCGTTTGTGTAAAAAAAAAAAAAATTCATGACTCTACTTAGCACCATTCCTGTCATATCCAACTTCAAGAGCCACCTGGAACACTACACAATGTCATTAATGCCATTGTAAAGACACCTTACATTTTGGACAAGTGCCACATAATCATGCAACATGACCTGACATTATTGGCACCATCATGTGACACCATTACAATCCAGACTATGGTTACATTACCCTTACCCTGATGAGTGGTGATGTATTTCCATGTCCATCTGGTTGTCTACTAGCATAGATCCATCTTCAATCCGTATCTATCAAGCACCGAAAGGGATCCAATTTGTTGAGGTGTATTTCTTTTTTTAAATTTAAACTCAAGAAATTTGATCTCTCTCTTGATTGATAGATCCGGGTTTAAGTTTTAAGTTTTTATTTTATAAAAGAACATCGCTTTTTTAATTACTTTTCATAATATTTTATTTTATGAGCCAACATGGATTTTTTTAAATACTTTCCATAATTTTTTATTTTATGAGCCAACATGAATTTTTTAAATTATTTTTTAATTATTTTGTTAGGAACAAACGTTGCAACATCTCCGCCATACTGGGCTGTAGAGCACCTCGCTTCTCTCGGTGCAATGAACAAAGGACAATTATTTGTAGAAAATTTAAAAACATATACATCGTTCAAAATTTAAATCACAATAAAGCCTCAGAAAACATCTGTCCAAGCTTTAAAGTTTAAAGTCCAAAAATTCCACCATGCCAAACCATGTACCACACTTATCCTAAGGCAGGATACACCAGGCACAATCAATCATACATTATTTAGAGTAAAGCGTTAAAATGAGCCATCAGAGAACCGTACATTATATTGTTCATAGCTAGTTTTCAATTCATATCCAATCTCTTTGAGTTTTTTAATACATTTCAACTTGCTCCTTGGCCATTCCAAATCTGTTACAGACTAGGAAGGAAGATCAAATTGGCCTTAAACAAGGGGAATTAAATTAGAAATAATGAGAAATAAGTTAATAATCTTAAAAATCTTGGGTATATGCAAACCACCATAAAATGCTAAGGCTGTTAATAAGAATGCTGTCTAGTGGTACATGTTGTAAACTGACTCAAGAAGATTTTTGGAATGCCTCCTAGTAGGAGATACATCCAGTCTTTGACTAGTAAGCCCTTGGGAAACAGCTAATTTCCCATTGTGAGTCAAGGTAGATGGTCATCCCGTCTCTGTCAAGCTTCTGTCTACTAAGATCAGTGTTTCTAGATAGGTATCATTAATCTTGCACCAAACTCATGTACTGCCAGATTGCTCGCCCATTGATCAAGGTAAGAAATGAATATTCTGTGAGATAGCAGGCACATAGCCAACATTCAAAGGACATCTATCCCCACCATCAAAGACATCTGTGAATGTGATTTTGATATGGAATAATTACTTTAACTATCACATGCTGTTGTACACACTCATAGATGATCTTCTTGGAGATTAATATCAAAGAGGTGTAAGGCAAAAGAATTATTAAAGATAGTGTAGAAGGAAATCAAAGATGGTGACTGAAAGGTCATTTGAGCCTTATCGTACTCGAAGAGAGAATTCGCTGAATTTATATTGAAAGATAACATGAATGCGCTCAATTCATCTACTGTATGCATACAGCAATGCAGCCATGGTAAAAATATTATATGCACAAAAATTTTCAAGGTATGGCAACTCTGCATTATAGAAGTCATATTCTAAGACCATGAATCAGGATATCTATGAAATTATTCAAAAGGAAACAAGGTAATTACACAGGCCTTATTCTGGATCTCAAATCTCCTATGCTTGTTATGCATGTGACATTTTCCATATGGAAATTAAATGAAAGCAAGAGAGTTTTACAATTAACTAATTTTTTTAAAGGTACCTGCAAATTTCTTCCTCAGTAAACATAACAATATAAAAACCTTGTGTTTCTCCCCTAAAGCAATGAATTGTTTACCTGTCCGTAGCCAACATCAACACCATAAACAAAGGATGCACCATATTGAAGTAAGCAATCTGTGAATCCACCGGTGGAAAGACCAGAGTCTAGTGCCACTTTTCCAGCAACATCAATATTTAATTTCTCAAGTGCTGCCTCCAACTTATATCCTGCTCTGCAAATGGTCAACTTGTTATAATATAAACAAATAGAAAATAGAACATGGTACAGTGGTGTCAGCCATGCAATGAGTAAAATCTACTAGCAAAAGGTAGGCAAATGTACTGTAAATCTGCAAACACAGGGCTGTGATGAGGATTATCACCTACATACAAATTTTGGCATTTCAGCAATAATCTCAACAATTGCCTTATCTGTAACAGCCATCCCAGCCTTGCCTGCTACTCGTCCATCAACCAACACTTTACCTACAAAAGACAAAATCTCAACAGGGACAGAAATTGCAATCGAGTAGTCTAGAAATACAAAATATGAAATATGTTTTTGAAGGTTATTTTTGAAACACAAATAACCTTGAAAAATAAATGACATCAGTGATTATATATATATATATATATGTATTCCAAGGAAAACTTGATGGAAAACCCTTTCAGTGAATCAGTACTTCAATGTGATCCACGGATGGTAAACAGGGTAAACCATTGGTGCTGATTACAGAGCTTAATGCATCTCCTCATACTTCTATACCTTGCTACAGACTTAGAACATTCTTTGAATAATAGCCTCTAAATGCATATTAAAGCATTCTGCAGGTCGGTACTTATAAGTTATTACATATATGTGAAACAACTACTAGAAACATGTCTAAGACCTTAATGTAGATGTGAAGCAACCATAGAATGATAAATTCTAAGGCTGTTAATTAATGCAAAAACAAGTGTAGTGTGCCTAAAAAGCATTATAATCTTATCTTAGAAAATATCCATAATTTTAAAAGATATTATAGGACACAAATCTCTATACTTGCAGCACATTCTAATTAAACAAGGATCAAAGTTAGTATAAACAAAGGATAAAGGTTAGTGCTTCATTGGGTAAAGTTCTGTTGTCACAGATTCTGTAGGGGGGATTACCTCTCATTTTTTCCAGAGCAGACCAGATTTTGTGCAGTCCATTACAGTGAGCCTTTCAAATATATCACAAGTGATAGATGGATTGAGTCCATATTTGAGATCATAGCTGGATCAGTTTTGTGGGCTGAGCTTCAGAGCAGGGCCCCAGGTCATTTACCAAACTCTTTTGGGATACATTTGGCATTAACATACATGTTGGAACCTTTATACAGTGGATTTCTCTGCTATTGGACAGTGAGATTGGATCCTGACTTACAGTGCTTCATATATGTGTCTATGGTGTATCCTATATTTGCAGTTATGTATCAGATTGTTGTGTCTAGACTCTAGACGTTATTTTATGGATGATTATGTGTGATATTGGTAGACTGACTAGCAATAGGATTTATCTTATGACTTGTGATTGTTTGATAAGTATGATGAGTACGACATTTGCATGGCATAACATTTAAGTGCTAGTTTGTGTGTTATATACATGTTGTTCTCCGACAGATCTCCATAGTATTGCTATGATCATCACCTGACCCTTGGTTCCACCATTTGGCCCTCACCATATCCCACACATTCACCTCGCATGATACAAATCCCATTTGATCTGGATATGGCCAAGTGACTCAAGAACCTTCCCCTCTGCGACCTCTTGGTTAGGATGGCCCCCATGTATACCCCTGGTGTCTAGGCTCTGATGTGTGTGATGAAGCCTGCCAATCCCGTTGATCTCAATCTGCTTGTAGACTCCTGTGGATTGAGTGCGAGCTAAGGTTGGCATAATAACCAAAAGTGTTCCCCTACGTCTTGAAACAAGTCTTCATTTCCTTGAAATTGGTTACTGGATGGGAGTGTACGTACTCCTTGAAATAAGAGGTTAAGCCTACTTGCTCTAAAAAGGCATTACTGTGGCAAATCCATCACACCTATAGACAGTGGTTGGCAGCGGAACTAAGTTTGTGTCATAACTAGTGCCTAGAAGGCAATCCAAGGCCAGTACCTTTTAGTCATTAGCCAACTAAAGGATTGCAAACAAAGAAAGTGCTTCAAAGAAATATCCAAAGAAAGAAAAAGAAAAGGTATCAAGAAAGGAAAAATGAAAATGAAAAGTCAAAGTGAAATAAAAGGGGGGCTTGCTAAAGTCAAGGGGGAACCTTCTAGCATATTATCCATCTGTGAGACACCCTGCTCCCTAGTGTTTGTCTAACTAGCTAATGTCACAGAGGCCCCTAATATCCCCTCTTCTCCAAGAGTAACTCAAGCCTTCCACTGATCAAACAATTCACTTGACTGAGCCTATTGACTACTTGACCACCCATTCCACCCAATGAAAAAGGTTGATCTTGTTCATTTTTAGTGCAGCTACGAGACCCATTCTCAGAGAGAATGGTACCCTAGTCAGTTAACTAGGGTTCCTAGTTATGTTAACCAGGTAGAGTAAAGAGTAAGACCCTAGAAGATACCCTAGGGCCCCCAGCTGTCTCCTGGGGTTCTTGGTCGGGGACCAAGCAAGTTGATGCCATGGCAAAGTCCCTAGCATGTGGCTAGGGCCCCTATTTGTCTCTAGGGTATTATGTTCTGGGACCAGACAGTTTCTTGGTCACAAGGACCAAGCAGATCTTGCAAGTTGAGACAGAGACATCCTGGTCTAGGACCAGGCAGATTCTTGGTCAAGGACCAAGCAGGTCCTGCAGGTGGTTGATCAACATTCAGTCTGGGACTGAAAGCTCAGCTTGAGGATGAGGACCATTCTCCGAGAGAATGGAGGACCTGGTCAAGGACCAGAGGGTTGATCAACATGATTCAGTCTAGGACTAAAGCTCAGCTTTGGGCTGAGAGCCATTCCTTGAGAATGGAGGTTCTTGGTCAATTACAAAGATGATGATGTGTGATGTCCTCTTCTCCTAGGTCTTCGAGATGGTTGAGTTATATGGTCTTCTCAAGGGACTGGACACCCCTTGATGAAGCCACTAACATTTGACCTTAGGAGCAGTCTAGAGGACCACATGATCACATCATTTGTGTGGACCCTTCCTTATACAGTGATGATGAACTTTCAAGTTATATGGAACATCTTTACATTTGAGAGAGAGATGACTGGTTGTACCTTCTCCACCTTGGTTGATTTACTTTTGGTCCTTACACCTTGTTGATTATTTGTTTTGTGGTACCTTGTCTTTGACTTATGATTAATACGGTCATTTACCCACTTTGAGTTGTACCACCTTTGATGTTTTTGGCCTTATGGGTACTATGGTTGTTTGACCACATTTAAGGTTTACCCCTGGTCCTAGGGGTTTTGGGTCATGTACCCACACCAATTATATTGGGTCATGATTTGACTTGTACCATATATTGGTACTTGTACCCACACCTATTTAATTATATGACCCTAGTACCCTACTTATATTTTACATGACTCTTTTATTTTATTTCACTTTTGATTTTATTTTTTTATTTTTTTATTTTTTATTTTTTATATTTTTTTTTTATGGTACCCTCCTAATTCTATGGAACCCTAAGATCTTTTTGTGATGCTTCTAGAAGACATCCTTGTTCTATTTAATTAAGACCTCTCTCTCATTATAATGATTATCTATCTACCCTATCTTAACTCGGTTGCTTGACATCAAGGGTATCATGAGACTGCCGAACTGCTGAAGTTTCCATCCAGCTCAGATTTGATCCTTCTCTGCTGCTTGCATGTCTGTGTTGAGGCTGCCCATCAACTGAAGCTCACCACTCATCCCAAATCTGCTTGTTAGGGTTGATGTCAAGGTTATTTGCAGCTTCCTGCTAATCCGTGAGACCCTATTTGCTATTGGCCTGGTTATTGAATTCTTATTGAGGTCTGATATGTTACTGATGGAATCCGATCTGCTTCCTAAATCCTAACAGGGGTTCGATCTATTGTTTAAGGGTTCTGATCTATTCAACTGAGGTCTTTTCTGTTTGCTAAAGTTTACTTGAAGCCTGGTCTACTTTTCTGTGGATTGTCTAAGACTTGTTCTATTGTTTATGGTCTGTTTGGAACCCGATCTGCCTATTGTAGATTTGTTTGGGCTTTGTTCTGCAGTTGATGACGTCTGATCTGCTATATCTCTGGTTGTAGTGAGGCTATGACTCTAAGCTCAGCCATAAGTTCTTTTATGGTCCACGATCTGCCTACTAGTTACTTTGTTGTGAAGGCCACAAGGCCCTAGGATCTGATATATCCTACTTTGTGTACACCTGTGGAGATCATGGGTTTCTAGACCTGTTTATGATCAGTTACTAGTGAGACTTGCCTCTGACAAGATCTATATTATTGAGACATGTTTTCTGTGCTGAGAATTTGTTGAAACCATATTTATTTGTTGACTCTGTTATGATGAGACTGTAATTGCGTTTTGACCGTCATTGACTTTTGCCTTCAACCTTTCATCTATCTCTCTCTGGTTTGTACTTGCCCTTCAGAAGGGTCAGTTGGTTGCCAGTGTTGGTTGGCCTCTGAGAGGCACAGCTTTGTCTGAAAGTAATATTTCTGAGTATAAAACAGAAAGGGTTCCACACTCCAGGTAAGTACCCTAAAACTTGTCTTCTTTATTTTTGTTATTAAGCACTCTGTATGTTGTACTACTGTTAAATATTACATGTTATTGAAGATTATTTTAACACGGTGACCATCTGGTGGTGTTAAAGGTGAAAAGTTGAAAGAGATGAAAATTATGTTTTACTAGAGCTACTCGTACTAGTTGTTAAATGTTAAAAGTGATTTTGCATTAAAGTATATTGATTGTTTATTTTTCTGCATTAAACCCTAACTCTACCAAAAATCAACAGATCTTTGCAATACTATGTGATGATTTTGATTAGAGGATAATATGTATATAACTCATTTACTGGTGCTCTATGTTTTGTTATGTTTTTGTGCTATGTTGACATGTCATGCAATGAGTCACATAATGATCACCGATTATAGGATAGGGCCTTATGTCTAGTGGTTCATCAATATTGTCTATAATTAAGTGTTTGCACTCCTCTATAGGCTTGATACATGGATCTTCCATCATTTTTCATCTTGGACCAAGTTTGACATTTTTGACTTGGTCAAAGGGGTCAACTAGTAGTATGGGACATCCACATATACATCACTCGTCGTATCTCAACCTTTGGAGACCAATTGGACCCCTCCAAATAGCATTTCTGGATTAATTGGTTAAAAATGGAATTATTTTCCTAACTCTAGAATTTTAGCCCAAGTATAATTTAATTATTTGGAGTTGATTATAAACAAAGCATTTTAGATTGGATTTGGGCATAAATATGGTGCATCTTATGGTTTTTGAGGTCAAGGAACTCATCCATGGCATCAGATTTGCATTCCGGGCAAGAGAAGTCAAAGATCCAATTAATGGCACATTAATTAATTTTACCTAAGGTTCAATTTAAAAATTTCCTAAGGCTCAATATGTATGGTAACGGGATTCCGAAAAAGTGAAGTAATGACATGGGTAGTATTACGCTCAAAAGCGGAAGCTTGAATATTAAATATACAAAAGTGTAGAAATATAAATATGATATTGAATAATTGAATGAATGTGTTACAATGAGAATACGTATAGCTTTTATAGATCTTGAGGTGACTCTTTACAAATAGTCACATCTGTTCAAATACACCTTTTAATAATATCCTAATTATATTATTTAGATAATAACATAATTAAATATTCATAACATTTCACCTTCCTTAAGGAAAGCTTTGTCCTCAAAGCTATCTCCAAACTTCTTCCTTCCGATTCTCTTTTTTTAATTAATATTTGACTCGTCTCTTCCAAGCCCTCTCTTTTGCTATGTAGACTTAAAATGTCTAATTAACTTAAAAAGGATCATTTATTAAAAAAAAAAATTATGATTTTTTTCTCCTTCACTGGTTTAAAATATACCCTTGATTTTTATTCTTTTCCTTTTTAATATGTAAAGGCTATATATATATATATTCCAGTCTTTTGCTATGTAGACTTTAAATGTCTAATTAGCTTAAAAATTATCTTTTATTAAAAAAAAGATAATGATTTTTTTCTCCTTCACTGGTTTAAAATATACCCTAGATTTTTATTCTTTTCCTTTTTAATATGTAAAGGCTATATATGTAACTTAACTTTAACTTATATGCTTATAATTCTTTGGTTGTCAGCTTACCTTATTTATACCTGTTATCACATTCATAGTAGCCAGGGCTACCATGTCTTTAGATCAGATTCCAGTACTTTTCTGAGCCAATCCTTTACTTTGAGATGCTTGAGATCGGCAGTTGATGAGCAGCTATTCTATGATCACTCATATTTTTAGCAGCCCCAGAGTAGACATCACAGCCTTATGCCATGACTGAGCCTCATAACCTCAGATTTGATGACTGAGGTGGCCATTTTCTTCCATACAGAACAGTGTGATAGTACCCAGATTTATGCAGCAGCAGTGTTCCAATGACAGTTGATGGTTCAGATGATGCATACAGGTATATGACCCAACAGGTATATGGTCGTGCATCGGATACCTTTACTGTGCAGGTATATGGTTATATATATATATATGGATATGGTTATTGGTTGACTGTTTGGAATTAAAGTGGTCTAATTACTTGGAAAAAGAATTTCTTATGTATACTCGTTGGTCTTACCCTCTTAAGTAGTGTGGACTTGGTCATTCCCACCATTTATGGCTTGCTAGTTATGGCATCACCTATCACCTTTCCCCATCCATCTGTTCTCTTCTGTATTTGGTTTTATCCTGGCTTACACTTCAGCCTGTGGTATAGAGGACTTCCCCACTTGTGCCTCTATGTTGGATAGACTCCCTGTTGTTTTGTGTCTCGGCCCTGAGTTGTGCAACAGAACTTACCAAAGCCTTGATCCTTCTGGGCCAGGAGAACCCACTGGTGTTGGTTCTTGAGCTTAGGTGAGTTGGAATTGAAGCCTTGACCTCTCTGGTCGGTTGCCCACGATGTTTGGTCCTGATTGTGGATAATCCCCCTAGTTGCTTGAGTTGTTTCAGCTAGACTTGAAGCAAATTGTACTACCATCATTACATGCATATGTGACTCATTGTTATATCTTCTATGCAAGCCTGTGATTATAAATTAAAACTGTGATTTTAAGCACAATGAAAGAGGGCTATGAAATGAAATGTAAAGCACCCTGGATGAAAGCTGCAATTAGTTGTGCTTCTAAACATATGCAAAATCCTAAGGGTCATAAGGCCTAAAAAGCAGTGGTTAACTATATGCTAAATCTAAAGACTGTTGGCCATGATTAAAATGTAATGATTAATTCCTCACGGAGCCTACGGGTTGGGATGTGAGATGGAGTAAGGGACAGCTAATTCTAAGTGTCCCCTAGAACCTCAAGTTACGGTTAGTTGTGCACCTAGTCACGATGGTTCTAGAAAAGATCCTCACGGAGCTGGTTCAAGCTTGGATGTGAGCTGTAGACATTTGCTAAAGTTGAATAGGCACTCCTCAAATCAACTTATTCCATTTGTGAGACACCAAATTTTTGGACTCTACAGGCCATTTAGAGCCTTAATGTTTATGTATTTTATCTCAAAATTTTAGTTTTATGTACCTCAAAACTTGTACCTTGGTATAATTTTGCTAATTGTGCGCTTACATGCAATATAAATCAACAAAATTTGCATATTTAGTGTCTACTGGTTTGGATATATATATATATATATATATATATATATATATATATATATAAGTCACATGACATATAATTTTACAAATTACAAAACATAAAACTGAAATATAGACATAAAGATCCAAAACTAGAACAATACGTATACAACTAGTAGTAGTTACTAGTACTACATCGTACATGTAACAATAACATCAATGATGAATCATGACCAAACACATAAGAAATTAGAATACTCAAATTATACACATCATAAAATAGAACTAGAAGTTAGAACCATAAACTGCAGTGTTCTCATTAATCATTAAGTCATTTGATGTAAAATCAAAATCAAAATGTATTACATAGGTAGTAGAGACTAATTCATTGATACTATAGGTGGGAATGCCAATGGAAAATACAAAATAGGGGTAGATACTAGAACCGTAGATGGAAGAATCTCATAGTTGTCACCAATCTGTAGTCCAGGTCCTCCATGTCAGCATCATCGGAATCATAACCACTGCCATTGCTATATCCTCCATCCTTCTCCTCCTCCTCTATACCCAATATGAGATCTGCATATGCTGGTGTGGACAATGACCCCTCGAGGATCACCATCATCAAAAGTCACCGGCTCTAGCACAGATTCATCAAGATCCAAGTTGGCTAATGCCAACTCAACACTGTTGTCCAAACCCACATCATCAAGAAACACATCCCACATCTTTGTATTTCCCTTCAACCACTCCTACCTTTTCCTGTAAATAAGATGAAGGTTGGAGTGCACAAAGACCATTTTCTTTGCCTTGGACTGCTCAAGCATGCCCTTCTTCAAACTGTATAAATTCCCATATGTGCTCCTATTCCTCTTGCAACAAGAACATGAAGTAACCCGAGAGAGGAGCCTCAAGGCTAAATTCTGTATAATAGGGCATGCTACCCCACGAATTCCCCACCAAGCATAGGCCTTCTTAGCCCCCTTGACTCTAATCACATCATAGCCTCCAATCTCCGAGTGCCAGTGGAAAACTCAACGAAGACCTCCACCACCTCATCAAGGGATGCAAATCTCTCCACCCCTATGAGGATGGGATTTGTGTGAAGCCCCACCATTGAGCCAATCAATAATGTAGTACTTGGGATTCAAAGAGTGAGCCAAGCAATGCAAGGGTGTGCAATTCTTATCCCACCTGGCGATAAGAATATCCCGTATGGTGGTGAATAAGATCTTTGTTGATGTTCCATACTCAAGGCACTCATTCTACAAAATAATGGTCTTCACGGACTCAATCATGGAATCTCACCCCTCATAAACATCTCCTAAGATGGGTTGGTCCGTGTTTGCAAACCGCGACAAAGAAATGATAGGGTCCATGATCTTGATGGTAAGATATACCCTCCCACCAACCATCATCTAACACTATATCCTTGACCTTTTTTGAAGAAGTTTGATCTATCTTTCTCCAAAAATACCAAAACTCTGAAATAACCATGGCCCCAACAGCGGTCTTGACCTCCCTCAACCTCTTAAGCATGATGAATGTGTTGATATTGTATGTAGCTTTGGAAAATATTCTTATGTCGGCCATGAACCCCTCCGGAAAGTCCTAGAAAGGAAACCCCCCCGGAAAGTTCTAGAAAACCCCAGAAAGCATGGAAATAGAAAATGAAGGTATAAGTAAGAAGGATGCCCTCCTCATTTGTACATCAAGCAAGTTCGCATCAAGTCAGTGAGACAAGTGCACAAGGGAGAGAAGCAGCAGCTAGAGGAAGACTAATATCTCGGGTTTTATCTTATCTTTGTATCTGGGGTATCTTTCTATGAGAGCTTTAGGTCTTCATTGTATTGACATTGTACTTGATTGATGAATCTATACTGAAGAAGTTATGTTGGGTTTTCTTCCCCAAGAGGGTTTCCCAGGATAAATCTTTGTGTATGCTGTGAATGTCTTTGTTTCAATGATCATTATGCATGCAATTATTGTGGTATGATATAAATGGAATTAAATTCTAAAGAATTATGAATAACATAACTGCTTAAGTAAAATCTCAACATGGTGTCAAAGCAGTGCTAAAAGAAGTCATTACAATAGCTGCTATTGCCGAAAGTTGGAAACTAGGGCTTCCGGTTTTTGCCTGTTCTATCCATAGATCTGACTAAAAAGAAGGTTTGCTCAACTTGCCTTGGGAGGGTGCATCTTCTCCCTAGATCAAATTCTCCAGATTCAAAGTTTGAAAAAGTTAGGGTTTCCTCATAAAACCCTAGGTTGGACGTTAAGCAGTTTTCAGGTTAACATTGGAGCTGATTTTGGCTTGTGGAGATCACCTTGGCATAGCGCATTGACTGGTAAGTCCAAATTCCATTTCTGAAAACTTTCATCTCCGTCATATTTTTAAGCTTGGACAAAATGACGAACAACACCAAGCTTGATGAGAAGCTTGAAGGGGCTGATAACTTCCGAGCATGGAAGTACAGGGTGCTTCTCATTCTAGAAGAGAATGATTTGGAAAAATATGTTGAAGAAAAGGTTGATGAGGCAAAGGGAGATGAAGCTAAGGAAAGGCACAAGAAGAACATGACTAGGGCAAATAGAATCATTGCAGATTCTATCAAGAATCACTTGATCCCTCATGTCTCGTCATTGAAGACTCCAAAGCAGATGTTTGATGCCTTGTCCCGGTTGTTTGAAGACAAGAATATCAACCGGAAGATGACATTGAGGACACGGCTCAAGATTGTGAAAATGCAGGATTCAGAAACCATTCAATCCTACTTCACAAGGGCATCTCAAATCAAAGAACAGCTTGAAGCCATTGGAGAAACAGTTGATGAAGCTGAGATAGTGATGACTAGATTGAATGGTCTCCCAAGGTCTTGGGAATCATTTATTCAAGGGATTTGTTCCAAAAGGAAGCTAAAGAAGTTCAACACGCTATGGGAAGAGTGCACACAAGAAGAAGCTAGATTGGTAGTGTTATCCATTAAATTGTACTTAGTGGATCCCGAGTGAACCGTCGAAGACTTGAACAATCTAATTGTTCATCATCAGTGTTATGAGATCCATCAGGCCAAATTTTTGGCCCTTTGTAAAATTTTGCATGTCCAGACCCCCATGGGGGAATTGTAATAAGTTGGTCTAGCATGGTCATTTTTGTAACAGGCTTGGCTTACCTTAGGTTTATCTATCAATGTGGTACTCTAGAATGTTTTTTCCTTAGGAATTATGCATTGTGCTTTAGTGGCGTATAATTCCTGAGTTTTTCACTCATACCTCTAAAGCTGGAGTATTTACCTTGGTGGTCAAACCTAGGGAGGTTATTAAAGTCTATGTGTCTATGTATTTTTAATATGCTAGCCATCAAAATTGAGTCATATGGACATGCACTAGGTCCCCTAGGTTTTTTAAGTTATTCGGAGAAAAA
Organism: Larix kaempferi; assembly: GCA_027924585.1. NCBI lineage: Eukaryota > Viridiplantae > Streptophyta > Pinopsida > Pinales > Pinaceae > Larix > Larix kaempferi. The sequence goes on from BSBM01001023.1 coordinate 18,221,128, forward strand.
TAATTTTTCCCGTTTAACGGGATTTTTTTTAATATCTTAATTAAAAAATAAAAAAAGTGATAAAAGTGTGGTTAGGAGGTGAATTTTGGCATGGGGGTGCTCGTTTTCTAATCCAGAGCACCCACAAAACCCTTAAACCCATTTTTCCTAAGTTTTGAGTGAGTATTTATCTCCAAAATTAATATTTACTCGAAAAGAGCCAAAAAGACCAATTTAATTGGCAAAAAAGACATAATAAAGGCAAAATCTCAATCCCACGGATCAAGGAAATGTGTTGGAATCAAATCTCCTTTGATTGGCAATCAAATCAGGGAGAATATTGAGCAAATAAATGATGATTTGATTGGAGATTGGAGATCCACTAGGGGGAGCGAATTTGTGGTTGGAGAGATGTCAAGTGGAGGTTGAAAAGTGTCAAATGGTTGGAGAAAGGTGTCATTAACCTCCCCAAACCTCTCACATGTGTCAACAATCCTTTTCCAAGTGTATCAATCCATTTCTCCAAGTGTCAAAAAGGATCTATCTTGGGAAGTGCACCTCCCCCTCTCTCATTTTTCTATATAAGCAAGGTATCTCATGCTCATTTCTTCATGATGGAGCATTGAACCTCTGCTCATGTACTATTTAGCTTTTGGCTATTTGTTGAATAATATTTTGAAGACTTTGGAGGTCAAGATTGGTTGCTCTTGTTCCATGTTCATGCATGCACTTGGTTGAGGTATACTTGTACAATTTCATTTTTGCTTTCATATCGCTATTGTGGATTGATCTAGCTTGGCAAGGCTCTTTGAGTCTAATAGAGTAAGCATTCATAGTTTTTGACTTGCTTATGTATATTTAATTGTTTAGAGATCTAGGAGCAGCACATGTAGTCGGTTATACTGTTCCCCTTCTAATCTCTTTCTGTTGATATACTAGATTTAATCATTTTGGTGTATGAGTGTTTTTGAAGTTGTGCAGGATTGGATCCTAAGCTTTGGAGGTTGATCTAGTCTTGACTCTTCTTCCAAGCTTGGTGGCTGGTTGATTCTATATTTCGATTGACATGTTGGTTTTGCAGGCATCAATCTTCCTCTTCTCTTCCAAAGCTAAATAGCTTGTGGTTTTTCCATCTTCTTCACATAAACAAAATAGCCTTTCTTTTATATTTTTCTTGAAGCAAGTAGAGTAGATCCAAAGTTCATTTTTAAATCTCTTGCTTCCCGTAGATCTACATAGCTTCATCTCAAGGTTAAATCATAGATCTAGATCTAGTACCTTATGCTTGAAAGTGCTTAAAATTTTCCATATTTTTGTAAGCATAATATCTTGTATTTTTATGTAGTTTTATAGGTTCTTACCACTAATTTGCAGCATGTTAGCTCGCTGGTTTTTAGCAGGTCCGTGATGAAAGTGGGCGGATTTGTGACCAAAACCCATCCAAAAGTGCCAAAAACACTTCCGGCGGACCCCCATCCACTTGTATAAATTTCTATATGATTGTAAGCCCTTAGATCCAACTATAAGTGGACTAAGTGGCATTTCTTTTTTGCTTTTATTGTAATTATTAAACGAGAGCAATGGGATACTCAACACCCAGACCCCATCCCCCCTGGGAGGATTTGCATTTGTAATAATTTTGTGAATGAATTTTTCTAACAACACAACAAACACACACACACTTTGAGGTTGCAGGGTGTATACCTTAACTATATTTTTAACTTTCAATTCACTTTATTTTTTGCAAGCATAAAATCAGAAATAACACAACCTCGTTGCCACGAAGTATGCTCTCACCACCACACAAAGGCTTTGCGGATTAGTGGTGGATGATTAGAAAAGTGACACATAGGTCTTGTGTTGCTTTGCTTTGCTTTCAAGTTTAAGTTATTCTTGTTCTACAACTATCTCAATTGGAATAAACATTTGGTTTACATATCGGAGTATGCTCTTTCCCCTTGCGGGCATCTTGCCTGGGCCTGTGGGAAATCAGAAACGATTGTAGCCACTTCATTAATTTTCCACATTTAAGTTAAAAACTCACATAATAAAATTAACTACCCATTCACATGGTGGAAATCCGGCACTTTGTAATTAAAACTTGTGTGGGGAAATTTCTCAGAGGAAGCGGGAACAACTGGGAGGCGACCTCAGGGCACAGTTAAACTACACCCTTTGTTGGTGTAGTGTTGAACACCGCCCTAGAGACTCCATTCCAGCCCACACATTCTCGTGAGGATCCACCATCTTTTGATTTCCGGACATTCCTCCCTGTACCTCACGGTATCTCGGGAGTCCCCCTTTTCCCTAACTAATTTCGAACCATTAATAATCTAAAAGTAACCAAGAAGCAATCGCAAAACATTTCCCTTTCAGTAGCAACTTTATATCTTGTTTTGACTCCATAAGGCACTGGTCCACAACACATTTTTCATTTGCTTTATATCATATCATTGTTGTGCTATTTATTGATAGTCATTTCATTTTTGTTGGTGAAGGTACATTTTATAAACTATTTTGCAAATCATCTTGGAAACCTTTTAATCAAATCATAAAACTCGTTAAACATCATCATTAACCAATTCACCGAAACATTATAATTGCCTTAGAAACATTCTATAGGGACTACCCCCCTTGGCTTCGATTAGGAGTTTGTCCTAAACGGAGGAGTCAAGATCAGGTAACAGCCTTGACTTGAGACTTGCCCCCAAGGGCGCACCGAGCAGTAGCATAGATTTCTGCTGCGTTAACCATGTGCGCAATCCGGCAGCAATAGGTAGTACGATAAGAAAAGTTGGGTGATGTTGAAGATCAAGCACTAGCAGCACATGCAAGAAAAGGGAAAATCAAGAAAGAATCCCATTCCCGCAAAAAGTTTTTGAAGACACAAAAAGATTACTCAAATTACAAATGTTACAACTGCCAGAAGATGGGACACATTGCAAGAAATTGTCCTCACATAAAAGATCAGATCAAAAAAGGAAAGAATAAAAGACATCATGGTCATGCCGCAAAAGATGATGAGCATGTTCAGAAGAAAGCAAGAGAAGATGATTCAAGTGAAGAATATGTGTTAATATAAGCTCTTACAGGGGCAGTCACTTATGGAAGTGACACATGGCTTGTTGATAGTGGTGTTTCTAAGCACATGACCAGTTACAATAATTCTCTCACAAAGTTGGTACAGAAGGATTCAGCTCATAAGGTGAAGCTCGGTGATGATTACCAGTATCCCATAAAAGGGGTAGGAGAAGCCTCCTACAAGTTGGATTCCGGAAAGCCTATGAAGATGAAAGATGTATTGCATGTACCTGGTTTGAAGAAGAATCTCCTCTCCATCTCAACATTAGAGGAACATGGATATAGAGTTTCTTTCGTTGATGGCCAAGTTCTCAAGTGGCCAAAGGGAAAGACAATTGATGATGTTATCGTGATTGGAGTTCAAGAGAGAGGCTTGTACAAGCTAAAGGAGCAATCAGATCAAGCATTGGTACATAGCACTGTGAATCCGAGTGAGCTATGGCATAGAAGACTTGCTCACGTACATTACAAAGCATTGTCGATCATAAGCAAGATGGCTACAGGTCTACTAGAGATTCAGGTGAATCGTGATGGTATATGCAAGGGATGTGCACAAGGCAAGAACGTGAAGAGTTCGTTTCCAAGCAGTGACAGCAAAGCCAAAGGAGTCTTGGACATAGTACATTCGGATGTGTGTGGACCGATGTCATCAACATCACTTAGCGGGTATGTGTATTATGTTTCATTTATTGATGATTACTCACGTAAAACTTGGATTTATTTCTTAAGAGCAAAATGTGAATTGTTCAGCAATTTCAAGGAATTCAAGGCCCTTGTAGAGAATCTCTCTGAAAAGAAGATAAAGACATTAAGGTCAGATAACGGAGGAGAGTTCACATCAGATGCATTCAAGACATTCTGCATAGAAGTTGGGATTAGGAGGGAGATGTGCACTCCCTACAATCCTCAGCAGAATGGCGTGGCAGAAAGAAAGAATTGGACGATAATGGAAGCAGTGAAGGCTATGATTCATGATCGAGATTTACCATTGCACCTATGGGCAGAGGCAGCCAGAACCACTGTATATGTGCAGAATAGAACTCCTCATAGTGTACTTGGGAACAAGACGCCAGAAGAGATGTTTACAGGAGAGAAGCTAGAGGTCAGCCACCTTAGGATATTTGGTTGTCCTGTATATGTACATATTCCCAAGTATAAGAGAACGAAGTTGGATCCTTCGGGCAAGAAGGGTATATTTGTTGGATACAGTGAGTCATCAAAGGCATACAGAGTCTGCATTCCCGGTTACAGGAAGATTAAGACTAGCAGAGATGTCACCTTCAATGAGAATGCAGCTTTTAGCAAATCAAGGCAAACTCATACAGATGAGGTCCATGATGAGGATCCTGAAGCTCCTAGAGTCACAGATATTGGTACAAAAGATGATGTTGCACCAGAAGAGCATGTTCTAGAGGATCATGATATGGCAGAACTGCAGAGACCTGTAGATCCACCCTGAGAAATGATTACACATAAGAGAAGGACCATCTTGGGCTTGGGAGATTATTCCGAATACAGAGAAATAATGTGCTCCAGACGGGTCTTTCAGAGACAGCGAAAGACCTCGACCATATTCCAGCTACGTGGCATTACTATGTGACATCATTGATGCAGAGCCTTCCAGTTATGAAGAAGCAGCTGATAAGAAAGTATGGAAGGATGCCATGATCGAGGAATACCAATCCATTATGAAGAATGATGTTTGGGATGTGGTTCCGAGACCGAAGGGGAAGTCAATGGTGACTTCCAAATGGATCTACAAGACGAAGGATGGAGCAGATGGTAGTGTCAAGAAGTACAAGGCAAGGTTTGTGGCTCGTTGTTTCTCCCAGAAAATAGGAATAGATTATGAGGAGACATTTGCTCCTATGGCAAGATACACATCGATTAGAGCTATACTTGCAATAGCTGCAATGATGAAATGGAAGCTACATCAGATGGACATAAAGACAACCTTTCTCAACGGTGAATTGGAAGAGGAAGTGTACGTGGAACAACCACAAGGATTCGAGACACATGACAGGCAGACACGTGTGCAGATTGAAGAAAGCCTTATATGGATTGAAGCAGGCACCCAGGACGTGGTATGGCAGAATTGACAGTTTTCTGATAAGCTTGGGCTTTACTAAGAGTAAAGCAGATTCCAACCTTTACTACAAGGTTGTGGATGGTAGACCAGTAATATTGCTATTGTATGTGGATGACCTATTTCTAGCAGGGAATGAGAAGCTCATTGCATGGTGCAAGAAGGAGCTCACTGCAGAATTTGAACTGAAAGACATTGGTATGATGCACTATTTCTTGCGTCCAGAGGTATGGCAGAGACAGAACAAGATTTTCCTTAGCCAAGGAAAATATGTTGTAGAAATCATGAAGAGGTTCGGGATGATGGATTGTAAACCCATGCCTACACCGATGGTAACGAACCTGAAGTTATTGAGTGATACTTCTTCAGAAAGAGTGGATGCCACCATGTATAGATAGATGATTGGTTCGTTGATGTATTTGATGAACACTAGGCTAGATATATGCTTTGCAATGAACACATTGAGTCAGTATATGGTTGATCCAAGACGTGTTCACTTGATTGCGGCAAAGCATGTGATGAGGTACCTGAAAGGTACAGTGGACTATGGACTCAAATATGTTTCGGATCATGAGATAAGATTGCAAGGCTATACTAATTCAGATTGGGCTGGTAGTGTCACAAATCATAAGAGTACATCAGGATGTTGCTTCAGTTTGGGATCAGCTATGATCTCGTGGCTCAGCAAAAAGTAGACTAGTGTGGCACTCAGTACAACCGAGGTAGAGTATATAGTAGCATGTTCAACTAGTAGCGAAGTTGTGTGGATTCGGAAGTTGCTTGCAGGGATGTTTGATCTCAAGTTGGAGGTGACTTGTATCTTCTGTGACAACCAAAGTTGCATTAAGTTGTCTGAGAACCCTGTGTTTCATGACAAGTCAAAGCATATCGAGATCAAGTACCATTATATCCGAGACATGGTGCAGAAGCGAGCTGTGAAGCTCCAGTATATTGCGACAAATGAGCAGATAGTCAATGTGTTGACCAAGCCTCTGTCAAAGATAAAGTTTGAGTATTTCGGGGACAAGCTCGACGTGGTGCAGAATAACTTCCCTTGTTGAGAGGGAGTGTTGAGTTGCAGATGCGATTCGAGGGGCAGTAGCATATAGAGTGTGGCAACAACGGGTAGTCATTCACGGGAACGTTACCGATTGAGGCACAAGTAGGCCTGACCTTGCACAAGGTCAGGATACCCAGTCTTCGAGGCTGGAAGAGTAGGTCATGTGTACTAGTGGATGCCCAACTTTCGGGCTGGAGGGCCAACCTATGTGGGTTGGAGGATTCGTAGCCTTGGGCTAGATGGTTGGTGTGTGCGCACTGGATCACCTAACCCTTGTGGTTAGATGCCCAGTCACTGTGGGTTGGATGCCTGGTGGTGCCAACCAAAAGGGCTAGCTTTCAGGATAGTTACCCAATTCTGTGAGCTGGATGGTTTTCTAGTTCTGTGTGAGCTAGATGCCTAGTTCTGTGTGAGCTAGATGAAGTCCCGTAATGACATAAGGTCCAAAAGGACGCCGAAATCCATAAGGACCAAAAGTACAATGAGGCTGTACCCACTAGTGAGATGCTACGTATGATGATGAGGCCCCAGATGCATGATGTGGATGATGGCTTGCTCGTACAGAACTTCTAGTGATGGATAGATTCGTGGAAGCTCAACAAGTAAATGGTCAAGTAGGGGTCAGCGAAAGCAATATCGAAGATCACGTCAGAAGCATACCTTCCTTGCTAAGTGTTAATTTATCCCAGATGTCACTACTCGATCTAGGAACCCTGAGATCTCAATGGACTTAAGTCTCTATAAGCCAATAAACCCTGCTTCTCTATGCTAGAGAAGATCACATATAAAATAGACTTATAACTGAAAGCGCTTACAGATCTCTTAACAACTTTAACCAAATAATAAGCAATCACACAAATTGACTCACAATGTTATCCTGGAAACCCCAATGGGGGAAAACAACTCTGATGGGGCTTTCTTCTTTCTCGAGCCTAGAGCAAATAAAGAGAGAATCGTTGCATACAAAAATTCAAAAGATACAATCGAACCTGACGGGTATAAAACCCTAGATCTGCATGCAATAGCTACTGCATGCACTTGGGAAATGCACCCCTGTTGTCTGTTTTGATCTGGATCTCTCTGAATGTATGTCTCTGCCAATCTCGAATGTAGTACCCGCCTCTCTCAATCCACATCCCTGATCTGCTCTATCAAAGAAGAAGATTTGCAACTTCACTCTGTAGAATGCACTCCCTCTGCATGGGAAAATGCGCCCTCTCTGCAGCTATAAAGTCGCCCTAGCTCAGATCTCAATCTATCTTTGCTCAGAAAGTCTCATATCTTCTTCAATCACTAAAGAAGATCAATCCTAAAGGTCTCGACTCACCTAGCCTCAAGCATAACTGCCCACCAGTCAACCACGTCTTCCTCTCCTCAGGAAGTGTGCCCCTGCTGCTCTGGAAGTCGCCCTAGCTCAATGCTCTGAGATGTTTCCACTCAGATGCTCTAACAACACTTAGTAATGACATATTTGTGCCTCTAATCAAGTGAGGACTGATCCCTCTCAGATCCCCTCACTATCCCTTCTACAGATGCGCCCCCCTCTCTCTGGAAGTCGGCCACTCTGCATGCACAAGTCGCCCTCACCCTCAATCTCTTCTTCTCTGAAGAAACTGTTGAGTAACCTATGCCAGTGACCTTTTGCCTCCTTATAATAACTCACTAATCAATTAGGGTTTCTGAAACCCTAACATGAGTGCATGTAAAAACTCACTTTTGCATGTTTTTTAATTAAAAGGTTTGTCATGCAAAAAGTTCCATGCATGAGGCAAATCACCCTGAAAGGTCCGCATGCATCCACCATTGAATTCATGCCATCTGGTAGAGTGTATCTCACCCTCTACCTCTTCCTGATGCCTATACTGCAAGTGTACCTCCATGCTAGGCATATGAACATGGAGGACATCCCGAGACACCACTATCTCTAACACTAAGAGGGAGTGTTGATATTTTATGTAGCTTCGGAAGATATTCTTATGTCGACCATGAACCCCTCGAAAAGTTCTAGAAAGGAAACCTATGGAAAGTTCTAGAAAGGAAACCCCAGAAAGTTCTAGAACGGAAACCCCCGGAAAGTTCTAGAAAGGAAACCCCCCCCCCCCTCGAAAAGTTCTAGAAAGCCCCGGAAAGCATGGAAATAGAAAATGAAGGTATAAGTAAGAAGGATGCCCTCCTCATTTGTACATCAAGCAAGTTCGCATCAAGTCAGTGAGACAAGTGCACAAGGAAGAGAAGCAGCAATTGGAGGAAGACTAATATCTCGGGTTTTATCTTATATTTGTATCTTATCTTTGTATCTAGGGTATCGTTTTGTGAGAGAGCTTTAGCTCCTCATGGTATTGACATTGTACTTGATTGATGAATCTATACTGAAGAAGTTTTGTTAGGTTTTCTTCCCCAAGAGGGTTTCCCAAGATAAATCTGTGTGTATGTTGTGAATGTCTTTCTTTCAGTGATCCTTATGCATGCAGTTATTATGGTATGATATAAATTGAATTGAAGTCTAAAGAAATATGAATAACATAACCGCTTAAGTAAAATCTCAACAAAATGAGGAGGCAAACCGAGTATCTACAATCTTCAACAATGATAGATGTGTGTACTCTTTATAGATTATGAGGGCATTGGTATGGTTTTGTACAAAATTGCGAATATGGCGTGCATCATCAACCATCCATGCCACATCCGAAGCAATAGATTTTAAGTGCCAAATTTAAAGAATGAACAATGCAAGGTGTCCAAAATATCTATGGATATTTAGCTTCCACAAGCATGCCAGTAGCCTTGCAAATAGGGGCATTATCTATGATAATTTGCACACAAGAATCAACACCTACATCTTAAATAGCCTTAATGAACAACTCACCCATATATTGTGCATCCCTGTATTGTCCAAGAGCATCCACCGCTTTCAAGAAGATTGGTCCATTCTGGGAAGCCACCATGAAATTGATGAGTGGATTATGTGCTGCATCCGTCCATCCAACGGAAACAATACTAACACCAAATGAGGGCCATGATGATTTAATAGGCTCTAGGATTTTATCCACCTCTTCCTTTTCCTTAATCAACAATGTGGTTCTAAGCTTCTCTGAACTAGGAGGCACATACCAGTTGGATCTTGTCCAATTAGAGCTCAACACATCTCAATAAACAAAGGAGACTATGCACCATTAAACGAAATGAAGTTAAAATAGAAAAAAAAAAACAATGGTAAGACCAATCTCATCATCTCGCTTCTCTTATTGATAGATCTCGTCCATTGGACCAACATTTGAAGCTGCCCTCTTTTTTGGTGGTCGTATTGAATTTCGAGTCCCACTCCCAATTCCAAATTTGCCACCGCTAGATGGATTCCTCAAAAATGGAAGATAATATAATTTTATTAATGTCCAACTAATGACCACAAAAGTAGGTCAAAGGGACTGCTGAGTACAATGATCTCAATACAATGCAGTAGTACCAAAAGGTCTCCTATAAAAGGAAAGAGCAGAAAGTAAAGTGCAATAAGGTAGAGTAGTAGAAAGTGAGATCTCCCCCAAGGCATGAAGAACCCTCGGCCCCAAGCTTAGATGCCTTTGTTGATGATGGGGTGTATCATAGGAGAAGAAGATCTAAGGACAAGAGGAACCAGAAGAAAGGAGGTAGATCTATCATGGAATGGATCCATCTCTCCTACCATCCGAGGCCGAATGAAGAAAGCTAAGTATAGTCGGTTGTCTCGAGGGGGACCTAGTGCGGTGCCTGGATCGTCCGATGTGCTACTAACTAGTAGAGGTATTGCACCAACGAGGTCTGGGGGATCTCATTCATCTACTAGGATGGAATCTGTTCTGGCCATGTCATTGAAATCTCATGGGATGAGGGAGGTCCCACGGGTCCGCACTAATGTGGAGTCCAAGGTTGTGTTGGTGTCAATCCATCTCTTAGTGGCCCTTCCTGAGGGTAGCACCGAGAAGGAGGTGATCCGCCGAATAGGGTATGGTCTAGTAGGAGGCTAAAGAGTATGGGCTCGAAGCTTGAGGGCCTCATGTATGCATAAGGCTAAATATCGTTGATTCGGATACTTGAAGAAGCTCGTGAGGGTCTGAGTCCCCTTGAATAAGTGATGAAACAGCCCCCTAATCTCATAGTAAATGGGGCACCGGAAGATGAAGTGCCCCTCAGTCTCTATCTCCTGTAGCTGGCATAGCTGACAGATCTTGTCTGGTCGATCGATATAGTGGTCTATTTCTACCCGAAGTCTATGCGAGCCCACTCTAGACTGGCCTAGAGGAATGCAAAGAGCATGTACCCAATGTCGGAATATATATTGTGGTCGAATGATGAACCCATCCCTAAGCTCCAAGAAATGCTCAGCATAAAAGTCCATCTTTGGGCGTGACCCACCATGGGGGTTAACCCAAGTGATATGGATAAACTACCTATAAATGTCATCTCTAATGATCTTGTTCAGCGCCTGTCTAGTCGGTAGGAGATGGTCGGGTGCATCCAAGGAATACTAAAACTGAGGGAAGCGATCAATCTGAATGCCCACGGACCCTAACAAATCTGAAACCCCCGCAAACCAACCTCGAGCATGGCCCAATGGGATAGAGAGGGCAATGGTCTTAGAAGAGGATTTTCACTTTTATGTTTCCCACTTGCTTTTTCCACCTTCCTGGAGCCAACCTTGTCCTCTCTTTCCAATTCTTTTCGTTTGCTAGCACTATTTTTTTACATGTTGCAAGTCCATAGTCAATGCCTAACAGATGGCCCTTGACTCAGTAGTAGGTGCTCTTGAATGATATTTTGCAGAAACTACATTGCAAAAGAACATTCCCCCAGCCAGTAATCCTTGCCCCGGGACCTTCTTGTTTTGTTACATACTTCCACAGTGGATATTTCATTTCTTGTGCTTGCTGCCTTGCTACAGCAAAATTATTTTAGCATTCGAAGATGCAATTTCAGCTCCACTTTCAGCAGATGGGGCACTTATGCTGGCAGAAATAGATGCACTTGGAGGGGGACAGCACTAACCTGCACATTCCTCCCTTTCTTTGACCTTTACCAGCTGCCTTTGATGTCTGAGCCATGATTTCTGTGGAAAGATTCAACAACAACCCTGCTATAATGACAAATCTGCTGCCTTCAAATCACTTGGAAAGCAATGGAATGATCTTCAAACCTGTTTTTCAGCCTTCACCTACAAAAAACATAACACTAGCTCTCTTTCACAACAGCCAAAAGTGAAAAAAAAAGATGAAAAATGCATTTTTATGGTTCTAACTTCTGCGGCCTCTTTTTTCCACCAGATGTGTCAGACACGCGGGACACAGCTAAGGCACGTGTCCGACACGTGTTTGGCAATGAATCCTGCTCCAGGACACGTTCCAAACACGTCTGGCCATGTCCGTGTTCGACACAGGATACGGACACGGGGGGGAGGGGTTCAACGTGTCCTATGACATATATATATATATATATAATTAAAATTTGAATATATTATATATTTTTCTTTATATATATATAATTAAAATTTGAATATATTATATATTTTTCTTTGACCAGTTCTTCAATCAGTTCTGGCTTGAGTCAAAATTTTGGGAAAACATTTCCAATCCAATTCCAATTTTGAATCACAGGGTTATATGAAATACCTCTAACATCATACGCAGAAGTCATATCCATTCAAACTTCAAACTTATAGGTTAAAATTCCTCATAGTTTTTATTTTTCTCCCAAAATGGAAGAGGAAGTTTTCCTCAATTTAAAAAAACAAATAATATTTAATTGCCAGACACATGATCATCATTACCAAGAATAACTAAATGAAATTAGTCTATTAAAAGTACAAACGTGCAAAGGATTTTGATACCTCACTATATCTTTACCTTGAAGTATCCATGATTGTATCATACTCCTAGAGTATTGCGGGAACCTCTCCACACACACCTCATCCAATCTTTGCCTCCTAATTCCAATAGAACCACACTACAAGTGATCAACATACATAATTTCAAACTTTACAAAACGAAGAACAACATGATTTATCAACAAGATTGGATGTGAAGATATAATTGGCAAACCTATTCGATAAAAAAAGGACCCAAAAAACCTCTAGTGATTAGAGATAATGAATAGCATTCTCAGTTTCATATAGGAATTAAACAAACTGAAAATTCCTATGCTCGTACTCTTCAAAAGAACTATTGAAGAAGCTTCTTAGAAATAAAGAGCAAAGTATATCAGAAAATAACAACAAAAGTTCACTCCTAGATCAAGAATAAGGCAAGTAATTAGTAACCCAAGGAGACAGATGAACATTCCAATCAAAACAACTCCAATAACCAAAGTTGCAGACATGAAGGAAGAATGAAATGATTATGCCCAAAAACAAGTAATTTCAAATAGTCCACATTAAAGACATGGTAGTATGTTTACAAAAGTACAAGTAAGAAGCCCAAAGGTATAAGATATTAATGGATATCTAAATAGCAATAATTGTCAGTATTGTAAGAAAGTCAACGGTATCAATCAAAATAATTCCACTACCAAGTTTGTAGACATGAAAGGAGAATGAAATGATGACGCCCAACCACAGGTAATTTCAAGTAATCCAACTTAAAGACATGCTCATCTGTCCAAAATTAAGAAGACAAAAGGTACAAACTTTTAATGAATTTCTAGATAGCAATACTTATTGGTTGTACAATGGTATGTAAAGTAACTAGGAGGTAACATATTAGATTATTCATTATAAACATATGCACACAACAATAAGCATGTAAGGAATAAACTAAACCCATTCAAAAATTGAATTGAAACACTAGGAATTATATGAATCGCCATAACAACTAAGTTTGCTACAACCAAAAAAAACAACTCAAAGGGAAGTTTAATACAACAAGACATCTATGTTGAAATTCCTCAGCACATGATAACGATCCTAGTCTGATTTCTAACCTACCTACAGAAAAACAGAAAACTAAAATATGTATCAAAACTGCAAATCTGAAATCTACTAGATACTGAAACACATCCCACTGAAAAAAGTAGCAACATGTACACAGACATGAAACTCAAATCACATCCCTGTTTATAATTCTTGAAAACAGGAAATACACTAAAAGCTTCAAACTCTACTCTTCAACCACTGCTTCTACTCTGAAAAACTGAATGAATAAAAGATATACCCTTGCTTTACCATACAACTAAAGAAGAGACTCTAGGGTTTTCAAACATAGCCCTGATCCAACACTGGATCAATCCTGAAATAAACCTAAAACCTAGATCTATTTCTGGCCTTGGGATTATTGCCCTGAACTTGCATGAAAGAGCTATTCCTAGGAAAGTGTGCTCACTAGAGAAGATTGCAAGTATGCATGGATGCATCTTTCTCTTCTAGGGATTTGCACTGCCATCTATTCTTGCAACATTTCCACATCCTAACTAAAACAGAACAGCAGTCTACTTAATGATAAAATTAGAACCTATTCTAAAGAAAGAAAAGTATGTACTCTAAATTTATGACAGCAGTTAAAACTGGAATGAACCTAAGGCTGGTGCATGCATGCCTCAAGCATTCATGTGCCTTCTAACATTACCTACATATCCACTGCTGCTGCACCTCCTGCCACTGTTGCTGGCCAGAAATAGTGAACCTATAACTATGACTGCACCTTTCTGTTGAATTGTTCTCTGTGCCCAGGTCTTGGAGAACTAACTCAAAGGTACAATATCTAACACTCTCTCTTACCAAGGAAGTGTTCACCAATCACAAAATGCTCTCTCTACATCTTGAACCTCCAATCTAATAGGAGCTTAGTCAAGCAGTTGACCACAAACAAACCTGAAGAAACATGACTCAGGATCACTGCTTCCTTCTGTACTTTGAACTCTGTTTAGAATCTTCAAGGTGAAAATCTTTTGTACAAGGAACACTGCATCAGCAACCTGCCAACCTCCTTTGTCCTTCATGCCATCTTCAATGGTCAAAATCTTCTAACACCAAATCATGAACTATTTGAGACTTCCTACAACAATGAACTCATTTGTATACAGGGCCAAGACAAGTGTATCTGATCTACCAAATAATGAATTGAAATTTACACTAAAATCAAAATAGCCCAACATCAGTACAATATCATTGATACCAAAATCCAAAACTGGTGATGCAAGCATCAGCCCATCCAAGGCAACTCCCTCTCCCTAGGAGAATCCCCCGACAACTAGAGTAAGAGTCTAATCAAGGTCATCTACCTCTTGCTGAGAGAATCCTTCTATAACAACCTTAACATGGTACTCTTCCATACTCCCATTAGCTGCAATCAAAAAATCAATCATTGATTCCACAGTCAATTCTGTAACTGTCTTCGCTACGTTGGAGAAAAAATTCTCCACCATGGCATCCTGCCATACCTACTCAACTAGATCTAGGAGTAGCCTTTAAAGGCCGCCTTCTTGCACTCCTTTGGCCAAAACTCGCCCAAGTCCGTGGTTGTTGTCTATGATGGTGACTAGCTGACCATCAAACTCAAGCAAACACTGTAAATCTACCGTGTAAGAAACTGAAAGTACACTCTTTGTTAAATCAAGAACATACAAGACAGAATCTAACTCAAGAACATAATTTGCTAATTTAATGACTAATTAACCATTTGTGAACCAGCAAAAGGAATCTACCATTCAATAACTTCATAAAAGGCAAAACATAAGTCTATAAATTCATTTCTCATTCCTTATAGAAGAAAACTATCTAAAGGGTGCAAGATTACCTATAACTTAAGCCGAGCAAAACTTATAGGAAAGAAACAATGCTGTGTAGAATTTTCTGCACTTTTATTGTCTGCTGGTTTGTGTTAACAATTTGTGGTTTTCACCTACAGCCGGTTATGCATAGGCTGTAGGTTACTTATAAAATTTTACTGTAGCAGTCAAACACTCAATATAATGCTAATAACAGGCTGAAAACACATTTAAGACATTCACACATGAAAAGTAGACTCAGAGATTTTTGGCCAAATCGAGCCCTGGAAAAACCCCCACGGGGAAAACCAGTTGAGAGAGAGAGATATTTATTATTTCTTCAGCAAAGTTAATGTAACAGCAGTACAAGAAAAAATACAACTTATCTCCACATTAAATGCACCCCAGACTGCCTCGATTTCTGTGCACAATAGCTGCCTAGAAATGCGTGCTGAAGCTTCTCGGATTCTGTGCAAATAATGACTTGGTTTCAGTGCTGTACCCTCCTCGATTTCAGTGCAAACAACCCTTGAAATCAGTGCTGACTGTTCCTCGAATTCTGTGCATGTGCCAACCTCAAAACCATGACTGAAATGACTGCTGTACGGTACCAGTCACTTCTAGAAAACCGTGCAGACTGATATCCTCAAACTGCGTGCCAGTTAACCTCGGGATTTGTGCCTGGGTTTGAAGTCTCGATATCTGTGCCTCAACAGTGTGAAGCTTCCTCGAAAACTGAGCCCACAATCATCCTCGAACTGCGTGCTATGGGGAATGCTGCTGTACGGAATGAACTCAGGTTTTGTGCTGAAGATGACAGCTGCTCTCTATTCACTGTGCTGATAATAAATGCCAAAATGCAAGCCTCGAAATCTGAGCCAATATCTGGAAACTCGTGCCAATGGAAATGGCAGCCTCGATTTCTGTGCTGGTGCCCTAGCTCCTCTCACTCGACCTCTCTCTTCTCAAAACTCAACAACTTCAAAATGAGCCTCCCTCATGCTTTTTACTAACCCTAAGTGGTTATCAAATCCAACGGTGGACATTGACTCAATCCAATGGCTAGGATAAGATGAGAGCAAAAATATCACTTTAATTAATTCACTTAAATAAATATTTGCTCACCCACTTTAACTTTAGCAAAAAGTGACTTTAAAAATATAAAGTCTCATTAATGTGTTTTTAATATGAGGGTCACTTTTCCCCCTTCTTAGTGACTTAGGCTAAAAATCACTAGGGGAACACATCCCTAGGTACAAAACTAACACTCCCTCTTACCGAGGAAGGTGTTCCGCACCACTCCCAACTTATCTCTGAAGAAGACAAACTTCCCCCTCTCCAAAGATTTCGTCAAGACATCTACAACCTGCTGATCAGTGGATATATACTGTAGCTCAACTGCCCCTCTCTGAACGTAGTCTCGAATGAAGTGGTACCTGATCTCAATGTGCTTTGACCTGTCATGGAAAACCGGATTCTCAGAGAGCTGAATGCAACTTTGATTGTCGCAGAAAATCACCGTAGGTCTCAGCTGCTGATCAAATAAATCTACCAATAACTTACGAAGCCACAGTGCTTCGCAAGTCGCCTGACTGGCTGCCATATACTCAGCCTCAGCAGAACTCAATGCAACGGACTTCTGTTTCCTGCTGAACCACGACACTGCTGCCGAGCCCAAGCTGAAACAGCAACCGGAAGTGCTCTTCCGGTCCCTCATACAACCTGCCCAGTCTGAATCTGTGAACCCAACCAAGCTGACTCCACCCGAACCCCTGTAGTCCAGACCATAATCCACTGTCCCTGCTAGGTATCTCAAGATGTGCTTTCCAGCCGCCCAATGCACACTCCTAGGCTGCACCATGAACTGGCTAAGAGTGTTGACCGCAAAGCACAAGTCTGGCCTGGTGTTGACCAGATACATCAACGATCCGATGAGCTGACGATATAGTGTGGGATCCACCAACTTACCCTCTGAAGCATGAAGTTGCTTCAAGTTGGTGATCATAGGTGTAGACATAGGCCTGCAGTCGTCCATCCGAAAGGTCTTCAGAATCTCTGCTGCATACTTCCCCTGTCCTAGGAAAATATGTCCTGGCTCCTGCCATACCTCCATCCCCAAATAGTAATGCATCAGCCCAATATCCGTCATCTCATACTCAGCTGCAAGATCTCTCTTGCACTGTGCAATAAGACGCTCATCTCCAATGATAAATAGGTCATCAACATATAACAAAAGAATGAGTGGATCTCCACCAACCACAATGTAGTATAGGTTGGGATCAGCCTCACTCTTCTGGAATCCCATCGAAGTCAAATACGCATCTATCCTGGAGTACCAAGCTCTAGGAGCTTGCTTCAGACCGTATAAGGCTTTCCTGAGCCTGCACACATGAGAATCTCTCCCATGTATCTCGAATCCCTATGGCTGCTCCAAATACACCTCCTCCTGCAGAAGACCATTGAGAAACGCGGTCTTCACATCCATCTGGTGGATCTTCCAACCCATCTCTGCTGCTATAGATATCACTGCCCTGATAGAGGAATATCGAGCAACTGGGGCAAATGTCTCATCATAGTCAACTCCCTCAACCTGTGAGAACCCCCTAGCCACAAACCGAGCCTTGAATTTCTCCACACTGCCATCTGCAGCATGCTTGACCTTGTAGAGCCACTTGGAAGTCACAACTGACTTCCCCTCAGGTCTCGGCACAATCTCCCAAGCATCATTCTTCATGATGGAATGGTACTCTTCCATCATGGCATCTCTCCATACCTGATGCTGAGAAGCCTCCTCAAAAGTAGAAGGCGCAGAGTCACGAAGACTCGCAACAAGGGCCATCCCATATCTGTTTGGCTCAACAATCGTCCTAATCGGCTCCTGAGGTCTACCAAATGCTTCTGCTTCCTTCAAGGTGTCCTGAAGCCACTTAGGCTTTCTCTTCCTTGAAGGCTCCTCCCAAACTGGTGTATCCTCATCTGAGGAAGTGCCAGAAGCATGAGTTCTAACACCCCGAGGACCTGTAGCTGATGAACTAGTCCCTGAGGACCCTGCAATCTGTGAGCCTGAAACCTGTGATCCTGAACCTGTGCCAATCCCTGAACCTGTCCCTGTACCTATCCCTGAGCCTGTAATCTGAACCACTGATCCTGTAGAAGCCGTGCCTGTACCCTGTGATCCAGTCACCCCAGAAACCTGCGGACCTGAAGCCTGTATGGAAGAAGCCTGACTCAACTGAGGTGTGGGAGCTGGTGGCTCCCCCTGCTCCATCTCTCTCGACTTCCTGAAGGCCCTCTCCTCATCAAACTTCACCTCCCGCCTAACTACAACTCTCCTCTAGCCAGAAATGTAAAGCCGATATACCTTCGAAGTCTCATCGTAACCTACAAAGATACCTCTCTCTGCGGTGGGCTCGAACTTCGTCCTCTTCTCAGAAGGGACGTGAGAGTAAGTCAGAGAGCCAAATATCCGAAAATGGCTCACCTCAGGCTTCTTGCCTGAATACATCTCCTCTGGAGTCATCCTCCCCAAGGCACGGTGGGGACTCCTGTTCTGCAGATACACTGCAGTGTTGCAAGCCTCTGCCCATAGAAAGAACGGTAACCCCTGATCATGAAGCATGGCTCTCGCTGCTCCAACGATCGACCTGTTCTTTCTCTCTGCTACTCCATTCTACTCAGGAGCTCAGAAACCGGATTCGTCCTTAACCCTTGCCGTGTCCCGAATCGGTCGAATCGGACACGATTCGATTGGAATTCGTGTCCGATTCGACCTTGCAGTGAATCCTGAATCGGGACACGACCTTCACAACGAATCGGACACGCAGTTGCAGCGAATCCCGACTGTCGGACACGTTTTTGGCGGAAAAGTGCGTCCGGGTTCACTTAAAAATCAAAATTTGCCTTTCTTTTTGTCATTTGCAAGGAAGCATTTGATTGAGAGTGAGTTGTATGTGCAGGTGAAGGAGATTTGAAGGAGATTTGAAGGCTATCCATCGTTTCCAAGCGATTCCAAGTGCATTCCGGTGGATTTGTAGAGAGGATTGCAAGCTCAACCATCACAAAAGAAAAGGAATGTCTCAATCAGCTAGGGCAGGAGGTAGGGGGCAAAGGAGAGGGAGAAATGCACCATCTAGTGCCTCCCCTCCTATTCCACCAAGCACAAGCGGTTCTCCTCCTCCGTCAAGTGCTCCATCGGTTGCTAGTGGAGCTCATTCTATGGCTCCACTTAACCCTGTTTTAGCAAGACAACAAGCCCAAGAAAAAAAATACCCTTTGTGGAAGTATGTGACAAGAAAAGATGGGCCCGGGGCAAAGCTTGGTGGGGGAGGCAATGTGTCTTGGAGATGCAATTTTTGCAAGCATGAGTTCATGAGCACATATTTCCGAGTTAAGGGCCATTTGTTGGCCCTTCCTTCTTGTGGGATTTCTTCATGCAAAGCGGTGACTGTTCACCAAAGGAGGGATATGGAAAGAGAGGATCATGTTGGCTTAGGGAAGGTGGCAGCAACAAGCAAGAAAAAAGAGGATGATCCTCTTCCATTCTTGAGGAAGTCCTCTAGCACCAAGCCTCCATTTCCACCTAGCATTCATGGGCGTGGGCGTGGGCGTGGGGATACTTATCAAACAAGAAAGAGGCAATCTACAGGTGGTCCAATGGATAGGATTTTCCAAAAAGAGGCGCGAGAAGAGGTAGACCTTACTATTGCATTTTTCTTCTACCTCAACTTCATTTCATTCAATGTTGCACGGTCACCATTGTATTTTGAGACGGTTAAAACTATCTTGGAACGTGCTCCAAATGGTTATGTGCCTCCTGGTTCAGAGAAGCTTAGAACCACATTGTTGGTTAAAGCAAAGAAGGAGGTAGATCAAATTCTTGAGCCAATTAGATCAACATGGCCCTCATCCGGTGTGAGTATTGTTTCTGATGGATGGACGGATCCCGCACGCCATCCACTCATCAATTTCATGGTATCTTCCCAAAATGGACCGGTGTTCTTGAAAGCGGTTGATGCTCTTGGCGAATACAAGGATGCACAATTTATGGGTGATTTATTCATCAAAACCATTGAAGAAGTGGGTGTTGAGTCGTGTGTACAAATCATCACGGACAATGCACCTGTTTGCAAGGCTGCTGGCATGATTGTGGAAGCTAAATATCCACAGGTATGTTCATTTTGGACACCTTTCATTTCTAATTTGCTCATTGTTTGAATTTGGTCATTGCAATGTTAGTGTTGTAGAGTCATTGATACATGCTTTTATTGCTCTTACAGGTTTTTTGGACACCTTGCATTGTCCATTCCTTGAATTTAGCACTGAAAGCCATTGCTTCGGATGTGGCATGGATTGACAACCTTATTGAGGATGCACGCCATATCCGTAACTTTGTACAAAACCACACAAATGCCCTCACCATCTACAAACAGTACACACAGCCTTCATTGCTAAAGGTTGCAGATACTCGGTTTGCTTCCTCATTCATCATGCTCAAGAGGTTGAGGGAGGTCAAAACCGCTCTTGGGTCCATGGTGATTTCAGAGTTTTGGGCTTTTTGGAGAAAGACGGATCACGCTGCTTCACAAAAGGTGAAGGACTTGGTGTTAAATGATGGTTGGTGGGACACGGTGGATCTTACTATTAAGATCATGGAGCCAATCATTTCTTTGTTGCGGTATGCAGACACGGACCAGCCCATCCTAGCAGAGGTTTATGAGGGGTGGGATTCCATGATTGAGTCCATGAGGTCCATTGTCATGGAGAATGAGTGTCCCGAGTATGGGACATCGGCAGAGAACTTATGGACCATTATTCGGGATATTCTTATCTCCAGGTGGGATAAGAATTGCACACCTTTGCATTGCTTGGCCCACTCCTTGAACCCCAAGTTCTACACTCAGGAGTGGCTCACTGGTGGATCGGGGGCCTCACACAGAGTCCCTCCTCACATGGATGCAGAGATTGCAAATGGGAGGAAGATAGCACTTAGACGGCTATTTCAGGATAGAGACATGCTTGAGGAGGTGGAGGATGGCTTTGTAGATTTTTCCACTGGCACTGGGAGATTTGGAGGCTATGATGTGCATAGAGATAGGGAGGGTAAGACACCCTATCGTTGGTGGGCAACTCATGGGGCAACATCCCCTATTCTACAGAAGTTAGCCTTCAGGGTCATCTCTCAAGTTACATCATCCTCTTGTTGTGAGAGGAATTGGAGCACATATGGGAACTTGTACAGTGTGAAGAAGAGCAGGCTTGAGCAGTCCAGGGCAGAGTCCATGGTGTATGTGCACTCCAACCTTCGTCTTATTTACAAGAAGAGGGAGGAGTGGGTGAAGGGAAAGACAAAGATGTGGGATGTCTTTCCTGATGATATGGGTTTGGACAGCAGTATTGAGTTGGCATTAGCCAACATGGATCTTAATGATCCAGTGCTAGAGCCGGTCACTTTTGATGAGAGTGATCGTACAGAGGGGTCATCCTCCACAGCAGCAGATGCAGATCGTCAGATGGGCAGAGAGGAGGAGGAGGGGGAGGAGGATGAGGATCAGGGCAGTGGCAGTGGCAGTGGCAGTGATGAGTATGTTGATTCAGGCATGGAGGAGGACTACTGACATATGGGATTCTCCCATCTTGATCCACCCCTTTTTGTATTTACTATTAGTCTATTTGGCATTTGCCAGTGGCCCAGTGCCCAGTGGCATTCCGACATATATGTATACATTTTGATTTTGATGACTTAATGAGAAATATGGTTCCGACATGCATATGTGTCTCATTGTGATTTGTGAATGACAAATGTGTTGTGAATCGTGATTTGTGAATGACAAATGTGTAATCATTAATGTGTTTTTATTCTAATTTCTATTGAATATTTGTAAATGTTCTAGTTTCTAAATATTTTTGGATCTATATGTCTATATTTTTAAATTTTAATATATTTTTAAAAAAAAAATATATGTATATAAAACGTATCCTACGTGTCCTGATTTTGGGGGTCACCGTGTCCGTGTCGGACTCTCGTATTTTCGTGTCCTACGTGTCCCGTGTCCCCGTGTCAGGTGACTTAGCTCAGGAGTGTAGGGAACTGTCAACTATCGCTGTATACCCTCCTGCCTGCAGAAAGCATTGAACTCCTTGGAGGTATACTCACCCCCATTATCTGATCTCAACATCCTGATCTTCCTCCCCGTCTGCTTCTCCACAAGGGCTTTGAACCCTTGGAAGACACTCAATACAAGTGGGGACTTCTTGCTCCTCAAGAAGTAGATCCAGGTCTTCCTGGAGTAGTCATCAATGAAGCCGATATAGTACTCATGGCCAGTCAAAGATACAGAGGACATAGGACCACAAATATCAGAATGAATCATGTCTAGCACTCCTGCTGCTCTCGTGTCACTGCTACGAAAAGCAATCTTGGTGTACTTTCCCAAGGCACACCCTCTGCACACATCACTCTGCTCAGTGTCGAACTCAGGTAAACCTGTGACCATGCTCCTCAACAATCTCAGAGCGGGGTGATGTAAATGGGCCATCCTCCTGTACCATAACTCACATAGCTCACTGCTACTGCTGTGTGCTAGAGCATGCTGTGGCTAAAACAATAACTTGTACAGTCATCCACATCTAACTCCAATATCCATGGGGGTAGATACACCTGTGGTCTTGGGAAACACCTGCAGTCTCCCATCTGAGAAGCACACCCCAAGACCCCTGTCCTCAATCGTGGAAACTGAAACAAGGTTCTTTTTCAGCCCAGGGACGTATAACACATCCCTCAAAGTCATGGGACTCATGGACTCCCTCTCAAATATAACAGTCCCCTGACCCACTGCTCTAACAATGGTGTTGTCACCAAGTACCACCTCCACCTCTCTAGCTGTCCGTGATAGCTCGGAGAAGAACTCCCGAGTACCTGTCATGTGTCTCGAGGCTCCGCTGTCAATGTACCACGTACCAGTGGTGGATGGACCTGTCTGATGCCCTATCAACAATGAGTGCTCACACTCCATGTCCATGTCTGTGCTGGTGGCTAGGGAGACTCTCTCTCTCTCAATCTGTCCAGCATATAGGGAAAACTCCCTCTGAAACCTGTCACCAAACTCATCAATCTCTGTTGAGGCTGCTGTGTGCTGTCCCTGTCCCTTCTTCTTCTTCTTGCTTGGACACTGAGATGCATAGTGCCCAAACGCCTGACAACAGTAGCACTTGATTTTACTCAAGTCCTTCTTCTGTCCACCCTGTGGATGCTGTTGCCCCTTGGCCCCATTCTTCTTGGGACCCTTCTTCTTCTTACCTTTGGCTGTCAGTGCCACGTTCTCCTCATCTGCCCCACCACCTGATGAACTGCCCTGTACGAGACCCCTCCTGGTCTCCTCCTGCACAAAGTCATCCCACAGCCTCTCCCAAGATGGTAGGTTCTCTCTGCCCACTATGGCCTGCACAAATACACTCCAGGACTTTGAAGCCCCGTTCACTGCTGTGCGTACTAGCTCAGTAGGAGATACTACTTCACCAACCGCTGCCAGTTCATCCCGAACTGCAGAAATCCTAGTGAGGTAAGCTGTGACTCCCTCTCCTCCATTCATCTTGATGCTCTTGAGCTTCTCCTTGAGAACCATCTTCCTGTTCTCATTGGAGCTCTCATGCAAGCTGATCAAGGCACTCCACATCTCATGTGCCTTGGTCTTCCCGGAAATGTGAGGGATAATGTGGTCTTTTACTGCATCTAGGATGATCCTCCGAGCCTTACAGTCTTTCTTGTTGAAGGTTGAAAGAGCTGTAGCATCTGAGCCATCTGGAATGGTAATGGGGTTAGTGGTAGTGTTCCTCACCACCTCCACCCATAGCTCATTCTCTTCCAAAAGCAACAAAATTCTGGCCTTCCAAGGCACAAAATTTTCTGTCCCATTCAACCTATCTTCAATCCTCAAACTTGTAGCCATCTGAAAATCAACCCAATAGAACGCTACCCACTAACAGAAGGTAAAA
Source organism: Larix kaempferi (assembly GCA_027924585.1). NCBI lineage: Eukaryota > Viridiplantae > Streptophyta > Pinopsida > Pinales > Pinaceae > Larix > Larix kaempferi. The sequence continues at coordinate 18,245,052 of BSBM01001023.1, forward strand.
ATACTGAAGTTTCTGAGATCTGGAAATTATGTGTGTCTGCAAACTATCACGGTTTTCTGCCCCCTTTGCTCTGATACCATGTAGAATTTTCTGCACTTTTATTGTCTGCTGGTTTGTGTTAACAATTTGTGGTTTTCACCTACAGCCGGTTATGCATAGGCTGTAGGTTACTTATAAAATTTTACTGTAACAGTCAAACACTCAATATAATGCTAATAACAGGCTGAAAACACATTTAAGACATTCACACATGAAAAGTAGACTCGGAGATTTTTGGCCAAATCGAGCCCTGGAAAAACCCCCACGGGGAAAACCAGTTGAGAGAGAGAGATATTTATTATTTCTTCAGCAAAGTTAATGTAACAGCAGTACAAGAAAAAATACAACTTATCTCCACATTAAATGCACCCCAGACTGCCTCGATTTCTGTGCACAATAGCTGCCTAGAAATGCGTGCTGAAGCTTCTCGGATTCTGTGCAAATAATGACTTGGTTTCAGTGCTGTACCCTCCTCGATTTCAGTGCAAACAACCCTTGAAATCAGTGCTGACTGTTCCTCGAATTCTGTGCATGTGCCAACCTCAAAACCGTGACTGAAATGACTGTTGTACGGTACCAATCACTTCTAGAAAACCGTGCAGACTGATATCCTCAAACTGCGTGCCAGTTAACCTCGGGATTTGTGCTTGGGTTTGAAGTCTCGATATCTGTGCCTCAACAGTGTGAAGCTTCCTCGAAAATTGAGCCCACAATCATCCTCGAACTGCGTGCTATGGGGAATGCTGTTGTACGGAATGAACTCGGGTTTTGTGCTGAAGATGACAGCTGCTCTCTATTCACTGTGCTGATAATAAATGCCAAAATGCAAGCCTCGAAATCTGAGCCAATATCTGGAAACTCGTGCCTGGAAACTCGTGCCAATGGAAATGGCAGCCTCGATTTCTGTGCTGGTGCCCTAGCTCCTCTCACTCGACCTCTCTCTTTTCAAAACTCAACAACTTCAAAATGAGCCTCCCTCATGCTTTTTACTAACCCTAAGTGGTTATCAAATCCAACGGTGGACATTGACTCAATCCAATGGCTAGGATAAGATGAGAGCAAAAATATCACTTTAATTAATTCACTTAAATAAATATTTGCTCACCCACTTTAACTTTAGCAAAAAGTGACTTTACAAATATAAAGTCTCATTAATGTGTTTTTAATGTGAGGGTCACTTTTCCCCCTTCTTAGTGACTTAGGCTAAAAATCACTAGGGGAACACATCCCTAGGTACAAAACTAACATGCTGCCACAGATCCACAACCAGCACCAACAACCAACTACTAGCAACAAATTGGGCAACAATTTGGAGGACAAAACTCTCCACCCAACTAAACCTCTCAACCAATGAAATTTTGGACCTCTATTGATATTTTGCATTGTATGGACATGGCTTTATTGAATATCAATGAAAAATGCGTATATACTATATCTTTTTTTTTGTATTTGTTGATTTTTGGTTGATCCAATTCAAACTCTTTGCTCCTTTTCCTCGCCGTTTTTTTGTTGATTCTAAGTCTAGTATCTTTGATTTGGTTATTATTGGAACTAATATTTCAAATTATAACATAATAAATAGGTGCACTTGGGCTTGATAACTTCCTAGGAGCACCATTTGGGCAATGAACCAACAAGTGGGGAAGTAGGGTGGTCAAGAAATATACTATTTTATTTGTTGCTACCAAGTGTCCTTATCCCAAGCCTCAATATTTTGTCTTATGTGCCTTAAGGGTGGGCATGTATTCCTCATGCAAGCTTTGTCTTCATTAAAGCCTTGGGGATGGGTATTGCTAACCTTTGGGAAAAATAATTCAGTAACGCATTCTCTAATTAAGTATGCTAGTGCGTTGGAGTTGGACATGCTGCCATGGTGTTGCCATTATTGCTGCCATAAATGAAGGTAGAAGCCATGGCTGATTTTATGGGTAATGGCTCACTTAGTTGAAGATTTCCTAGCCAGCCTGTGTTGGAGCACTAGGGGGGAAGTGGGATAGCTAAGGGGACTATTTAGCAATGAAGGGGATCCATTTCCTTGTGCCATGCAGTGAACTTTATCCTTTTGATCCCACTCTCTAGACCCATTGTTGTCAATTTACAACTGACCACTGTCAATCAAGTCCCTTTTCCCCACTATACTCTCAACAAAAGAATGCTATGGTTAGAATTGGTTGTAATTGTAGTGTCCCCGGCCCCACTAAGGCCAAAGGCATTGGAAAACCTGGGGAAAAGGGGCTAAGATCAGTATAGCACAGCGGATTAAGGTGATCTAAGGTTAGGCCAACAAGCCATACAACCAAGAAATTAAAAACTTCTAGCCTCTTTAAAAATAAAATGCATAAAACCCAAGCACAGCATTTTCCCCAATGTGCATACTATTGAATGCAAACTTGTTGTAGAAATAAACATTAAAGGTACGTGAGTAAGATGCGCTAATTGGAAACTCCAATAACCATATGTTAAAACATATAATTAGCCATGTGCTCAGCAATAGTTATTGGATTGTAATATTATTAAAAACGTGATTGTAAATACTCAATTGTTTTGATTATCATCCTACTCGTGTATCGATATGAGGATATTAGTACGTATGTGTATGTGTGTTGATTGGTGTGATTAACTAGTAAGTAATAAAAGTATCAAGCCACACAAACCATAGTAGCATAGAGACACAGGCTGCCATCTATAGCCTTTAAAAAAAATCAGATCCCGTGACTGTCCCCTACAACCAACTTTCACTAGTATGATTTAGTTTGTATGGTTGCCTTCCCTCTAGCAATCAATCATCAATACAAATCAGATCTACAATAATATAATTAGATCTGCAACAATATAACAGATCTACAATAATATAATCAGATCTGCAACAATAGAACAGATCTTCATACAAAGGTATTCTCAATCAAAGGACAGGGTGTGCTCCTTTCAACACCGAAAACACTGCTAGGCCAAAACGGTCATAACTTGGTCATATGGAAACCTTTTCCAGTGAAACAAAAGGTGTTCCTTACTGGAGACGTCGCTCCGAACATATGGGATAGGTCTCACAACCCACAAATGAGCAGAAGTAGGAAAACCAAAACATATGGTTGCGCCCCTCTCAACACCGTGAGAGCCACAATTGCATACCATGAAGGAGAAGAGAATAGATGGTAGAGGAGATTCATAGTAATTCAGAGTTTCAATATACAAAAGCCATCCATCCTACATACAATTCCTGGCACATAAACCATAAACATAACCAGGAAACAATTCAGCCTCCAAGGCACATAAACATGATAAAATAACATAAATAAGCATATGAACAAATACTTATCTTCAAATGGAAACTGGCTTCAGCAGGACAACTTTCCTCCCAACCGTAGACACGGTCAAGTCTAACTCACTTGAACAAGTCACGCCCGAGCTGAGACCACGGATCCACGGGCAAAGGCACACTCAGTCTAACAACTCTCGGAACTACTCCCTTCGAGAACCACAATGCTTCCCACTACTACTTTCTTGTCCACCTCCACTACCTATGAGATGTGACTCCCTTCACCTAACTCGTCCCTCGGGATATCACCATCCCATTTCCTGACTTCCTGTGCGAGAACCTGGACTAGTAGAGTGATATAACGGAAGTAAAGGGTAACAATTCACCAGACTAACTCTCTGGAATGGGCAAACGGACTGCTCCTCTGAAAGGGTCCTGCAACAAACACTCAGTCTCAACACAACCTCAACATAGTCTCAATACTGTCAACACTCATAACATAGTGGGATAGCACAAGGCAAGTGATCCAAAGCTTAGGATTAGCTTCAACAAGGAGAGAGCACATGAATTTTATAGCACAAGGAGGCCAATCCTAACCCAAGGGGATCAACTCAAATTAAAGAGAGGTAAGGTTAGGCTTCATCATGGAGACTTATCTCAAATTGGTGGAGTGGTGGCTTAATTTGGGTGACTCCCCTTCTCGGATTAGCACCATGAGGAGGAGTTACCAAAAACCAGGGAGTGGAGCTATGAAGAGTACAAGGAGGCACACTAATGCATAAGGGGGTTACAAAACATGAAGGAGGGCGCATTAGGTAAGAGAGAGGATCCAATAGGGTCATAAATATCCCAGAAGCACAAAAATAGGGATGAATGGAGGAGTGGGGCTCACTTATGGAGGTGGAGGCACAAATCAAGGAGGTGGAGGCACAAATCAAGGAGGTGGAAGCTAAATTCTAGCTTACAACTCCTAGAATATATGGAGAGGGCGCCTTAGTGCTAGTGGGTCCATAAAAGGGCATCTTTCACTCAAGGAGGGTGCACTAGGCAAGAGGGGCCCACTAAGGTATGCATAAGGTGCAATAGTAACTCCATAGTCCATAAAATCAAAAATAGGTTCTGTTGTGCAATGTTTGGGTGACCAACGTTATTAATGTCACCAAGGTGCAAATATGAACTAGGATGGACAAACTCAAGCCAACAACAAGTTCTAAGGTGCTAGAGATGTCCCCATTCCCCCTCACTTTGTGGAATCCATGGTCTCCCATACTCTTTTAGTTGCCTTTGCTGAGCTAGTTGTTTATTTAATAGCAACAACCATCAATGAAAACAACAATAACAATAATGTCAAAGTCCATAGTCACATTAACAAATAAAAGATCATAAGTACATAATCATATTAACAAATAAAATATCACAAGTCCAGGGCTTAACAACCGGGGTATTACATAATGTTGTCTAGTGAACACATTTGTTGACGTAATCAATGGCATTATGATGGCAAGTGTAGCATTTAAAGTTGTCATTTGTGGATGATTTAATAACATTTAATGGGGCATCATTAGATCAATGGGATCCTTTGGTGGAGATTTATTATGTCCCTGCAAGGGGACATATAGTGATCGCATGATTGTATTAATCTAGTCCGTACAAGTTCAAATTTTTTACATTGCCATGGTTAGAGTTAGGGAGTATTAATTTTTTATTTAATAAAAATTATTTATTTAACAATCTATCGACCTGCAGGTGCATGATGTCACCCCTGGGAAATAGAGCCCAGACATGGGTGACAGATGATCGTTATCTGCGTACACAGGGGTCTCTACAACCTGGTACAGCTAGATCGATCTTATCATGCCAGGAAGATCTGGAAAGAATAGAAACACAGCAAACGAGAAGCAGATGCATGAAAAAAATGAAGAGCATTACAATAGATGTTTTTGCAAACAACCCCACCAGCGTCCTCAGTGGCTTCGACATTCCTCACACTGATTTCAACAATAAATTGATTCATCCAACCTCCATGGAAACTTTCAACTCTCTCAAATTTTTTTCCATTGGCTTAAACCCTACAAAAGCCCTCTGAATAAAATCAAACACTGAGCTTTGGAGTGTTTTAGCGATGGCGAAACCTTTTCTCATATTTACAACACGAAGGATTATCAAGGCATCCCCCGTGAAGCTACTGCAATCTGGGACGATTTTTGCTAGAAGTGCGGCGAAAATCAGCTCGATCCTATTTACAATGTGCAGAACATTTTTCTAAACAATTCGATTATTCCTTTACTGTTTTTGGTGCAGGAAATGGCTCCGGATCATTTCAAAACAATCTTGCATTGTTCCCCATTGTCCCATGGAACCGTAAATGCTCCACAAAGGTTTCCAATGAACCGAAAACTGAAAAAAAAAGACGAGGAAAGGGGGTAAGGGAACCGAAGGAAAGAGGGCAAAAGCTAAAGATAAATCCTGGAGCTCTCAGACTCTAAAAAGATTTGCTTAATCCTAAATGGACATGTGAATTTGGAAGATTTGGTGGAGAAATTAGAGGAAACTAGGATTGAAATGAATCCCATTTTGTTTGAAGTTTTGAACAAGTGATGGCGAAGGTTTCAAAGGATGCAGGGAGATGAGTTATAAGGTTTTCTATAAATGGGCACTAGAACAGCCTGGATGCGAGCCAAATATAGAGATTTTCAATGTTGTAATAGACTTTTTGGGAAGAAGGAAAGATTTCAAGGTAGTGGAGACTTTGTTCAAAGAAAATGTGGCATGTTGGTGTACCAATTGATCTAAAGACCTTTGAGATTGTTGTGGGAAGGCTTGTTAAGGCAAGCAAAGAAAAGCATGATGTTGTTTTCTTCAATAAAATGGAGGAGTGCGGGTTTAAGCAGAATGAGGAAGCTCTGAAGATTGTCGTTGAATGGCTTTGCAAGAGAGGGTTTGCAAATTATGCAGAGAATTTAGTGAAAAGTTTGGCAGATGTGTAATATCCTGATGAAGAGATCCATAATACTCATCAAAGGCTGGTGCATTGCGGGAAAATTGAATGACGCCAAAAGAATGGTGAATGAGATGTCAGTTGGACAAATTGCCATGGGGGTGATGGCTTACAATGCTTTGCTTGATTGCATTTGCTAGTGGTGCAGAGAGAAGGACCCTTTTCAGCTTTTGCCTGAAGCCAATAAGATCCTTCTTGAAATGGAGGCAGCAGGTGCGCCTTGCAACGAAATGACCTTTAATATCCTCATTACTCATTTATGCAAAATCAAAAAACTGAGGATGCTTACCAGCTCTTCTTGAAAATGGAAGAATATTGGGTGCCCACCAAACTTGACCACTTATGTTGTTCTCATCAAGAGTCTGTTTTGGAGAAGACAGTTTTGGTAAACAATCTGACACCTCGCAGCCTACCAAAGAGCATTTCAATTAGCTCCACAAGCTTCTTGAACAAGAAGATGAATGGTGGTAATACACATGCACGAGAGGGAGTGAAGAGATTGTCGCGTTGTCTAGGACAGTGCCATCTGTCATTTCTACACACCAACCCCATCGCCTTCAGCTCACTGCAACTGCAGACATTGTCTCTATTGTTGTTTCTGTAAGATCAGTTGTAATAATTATAATTGGGATTCTGCTCTTATTTTCCTTTCATGTGAGAGATTCAGCGTCTAAAACTAATAATCATAACTGTGATGACAATATTGTTTGCAGTTGCCCACTGGCCAGGATGTCAATAGGGCACAAGATGTGGAGTATGACGTTTACAACTAGGGGATGTTCAAGACAGAGCTCTGTAACAAAATGGTAAGATACCACCATGTGTCCTTACAGAGATCGGTGCCAATTCGCACACGGGATCGAGGAGCTCCGCCCAGTGAATCGGCATCCAGGCTATAAGACAGAGCTATAATGCATGGTTTCCATAGGGAACAGGTGTAAGTTTCCAATTTAATGAATGTTACAATTTGTCTAGTAAGGAAACTTATAAATTGATGAATAGTTGAATTTCTGATTGTTATGTATACTTTGTGGACCTTATGTTTCAAACCAAAATTGAGCAATGTCTTGATACTTCTATTCAATTGTGTTTGATACATTTGATCCTAGAAAAGGTCATAATGTTTGTATTCTCAATTTACTAAGTTGACCTAAGTACATTTTTTAATGTTACTAGTGATTTTTTGTTGTCTCGAAATTATGTGGGCCATAACTAAGAGAAGCTTCCATATTTCTTCTCTTGAGCATTTTAAAAATTGAAGCTGGTTATTTTAGATAAACTTTCTCATTTATTTTGAAACTTAAAACATGTCCACAAGTCGATAATATTTTGTCATGAATCTTTTGTGCAATGCATGTGCTTTTGGATTAAAACATGTCCACAAGTCGATAATATTTTGTCATGAAACTTTTGTGCAATGCATGTGTTTTTGGGTTAAAGAAAGTAGTAGGTCGGCCAAAGCTTTGCAAGGTGTCTTCAAATTCTATGAAGATAAAAACTTATGTTATGTTATGGCATTTCACTCATGTTTTGAACCTAAAATCAAAATTTTGTTTCAAAATAGTTTTTAGCATTGATGCATTATGGTGAAAGCTAGGAATATTTTTTTGCAAAATTTTAGAAGACCAAGCAACTACTATTAGTACAGAGAGAGGAAAAAGATGGTGATTCTTGAAACTGAATTTAGGTCAGTGAAGTTGAAAAATCTGTGGAGTACACGCAAGCATGTCTACTCAGAGATCATAAGATACCACTGGGGAATGTTCATATCTCTATGCTAAATCATAATAGCCACCATCCCTACATCTAGCAATATGACATGTTCATGCTGATTCAAGGAAAATGGAAAAGAGGATGAAAGTGAAACAACTACATGATGTGGTAGGACAAGTATATTTGGCACTTTAAGATTTTGTGGATGATTTTGTTTCCCTCATGCTAGTTCAACAGAAATATGGGCAACATGTTTTCTGTGAACATTTGTGGTTGGCCTAGATTATGTGAAGTCTTTGGTGGTTTTCAATTTTTTAATGATTTTTCTTATGATGTTGCATTTTACAATGGGCCTCTTTTGCTATGGATGTGTCCAACCTTCCTAGATCATTTGGTTTTTCAATGCATTTCATTACAATACAAGAAAGAACCAAGCATTACTTACTTTGCAAGTTACTTGTCGCAATTAACAAATCTGTTGGAATAAATATCTAAGCATCTGTGTTTTCTATCTTATTTGTAAATTATCTCTGATACTTTCATTTTAGTTTATTATCTTCCTTCGTAGAAGTTTATGAAATTATTTTCAGGGATTTCTTTAAAAATGTAGTGCCTCCTCCTCTACTAGCTGAGATCCCTTTAAGACTAGTCTATTTATTTACAAGGCCACGATATATACGTTGATTTTTGTAGCATTGGATAGGTATTTTCACAGGTTTTGTGTCTAACAGGTGGAAGTTGTCATTAATACCTCTCAGAGTTAGGAGATTCACTTTAGTAAAGTGAACTTTAAAGTGAATGTAATTTAGTAATTACTTTATGTAAAGTGATCTAAAGGGCCCATGGTATTGGCCCAAGGTATTTGCATACTGTAACGTTATAAAAGGCAACCTGGGCGAGAGGAGATGACACATCGGTCACACAGAGTGAGTGGGATCTCATTGAGTGGTTGGAGAAGGACTTTCAACTAAGTGTACAGGTGCAAGGGAAGGGTCAGAGGAAAGGAGCAAGGGGCAGTCGAGGGTTAGCAACTAGCAAGATCGAAGGACTGATCTTGAGGTTTGAACGCTAGCATTCTGTCATTGTAACTCCTCAATGGGGCCATTTTCCAAGGAAGGGAGCCCAAAATTTTTATCTTAATAAAATTCATATGTTTGTTGGTTTTTCCCCAATTGGGGTTTTCCAGGGTAAATCTGTGTCAAATGTGAATGTGATTTTCTGTGTTTTTCTGCTGCGTAAATTAGTTAGGATCTCAATGTGTTTTCAGTTAATAATTGCAGTAAATTATTAGAGATTGATAACCAGATCTAGGCTCATAAAACTAACATGGTATAAGAGCCAAGTTTGCTCTGAGCAGAAAATCGTTTGAGGAGGTTTACAAGCAATTAAAAAAAAAAGGATCAACCGTACGGCACAATCGTCACACAACAACGTATGGCCATGTCACAGGCACCTATAGCAACCGCAGTTTGGACATGGTAGAAGGCCGCGTTGACTGCAGGAGGTGATGGCTTGACCATGAGGCAATTGGGCCGTGAGCAAGGCGAAGCCGACAGAGAATCACGGCAAGCAATGGGAGGCCAGCAAGTAGCATGGGATTCCGGCTACAACAAAGCACAGGAGTTGGAGGTCATGCACGGATCAAGCTCAGATAGAGCCACAAGGAACAGTGTCGAGGGGCCATGAGTTGTGGGAGGTCGATCGACATGAAGAACTGCTGAGCCACTGGCTATGGACGCTAAGAACTGCGAACAAGAGCTGCAGGGGCTAATCGCGTGGAGGACACACAGGAGCAGTGGGCGTGTATAGCTGGAGGTGCAGAGGAAAGGCCGTGGACCAGCCGCATACCAGTGGGCGATGGAGGAAGGCACGCGGGCGTAGGTGTAACTCGGCAGAGAGGGGTTGGGGCATTAGGAGAGTGGTGGAACAGGAGGAGAGCAGGCCAGACCTAAGCAAGTAAGTGTGGTTTGCAGGGAGTCAGGTGAAGAAGGAGTTGGTAGCTGCTAGCCGTCAAAAGCAGCCCACTAGGGAAAAGAAGTCGTCAGTAGGGCCAGCAAGGCCGCTAACCAAGCCAGCAACCACAGGGCACAGCCGCCAAGGCTGGGTCAGCTGCCAACAACCTCCAAGATCCCGCCAAGCCGTCGAGCAGTCGTACAAGCTGCAAGGCAATCACTAAAAAATTCACGCAACTTCGAGTAGACTTTGGGCAACCTAGGAAAATCTGGGTAGCGCCCAGTTATTTTGGGTAGTGACCAAAAAGGCCCAAGGAGTCCGGGCAATAGTAGTAGGCTGCAGAAATATCGGGCAGCCCAAAAAAGGTTCGGGCAACAATAAGTTGTAAATCCGAGCAGCAGGCAACGAGTCCAAGCAACAACAGCAGCAAGTTGAAGATGGTTGTTCTAGGAATAAGATATGAAGACAGGTTGGAGGGTGCCTCCAACTATAGCCCTTGGAAGGCACAAGTCACGATGGTTCTCATGAAGGCCAAGAGGATTATCTTGGACACAGTGAAGGATCATTTGATCCCTCACGTAGCTAAGAAGAAATCAACCAAGGAGATGTGGGATGCTCTGACAAGCTTATATTAGAGTAAGAACCAAAACAGAAAGATGGTGTTGAAGGAGGAGCTCAGAAGCACCAAGATGTCCAATACTGATACTATAGCTTCTTATCTCACCAAGACCACACAAATTCGTGATAAGTTGGCAACAATTGGGGAGATAGTGGCAGCTCCAGAGTTGGTGAGGATTTTCCTGAATGGCTTCACTAATCCATGGGCACCCTTCGTCAAAGGGATTGTTGCACGGGAGAAACTTCCTGACTGGGAAAGATTATGGGATGACTTCATCCAAGAGGAGATTCAGAAGGAGTCTCTATCTAGAAGCCAACAAGAGGATGACGAGAAGAATGTTGCTCTTGCCAATGAGGAAAAGAGAAGCAGGAACAATACAGGTAGAGAGTCGACTTCACAGGGGGTGAAGAAGAAGAAGGACATGAGCAAAGTCAAGTGCTTTGCGTGCCTTAAGTGTGGCCACTATGCTTCACAATATCCAGAATGAAAGAAAGAGAAGAGCAAGTCTCAACATGTAGCAGCAACTACAGAAGCTGAGGTTGATGAGTTTGCTGAGAAGTTCGAGAAAGAGTTCTCATTGGTCTCTTGAATTTCTGTCCAATTTTCGGCAGTGCCTAGTTCGTGGATAGTGGAGCTTCTCGTCACATGACGGGGACATGTGAGTTGTTCACCAAATTGTCAAAGGGACGGACCCAAATTTGCATGTAGAGCTTGGCACTCATGCCAAGTATGTTGTGAAGGGAGTTGGAACAGTCAGGTTTCAACTAGAGTCAGGAGGATCTTTGGAGGTGACAGACGTGTTGTATGTACCGGAGCTCAAGATAAACTTGGCCTCAGTATCGACATTGAAAGACAATGGATACGCCATCTCTTTTGAGAGGGGGTGGGTTCTCGTTCGACCGATGGGATCTAGCATAGACTTAGCACGATTTCTTGGTGTCAGAGAGGGCAAAGTTTACAGGTTACAAGGAAAGCATGTAGTTGGATTCAAGAGGATCTCGGATCATGGATCGATGTCAATGACAGAGGTCAAAGAGCAGAAGACTTCGAAGGGTGAGCAGAGTTCACAGACTTCTGGTATGGGAAGTAGACATTCAGAGGGGAAGAGGGAGTTAGCCCCTTCCAGTTCTGCCAGGAGACCTAGTCAGTACGAGATGACATTGATGGATGCTCAAAAGTAGGAGGCTCCTAGGAGCACCATGAGGGAAAGCAGACCTTTGACGAAGTTTTCCAATTTCTTGGTACTAATGTGTAGCATGTGTAGAGTCATCAATTCCGTGTCTTCCAGTAAACAAGGAGCAACTAACCAGCAGGGTTGGAGGAATGCCAATGTGCAGGATGATGTGAGTGACAATGTGCCAGGGTCAAAGGGAGAACCAATTACAGGTGGCTTTCGTAGAAGTACTTTCCTTGCTAAGAGGGAGTGTTGATTTTTGTAGCATCGAACAGGTACTTCCACGGGTTTTGTGTCTAACAGGTGGAAGTCGTCATTAATACCTCTCAGACTTGGGAGATTCACTTTAGTAAAGTGAACTACTAAAGTAAATGTACTTTTGTAATTACTTTATGTAAAGTGATCTAGAGGGCCCATGGTATTTGGTAGCCCATGGTATTGGCCCAAGGTATTTGCATATTGTAATGTTATAAAAGGCAGCCTAGGTGGGAGGAGGTGACACATCAATCACATAGAGTGAGTGGGATCTCATTGAGTGGTTGGAGGACTTTCAGCTAAGTGTGCACGTGTAGGGGCAATCGGAGGAAAGGAGCAAGGGGCAGCCGAGGGTGAGCAACCAGCAAGATCAAAGGACTGATCTTGAGGTTTGAACTTTGAAGTTTGAACGCTATCATTTTGTCATTGTAATTGCTTAGTGGGCCATTTTCCCAAGAAGGGATCCCAAGATTTGTATCTTTATAAAAATCAATTCTTTGTTGGTTTTTCCCCAGTTGGGGTTTTCCAAAGTAAACATGTGCCAAATGCGAATGTGATTTCCTGTGTTTTTCCGCTACATAAATTAGTTAGGATCTCAATGTGTTTTCAATTAATAATTGCAGTAAATTATTAAAGACTGATAACAAGATCCTAGCTCAGAAAACTAACAATATCAAGGCGCAAGGACATTGCCACCTTGTAGCTCTTGTTGGTTTAGTGGCAACATTTATTGATGTATTTAATGTCATTATGACAATAGTTGTAGCTTTTAAAGCCACCATTGTGAGGCATTTATGTACATGTAATAGGGCATCATTTTATTTACCAAGGTCATTTAATGGAGCATTCAAGTGGCTCACTATTACTTAATATAAGTCAAGTGACTTGGTAGGTGAGTTTTTATTATACCACATTTATTATGTTAAGTCGCCTTCTCACCATTGATTCCTATATATTGAGGAAGTCTTGAGGTCATTATTTATCCACCGGTATGGATCATTCAGCAAGGTCACTCAATTTCTCATCTTGTGCAAGTTGGCTCCATAAAGAGTCTTGTGCAAGTTGGCTCCATAAAGAGTCTTGTGCAAGGTAGCTCAATGTAGAGCCTTGTCCAAGATGGTTCAATGTAGATCCTTGTGGATGGTGGATCTTTGTAGAACTCCATGCTTGAGGGGTGGCCCCATAAGGAGTCTTGTGCAAGGTGGCTCAATGTAGAGCCTTGTCCAATGTGGTTCAATGTAGATCCTTTTGGATGATGGATCTTTGTAGAGCTCCATGCTTGAGGGGTGGCTCCAATAGGAGTCTTGTGCAAGGTGGCACAATGTGGAGCCTTGTCCAAGGTGGTTCAATGTAGATCCTTGTGGATGGTGGATCTTTGTAGAGCTCCATGCTTGAGTGGTGGCTCCATAAGGAGTCTTGTGCAAGGTGGCCCAATGTAGAGCCTTGTCCAATGTGGTTCAACGTAGATCCTTTTGGATGATGGATCTTTGTAGAGCTTCATGCTTGACGGGTGGCTCCATAAGGAGTCTTGTGCAAGGTGTCTCAATGTAGATCCTTGTCCAAGGTGGTTCAATGTAGATCCTTGTGGATGGTGGATCTTTGTGGAGCTCCATTCTTGAGGGGTGGCTCCATAAGGAGTCTTGTGCAAGGTGGCTCAATGTGGAGCCTTGTCCAAGGTGGTTCAATGTAGATCCTTGTGGATGGTGGATCTTTGTAGAACTCCATGTTTGACGGATCTTTGAGGCTTTATTGTAGCAAGGTTTGGTGATTTATTGACAATGGATGTTTCCTCCACACATTGTAGGGGTTTTACCATTATAAATCTCAATGTTCTTGTCTCTTCATTTTCTTCTCTTGACTATCTTATGTTATTGGTGCAAACTCATAGGAGATTTAGACAATTGTTAGTCCTTGCTCTCTTTATTTTCTATCATAGTATTGAAGCATGTTTTCTTCACAAGGTAAGAGAGCATTTTTTTGTAACATGTTTTCTAACAGCTATACAAGTTAAGCCAATTGTGTGTCCCAGTTGGCCCAGCTTGTGAGTCAAAACCAGTTCGTCCTCTTATAAGGGCGGGGGGGCATTTTAGAGCTAACAAAACTTAGCAACATCTCCAATGCTACTTCTATTGGCCTTCCAAGGCTTTCATGCAAAAAAAGTGTCAATAATCATGTTCAAGAGTGTTCATTCTGCAACCATTCCAAACCATCTAACCAGAAGCTCAGACCCTTTCCATGGATTTCATTGATGTGTTGCCCATGACACAGCAGCAGCATGATTGTATTTTTGTACAATGTAGAGATGTCTAGACTCTTCAAAATGGCCATTTTCATCCATGCAACAAAACCATTGATGGACATCAACCTGGACCATACAAGTTCCACCACAAGCTACATGGGGGCAGCTTAGTCTGCCATGAGATTGAAGAGAGTGTCATTCCAATGATGTGGGTCCCAACAGCCTTAAATATAGACCAAGAGGTTCTTCAAGTGACCACAAAATTTTCTCTCTGCTATCCATCTCTCTACAGCCACAACCTTTAACCCTTTCCATGGGGGATTGTATGGATCCATGTTACCAGAAACCTGACCAGGAGATCCATATCTCGTTTCATTCTCATTCTAATTCCCGTTCCCATTCCCATTCCCATATTGACACTACATTAGTGACAATGGAAAAAAAAATTAATATACACTAGAAGGGTGGGTTCACGATCCTTGTCCCCTGAAACTCTAAGCCCATTTATTGTCCCGTTTTGTTTCTGTTTCGCGTTCTGATTCTGGCTTACCGTTGAAGGTAATATAGATATGGTTGCATGGTTTTATTCTCTACCCATACAACTTTGGCCCTAACAACATTTTCTTTGAACCCTGGGGTCTGAACGGATAAATGGGAAGTGGGAAAATTTATCCGTCAATCAACGGACAATTTCCCCAAATTAACAGAGGCCTTTACCCAATAAAGGCAGTAAGACATGCCCATCAATTAACTGGAACCATTTATATTCAAACAATCAGTCACTATGTCACAACATTTGCAGTAATGCTATCTTGAAATAGTTTAAAGAAATATTATTGATGAATTGGGTTCACATGCAACCTTTAGTCTCTCACTTCAAACTAACTAATTTATATATTCTCTCTTAATCATGGTTCTGTACCTGTATTTTTTAATTTATGGAATTTAACTCCAAAATGGTTCCAGACACTTCATTATCTAAAATTATATATTTCCTCTTAATCATGGTTCTGTACCTGTATTTTTTTTATTGATGGAATTTAAGTCCAAATGGTTCCTGAGACTTCGTTTATCTAAATCTTCCATCGGATGACAGAGCCATGGATATTATGGGCCAAGATTTAATTACAAATAAATGCAAAGACCGGGCTCTCGATGCAAAGAAACAAATTAGTGGAATTGGAGTACATACTTTCTGTAGACTTGGCAGCTCCGTTCCTTGGAGCTCGCATACATTCTCAGCGACCCTAAACGTGTAACGCGATTCGAACTTGGCAACAAACAAACTTGGAAGAGAGCATTACCTGTTCCAGAATAACAGTTGTTACATGCCAGAACAATGCCAAGTGTTTATTCGTAAAAATAAGCAAAAAGAAACCCATGTAACAGTTAAGCTGTCTTGGAGCCTGTTGAAATATTTTACTAATGATGTATACCTGGAATCGAACTCCCGACATGGGGTTGGTTTGCGATTGATGTTTGGAAGGTATAAGGAAGGGTTAAGTGTGATAATAACCATGGCCTGTGACCTGCAAATCGAGAAACACCGACCATTGCCGTCGGCATTTTCTCTATATAGAATACCATAAGAGAGGACTTGTGATAGAAATGGCCAGAAAACAATCCCACAATCCCGTATGAAAGTGAGTCTCCTGCCAAAACTGCGACTACTAATGTAATTTTCTGGGAGCCGAAAGACTCCCAAATCCTGCGAAGCAGCAGTGATGGACAAAGAAAATATCGTATTTTTTACATTAACGAAAAAATTAAATAATTAATCATTTTATTTACATATTTTTTGCGATTAAATTTAATAATTATCGGTTTATTGTAATCATAAATGGACGCAAAGACGCAGCGAACCAGCCAACGAAGACTTGCTAGCTATCCCTCTGGTGGTGGTTGTTCGTTAACGATGGCTAACCCATATTTGAAAATTATAGAAAAAATTAATGCGTTAAATAGACATTTTGTGAATTGTGAATGTTTATAGTTTTTTTTAATATATCTTTTATATTTAGATATTGATTCCGTGGAGATTTCTTTTATGAATAATAAAAAATAAAAACAATAATTAACTTTTACGGATGGTAATTTGTTCACCATCGATAAATTACGAGCATTAATCTATAATAAACAATTAACTAAAAAATATTGTGATTCACACTAAAAAGACCTTTTTAAAGAGAAAAAAAATCTATAATTTTGATATTCATTGTGAATAAAAATTATAATATTATATTTTTTACATAAAAAAAAACATATAATAATAACTATGATCTCTTCTACAAAATATCATAATAAACATGTAGTACAAAAATTAACCTAACTTGCTTACATTTTATCAAATTTTTATGATCCTCCTTCCATAAAAGATAGATAATAGCTTCAATCCAATATAATAATGAGAAACTTAAATACAGTCTTTCATCAAAAAAAAAATTGATCTCACTACCAGAAACTACAATCATAGTATTTTTAACAAGTAGTGAAGGAACCTTTAAAAATCTTAGTGAAGTCTTGAAATTTTTCAAAAAATAGGAGGCCTTATGAAGAACCAACAACTCTTTTTTATAATGATCGGCCATAGCATTTAGTTGATGATAGATATGTTTAAAGGACAAATGTAAAAGAAGAGACATGTAATTGCTTGATCCTATCACCCCACTGCTCCAAAATGGAAATATGGAGAGATGCCTTACCTTCTGCCCAATCCACAATAGTTTTAGAGTCACCTAAAACCTATAATGCCAAAACACCTCTAAGAGAAGCAAATAGGGGAATACCCCAAAGGGCCAATAGCCCAACCCTTGTATTTGAACCTGTACCACAGCCTATCCATAAAAGGTAATCTAGTTACTTTGATCATCATACCACCTCCACATTGACCAAATTGTGCAACACCATCGAAGTAACCAATAGCAAAGTCATCTGAAAGACGAGGCTCCTTAAAAATTCTGATTTTTTTATGAACCTGTTTCTTGTGAAAGTCATTGAAAAGCCCCATAATTTTAAAACAAACCACAGAAGGATTATGCTGAAAATCCTCAAAAACCAAAGCATTTATAGATTTCCAAATACCCCAACAAACAAAAGAAGGCGACTCTTTGAATTGAGGAAAAGACTTAATCCAGAAAGCCAAACTCTCTTCAAAAGTGACGTATGGGCATTTAACAGTAATTTACAGACCTCCCAGAACCTCAGAACAAACTTTCTTTGAAAAGTATCAGTGCACAAAAAAATTATTTATTGTTTTTGCTTCCTTCTTACATAGGACACAAATATTGGGACCCTCAAAACCCCTTCTAATCAAATTGTCCCAAGTCAATATTGGATTTTCCAAGCAAAGCTAGATAAAACATTTCATCTTCAGTGGGATGTTCCATTTCCATAATTTTTGTACCACCATATATCAACAAAATCTATAGCTGAAGAAGAGATGCCCTCATAGGCAAGCTTAGCACTAACTTGACCATTTGCTTTATTCCATGACCAAACCAAATGGTCATCCTCATCAGATAATATGATGCCAAGATTATTTAAACTTGTGACAAACAAATTCCATTCTTCTGCAAGTTCACTTGAAAGACCCAAGTTATTTGCAGTCAACCAATAAGAAGACATTGATAACCCATCCATCAAATTTTTAACATGACCTAATTTGTAGCATCCTCAACCAGAAAGATGTAAACCAAGAGGTTGAGCAGTTTATATAGTTTATCCCCTCCTATAATAGGATCAATACCCAAGTGGATCATTTTCCCATTTCCAATTTTCCAAGATAACCTGGAGCCCAGCCAAGGATAAGATCTAACAAACCCACACCCAAAATTTGTATTCACATAAACATTTTTCTTTTGATTTCTAATCCACTCCACAACCGGCATTTTCTTCATATATTTAGAATGAAGAACTTCACTCCATAGGAGGCCCCTCCATAAACTTTTAAGGCTCAAAGCCAAAATAAACCACAAAAGATATTTTATGGCCCAACCCCCCAAAAATTTTGGTAAAGATATTCTTTCCCAAGTTACCAAATGAAACTTTGTTTTGTTAACATTCCCAAACCACAAGAACTGCATCATTCTTTTCTTCAAACCATGTAGAATGGACACAGGAATCTTAGCTACTGAAAGCCAATAAACTAGATTGCTTTCTAAAACTTACTTCACTAGAGTTAATATGCCTCCAATGGAGAACCATTTAAAACACCCACAACCAATATTTTTTTCCAATTTTCTTAAAAGTCATATCCAATCTTCTTTGACATAAATATTTGGTTTCATAAAATATCCCAAATATTTGTAACCAGTCTCAATATGCTTTGTTCTGAAAGGAAAGAGAACTTGAATCTAAGTCAGCACATTTTCCTGTATAGCATTATGTAAAAAGGAAGACTTTTTGCATACTAACCTCCCTTCTAGAGGCATCACAAAACAACTTAAATAATGCATGATAAGTTTATGAGTGTTCAAGTGATCCATTACCAAATAACAAACATCATCCACAAACAACATAGTGGGTAGAGGTCACCTTTACATCAGTTAGCTTCTTATTGTGCTTAGTTTTTCCTATGTGTATACTGAGGCCTTCCACCACCACCAGAAAAAGTAAGGGAGATAAAGGGAACCCTTGTTGATGCCCTCTAGAACTTTTAAAAAATGTAGAAGGAGACCCATTCACTAAAACAACATATCTGGTAGAAGTAACACAAGACATTATCCATTCAGTTACCCCCAAAGGAAGACCAATCTGAAGAAGGGTCAATCAAAGAAATACCGAATCCACTCTATCATATGCTTTCACCAAATCCATCTTTAAAATCAAGGCAACTAATTTCTTAGCTTTTATAGAATGTAAGCATTCCTGTGTGACCCCAATTGCATCTAGAATTTTCCTATTTGACAAAAACTCAAATTGTTCTTTAGTCATGCTCATTAAAATAATCAAGCTTTGAGCTTTTAGGGATAAGATCTATGGAAGTTGAATTTAAGGACCCTAAGATATAACCTTTCGATCGGGATTCTTCCACCACCTCTACCAGGTCCTTCCCCATAATATCAAAAAATTCAAAAAAAAAATTCAATTGTCCAGCCATCAGGGCCAGGACTTTTTGACCTGGAAAATTTCTTTAGGATAGATTCTATTTCCTCCAAGGTAACTTCCTTACCAATATAAATTCCTTCCTCATCTAGGAAAAATCTAGGATAATGTTGTACAACTTTAAGTTGGGCTGAGATATTAGTCAATTTTTTATTCTTGATAATATTATAAAAGTGAGACACAACTGCACATTCCAAGTCTTTATGAGAATTTGTCACCTTCCCCTGGCAGTCTTTTAAATCCCAAATGGCATTTGAAATCCTTCTTTGATTAACATCTTTATGGAAGAACTTGGTATTGTCATCTCCTTGATTAAGCCAAATTGCCCAGCTTTTTAATCTCCAGGTCTCCTCATCAAACCTTAAAATTTTAGCCTCTTTAGTTTCCAACTCAATCAAATGGTCTTTTGTCTCCCTAGAGAAAATACTAGAGGAATTGTCTGGAAAAAAAAAGCTTCTATCTCCTCCTCAACCATCAACAAATCTTGATTTAGTTGCAGTTTCTTTTGTTTTTCCCACTAAACTACTAACGTTTTTAGACCCTTCAATTTATAGACCATCCAATGCATAGTAAAATCCCCAAAATCAACTGGGTTTGAAATCCAATAGTCTTTTACCAAAGAAATGAAGTCCTTCTCTTCCAACCAAACATGATTAAACTTAAAGTGAAACTTCATAACACATGTTCCACCTCAAATTGGAAACAAATAGAAAGATGGCCAAAAATACCAAAATCGATGGACCAAGATCTAAATCTACAAACACAATCATAAAAGCCTTCAGAGATAAAGAATGTGTCTAGCCTTTTAACAACCCCAGCACTAACAGCCCTCCCATTTCTCCAAGTCGGGAATAAGGAGAAATAGGGCATCAAGAAGATTGGCCTCCTTAAAGAGTTGAGTAAAATAATCAACCAAAGGGTCCAATCCAAAATTAGAGCCCCAAACTTCACTGGTAGACAATGTCACATTGAGATCTCCCCCAAAAATAAAAAAGTCTTCCTTCAAAATACCAGTATTACATACCTTATCCCAAAATCCTTCCTTCCGATATATGGACAATAATAATTGACAACCTTGATCAAATGAACAAGACCTCGAAATTTCCATCTAAAAAGGATGCATGCACACTAAAGATAAGGCTTAAAATCATCCATAGAGGGATTCCATATGGCAAGTAAACCACCTGAGATACTAATTAGAGGAAATTTAGGTAAAAAATGGGCCTCCTAAGGAAAATAATAAAATAATAGTAGAGAGAGAGTAAAAAAACTACGTTTTTCTCCCGTATTTTCAATTTATCTCCTTGTAGGTTTACTCAAATTTCAAGTGAGAGCACTCGTTGGATGCAGAATTAAATTCTACATCTAACAAGTATCCATATTTCATACTTTTGATTGCATCCACATCCCCAAAAAATGAAAATACATTAAAAAACGTGTTTCTAGTGAGAGAAAACACGTTTTTTGAATGTATTTTCGATTTTTCATGGTGTGTATGTTGTTAAAAGTATGCATTATGGGTATTCGTTGGATGCATAATTTAATTATGCATTATGGGTACTCGTTGGATGCATAATTTAATTATGCATTATGGGTACTCGTTGGATGCATAATTTAATTATGCATCCAACGAGTCCTCCCGCTTGAAATTTGAGTAAACCTACAAAGAAATAAGTTGAAAATATGATCCAAACAAGTAGTTTTTATTTTTTCCCTCCAATTTTTTTACATGCACCTTGTTTGAATTTTAAAGCATTTTGATTGGCCAATATGTGATGACAAGAAATTGTACTTTAGGGTTAAAAGGCCCATTTTTCACCCAAATTCCCTCTAAGGGCCAACTGCATCCACAACACAACAATCCCAACCAAGGAAAATGATTAAGAAAGCTTCACAAGCCTTAGAGCTTAAAGACATCATTTCCTAGACCAAAACAACATCTGGATGAAGAAGACTAAATCCTTTTGAGGGCATTAAGTTTCGAATTACCCCCAATCCCCCAAATATTAAAATATGACACAATCATTATTTAACAATATCCAAGGGTTAACATGTTATATGAACCCTAGCTTCATCAATCGCAACGTAGGAAGAAGAACCAAAATTAACACCATCCAATCTAACATATAAAGGAATATAATCATGTTCAAGAGCCTTACAACCTACAGGCTCAAACACCTCACCATTCAATATGTCTTCCTTATTTCTCTTGTGACGGATCGTCACATTCTCACATTAGATCAAGGAGATAGGAGACACACAATATTTTGGAGGGTTTGTCAAAAAAAATTAGAAGAGGTGTCTTAACCAAAATATCCTTATAAGAGGAGACAAGGGTCTTCAAGACCATATTACTAATCTTCATATTTTCATAACCAATACCAGAACAATCTGGAATTTGAGGGAAAACTCTCCCCTCCCCCTGAATCTGTGTCCCCCCCCCCCCAATGAGATAGAATAACAATTTTCCATAACCAACAAATTTGGGAAATGATATTTTCCAACAATAGGACAAGTCAATTTTGGACATCCCAACAAAGAAAAATTTGGCACAACATGAACCATTTCCCCTCCCTTCAAAGTATTTACATTAGGATAGACCAACTGCCTAGGATCCACCACAGAATTTATCTGTGGTGCAGAGGGACCTTCCCCATCGACTAAACCCATAACATTCTTGGACACCAACTCAAAAGACTTCAACCCTAGATTAGGATGAAAACCCTTATCAGGAAAGGAGGAATTTTCAAAAGGACTCACAGAAACACCAAGTTCAGAACCAACTAAACGATTTTTATGATAATCTTTAACCTCTTTAAGAATTTCTAAATCTTCATTAGACAAAGAACTGTAAAAATTAGGGAAACATGATTTGATCTTACTCATAAAAATTGCCAAGTCCTCTGTCGACGAAAGGCCGGACGAACCTTTCCCCCCCCCCCCCCACTTCAACAATTGCATCCTCATTTACCACACATATTGGAATCTCATCAAGGGAGCTCCCTTCCTAAAACCTATCCTCCACCTTTGAATCATAATCGATCAATCCCTGGCACTTATTCTTCGGGTGATCAATTTTACAGCAGAAATGACAGCAAAAAAGATTTTTCAACTAGTCAAGCCTTTGGATGAAATTTTGTCCCCCCCAAGAAATCTTTATTTCCACTGGTAAACCCCTAGAAACATCAACTTCCACCAATAGAGAATCCATACGCTTATCTTGACCAAATAACATAGTCTCTTCTAATTGAAGCCTTGGATATGCTAGAAGTATCCCAAACATCAACGCAAGAGAGATAGCCTAGCCGAAGGCTTTGAATAATCCTATGCAAGGATTACCCTATCCTCAAGTTGTTTGATATAGCTAACTCCGACGGTTTTTATGGTTCCGTTAGCCACTAAGTGATGGTTGCTCCTCAAAGAGGAGACTTTGAATCATGACTGAAATTAAATCCTAAATGCAAACCTAACTTAATATGTAATTTATTAAATGTGATTGTGATAACCAGTTCATGTCAATCTGTCAATCTTTGGTAAATGATAAAAATAATCATCTAATAGAACTAACAGAATGAAAACAGAAAATGTTTTTTTCTTAAACTGATTATTGAAAAGGGAAAATATTAGTTTTAATTGTATTCAATTGATTATCAAGCTGAAAAATCAGATTCATATCAACTGGTGTGTCAGAAAACATTAGAGGTTATGCAATGAACAAAAATGAGGACAAATCAAGAATTCTGCTCATCATAGATTGAAAATGATTCATGCTGCAATTGAAAGTAACTTCTGAGGTCTAAAGATAGGCAACATAATGTGAATATAAGATGACAATCAACATATTCTGAAAATGAATTGCAGAAAACAAACCAGATTCAATTTATTATATAAACTGATGAAAAGCTTACAGAAGATCTCCAGATCCAATGAACTAGCTTGCTGAAAAATCAGAGTATCATCCACTGATCTAAATAACAAACTGTATGCATAAAAATGCATAACAATTCTATATTACAGAGAAAGAAAAAAATTTGTCTCTCCTGGAATCCTCAACTTTAATAGCTCATTCTAATTCATTCCTCATGCACTTGGGTTCCTAAATTTCACTCTTATATCTATGACAATATGTAGAATATAGATGAAGGTCTAGGGTCACTATCTCTTGGATGAGAAATCAATTAAATGAGAAGCTTTCCTAAATCATTGACTATGTGTTATTGCTAGATTAGTAAATCCTTACAACACTAGTTATTATAAGACAAATTCATAGGATCCACATCAAGGTATTGAACATTGTAATTTAAATTCAATCAAAGAAATACATGAATTAAATTGTTGTTAAAAGAAATACAGAAAATGAAATCATGGCTGAGAAATAAAGTGAAATAAACTAGTACCCTATTTTCTACAGAATTATGTTTATTTATAAAATAGAAATAAAAGACAAGAAATGAATTGATAATAGAGTTTCCGAAGGCCTTTTCTTGAGTGTCCCTTATTAGGGAGTTCCTGGAACCCTTGGAGACACTCAAGCACACAAAAATTCAACAAAATATATTTCCTTTATTCATAAATTATCATGTAAGATGGGGGCAAATATCTATCTCTTGTCTACAATTTGAACTATCTTGAACATCAACACGGAAAATAAAATAACAATATCAATTACCTACTCTATCAACTATGTTTCTATTTATGCTTGGAAAGAGTCCTATCTATCCCATCCAATCAGGTTCTGGATTGGTGGGAGTTGTCTCTCGATTTCCTAATTTTTTGCATGTTGTCCCAAGGGATTATTTCCCTCCTTTGTCAATTTGAATCCTCAAGATCAAAAGGAGATTGAATTTCCCAAGGTTTTTATTGCTATCTCTAAGTGTTGTTATACCTAAGGGTTGTGAGGAGACAAGATCCCTTAAATTTATCAACCATTAAAAAAATGGCATGTGGTAATGAATGAACATATTGATTTGTCATGTGGGTTGAATCTCTTCTTCAAGGCTGCACTAATTTCCTGCTTGTGAACTACATTGCCTTCAAGGATGAAAATCATGCAATAACCATTGAAAACACTTAAGATCAAGAATGTATCACATTCAACCTGAGATAAATTAGAATTGATTAGATAAGTGTGAGTTAAAATATCTACATTGGTCGTAAAAAAATACTAATGTTTTTAGGAAGGTCTTGGGTCTAGGAGCGAAAATGTGTCAAAATTAACATAACATGGGCCTTGAAAATGACAAATTGAGGACCCATCAATATTGTCTTATTGTTAAAAAATAAGGTGCTCAACCATATTGAGATTTATCATGGTTATTTTATTTTATGAGATTTGTTTTGATTTGATGGATTTATGTCTTATAGGTGTAATATATTTTTCATTATTGAATTTATGGACCAATGAGACTTCCACCCTCTAAGACATATATATATATATATATATATATATATCGTTTCTGCAAATTTATGTGAAATGTGAGTTCCACCCTATTAGGATTTTATAGATTTTCTCTTATTCTTCAAAACATTATACATATTCTATTTTAAAATGATGTATGTATTTTAGGCCAGGAGAAATACACCCAATGAAAACGAACTCTATGTGACTATGCTTCTGATTGTCCTTGAATTTCTTGTTCTCTCCCTTCTACAATATGTTTAATTTTCTATGAATTTGGAAAATATATTTAAGCAAGATATGAAGATATCAAGGGAATAATTGAAGTGATAGTGGCTAGCCTTCTAATGATGAGTAAGGTTTAACCCAATTTAGTCCAAGATCCAACTCGAGATCTAAAGTGGGTTGTGGATGTGATTGTGTCATTCCTCTTTTAAGGGGAATGGATTGAGGTACAAAATCTAAAGTGATGTCATTGTCCGAGAGATTTTTCTCCTTGGGAGGACAACAATGTTTATGGAATGGTCCCGAGGGAAATGGAGGGCATTCTAATGTCAATCTTGCTTACTTTCCTCGTATGATCTTAGTATCATATTGGGAAAGCAACTAAATCTTACATAGTGACTCTACAAAGAAATGGATCCCTATTATGGAATGTATAACTTCTTGCGAAAAGAATAAGTAGTAGTGGTATGAAAAAAATATTCTCACATGGCAAATCCATTTTTCTCTTATGAATGATTGGGTTGCATCCATATTTACTCATTTGGATTTTTTTGCAATACCTTGTTTTCCTAACCCTCTTCCTAGTGCCAGTAAATGGAAATATAGTCTTACAAAGTTTCAAGGATACAACGATATCTTTGTTAAGAGACATCTCAATTTTTTTCATACATTCATTGATTATTTTCATATTATTCATGAAGATGTGTTGATGAAGTTGTTTATGATGTATTGGGAAGGAAATGCAAGGTAATGGTATAAGAGCTACTTGCTTACTAACAGTTTTACCTCACTTAATGCTTCCCATCAAGATTTTAAATCTTATTGAGAGTTTTCTTTTAGTTGATATTTTTCCAAACACTGTTGTGAAGGTAGAAAGGTGGATGTTATTTCTAAACTGAGTATGAAGAAGACTATATTAAGGAATCTATTTGTAATGTTGATTTTCATGAAGCCTTATTTCAAATTTTTTTCTTTAAGCAAGGCATTACTACATAAGAATAACCTTTGTAAGAGAGACTAGACTTTGATGATGATTCATCCATTCCTAATTTTACAGAATCTTAGTTTTAGGATGAGCATCTAGTCACTGAAGATTGTTAAGGAGTTGCAACACTTTCTTATGCTATAGAGAGTATGATTCCAACATTTTCCTTTGGTGGGGAAGAATTTTTACAAGAAGGACTACACATCATTGTAGATTTGTCCACTGCTGATTTTTTAGAACTTCAAATCCATAAGGGTATTGTAATATCCTAAGATTTACCTCCTAAGTTAATTAGTTGATTTTGAAAAGTACATTATTTTGAAATTGTTTCGAATACTAAAACCAAACACCATTGATAATAGTCAAGGTGTGAAAATAAATGTGGTATGTTTACTTTTAAAATTTTCACATCATCAAATGGGAAGAATCGAAGGTAAGAGATGTCATAGTCATATTAAGGGGTAAGTTGAATTAGGAAAACTAAGCTTGCAAACTATACTTTATATTTTAATAATCTAAAACTATAGAGATAAATCCTTCTGAAACCCTAATAGTTGATGTGAGGTGTCTCAATGATATTATACCTAAAGAAAATGGCTAAACATATAATATTCTCAATACAAAAGAAGAGAGAAATCAAGAAATGAGACACAATTTTCCCTTTAGGAAGAGAGATCAAAAGAAAGACACACTCATATATAAGTAGCCACAACAAAACTTGGAAATCAAATGACAGAAGAGAACAAACAATGAAGCCAAGAAGTGGATATTTTCATGGGAAAATGACCTAGTTTTAAGTTCAAGTTCAGCCATGTTCATAAAAGAATTCTCTATGGCCATATAGTGAATCACTAGAGATGCTTCTAGGAAAGGGTTTGTCTATAATGAACCTATAAAGGACTGGTAAAAATTCATTCTTGAACTATAGAAGTAATAGAGACCATAGGCCTTTCAAGTTTCCCATTGTTATGAGCATTCAGAAAGTGTTAGGTGTGGATCTAAAGGTGCGTATGCTGGTTACTAAGGACTGAATTAGTCTTGATCATATTTGAGACTGAGACCTTAACTGGTAAAAAATACTTGAGTAGTTGGAACCCTAGTGAGACTATGGTATGACTCGGGGGTGACTAGAAGGGCATAGAGACCAAAGTGTCCTTTCTAGTTTATGGTTGGGTGGTTCGGGACTGCCCATTTGATGTGTTGGAAGAATCTTCCAGGAGTAATAGATAAGTTCTTGAACCTTGTAATCTTCGGTTAAGGAGTAATGTTTTATTACAATTTATTTTTATTATTGTCTTTTATTATTACCGAGTCATGAAAGGGAGTTGGAGTGCACATGTGATTTTATTAGAAAGATGAAGCAATTATATCTATAATGAATAAATTATGAGCATGAATATGTTGATGATACAATTGTTAAATTCCTTGTTAAATATATCTTACTGTATAATTTCTTTTATTAAGGGTTGTGTGGTATTGGCTGAAAATCCACAGTTGAGCATGCTAACATCAATTGGAGTAGCTACGGTATAATCCATAGATTTGTTGATGTTTTGAGCCCCCTCTTAGGCTCATCCTTAGGACATTGATGATATTGAGAATACTTCCACTCTTTTATTTTAATGCATAAATATGAAGTAGTGACATCTTATTCTTTGCCTTTTTATTCAAGATAACACTATCCCAAATCAAGCGGCTGACTTTAGAACACTCGGAAACACAAGGGACATTAAATTAGGTTAATTCTCCTTGTTTCCCCAATGTATATTTTTCCGCACACACATGGTATTTTATAAACCCCTTTTGGCAACTTTGGGTCAATAGGATCCTTTACCGATTTAAGAAGCTTTTTGATATTGTTTAATGGAGAGAAAATTGCACAAATGTTCTTCTTTTTTAATAGTTTGGCGATTTTTTCTGTAACCCCTTGAATGTAAGGTAGGAACACCTTATGGTATTCTACGTTACTTTTTCTAGCTCTATTGATTCTTCTCTCATGCTTTTTTTGTCTTTCTAAAGGATTTATTGATTTGATACTTAGAATATCCATTGCTTAGGAAAACACTACGGAGGTGTTCTTTTTCTTGCTCTATGTGATCCTTATCAAATATCCCCGAGGTTCTAGTGATCAATGTATTAAGGACACCCATATTTTGACTAGGGGGATGGTGTGATCATGCATGAAAGTATTATTTTGTATGTGTTTTCTTTATATAAACCTCATGCCCCACCTTACCATCATGTTTACTGCTTACCAAGACATCAAGGAATGGAAGGGAACGATTTTACTCTAGCTCTAATGTGAACTTGATTGTGTTGCATTGGTTGTTTAGGTGCTCCATGAATTTATCCAATTCTTCTTTTCCATGGATCCAAATCACAAATGTGTCATCAACGTATATGGACCACCACTCTGTCTCTAAGGTAGATGCATTAAGTGCTTCTTGCTCAAATTTTTCCATAAACAATTTTGCTACAATTGGTGAAAGTGGGGAACCCATGGATACACCGTGTGTTTTCTCATAAATTTCTCCCTGGAAGCTTAAGAAGGTATATCTTAGACATACACGTACTAGTCTTGTCGTTTACTAGTCAGTAAGATATTCTATGAATTTGATAGCCTATTCAATTAGAATCATTGTGAATAATGAGACCACATCCAAGCTTAAAAACACCTCATGTTCCTCCATGTGTATTTCTATAATCTTATTAACAAAGAAGGAGGAGTCTCTAACGTAAGAGTCCATGTTTCCCACTAGAGGCTTCAACTTGTTTGCCAAAAACTTAGCCAACTTGTATGTTGGTGAGCCAAGAGTGTCAACAATGGGTCTTAATGGCACACCTTCTTTGTGAATCTTTGGGAGGCCATAAATTCTGGGAACCAATGGATTAGAGGTTACAAGCTTCTGTTTAGTTTCTTCATCTAGTGATGATCCTTTAACAACTTTCGAGGCCTCCTTCACTATCCGCTTTAGGGGATTCTTATTAATCTTTTTGTATCAACCATTGTTGAGCAAATGCTCATTCATATTTTGGATATAATCAATTTTTTCCAAAATCACAGTTGCCACACCTTTGTCAGCCTTCAAAATTACAATCTATTCATTTTCATAAAGCTCCTTCAAAGCTTGGCTTTCTTCTTTTGAAATGTTTTGCTTGGGAGGTTTAGCTCTTCTCAGAATTCTAGAGAAATCATGTCTAATTTCCTCAACTTCCCTTTCAGATAGATGTCTTATGCCATCCTCCAGTTTGCAAATAATGTCCTCAATTGGAATCGA
Source organism: Larix kaempferi (assembly GCA_027924585.1). Classification (NCBI taxonomy): domain Eukaryota; kingdom Viridiplantae; phylum Streptophyta; class Pinopsida; order Pinales; family Pinaceae; genus Larix; species Larix kaempferi. The sequence continues at coordinate 18,274,287 of BSBM01001023.1, forward strand.
TTTAGAAGCCACTACAAAGTTTAGACCTTTTTCCAATAAACTCTTGGCATGTTTGCTTAGCTGGGTACTTAAAAAATTCACCACCAATCGATTGGGATATCTCACTACTGTGCTTCTTTTATTGTTAGGAAAATAAGTGGCCAACGTGTGGCTTGAGTCCAACGAGTTATTGGATGTCGACACATTGGACGAGAAGGAGGCCGATGCATTGGATGAGGTGGAGGCCACACAGCCGTTGGAGCTATTGGAACACGTGTTACTGATAGGGAAAGGGCCGTTGGAAATACTATTGTTCAGTAATTCCACCTTGTTTCCAATGGTTCCATTTCCATCCACATTTGCACGTCTCTCTCCCTCATATTTGTTCACGAATTGCTCATCCCGATTAATCATTGTCATGTTAGTGTCTGCATAGTTGTGCTTAAGGATTGACTTTGAATTGGTGCTCGTGGGGATAAAGGTAACACTAGAGCCCAAAGAGCCATTGGAGATTGAGACCAAAGAGTCATTAATAATATCAAAACTCAAAGGATCATTGGAAAATTTTCCTTCCATGTCTGCCCGATTTAATCTCTTATCTTTGTTATTAAAGATACATAGATACATAAATAGTATTTTATATCTTAGTGAATCTGAAAGATAACTCTAAAGCCCTATATTGAATATCTATATAGATAGGGTTTTTAATCTAGAGATTATGTGTTACTTGTTAAAAACTCAAAAGCTTGTTTCCTAGTCTAAAACAAGGAAAATATATAACCTCGTATATACTAGAGAGCAATAAGTAATAGTAATTACGTGAAAAATAACTATAGGGATAAACCCATATCAACATAAAGGTAGTGTTTTATTTCAAATAAACATAGTATGCGTTGTTTTTGAACATAGTCGAGGCTCCTTATTATATATGGGATTCGATCCAAGGATCAAAACTCCTACCTCGGAACTAGAGGAAAAAAAGGTAATTGTTATATATAAGAAGTTGTACATCCAACATAGAGATATTGTGTAGTATCTTTAAAATAAAACAAGTAAGCCATGGCACAATGCAAGATATCAACCTCAATATTAAAGAAAAAAGGTAAGCATAACAATCTAAATAAGTCTATATACACATAGTCCCTATCATTTGATAATAGATTTAATGTAAGCAACGAAAAAACGTTCCCAAGATTAAAGAAGGAACATAAATCCGAGTATGAATATTTTCACAGTGTATCAACATTGTGTTTAATCTTTTGGATTTTGCACTCTGACACAGTTTAAACTCTGACATGATGCAAAATCCAGAAGATTAAACACAAAGAAACATAAATATTATACCAACAGTTCAACTATGTTGATAAATAAGCCCTTCGTCCTTCACACTAACAAATATATAAATAAATTATTAAATGAAATAATAGTGCCCTATTTAACTACATGATTAATTACTCTCACTAAATTTCTAGTATGCAATCAAGTCACACAATTATACATCAATCAAGTTGCACCACTATGCACCAATTCAATTCATGCATCGATTCAAGCCATTCTCATGGTTTACTTCCGCCCTCATGCACCCTCACCCAAAATCATACCATCCGATCAACCTCCAAACACTCCCAATACTTCGGATGGTCCCGCTCTCCATGGCACGATCCCTTTGTTGCAACTAGTATAAGGGTTTACCATCATGGTGTGACCGCAACAAGCATCAAAAGTCTCATCATAGATTCGAGGAGTTGTGAGTATAACTCTTGCCATATCCTCCACTTTTGGCATCAGGATAAGGCTTAAGGCCTTTCATCCTTAGCTGGTCTCTATGGCCCCAAGGCCTCATATGGAGGGTATTAGGCATCTGTTCTAGTGCACTAAACCACAGACACTAGGCATCTCTTAAGGCTGGAGCAAAAATCCCTCCGCAACTCCAATCGAGCAATCAAACCCAAGCATCGAAAGTCCTTCTCCATATACCTCCCCCCCCAACAAAATATCTCAAGCCGTGGACTTTTGGTAACTGTATAAAGGAAATAAATTGCTAGCATAGCGGTTTAATGATTGATTTGGTCTCCAACCTATAAGGTGTTAAGTATAAATTATCCTTCGTGGTTATGGGATCACCCGATATCACTGAATTAACAAGCCCTCCATACCCATGGGTAGATTTCCTGTCAAACTCCACCTCACATCATGCCAAAAAAGCATTAGTTATACTTATACCATTTTAGAGAAAATATACTATCAACATGAGTATTAAAGATCCACATACTACTACATGCCCTTATGAGAATATAACATCATCATGAGCACCAAGGAACCACATGCTATTATAAAACATAACATCACCATGAGTATTAATGAATTGCACGCTATCACTTGCCATCATGGAAACATACATCATCATCATGAACATGAAGGAATTGCATGCTACTACATGCCATCATGAAAACATAATATCATCAACCTGGATATGAAGGATTGCATGCTACTACATGCCATCATGAAAACATAACATCATCCTCATACTGTATGCATCATAATAACATCATGAATATTATATGCCATAGGCTATCTAACCCATTTTTCATCATTGTACATCAATATCATATGTTGACCATAATAGAGGAATCACCAAGGTGATTTACAATGAGTGGAGGCAACTAGGAGATTGAGATAGAAAGGGCCATGCATTTATTTTCGAAAAGCCTAATTGAGATGAGTTAAAAAACCACAAAATCTCTCTTACATGAAAGGATCCTTCTCCATTGCAAACTAGTAAGCATTTGGTTTAGAAAATTAGAATTATAGGCTCATTTATTTTATTTCATTTTTTAATTAAATATTGAATAATTCTACTTTAGTCGATAACATCATTTTTTTTAATTGGCATGTGTAAAGCAGAACACCAAAATATTCTTCATCTTCCACAATCTATCGCAAATGTAGTTTAACCACTTTCCAACCAACTTCAAACTATCCTTATTTAGTATAACCACCTTTCGGGAATTTTAAGAGTCCATTTTTCATGTTAAATTCATGTTATCTTGAACTTGTTTTCCCACCTTCTTGTGGTTAGAATATCTCCACTTCTCAATTTTCTCCCTTGTTCATATCAATCTTGGTATTACATATTATATTTTGAATTGTAACCCAAAACCAATGCCCATTATACTGGGCTACAAAAACATGATTATGTTATTTAATCCAAAACCCTGCCAATAATGAAGTACTATTAGTATATTTGTGATACCTCTAGGATAAATCCAAATTCTTTGCTATGCAGGGTTCTACTTCTTATCTAGCATTGGAAGGCATAGATAACTCTAATCTTATGTAACATAGTTATCCCACATGCATCATGGAATAATATGCTCATATTACCATTCATTATATAAAGAGGTGGAAAACTATTTGGTGTCCCTATTCGAGGTTTTACCATGTATATCTGGCGTATTGTTATTTTGTTCTCTTGTCTCTTATTTCTTACATGATTATTATTTCTTGTATGGATAGAATGCTAGACTAGTAGATCTTTGCTATTGATTTACATGTTAGTGTAAATGTATTGTTGTATGTTATTCATATTCTCAATATTTTAACATGGTATCTGAGCTAGTTGCTATGATCTACCTTCTTCGGTAATTCTTTGAATTTTTTGTACAAGCAACATTTTCTTCAAGGGCACTCTATATTTTGTATATTTGTCATTTGATCTATTAAACCCTTATGGGTTTTTCTTAGATATGGACATTTGCTACTAGTTTGAGATTTTTTTTCAAACCCTAACCCTCACCATTAATTTCCATATTTTTTTCAAGTTTCTCTTGATTTTTTCTGTAGAAATGGATTGAAATCGACTATGTACTAACTTGCTATCAAGGATCTATTTGTTTTGCATCAGATCTGGTTTGTTTTCAGCTATAGTTGTGTTTTGTTGCAGGTTTCCATATGGGACGACGATTGTTTCACAATTTTCTGAATTTTTGACAGGTTCCAAGTAGTTTGTGGCTAATTCACACCTTTTGGGTATGAGAATGCATGGATACCCTTAGAATTCGTGTCCCAACTTTAGCGAAAGCATGAATTCTTGCCTTCATTTGCACCTATTGTGTACAAAGAGCGTGAATACCCCCATTTCAACATTTTTCGTCAAATTCGATTCTTTGTTCTTCTATTTCTACTGCATGGTTACAAATATGTCTGTTATTTGTTGTTACACTTCAGTTTCGGTTAGAAATTTATGGTTTTTAATCACCTTTATTCTTATTGCGACAAGTCAATTTTTTGCATTTAGGGTTTCTATATTTTATCACACCATGACTGTAGAATTTGTTTCTATTCCTGAATTAAATGGATCTAACTATATCTCCTGGAAGATAAAGGTGATTGATGTTCTCAAGAGTAAGAATCTTTGGATATTAGTTAAAGGTGATCCAACTAAACCAATCGATGCAAAATATTTGGAAATATGGGAAGATCTATGTGATCAAGCAAGAGCACTCATTGGACTAACTATTTTAGATAGCTTACAGGTACACATTGAATATGAGGATAGTCCCATTGAGGTATGTGTCAAGCACTCTAATTGCAGATAATTAGATATCAAACACACAGAGCGTATGAAATTTATTGTCAACCCGAGAAAGTCTTTTTATTTCAAAGGACAAGTGCACAATATATGCTTAAACACAAAACCATTAGAAGTGAATACCTTTATCTTCTATCATCCATGTTCATCCCAAGAATCTACGCAATCCCAATTGCCTTCTAGCTGCTATACTACAATTCTTTTCTATTATATATCAAGCAGAAATGGTATCAGATATAATCAACAATTGCAAGAAGGAATCTCAATTGCATTCTAAAATAATCAACTGTCTAATCTAATCAAGCTGGGAATCATAAAGCATGACCTGACCATTACTCTAGAACTTTGATAAAAGAGATTGAAGCAACTGTTCTAAGAAACTGAATTGCAAAATATAAATCAATCAACACATAACAGGAAAGCTAATTTGTAAGAGCTCCTGGGATTACGTCTCAGCTGTAGGATGAACACAACAGTGTGAACAGAAATTGAAATATGTAAAACAAACCTGACTCAGTCGACTGTTTTTCAATACCATTCACCAATCTCACGAAAATATAATCATTTACTGAGAAATCCACACAATGAATATTACTGCTGCGTACAAAAGAAAGATCAAAGCATCACACAACAAGAAAGATGAAATCCTAAATTAACACAGCAATCTCTGTGGAAGACGGGCCCAGTCTTCACACAGAGACGCTGGTTGAACAACACTCCCTTTAACTCAGAAGTAACTCCGTATATTAACAGAAGGATGAGTACACAGTTTCGGCTCGACTGCTAATACAAGATAAATTAATTAATTGCTGTCCAACCCCTTGGTCGAGGCAATTCCCCATATTTATACATACAATTTGCAACATCTAAACCTATAATTGGGCAGCCATGAAGATCTCTGATCTTCAAGCGCCCTAAATAATCTAGCTGTTACAATGCATGGCAGAACTGAAATATCCAAATATGAGAGAAGTATTAATTATCCCAAGAGTGACGGTCCTTCCAGCTCACAGCTGGATTTGAGCAGCGACATACTTAAGATAGTTCTTCTGTTACAGCTGCCCTGCCACGACTGTGCCTTGATTGACGATTTGAGCCCCAAGGAACCTTCCACAAGCGATGAACGTTCCTTCATGACTTGTTCAGCTCCGATCTTCCTGCAGTCTATTGTCTTACTGCCTTCATAAATCGCATCATGTTAGCACAGATTAAGAGATGCACAGCTTTAATCATCACAATCATAAGTATTAACACAATAAAACAATAATCGGCCATACCTTGGTAATTTGGGGAATAGATAAGGACAATAAGTTGAATTGCCAAGGTAATTGATGTAAGACAAGGGAAGGAAAGATGATAAATGATGGTAAAAAAGGGCCAATTCTAGGCTCAACATCTCCCCCCAACTACCCTGTTGCATGTCCTCATGCAACAACCTGCATCTGAATCTTGAACTGAGCTCTGTCCAGGAGAGAGGAAGGAATGTAGGTAAATCAGGCACTTCATCTACCTTTTTGAAAAGCCTCTGTGAGCAACCCGGCATCTTCCAACTTCACTATTTCCCTTCCACTGCTACTTGCTGATATCTGAGAATGCACTTGGTGTGGTGGGAATCTTTCTGTAGTTCTCTTATGCGATGCCTGGGGAAGTTGAAAAGATACCCTCAATCTGAATCCAACTCAATGACACCTGTAGGAGGTGGAAGCACTGGTTCTTGTGGGACAGTGTCCTCCAGCGCGTTTAATGTTAACAGGAGAGTTGCTGGTTCTTGTGTAACAGCAACATCCTTTAACCCATCGTCAGCAGCTACCTTTATTGCTTTTGGAGACACTGGTTCTTGTGTATCAGTGTCTTCTTTGTCATTCTGCTGCTGAGACTGAATATCCTTTTCAATTTGCAGCTCCTCCTCCAGGATTTCAGTGTCACCTGAGCATGGTGTCTGTACCTGTTCATTGTCACTCCACTGTGTGTCAGGGATGATATCCACTCCCAGGTTATCTCCCAGCTGCAATTCAGGAGTTTTTGTCGCAGCCTCCAAGGATGTTGGTTCTTGTGTAACAACATCCTGGCTTACCTCTTCATCCTTCCTCTGCTGCAGCTCCTCTTCTATGAGTTCTGTATCATGGGAGCTCTCTGGGGTTACAACCCAGAGTTCATCATTGAATGCCAAAGTATCCTCTGTCCCAACTTCTTCTACTGTCTGCTCAGCCGGTTGGACAGTTCTATTCAGGGTTGCTGGTTCTTGTGTTGCAGCATCCTGTTCCAACTTATCACTGTCCTGCATTTCCGTTTCTTCTTCTAAAATTATTGTGTCCTGGGAACGTTCTGGGGTTACAGCACAAAATTCTTCACTATCCTCCAAAGTATCCTTCGGCTCCATGATCTCTGTATCAAGGGAACATTCTGGAGTCTCACTATATTCTTTTATAAGCTCCAGAGCATCCCTCATTTCCCGTTCTTCTCCCATATGTTCTATGATTTCTGTGTTGTGGGAGCAATTTGGGATTGCCATACATTCCTCATAAATTTCCAGGGCATCTTCCACTCCCTGTTCTTCTCCCATTTGTTCTATAACTTCTGCATCATGGGAAGTAGCAGCTGTAGCAAGGATGTTTAAAGGTGCTGGTTCTTGTGTTGCAGCATCCTCTTTCTCCACTGCTTTCCCTTCTGTGGCTACAGGCTGTTGTGCTGAATAGGTGCTAAGTAAAATTTTATGGCCTGCTTCCTCAAAGATCTCCCCACAGGTGGGGCAGAGTATTCGCTCATCCTTTTCTCCAGCTCCAGCAGAAGCTGATTCCTCCACTTGGTCTGCAGCCTCTATTAATGTATACATATTTCTTCCACCCTGCTTTCTGCAGACTTCCTTCCATGTTTCCAGCTCCCTTCTAAGTGCTTGGAGGTCCTCTTTCAGCATTGCATTTTCATACAAGAGTCCCTCAACTCCAGGTTCTTCCTCCGCTGGTCCTTGTGGGGCATCCCTCGGTTTTGGTGTAAGGATTGGGGGTTCAACCTGTGTTTCTAAGGTTGCCCATTTTGTTCTAGCTGCCTCTGCTGCTGTGATTGACCGAGTTCGTTTCCTTCTGATTGGTGCCACTAAATCAAACTCATTGGTGGCCCTCTTCCTCTTCTGTGGCATTTTCTTTTGTGACTTCCCTTTTTGTAATGTTTCTTCTCGTGGAGCTGGAATATAGGGAGGTAGAACTGAAGTTAAAGGAATATTTCCCTGCCCCCCATGCTGTTCTTCTTCAATCACAGCTGCTCCTCCTGCCCATTCCGGTGAAGACTCGATTGTGACCAGCTCAATATCTTCTTCCATTGCTCTGGCTCCGTCATCTTCAGGTTCCATTGTCGCAGCATTTGATGCTGCTCCAATTTCACCTTCTGCTGCCGGAGCTGCCCTGTTATCTAGGTTTTCCACGAGGGTTTCATCTATATTGTCGCCTGATGGCTCTGTCTGTGCTTCCCCTCGCTCTCTTTCAAATGCAGTGTCATCCCCCACTGGTTTTGCTTGTGCTGGGGATTCATACACCTCAAATGGCTCTGCCTGTGCCTCGGGTTGTTCTTCCTCTGTGGTTTTTCCAACCCCTGTGTCATGTCCCAAATTTGGTATTGGGTCACAATGGCCTAATCACATTGGCTCTATTCATTAGAGTTTGTCAAATTGATGCTAAAGGTCAAATAATTGCCAAGGAGGAAAATTACTAGTTTCCTAGGTTTGGGGTGGAAGCTTTGGGATTTGGAATAATGGGGTAATAAATGATGTTTGAACATTAGAATGGCATAAATATTTAATAAAGGAGCTAAATAAATATATACAAGTGAAAATCAAAGTGGCATTTCATCATGAAGACACATGGAGGAAGTGGGACCCACATATGGCTAGATTTCCCCACTACATTTGGCATCATTCTCTCACCAATTCGAATTCAAGGTGAATGGTAACATACTTGGGGAAGTACAAAAGGTATTATTCATGCCATTAATCATCCAAGGTCGAAATATAGAGGAAGAGTAACTCCCATGGAAGAGGAAGAGGCAATTTGGAGCTAGTGAGACACTTGGGCTAGATTCCCTAGCTCTATGACAACAATGATGAAGATGCTATGACACCTATGACACAAATCAGACCTGAAGGCTGACATATGACATATATGACATGTCAGGGCTAAAAATAGACTCCAAGAGGGCGCTCAAGGGTGTTAGGGCAGCTAAGATGCTTCCACATGTGATTTGGTGGAAGTGGGAGACTAGGAATTGTTGTACAAGTGGCGTTCTTTGGAATCTCTTCCCAACTTGAGTTGGCATGAGTCTCTTGGAAGGAATTCGACCCATGGAGGCCATTAGAACTTTATAAATGTCAATAACAAATAATGAAACCGGCTTTTGATCATTTGTAGAATTTGCAATTGCATTTGTGAAGAGGGAGAGCTAGTGGATGACTAGTTTCTTGCCTTAGCCAATTTCGAGGGTGAAAGATTCCCATCCAAGTTGGCAATTGGAAAGGCCATTCAGACCTTTCATTTGGAGCTTTAATGGAGTCTTTATTTGTAGGTGTAATCTACAGGGCATCTCATGGTTTCTTCTATTGCAGCTCGCTCCTTCAACCATTTCCAGTTTTGATGGCATATTCTTGATCCTTGAGGGAGGGCGTTTTTGGTGAGCTATTGTATTCTTTGGGGGAGCTTCTAATGCCCCATTTATTTTGTAATATGAAGTAAATACTCTGTTCTTCATCTCCAGAAAGTTTCAGGTCGAAATCCCAATTAGAAGTGTATAAATCTCATTTTTAATGGAAGAACAATGCCATTTCCCCACTACCTTGTTGTGAACCAATGTATTGATGATGATTTCGAATGAATGGATGATTCTATGATGCATTTGTGATTAATGGACTGCCATGGATGTATTTTACAAGTTTCATGTACTGTACTTGAGCATTTGAAGTATTTTTACTCAGTTTAATTGCATTGGGAGAAGAAATAGTGCCATTTCCCCAAGGGTCGAATTGGTGATTTTTGCAGTTGAATGGGAGAGGGTGAGAACAGTTGTAATAAACCATTAATGGTGCATATGAGACCTTAATAACATATTGAACACATTACATACCTCTGCTCATAATTTTGAGTGGGTTTGGAGGCATTTGGGAAGCCATTTTCAGTACTTACCTTAGGGGGATTTGAACCCCAAATTACTAGTAAAATTGCATACTTGGTCCAGAATCTTAAGAGAGTTAGCAGAGGTCTTTTGGTGGCTATATGTTATCCCTGAACATCATATTCAATCCCTAATATCATTCATACACCTTCCTTGAAGATTTGAAGGCATTTGGAGTCAATTTGAGACCTAGAGACCAATACTAGTCAAAGGGAAATCACTAGTAAAGTTACCTACATTGACCAGAATTGAAAGAGTATTTGCAGAAGTTTTTTAAAGGTACAAAGGCATCCCTGAAACACATATTTATGTTCTAATATCATTCATATACCTTCTCAGAAGATTTGGGATCATTTGGGGCAAATTTGGGACTTAGAGATCGAAACTAGTCAAAGGTCGAACCAAGGAAAAAAAGTGGAAAATTGCAATTTTAATAAAATTCCTAACAAGGGACATTACACCCTGATGGTCCTGCCTGTGCCCCCTGTTGTTCTTCTTCCGTTTCATCCCTCCCGGATGGTCTTGCCTGTGCCCCCTGTTGTTCTTCTTCCGTTGCATCCCTCCCCCCAACTTCACTGGAGGAACTCCGGTCCTCCTGTTGTGGCGGAACCGGTAATTGCTGTAATGGAATGACCCTCAAGGGAACAGGTTGCTGTGGTCGGGTAATAAATTGCTCCCATGTTATATTATGTTGGGCCAGGGTTCTTACAATAATTAACTTAATAAGGCCATGGTGGGTGAGGGAGGACAGTGGGTGCTTTGCGGACTGAACAAATGTTGCCATATGACGCAAGTCATGCAATAGATAAAATGGAATATTCAACAAAATGCCATGACGGAGATGAGAAAGCAAAGGAAGTTCAGAGTTGTACACAGTTTGATATCTACCTTCGCAAGTTATGTATTTCTTGAGGAAGATAGCGACCTGGTCCCATGGCTGCGGCAGTGACTTCAATGCAATCCCTCTCCTGGATGCTTCAACTTGCTCCCCTGGAAGTAAAAATTCTTCCCGTGCAACTGTTGCAGGAACTCGACGGTTAAACCAAGGTTTTCCCACCAACGGGATAGCTGTAACCTCGGATATGATGAGCTCCGAAACATCTATACACAGCCCCCACACCGTGGAGTGTGTTTTAGTAAGATTCAAGGCGAATTGCAGGGCTGCGTCCCGATCGAATCCGTCCAATCATTCAAAGAACTCGACCCAGCCAGCAGCTTGAAAAATGGCCAGAACCTGCAGATTCCGTCTAAGTTCCCGGGTATTAAAAGGTTCATGGCGAACTGGAATGCCCATGGTCCTGGCTGCAAGATGGAACTGCTGTTCGACAGAGTACAGGATCCAGAATGGAAGTTGCAGCGCAGAGAATGCACGAATCGTTGAGCGGAGACGTTGAGCGAATGAACTAATTCGGAAAGTTAAGCGCAGAGAAGAGTTTAAAATTTTCATGCCGAATTGGGGAGGGTGGCAGTTATTATTATTACGTCGTACGAGGGAAAGGTTTAATCAGATATAAATGGTGGTGCGAGTGAAGGTACGGCCAATCTCGTTTAAATGATATCAATACTTAATCACGTGATAAATGAAAGCCATACCTCATAAAACTGTGCGTCGGAAGGCTGCGAAAACTGGTGGAGCATGGAGTTGGTGACGTCACGGAGCCGAACGCATGCACAGTTAGACGTGGGATCATAATGACTCGGATAAGGCACTGATTTCCTTCACCGGTAAAACACAAGGCGTCGCATCCTCCGGGTTAAAATGATGAGTTCGCCGGCAGGACTGGGATGAATCAGCATCATAATTAGCAGGTTGAACAATCCTTCTGGTAACACGGGAGTTACCACTGCAAGTTGCCAAAGAAATGATCACACGGCCGATGAAAAAGCTTGTTGCAGCTGGCAGGAAAGAAGTTACAGCCACCGGAAAAGAATTCGCGGCAACCGGAAAAAGATTTACGATATCAGGGAAAATTACGGCTGTCACGGGAAAAATTTACGGCGGCGGGAAAATAAACTTACAGCTGGCGGGAAAAGATTTTACGATTATGGGAAATATGTCGCAGCCGCTGGAAAGAAATGGCAGCTACGTGGAAATGATGTGGAGGTGACTTGGTCAATGAGGTGGCAGCCGGGAAATAATGTGGCAGTGACTTGGTCAATGAGGTGGCAGCCGTCGGGAAATAATGTGGCAGCCGGGAAATGATGTGGCGGCTGGGAAATGATGTGGCGGCTGCGGGAAAAAGATGTTGCAGCCGCCGAAGTTACAGCCGCCGAAATTGCAGCTGCCGGAGTTGCAGCTGTTGGAAAAGCTTTGACGGCGGACGGAAAAAGGACATTACGGCTACCGGGAAGTGAAATGGCCGTGGCTGGTAAATGGAGTGGCAGCTGCGGAAAATGAGATGGCAGCCGTGGGAGGTGAGGTGGCAATAGCTGGTGAATGAGGTGGCAACCATGGGGACGATGAGGTGGCAGCCACGGAAACTGGAGTTGCAGCCGCCGATGTTGCAGCCGCTCATGTTGCAGCTTGCAGCCGCCGATGTTGCAGCCGCTAATGTTGCAGCTGCTAATGTTGCAGCTGCCGATGTTGCAGCCGCTAATGTTGCAGCTGCCAGTATTGCAGCCGCTAATGTTGCAGCTGCCGAAATTGCAGCTGTTGGGAAAGTGGACGGCTGTCGGAAAAAGGGCATTATGGCTACCGGGAAAAGGAGAATATGGTTACCGGAAAAGGATAAACAGCTGCCGGACAAAATGTTGCAGCTGCCGGAAAATATGTTGCAGCTGCAAATTTTTTTTTTTTTTTTTTTTTTTTTTTTTTTTTTAACACAAGGACAGCACAGGGAGATTTTCATTACGGGCCCAAACTGATCATTCTCCTGGCGCTTCCCTGAATTTTTTTTTAAAAGACAACAGCAAGCAAAGAGATCAAATGCAAAGAGAAAGGAAACGACAACTATACGCTACAGCAAGAAATTATTTATGTACAGCAAATATAATTTTCAGTTTAAGATTTGGAAAAGGTAGAGAAATGTTCCTGCTCTGGTGCCAATTGGTAGTTTGGATCAGCAGCAATCTGTGAAATGAATGCATCTTTCGAAATGGGCTTCCGATACAGTCGCAGTCTGTGGCCATTAGCAAGTAATGGTATACGGTTTTCATCAATGGTGACCAGGCGAACAGTGCCGTTGTCAAATACCCTGTCAACCAAATATGGACCCAGCCATCTTGTGCGTAATTTCCCTTTGAAATCCTTCTTGAATCTGGAGTCGTATAATAGTGCCCAGTCTCCTTCACGGAAGATTTTCTTTTTGATGAATCGGTCATGCCAATTAGATCTCTGTTGCTGAAGCAGCACAGTCTGGTCTACCGCAGCTAACCGTTTCTCATCCAATTCATTTAATTGATTCAATCTTCTTTTCTGGGCTTCTGTTACATCCAGGTTCATTTCAATGGCTGTTTTCAGGGTCTTGATCTCAAATTCAATTGGAAAGATGGCACTCTTACCATACACCAGATCATAGGGAGAAAAGCCCGTGGTGTTGCGCCAAGTCGTGCGATATGCCCACAGTGCTTCTGGAAGTCTGTCAGCCCAATCCCTTCGATGGCTTTTAACTGTTTTAGTAAGGATTGCTTCAATAACTTTATTAGTGCTTTCCACCTGACCATTGGCCTGGGGATGATAGGGTGAAGCTATCTTGTGCTGCACATGATACTTCCGGAGCAAGGATTCAAATTGGTGTGAAATAAATTGTGGTCCCCCATCGGTAACTACTTCCTTTGGTACCCCAAACCGGGTAAAAACTTCACTGTACAGGAAATCAATCACCGCCTGGTCATTTGCCTTGGCCAAAGCTACAGCTTTCACCCACTTAGTCATGTAATCTGTACACACCAGGATGTAAACCTTCTGTTTGGAAGGAGGGTTGATAGGACCAACGAAGTCCAATGCCCATCTATCAAACGGTTCTAGTACCACTTGGGGCTGTAAAGGCATCTGATCTGTCTTATTAGGTTGGCCCATCCTTTGGCAGCTGTCACAGGACTGAACATATCTTTTAGCATCTCTGAACAGTGTCGGCCAATAATAGCCCATCCGCAACGCCTTATGTCCTGTTCTTTTGTCTGCAAAGTGTCCTCCGCAAGGTTCATCGTGACAGGCCTTCAGTATATGAAAGATCTCATCTTCCCTTACACATCTTCTAATTTCAAGATCAGGTCCTGTGTAAAAGAGATGGCCTTTGAGCCAACAGTACCTGGCACTTTGCTGAATAATTTTTCTTTTCTCTCGTTTAGACATATGTGGCGAAAGCTTCCCTGCAGCCAAATAATTAGCAACGTCTGCATACCAGGGTGAATGAGCTGAGAGTGCGAATAAATGTTCATCCGGGAAAGCATCCTCAACAGGTGAACTGTCATCACTGTTAGTAAATCGTGATAAAAAATCAGCAACAACATTTTCTTTTCCAGGTTTATCTATAATAGTAATATCAAATTCCTGTAATAATAAAAGCCACCTGGTTACTCTGGCATTAGTGACAGGTTTATTCATTAAATACTTAATGGCAGAGTGGTCAGTATGCACAAATGTAGGATACCCAGTAATGTAATGCCGAAACTTATTAATAGAGTAAACAATAGCAAGGAATTCTTTCTCAGTAACAGTGTAGTTTAGTTCAACAGGGGCTAAGTTTTTACTAACATAATAAATAGCATAAGGTACTTGACCATCTTGCTGTCCTAGTACTGCTCCAATGGCGGTATCAGAAGCATCTGAAGAAATGTGGAAAGGTATGGTCCAATTAGGTCCCCTCAAAATAGGGGCCGTGGACAGTTTCTCTTTAAGCTTATCAAATGCTGTCTGGCATGCTGTACTCCATACAAACTGTGCATCCTTCATTAATAATGAAAACAAAGGAGAAGCAAGTTTGGAGAAGTTTTCTATAAATCTCCTGTAATACCCGGCATGTCCCAGAAAACTTCGCACCTCTTTCTGAGTTGAAGGAGTTGGTATATTCTTTATCACCTTGATTTTTGAAGGATCCACTTGAATACCGTCAGTAGAGATGAAATGTCCTAATACCACTCCCTCACTCATCATCATGTGGCATTTTTCAGTGCTTAGTGAGAGGCGAGCCTGTTCACAGCGAATTAAAACTTTCTTCAAGTTTTCCAGTGCTTCCTCAAAATCCCTGCCATAAGGAGTAAAATCATCCATAAAAACTTCCATGCTATCATTAACCAATTCAGAAAATATGCCAATCACAGCTCTTTGAAACGTTGCAGGTGCATTGCACAATCCAAAGGGAAGCACCCTGTAGGCGAACGTTCCCCAAGGGCAAGTGAAGGTGGTCTTATCCTGATCCTCTGGAGCAATCTGAATTTGATTGTACCCACTGAACCCATCCAGGAAGGAGAAGAACTTCTTCCCAGATAGGGTATCAAGTACCTGGTCAATAAAGGGCAGAGGAAAATGATCCTTTTGTGTAGCTTTGTTCAGCTCCCTATAATCGACACAGACTCTCCATTTACCATTTTTCTTGGGTACAATTACAAGTGGGGAAACCCACTCACTGTCTGAGATAGGATAGATGAATCCTGCTTCCAAGAGTTTCTGGATTTCTTCCTTCACTATATCCCTCAGATTGGGGTTCATGCGTCGTTGGGGTTGACATACAGGCCGGGAGTCGTTTTTAATATAAATATGATGAGTGCACAGACTAGAGGGAATACCCTTCATGTCTGTATACTCCCAGGCGAATGCCCCCTTACGTTCCTTCAAGAGATTGGTTAGGCGCTTTTGTTCTTCTGAGGAGAGACCAGGATTGATGTTCAAAGTTCTCCCAGGCTCTACCTCAATAGGAATGCTTTTCGAGTTTTTCAATACTGGGATTATGTTTGTGTCATTGGCTAGTGCTTCCTCCGTAAGCTGTTCTTGTTCTTCTTTACCGAGGGTACTGTTCAGGAGTTGATAAACTTCCTTGTCTACTGAAGCAGGTTCACTAATGAAATTATTAATGGCATCGTCTTCTGTTTCGTTTTTGAAGGTTAGTGCCTTCCCTATTGTTAGTAATGGCTGAACATCTTCCTCTTCTTCCTGTTCTATCCAAAGGGAGGTTTCAGTTTCTAGACTCGGCCGTGCTGGAGGGTACAGGGTGAGGTTTTTGGTTTCCATGCCATCAGATATAGTCATAGATCCTGATCGACAGCTGATACAAGCATCGGCTGTAGCCAACCAGGGCCTCCCCAAAATCAATGGATGTCCCCCCAGCTGTGATTTTGGTTGTAATACCAAAAAATCGGCAGGGTATTCCCATGAGTCTACTGAAATAACAAGGTCATCCAAAATCCCTTCGGGTCTGATAGTGGATCTGTCTGCCAATTCTAAGATAGTAGGGGTCGGTCTAATATTGGTGAATCCGAGCTTCTTTACAGTCTCCATTGTTATAACATTGATCGCAGCTCCTAAATCTACTAGTACGTTGGGTATCTGTGTTTGTCCTATGTGTACAATGACAGTAGGATTGTCGGGATCCTCATACTTGGTTATGGGGGTTTTTCCAGTCATTAAAGCGGATAAATTCCCTATAACATGAACAGTAGGAGGATCTCTGGGTTTCCTTCCCGGTCTTTTAGTGCACAGGTCCCGAACAGTTCTAGCATAGATAGGTACATCTTGAAGAGCTTGTAAAAGGGGAATCTTAACATAAAGGTTCTTCAATTCTCCTAAGAGATTGAACTGAGGTTGCCCCCCTCTTTGTGGCAGCATCAATCTCTCAGGGTAAGGTGGTTGTCTTACCAACTGGGTAGGCTGCGTGTTATCCACTTCATCGTTTAATGTTTCAGCCCTCCCATCTGAGGGATGCTCAGCATCTTCAGTGATAGGAACCGGATCAAATGGATGCTGGGAACTCTCTCCTTTGTCATACACAGTTGGTGGAGTATTTTCTGCAGTTACACGTTCTACTATCTTTCCAGACCGTAAGCGAATATCATTACAAGGTACAGGGGAGAGAGAGTAGGCCGGCATATTGAGAGCTTCCAATTGCTGGACTGTTTTATTATTTGGGTTAGGGTTAGGTTGGGCAGGCAGCTGAGGCCGTATTGGTATGTTAGGAACAGGATTATTTTGCAGCTGCAGCTGCGACTGCTGAGGTGGGTATTGAGGATATTGATGAAATTGAGGATATGGAGGATACGGTAACTGTTGAGGTGGAGGTGGTTGAGGAAACTGGTTCCCAGGATGGAAGTTCCTCCATCCAGGAGACCATGAAGTAGGTTGGTGTGGAGGCTGTGTCCAAGGACTCCATGAATTATATTCTTGCATCGCAGGTTGAGGGGAATTCCACTGAGCATAATTTGAAGGAAATTGTGTATTCACATTTTGCATATTAGTATTCCAATTATTCAAATTATTCAAAAATGGAAATGAATCGGGAGACATACCTTGATTCCGGGGTTG
Source organism: Larix kaempferi (assembly GCA_027924585.1). Classification (NCBI taxonomy): domain Eukaryota; kingdom Viridiplantae; phylum Streptophyta; class Pinopsida; order Pinales; family Pinaceae; genus Larix; species Larix kaempferi. Next base: position 18,291,467 of record BSBM01001023.1, read on the forward strand.
CCAGGGTTTCTTCTGTGCAATGAAGTAGGCTGAATCCGCCTCTGGAGTTGATGCCTGCAGAACAGCCTTCACTTGGGGCAACGTGGGGCATTCTTTCATATCATGATTCAGCTCGCACAGCTGACACACTTGTACTTTGTCAAGAGGGCATTCCTTCAGTGGATGAGTCTTTCTACATCGGGGACAAAACACCCCTAGTGTGAGATCCTCCACTGCCTGTCTTTGCTTGGCCTTCAAGACGTCAATCTCTGAAGAGATAGAGCTCATCATTTCTGTTTTAAAGTTTTCAAGAAGATTGCCTATCTCTGCACGTGTAGCTCCCCCATTGGATGACTTCTGAGTTCTGTCGAAGACATCACGTTCCAGGTTATTTCGTTTATGCTGCTTATTATGCCTAGAAGATCCCCTGGAATATCTCTTACATAATTCCACAATTGTCTCAAAAGATTCTTTAGAGATATCCCCCTTTCCTAATAAATTTAGCATGTCTAAACAATCGTCCCTGATTCCTCGAAGCAAGATTATCTTAAGCACATCTAGTCCCATGTTCGTCTGTCCAGCTCTCTGCACATTGTACAGCAACCTCTCCACAAAATCCTCCAAACTTTCATCCTCCTTCTGTACCATCTTGAATAACTCCTCCCTTTTGTCCCTGGTGTTACAATATTCTTGATATTTTTCCAGGAATACTTGCTTCATCTTATTCCAATTAGCAACAGTTCCTCCCCCAAGGCTCATGAACCATCGTAATGCATTGTCCTTCAGGGTGGCAGGAAAAAGCTTCAACTTTTGAGCATCTGTGACATAATCATAGCTGCGATAGAGGATATCGAATTCAAACAGGAATTCGTCTGGATCCTCTGCCGCCCTGCCATGGAAGCGGGGTAACACCGACGGTGAAATGTTTTTCATAGGAGCTGTCCCCTCTAGCTGCTGTATTGGGAATTGCAATGTAGCCATAGTTTCTGGCGGGGAATCATCTTCATGATGGTATTGTACCACTGCTTCTTCCTCTTCGTTCTCATGTCTATTATTCATCTTTTCTTCTGTATCTTCTCCTTCGGTTGTTCCTTTGTCCCTTACCTCAGTTGTAACAGCTACGTATTCCTCGGTTGTAACAGCTGCGTATTCTTCCGTTGTAACAGCTGCGTATTCTTCAGTTGCAACAGCTGCGTATTCTTCGGTTGTAACAACTGCGTATTCTTCAGTTGCAACAGCTGGATCAGCTGTCCCTTCTTTAGCAGGAGTATACGCAGAAATCACAGCTGCTCCTGTATCTTCCACTGTAGATCCTGATGCTGGCGCTCTAGAATCAGCAGGGCCTCTTCTGATAGGAGTCTCCCGTTGACGAGATCTGACAACTGAATCCGTTTTGTCAACAAGGTCGTCGATGAATGTTCTTCTACCCAGCGGTGGACCTCGACCACGACCCGAACCACCTGCACTGTTAGTAAGTTGTGGGGTTTTGGGGGTTGGGAGGTGATCGCGTTTTACCCTCCTCGTATTCATGCGAAGCAGATCATTTCAAAAACAACCAAAAGACTGACTAAAAGCAATTATCAAATACAACTAATGACTAGTGTTTAATTTTCATCCTTCCCCGGCAACGGCGCCAAAATGTCAAGCACTCTAATTGCAGATAATTAGATATCAAACACACAGAGCGTATGAAATTTATTGTCAACCCGAGAAAGTCTTTTTATTTCAAAGGACAAGTGCACAATATATGCTTAAACACAAAACCATTAGAAGTGAATACCTTTATCTTCTATCATCCATGTTCATCCCAAGAATCTACGCAATCCCAATTGCCTTCTAGCTGCTATACTACAATTCTTTTCTATTATATATCAAGCAGAAATGGTATCAGATATAATCAACAATTGCAAGAAGGAATCTCAATTGCATTCTAAAATAATCAACTGTCTAATCTAATCAAGCTGGGAATCATAAAGCATGACTTGAACATTACTCTAGAACTTTGATAAAAGAGATTGAAGCAACTGTTCTAAGAAACTGAATTGCAAAATATAAATCAATCAACACATAACAGGAAAGCTAATTTGTAAGAGCTCCTGGGATTACGTCTCAGCTGTAGGATGAACACAACAGTGTGAACAGTAATTGAAATATGTAAAACAAACCTGACTCAGTCGACTGTTTTTCAATACCATTCACCAATCTCACGAAAATATAATCATTTACTGAGAAATCCACACAATGAATATTACTGCTGCGTACAAAAGAAAGATCAAAGCATCACACAACAAGAAAGATGAAATCCTAAATTAACATAGCAATCTCTGTGGAAGACGGGCCCAGTCTTCACACAGAGACGCTGGTTGAACAACACTCCCTTTAACTCAGAAGTAACTCCGTATATTAACAGAAGGATGAGTACACAGTTTCGGCTCGACTGCTAATACAAGATAAATTAATTAATTGCTGTCCAACCCCTTGGTCGAGGCAATTCCCCATATTTATACATACAATTTGCAACATCTAAACCTATAATTGGGCAGCCATGAAGATCTCTGATCTTCAGGCGCCCTAAATAATCTAGCTGTTACAATGCGTGGCAGAACTGAAATATCCAAATATGAGAGAAGTATTAATTATCCCAAGAGTGACGGTCCTTCCAGCTCACAGCTGGATTTGAGCAGCGACATACTTAAGATAGTTCTTCTGTTACAGCTGCCCTACCATGACTGTGCCTTGATTGACGATTTGAGCCCCAAGGAACCTTCCACAAGCGATGAACGTTCCTTCATGACTTGTTCAGCTCCGATCTTCCTGCAGTCTATTGTCTTACTACCTTCATAAATCGCATCATGTTAGCACAGATTAAGAGATGCACAGCTTTAATCATCACAATCATAAGTATTAACACAATAAAACAATAATCGGCCATACCTTGGTAATTTGGGGAATAGATAAGGACAATAAGTTGAATTGCCAAGGTAATTGATGTAAGACAAGGGAAGGAAAGATGATAAATGATGGTCAAAAAGGGCCAATTCTAGGCTCAACAGTATGGAAAACCCCAGCTTCTTTATTTGATAAAAGTGACGATGTTTCTATTTACTATATTGAAAATAAAATCCATGAGTTAGACCCTAAATATTTTGATAGAATAGAGTCGTTCCTTTCTGAAATTAAAACATTTAATGAAAAGTTAAATAATTTTGGTTTTGATTACAAGAAAAATGATAACACTCTTACTATTCTTGTTGAACAAAAGTTACCTTCATGTTTTTATATGTTCATCCAAACTAGGAATAGAGCCATTGAAAAGTCTAAAAGAACTATGAAACCAACTTTTGAAGATTTTCTTAAAGGTTTTATAAATGAACAATATAGATTAATTGATAGTGGTCAATTGTCTAGTAGTAAAGATCTTCCTAATAGAAGTTTTAATAAACACTCTAAACCCAATAATCAAGTATATACTTCTAACATGGCTTCTAACATGGCGTCTAATAAAAATAAAGTGTATAATCCTTGTGAGTATTGTGGAAAAACCAACCACCCTGAAAAGATTTGCTTTAAACATAGACATAAACTTGCAAAAGCAAAGAAGAAGTATTTCTAAGAATAGTCAGTTTCAATGTGTGTCTATTTTGTTCAACCTAGTAAGTCATCTTCTAATGCAGAATGGATAATGGATTCCGGTGCTTCTAATCACATGATTGGATTAGACTCTTTATTTAATTCTCGTGACACTAAAAATCACACAGCATAGAAAGTACCTATAAGTGATGATAATCATCTTTCAGTTTTAGGATCTAGTGATGTTAATGTTCCTAATGGTACTTTGGAAGATGTGTTTCATGTTCAAGGAAAGCCCATCAACTTGTTGTCTATTTATCGCGCATGTCATAAAGGTTATAAATTTGAAGCTTGGCCTGACAGTATGTGTTAAAAGGTATCAATCATAACTTCAAAATTGTTTCTTTTGGTCCTATTGACCATAATGCTAGATTATATGAGTTTACTGGTTTTAATTGAACAAAACCCAACCTTTTTATTCCTATGTTGCTCATGATGATGATCAAAGTAAATTATGGCATGAAATATTAGGTCATTTGAATTATAGTAAAATGCAAATATTGTCTAAAATGGTACTTGTATTACCTTCAATTTCTTCCACTAAAGATGTTTGTGAAGGTTGTGTTCTCGGTAAAAATCATAAGGAAGTGTTTGATAAAGGTAAAGCTTGGTGTGCTAATGAACAAATGCAACTAATTCATAATGATATTTGTGGTCCTCTTGAAACTCCTTCTTTGTCTCATGTAGTTTACTTTCTTACTTCTATTGATGACTTTAGTTGTAAATCTTGAGTTTATTTTTTGAAGTATAAAAGTGAAAACTTTGGTATATTTCAAAATTTTAAATCCATGGTCAAAAAAGAATTTGGTAAAAATATTAATACTTTGAGAATTGATAATGGGGGGGAATTCACTAAAAATAATTTCATACATATTTATCTAAGCATGGTATTCAACATCAAAAGACTGTTCCTTATACACCTCAACAAAACGGGTTAGCTGAAAGAAAGAATAAAACTTTGGTTGAAATGGCTAAATGTATGCTTTATTCTAAAGAATTACATAAATTTTTTTAGTCTGAATCTATTTGTTGTGACAACTATATCTTGGGTAGAGTCCCTAATAATGAAGTTTTGCAGGTTACTCCCGAAGAAAAATGGAATGGAAGAAAACCCAAAATTAGTAACTTTAAGGTATTTGGTAGTGAATGTTGGGCACATATTATGGATGAAAAACAAAAAAAAGTTAGAACCCAAGTCTCACAACTATATTTTCATTGGTTATTGCGAGGAACCCAAAGCATACAGGTTGTTTGATTCATCTACCCAAGGTTTCATTGTTATGCGAGATGTTCAATTCAATGAAATCTCTCCTCCTCCTAAGTCTGTTGAACCTCATGTTACCTTGAATTTTCCTTCACCCAAGTATATGTTACTTATTTTACTTCATCTTCTTCAACTGTCTTGAAGATACGAGTATGGTTCCTACCACTACTTCTCTTTCTGTTTGGGCCCTAAAAAATATTGAATCTACAGGTTCTGAGATTTGTATTCCTTCCGATATTCGTTGAACTAGATCTGACTTTGCTCTTATGACTAAAGTTTTGGCCACTAATGATACCTCTACCTATGCTTAAGCTAAAGATAAACATGAATGGGAGAAAGCAATGAAAATTGAATATGACTCTTTAATAAAAAACAAGACTTTGACTCATGTGCCTCTTCCTCCTGGAAATAATTTAGATGGATGTAAGTGGATATATAAAACAAAGTTTACTGCAGACAAACATATTGAAAAACATAAAGCTCAATTTGTAGAAAAAGTATTTTCTCAACAAGAAGGCATTGGCTATACACAAACGTTTTCTCTAGTTGCTAAAATAACACAATAGGAACTATTCTTTCTCTTGCTACATGTTATCAATGGGAAATACACCAAATGGATGTCAAGGGTGCATTTTCGAGTGGTGATTTTCGTGAAGACATTTATATGCAAAAACCACCTGGTTTTATTACCGTCGACACTTCAATTTTAGTATGCAAATTGAACAAGTCTTTATATGGTCTTAAACAAGCACCTAGAGCTTGGTACGAGAAAATTGATGCTTATTTATTAAAGAATGGTTTTAAGTGGTGTGTATCTTATCCAAATATATATGTTAAGAACTTTGATGATGATGTTCTCACAATAGTACTTTATGTGTATGATATCCTTATTACTGGCATCCAACTTGCATTTATACAAGAAATGAATAATAATATTAAAAACAAATTTGAAATGACCAACTTAGGCCTATTGCATATTTTTTGGGTCTACAAATTTGGAATTTGGATAATGGTATTTTTCTTTCTCAGCCTAAGTATGTGACATATTTACTTCGGTTTCATATGGGTTATTGTAATCCTTCACCTACACCATTCTAGTCCGGTGTAAAGTTAACTATTGATTGTGACAATCCTCTTGTTGATGGCACATTGTATCGTCAACTTGTGGGGAGTTTGCTATATTTGAAACACAAGAAGCCATATCTCTCTTTTGCAGTCATCATGGTTTTGATGTTTATGCAAAAGCCTCATGAAATTCATTGGAAAGCAACAAAGAGGATTCCTAGATATTTTCATGGGATAGTGCATTATGGTGTTTTCTATTCTAGTAAGGCTACAGTTCCACTTCTTGGTTATACTTGGATTATGATTGGGCAGGGGATACTTTAGATAGAAGGTATACTATAGGATATAGCTTTCAGCTTGGTTTGGGTCCGATTTCATGGTCTAGTAAGAAGTTGATAACTCTTTCTCTTTCTTCTTGTGAAGCATAGTACATGGCATCTAAAGAAGTAGTGTGTATCCAACATGTTCTGACAGAGGTTGGACTAGTACAAAAATATCCTACCAAATTAAGATGCAGCAATGATTGTGCAATTCATCTTACGTACAATTCAATGTATCACTCTAAGACTAAACACAATGAATTGGAAACTCATTGCGTTCGAGATCTTGTTGCGGATGTGATCCAGATGGATATCGGTGGCCACCCACCTATTCCACTGGCTCATAACAGTTTCCCATTTTGGCATTTTTCTACTAATTTTTCTACAGTTTTTCGGGTCCCAAACTTCTGGGGTCGTTTGGAGTCCCTAAACGACATTTTTTGGCGATTTGGGGGGCCAAATGGTTGCCTATGGCATGCATTTCGCCCCAATCAAAAGTTGTTAATCTCGGATAGACATTTCCAATGGGCTATCGAGCGACCCAAACGAAGATTGTATGCAAAAGTATGACCTCGGGAAGTTGACTGTTCAACTAATCTCCTTGGGGCCACAAAGTTTATGATGGTTCATCTTCTAAGGTTGGATTTTTGGATGTTTGGGATTCTTTCCCTCATGCTTATGATAAATAGGCCCTTTCGGCCTCTTTTTGCATTCAGATTGGCACGAATGAGCATAGCCGCCACATCTCTTCTCAGAGATATAGCTACCACCATTCTAGATGCTTTTATTTTACAGTCTATTCTATTTCCACTATTTAATAGAATGTATTTACTGTATCACTATGTTCTTTGCAATATATCTTTGTATATGATTATGTATCTGCTCTTTCATTTCGTTCCCATATAAATCCGGATCAGTGGTATCAGAGCTGTTCGGGTACACAAGGTACTCCGAAAAGACCAAACACCTAGAGCAACCACTTCACACAAACAGATCACAGATCGACACACGATGTTTTGACGTGGTTTAAACCCTCGAGAGGGAAACACTCCACGGCCCCGGCCAAATAGCTTCTACGGAGTAGTTTATTATGCAAAAGAAAGAAAGTTACAAATGAGATTTTCATAATCGATCAACTAGACAATGACCCTCCATGCTCTTTAAATAGAGATCATGGACCAATCGGGTGCTAAGCCACGAATCAAGGGTAGGTATGATCTAAGAGAAGTTGAGTCGTCGGATCACTCTATGTCTAGAACATATCGTGACCATCGGATTAAATATTTACAAATGCATACTAAAGAAACACATTTGACCTAACGAACATATTACACAAGTTGATCTTAACTAACTCCTAAGTGTCTAAATATCCTAACATCCCCCCTTAAGAACAACTTAGGATAGGATTGAAGGATTTACAAAAGTGACACAATTAGGAGAAGGAAGGAGGCATTAGAGCCTATCCCCCCTTAATGACAAATTCCTGAACTTCTAACATAGATCGAAGTTTAGAAAACTTCGCTTCTATGAGAGACTCGGTGAAGATGTCGACAATTTGATCATCTGTAGGGAAAAAGAGCACTTCAAGAACACGATCATGAACAAGATTTATGATGAAGTGCATATGTAGCTCAATGTGTTTGCCGCGTTGATGTAGAACTGGATCTTTGGCGAGCTTGATGGCACTTTGATTGTCGCACCAAAGTGGAGTAGGATGCTGTTGTTCGAATCCAAACTCTGAAAGGATCTGTCGAAGCCATAAAGATTCCTGACTGGCATTAACCGCGGCTTGATATTTTGCCTCTGCTGAAAAAAGAGCAAGAGATTGTTTTTTCTTACAAGCCCAAGTGATAGGTCCAGATCCCAGACTGAAAACATAACTTGCAGTAGACTTTTGATCATCAGGATCGCTAGCCCAATCTGAATCAGTGAAACCAACCAACAAAGGTTCCCCCCAGTACTGTAATGAATCCCAAATTGAATTGTACCTCGAATATATCGAAGTATTCTTTTAGCTGCTATCCAGTGACTTTAATGAGGTGTTTGCATATAACGGGCAACAAGACCAACGGCAAAGGAAAGGTCAGGATGGGAATGAATCAAGTATAAGAGACTACTAACAAGCTGACGATACAAGGTGGCATCTACTTCAGGTGAAGTACAAGTGGCAAAAAGTTTGACTCCAGATTGGAAGGGAGAAGGGGCTGATGTACAATCTTCCATGTGAAAGCGACGAAGAAGGTCACAAACATACTTAAACTGAGAATGAAAGATTCCTTCTTTGGTTTGCAGGACTTGGACACCAAGAAAACAATGCAAATGTCCTAAGTCGAACATTTCAAAATTTTACTTAAGATTAGATTTCACATGGGTTAAAAGCTTAGGGTCACTACCAGTAAGAATAAGGTCATCAACATATAGAACAAGTATGATGAGATGGTTTCCTACTTTCTTGGTATAGACATTGGGGTCAAAATGGCATCTAGAAAAACCAGTGTCAAGGAGAAAGCTATCCATTTTGGCATACCAAGCTCTAGGGGCTTGCTTAAGGCCATATAAGGATTTCCTAAGGCAACAGACAATGTTAGAGTTATTCTGAACATATCCAAGAGGTAGTTCCATGTAAATTTCCTCCTATAAATCACCATGTAAGAAAGCAGACTTGACATCCATTTGATGGACTTCCCAGTTATGTAAGGTTGCAAGGGAAAGAACAAGGTGGATGGAGTTCATTTTTGCGACAGGAGCAAAGGTTTCATTGTAGTCAATTCCTTCAACTTGTGAAAAACCTTTGGCAACTAACCTTGCCTTAAGTCGTTCAACACTTCCACCTGATGCATACTTAGTTCTATAGACCCATTTACATCTGACAAGTTTTCTTCCTTTTGGAAGAGGTACAAGATCCCAAGTATCGTCCGCCATTAAGGAACGATATTCTTCATCCATAACCGCATCCCAATCTAGATTTCCTGAAGCTTTTGCAAAAGTTTATGGATCATGATTCTCAGAAACTTGAGCCAAAAGAGAATAGGCTCGCCGAAACTGAGAACGTGTTCGACGATGATCTCTAGGATCACCGGCAAGATCACCAGTTGCTTCACATGTTGAACGGACCCATCGAGGAAGCACTTGTGCTGGGGAAACTAGAGGAATTTGAGCAGGAGGAGGTGGATTTTCATCTTTACTGTCATCATCAGAAACTGGAGTTGGAAATCTGTCAAAGAAGTTGGAAGTAGAAGAAGGCACAATCGCCGAATCAGGTTCATAGGACAAAGATGGCACAATCGTCAAGTTAGGCTCACAGGCTAAGATATTTTCATCAAATTTAACATCTCTTCTAATGATTATATCATGAGAATGTGGTTGAGAAAGTCAATAACCTTTTACATCTTCAGAATATCCAACAAATATGCACTTTTCACTTTTAGGCTGCAATGCTTTTCGTTTTTCATCCAGAATGTGGGCCCATGCTTCACTACCAAACACACGGAAGTGACTTACATCAGGTTTAGTTTTACTCCATCCTTCTTCCAGTGTGATACCTTGTAAAGTTTTAGTGGGGGTGCGATTAACTATGTAATTTGCACAATTTATGGTTTCAACCCAAAATTGAAGACTTAGTCTCTTAGATTGGACCGTACAATTAGCCATTTCTTTTAAAGTGCGGTTCTTTCCTTCAACTACACCATTTTGTTGTGGTGTATATGGAATAGTGTGTTGTTATTGGATTCCTTGTTCAGTGTAGAAAGTAGTCAACTTTTTGTTAACATATTCTCCTCCATTGTCGGATCTTAACTTAATAATTTGATGACCAGATTGTTTTTCAACAAGGGCCTTGTAGGCCAAAAACATGTTAAATACTTCACTCTTAAGTTTTAGGAAATAAACCCCAAGTGCGTTTGGAGTAATCATTAATGAAAGTTAAGAAATATTTGAAACCAGAAAAGGAAGCAGATGGAAGAGGACCACACAAGTCACTATGCACAAGCTCCAAGGGAGCCGAGGCGTGCCAAGAGGCACGCTTGTCAAAACTGTCTCGATGATGTTTTCTGAGTACACAACCGCAACAAACACCATCCCTGCAAGATATCATTAGAAGATCTGTCACCATAATGTCTTTACATAGTTTTTGCAATGAGCGATAATTTAAGTGACCAAATTGCTCATGCCAAAGTTTGCTCAAGTTATCACTATGAACAACAAAAACTGAAGGAAAAGGTGATGACCCAAAGTTGTTAAATTTGTACAACCTGGTAATATCATCAACAATTTCGGTAGCTAGGACATGTTGAGGATCTTTAAAATCCTTGATTACAACTTGGTGAGGTGTAAATGCCACGGTTTTACCCTCACCAGAATGAGTGATTTGATAGACTGATAAAAAATTGCAGGAAATTCTTGGAACACATAGTAGTACATCACTAAAATGACCATTATCTACTAGAACTGTTCCAGATCCTACAACACTTAGAGATCTATCATCATCAACAAATATTTGTTTGGTGTTACATTCATGCATAGTAGAAAAGATGGCTTGATCCTTAGCCATATGATAAGATGCTCCAGAATCAATGAGCCATTCATTTGAAGTAGAAGAAGAAGGTGTAGTATAAGAATAACCAGAAGCACAAAGTGCATGTCCATGAGAGTTAGATTGTGAAGGTGAATCTAAGCTGATGTGGTGCTTCTTCATTGCTGCTTCCAAGGCTGCCATTTTCTTAAAACACTTAGATTCATCATGATTATCTTTCCCATAATAGTTGCAATAACGCTCAATCTTATTTCCTTCTGGCTTGGATCCTTTGTCATTTTTTAAAGAAGGAGCTGACTGAGAGGGTTTGGGACCCTTGTTTGACTTATTATTGCGAAAATTTTGTTTCTTGGGAGGCTTGGACTTGTCTTTCTGTTGGGACAATAAGGCTTTCCCAGATGTATCTGCATTGTTGATCATTCCAATATGGATGAGCTTATCTTGCTCTCTAATCAAGGAATCACAAAAGGATTCAAGATTATGCTCTTGATAGCTAGCTGCATTCAAAGATTCTTTCATGGAGTAAAATGTAGATACAAAAACAGAATATGTAGGTCCAAGTTTTGAAAGAATATGATAAATGTATTGTTTGTATTCCCTCTTAATCTTGCATTCTTCACATAAGAGTTTAAGAGTTTTGTACTTAGATAAATAATCTTGAATGCATGAAAAATCACTTGGATTTAAAGAAATCAACTCATTTTCGAGTTGATGACATCGAATTTCATTGTGTTTACCAAACACAACTTCCAACTTGTCCCAAGCAGTATCAGGTTCATCAATTCCAGATATGTGGAATCGCAAATCAGTAGAGATTGACATCCCAATCAATCCACGAGCTTCGTCACATCTATTTGCCCATTTTATTTTCTTATCATCATTGGTGGGTTCTATTTCTTTCCCTAAGGTAATTCTGAAAAGTCCCGTATTTCGTAGAACATCCTCCATACGAGATTTCCATGAGAAATAGTTGGAACTAGTAAGTAGAATATCACAAGGGGCATCCATATTATAAATTAATGGTTGTAAAAATAAAAACCAATAGACTGGATGAGAAACGCTCGAAAAAATAGGCGATTTAAAAAAAACGGCACTGAAAACTGACTCTGTATGATGAAGTTATGCTTAAACAAAGAAATTTTTGAAGATGTCCCCAATAGTGACGTGGCAGATAGAAAATGTGTAGCTAAAAAAAAGAATCCCCCTCTTCCCAAGATGAACCTTTGAAAATCACTTTACAAGAAAGTTGCTTTAAGTGAATCATTTTTGTAAAATAAGTGATTTTCACTTTACAATGATGTTACTTTAAATAGTGCAGCAAAAAAAAGAAACTTAAGTGACTCACTTTTTATTTTTATTTTTATTATTTAAGTGAGATGCACTTTTACAATAAATTAACTTAAAATTAGAAACTACATGCATTTTTGTTTAAAAGTACCTTAATAAGACTTGAACTCAAGATCTATTAAGAAATAAAACAACTTTGAACCAAGTGAGCTAAAGTTAAAAGGTACGTAAAAGAAGGAAATGAGGAAGGTTTTTTTTTTTTTACTCTTCTCTCTCAATTTCCGTGCTTGCCTCTTTTCTTGCAAATCACACCACAAACCGAAACAAAAAAAAAATTCTACACTTTTGGGGTTATATCTCGTTAGCTTTCTCAGAAAGTTTATGTTTTCTCTCTGTTTCTGATTTGCAGCGATTGATCAAGGTGCACGGCAAAAAGCATACGCAACTGAGAAAAACCCTTTCCCTTTCTCTTTTTGATTCGTCGAGATCGCACAAGGTGCACGACAAAGAGAATACGCAAATAGGGAAAGCAACAATCTGAAACTAAAAAAATCTAATAATAAAAAATTGATAAAATATGAGATATTTTAAAAAAAAAAACGTCACTGTAACATTATACCTTTAGATCTGATCAAATATGCGTTTCTGAAGCAACTGGAAACCCTTTTCGATCAAACGAAAACTATTTCTCAATGGAAACGACATTCCAGATGCAATGGAACAGCTCCCACAACCCAGAAATTCACAGAAATTCCATAACCAGAAACCCTTTCAAGTTTTGAAAACACCAGTTCAAGATCTAGATCATAATTGGAAGTGGCTCTTCATAAAAGCTCTGATACCATGTTTGGGTACACAGGGTCCTCTCAAAAGACCGAACACCTAGATAAACCACTTCACAAAAACAGATCACAGATCGACACACAATGTTTTGATGTGGTTTAAACCTTCGAGAGGGAAACACTCCACGGCCCCGGCCAAATAGCTTCTACAGAGCAGTTTATTATGCAAAAGAAAGAAAGTTACAAATGACCTTCTCATAATCGATCAACTAGACAATGACCCTCCATGCTCTTTAAATAGAGATCATGGACCAATCAGGTGTTAAGCCACAGATCAAGGGTAGGTATGATCTAAGATAAGTTGAGACGTCAGATCACTCTATGTCTAGAACATATCATTACCATCGAATTAAATATTTAAAAATGCATAATAAAGAAACACACTTTACCTAACAGATATATTACACAAGTTGATCTTAACTAACTCCTAAGTGTCTAACTATCCTAACAACAGTCTATTATATTTCCGCTATTTAATATAATGTATTTACTGTATCACTGTGTTCTTTACAATATATCTCTGTATATGATTCTGTATCTGCTCTTTAATTTCGTTCCCATATAAATCTGGATCAGTGGTATCAGAGAAATCTGCTCTTTGATTGTTTCTCGGTGCATGTTCCCAACGAGGTTAGGATATAGAGAGTTGGGTCTCGAACTAGTTTCATTTGAAGAAGATCACTCTTGCCGCCCCAAACTTCCTCCCATGGAGGAAGAAAAGAGAGACGACATAGCAGGAGATCCTATCAAGTTGTTGCTCGAGGAAGCCTTCCCGCGACATAGGAACGAGATGATGGATAATTTCGCCCATATCCTTCGATGCATGCCGACGACGACAAATACACCTTCAATGAGCAGTCGTTTTGGATATGTGACTCCCTTGAAGGTACAAATTAATTTTAATATCCCTTTATTTGAATGTCAGATCGATTCTGATGCCCTAAATAAAAGGTTGAATCTACTAGAAGGGTATTTCTCTGTCCACAATTTTTTCGACACGGAAAAGATCACCTTTGCGCTCCTCAAGGCTGTCCCCCATGTCAAAAATTGGTGGGAAACTTATTTTGAGAAAATCTCATCAGATGAGTCTGGATTGTTTGAGGCCAATCCCACTTGGGCGTCTTTTATAGATGCCTCCAAAAAACAATATTACCCTGTGGGAAACTATGATGACCGATACACAAAATGGACCATTCTGCATCAAGAGAGGGACCAAACGGTGTCGGAGTACACCAACAACTTTCATACCTTGCGCATAAAGCTGGGTATCAAGGACTCCGAGCGACACCTAGTACTGAAATATCGCAGTGGCCTACACCAGTACATATGAACAGAGATGGATTTCCTGGACATCTCTTCACTCCGATCTGCCTATCGATATGTTGTTAAAATTGAGCCAACAAAATAATAAGCGCGACTTCGGACCTACGCAGAAGCAGGGAAAGGGAAACTTTGTCTCGCAGAACATAGACAACCAGTCTGAACCACAAGCGAAGAAGGGTAACGGAAAGACAAAGAAGGACACCGGGAAGTGGTATGAGTTCCACAAAATCCCATGGCACAACACTGATGAATGTCGCTCAAAACAATCATTGGTGGTTGATATCAAAGCTTCAGAATCAGATCCCAGTTCCGATTCTGATTCAGAGCCTAATGTCACAGTTGAAGACAAAGGGAAGCAAATCATTGATGCAGAACACAGTGTCACCATTTCTACCACACAGATTCAACCAGAGGAAGCTGAAGAGTTGGAGGCAGAGGAGCGCCTCTTCCACTCACAAATGTGGGTGAAGGGAATTGCCCTACATTTTGTTGTGGACATCGTCAGCCAAAAGAACCAGATCTCAGCAGAAGTCATTAAGAGATTGGATCTACCAATAACACCACACCTGCAACCATACACCATTGGTTGGCTAAGCTAAGGACGGGGTATGTAACCGTGTCAGTCATCAATGCCGCCTACCATATGACATCAAGCCCTTCAAAGATGAGGTATTGTGCGATGTGGCCCCAATTGAAGTATGTGTTGTTCTTTTAAAACAACCATATATGTGGAAGCGTCATGCTGTATATGAATCATGACCTCGTAGTGTCATTATCACTTTGGGAGGACAACTCTATCGGATACCACAGATAGTTGCACCTACCACAACCAAGCAGTGCAGGAAAATAATCTCCCACACTGGGAAATTTTCCTTATTCGCAATTGCCACTGAAAGAGAACATCAGATTGTAGAGACATCCACAACCTCTGCACATGATCCCTCTACTCAGCAGAAACAAGAAGAACACAAATTCATTGCAGCATTGTCTATCCGGGTACCTCTATAGTGCAAGGCCATGCATTCAAGGTGCTCCTCCAGAAATAAATCATCCACACCGGTGCAGAACAAGGATAACAAGACAACCAAAATTGTTGAACAACTGTAGCGCATCCATCAACAACAATCACAGCCCTCTGAATATGTCAAAGTAAGGCAACCTTTTCACTTCAACAAATGTTGCACCAGGAGCTCAACTCAACACACAATTTGACATATGATAAGGGATTTGATGCAATGGAGACCATTGCTTCCTAAGGGGGGAGGAATGATCCAGATGGATATCGGTGGCCACCCACCTATTCCACTAGCTCAGAACAGTTTCCCATTTTGGCATTTTTTTAGTAATTTTTCTATGGTTTTTTGGGACCCAAACTTCCGGAGCCGTTTTGAGGCCCTAAACGATGTTTTTTTGGCAATTTGGGGGAACAAATGGTTGGCAACAACATTCATGTGGCCCCATTCAAAAGTTGTAAATATCGGCTAGACCTTTCCAACGGGTTATCAAGCGCCCCAAATAGAGATCGTATGCAAAAGTTATGACCCTGGGAAATTGATTGTTTAACTAACCACCTTGGGGCCGCAAACTTTATGACGGTTCATCTTCTAGGGTTAGGTTTTTGGATGTTTGGGATTCTTTCCATCATGCTTATGATAAATAGGACCTTTTAGCCTCTTTTTGTATTCAGCTTGGCACGAATGAGCATAGTGGTCACATCTCTTCTCATAGATATAACTACCACCATTCTAGCTGCTTTTATTTTACAGTCTGTTCTATTTCCGGTATTTAATAAAATATGTGTTTACTATATCACTGTGTTCTTTGCAATATATCTCTTGATATGTTTATGTATCTGCTCTTTCATTTTGTTTCCATATAAATCTGGATCAGTGGTATTAGATCAATCTGCTCTTTGATTGTTTCTCGGTGCAAGTCCCCAATGAGGCTAGAATATAGAGAGTTGGGTCTCGAACTAGTTTCACTTGGGGAAGATCACTCTCGCCGCCCCAAACGGCCTCCCATGGCGGAAGAAAAGAGAGACGACGGAGCAGGAGATCCTATCAAGTTGTTTCTCGAGGAAGCCCTCGCACGCCATAGGAACGAGATGATGGATAATTTCTCCCAAATGCTTCGATGCATGCCGACGATGACAGATACACCTTCAAGGAGCAGTCATTTCGGATATGCGACTCCCTTCAAGGTACAAGTTAATTTTGATATCCCTTTACTTGAATGCCAGATCGATTCTGATGCCCTAGATAAATGGTTGAATCTACTATAAGGGTATTTCTCTGTCCACAATTTTTTCGATAGGGAAAAGATCACCTTTGCGCTCCTCAAGGCTGTCCCCCATGTCAAAAATTGGTGGGAAACTTATTTTGAGCAAAACTCATCAGATGAGTCTGGATTGTTTGAGGCCAATCCCACTTGGGCCTCTTTTATAGATGTCTTCAAGGAACAATATTACCCTGTGGGAAACTATGATGACCAATACACAAAATGGACCATTCTGCGTCAAGAGAGGGGCCAAACGGTGTCGGAGTACACCAACAACTTTCATACCTTGCGCACAAAGTTGGGTATCAAGGACTCCGAGCGACACCTAGTACTGAAATATCGCAGTGGCCTACACCGATACATACGATCAGAGATGGATTTCCTGGACATCTCTTCACTCTGATCTGCCTATCGATATGCTGTTAAAATTGAGCAGAAATTTCAGCAAAAGAACAAGCGTGACTTCGGACCTTTGCAGAAGCAGGGAAAGGGAAACTCTCGCTCGCAGAACACAGACAACCAGTCCCAACCACAAGTGAAGAAGGGAAATGGAAAGACAAAGAAGGAAAACGGGAAGTGGTGCGAGTTCGACAAAAGCCCCTGGTACAACACTAACGAATGTCGCTCAAAACCATCATTAGTGTCTAAGATCAAAGCTTCAGAATCAAATACCAGTTCCGATTCTGATTCAGAGCCTAATGTCACAGTTGCAGACAAAGGGAAGCAGATCATTGATGCAGAACCCAGTGTCACCGTTGCTACCACATAGATTCAACCAGAGGAACCTGAAGACTAGTCGGAGGAAAATGAGCGCCTCTTCCACTCACAAATGTGAGTGAAGGGAATTCCTCTACCTTTTTTTTCTGGACATCGACAGCCAAAAGAACCTGATCTCAGCAGAATTCATTAAGAGATTGGAGCTACCAATAACACCACACTCGCAACCATACACCATTGGTTGGCTAAGCCAAGGACGAGGTATCCACGTCAGTCATCAATGCCGCCCGCCATACGACATTAAGCCCTTCAAAGATGAGGTATTGTGAGATGTGGCCCCACTTGAAGTATGTGATGTTCTTTTAGGACAACCATATATGTGGAAGCATCATGCTATATATGAATCACGACCTCACAGTGTCATTGTCACTTTGTGAGGACAACTCTATCGGATACCAGAGATAGTTGCACCTACCCCAACCAAGCAGTGCAGGAAGATAATCTCCCACACTAGGAAATTTCCCTTATTTGCAATTGCCACTGAAAGAGAACATCAGATCACAGAGACATCCACAACCTCTGCACATGATCCCTCTACTTAGCAGAAACAAGAAGAACACAAAGTCATTGCAGCATCGTCTATCGAGTACCTCTACAGTGCAAGGCCGCGCATTTGAGGTGCTTCTCCAGAAAGAAATCATCCACACTGGTGCAGACCAAGGATAACATGACAACCAAAATTGTTGAATAGCTCCAGCGCATCCATCAACAACAATTACAACCCTCTGAATATGTCAAAGTAAGGCAACATTTTCACTTCAACAAATGCCGCACCGGGAGCTCAACTCAATACACAGTTCGACATATGATAAGGGATTTCACGCAATGGAGACCATTGCTTCCTAAGGGGGGAGGAATGATACAGATGGATATTGGTGGCCACCCAACTATTCCACTGGCTCATAAGAGTTTCCCATTTTGGCATTTTTCTAGTAATTTTTCTACGGTTTTTGAGGTCCCAAACTTCCGGGACCGTTTTGAGGCCCTAAACGACGTTTTTTGGTGGTCAGAGTGGCCAATGAAATGTTAATGACATGCAATTGGCTTCAACTAAAAGTTGTAAATCTCTAATAGACCTTTCTAACGAGCTACCGAGCGCCCCAAACAAAGATCGTATGCAAAAGTTATGACCCTGGGAAGTTGACTGTTCAACTAACCACCTTGGGGCCGTAAACTTTATGACGGTTCATCTTCTAGGGTTAGGTTTTTGGATGTTTGGGATTCTTTCCCACATGCTTATAATAAATAGGCCATTTCAGCCTCTTTTTTTATTCATCTTAGCACGAATGAACATAGCGACCACATCTCTTCTCAGAGATATAACTACCACCATTCTAGCTGATTTGATTTTACAATCTGTTCTATTTCCTCTCTTTAATAGAATATGTGTTTACTGTATCACTATGTTCTTTGCAATATATCTCTGTATATGATTCTGTATATGCTCTTTCATTTCGTTCCCATATGAATCCGGATCAGTGGTATCGTATCCTTTGTTTGTTTCTCGGTGCATGTCCTCGACGAGGTCAGGATATAGAGAGTTGGGTCTCAAACTAGTTCTACTTGGGGAAGATCAATCTCGCCACCCCAAACGACCTCCCATGGCGAAGGAAAAGAGAGACAGCGGAGCATGAGATCCTATCAAGTTGTTGCTCGAGGAAGCCCTCGCGCGACATAGGAGCAAGATGATGGATAATTTCTCCCAGATCCTTCGACGCATGCTGACGGCGACAAACACACCTTCAACGAGCAACCATTTCCGATATGCGACTCCCTTCAAGGTACAAGTTAATTTTGATATCCCTTTACTTGAAGTCTAGATCGATGCTAATGCCCTGGATAAATGGTTGAATCTACTAGAAGGGTATTTCTCTGTCCACAATTTTCCCGACAGGGAAAAGATCACCTTTGCGCTCCTCAAGGTTGTCCCCCATGTCAAAAATTGGTGGAAAACTTATTTTGAGCAAAACTCATCAGATGAGTCTAGATTATTTGAGGCCAATCCCACTTGGGCCTCTTTTATAGATGTCGTCAAGGACCAATATTACCCTGTGGAAAACTATGATGACTAGTACACAAAATGGACCATTATGCATCAAGAGAGGGACCAAACGGTGTCGGAGTACACCAACAACTTTCATACCTTGCGCATAAATCTGGGTATCAAGGATTTCGAGTGACACCTAGTACTTAAATATCGCAGCGGCCTACACCGATACATACAAACATAGATGGATTTCCTAGACATCTCTTCACTCCTATCTGCCTATTGATATGCTATTAAAATTGAGCAGAAATTTCAACAAAAGAATAAGCACAAGTTCGGACAACCAGTCCCAACCACATGCGAAGAAGGGTAACAGAAAGACAAATAAGGACACTGGGTAGTGGTGCGAGTTTCACAAAATCCCCTGGCACAACATTGATGAATGTTGCTCAAAACATTTATTGGTGGCTGAGATCAAAGCTTTAGAATCAGATCCCAGTTCCGATTCTGATTCAGAGCCTAATGTCACAGTTGCAGACAAAGGGAAGCATATCATTGATGTAGAACCCAGTGTCAATGTTGCTACCACAAATTCAACCAGAGAAACCCGAAGAGTTGGAGGCAAAGGAGCGCCTCTTCCACTCACAAATGTGGGTGAAGGGAATTCCCCTACATTTTATTGTGGACATCGGCATCCAAAAGAACCTGATCTCAACATAAGTCATTAAGAGATTGGAGCTACCAATAACACCACACCCACAACCATACACCATTGGTTGGATAAGCCAAGGACGAGGTATCTGCGTCAGTCATCAATGCCGCCTACCATACGACATCAAGCCCTTCAAAGATGAGGTATTGTGCGATGTGGCCCCACTTGAAGTATGTGATGTTATTTTAGGACAACCATATATGTGGAAGCGTTATGATGTATATAAATCATGACCTCGTAGTGTCATTGTCACTTTGGGAGGACAACTCTATCGGATACTAGAGATAGTTGCACCTACGCCAACCAAGCAGTGCAGGAAGACAATCTCCCACACTGGGAAATTTTCCTTATTCACAATTGCCACTGAAAGAGAACATCAGACCGCAGAGACATCCACAACCTATGCACATGATCCCTCTACTCAATAGAAACAAGAAGAACACAAAGTCATTGCAACATCGTCTATCCTGGTACCTCTACAATGCAAGGCCATGAATTCAAGGTGCTCCTCGAGAAATAAATCATCCACACCGGTGCAAACCGAGGATAACACGACAACCAAAATTATTGAACAGCTCCAACACATCCATCAACAACAATTACAACCCTTTGAATATGTCAAAGTAATGCAACCTTTTCACTTCAACAAATGCCGCACTAGGAGCTCAACTCAACACACAGTTCGACATATGATAAAGGATTTGATGCAATGGAGACCTTTGCTTCCTAATGGGGGAGAAATGATTCATATGGATATCGGTGGCCACCCACCTATTCCATTGGCTCAGAATAGTTTCCCATTTTGGCCTTTTTCTAGTAATTTTTCTATGGTTTTTCGGGGTCCCAAACTTCAAGTACCGTTTTGAGGCCCTAAACGACGTTTTTTGTCAATTTGGGGGACCAAATGGTCTCTCATTGCATGCATTTGGCCCCAATCGAAAGTTGTAAATCTAAGATAGACCTTTCCAATAGGTTAACCGAGCACCCCAAACAGAGATCGTATGCAAAAGTTATGACCCTGAGAAGTTGACTGTTCAACTAAACAGCTTGGGGCCGCAAACTTTATGACGGTTCATCTTCTAGGGTTAGGTTTTTGGATGTTTGGGATTCTTTCCCTCATGCTTATGATAAATAGTCCCTCTCAACCTCTTTTTGTATTCCGCTTGGCATGATTGAGCATAGTGGCCACATCTCTTCTCAGAGATATAGCTACCATCATTCTAGTTGCTTTTATTTTAGAGTCTTTTCTATTTCCACTATTTAATAGAATATGTGTTTACTGTATCACTGTGTTCTTTGCAATATATCTCTGTATATGATTCTTTATCTGCTCTTTCATTTCGTTCTCACATAAATACAGATCATGATGGTGTTATTTGTTTGGAGTATTGTACCACACAAAAGCAAGAAGCCGATATCTTCACCAAATCCATGACGGAAACAAAGTTCATGTATCTTCATAGTCTGTTGGAAATGAGGTAAGTTGTCATCAAGAGGGAATGCTAGTGTGATGCACTTTTACTCCATTATTTGTTGTTCTCCTAGTCATCATTAAGGGGGAGTGTTGGAATATGTAATTTTAATATTATATGTGTAATGATGCCTAGTATGATGTCATAAGATGTCTTATCTAGCATTGGAAGGCATAAATAACTCCAATCTTATGTAAAAGAGTTATCCCACATGCATCATGGAATAATATGCTCCTATTACCATTCATTATATAAAGAGGTGGAAAATAATTTATCCTACATATATTTTGGGATGTTATTCTTCCATACCTCTTGGTATATAATAGAGGTGAAGGAGAGCCTTTGGGTATATATCTTTTGGATTGCATTGTAATGCTATTTTAAGGCCGTGAAGCATATGTGGGTTGGATCTCTCTTGTAAGATTGGAGATTTCTAAAGAATAAAGAAGACCAAACCTTATTGTGGATGTTTACCCATTTGGGGTTTTACCACATATATCTGGTGTATTGTTCTCTTGTTCGCTTCTCTTATTTCTTACATGATTATTGTTGCTTGTATGGATATAAGTTTACACTAATAGATATTTGCTATTGATTTACATGTTAGTGTAAATGTATTGTTGTATGTTCTGCATATTCTCAATATTCTAATAGTTTCTGTCACTGGAGTGTGCTTCTATTTGAATGCAAGTATTGTATACTTAGCCAATGCAAGGAAATTTTCTAGTCTCTAATCCAATTTGAAAATTGATATCTACTTAGTTGGGTTAAAGTTATTTCTTGCACTCTATAATGTTGTAAGCAAACCACACTTCTGATACAAAAATAATCTAAAACCAAAAGCTATAATGAACTCCCAAAGTATGATAAATAGTCAAGTTAGAACTTGAAAGAGCTCAATATTTTGACCACTAGTAGATGATATGCCAATAAAAAAAATGCACATGCTGCCAAATATGTAAGCCCAATAGCATCAAAACTTTGCTTGGAAATCATTTGTTCAAAATGGAATATTTTTATAAGCCCGACTTTATCTAATTTGGTTTAGAAAACATTTATCGGTTAATCTGCATAACCAAACTATATTGCCATACCACGACAAAAACACTAGGCACAAGGATCTAGCATTTGTTTAGTGAATGACACAAATTACACTTTTCAAGTAATTAGCACATCTTAGCAAAATCTATCAACATATTAAACAAAGTAGAAGACATGTATACCAAATATTTTGAATACCTCGATTCTAACTACATTTTAACCATGGTAATCGTTGACAATGGTTGACTTAGTTTCGACATAATTGACTACTGGTTGAGCATGGTGGAATATGGTTAACTATGGTTGACTTTGGTTGACCATGGTTGAATTTGGTTGACCATGCTTGACTTTGGTGTACTTTGGTTGACCATGATTGAATTTGGTTGAATTTGGTTAAACATGGCTAACTTTGGTGTAGTATGGTTGAGTTTGGTTGACCATGGCAGAAATTGGTTGAACATGGTTGACTTTGGTTAACCATGGTTAAGCATGGTCGACTTTGGTTGACCATGGTTGAGCATGGTTGAATATGGTTGACTATGGTTAACTGTGGTTGACTTTGGTTTACCATGGTTGATTATAGTTGACCATGGTTGACTTTGAATCACTATGGTTGACTATGACTGAATTTGGTTGACTTTAGCTGATCATGGTTGAGTTGGGTTGACTATGATTGACTTTGGTTGATTATGATTGACTTTAGTTGACTATTGGTTGACCATGGTTGACTATGGTTGAGCTGGTTGACATTAGTTGATTATGGTTGACTGATAGTTGACCATGGTTAACTATTGGCCAACCATGGTTGAATATAGTTGACTATTGGTTGACCATGGTTGACTATGGTTTACCATGGTTGAGTTTTGATTGACAATGGTTGACTTTGGCTTACTTGGGTTGACTTTGGTTTACCATGATTGACTATGCTAGACTTTCATTCACTATGGTTGACTATGGCTAGCCACGGTTCACTATGGTTGACTTTCTTTTGTCATAATTAACTATTGGTTGACCTTGTTTAACCTTTGACTATGGTTGACATCGGTTGAATTTGGCTAAATTTAGTTGACTATGGTTGAATTTGGTTGAATTTAGTTTACTATGGTTGAATGTAGTTGACTTTGGTTGACTATGTTTGAATTTGTTTGTCTATGGTTGACTTTGGTGGACTAATTAACTATGGTTGACTTTGTTTAACCATAACTAACTATCAATTGAACTTGTTTTACTTTTAACTTTGGTTGAATTTGGTTAGTTATGGTTGACTTTGGTTAGATATGGTTGACTTTGGTGGACTATGGATGATTTTAGTTGAATATGGTTGACTTTGGTTGACCACGGTTAACTATGGTTGACTTTGTTTGAATGTGGTTGACTTTGTTTGAATGTGGTTGACTATGGTTGACCATGGTTGAATTTAATTGACTTTGGTTGACCATGGATGACTATGGTTGACTTAGTTTGACTATAATTGACTACTGGTTTACCATGGTGGAATATGGTTGACTTAGTTTGACCATAATTGACTACTGGTTTACCATGGTAGAATATGGTTGACTATGGTTGACCATGATTGAATTTGGTTGACTATGGTTGACTATGGTTGAATTTGTTTGACTATGGCTGACTTTGATTGAGTGATTGTTTATGGTTGACTATGGTTGGTTAGGGTTGACTACGGTCAACTATGGGTGACTTTGATTGACCATGGTTGACTTAGTTTCACCATAATTGACTACTAGTTGAGCATGGTGGAATATGGTTGACTGTGGTTGACTTTGGTTAACCATGGGTGACTTTGAATGACCTTGGCTAAGAATTGTTGAATTTGGTGGGCTTTGGTTGACCATGGTTGAACATGGTTAACTTTGGTGTAGCATGGTTGACTATGGTTGACCATGGAAGAATTTGGTTGACCATTGTTGACTTTGGATGACTATGGTTGAGCATGGTCGACTATGGTTGAGCACAATTGACCATGTTTCACCATGGTTGAGTGCAGTTTAATGTGATTGGATTTGTTAAGCCATGATTTGCCATAGTCGATAATGGTTAGGGTTATGCCAAATTACAACATTCTGAAAGAATGATGTCCCCATATGGCTCCATATAACTATATGGCTATATTGTAGTATGATGTTAAAATTTGTTCACGTTTATCAAAGTCTTACTTTCCTCATTTGTTATGGCACATTGAAACAAGTGTTATGTTGAATTGTTATCTTCCTTATGGCTATATCTCATTTGATGTTCATTTAGAAAATATTTTGTAATGTGACATTTGTTATGAGTTTTGTTAGATTGCAATAAGTGTACAATCCCTACAATTTATATCTAGTAAAAGTAAACAATGTCACATTTAAATTTGACACTATATTTATTGATGTATTTGAAGGAACTATTTAAAAAAAAATATTAAAATAGAATTTTGATTTTCAATTCAAAGTTAATATCCTAATATAATTTAGAAAAAAATACATTAAATAAATTTGTATTGAAAATTACTTATTCAATCTATGAAATTTGTTTATTATTGTTAATTATTATAAATTAAATCATTTTTTACTTAACCAAATAACTTAATTTTAAATTGCAATAATCACTTCAAGATTATCAATTTTCTTAACAAATATAATATTTATATTATACATAAGTAAAAATAAAATATTAATATTTTTAAATTAAAAGTAAATAAATTATTGAATAGGTTTTAATCAAATTTAATCTTAAATAATTTTTCATTAAAAATTTAATAATACTAAATATATATAATAAAATTATTATGCATTATATTATAATAACACATTTTTCTACTATAAATGAAAAAAGTGTTTATATTATAGAACATTTTTACACCAGTTAAACATATTTGAAACGCATATCATTGAATTACAATTGATCACTAAAACTCTGTAATCTGTGGATACTCAATATTAAATAATCTACCCAAACATTTTTTTTTTCACACAATGAAACTATTAATAAACAAATAGTATCAACAGATACATCAACAAGGAGAAAAAACATAGTCTCCCAATAAGTTCAAAGATCCCAAGGATAGTCCAAACGGGACCACCAATCAGTCAACCGACAATCCATAACCGACACATAAATAGTACAAATGACCAAGCATAAACCAACCCATCCGTCAGAGGCAAAACAATCGGCAAAAATGAAGAGCCTCCAAAACAGATCAAAGTCATAGTTAACCATAGTTATCCCACAACTACATAGTCCAGAGTAACAAAAAAGGAATGATTAGAGAAGGTGAAAACCGATCACCCATAAACGTCCCAACGATGGATCATCCCAAAGAGAAAAACCAGAAGGACAGAGAACCAAAAATGATATGATAACCAACCAGCAGTTGATCAACCGTATGATACTAACAACCTGCAGAAGATACAACAAATACCCATAAAAAAAATGCTAAAGAGAAAGAAGATCCAAACTGCCCATAGCAACCAGCGAATCCATAGACCAGTCCTCCCAAAAGATGTGACCCGGAGCCGAAAGGAGAGCACGCTTAGAAAGGATGTCTGCCATCAGATTGTAAGTATGAGGGACATGTAGAAAATCAACAACCTCAACCCTGTCAATAAGGGTTCTCGTTGCTTCCAGCCAGTGAGTGAGCATGAGAACATTAATCTTGTTTAATCGCTTGGCCCAAGATATGATCACCTTCGAATCACCCCAAATCCGGAGACGGGAACAGTCCTTAAGAATCGCAAATCTGAGGACCATCCATAAGGCCAAAAGATCACTGCGAGTATTAGTACCGGATGCCAAGTGCATCCACACCTTGAAATATTTGTTCTCAGAGATGTGTAAAACCACCCCAGTCCCACAGATCGTTCCACCCAACTGAGAAGCACCATCGAAGAATCCACAGGGATATATGAGCAATAATGGCTTCGACGAAATTGAATCAGTCACTGGATAGATCAAACCACCAGTGTTAAAGTCCCGATAGGCCGCAACAACACGTCCGACCATGACATCCAAATTGAAACATAAACCCTGAAAAATACCCACATTCCGAGCACGCCAAAGTTCCCAGAAAACAAAAATCGGAAGTGCCCACTAGTCTCTGAAGGTGTAACCCCAATGAAGAAGGCAATCCTCTAGGCTGCCAGAACCCCACCTGAAACTAAGGTTACAAATAAAAACAATCCTTTTCCATAAATCATTCGCAACTGAACAAGATCCAAACAGGTGTAGCACAGTTTCATCACAAATACCACAGAGGTGACAACGACCCGGACCACAGAACCCCCTCTTACACAAATTTTCCCATGTAAGCACATTATTCTGAAGAACAAGCCAAATAAAGCATTTTAGTTTCAATGGCACCCAAAACTTCCAAATCTTATGATACCACCATTGTGTCCGCGGTAATACCCCTAAGGTGATTGAGTCATAGGACAATTTGGCCGTAGCAACACCCAAAGAAGAATTCCAGGACCAAACTAGTCGATCAGTCATGCCAATTAATTGAATATTCATATTATTGAGACCGTCCACCTACCTATCCCATTCCAAAGCCAATGACCCCCCCAACCCCAAGTGGACCACCGAAATCCAGCACGTACGGCCTAGACAAGCCGGATGGCGAGTGAAAGCATGGTTCAGGGTAAGATATCCCCTAGATCGCAGAACACCGTTCAAATCCAGGGATAGTTTGTAAATCGCTTGTCCACCCAAAATAGGATCCTCCCCAAGGCGGAATTCCCTACCATTGAGCCAGGTCATCTAATTAGATAGAATATTGAAAGAACCCAACAGTCCACGCCAAATATTAGAAGCACCACCACCACCCGGGAAACCACCCCGAAACCAATCTGCCATAGAACAAGTCTTCAAGTATTTCCCTTTTATGACCGAACTCCACAATGAGCCCGAAAAAAGTGCACGCCACAGAATTTTTCGTTTTCAGAGCTAAATCGAAATTTTCCATATTTTTGATAGCCCAACCGCCCAATTTCCTGGGCCGAGCCAATAACTTCCAATTTTCCAAATGACACATGTGAGTCGAACCATCCCCAGACCAGAGGAAGGAAAAAATACACCTTTGAATGCACTTCGGAATGTTCTTCGCTACTTTGCTAAGGGAGAGCCAATAAACAACCAGGTTTTGCAGCATAGATTTAGTTAAGGTAAGTCTACCCCCAATAGTGAGCCAACGCCAACACCAATGGTTGATACGCTTATCAAAGCGATTTAATAACCAGCTCCAATCACATATATGGTAATTCGCTGGCTTCAAGTAATATCCAAGGTAAGTGGTACCTTTAGAAAGATCCCTGAAGTTGAAAGGAAAGATATTACTGACTGAGGTTTTGATAGCCAAGTCTACATTGTTTTCCAAGAACCAAGATTTCCCAGCACTAATAAGCATCCTAGTAGTTTTGCAGAAAAGATCCAAAATATTCTTATATGCCAGCCATTCAGATATAGTGCCTGGACCAAATAACATAACATCGTCAACGAAGAGTGTGTGTGTTATAGAGATTTGGTCTGTCACTTTAATGCCCAGAATGTTCCCATCGCGTTTTGCATGAGGAATAAGACGACTCAAACCTTCAATAGTTAGCATAAAAAGTAGTGGAGATAGCGGGCATCCTTGACGAATGCCACGAGAGCTCTTGAAGGAACCCGATGGTAGACCATTAATGATCACAACAAAGTTTACAGAGGTAATGCAAGCCATAATCCATTTGAAAACCACCCAAGGCAGACCAATCTGAACCAGAGATAATCGAAGAAAGGTCCAGTCCACATGGTCATATGCTTTGACCAAATCCAGTTTAAGACAGAGAGAGCTGAGGTGTTTTGACTTAACAGTATGGAAAACCTCCTGAGTAACTCCAACCACATCTAAAATCTGTCGTTCCTTAAGGAACCCATACTGCTCCATAGATATATATTTTGACAAACTAGGCTTGAGTCGAATAGCAATGATCTTTGATATCACCTGGTAAATGAGGTTACATAAAGATATGGGCCTGAAGTCCCCAAAATCCTCTGGATGAGATTCCTTGGGGATAAGTGCAATGAATGTAGAATTGGAAGCCCTAGTAACTAAACCTTTGTAGCGAGACTCTTCCACAGCCGCCCACAAATCGTGACTCATAATATTAAAAAAATCAATAAAGAGCTCAACAGTCCAGCCATCCGGCCCAGGGCACTTATCCTTTACAAAACCTTTAAGTACAGATTCAATTTCCAGTGGAGAGACTTCCCTGAATATAACATCCCCCTCCTCTTCAGAAAATAGACGAGGATATTCCCGAATCACTTTAAATTGCTCGATCATCGGAATGTCCTTTGGGTCTTGATAGATTTCCTCAAAGTGATTCCGAGCCTCAACTTGTAGACTACTAAGAGTGGAAATGCAATGACCATTTTTGTCATTTAAATCCCACATAGTATTTTGGATACGGCGAGCATCAAAACATTTATGAAAAAATTTAGTATTCTGGTCCCCCGCCTTAATCCACAGGGCCTGACTCTTAAGCCTCCAAGATTCCTCCTGGAACCTGATAAGTTTTAGTCTACACCCTTCCATATCCAAAAGTGAAGCATGATCAACAATACTACGGGAGCCCCTGACCTTATTCCCCAATAATATGGCCAGATCCAATTCAATCTGAACAAGTTCTTGATCCATCCCATCCTTCTGCACCTTAGTCCATTTAGTGATGAAAAACCTTAAACTTCGTAATTTGGCTACAAGTGTGTCCATAGCAGATACTTCCCAGAGGTATCAATATTGGTTCAATGATTAATCACCGCCTGTCTGAATGACTGATCCTGCAACCAAGTAGCATTAAATTTGAAAGGGTAATTCTGGTGAAACCGATCAGTGTCCACTTAAAGAATTATGGGGAAATGGTCACTGATGTGTGAACAATGCATCCGAGACCTGAATTTTGTAAATTTGTCGAGAAGCTTCCCAACAACAAGGAAGCAGTCCAGGTGCTTTGATATAAGAGCCTCATCCTTCCTACCGTTTGACCAAGTAGGATACAAGGGGGATGGTTCGATATCCACCAATTGTTGAGTGTCAAATAAGTCCCCGAAGTAGTCCCCCAAAGGATCCATCTTGGCCCACCTCCCTCATATCTCGGAAGCCCCCCAAGTAAAATTGAATTCCCTAGCCAGAAGCAAATTGTCTAAATTAAAAAAATGTTCAGAGAAGACCTTGTTCCAGAAAAGCTCACGATCTTTGTATGGGCAATAGCAATTCACCAGATTAATGGAATCCGGAAAACCCTTCAATTTCCCAGTTAATTGGATCCCAACAGAGACGTTGAAAGATTTTAAATCTAGAACCTGAGGATTCCAAGCGGCCAACAGCCCGCTCGACAGTCCAATGGCACTAACAGCAGACACCATCCAGTAGGGTTTAATTTTAGTGAAAAAAGACTTCGTCGTCTTAGCAAAAACCATAGTTTCTTGTAGGAGAATGATATCCGGGTTAGAAATGTGTAATGCACGCTTGAGGGCTAGCATCTTCGGGAGTCCCCCACTCCCCTAATGTTTAAAGATAAAATGATCATCTGCGACCCCTTGCAAGGGATTTATTGCCTCTAAGCGCCCTAGATTCAGGAGAAGGAGAAACCCCAGGAAGTATCTTTGAAGAAGAAACCACCACATCGACCCCCTTAGCACAACCAATATTCTTCCTCGAGCTACGGGTTTTTAACGGCGATAAATCATTGGCTAAACCCCTAAAGTGCGTTCCTTTGGAAACTAATGAGGGATCAAGTTGTGGAATGTCCCCCGCAGACACCCCATAAATAGTGTCTTCCACCACGCGGTTCTTGAAGAAAGTCGGGATAGGATCCTTCTTGACCATGTCTGCGAAGGAGGGGATCAATACAGTATGGGGATTACCGTCTGTATTTTCCTCAGAAATAGGCATAGAAGGAGGTGAGGGCGGAAAGGAACAATCTCGCAAAGTGGATGGGAGTGACTGGTCAGACGAAACAATGACTGTATTAGATAGAGAGGGGTCAGTCAGGGGGGAGGCAAGGTCCACCGGAGAAGAGGTAATAGGGATTGGTATGGGGTCAGGGTTCCCCACCACGTCAACAACCGGACACACAGTATGGGAGGACTCAAGTGAAATGGACCGCGAAGAAGTACCAATATCCACACATCTATTGAAATCCAAATCTCGAATAAAAGACTTTTCCATATCATGAAGGGACTGAAAAAAATTAGGGTCGTAATGCTCAAGCTTACCCATATTGTCGAGGTCCTCCACACTCGGAGGAGGAAGCCGGTTGGACTAACCATCCAGATCCCCAGCAACATCAACCTCATAATCACTGCTGTCACCAGACGACCACATCGGATCCATCCCCACCGGTCAAGAATGACGAGCAGTGTTCTTGCAATGGCGCCATAGGTGACCAACTCCTTGGAGTGGGAGCAGCGAAAGGGAATGCCCCAATAATCAATAACCTGGGTATAATTTCGGTCCCTCCAATCAATATGCAGAGTATCAATAAGACCCATAGAGATGTCTACCTTCACCAGAAGATGCCCCATCCGCTTTTCAACCCCATCCAAGACCTCCGACTCCCAATGTAAAAACCGTAATCGCTTCGAATGCCCCATTATTCCACATGGATTATGGAAGGCAAGGCAGAAGAACCCAAAGATGACAAAACCGAATGGAAGCATGGTCAGGATCGAAGTCTGTATGCCAGCGCTGCAACATCAGACTGCCCACACCCTTCAACCAGAGCTTGCCCAAAATAAAAGTTGCATGTTCCTCCTTTTGGAATTTAAAACCAAACCAGCCGCGGGCGAGGATGGAAACCTTGGGCACATAGTTAAGTTCAGGACCCCAAGTATCAGCAACCCACCCAACAATATCCCGCTGATTCATGGCCAAATAGGAGAAACGACCCACCGAGGCGGTCATGTTGAACTCAGCAATCTCCTCCAAACCCACCTCCCGACCCATGGAGAGCTAGTGTTCACTAGGTTGGATTTCATACCATTCAAGACGTTGCTGCGTTCGTCTACGACTAGAATCATCAGAAGAGGAGTTTCCCCCACCCGCCATCGAACGGGACTGCAAAACCCCACCGACCCGACCGCCAAACCGACCACCAGCAACAAAAGGCACTTGCCCCTTTTTTGTTAGGTGGAAAACATCAGGAGCAGCCTGGTCAACACCCGGCACAAATGGCTGCTTTCCTTTTAACATGTCCCTGAAAAACTCAACGCTTTCCTTTCCTTTCAAAAATCCATTTTCCTCGAGCCAAATGTCAGTCTCAGATGGAGACGCGGCACTCACGACCGGCATTAACAACCCCTCCATACCGACTGTCACCGAACCAGACATTGGCAGCCGAAATACCACCACCCGCACAAAAAGACCACCACCAGGAAAGACACACACCATTGCCCGGAAAAATGGCCCAACCGTCAGTCACTAGCAGAGAATGGACCACCCCCACCCCACAAAAACTTCTGTGCCGACAAGTTGCTCCTAAATAGGAAACGACACCGGGAGATTGGAAACCTGCAGTTTAGCCGCCGTCAAAGTTCCAATATCAAGCATAAACCCCGGATGTCGGATTATGGCCACCCAAAAGCGACCTATAAAACCCCCAGTGTGGCCAATATCATTCCAAATGTATAGGATGCGGCACAGACCACAACATCAACCAAAAACCCAACACTGGTTGCCTAACCACTGTATGGGTTTCCAAGAATATACAACCTCCACAAAAATAGTAATATAAATAGGGATCCCCCAAATAAAGTGGAGAATAGTCGCCGCAACGTCACCCAGACCGGTAAAAAACCAACAGATTAAAAATATAACCCCAATTTATTGCCAGCAAAAAAGAAGGCAACTAATTAGTTGTTTACGGGATCCCATAGATAGGTAACCTGCGCAAGAGGGAGCCGTTCCCTGGAACCCTCAGACGAGCCTTCAAACCCTATCAAACCCTAATCGCTCCCTCACATTCACTCCTGCCAGTGTTTCACCATTCTCTATGAAGGATGAGCACGAGATATCAAACCTATTGACATTCTCACCCTACCCAAACATTATAATGTGCAGATACTCAACCATGTTTTTTTAGAACATTCAAAATGTCATTTATAACATAATTTTAAAGTTAAATTGGAGAACATCATCATTAACTGAAGAGAAGTATAAAACGCATTAATACTCTGTCAATATTAATATGATGCAATAACAAACTTTTTAAAAATAAAATATAGATATAATATTAATATTAATGCAAGAAAAACAAAAAAACACATAAATACTGTGTGAATAGAAGAAAAACATAAAACCTAAAAATATTGTATGAATAGATTTAAATCGTTTAAATACTAAAATTACAACCATTAATATAATAACACATGTTAACATTATTTTAATATTCTGCATTAATTCAAAATAGAAGCATAAAAAGCATTAATCCTGTGTGTCAATAGATTAAAACCAAATTGTTACACTCATTAATACTGTGTGCGAATAGATTAAAACTAAAAATGTGTGAATAGATTAAAAACTAAAACTGTGGGAATAGATTAATAATGTGTGCGAATAGATTAAAACTAAAACTGTGAGAAGATATATCAATATTGAGATCGCAATAGCAGGTTTGGAGGCTAGTTTGATTAAGCACAAGTGCTTCTCCAGCATTGTGGTCAATCTTACCATATTAAATATTTATTTATTTATATGCTCCCTGTCCTTATTTATTATGCCATAGGCGTTTCACCGCGGAGAAGCATAGCCTTCCACATCATTAGATTCCTCGCTTATAGAGTGAATGGAATCCTGCCACGTGTTCATCCCTCCCGCTAATGACCTACCGCCATCTGTTGGGCATGGCTTGCTTCACAAGCAACCCTCCTGTCTCCTGTCAGGGATTTTCACTTTCGCCCACTCTGAATCGCCAAATCGCTTCAACAGGGGACTTGCAAAACTAAGGAGCATGTCGTGGCTATCTTGTCTTAGAATAGGCGTAATTATTGCCGTTGACACCCATCTCAGACATCTAATTGATTCATCACACTTGCTGGACATTACAAACCTTCCCCCTACAACCAAAAAAATACGCATTGGATAGAAACACAGCAGAGGCAAAACAAAGTTAAGAAGATTCGAAACCTGGACTTATGAAAACACCTGGGATTGGGTAAACACTTGCAATAAGAAAGGGGATCGCTGCAAAAACTACATCAGGTTGTTGAAGTTGCCCCACCTACGTTGGAAATGATGTTATTAAGGTGCAACAAGATAGATCCAGAACCTTCAGAGACATCATATTTAAGAGTGATGCTGCTGGAAGCTTCATCAATTTTGCGTTGTTGGTTAACACCAAACTCATCCTACATAAGGAAGTCAACCCTCAGCCACATGTATCTGTCGACCAGCACCTGAAACAATATGACGTCAACCATAAAGCCATCGAGCAATGCATCCAACCGACTGGTGCTTTGACAGTTTGATTGTTTGGAAGTCTCATTAACCGATCACATGTAAGCAATTGATCACATGCCACTGTAGAAGATGATACTGATGAGCCTCGCCTTCGAGAGCTTGCAAGAGCTATCTTACAGGAGGAAATCGATGGATGCACTGTATTTCCAATTTTAAAGGGAACGCAGCTTAATAGACTTGTCGATTGGCAAATCTGTCGAACCTCGAGAGACCATGGAGCCATCTTTTTTTCATTTACTTTATTTCCTGCTATTTGAGTAACATGCAAAGCATAACGTCATTGACGGACTAAACACAAATATATAAGTCGAGGTTTTCATCGTACTAACATTAACATTTTCTGAAAAGACAATGTTAAAACGTATTTATGCAAACTTGCACTTCTTCAGGACACATTCATGCCAAAAGTTACAATTTATGGCCAAATGTACGCAGTCTGATTTCAAGGACATGAATTTGAGGTTAGCTTCTCGTTTTCAGCTATGATGCTTCGTATTAATTTTTTAGACTTAATCTCTATATATCTGACACGGAATGAGCATATTTTTATTCAAATTATTTTCAAGATCCATAACAAACATCTAATTATTGCGCGAATTTCCAAAATTTAAAGTTTATGGTAAAGCTTTGAGTTCTTTGACACAATTTAAGCACATTCATAGGAACATTTCGAAAAAATGATAGGAGGAAATGCAATTATGCAATACACATCGTTTTTCCCAACACGTTCTTGCCATAAATTCTAAAACAAGACAAAGTGTCACAGTAAAGGAAAGGCCTAAAACCCCCGCTACTTTGCACTGGCAGACGACGATCAACTCAAAGCTCAGAGCAGGGGCAAGCTGGATTGGACGCCATGGCTGGAAAGAGCAGGACTCTTAACCCCGCCCGGGAAAATACCGTGAAGCTCGAAGGAAAACGGAAGGAAGATAATGCTCGGTATGAATGCGAGGTCTCATTGAGGTAATGTTGCCGCGACCTCGATTGTTTTGCACGCCGATTGTTATTTCTGTTAAATTTTGTTGTTTCTTGATTTTCTCTATACAGGAACTCAATATCAGTCGCGGTAGCTTGTATATTCTGTTAAATATTGATGTATTTTGCTAAATATTGATGTTTTACAGTCATTATCGCTGAGATTTAGTAGGACTTTGATAATTTAGTGTTAAAAGTACTTAGATTTGGCTTAAATTTGAATCCCTCATCCAGGTGAAGAAAGCATGGTTTTGTTGACCTGAATGTGAAGCCGACCTGGGCACTAACGAGAAAAATTTACCGTCTAAAGAATCTGTTATGTCAGCCATAACATCTTTCATCAGCATAATCAGTCGATCTTCGACAATAGTCTGTCGATCACTCTTCACCGACTTGTGCAGTCGCTTGTCGGCTATGCAAAAGTAGTCGGCGCTCGACCACTTCGTTAGCAGTCGACCACTTCAGTTGAATTTAATCCGACTAGTCCAATCGAATTAAAGGGAATTTATTTGCACGAAGAAGAATTTTTGCACATGCTGGAATTTAGGGCCGCCCCTGGATATTGTTGCGTGCAGAAATGAAGACTATTCTTGAATCTTCCATCGACACATCAAGCGAAGTTGCAATAAGATGTTGATTATCAAATAAGATCGTTATGTTTGTCGATGAACCAATTCAAAGTTTTCGACATCGTTGCTTGAAGCTGAAGCAGAGAGGGCCCGAATTGAGCTTGCAAATTTTGATGAAAGAAGATGAAATACAGAGTATTGAAGCCAAAAATGATCAGCTGAACTCAAAGCTCAGGTTCTTTAACCCAGATGGAGCACACTTTGTCTTGTTTTAGAATTTATGGCAAGAACGTGTTGGGAAAAACAGGGTGTATTACATAATTGCGTTTCCTCCTATCATTTTTTCGAAAATGTTCCTATGAATGTGATTAAATTGTGTCAAAGAACTGAAAGCTTTACCATAAGCTTTAATTTTTGGAAATTCCCGCAATAATTAGATTTTTGTTATGGATCTTGAAATATGCTCGATCTGTGTCATATATATAGAGATTAAGTCTAAAAAATTAATACGAAGTATCATAGCCGAAAACGAGAAGCTAACCTCAAATTCATGTCCTTGAAATCAGACTGCGTACATTTGGCCATAAATTGTAACTTCTGCCATGAATGTGTCCTGAAGAAGTGCAAATTTGCATAAATACATTTTAACATTGTCTTTTCAGAAAACGTTAACAATGCCCGAATCATGTGAAGGAACTAAAAGATCTTTTAAACGCTTCCATTATTTTTGAAAAACGATTCAACGATATATGGAATTTTGTTATGCATTTTGAAAAGAACTTGCACAAATATGGTTTGCCATGTCAATTAGCTACAAAATAATTCCAATATAATCTCAGTCTTCACATTAAATACTGCCACTGGTTGCCACCGTCAATGACTTCATCAACTATTGGGCGATAGTCGACCATTCAATATCCAACCATAATTGCATCGACAATGAGAGGTTCGACCATATTACAATACACATAATATATATTCGAATTATGTGTCGGTAATTAAGGCATTATCAACACCCATCCACCGGTCGGATCTACTTGGACTACGAATTACTGAAGATTGATCGTAGTATTCGACAACTTTCGTGACATCGAGCTTTTGCGTCAAATGTTGTTGGGATGTCCAAGTTAGAAGAGATGCGCAACGTGAAGGTGGAAAGCATAATTCCTTACTCGTCTATCTTAGGAGCAAACAAGCTTTGCACAGGCCTTCCGTAGAGCATTGTTCGAATTCACTGTGCTCAAATTAAAGGTGACTGTGAGCATGGCCATGATAATGCTTACATGATAAACTAAATCGGTTGCATGCTTTCGAGCAGATAATTCACATAAAGTTATCGCGTGAATATGAGAACCGTTAGATTTATGAGCCCTCTATGGGAAACGGGGCACGATCTTTCTTCTTTGTAGATCAGTTTGGCACGAAAGTCTCCCAGAATAGTCGGCTTCCGACTGGTCGTGGCACTATACCATTCAAAACATAAGTGCATGGTCTGAAATGATAAAATCGTTTCTTATACAAATAACCAATGTAAATAATACAAAGGATCCATAAATGGTCAAATAATCGAATATATATTTGATAATATAAATAATGATGATTTTACAATGAGGATGTAGCCGCATATATAGGGCTTATATGGTGACTACTCACCAAGGGTTATGTCTCTTAGTTAATATAATTAATATTATTTTATTATTTTATTATTTATATTATTTTAATATGTTATTTGTTACATTGTCTCTCTTTTAGAAAGGCTTTGTCATCAAAGCCTTATAATGTTGTCGCATCATTTATTGTGACGTTGTAGCTGACGAAACATGTCGATACAAACTTCTAAGTGTAAAGCATAACTTCCGATATGTTGACGGATCAATCCATCCAAAATTGATTTGTTGTTGATTGTTGGGATTCTCTATTGATCTATCGTCAGGAGCTTTGAGCACATTAGTACCATTATCTTTCGACAATTCCCACTTTTTAGGATACTGGTTTATATGGTTGGGGTGTCGATAGGGAGTTATTGTTGTTTGTTTTTTTTACCAGATTGTCTTCTTTTTGAACTGTGACGAGGACTGAATTTGTATTTGCTTCTTTTTTCTCAACGTAGATTTTTGAGTCCAAGAGCTTTGATGTCCTCTTTTGAATTTGCCCCAACTTATTGTCTAACAAGTCTTTTTCTTTTTTAATATTTTGGGTCATTTCTTCTTGCGCTTTCTTATCATCTTTAAGCTTCTGAATTTGATCCATTAGATCTTGTTTATGCTTCTTGAGGTGACCATTTTTGTCAATGTTTTCTAATAGTTTCTTCTGAAGATCTCGATTCTCCTCTTCTAGCTTTTGATTCTGTTGTGCTTTATCCTTTGTCTTTTTTATTTGAAGAAGCAATTTCTGATTATGATCTCTTAAACGAGAGATCTCTTCTTCTTTATCTGTGATGATTTTGTCGAATTCTGACTGCATCTTTTGATTTTCTTGCGAAATGACCATGGCGATATCTGAAGTCTTTAGATGCCACGAATTTTGAATCTAACTTCATTCTAACATCCTGTAGTGTGACTTGCTTCTTCTTATACGAAAACGTTAAAAACTTTTTCTTCATATTTAAGATAATTGTCTCCAATGTTTCCATCCAAGATAAGTCGAGAATGATGTCAACTTCATTTAGATAAATAGTCGTAACATTGAATTGGGATGTGAACTTATATTCATCAAGTTCCAGTTGTAAGTCCCTAATTGCATATTGCTTCTCACCCCATTTATCTTTCTTTTTGATTATACTTAGTTCTGGGACGAATAATTGATTTGCCAAGCTGACGTTAATGTGATTTTCCTCGATGGTTGGGAAAATAACAATGCTAATAGGCTTTCTTTGAATAATCCCTTCAAGTTTTAGTATGTCAATGGCTACCTTTGAGTGGGTCTTCTGGAATCTTCCTCTTTTGCCACCCTGAGACTCCATTTTTTTTCTTCCAAATAATAATAATAATAATTATTAAAAGTTAATAATTATAACATTATTAATAAATATAATATAATAATTATTATGATAATAAGTATTATTAATGATAATAATACGTATTAATAATATAATAATTGTTTTTGGGGTGGAAGGATAATAAAAATGGTGTGGATTGGGTGGTTGGGAGGAGTGAATGTTACATCCCCACCCAAGTTCAATTCTCGCTTATAAATTTTTGGTATATTATTTTCACAAATGCTTCCAATATAGTTGAAAAATAAACCATGTACTCTTTTTAAGAAACCACGTACTTCTCTGTTTTTACTTCTTTACTTCTTTGTTTTTACTTTTTCTTTTCTTTTACTTCTTTGTTTTTTCTTTTCTTTTTCTTTCTATATTCTCTTTTATTTTTACTTCTTTGTTTTTACTTTTTTTCTTTTTCTTTTTACTTCTTTCACTTCTTTATTTTTCTTTCTATATTCTCTTTTCTCTTTACTTATTTTACTTCTTCTTTTTTTCTTCTTTTCTTCTTTGGTTTTTGGACAAGGTCCTAGATTTTAGGGAAACCCTAAAATGGTGGCTACAAGCCCAACGTAGCTCTAATACCAAGTGAAACGATAAAATCGTTTCTTATACAAATAACCAATGTAAATAATACAAAGGATCCATAAATGGTCAAATAATCGAATATATATTTGACAAGATAAATAATGATGATTTTACAATGAGAATGTAGCCGCATATATAGGGCTTGTATGGTGACTACTCACCAAGGGCTATGTCTCTCAGTTAATATAATTAACATTATTTTATATTTTATTATTTTTTCCTTGGTATTTTATATTTTATTATTATTATTCATATTATTTTAATATTTTATTTGTTACATGGTTGTCAAAATATTTTCAAATGACAAGTGTATCTCTCATGACACATAAAGATAAAGACTATGCATGGCCTTAATATAAGTTTTGAGAGCTTATGAGAAATGGCTCCGGGGGAATTCGATCGTGGCTATTGCATTTCAATGACTACGATATTGCATTTGCATTATTTTTAAAGACTATTTGAAGTGTCAAAGTTTTATGTTTAGTGAATTAGGAAAACATTACAAAGAATAATTTCAATGCGGAAATTAAACTACAACATATTTGATGTGGACATTGCATTAATGAGACCATATCTGTAAGAGTGCATTTTATTAGGTTACCACATATTATCAGATATTGGTTCCAATTTAGTTTATAATGGACGAAAATTTCTTAAACAAAATGAAACATGTAAAGAGTTGTAATTACAAACACATAACCTTGTATAAGCATAGAAGTTTGCTCATAAGCTCCGGGGGGATTTGATCGTGGTTATTGCATTTCAATGACTACGATATTGCATTTGCATTATTTTTAAAGACTATTTGAAGTGTCAAAGTTTTAGGTTGAGTGAATGAACCTCTGAATATGATTTGGCCAAATAACCTTTCTTGTGTATGTTTTATCGAGTTATAGAATTACCAGAAAATAACGTAATCTGGCTCTGATGCCAATCTTTATGAATGAACTTACAATGATCATCATTGCAATTGCTAAATGTATTGTGTTATTGGGATGCTTATCTAAAATTCTATTAAAGGAATTTCGTGCTAGCTTATCTTAAATCTGCTTGAACAACATTCTTTCAGAGTCAGTTTGCTTGGTCATAATTTTACAATAGTGTTCTGTAGGCGGTGGAAATGACCGCTGAGCGAATAGTTGGGATCCAAAGGGTGTAAGAGATGTCCGATGTCAGAGTAGCAGTAAGGCCCGTAAGGTGAAGGGGAGTAAGTCTACATAGTTTCCGGAGTCTAGTTAGAGTCAGCACTCACCCTCTTTTAAAAATGGACCCATCTATGGATACTATTGAGATGACAAATCATTTAGAATGTGAATCAAATAATGACACTGAAATATCTTTAGCAGAACGCCGAAGTTCATCCTTTAATCCTTCTACTTCTGAAGATGCATCCTATATTACTATAAATGACCAGAATCCCAGTGCGAATTGGGAATTGCCCCAAATATTGCCTCGAGATGTTTATAAACTCCATTGGTGGAATCTTACTTCAGCTACACATATCCGTGTTTCCAGCATTGATGTTGCTTTCACAGATAAACAGGAACCCATCCACATAAATCTCCTGGATAAAGCACAAATTGACTGGGCTAAGGCTAAGAAGTATAAGTATGCTCATTTTGGAGCAGTTAAATTAGGACTTGGACCCCTTGTTCGTCCACGGCTTGCTATTTTCTCTTTATGTTGTATAGTTGACACTAGACATAGAAATTTTTCTGATGCTGTCATAGGTGGCTTCACAACACCTTTGCACGATGGTCCTGCATTTGGCACAGTTTACCCAAAGTTTTCAGTAAGCTTAGATGATCCCCACATCTATAATATCTTAAAAGCTTACATTTTACCTAAAGGCTTTGATATGGAGACTGGATATCGCATTATCTAGCTCAAAGGAGGAGTTTGTGTGTGTTTTGGTAATGACACTTTGCCACAGTTGCGTACTGCTGTCCATCAGAGTTTTGCAGACTGCAGCGTGGTGGAACACACGTATGCCAAATCCAAAAATGCTACACCCATTACATTCAACTGGACTGGGATCAAATATCCATCTTCTTGGGAGGTAAAATATTCTGAACTTAGAAACCAAGAAAGAATGTTAGCTTCTTATAATCCTAAGCCTCTTGTCTTTGATGAAGCCTCCTGTTCTTTTAGACCAACCCAAGAGTCTCAATTTCCCAGAGTTAATCCTCCACTCATCCGATCTACTTCAATGGCTTCATATAACAATGCCAGACTACAAGCAATGAGTGACCAGTTGAGAAATGAATCCCGAGCCGAAGATGCTGCCAAGCTTATCCCATTTGCTTCTAGAAATTCTGTAAATACTACTTCTTTTTCTGGTGTGTCCGATTTTGAACATAAGGGTCAACATGCAGACTGTCCTGCATGCAGAAAAATCAAACAAAAATTATTACAAAAACAAAAAATCAAAAAACAAGAAAATCTTCATGAATTTCCATCTTTAGGAATGTTCTCTTTACCTCGCTCTGGAGCAAATGTAGAGACCACCAATACCCTTGGACAAAAGTCCTACTAACCTGGCCGAAACCTCCCCGAAACACCTTTTCGGCAGTATGCTTTAGATGGTTCTTCAAAAAGAGAATACTTGCTGACAAAGTCTTCAGCAGCTGACCAATCTGTGTCAGATGAAATAAAGTTAGCCAACTGGGGAAACTTGCAGGAACTATGTACTGCAAGAAATGCAGATGATATGGCTACAGATATCTTGATGCTAAAGCAGCAGTGTTCAGAGCAACAAATCCAGTTAGAAAGAGTCATAACAAAACTGGAACTCCTGGATCATATTTTGCATGATACCTCAGAAATCCAAAAGGCCATCAGTATAGCTTCTGATAAATTGGAAAGACGACTTGTTGTCTTAAAGTGAGCTTACTGATAAAACTGAGCAGCTAAAAAAGAAAAAATATTTTGTTCCAGACCATGTCCATAAGTTAGTTGCAAAGGGATATA
Source organism: Larix kaempferi (assembly GCA_027924585.1). Lineage (NCBI taxonomy): Eukaryota > Viridiplantae > Streptophyta > Pinopsida > Pinales > Pinaceae > Larix > Larix kaempferi. The sequence goes on from BSBM01001023.1 coordinate 18,333,550, forward strand.
ACAAAGGTCATAGCAAAAGCAAATCATTAGGTCAATTGAGTGCAATTCCTGATGATGAAAAACCTGAATGGGATTTCGGGGAAAGCGATGCCATAAAAGATTTTGTTGAAGATTGGATCTTAGAATTCAAGAAATTTAATCCTGTCTTAGATCCAAAACATGAAATTGCTTTAAATATGATGGCAGATGAAGGATCCTCAAACAGATTGAGGATAGAAGGTCCTAGAGTACACTATGATGAACATATGCATGATGCAGAAGCCTCTGCACAATCTTTGCCCAAAGTTTTTAACTTTGGAATAAATAATTTGAATAATCTCATTTCCCAAATGCCTGAGCAACCTGTGCTCAATATTCAATGTCAAAAAAGAGAAGAAGTTCGAGAAGCAATACAGTTGCTAAGTCATTGGACGTTGTATAAGAAACAGCAAGACCATAATCTGACAGGGCAGATGATTGCAACACAGTTGGTTGCAGGATTGTCAGGTTTAGCATATGATTGGTGGCGGTGGTTACCGCAAGAAACAAGACATGAGATTCTTGCTTCCAATGATGCTGATGAGCAACTCCTCTCTGCATTGGGAAGAGAATTTTATGGTCCCGATGATGCGGAAGATACTGATCATCTCGCATCTTTGTTTATGTCTGCTCGCTTGTGTGATCTCAGCAAGATTGAGCAATATTTTTGTTATATGCAAAAATTATTGATTTCTTTTGGAAAATCAGGAGACCCGGCTTATCTCAAACATTATTTGAGAAGTTACCCCGGCCATGTGCCAGATGCTGTTGAAAAAAGACTTAAGGATATCAATGTTGAATTAAGAAGTCTATCATTAGCACAATTACATGGTCATATCTTGGAATGCTGGCAAGAACATTGTTTAGACAAAAGGGTAAGTAAAGATTTTAAACGCCATCAGAAAATGTTCTCTGCTTCATTTTGTAAAGATGTTGCAGGTCTGCCAGAATGGGGGTGTGGAGCTCACAACAGAGGTCATCTAAAAGAATGTAAATGCAAAAAGAAAAAGAAAGGTTTCTATACCTTTGAAAAAAGGTATCACCCTGAAGGCTCCTACAGGCATAAGCCGAAGCACAAATATAAAGCTTACAAATCTAGTAAAAAGCCTAAGTATAAACGATTTGTAAAGCGGCGCAAAGAAAAAGGATCTCCAGATAAATGTTTTATCTGTGGAGAGAAAGGACATTGGGCAAGCAAATGTCCTAAGAGAAAATCAAAACCAAGGCTTGCAGCCTTATGTACAGCACTAGATCCCGAGTGGTGGGATTTCTTCCAAGTTTCAGCAGATACATCTCTCCCTCCCGGAGAAGTTATTGAATTGCCTGATTCTGCCAGTGACAGTGATTTTGATAGTGAAGCTAATATCCCTATTGCTGCTAAACGTGATCCTCTTAGTCCATCTTCTTCCGAATCTGACTCCGATGATGCACATTTAGGGGGGTGTAGTAGCAGCCTACCTGAATATGACTTTTCCCTATACATGTTCTCCTCCCAAACTTCTATCCATCAGTTAGAAAAATAAATAGCCGGTATAGACCTCAAACTATCGACTATCCCTGTTTACAGACATATGGAGAGAACTGAACTTAGAGAAGAAAAGAAACGAATTCAATCCCAGATAGATACTCTAAGTAAATCCAAAGGAAAGGCCAAAGACATTTCTCTAAGCTACAATCCTATTGAGCTTTACCAAAATTACCCTGGTAGTCACATTGACCGACAAACCCACAGGCAAGATAGAGAAAGACTTTTGCAGAGTCAAATAAAACAAAAACATTCACAAATAAAGACCCTGCTAAAAGAAATGGAAGCACTAAAACAGTCTATCGCAGTGCTTGCTGCTGAAAGAGATCAATCTTCAGAAGAAGAGCTTTCGAAAGAAATTGAGAAAGTTTGTGGTACCAAAGAAGAAACTCCTGTAAGTTCTCCTGAGAGATCTCCTTCTCCTAAGACCCAACCCACAGGTTTGCTTGGTGCTGTCTCTGGTCCAAAATTGTTCATAAATGTACATTTTTGTCCTAGTGAATATAAGTCTTACCCTGAACAGTGTTTATTAGATTCAGGTTGTCAGTTTAACCTAGCCAAAGGGAATGCTCTTCCAGTCTTCTACTGGGAGAAAGTTAAAGAGTATGGTTCAGCTATTCAAGGTTCTCCTGTATATTTAACAGGAAAAGTTAAAGACTTTCCAGTCACTTTGTCAGGTCAGTCTTTTGGTTTATCTTTGTTTAGATTAGATGAAATCAGAGAAGACTGTGTATTAGGTTCTGAGTTCTTAGTCAATGTCAGTCCATTTTCTTTAGATACACAGAAAATGCTTTTTAATTGTATAGTCAATGGTGTCTCTGTAACTACCCCATTAAGTAATAAGTTCAGTCCTCGTTGTAAACCAATTGTAAATATGTCTGGTCAACCAAGTCAGTCTAGTCAATCCCAAAAGTCCTTGAATAAGATGGAACGCTGCATCTCTTATGCAGATGTTCACAGTGATAAGATCCTTGCAGGAATCAAAGAGAAGATTATCAAAGATTGCTGTTCTGAGAATCCAAATGCCTTTTGGAAAAGAGAAAAATATTTTGTCTCAATTGATTTTGATCCTCTCCAAAAGATCAAGCCAATGAAAGCAACATCAAGGATTATGAGTCCCTCAGAAAGAGAATTTTGCTCTAAGGAAATTCAAGAGTTTCTATCCAAAGGCCTGATAGAACCTTCAAAGAGCCCTTGGGCATGCAGAGCCTTTGTAGTTAACAAGCATTCATAGCAAAAGAGGGGAAAACCGAGATTGGTGGTTAATTTCAAGCCACTAAATGCTGTCTTGCAAAAGATCAGGTATCCTCTGCCTGATAAGTCAAGTTTGTTGCAGAAAATCAACGGCTGCACGATATTCACTAAATTTGACTTAAAGTCTAGATTTTATCAGATTGGTATTAAACCTGAAGATAGGTTTAAAACAACTTTTGTAGTTCCACATGGTCAATACCAGTGGAGAGTCTTACCATTCGGAATCAACAATGCTCCTTCAAAATTCCAGAAGCGAATGGAAGATATCTTTAGAGACATACCATGGTTGCTTGTGTTTATAGATGATATTTTAATATGCTAAAAAAATATCCAAGATCATCTTAAACATCTTCAAAGGTTTTATGATTTAGTCTACAAGCATGGTTTGGTACTGTCTGCCAGTAAAATGGAGATAGGGAAAACATAAATGGATTTCCTAGGTTTCCATATTAAAGCTGGTACTGTTATTTTACAAGAGCATGTTTTGAAAAACTTTGACCAATTTCCAGACCGAATTCTTGAAAAGAAGCAATTACAGAGATTCCTCGGTTGTCTGAATTATATTCGACCTTTCTACAAAGGTCAAGCTTCTGATATCAGTTGCCTGCAGCAACGTCTCAAAAAGAAACCTGCTGAATGGTCAGAAGAAATGACTCTGGTAGTCAAAACAATAAAAGCCAGAGTAAAGGAATTGCCAGCACTATTTCTCCCTCAAGGTACTGGTAAATTAATTATTGAAACAGATGCTTCCAACTCTACCTGGGGTGGAGTTCTTTTAGAAGAAATTGTGGGAAGAGAAAACATTTGTGGTTATGCTTCATGTACATTCAGAGGAGATGAATTGAATTATCCAAGTAGCCACAAAGAGATCTTGGCTGTGAAAAAGACAGTCAATCACTTCATCCTGTATTTAAAGCCTGTTAGATTTATTGTTAGAACAGATCTGAAGATTATGCCTGGAATCTTTAGAAATGAAAATTTGATGGCTGAAAATTCAAGCAGGATATTAAAATGGTTTATCTGGTTAAGTAATTTTGACTATGACATTGTTTACAAACCTGGATATTTGAACTGTTTGGCTAATATGCTTACTCGGGAAAATGTGCAGTCTGAAGACAAAGCGCCGAGTTTAAATATGTTTAGTGCAGGAGAAAGCTCCAGTTCTAAAGTTCCAAATTTGAATATACTTCTTCTAGGTGTAGGTTCAAAAGATGAAAAGGGTAAAAGCCCTATGTCCAGCTATGGCCAGATACCAGAATACCATGGCAAGAACAAGAGTCCTATGCTAGAAAATTGTCCAGAGACTATTCCAAGAGAAGCTTTATTCTTAAAGCCATGGGACAGTAGTCTTACTGAGGAAGAAAGAAAAGAATTGCTCGATTATGCTAATCGGCAAGAAGCAGACAAATATCTCAGTTTGACTTTAATAAAACAAATTCAGTGCAGTCCTTGCAAGCTCCACATCATGGAAAGATGAAAAAAAGAGCATTTAGAGGAATGCAGAAAGCCCGAGCTCAACTCAGGCAATGTAAAGAATTGTGGATAGATTGTAATGATGAAAGAGAAGGACCGCTCTGGTATGTTGATATTGGTGAGGGAAACCTCACATGGACCTCTTATAATTTAATTTTACAGTTTTGCAGGGAAGAAACCTCCATTGTCATCTGCGCAGACCCAGGAAATATGCGCAACAAGAAATGGTCCGGTTGGACTGAAATTCTTCTTGAAAAATTCTGTCCAAGAAAATATTGGATTGTGCGAAGAGCCAACTTCATACTCCACCTTGAAGCATATATGCAGGCTGCTGATCAGGCAAATTTATGGTTTAAATTTTTGTTAAGACATCATGGTGGAAGATACTTTGAATTGGAACATTGTGTAAATATTACCCAGAAATACATAAAAAGAGACACAGAGGGTAATAGATTAGATACTAAAATTCATAGGAGAACCCTTCCTTTGAATTATCGTGTTGAATCTCAGTTCCAAAGTGAATTCTTGTATGAAAGTTGTGAATTATTATTTGGCTTAGATGTTGAGCGTTGTTTTGGCGAACTTCTATATCCAGAAGTTGAATATCCAGAAGATGAGTGGTATATATACGATGATTCCCAACCTTATCATTGGGAAGATGATCTTGCTCGCTGAGAAATAGAAGAAATCCTTTTTGATGACAACAATTGCTGGTGTGGAGGACAAGGATGCGGACCGCCGGAAGACCCAGACATGTACTGTGTATGCAACTCCGGAGATTAGTGCCGGAATCTTCTTTATGGGAATGGAGCCCATGGTACGATTTATTATTTTTTGTACATAAGCATCTTTTAATGGAAGCCGTAGTGGGCCGGTATAATAGCTCCACTTTGTATTGTCGGCCACCTTTGTCGGCCATGCTTTATTTTCTTTTCCATAGGTTCGTTTGCTGGGCCATCATGTTGTCGGCCATAGAATCTATTTTGAGTCTTTCGGTTTCCGAGTCCCCTCATGGCGCTGCCTCATAGGGATGAGATAAACATGGTGCTGTCCCACCATGTCCTCGGATTCCTTTCCTTTTACCTACTGGTGTAAGTTTGTAATAACCGAATGATTGCCAAAAGATCTATATAAGGAACTCTCCGGGCTCATTTTGATCATTCGAGTCTAGTGAATTGAGCTAGTTAAGAGCTCTGCAAATAAGGTACGTGTCGAGTGGTTCCAGTAGTTGGAAGCTCTGAGTCTTAGAAGTCTGAGAACTGTGGTTCTATGCTCTGCTAGTTGCCTTCGTGGTATAACATAGCAACAGAAAAACCCCATGTTCGCCTCTGTAAATATTGAGTCTGTAAGGTGCGCTAGTGGATATACCATGGGAATCCTAGGAGCCTGCTATTAAGTTCATGCCTTCGGGAAGTTTTGAACGCTAAATGGCCCCATGTCATTGTATCCAGGTGCTCAGTCGAGTGTATGGTGACGACCTTCGTAGTCCGAAGGCGATCCATTGGAGTCTGTATGTATGTTTCCCGGAGGAAAACATACATTCAGGCTCCTGGGATTCCCATGGTATATCCATTCCTATGTAATATTCATCAATTCAATTATAAAAATATATATATTATCAAATATGATAATCATGTAAGGATGAATCCTTACAAGCAAATAACTCGCAGTCCTGTATGTTCTGATAAATTGTCCTCCTCAATATTTGAGACTTAAAGTTTTATGCTGTAATAACATTATTTGAAGTGTCAAAGTTTTATGTTTAGTGATGTGTTGTAATAACATTGTAGGAATGTGAGGCTCAAATACTTGACCAATTGCACACAGAGTTAATCTATACTTGTATTTATGTAGTCATCCAAATCATATCACTTATGAATGACACGCATCAGATAGGAATTGTGTGATAAATATAGCCAGTTGACTCCAATTAAACTTAATTTTCTCTACCTACATTTGAACACATGGAAAGGATACTGACTAAAATGAAAATAGGTAATATTCATCAACAAACCATTTGTTGATTGATGGGATTGAGAATGTTATGTGAGCCTGGAAAATAGTTTATGTGAGGCTGGAAAGAATTTTCATGGAAAAAAAAAGCGAATAACTCGCAGTCCTGTATGTTCTGTAGTAATTATGCTCAAGCTGAGTACAAGTGTGTGGTCTCAATAAACCTTTACTTAATTTTTTCTCGAATTTATTTCTTTCTTCCAAGTTCCAAATTTCTTTCTCGAATAAACTATTTCTACATGTTTTTTTACAGATTCATGATTTTAGTGGGTTGCAACCCATGATTTCCACGTGATTTGAGTGAGTTTGTTGCGTGTTTCTTAGCCTCTAATTTATAGGGTTACGGCTGCTGCAACAATATGAAGCTTATTGACCCTGTGATATTTATAGGGTTATGGCCGCTGCACCAATAGGAAGGTTAATTACACTATGATTTCGTTATTCTCCACTCTAGATATACCTTGAACTTCTAATAATTAGTATCTATATTGGATCCATGGATTTCTGCAACAGACCGAAGCGATTGTTTAGAAGTGCATCTGATCAACAAGAGGCCTCAAATAATGAAGTAGATCGAGTAGAGGCGAAACGCCAGCGGACGGTAGTGGGAAGAGCTGAAGACGATTTCGAGGATTTTGTTGCTTTGTTGGAAAGAATTGAATATATGAATACCAAGCACACAGATTTGGATATTTGGGAGGTTACATCCATGCTTCCAGCTGAAGAATTGGATATTCAGGTTATCCGAAGTAAATCGCCATGGATACCCTCCTTCGAATGGGAAGAATTTGGTGTATCTGCAACTAAGGATACCATGTTTAATGCACAAAGAGATATGTACAGTCCTTCTACGAAGGAAAATCTGAGCAAGTTTGAGGAGGAGGGAAAGTAGAGCATTCAACCTGCAAACCATTTTAAAACGCCGCTATTTTCAAGGGATGCATCTGATAATCTCCGCGCTCAAAATTGTCACGTCCCCATTATTGACCCTATTACATTCAAATGTAATTGATGTAATATTGTATGAGATCATGGTGAGGAGCTCAAGGCCAAGGCCCCGTCATCGATTTACTGATGCATATACTTTGAGTGCTAGCCAGGCACATTGGAATTTCAACATCATGTAATATGCATTTTAATAAAAATACCCACAACTAGCTATGCAATGCAACAAAGAGATGGGGGCATGATTTCACAAGGAATTGGGAGGGAAAACATTCAAACCCTTGAACCAATAGGGTCAAGCCAAGTGTCAATGAGAGAACCCATCAAACCCTCAACTACCCATGTTGACTTTTGTACCCAACCATCGATTTCTCCCAAGAGTTGGTTGGGGAAGTTGATGCCTTGGGAATGGGGAGGTATGGCTGTCCAAAATCAGGTATGGGAAAGCCACCCTTCATGGAAAATTGTGTTGGTCTCCTTGGGCAAGAATAGAGCCACGAAATTGCTTCCTAAGCCAGGATGCAACCCTCAGTCTGGCTTCCTCACGCAGCTCTAGCTGCCTGGGCGTTTTCCTCCATGGTTTTCTGGTTTTCCCTTCATCTTTCTACCTGGGAAGGGGCGTTTTTGTATTGATTACCAGTGGGGAAGAAAACAGAACGTTTATGAGTCTTCCTGGAGGTCGTTTAGGCCACTGGAAAGGATCCTAACCAGTGGAGAGAAATCGGTTTTGCTCCCTGGGGTTGAAATTGAAATTCCACAGTTCGCTTGGGTGAACCCCGAGTTGGGAGAGCCAATGTGGACCCTGTTTTGTGAACACCTCTGTTGTAAATGTGTAGCCCTGTCAATGATCGTTTTTCTATGAGAATAAAGAGTATGTTGGGGTATGGGTAATGGGTAATCTATTGTTCTGGCTTGGGATTGAGAATGAGCATCCATTGTTCAAGTGTAGCCTGATAAACCCAGTTGAACTGGCTTGGCTGAGATGAAATGGTTAATGGACTGCGTGTGAGCTGAAATGTTCCCTTTCCTTGTGAGAATCATGCCCATATCGGGGGTGGCCTTCGGACGGACTCAGTATAAGCTGTCGAAGAGCCTATGGTTGGGTGGAACGTTGCAGCGACATAGCTAGTTGCTTGGGGCAGCTGCATAATGAAGATAAGTGTTTTTAAGTCTATGTATTACTTCTGCAATGTTTAATTAATGCTTATTTTGATATGTTAGATGAGCATGAAGTGTGTGTGGACGTTGTTTTAATTCCGCTGTGCATAGTTGATTTGTTTTACATCTGCACATCCATTTTTATATTTATATGAATCTAACTAATGGGGCTGAGATCATGTGAAAGCCCTGAATTCGGCATCATGTACCCTGCCTTGCTAGGGTTGAATGGGTGGGTACGTGACAAAATTTTTGATCTCAACATAGAGGCCTCGTCATGATATTATGCGACCTCCGGAGTGTTTTAAACATATTGTCGTTCGGGTCGACAGATTCTGCTACTGTCGATTGCTGACCCGAACGACAATCCCTGTCCCCTGCGAGGCTTTGACAGGTTAACAGTGTCTACAGGTCGCAATCCATGGTTTGTCGAGGTTCGACAGATTTGCTAGTCGAAAAGTCTATTAAGATGCGTTCCCTTTAAAATTGGAAATACAGTGCATCCATCAATTTCCTCCTGTAAGATAGCTCTTGCAAGCTGTCGAAGGAAACACTCATGCAATCGGTTAATGAGACTTCCAAACAATCAAACTGTCAAAGCACCAGTTGGTTGGATGCATTGGTCGAGGGATTTATGGTCGACGTCAGACTGTTTCAGGTGCTGGTCGACAGATACATGTGGTCAAGGGTCGACTTCCTTATGTAGGATGAGTTTGGTGTTAACCAACAACCCAAAATTGGTGAAGCTTCCAGCAGCATCACTCTTAAATATGATGTCTCTGAAGGTTCTAGATCTATCTTGCTGCACCTTAATAACATCATTGCCAATGTCGATGGGGCAACTTCAACAACTTGAGTTCCTTAATTTAACCGGATTCTCTCGTCTCAAGGAATTGCCGAAAAGCATATGTGGGCTTTCTCGTCTTCAATTTGCTCTCGTCTCAAGGAATTGCCGGAAAGCATATGTAGGATTTCTCGTCTTTTAGTTTTTAATGGAACTCACCATGTTGATTATTCTATACATACAAAGTGTTCATCTCATGATAAGACAAACCTTTGACCAGAACTAGGACATCTATCGACTAGAACAAATCTGCAGTAGACTGCCAATATAAAAATGCTGAAATCATGAACCTTTGATCATCGATCACTAACTCTGGACAAGTTGTTCTCATTTCTATCTGTTCTCACTAATAGATTGTTTTACAAGACATGGAGCTATCATTTTATTCCAAGAGAAGTATCTCTGTTTGTTTATACTCGTCGACCATTGGCGTGATGGAAAGATTGTTCGCGTCGACCATTGACACGTGCTTGGTTGGTTGGAGACTCGTCGATTAACATGTTCCAACTACTACTTTATACGCATGAAGTTTTTCCTAGATGCTACTTTTTAATGATGCTTCTAGATGGAACCTCACCCCGACTTCCATAGGTTATCACTCGCAAGTAACTATCTGTTTTCTGTCAAAGTACAGTCTACTAGTGGCTACATATACTTAGAAGATTACCAGCTTTGACTATGCGCTCCATCGACTTCAAAACATGTGCCCATCGCAACCATATATTTCAGCACTTGAATGAACATAACACTAGAAATAATTGGAAGAAGAAGCTAATGATCTGGCAGATTGTCGTGGAATGAAGGAGCTTTGCGATTTCCCACAGTGGGAGACAATTTTTGGAGTTATGTCAATAATGATTTCCCATAGGGGTAGACAATAACGACCGACAATAACGAACAATTGCAATATTAACGTGCAGATAGTCGACTAGAAGTTTTTCCATCATTGAAATCCATTGAGTGCCCCTCGACCAACGAACTTAACTAATCCATTCCATTCATTGGCGCCGACCAGTAGAAATGACAGTCGTCTTGCTAACCGACCAAAGATAACCACCAGATGAGGGAGTGACCGGTTGGCCATGTACAGTCAAACGAATAGCAGAATATTGATGTGTGCATATAGTAACTACATGGTCATGAAAGCATCTATATTTAACTCGTAATTATTCTATGTTAATATTTATATTGTAATTTTTTTAAAATTTAATAAAGGGAGCATGCAATATTCTTGTAATCATCTTATGTGTTTTTCTTATCGGAGGAAGAGAAGTCAACTAGGGATACATGAACTTAGTATATGTCATATAATAAGGGAGGGTGAGAAAACATGTATATTCATCTCATAATTGTTGTTATATATATATATATATATATATATATATTTTATAGAGGAGAGTAAATTTTAAAGTGGGCATTCATCTTATCATCTCATAATTGTCTTACATATCCTATAGAGGAGAATAAATTTTAAAGTGGGCATTCATTTTCCCATTGTTTTATATATTGTAAAGGATTAGGTAAGGTCAAAGTAAGCATGTGTATTAATCTCATAACCATCCTACACGTTGTATATGGGAAATGATGCTTTAAAGTGGAAAAAAATATTCCAAAGGCATTAAACATGACATATCCAATTGACATCCTACATAGGAGGACAAGAAATTGAGTAAACATGCATATTCATCATCCATCCATCCTACATGTCATAGAAAGGGGGGTGGGGGACAAGGCATTAAACACGACATATCCAATTGACATCCTACATAAGAGGACGAGACATTGAGTAAACATGCATATTCATCATCCATCCATCTTACATGTCATAGAAGGGGGGTGGGGTGGGGTCATCGAGTAAGCATGCATATTCAACATGCAACCATCTTTCATGTCATACAAAGGAGAGGAGATTTTAAAGTGGTTAAAACTAATATTCCAATACATTAAACATGGCATATCCAATTGATCTCTAACAAAGGAGGGGAGAAGGTCGAGTAACCATGCGTTTTCATCATGTAACCATCTTATGCATCATGCAAGAGGAGGAGAGATAAAGTAAACACGCATATTCATTCCTTAATAAGCTTGGATATCCATCCTGCAAACATCCTACATGTCTACAAAAGTAGGGAATGCTAACTAAGCATGCATTGTCACCCTGTGGTCGCATATCTAATTGACATCCTACAAAAGGAGAGGGGAAATTGAGTAGGCATATGTATTCATCCTACAATTGTTCATATAGAGCTTGGTAGAATGAATCTAGGTACAACATCGAACAAACTCTATTACAGAACGCCACGAATTCGGTAATCATATCACCTTATTGTCGTTGAACCACCAAGAAAATATCTTATTTGTTTCATTCGTAAATGATGACTGCGATACATTTATATAAGGGTTGATACTGGTTTAAATTCTGTCGAATCTATGGAACAAAAGTTAAAGAACACATTTGAGCAAACTAGCATCGTGAATTGACTGCGATGGCTCCATTATTTCCCGCCGACTATAGCATTAATTGTTCATCGATCAAATTCAGTTTACAACATGTTGTTAAAGAAACCAGTTGACCTGTCCGTCGAATAAAGTAGTTTGGTTATCGCTTTCTGATCAATTAATTTGCTTGTAAGCAACCGGATCAGTCGAATCAAAGCCGACCATTCCAATGTGGACTACACATTTCATCTGCTCAGAAGTTTAAAGAATGGAGAATTCGACTAGAACAGTCATTATTTCATTGACAACTGAGATATTTTATTGACTATAAACTCCTCAATCAGTACAGTCAACCTGTAATTTGTTTGTTTGGAGATATATCTGAGTACAGGATGCACACTTATCACGTTCGATGGCTGCTATCTAATCTATCAACTGACAACATTGACCCTCAGTTATTTCAGGTTATGAAGAAAACAACAATGTCGACCACGCTTATGATGTTACTTATGATGGGAGACACTATCTGCACTAGCTGTCAACAGGTGTAGCCGACCAATGCTTATCCCGACCAGAAACGATCAGTCGAAAGGGTGTAGTCAGCCATCGACTGGTTGAAGTCTTGTTTCCTTCTGTTTTATGGTGACCATGTTGTGAAGCTCGACAGCTAGAAAATATTGGTAAGTTCGATGTTGTAACTACTCCACGAGTTATTTCATGGTAAATATGACAGTCACATGTAAATCGCACGAAGATGGTTGACTTTCAAAATGGTTAGGTCGCGTTGGTCGAACCTTTGAAAATTGGTCGACTTTTAATTATGTGGTCGGGGTGGTCGACACTTTATTTGGTCGATATAGTGTTTTTGGTCAATGCTGTCAAAATTTTAGCTTGGTCGATATTTAAAATTTTGTGGCGATTCTTTAAACTTGTCGATCCATATTCATGTTACTTATTAGTCGATATGTTTTTTTATGATCTGAAAGATAGTTACCCATTAATGAATGCTTACGCTGGTTGGTTACTTATACAACAAATGCTTTTGTGACCATTCTGTCCACTTGCAGCCATCGACCAAGTATTGTTGAAGGTGTTATTTCACGTTTACACCGTCATGGGGAGGAGCCATATGGTGTTGCGATGGGGGCATTTATGCTCTATCTTGCATGAGGCTCGTCTCTCCTTTGATTGTGATGTATTTTCGACCATGCTGCACATTTTCTTCGATGGAGTCGGGTTGGCTATCTATTTGAAGGAATAAGATATTGTTCTTCTATTATGCATGCAAGAAGACACCATGTCGGCATTTGGAAGGTGCACTCCGTCGGTATCAACTAAGGCACCCCGTCGACATTTAAAAGATGCTTTCTGTCGACATCTGATGGAAAGCAACTTGTCGGGGCTTGGCCAGCATTTCAATTAAATACAACCAAGCTTATCAACTGTCGACCAGATCTTATGCTCCAGTTGATGCGTTGGAAGATGCCGACATAACCTTGAAGACACCGACCGTGATACTACATGGGACACTAGAAACTCCATTGACCACATAATTGATGTGTCAATAGACTATCTTGTCTGGCGTCGATAAGAGCAATCATTTGGTTGAGCATTAAGTCCTATGATAGCCATAACAATCTACAACTAGACGGAAATTACATTCATAAATTGGACATCAACTACCATACAATATTTTAAACAAAAAACCAGAAACGCAACTCATCCCTCAACACAAGCGCATCAAGAGGTGGATGGGCAATGTTCAAATCATTTTGTGCTTCTAAAATATGTAGATCAATAAAAAGACAGAAACCAAAATTCAATATGTTGATTATTATTCCCCAAATTTAAAATAATGGCATATTTGATAGGAAAAGAGAAAATAGTCGTGGAAATCATAACTGACGTAGAACCTAAACACTAAAATAACTGCAGAACTTGGGAAGCATAATAAACAAGGGAGAACCTAGGAAATAATCGTGGATTTGGTTTGGAAAGAATAGGTAGATGCTGCAGGTTCCAATTATTCTCCATAGAAGGATGATATACTTGACAACGCAGTTATGTTTCACACGCAATCTCAATCTAACCTAGTAGGTTGAGAGCGTGTTTAATATCTTAGCGTATTTAGAAATGCCTCCATCTTCTATTTGAACCAAATGTACAGAGCTATTTATCTTTAGTTCATGGATATTGTGCAGCGGAGAAGTACTTCAGTATCTTGCTTTTATGGAAAGAAATGAGGACAAGAATAGCACATGCTCTTGGAAAGAGAATAAAAGCCTTTAAAATTGACCAGGATTTGCTTGATGCTTTCCTACATTCTTTGGTAAAAGGAGGATTCTTTGATGCATCAATGGAGGTAGTTGATTCTTTGATTCTTTGAGATTGTTTATTCATGGCAACTAGCGGAATTATGTATTCTGGGTATCTAGTAATATTCATTAAGCCAATCGACTATTGTCATGAAGCGGTCCGACCATTAAGCCGACTATATTCATTAAGCCAACTGAATATAGGCATCTAGAAATATTCATTAAGCCGTCCGACCATTTTGATGGACGTTAAGCTAGCTGACTATTGTCATTGTCATAAGTCCATCAAAAGTTACTCATGGATGCCTATTGACAACATAGTTATCGACACAATAAGAAAGCATGCCATTCAAATGAAAGTGGCCGACCAAAGGAAAGATAACTGACTAATCTGCTCGCAGAAGTTTGTAGACACGAAGAATATGGTAAAAGTATATTATTTAATGTTTTTTTTGGTTGGATCGGTGATAAAAGTATGCTCAAATCTTCACTTATGGACATATAAAAGTATGGTTGGAAACTTAGTAATGGTGGGTCCCCCAATTAAACTATGTTGCTAACAATGTTGTCAAGGTTTAACCTAGCTGACCTAGAATGGTTGATGAAGTCAATATTCACATGGTTGATGATTAGTAGCCGGGTCAGTCTAGTCGGCTAATTAATGGTCGGAGCTGTCTATATTTTTCTAAAAGAAGTTGAGTCTTTTGATAACTGGTCGAGGTCGACCCCTCTTGTTGATGCTTATGGGTGTCAAATATTTTTATATACAAGTCATGTTGAGTTTATTTTTTGAAGTTATGCTTCTTCATAAAGTGACTCTATAAGTAATTAAAATGTCGGTGGTGGAAGAGTCATTATAATAGTATGGTTGAATGGGTCATTATAATTTGCCCAAAATAACTTTATTTCCTTGTGCTCTTCTCCTCTCGGCGTTCCTTTTGCCCCTCTTGGGGCAAATGCTAGTTTATATGCTCCCTATGCAATGCTTTCTTTAGTCTAACTGGTAGCCAATTATTTGTGTGATTGCATAAGGAAAACAAATGCCGTGTTTTGAAATGATTGCAAGTCAATGTGAATATCAATGATCTTATTGTAATCCCTTTTATCGACCCTCTTATTGTAATCCATTTTATCGACCAGACGGACAATTGCAATCCAGATTTTGTGAAGAAATATACAGTCAACTGGGCAATAACCCCTCCCCTAGGAAATCCAGATTACCTCAATAAATAATAAAAGGAAAACACACACAAAAAAAGCATATTAGTTAAAATTATGCTAGGAGTGGCTATGAATAAATGAACAAATTTACAGAGATGATATTCAAATTTATCACTCAAAGAAATTACCTTGCAGGTTGGCAACATTCAACCCTAAGCATGGGGAGCTTTGTATAGATTCATTGCCAAAATGGAAGGCAGGGTTGACCGCATAATCACCAGTAAATGTAGGAAGAGTATAACGGAAGAAAACTATTAACACAAACCGAGACAAATATTTGGAAGGAGTATTCTATTTAGTATAATTGGATTTTCTTGTAGTTTTTGGTTGGAATCAGGGAATTTTTTTTTTGGTAAAATACAAATTTGAAAGCACTTAACTTGTGTTTTTGAATGCATAAATGGCTTTAGCACCATCCAAACAAAATAAACCCAAAAATATACTCAGAAAAACATAGAATATTTAAACTACTCCTATATGGAATGGAACGAGAACCCAAACCCTGCACAAAAGAAGCAACACTTTGAGGATTACCGTTGTTCGTTTAATGCCCTAGCATACATCTAGATGAGATCTCACTCTTAGAGTCGAGCCCTTATGTTTCCTTCCTGTTACCAACTGAGTTGCACATAGTTGGACTTCAGAGCCGCCAAAGTTTGCACAAATACTTGTGCATGTCAGGGTTTAGAGGTTCAAATCAGGCCTTTTTAGGGTCCCTTTTTAATTTTTTATCGCATGTACATGCCCCACAGGGCTTATAATAAAGTGTGCTAGCATGGTGGTCTTGTAAAGAACTTGGATCCCTAAGACTTGGAAACCAATCTGGGTATTCGAAGGATTTTTTTCCTTTGTTAATTATGCTTTGCATTTTAGCCGAGTATAATTTTCGAGTTTTTGTCCTACACCTCCAAAGCTGGAATGCTCAAGTTGGTGGTTAGGCCTCGAGGGGTTATTAAAGTTCATGCGTCAATGTATATAAACATGCTAGACACTATAATGAAGTCATATGGACATGTACTAGGTCCCTAGGTGTTTTTTTTTAAGTTTTGAAAAAAAATATTTTTTCTCATAAATTAGTCAATTTTTTAATGGTTTAATTGGAAAAATTCAAAATGTAATAATTAAGTGGTTTGTGGGAAAAAATTACAATGGGATGATAGTTTTCTAAGCCAGAGCACCCATTTAACCCATAAACCCACTTTCCTAAGTTTTAAGTAAGTATTATCTCAAAAATTGATATTTACTC